>CM057337.1:460212092-462612092 GCA_030015575.1 Agapanthus africanus | reverse complement strand
GATATTTATCATTTTCTACTAGGTTAAGCTTTTTCTAACCACAAATTAACACTTCAATTAAGATTAAACACTTAAATTAAGCTTTAACCTTAACTTGAATTTCTTAAAAATATGAATAATGAATTAATCAAGAGTTTTAAAGCTATACTAAACATCTAATTAGCTAACTTAAATAGCTAGATTAAGATTTAAACAAATAATTAAGGATTAAGGTAAGAAATTATACCTTAACAAGAACAAACTTTAGCACAAGATTTCATCAACTTAGCCACCAAAAATCATACTTTGTTGAAGATCCAAGCAAGTTTAGTAAAAGGAATTGATGGTTTAATTTTTATTTAGGAATTTCTGGATTTATTTTGGGATTTTTGATGAGTTTTTGATCTTGGAAAATGAAGAAATGAGCTTGGAAAAATTTGGGACAGAAATGGAGGAAGAGAGGTCGGCCAAGGTGAGGGGGGTGTTTGTGTAAGAAAAATGTAGAAGTTTCTAGCAAAAATACAATAAATGCTTCATTTAATGCTATTTTGCCACTTTTCATTTTCTTTTAAAATTTAATTCCTTTTGCACTAAAAATCTAGATATTTTGAGGAGAAGCTTCCAAAATAATTGTAGTGATGATTTCCAATGATTTTCATTTAGAAAAAATTTCCCGATTTACGTGAATAATTTGCCGCTTAAAATAATCACTACTACAAATAAGGGTTGCCCCTATGGATAAATCCGTAGGGGCAACCCACTGCCCCTACGGATATATGCGTAGGGGCGAAAAAATACCCCGTAGGTGCAAAGGCCGTAGGTGCAAGTTGAGGCCCTGAACTTGCCTCTACGGGCAAATTCTTGCCCCTACGGATTTATGTGTAGGTCCTGTTGCCTCTACGGATTAAGCCGTAGGGTATAAGATTTTATATTATTTACGGTTTTTTTTAATATATTACTTTTACCTACGGACATGTCCGTAGGTCCATGTACTACCCCCTACGGATATGTGCGTAGGTACGTTTCCGTAGGGGCAAAATATCAGAATTCCTGATATTTGGCCCCTACAGATAACGCCGTAGGGGAGAGGCAGTGGCCCCTACGGCTATGTCCGTAGGGGCATTCCCAACCCCCTGGCACTGAGATCAGGGGGGAAATATCAGTTACTGCTGATATTTTGCCCCTACGGATATATCCGTAGGGGTAACATGTGTGCCTACGGATTAATCCGTATGTACATATTGTCTGTATTTTTTTTTTTAAAAATGGGCTGCTTGATTTTTTCCCGCCCTGTGCACAATAATATATACATCAATCAAATCATATATTGCAGTATTCATAATCACATCTCACGCATATATATAATATACAAAAGAAACCCAAAAACTGAATATGATATAAATACAAACCAATATCAATATCGTTTCAAAATGTAGTACAATGTGTATGATATAAATAAATACATGTTCCAAAAAATAAGAACCAAAAATCTACCCTAGCTCGGTCTAGCTCCACTTCTGAATAACGATAGAATAACGCACGCCTGCTCCTCGGTCAATAAACTCTGCAATTCATCGCGAGCGGGAGTCTAAGCGGCATGTGGAGCTGGCGATGTGGTCTGCGCAGCCGCCGTCGAGGTAGTCGCTTGCGGAGCCGCGGCTGCGGGAGTCTGAGTGGGCGGTGGAGCTACAGGAGCTGTCTGCGGAACTGCAGCCGATGTAGTGGCTTGCGGAGCCGCAGCCGAAGGAGATGCATGTGGAGGCTCGGCCGATCTACCCTGTCGCGTCAGGACATAACGTGTGTAAGAAGCGTGTAAGAACTGTGTATTATTCGAATTCGTATCATTATTAAGTTATTTCGAAACCCTGTTTGGATATCTAGTTTGGAAAAGCGTTGTTTATTTTAATTACATATGTATGTATGATTAATCAAACTTAAGTCTAAAACCAAATAAGCTCAAGCTACGTACTAATTATGGATATGTTGATATGTATATAATATGAAATGATATTTTACTATAACGTAGTATACATACCAGCATCTCCTTCAATTCCTGAACGGTGGCCCTCAAGCTATCCAGTTCCTGATGGACATGCCGGTCATTAGAGACGGAGGAAGTAACCGCCGGGGTGGAGTCCAACCCCATATGGGCCCTGCTAGGGCCCAATCCCCGGCCTCTCTCCCAACCTCCGTGGTGCCCTCCGTGTGCGGCGTCCAGAACTGGGGTCAGCAGCCTTGGATCGTTCTGTCCGGTAAAATCGATCCCCGAGGCCTGGGCCTGCTCAACCACCCGCTCCTACACCCACATTAAGCAGTAAAGTATAAGTATAAAATTTAAACTTGAACCATCCAAAACTAAAATTTCAAATTTGGGTAGAAAAAATATTAACACTTACGCAGTACTCCTGGGTAGCGACGTCGGGATATCGAAGCTCTCCCGTGGTGGGATCTGTCGAGGTGCCGTGGACGACAAGATATGCGGACGGCACGCTCGGTGTACCACCTGACACCACGGTCCGAGATGTCTGCAATATTAGAAAGTAACTCTTAATATTAGAAATATTAGAGAATAACTCTTAATATTGCAGAATATTAGAGAACAACTCTTAATTTACCGATAACTCCATGGCTCGAGTAATGTTCCTCGAGCCACCTTTGTAAGTGGGGCGACCCCTCTTCGCCGACTTCCTGTTCTCCGTATTCTGAGCGGTCTGTTTTTGCAAAACGCATTAACATTTAGTTTTCTAATTAAGAAACACAAAGAAATAAATTATATCATAAATAATGAATTAAATTTAAAATACATACCTGTTTGCGTTGGAAGTCGAAATAAGCGCACAATAGAGGCCATGTCTCTACGTCGACTCTCGCAAACGCCGGAGTAGATAGGAGGGCCGCTCTCTCTACCTCGGGGGTCGCCATCCACAGGGAGTAGCAGTCGGCCTTCAGCTCATTCCTGTTGTATCGGACATTGGCCTGTATGTTCTTCATCAGGCCATTGTACAGAGCATGAAGGTCGAGCACCCTCCCTGGGTGATCAGGGTCGGCTACAGGCTGAAAATCGTAATCCAACTGAAAATACAAAAAAAAACATTGTTATTAGATTGCAAGTGTTAATAATAAATATATTGGATAGATCAAATGAAAATATATAATAATACATACCCGAGCCTGATCAAAGAAGAGGGCGAATGAGCGCTGGTGCTGCTCGCCCCACTCAACGTGAAGTGGATAGTTCTTCACGATCCGGCTCTCGTCCCCCAAATACCGGCCGAACCTCTCGGCATGAGGACCGGTATAGCGATAGTCAAGGGTAAAAAATAGGGGGAATGCTGCCTCCCCCCTAGCTCTATCAGGCCTCAGCCTATGGGACTGATTCGGGCCTCGAGTCCCCCTCTGGGGATGGAAAGGCCCTGCGTCTGCACGAAATATCAAGACAATCAATAATAAGACAAAGTTGTATTAAGAAATCAAGGTTAAACAAAAATTCAAGTGTGATATATACCTCCGGTGACTAGCGCACGAGCCTGGGCCCGAGCAGCAGCACGAGCGGGACGATAGTTCCTCCGGTGAGGAACAACCGGGGTCCCGAACCCGGACGCATCCCCTCCAACTATAAAATAAACATCGACGCTAAATTTCCATGAAGTTCATATTTATTCTATAGAGCATATGTAAAATGAATAAATATTTTAAATTTATTCATACTAACCTGCAGACGTTGCGGAGGGTATGGAAGCGGCAGGAGTAGCCCCTGTGGAAGGTGTGGACGCACCACCTATAATTAGACAATTAAAAATAGATTATATAAGTAATTGCAAAAAGAATGTGTAGATCAATAATATAACGTTCTAAATCAATATGCATGCACTATAGGATATATAAACATACCCGCAGGTGCGGTGGTGTCACCACCTACAGCTAGACAATAATAAAAATTGCTAAGTAAGAGCAAAAAGAATGTGTGTATTTATGATATAGCATTCTAAATCAATATACATACACTATATGATATATAAACATACCTGGAGGAGCGGGGGTGGCCTCTGTCCCAGATGTGGACGCATCACCAACAACTAGATAATCAAACATTGGCAATATAAGTAATTTTGACATAAACATGCATGAATATCTGTAATATTACATTCAAAATGGATATGCGTGCAGTATACCTGGAGGTGTGGACAAATCAACACGGAAGGAGGCATCCGAAGAGGTCTCCGATCTGGGTGCAAGACCGGCCCTCTGAAGCTCCCTACGGAGCTCTCCGGGCGGCAGAACCGCTCTGCCTCTGCCTCTGCCGCGGCTGGAGCTCCTGCCGCCCCTCGCTGCTCCCGACATCGTCATCAAATCTAGATAAACGGTTCGTGGACGCATTAGACAATCATTAAAAGTATTGACTATATATGATCTAGAGCGTAAAATGTGAAGTAATAATATAACATTACTGATAACCTTTTTCGTTTCGTGGGCGCATCATACATATCTACTTGGATTTCATCGTCGATGTCATTTCTAACCCACGTAACTTCATGATCGGTCGAAGACAACCCGTCCTTCGAAATAGACGGTCGGAGCACTTTAAGCCTTCTCTCTTCTTCGTCCTCATCGCTGTCCTCGTATTCTGGGACATCGTAGATATCTCTAGGTTTCCATCGGCATACAACACTCCACCACGGATGCTTCAAGCACTGTGAGTAGTATACTTGGAACGCTTGGTTCGGAAAGATAAACGGATCGTCCTGACCGTAAAATCGAAGTGTGTTCACACTGGTCAATCCATATTCATCTTTCCAAGTCCCAAGACTGCTTCTCCACCTGTCCATATCGGTTCGCGGATCGTACCAAGTACACTGGAATATATAAAAGGGTTCTGATCGTCCGGGATAGTGGATGCCGAGTATACAATTTAAGTATCCATAGTAAATCACACCGTCCGATCCTACCGTCGCAATCCCACTATTCTGAGTGGTTCTAGATGTTTCTATGTCCTTAACTTCGAATTTGTATCCAAGGACTCCAAATCCTTTGTAATATGCAACCTCCATACTAGGAAATTGAGCTAAACATCTTGAATCACTCTCAAATGATGCAGACAAGTTCGGATCGTGGATCTAACAAAACAAATTTTACGACAAAATATATAACGATACAAGTTTAGATTAAAACTGATAGCAATAAAATGTTATTCGAATAACTTACATGATCTGTGACCCAATCACAAAAATTATCCTGATGGTATTTTTCCAAACGTTCTTCGTTCCAATCAGGATGCCCCTCACGTACCTCGTTAAAATGAGTTCTGTTTTCGACAAGTAATTGTGACATTAATATTATGTCATTTCATACACACACAAACACAGATATAACAATTAATCCAAATGAACTTACTCTCTAATTTGTTCAAGATATGCACTATTAAGCAAGATAAACCGGTATATCTTGTTGATAAACATAGTGTCTACCCTCTTATACTCGGCTTTACCATATGGCCCATCTTGAATTCTTCGTGGTCGGTTAAGCCTTGTCTCAATGTTCTCGTCCAGATAGCGGGAACAAAATGTGGTTGCTTCATCAAGAAGATAACCTTGCATGATAGAACCCTCTGGTCGATTTTTATTGCGTATATACTTCTTAAGAGTGTAGAGGTACCTAATGAGAATATGTTGAATAAATAAATACGGGCATATATGAAAACAATAAATTTATAAATTGCGCGAAACGAAAAATTACACGTACCTCTCGACGGGATACATCCATCGATATTGTACTGGTCCGGCTAACTTCGCCTCAGTTGCAAAATGAACCGTCAAGTGTATTATGATATCGAAAAATGACGGTGGGAAAATACGCTCAAACTTGCAAAGTATCAACGCAATAGAATTTTCTAGTTTATCCAGCGTCGCAACCTCCAGTGTTTTAGCACACAACTCCCTGAAAAAACAACATAGGTCGTTGATTACTAGACCAACCGAGTCGGGGAGAGAAGTCCTGAGGGCTAATGGAAGAAGGTGCTCCACGATAACATGGTGATCATGACTTTTCAGCCCATCGATCTTGCCCTTCACAATTTTTATTTTCTTGCTGAATGATCCTGAGAAACCTGTGGGGACTTTCAAATCATGCAACACCTGCAGGAATCTTTTCTTCTCCGGTTGTGACATATGATAAGCGGCATTGGGAAGTACAAACTTGCCCGGTTTACCCGCTACCGGTCTAGGGTGCAATTCACTTCTTATTCCCCACTCTTGTAGATCCATCCGAGCATTAATGTTGTCTTTCGATTTCCCGTCTTTACACAGAAGCAGGTTAAGTATGTGCTCTGATACTCCCTTCTCTATATGCATCACGTCCATACAATGACGCACTGAATTTGTAGACCAGTACGGAAGCTCGAAGAAAATGCTTAATGTGTTCCAATATTGTGGTTTGACCTGTTTCGTCGGATCCATCCCGAAGGTCACGTTATTGTAACCATCCCATTTAGCAGTCACGTCCTCTCCGGATAATGGGGATGGAGCTCCAAGAAGCTCCTGATGACCATCAAAGTGAACCGTGTCTAACCTATAGGGGTGGTCTGGAGGCAGAAAACGTCGATGGCCGCAATAACAAACCTTCCTGCTACAATTCAAAAATTTTGATGTTGTATGTTCATGGCAATGAGGACATGCTTTGTGACCATGTACGGACCAACCTGATAGCATTCCATACGCAGGAAAGTCATTAATTCTCCACATTAAAGCCGCACGCAGTATGAAGGTTGTATTTGTGTTTGAATCATATGTCTCTACACCATCAATGAACAAAGTTTTCAGCTCCTCGATCAGAGGTCGGAGATAGATGTCGATATTGTTCCCCGGTGAGTTTGGTCCGTCGATAAGAAGAGGCATCATAAAGTATGATTGGTCCATAGCCAACCAAGGCGACAAATTATAAATTATCATTACAACGGGCCATGTACTGTGACTTCCAGCCATATAGTTGAATGGGCAGAAGCCATCGGTAGCCAGTCCGAGCCGGACATTGCGAGGATCGCTACTGAATATTGCGTGCCTCTTATCGAAATCCTTCCCTGCCGGTGAATCTCTTGGATGGCTCATTTTTCCATTTTCGCTTGGAGGAGCACGGTGATTCCAAATCATTGCCTCGGCTGTTTTCTTGCACCTGAATAGCCTCTGTAGCCTCTGTGTTATGGGAAAATATCGTGCTATCTTCACAGGTATATCAGTCTTCTTATCAGAATCTTTCGGCTTATACCTGGCCTCTCCGCATGTTGGACACTCGTTCAAATCTGAATTCACTTTCCGGTACAACACGCAATTTTTAGGACATGCTTGAATCTTCTCGCACTTTAGACCCAAATCAGACATCATTTTCTGGGCTTCGTACCAGCTTTCGGGCACATTATTTCCCGGAGGCATAGAATCTTTCAAGAACGAAAGAAGCATTTTGAATGACTTGTTGCTCCATCCATTTGGGCACTTAATCTGGAAAAGTTGGACGAACCATGAGAGGGTGGAATACTTCGCATTCTCATAAATTGGTTTCCTAGCATCATTCATGAAATTTTCATATTTATCCGCACGCGGTCCTTGACCGGAAGGAATGTCATCTTCGGTACGAATAGATTCACCTAGGGCAGCCTCTACCATGTCCTCCATTTCTTCTGATGGAAATAAATTTCCGTCTCCTTCCGTATTACCGAATTCTTCTTCTCCTGCCGCATTATCGTATTCTCCTTCTTCTTCTACCGCAGTACTGCATTCTTCTCCTTCCCCGTGATATTTCCAACTTGAATAAAGTCTAGTAAACCCATGTTTTACAATATGAATCTCTGCCAATTCTACCTTCTGCCAGTACTTATTGCCACATCTATCGCACGGACATAGAATCTTCTCTATTATGATCTTATTATGTGCGCGTGTAAATTCAAGGAAAGCAGCAACTCCTGCGACAAACTTAGGTTGCATACGTTGTTTCCAATCCACATACATCGAGTCCTTAACTCTGACGTACTCATGGGCCATGTTAGACTGAATAACATATAAATTGTAGATTATGCTGACTATATTGAGAAATATAAGAACGGGATAGTTACTGACAAAGGAGAAAATCCGTGTATATGCTTTGTGTGTGCGTTTGTCGTTGAAAAGAATAAATTATCGCACGTTATGTTAACCGATAGACGGGGACTAAGTGGCACTTTTAGTTTCATATATGAGTATCGATGGGAATATGAAGGTTTCATATTATCATATATTGGTTTTAACCCGAACATCTCGAATCGTTCTCTAATTATGCGTTTGTATGTATTTGTTCTGGCTGTCGGGGGTAGGCTTCTATCCCATTAAGAATGTATAGAGCGAACGCTCATCACTTGTGCTTTCAACCGCTTCGAGTAAATTTCGGCAGCACCTCCCCGCTGTTCTCCGAGTACACTGTAATAGAATAGATGATCATTTCAAAGCTGTGAAACAACGTTGAAATGAACATCTAATCTATCTTTATACACGGAGAACCAGCGGAAAGGTACCGACGAAATATCTCGAAACGGATGAAAACACAAGTGAATGAAGGCGTTTGCTTTATACATTCTTAACTTGTCCACACGGGACAAATCTATGGGTTACCATACGATTGAATTTTCTCGTCGTGTAGACTATACGACGGTTGTTAGTATCGAGCTATACTGTCCGATATTTAACAACCTTCGTATAGTTCTAGGTCACGACGAGTATCGCACGTATGTTAACCGATAGACGGGGATTAAGTGGCGCTTTTAGTTTCATATACGAGCATCGATGGGAATATGAAGGTTTCATATTATCATCGAGTATCATATATTGGTTTTAACCCGAACATCTCGAATCGCTCTCTAATTATGCGTTTGTTGTGTATTCTTGTTGTATGTGTGTGTTCCGGCTGTCGGGGGTAGGCTTCTATCCCATTAAGAATGTATAGAGCGAATGCCCATCACTTGTGCTTTCAACCGTTTCGAGTAAATTTCGGCAGCACCTCCCCGCTGTACTCCGAGTACACTGTAATAGAATAGATAATCATTTCAAAGCTGTGAAACAACGTTGAAATGAACATCTAATCTATCTTTGTACACGGAGAACCAGCGGAAAGGTACCGATGAAATATCTCGAAACGGATGAAAACACAAGTGAATGAAGGCGTTTGCTTTATACATTCTTAACTTGTCCACACGGGACAAATCTATGGGTTACCATACGATTGAATTTTCTCGTCGCGTAGATGATACGACGGTTGTTAGTATCGAGCTATACTGTCCGATATTTAACAACCTTCTTATAGTTCTAGGTCACGACGAGTATCGCACGTATGTTAACCGATAGACGGGGACTAAGTGGCGCTTTTAGTTTCATATACGAGTATCGATGGGAATATGAAGGTTTCATATTATCATCGAGTATCATATACTGGTTTTAACCCGAACATCTCGAATCGCTCTCTAATTATGCGTTTGTTGTGTATTCTTGTTGTATGTGTGTGTTCCGGCTGTCGGGGGTAGGCTTCTATCCCATTAAGAATGTATAGAGCGAACGCCCATCACTTGTGCTTTCAACCGTTTCGAGTAAATTTCGGCAGCACCTCCCTGCTGTTCTCCGAGTACACTGTAACAGAATAGATAATCATTTCAAAGCTATGAAACAACGTTGAAATGATCATCTAATCTATCTTTGTACACGGAGAACCAGCGGAAAGGTACCGACGAAATATCTCGAAACGGATGAAAAGACAAGTGAATGAAGGCATTTGCTTTATACATTCTTAACTTGTCCACACGGGACAAATCTATGGGTTACCATACAATTGAATTTTCTCGTCGCGTAGACTATACGACGGTTGTTAGTATCGAGCAATACTGTCCGATATTTAACAACCTTCGTATAGTTCTAGGTCACGACGAGCATCGCACGTATGTTAACCGATAGACGGGGACTAAGTGGCGCTTTTAGTTTCATATATGAGTATCGATGGGAATATGAAGGTTTCATATTATCATCAAGTATCATATATTGGTTTTAACCTGAATATCTCGAGTCGCTATCTAATTATGCGTTTGTTGTGCATTCGTGTTGTATGTGTAACATGATTTTAAACCATTGAGATTAAGATTGATAGAACTGATCATCCTACATTGCAATAGCATTCATCAACCAAAAACTATTATTGCAATGGTATTCATCTATAACAATCAACAATTAAA
The DNA here is from genome assembly GCA_030015575.1 of Agapanthus africanus. Classification (NCBI taxonomy): domain Eukaryota; kingdom Viridiplantae; phylum Streptophyta; class Magnoliopsida; order Asparagales; family Amaryllidaceae; genus Agapanthus; species Agapanthus africanus. The sequence goes on along the minus strand of CM057337.1, from coordinate 462,601,879 downwards.
ACTACAAATGTAGGATACTGATATCATAAAGCGTTATACGCAACATTGATAGAACTGATAAATAAAAAAACGAAACACAAACCGTATCAAGATTTAACAACTTTGATTATGTCATATACGCGGGCCGGTATTTTCATATTAGCCAATAGGCAAAAATAGATTGCGGTCTGGATATGGCATATTGGCAGATGTTACCTATATGCATACATGCATGTTGTCTCCCAATTTTTTCATAAATCAAACCAACTACATACATCAAACTAGTCCATGCCACCAATCGGAAACTCCACTATGTCTTTGAATTATTATTTTTCCAAATAGCATTGAGCTCCTATTGACATTGTCCCATCCAACAAATTTGTTATGCTTGCCTCGACCTTCATCTAGCTTTCACATGACATACACATTATATGAGTAATATAGTTATAGATTATGGTATTTTGTTGTCATCAATCCACCTAACCCTAACCCCAAGTTGCTCTCTGAAAGCACATAGAACCATCCCCCCTAGTCAAGCATAGCTTTTTCTGTGCAGTTGTTCTCATTCTTAATTTCTCACATTCATTACTCTCTCATTTTCTTGTCAACAAATTTGTTGTGCAATTGTTCTCATTCTTAATTTCTCACATTCATTACTCTTTCATTTTCTTGTTTTTTTCCAACTCCCCACCACTTAACCCCAACCCAGCCCCAGCCCCAGCCCCCAGCCCCAGCCCAGCCCCAACCTAACCCTAACCCCAGCGCGGCCAGCTAAACCCCAACACCAACCCTAAGGCAAACCCTAACCCCAGCCCCACCCCAGCAGCAGCCGAACCCCAACCCTAACCCTACCCCGACCCCGACCGTGACCGCGACCCCTGCCCAACCCCAACTCGCGTGCGCAACCCCAGACCCAGCCATGAACCCTAAGCCCAAAATAATCCAAAAATTCTTTAATTTACCTCGAGATTTACTCACCTGGATGGCTGCTGCTGGGGCTGGGGCGAAGACCTGAACGGCGGTGGCGACGACCTGAACCGCGGTGGCGACGAGAACTGCGGTGGCGACGAAACCGGCGGTGGCGACGAGGAGAACGACGGTGGCGACGACGGCGTGGCGATTTGGGGATTTTTTTCGCGCGCGATCGAGAAAGAGAGAGAAAGTGAGCGTAGGCGATCGATCTGGGATTTTGTTAAATCGATATTTACTTGCCCCTACGAATATACCCGTAGGTCCTTTGTTTGCGGCTCCGTAGGGGCAAACACCAAATTAAGAATTAATATTTTTATTCTTGGACGTCTGTGCCCGTAGGGGCAACCTTTTAGCCCTACGGATTAATCCGTAGGGCCAGGTTAAATCTGCCCCTATGGATTACAATATCCGTAGGGCAACCCCCTATTTTACTAGTGAATATTTTATTTGGGAAAAATTCTATCTGAACCAAAATCTCCCATATACCCCCAAAGTTCGCGCACTAGCTTTATTTTAGCTAAACTAGGTGCCGGCAAGTTTCTACAGACGTTTGATCGAAACCGGGTTAAAACGAAAATACTGACTATTTTGCCCGAAAACGGAAAAATTCGCAAAACGATTTCTAAAACGTTACAATCTCCCCCTTATAGAAATTCGATCCCCGAATTTAAAATTCTCACTAAGCGTACCTTCAAGGAGAAGAGTACAAAACTCCTAATTCTTGCTCGCAGCTTTCCAAGTGATCACCTCACTATACGGCTACGTCCAAGAAAACCCTCCACAGATGGCAAGACCCTTGACCGAAGTTTCTCCACCTGCCGAACCACTTACACAATTGGTTTCTGGTGAACGAAAAGATCGAGTCCAAGCTAAATGGTCTGGTGCTGAATCATGTAAGAAAGGTCATGATGGTAATTGCAATGTATCGACACAAATAATACGGGGTGAATACTCAATAATCTGGGCGGAGGTGCCAAATTAAAGGCAACAGAACTAACTCGCTTTAAGGATCTTAAAAGGACCTACAATCCTGGGATAAGCTTCCCAAAACTCAACACGTTATTCATCGGAAAAATTCGTAGGAATACATGATCTCCCACTGCGAACTCAAGTCTGCGACCATCACGGTCGGCATAAAACCTCTGTCTGCACTTGGATACTCTTATCCTGACCTGAACCAACAGGATCATCTCCGAAGTTTCTAGACTAGCTGGGGTCCAAAAATCCTACTTACGCAAAGTCAGAACAACAGACTGGTGATCGATACAACCTAACAACTAAACCTAAAGGTTGCTAATTGGAACGCCCCCTGATAACTGCTATCAAAGAAGAATCCTAACGATGGCAAGTGACGATCCCAACAGTCGACAACAATTAGTACGTACGCACAAGCATATCCTCCAGAGTCGGTATAGCCCGCTCTCACAAAACCATCATCCTGCGGATGGAAAGACGGAGCTAAAGCTCAACCAGTACCCAAGGCTTCCTGAAGCTCCTGTCCAAGACGGCAAGCGAACAGGGTGCCCTCATTGGATACGACCCATGAAGGAACTCCGTGCAACACACAAACTTAACAAAGGATAACTGAGCAAACCGAGTATAACCAGACGACAAACATCCAAATGGAGTCACACCCTGTCTAGACCTGGGTAGACATCATAATGAAATTCGTGGAGATCTGCTCCCATTCCTACTTCAGAACAGTTAAAGGTTGCAACTCTTCAGCCGGTCTCAGATGCTCAACCAAAGCACAAAACAAGATAGACACCTTGAAACGAAACCCAAAACTTCTCTTTACATCCCTGCCGACCCGTAACTATCTCACAAGTCACGTTAAATGTTGGTGGAACTTGAATGAATACAGAGAGTTGACAGATATGCCTGCTGTAGGATTTCGCGTCTCTACCCAATAGTATCAGGTACACAAAAGCTTCCCTAAACTTAGCACACCCTTGTCACAAATCAAGGACTCCGAATCTTTACCCAGCCGAATATGCTCAGAATTTCTGACAACGAGCATCGGTAGGCTGTGCCTCGCGGAAGCGATTAAGGAAAAGTGGTCGGGCTCGGACATGAGCAAGCTGTCCCCTCAGTAGAGGCGAACTTAAGCTGTACTCAACGATCGCAAAGAACTGTAAATCTGCAGAAGACTGTCTCAACAATCAAAACCCGCTGCAGGAAGATATATATTAAGCTCTGGCGGTCTGTGAAAATCTGACACGACTCTCGAACAAGTAGTGTCTCTAAATCTCCAATGCACGACCACCGCGGCCATCTCCAGATCATTAGTGGGATATCCTACTCGTACTTCCTCCAGATGTAGGGAAGCAAAAGCGATAACTCTATAGTGTCACCTTAGTACACAATCGAGCCCCACTCGCGAAACATTACAGTTAGACAACAAAGTCGCCCGAACCAGAAAGCAAAGAAAGAACTGATGCAGTTGTTAACCGAGTCTTCAACTGCTGAAAAACTCCCCACGCATGCCCCAGTCCAAAGAAAAGAAACCTCCCTTCCGGTCAGTTCAGTCAACGGTGCAGCACTACACTAGCAATCTTGCATGAAACGGCGGTAAAAACCTGTTAAGCCCAAAAATCTGCGGACCTCCGTCCCGTAAATAAGTCTGGGCCAAAGTTGTACGGCCTCGATCTTCTTCGGAACCATACATAAACCGTCTCCCGTAACTACAAGACCTAGGAGTCAACACAAACAAGCATGAAGGAACACTCCGAGAATTTAGCAAACAGCTGGTGCTCGCCCAGTATCTGCAAAACAAATCCTCAAGTGCTACTCCTGTCCCTTACGACACATTGAATAGACCAGAATATCGTCAATAACACAACAATAATTGGTCGAGGAACGGCCTGAAGAAATCTGGTTCATCATATCTACAAATGCTGCTAGGGCATTGGTGAGTCCAATGACACCACCAATACACATAAAGCCCGTAGCACACACAAGGCAATCTTCGGAATGTCATCACTCCGAACCCGCAACAATGATGATCTGATCCCAAACAAACTTAGAAAAATGTTTCGCACTCATGAGCTGATCAAGAAATCATCAATACGAGATAATGGATACCCATCCGCACCGTAAGTCGGTTTCATTGACGATCAATCAATACACAACCTCAACTGCCGTCCTTCTCCTTGACGAATAGAAATAGGAGCTCCCCAATGCGAAACACTCAGACGCACAAGCCCCCAACAAACAACTCTGCAGCTGATCCTTAAGCTCCCTAAGTTTCGCTGGCTCATCTGGAACAACGTCGGAAAACCTTCGCACGAAAGAAACCCTGTCCAACAAACCCACTGTGGCTCCGGTATCACGAATGAATGCCAAGAATTCTCAACATCTTCTCCTCAAGACTAGCGAAAAAGGCTGAATTCAAGCTGTGAGAGGCGGCACCACTGTCCCCCTACACAACAAGAACTGACTTGCCGGGAAAACAAAACCTGACTGTTTCCTCACGGTAGTCCACAGACACCTAGCATGTAGCTAACTAGTCCGTGCCCAAGAGAACGTCAAATCCAACATCTCTAGAAGGATCAAGTGACGGATGGATCTCCTAACCGATTGGCACACGACTGAAATACGTGTTGCGCAACAAAAGAATCACTGACAGAAGTTAACACAACTAACGGCTGATCTACCTAACACGACTCTCCTCATCCAAAACCTCTGCTACTCCCGCAACGATCACGAAAGCTGTCTCGACGACTAGGCCTCTGTCTCTGGGCTGGTATATCGGTATGAGTCCTCCATGGTTCCGGAACTCTCAAAGTCTCTGGAATACATGTCTCGTCAACTGGGGCTGCATCCACTGGTGCTATGTAGGTGACGGAATGCTGCATGCTGATCGCAAGGAACAACTGGGTAACAGGGGTAACAATCTCCTGTCGCTGCGCTCGAATGCCTCAACAATTGAACTCATCGTCTGGCGCAAGTCCTGCATATCTTCCACAAGCCTAGCGATACTATCTGTCGAAGGTGGATCCGTCTTCTCCTGTGCAACGAGCGCGCCATCCTGGTCAGTCCTTGACCCACCAGAGTCAACTCTGACCTCGGCCCTCGCTGCATCACTCTAAGTCCCCATAGTCATCGGCAGCAAGGCTATGATTGGAAATAAGATTCGATATGAACATGGAAATCGAATCACAGGGATATGAATCATCAAGGAAGGAATTTCAAGCAATTTGTACTTAGGTCACTTCGGGCGGAGTACCGCATCGTGAGTATGCCGCGGACATACACACACTACGTTGCTCTGCTTAAACTACCTACTCCATCATACCAAGGTCATCCTACACTCCGAAAGGTAAAACTTAGCGCTCTGATACCAACTTTGTCACGACCCGAAATTGGCACGTGACGGCCCTATTACTATGCAACGTCTATTGGCGTAACGCAGTAAAAGAAAGCCAAAACCCAAAAATTTAAACCATTAAAAGACAAGAAAAGATAAGAAACATTGTTTAAATTTTTGAAAATCTCAAGTATAAATTCTTTAAGTCCAATTTACTTTCTTGAAAATTTCGGCAGCACCTCCTTTGTAAAAACCAACCCCAAAAATGGGTACAACATAAATATAAAGTAAAGCATCCCCAACGGGAGCAAATCCACGCCAAATGGCGAACAACAACAACCGCAAAAGATATACGACATCGTAGCGAAGAAATAAAAGACGTCCAAGTCACAAAATAATATACAATATCGTCCTCACCAAGTCTCTAAGTCAATATGAAAATAGTAGATGGAGAGTACAAGGATACAATGAATATACAATACAACAACGAATAACCACAAAACCCAGCTAAGCAAACTGCACACTGTGAGCTGATGCGGTATCCGCAGCAAAAGATGATAAGATAGATGAATAGTCCTTCCTCTGACTACTGTGAGGAAAGACCTGCAAAACACTGTAGCACAACAGGGGTGAGTTTCCAACTCGTGAATAGTAAATAACCTATGCAGGTAATTGCAAGTATGCACGTACAGCGCGAATCTAATATATGCAATTAATAGCAAATAAAGGTCATATGAATGCAATAATCATGAAAGGTACACCAGCAGGTACAATTAATACATGAAGCAATAATATGAAAATCGGTATGCAATAATCATGCAATAATGATATGAATGTATATATATGCAACAGTCATGAAAGGTATGCTAGCAGGTACTACTAATACATGAAACGATGCATATAAAATGAAGTATGTAAATGCAACAATCATGAACGATACACTAACAGGTAATATTAATACATGAAGCAGTGCATAAACAATAAATGTAGAGTATGGAATGAAATATGTCATTTCTACGGAATCCTGATATCGTGGTAGGATCAAAATCCATCAAGACAATCCAAATCCCAATTCCTCAAATCAGCCCCCAAATTGGCTCTTATATCATATAAGTCTCACAAATCTTGAATGTACAATATCGAATAAATCTCATATATCCTGAATGTACAAAATCAGCAATCTCATAAATATCCTGTATCCAATATCAAATGAATCACCTATCCCAAATCCAATATCAAGTAAATCTCTTATATCCTATATATAATTTGCATGAATAATTAAGATGAAGTATATGAATTTATATGTATACATATATATTAGCATCCCATTCTACAAATATATATGTATATGCATATATAACAGCGTCCCATTCCACTGTTATATATACTTAGGAGTAAAATATCATGAAAACCAAGTGTCAAGCATCGACACAAAATAGTGATCTATCAGGTGCTGTCACCAAGACTGGCACCCTGATAGGTACGTATCATACGCTGTACCGAAAGCTCGAGTGCCTAGCTCTGACCCTCGCCTCTCGACGTATCTATACGCACATGACTCCCGTCGGTATCCCCATGATAACCGCCGAGTCATTGGTAATGTCACTGGTAGGTACTTGCCCACCTTCCAGGCTCAATCGGCATGGACTGTCGATCATCTTGCCGAGGGGAGCCGTACCGGGCCCCACCATATACCCTCATACGGTCCCCGACTCCTCGCATGGGGTATATATATCAGAACCGATAAATCTCATGGTGGATGCTGAAATATCATATCAAGAGAAACCGGGTTTTTCAAATAATGCATAATTTCATGAAACTACCACGGTCCCCAAATCCAGAAAACGTCATGAAAAATCCATATCTCAATGCGAAAATCCATGAATAAAATATACGCAACATAAAACTGAAATGTAAGCATATAAAGGAAAAGCCGCTAATTAACTGCAACAAGTTAATATAAATATCATGTGGTTCCTAATTTCTCCAATTCTAAATAATATCAAGTAAAGGTAAACATGTAGCTATAACTGATATATGCGTAAACATAAAACTATAGCAAGATATAGATATCTACCTATCAGAAATGATGTAATATACCCCCAGGTATAAGTGAAGTATGTATGCAAAGTATACATGTAGCTATGTCATTATGTGTGTATGTACTAATGGTACAATACCCTTTAGGTATACATGTAACTAGCATGTAAGTATGTCAAGGCATATGTGTAAGCATATAGGTATACAGGTATGCTAGAAGTCATATGCATAAAGAAATATGAATCAATGTCTCAATATTCCTAACTAAACTATATCATATCTATAAGTGAGTTGTGCGTGTCATGGCAATTATTGACGGTGTGTATGGCATACAATCAGTGCTCGTGCAATATAAGCCATTAATAATAATGCAATGTCCTAAGGATACTAGTCCAAGCACAACAATTAACTAAGCAGTAGGGTGTGTGCGCAATTCTAAATATGAAATAGAATATGCGACAAGTCAAGTCATTTCTAGCGCAGACGCATAACGCTATGCTGGCGATTCTCCTGTGGATGTTAAATCTACTCACCAACGCTCCTGGCTAAGTGAAGCCTACCACCTGTTTTCCCTTTGTCGTAGCGTCCGAAGTCCCCGCCTGCGAATCTAAAATTTCACAAACATATGATATAAGCAAAATATCCTATAACGACGAAAAGACAATGAAACGCAAGGATAACGCCCTGAAAATTACACTGCGTACTTAGCGCATCTAACGCGCACGACATAGGTCAAAAACCCTAACTAGGGTCGCTAAACTACAAAACACCAAGTCAAGACTCCGATCGTCCCGATCGCGCAACACCACACAATTAAATGCGAGGAATATAATACATACAATCTCGCAGCGACCAATTGAAACCATGCAGAAAAACCCCGAAACGTAGTAAACAACTTATCGCAATATTTCGCACTAGAATCAAGCTAACACATTTCAAGCGATTTCAAACATCTTATAATAGCTTAACTAAGCTATTCAAACCATTTTCTTATTTTTAACACTAGCTAAATAAGTTTTAGCAAAAATCTAGTAAGCAAAATCCTTAATTAAACAAAGTAGTAATTAACAATAGTTATCATTTTCTACTAGGTTAAGCTTTTTCTAACCACAAATTAACACTTCAATTAACATTAAACACTTAAATCAAGCTTTAACCTTAACTTGAATTTCTTAAAAATATGAATAATGAATTAATCAAGAGTTTTAAAGCTATACTAAACATATAATTAGCTAACTTAAATAGCTAGATTAAGATTTAAACAAATAATTAAGGATTAAGGTAAGAAATTATACCTTAACAAGAACAAACTTTAGCACAAGATTTCATCAACTTAGCCACCAAAAAACATACTTTGTTGAAGATCCAAGTAAGTTTAGTAAAAGGAATTGATGGTTTAATTTTTATTTAGGTATTTCTGGATTAATTTTGGGATTTTTGATGAGTTTTTGATCTTGGAAAATGAAGAAATGAGTTTGGAAAAATTTGGGACAGAAATGGGGGAAGAGAGGTCGGCCAAGGTGAGGAGGGGTGTTTGTGTAAGAAAAATGGAGAAGTTTCTAGCAAAAATGCAATAAATGCTTCATTTAATGCAATTTTCCATCTTTCAATTTCTTTTCTTTTTCAAAATTTAAATCCTTTTGCACTAAAAATCTAGATATTTTGAGGAGAAGCTTCCAAAATAATTGTAGTGATGATGTCCAATGATTCTCATTTAGAAGAAATTTCCCGATTTACGTGCATAATTTACCGCTTAAAATAATATTTTATTTGGGAAAAATTCTATCTGAACCAAAACCTCCCATATACCCCCAAAGTTCGCGCACTAGCTTTATTTTAGCTAAACTGGGTGCCGGCAAGTTTCTACGGACGTTTGATTGAAACCGGGTTAAAATGGAAAATACCGACTATTTTGTCCTAAAACGGAAAAATTCGCAAAACGATTTCTAAAACGTTACAATAATGGTCAAATCAACATCAACCATGACAATTATCTAAATAAAACTTATTATTCTTTTTCCTAATATGAGAGCTCACTCCTCATTTATCAAGTAGACATTCTCTCTCATAGTTGCTCTCTCTTTCTTCCTCTCTCTCAAGCCCTAATGTTTCATGAGTTGAAAATCAAGGGCCATGAGACCAAACCACCAAAATCCTTCTTTACTCATTCTGGGGTTCTTAGTTTGGCATACCAAGCACTCTAATTACTTCATTATAGAAGTTAGAGCTCAAGATAGAGACCTTCGGGTGGATCTTTTTTGACGTTGAGAAACCGGTGAGGAGGCATCATCCACCATCACTCCAAGGAGCTCAAATTGAGGACAAGCACAATAAGGAGAAGAAGGACTAGTAGCTTGAGATATAATCATCTAACCTAGTAGTTAACACTCCTAGTTAGTTTGTTTGTTAGTGTTTAGCAAAGATCCTCATGGATAGTCTATGTTACCTTGCCAAGAAAAATTCGATTTTTACCTATTCCGCCTCCCCGTTGACTACTGAGATGGGTAACATGGACTTATAGTAGTATCAGAGCCAGGCTAAACCATAACTAACATGTTAGCAAAGTCTTTAGAACTTCGATCACGGAAAAATACTGAAAACACGAACAAAAATTGCCTTTTCTGTCGATTTTTAAAACGGGTCTAAAAATATTTTCAAAGACATGAAAAATGCGTGCAAGTTTTTTCTAAAACACTGAAGAAATTTGGCCGCCTAACTCGGTCAGACCACCGCGGAACCGCGGCCGAACCAAGCGTTCCGCCGCGGATCCTCAGCCGAGTCGACTCCGAGTTGGTCCAAATTTTTTCTGGTGCTCTCTGTGTTGGTTTTGTGTTTTCTGGGATATTTTGTTTCTGTAGGGTTAGCTTAGCACCTTGTGAAGATTTTGGCAAGCATCAAACATGCTTCTTTAAAATTTTTGGGGTGCTAAAAAAACCCTAACCAAGATCTTAACTAGAGACATAGGGTAAACATAGCAAGTAAACAACTTTACTTCTAAGAGTTAGGGATTACAACCTTTGTCGTCCGTTCCTTCACTTCATAAGCTCCGTGTTGAGGTCCATTCGCTGCGATCATCAAGTACCCGGACTCTAGAGAGGCTCCATGAAGAGAAAGATGCAAGCTTACTTCCAATCTTCAATAACTAAGATGATCTACCTTGAAAAATCTCAAACCCAAGCTCTTGCTTCACTAATCAAGTATTAGCAAAGCAAACACCCTAATCTAAGTGGCTAGAATAGATGAGGATGATGAAGTAGGAATTTAGCTCTCGTTTGTTTTCTTTATTTCACTCAAAATCATCACAAACCCAAAAGCTAGAAAGCTTTTCAAGAGGAAGAAGAAGAAGAATTTCATTTGTGATGAATAATGAATTATTGTTATTATTACAAATCAACTATGGGTCAATCATGAAGGCTTAACCCTTGTAGAGAGTAGACTAGGGTAAAGGGTTTGGGTTGGGTTAATAAATATCAACACAAAATATCAATGGTCAAAGTCAAACCTTCATGATGCTTCATGAAAGCTTCATCCAAGCTTAACCCTAATCCAAACCCCAACCATGTTTTAACTCCACAAAACATGTTGCATTTGTAACCCTAACTTGTTACAATATTATATATCACATATATAATATATTTTGTAACAAAATAAAATAATACAATTAACATATATCATATATATATCAATGTATTATCTAAGTGAGAAAAAGAATCTTTAAGTGAGCTTATATTAGTTAATGTAATATAATATATCAAATATATAATTATACATTAAATTATCGAATCAACACTTGATCCGATAATCCGGCTATTTCATAAATAACCGACTAATATAATCTGTATCAGTTCATCGAATCAACACTTGATCCGATGACCCGGCTATATCACATATACCCGGCCGATATCTCATATCGCGAGAATCTAATACGGTATCGCATACACGTATTATTCCCGGTCCCGCACATATCATATATGTGCTCCTACTCTGTTTTGCCTGAGCTAGGAAAGCTCTGTGTAGGACTCTAAAGAATCGTCAATACGCCGGCAGAGGTGATGATCATATCAAACACCCACAAGCTGCAAGCGGTCAGCTAAACGTAACAGCCATCCAGGTATTGAGCAATCAGAAGATCAACAAGCAAGCCTGTGCATTCTCCTGTGAATCCAACCAGTAACACTCCCGTACAGTCCGGTCTTTTCGTCTGATATGTCGCATATCTCGCCTAGGGGTGGTAAACGTCAGACCCCAGTAGCTTGATAAGTCATGTCGATATGAGGTCCATAACAGTTCGAGAAACTACTGATAACACTTACCAGTAAATCTCAGCAACCCTGGCCAGGGATTTCTAGTTATAGCCAATCGAACACAGCGCAACATCAACTCCCTATACCGGGAGAGACGAAACCCCTCCTATCGCTCATTGCCTCCATGTGATTCGGGACTGTACCCAAAAGTGTCATGACCCGAAATTGGCACGTGACTGCCGTAATATCACGCAACGTCTACAGGCGTAACGCAGTAAAAGAAAGTCAAAACCCAGAAATCTAAACCATTAAAAGACAAGAAAAGATAAGAAACATTATTTAAACTTTTGAAAATCATGAGTATAAATTCTTTTTACTTTCTTGAAAATTTCGGCAGCACCTCCTTTGTAAAAACCAACCCCAAAAATGGGTACAATATAAATATAAAGTAAAGCATCCCCAACGGGAGCAAATCCACGCCCAATGGCGGAAAACATCCACCACAACAGATATATGACGCCGTAGCGAAGAAATAAAAGAAAATATAAGTAAAACTGCATAAAAGATAGCTTGGGTGCAATGGTTGTACAGTTTTGTTTTATTTTTATATTTGATATTGCGGGGCGAGCGTCCGATATGTGAACTGCCGTCACTGCCCGACTGTATATATTTTCTTTTCTGTACTAGGTTTACCCAGCGGTGGAGTGCACGGATAGCCGGGTTCTGGAGGGCAACGGGCCAGCATCTCATGGCGTTGAGACGGAGGGGGCCTCACTCTAGAATTGGTGAGTTATTCGCCGCATTCGTAGGGGTCTAGATTTTCATTGCACAGGCTATCCAGACGACCACGGGAACGTCGTGTTTCACTTCCGGCTCAAAGGAAACTCGAGGCTCCTAGATTATCTGTATTGTTCTGAGATATTGCATTTATCATACCTGGATCGATTATTATATATTGTTATATATATACCAGTTGATATTGTATATGTTTTGCATTCGTGCTAGTCCAGTCCCCGCTCTGTCGTTAGTTAAGTAACCTAACGGGTGATGACGGGACCCAGTGGCGAATGCGGATGGTATATACGTACATTATATTTTCGTTCTTTTGTGGTGTGATTAATTGATGGGACTGCATTGATTCTGATCAATGCAAGGAAAACAGACCTATTCAATGTTGCTGGAACAAATTTTCAAAAGCTGTTATTGCAAGGACGTTTTCTTTTGTTATGCACAGAGGTATTCGGTTATGAATACCCAGCACCTCATTCGACGAGGCAAGGGCTGAGATCCCTTCATCGGGAGTGACCCCTTGGGCAGAATTTTGCGTCAGGGTAATAACTTCACTATAGTCGTTTCCTTTTGCTTTGCATCGTGGTATTCAGTTTGGAATATCCTGCACCTCATTCTACGAGAAAAGAGCCGAGATCCCTTCACCGGGAGTGACCTCTTTAGTAAAAGTTTTCGTCATTATATATTTATAAAACCACTTGGATTCCCTCAACGATATCAAGTTCATTACGTTAAAGGTTTTTCGCCAAAAACCAGCCGTAGCCCTCCGTTATTTCGGATAACTAGCGCATAGTATTCATGCGGTGTTTGTTGGCCAAAGTCAAGGCATCGTGTACGGTAGCTGTGTGTTGCTTGTCCGTTGCATGGATATGCATTGGTTTAGGACAGTCGTACCACTTTATTGGCTAAAGTCAAGGGTGTGTGTGTTGGAGATAGTGCCCTCAGAGTCAATTATTGGATCACAGGCACGTGATTGCAATGATTGAGGGAGGACCTATCCCGGTAGGACAGTCTTACTCGAGATGATAGTATGCTATCTGGTTTATCTATATCATTGTGTACAGCTTAGGTGACCTGACAGGTCGCTATTACACGTTGATAGAGCCCCTAGGATTCTTGCTTGACCACCAGCAGTATGAGGGAGATCATATAAGTGGGAGCTGGTAGTCTATAAGCACATTCTTAAAAGGTCCCTAGTCGTGGGAGATTCGAGACAGGGCATCGTTTCTCCAGAGTAGACTAATGTATACAGTCGAGACCCCGACGAGGGGCGGTGGCCGGTCTCACAAGCCATTGGTGTCAGTTAGATCACCTAATATGTATACAGGTGCTCATTGGGTTATGAATACACCGGACAGGACTCGCCGGGAACATGCTAGTTGGTCATATACCAGACGTCAGATGGCAGTTCCCTGGTGACATGTGTACAGGTTAGTTCATCGACCTGAGGATCGTCATTTGTCTCGTGTGAGTTCCCACTGTACTTTGATTACTACCCTACCACGCTCAAAGGAGACGTGCAAACAGGTTTTAGTTGGGTACAGTCCCGAGCCACATGGAGGCAGTGAGCGTATCTTCAGGGGTTCGTCTCTCCCGGTATTGGGAGTGAGGTCGCGCTGTGTCTAGGAGAGCCATTACACGAAGCCCTCGGCCGAGGCAGGAGATTTACTGGTGGTATTTCAGTAGTATCTCAGGGTGTTCTGGGCTACACTCCTGTTAGTGTATATGCCCTAGAGGCCATTACTGTATCATACTAGCTTGTATATTACTTAATGGAAGCTTGGGATATTCACAGTTGTATATACAATCTTGCTCGAAATGGTAGTATGCTACTTGGTTTGTCTCTGCTTTAATATGTGCATGTGTTTCTTTTAGCATATTGCTGGTATACATATTAGTAGAGCCCTTAGGATCTTTGCTTGATTACCAGCGTTGTGATGGCGCTCGCACTCGTGGGAGCTGGGTAATCTATAAGCACATCCTTATACAGGTCCCTGGTCGTTGGACTATCGAGACAGGGCATCGATACTCCGGAGTAGACTAGCGTATGCGCTTCTCATCCCAGTGTGGGAGACGGTCTGTCCCACAGCCGTTAGTACGTCGTACTTGGGATAGTATGCGGGTGCTCGTTAGGTTACGAGTACACTGGACAGGACTCGTCGGGAACTGTTGGTTGGTAATATACCTATCGTCAGTTATCAGTTCCCAGGTGACATGAGTACAGCTTAGTCCGCTGACTTGACACTGTCACTTCGCCTCGAGTGTGTTCCCACTGCACTTTGATTACTACCCTACCACGGCTCAAAGGAGCTGTGCAAACAGGTAGTTTTTGGGTGCAGTCCCGAAGCACTTGGAGGCAGTGACGGTTAGACAGGATTCGTCTCTCCCGGTATTGGGGGTTGACATCGCGCTGTGTCTAGGAGAGCCATTACACGAGTAGTCCCTGGCCAGGGCAAGCGAGATATACTGGTAGGTTTCCAGTGTTATCTCAGGGTGTTCTGGGCTACACTCCGACACGACTTGTACCGCTATTAGGGGACTGACGTTCACCGCCCCCCTAGGCCCGCCATGCGATGTATCAGACGAACAGACCGGACTGTACGGAGACTGTCACATACAGGCTCAGTAGGAGTGCAGATGGGGTTCATCTCGTCAGTCTTCTTATCGACATCTACCTGGGGACCGTTACGTACAGCTAGTGCCGCTTGCGGTCTGTGGTTAAACCCACTGCCAGCGTAGTGTCGAGTCTTTAGAGTCCCACACAGAGAGCTATTCGCCTTTAGGCAAAACGAGTAGAGGTCGCATGGTTTTGCGACAGGGTTCGTTCGCATCCGCGCACTTGTGCACGTTTGCTGTCCGGACAGTCTATACTAGCGGGCTTTGGTTTAAGCCGGATCCTAGTATATGATTTGAGATTGGTTTTTCTCATTGTGTTCGTGTTCCTCGGATCACGAATGCGGGTGCGTATGCACAGTTGCTTGAGATTGGGGGAGAGGACCTTGTTTAGGGTTAATGGCCTTTGTCATTTTATTAACCCTATTGATTTTGTGTGGATTATTGTTAATTGATAATTAGCTTAATTATTGTGTATGGTTGTTGTTGACAATTTGACTTCATTGACTTGTTGACCATGTTGACAACTTGACCATAATCATTTCATTTGGAAGATGCTCTTTGATCTTTGCAAAAATGAAATGATAATGGTCAATTCATGATTTATCATGACAATTTTCAAGCTAATTATCTAATTAAACTTATCCTCACATATTAGTGAGAATGGCTCACTATTTTTCTCATTCTCTCATTTCTTTTCTCTCTCTTGCTCATCCTCTCCCTCAAGCTCTCTCCCTCTCATGTGTTGAGAAACAAAAAGCTTGAGAAAAACCCTCTCTTGATCTTCTCTACTCACTTCTAGGGTTCAAGTCTTAGCATTTCTTGCACTCTAGTTACTCCTAGCTTGGAGTTGAAGCTAAAGGTGGTGGCTTTCGTGTGGATCCTTCTTTGACGGGAGAAGACAAGCAAGGTGATCCTTTTCTACCATACCTAGGAGCAAGGAGAGAAGGACTAAAGACCAAAGGTATAACCTTTCTTCACTTAGCTACTTTGTAGTTAGGGTTAGCTAGTTTATGTTTAGCAAAGATCCTCACAAGCATAGTCCATGTTGCCTAAGTCATTAAAAATCCGATTTTTATTATGTTTTCCGCCTCCCCGTAAGCACCGGGGTGGGCAACACGGACTTACAGTGGTATCAGAGCCTAACTAAACTCAAACTAGCTAAGTAGTTAAGTGTAACGAAGTTTCGAAACCGAAAAACCCTAAAACCAAACTTTTTCAAAATCCAACTTTCTGTTAAAATTTTTCCTGGTTAAAATGAAAAACTGTATACTTGTAAAATTGTCTCAGGGTTTTGTGTGAAACACCACCAAATACGAACCAGAGAGGAGCCAAGAGGACCGCGCTTCCGCGGCATAAGGAAGCTCTTGCCGCGGAAGCGCGGCCGTCTTGTCAACTTTCTGTATCGTTTTTGCTGCAGTTTGTTTCTGAGTTGGTTTTAGGATTTTTAGGATATGTTATATGTGCCCAGATTTTCCAGAACTAAAATTTACTTTTGGGGGCCTATAAATCCGTATTTTTCGGAACTTCACTACACTTTAACTATATCGGTTATATCTGTGATGCTTGTATGTATTGAACGTCGGCTAATCGCTATAAGTCGATTAGTCGGGGTTATACATCTCTGTGATCTGTGATTGTTGGTTTGTGGATATGAATGGATTGGATTGTCGCGGGTGAATAGCCGGGTTGGATGTGAGATGAGTGTTATTTTCTTTCATTCATTTGTAACATGTAAATTGATGTAATAATATTCTTTGTATGGCCGCACAACCGGGTCGGGGTTGTAGCCGTCATTGTATAATTCTTTTTACTGTTTTTGCTCCTAGGATAGACCCATGGAGGGGGTGCACAAACTACCGGGTATCTCGAAGTGCCGAGTGGCCTACTCACGGTGGTGAGGGAGGTTGCTTCGCTTCGGGTGCTTGGCGGGTAGTTTGCCGCACCCGTAGGGGTCTTGGGTGGGGTATTGGCTATTCACCGCGACCGTGTAATCCGCTTTGCGTTGCAGGCTCGAACGCATTGCGGATTCCTAGTATATCCAATGTATTCATCTGTGATCTGTAATGTCTATCATTGCTATATATTTATATATAATAACTATTTAGGCGTTGCTTATGTTTTACAGCCGCGCTAGCCCAGCCCCCGCTCTGTCGTTAGTTAAGTAACCTAACGGGTGATGACGGGGCCCCGTGGCGAATGCGAATGGCATAAGCGTACGTCATATTTTGGTTGTTTTCTGCAATGGTAGGATTAAATGATGGGACGCATTAAAAGAACTAATGCAAGAAATAAACCAAGTAAAAGTCGATTGGAACACTTTGAAAACCACTCGGTTCTTTTCAAAACTAAACTTTTAAACGCGGAGCTTGAACCACTCCTTTTAAAAGCTATCTCGTTCCATCGATTATATCAAGTTCACTACGTTCACGGTTTCGCCAAAACCATCCGTAGCCCTCCATCATTTCGGTTAAATATTCGGTAGTATTCAAGCTATGTATTTTGACCTCACGCCAAGGCATAGTGATTGGTAGCTACCGGATATTTATCCGTTGCATAGATAGAATGCGTTGATTTGAGACAGTCGTACTGCCGTTTTGGCCTACATCAAGGGTAGGTACGGGTGGGTTCAAATTAACCAGGATAATGATGGGAAGAACTTGACATGTGACTTATGACATTTTGACCTCACGCCAAGGTCATAAGAGCATGGGGCAAAAATCCACATCGGGAGTTTCATAAGTACTGAAACTTGCTAGCGTTGCATACCATTTGGAGTGTGATAATTCTGGTAGGATTCCTTCGGTTTTATCACGCGATGATATTTGGATCCCGATCCTACTGTGAGTATATGCTACTCCTCGGGAAAACTCTCACTTAACGATCAATGCTATAAACCTAGTAGGTGCCTAGAAAGGTGTTAGCGGGGCTACGCCCACAGGGAAAAGAGGTTACTTAATTAAGGAACTTCGCGAAAGCGTTGGAAAACCTCCCTCGAAGTACCGACACTGGCCTGGCTGAACGGTTAAGCAAGTATTGTACGGTGAGAATGATCCCGGCTAATCCTTTTCTTTATGGTTTGAGAAGGGATTCGAGAGACAGTGGGAGCCATCCAGTTTAGACAAACTAAAAACCACTCTAAACTTGCAAGAGCATCATGCTAAAGTGTTTCTTTTCTCTCTCCTAATTGCAGCGACCATTCAAGATGACCGGACTTAAGTTACTATTAGATAAAAACATATTGACAGGGCCAAACTACAAAGATTGGCTCAGGAATGTCAAGATGGCTATCACTTATGACAAGCTGGGGTATATACTTACCACCAAAGCTCCCCCCGTCCCAGGTCCCACCTCCAGCGTCGCGGATATAGAAATCCGTAAGACATGGGAGATAGATTGCGCGAGGGCCAAATGCCTCGTATTAGCCTCGATGGACAACGACCATCAGAGGAGGCACGAGAATATGGACCTAGAGTCCATATTTCTCCATACAAAAGAACTGTATGGAGAGCAGTCTCGTATCGCAAGATACGAAGTGTCGAAGAAGCTCTTTTCGGCAAGGTTGGCCGTCGGATCATCGGTAGCGGACCACGTGCTTAAGATGATCGGCTACATAGAGGAGCTCGCGGACCTCGGGACCACATTGGAGAATGAACTCTATACTGATCTGATTCTCCAGTCCCTTCCTTCCACTTACGCCCAGTTCATTCTCAACTTCAACATGCAAGGAAAGGAGGTTGAACTTGCCGAACTTCTGAACATGTTGAGGACTGCTGAGGGCACCCTACAGAAGGGTAGGGAGACATCCACTTTGTTTGTAGGAGGATCTTCCTCTTCTAGGTCCAGGGCGAAAGCCAAGGGCAAGAAGAAGAAATCCCCCGCCAAACCAAGGGGCGGTGTCGGTAAAGTGGATACGAAGGGAAAGGGTAAAGCAACAAAGGTAGCGGGGAAGCTGGTGGGGAAGGAAGAATGCTTCTATTGTCACAAAAGTGGCCACTGGAAACAAGATTGCAAGGCTTGGAAAGCCAGAACACAGGATTTGAAGCGAGTTGCAGCTTCAGCTTCAGGTGTGTATGTTATTGAAAATTGTCTATCAATAAACTCTACATCCTGGGTATTGGATACCGGATCAGGATCTCATATCTGTAATTCTTTGCAGGCGTTGAGAAAGCGTAGAGTTTTGAAGGCAGGTGACATGACCCTCAGAGTTGCGAACGGTGCTAGCATGGATGCAGAGGCCGTGGGGGACTATCACCTGGGATTATCAGATGGACACTTTTTGGTTTTGCGTAGTTGTTATTATGTACCAAATGCAACCTGTAATATCATTTCTGTATCTTTATTATCTAAAGAAGGTTATGAATTTGCATTTGTAAGTAATGTAGTGAACATTCACCTTAATCAAGTGTTGATTGGGTCAGGTACATTAAACAACGGTATTTACGTTTTAAACCAACCACAGGTTTTCAATATCCAGAATACACATAAAAGAAAGTCTCCAGATATTAATCAGGCTTTCTTGTGGCATTGTAGACTAGGTCACATCAATGAGACACGGTTGACTAAGTTACATAAAGAAGGATACTTGGATCCGTTCGAGTATCAGTCTTATGCCACTTGTGAATCTTGTCTCATGGGAAAGATGACAAAGGCTCCGTTTTCTGGACACGGAGAAAGAGCGAGCGAGCTCTTGGGACTCGTACACAGCGACGTGTGCGGTCCAATGTCTACACATGCGCGAAGCGGTTTTTCTTACTTCATAACTTTTACGGATGATTTCTCAAGATTCGGACATGTCTTCTTAATAAAGCATAAATCCGAAGCTTTTGATAAGTTCCAGGAATATAAGAATGAAGTAGAAAAACAGACCGGCAAAAGTATCAAGATCCTAAGATCGGATCGAGGAGGAGAATACTTAAGTGCCGAATTCCTGAATTACTTAAAAGAGAATGGGATTCTCTCTCAGCTTACTCCTCCATACACCCCGCAACATAACGGTGTATCGGAGAGACGGAACCGAACCCTATTGGATATGGTACGGTCCATGATGAGTAATGCTGAGTTACCGCGATCTTTCTGGGGATATGCGCTAGAAACAGCTGCATATCTTTTGAACCGTGTTCCCACTAAGACTGTGCCTACCACACCATATGAGTTATGGAGTGGGAAGAAACCCTATCTTCAATACTTGAAGATTTGGGGATGTCCAGCTTATGTCAAAAAGCAGCATACGGACAAGCTCGAGGCACGCTCAGTACTGTGCAAGTTTGTGGGATACCCAAAGAACTCCAGGGGGTATCTTTTCTATTACGCAGAGGAACAAAAAGTCCTTGTTTCTCGCAATGCCCACTTTCTGGAACATCAGTTTTTAGAAAAAGAAATAAGTGGGAGCGCAATAGAACTGGAAGAAATTCCAGAACCACAAACTATTACTGAAAGTTTAGTGGAACCAGAAGGTTCAAAAGAACAGGACATTCCTACGCCGCTCCGCAGGAGTAGTAGGCCGTCTCATCCGCCCGAGAGATACTACGGTTTTCTCATTGACGGGGATAGAGAGGACTGCATCCTAGATTGTTATGAGCCTACTAGCTTCCAGCAAGCCATTCAGAGCGTCGACTCGGTAAAATGGCTGGATGCAATGCGGACCGAGATGGAGTCCATGTACACCAACAAAGTATGGACGTTGGACATTGCTCCAGACGGGGTAAAACCCGTAGGATGCAAGTGGATCTTCAAAAGGAAGATTGGTGTAGATGGACAGGTTGAGACCTATAAAGCTAGACTGGTAGCAAAGGGTTTTCGTCAGCGACCTGGTTTGGACTATGACGAAACCTTTTCTCCAGTAGCTATGCTGAAATCCATTCGGATCCTTCTTGCCATCGCTGCTTTCCACGATTATGAGATTTGGCAGATGGACGTAAAGACAGCTTTTCTAAATGGTCATTTAGAGGAGTGTGTCTATATGGACCAGCCAGAGGGTTTCATTCAGGGTGGGAGCAGCGGAAAGGTGTGCAAGTTGCTCAAGTCCATTTATGGACTCAAGCAGGCATCGCGGAGTTGGAACATCTGTTTTGATGAGACGGTCAAAGAATTTGGCTTTATCAAAAATCCAGATGAACCATGCATCTATTGTAGATTTGTAGCGAGAACTGTAGTATTCCTCGTGTTATACGTGGATGACATTCTCTTAATAGGAAATGACATTCCTATGCTACAATCTGTCAAGGGGTTCTTGTCACACAGGTTCTCCATGAAAGACCTGGATGATGCCTCCTACATTCTGGGTATCCGGATCTACCGTGACAGATCCAAGAGGATATTAGGACTCTCGCAGTCCAGGTACATCGACACCATACTGAAGAGATTCAGTATGGAAGATTCCAAGCGCGGTAATCTACCGGCTTGTCACGGGATCACCCTCTCCAAAGAGATGTCTCCCAAGACTGATTTGGAGAGGGATCGCATGTCTATTATACCCTACGCTTCTGCGGTAGGCTCTATAATGTATGCGATGTTATGTACCAGACCGGATGTGGCTTATGCACTGAGTGTGGTAAGCAGGTATCAGTCAAACCCAGGGGAGAAACATTGGATAGCAGTAAAGAACATTCTCAAGTACCTGAGAAGGACTAAGGAGATGTTCTTGGTGTATGGCGGAAAAGACCTGCAGGTTGAGGCCTTTGCTGACTCCAGCTTCCAGAGTGACAAGGATGATTCCAAGTCCATGTCGGGTTTTGTCTTTACCCTCAATGGAGGGGCGGTGTGTTGGAAGAGCTCCAAACAGGAAACCGTTGCTGACTCGACTATGGAAGCGGAATACATCGCTGCATCTGATGCCGCAAAAGAAGCTGTCTGGATGAGGAAGTTCTTGAAAGAACTTCAGGTGGTTCCGTCCATTGTTGACCCAATACCTCTGTATTGCGACAACAACGGGGCTATAGCTTTAGCGAAGGAACCCAGGTCCCATCAGAAATCCAGACACATCTTAAGGCGGTATCACCTGATCAGGGAGATCGTGGATCGCCAGGAGATCGAGGTCCGGAGAGTTGCATCAGAGGATAACACAGCAGATCCATTCACCAAGGCCTTGCCCCAGACTCAGTTCGAGTGGCTGATCGAGATGATAGGTCTTCGATACGCCAGTACATGGCCTTAGTGCAAGTGGGAGATTGTTAGTGTATATGCCCTAGAGGCCATTACTGTATCATACTAGCTTGTATATTACTTAATGGAAGCTTGGGATATTCACAGTTGTATATACAATCTTGCTCGAAATGGTAGTATGCTACTTGGTTTGTCTCTGCTTTAATATGTGCATGTGTTTCTTTTAGCATATTGCTGGTATACATATTAGTAGAGCCCTTAGGATCTTTGCTTGATTACCAGCGTTGTGATGGCGCTCGCACTCGTGGGAGCTGGGTAATCTATAAGCACATCCTTATACAGGTCCCTGGTCGTTGGACTATCGAGACAGGGCATCGATACTCCGGAGTAGACTAGCGT
Organism: Agapanthus africanus; assembly: GCA_030015575.1. Lineage (NCBI taxonomy): Eukaryota > Viridiplantae > Streptophyta > Magnoliopsida > Asparagales > Amaryllidaceae > Agapanthus > Agapanthus africanus. The sequence continues at coordinate 462,579,430 of CM057337.1, read as the reverse complement.
ATGCGCTTCTCATCCCAGTGTGGGAGACGGTCTGTCCCACAGCCGTTAGTACGTCGTACTTGGGATAGTATGCGGGTGCTCGTTAGGTTACGAGTACACTGGACAGGACTCGTCGGGAACTGTTGGTTGGTAATATACCTATCGTCAGTTATCAGTTCCCAGGTGACATGAGTACAGCTTAGTCCGCTGACTTGACACTGTCACTTCGCCTCGAGTGTGTTCCCACTGCACTTTGATTACTACCCTACCACGGCTCAAAGGAGCTGTGCAAACAGGTAGTTTTTGGGTGCAGTCCCGAAGCACTTGGAGGCAGTGACGGTTAGACAGGATTCGTCTCTCCCGGTATTGGGGGTTGACATCGCGCTGTGTCTAGGAGAGCCATTACACGAGTAGTCCCTGGCCAGGGCAAGCGAGATATACTGGTAGGTTTCCAGTGTTATCTCAGGGTGTTCTGGGCTACACTCCGACACGACTTGTACCGCTATTAGGGGACTGACGTTCACCGCCCCCCTAGGCCCGCCATGCGATGTATCAGACGAACAGACCGGACTGTACGGAGACTGTCACATACAGGCTCAGTAGGAGTGCAGATGGGGTTCATCTCGTCAGTCTTCTTATCGACATCTACCTGGGGACCGTTACGTACAGCTAGTGCCGCTTGCGGTCTGTGGTTAAACCCACTGCCAGCGTAGTGTCGAGTCTTTAGAGTCCCACACAGAGAGCTATTCGCCTTTAGGCAAAACGAGTAGAGGTCGCATGGTTTTGCGACAGGGTTCGTTCGCATCCGCGCACTTGTGCACGTTTGCTGTCCGGACAGTCTATACTAGCGGGCTTTGGTTTAAGCCGGATCCTAGTATATGATTTGAGATTGGTTTTTCTCATTGTGTTCGTGTTCCTCGGATCACGAATGCGGGTGCGTATGCACAGTTGCTTGAGATTGGGGGAGAGGACCTTGTTTAGGGTTAATGGCCTTTGTCATTTTATTAACCCTATTGATTTTGTGTGGATTATTGTTAATTGATAATTAGCTTAATTATTGTGTATGGTTGTTGTTGACAATTTGACTTCATTGACTTGTTGACCATGTTGACAACTTGACCATAATCATTTCATTTGGAAGATGCTCTTTGATCTTTGCAAAAATGAAATGATAATGGTCAATTCATGATTTATCATGACAATTTTCAAGCTAATTATCTAATTAAACTTATCCTCACATATTAGTGAGAATGGCTCACTATTTTTCTCATTCTCTCATTTCTTTTCTCTCTCTTGCTCATCCTCTCCCTCAAGCTCTCTCCCTCTCATGTGTTGAGAAACAAAAAGCTTGAGAAAAACCCTCTCTTGATCTTCTCTACTCACTTCTAGGGTTCAAGTCTTAGCATTTCTTGCACTCTAGTTACTCCTAGCTTGGAGTTGAAGCTAAAGGTGGTGGCTTTCGGGTGGATCCTTCTTTGACGGGAGAAGACAAGCAAGGTGATCCTTTTCTACCATACCTAGGAGCAAGGAGAGAAGGACTAAAGACCAAAGGTATAACCTTTCTTCACTTAGCTACTTTGTAGTTAGGGTTAGCTAGTTTATGTTTAGCAAAGATCCTCACAAGCATAGTCCATGTTGCCTAAGTCATTAAAAATCCGATTTTTATTATGTTTTCCGCCTCCCCGTAAGCACCGGGGTGGGCAACACGGACTTACAACTCCGACACGACTTGTACCGCTTTTGGGGGTCTGACTTTTACCAACCCCCTAGGCCCGCCATGCGATGCTCATAGACGAACGGACCGGACTGTATGGATATTGTCACTGACAGGCTCAGTAGGGTCTCAGGCTGAGTTCGCTCACAGACGTCCCTTTTGGTCAATACCTGGTAGCCCGTTACGTATTGGCTTATACCTCTGACGTGCTAGTGGTTAAATCCACAACCAAGGTGTTGACGAGTCTTTAGAGTCCCCCACATTCAGTTACTCAAGTTTCGGGCGAAAAGCTGTAGAGGCCGTATGGAGATATGGCAAGGTCCGATCAGATACGTGCGGTATTGCACGGATCAGGATCGGACAGTTCGTACTAGAGGCCGTATGGATATATGGCAGGGCTCGATCAGATACGTGCAGTATTGCACGGATCAGGATCGGACGGATTTTACTAGCCGGTTTTGTTTTAAGCCGGATCTTAATATAGTACAGTGTAGACTTTGTCTCATTGCATTTGTATTTCGGTCGGAATACAAATGCGGGTGTGTGTACACAGTATTGGGGTTTTCCTGTAATTTATTATGGGACCAGTTTTCTGGAGTTGCCAGTTTGCTTTCCGTTTCGGCCGATTTCCTTTGTATCGTTCATTGGCCGAAGATTGGTGGAGGAGGGCTTATTTGCATTTGTGCAAATAAACATTTGTGGAGGGGGTCTTTGCATATTCTTGTATCATGATAATTCCTCCACCATTTGACTTATTCATTTCATCATGGCTTGACTTTGGAGAAATCATGGTTGTTGATGGGAGTGGTTTTGGATTGGATTGTGATCATCATTTTATATGATAATCATTTTCCTTTTTGCTTGTATGAGTTACTTTCCTATCCTTGACCTTTGCTCTCTCTCCCTCTCTCCATTCCTCACTCCCACCATTTTTCATGGCCGGCCACTAGTGTGGTGTGGGGGGGCTTTTCTTTTGGTGATGAGAAAATGTTATTCTCATTCTTTGCATGCTACATTTTTCCTGACCTCTCTCCAAGTTCTTTTTCCTCCACCACAAAGGCAAACTCCATAACCCCAAATGAGACATGATTCTTCACTACACATTCTACAGCAAACCTTGGGCACGTCGACTAGCCAGCTTCGTGCCCGAGTTGTCTCGGCATTGAGGTGGGAGCCCGTAAAAGATGTAGGCGATGTGGTGCACTTCCGGCGACGAGGTGGAGACAGGACATTCCGCAGGAGATCGGGACGATGACGAGAAGATCGGAGGACTCAGATCAGTCGGTATATCTCTATTCCCTATCTTGTAGTTAGCTAGGACTAGTTAATGGTTCGATCCGTGTTTTAGTGCGCGGTGGTGCCGGTTTGCTAGTTTGCAAAATTAAAGTTTATCACCGCTTCCGCATTTGGCCGTCGGATTGACGGCCGGGGCCCCGCCGTGCACTTACAGTGGTATCAGAGCCTCACCATTAACTAAGTCTAGCTTTGTTTAATGTGTTTACATTTCCGATCGACCAAAATCCCAAAAACCGTATTTTCCTACACATCAGTTTTCTGTCGAAATTTTCTGGTATCGAAATTTTTTTCAGGTGACTGCAGAATGATGTACAGAGTATCCTAAGACCACTGGAAAATTTTGGTTCCCTGATCCTTCCGTACCACCGCGGAACCGCGGCCATAACCCCTCTTTGGCCGCGGTTCCACCGCAGGTAGTTGGGTTCAGTTCACCATTTTTTTCAGTGGGCTTATGGGCTTAAAATATGGGTTTTGGAATATTAATTTTGGGCCCAGAATTTCTTAATGTGCTACAGTGGTACTTGGGGGCCCACTTGTTAAAATTTGATCGATCGGATATTTAAAACACATTATTTCACAGTATTTACATTATATCTGCGACCGTGAATGTCACTTGATCGGTAAATCCTGTCTAACTCTATAGCCCGGTTAGACGGATTTGCGAACGTGACTTTCACGTTGATGTTCTGTGTATTGCTGTGATGTTGCGGATCGGTCGTGGGGATAGCCTGGATGCAATGCTAGTACAGTGTTTTGTTGTATTATGTACATTTGATATTGCTGGGCGAGTGTCCGACATGTGGACTGCCGTCACTGCCTGTTTGTATTATTCTTTTGGGGCACGACCAGGTTGCGGTCGATGTACCCATTGTATGTATATTTTACTTTCTGTACTAGGATTGCCCCGCGGAGGGGTGCACGGATAGCCGGGTTCTAGAGGGCAACAAGCCCGCATCTCATGGCATTGAGACGGAGGTGGCTTCACTCTAGGATTGGCGGGCTATTCGCCGCACTCGTAAGGGGTACAGGTTGACCTAGGAGGGGTGCCCAAGTTACCGGATTCCGTGAAGTGCTGGGTGGTCCATTCACGGCGCTGAAGGGGGCTGCCTCGCTTCAGGTTTTGGCGGGTAACTTGCCGCACCCGTAGGGGTCTAGGATTTCATTGCACAGGCTATCCACACGACCAGGGGAACGTCGGGTTTCAGTGGCTCTGTGAAATCCGGGGATCCCAGATATCTGTTTTATTCTGTGATGCTGTACATTTCTGTGATGTTGCATTTTTCATCATGTCTTGAGCGAATATAATATATTGGTATATATATTAGTAGATGTTGTATATGTTTTGCATCCGCGCTAGTCCAGTCCCCGCTCTGTCGTTAGTTAGCTAACCTAACGGGTAATGACGGGACCCAGTGGCGAATGCGGATGGAATATACGTACGTCATATTACTTTCGTTCTTTGTGGTGTGATCAATTGATGGGACTGCGTTGATTCGGATCAATGCAAGTTAAAACAAACCTAATCTGAAGTTGTTGGAACACTTTTCAAAAAGCTGTTATTGCAAGAACGTTCACATTTGTTTTGCATCGTGGTATTCAGTTGGAATATCCTGCTCCTCAGTCGTTGAGGAAAGGGCCGAGATCCCTTCACCGGGAGTGACCCCTTGGACAAAAATTTGCGTCAGGGCAATAACTTCACTATAGCCGATTACTTTTGCTTTGCATCGTGGTATTCAGTTAGAATATCCTGCACCTCATTCTACGGGGAAAGAGCCGAGATCCTTTCACCGGGAGTGACCTCTTTAGCAAAGGTTTTCGTCACTATATTTTTAAAAGCTATCCGTTCCTTCAACGATATCAAGTTCATTACGTTAAAGGTTTTCGCCAGAAACCATTCGTAGCCCTCCGTCGTTTCAGACGGGTAGCACGTAGTATTCATTCTATATTTGTTGGCCTTCGTCAAGGCATAGTGTATGGTAGCTGCTTGTTGCCTTTCTGCAGCATAGATAGATGCGTTGGTTTGGGACAGTCGTATAGCCGTGTTAGCCTTCGTCAAGGGCTTGTGCGGGTGGGTTCAAATCAACCTGGAGAATGACGGGTAGAACTTGACATGTGACTTATGATTTTTTGGCCTTCGTCAAGGTCATAAGAGCATGGGGCAAAAGTCACATCGGGAGTTTCAAAAGAACTGAAACTTGCTAGATATGCGCATACCTTCTGGAGTGTGATACCGTGAGCGGATTCCGTCACGTTATCATGCGGTGATAGTTGGATCCCGATTCCCACTGATGAGTTGGTTTACTCCTCGGGTGACCCCGACTAATTCTTCTTTTAGGTTTGGAGGAGAATTTGAGGTACAATGGAAGGTTTCCAGATTAGATAAATTGGTAACCATTCTGATCTAGGATAGAGTGCACGCTGAGTGTTTCTTTTCTCTCTCTCTCTCTGACAGCGACCATTGACCCGACCCTAGACTTTGACTCAGTGACCAAGTTGACCGAACCTTCTTAAACAATAGCTTTTGGATTGTCAGAGTTGCGAACCTCATTGCCACTCCTACTTTTACCTATTTCTCCAGGACACCCCGTATTACTACGAACGTCCATTTCCATTGGACAAAACCATCATATGGTAATATACGAACTCGAAGGAATTCGAGGATGGTTTCAGGTTCTAGAGGAAACGGATAGGACTATTCAGTTGTCTTTTCCTTTTACCTTCTCTCAGGTTGTGAGTACCCCTTAGATTAGGGGATAGTACACCTATTACGCGAATTGGATAGTCTTCTTCCGAACCTTAGGCTGGTGCCGAACGGTAGGGAATGAGGAAAACCAATTAGCCTAAATGGTGTACAGAAGGTATTAAGTTAAGACAAAGATAGAGATTAGAAGGAGGGCAAAGTAAATTGCGACTGATATTCACGACCAAACCAAGTATTTCATTACCACTCCCACTTCACCTTTGTATTTCTCCAGGACACTCCGTATCACTACGAAGATCGACAGTTTATTGGATACTCCATCATATGGTTATATACGAACTCGAAAGGAACTTGTTCCAGTTCGGGGATGGATTCTGGTTCAGGAGAAATAGGAATAAGGTTTATTCAGGTATCTTTTGTCTTCACCTTCTCTCGCATTGCGAGTGCTCCTAGGATTAGGACAATACACCCATTATGCTTATTGGATAGTCTTCTTCCAAACCATAGGCTGGTGCCGAACGGTAGGGAAGGAAGAAAACCATTTGGCCTGAAGGGGTGTGCAGAAGGTAATGACTAAAGACATATAAAGGGATTTGGAGAGGTGGCAAAGAATTATACGGTTGCAGTCGTGAATCTGGAAGAGGCATTACTAGGAATACCGGGATACCCCATCGAAACATTTCAATGTTTCAGTGCCACTGTGTACTGTTAAAAGAAAACTGATTTCCCAATTAGTCCTTACTCCAGGGTATGTATTTACCAGGTACGATTCTCACATCTGTATGGTTTTACAGATGATGAGTGGGAGTAAGTTATTGGGAATTGGGTGATCATCCTCATTATATCGGGATTCGTTGTAATCGGTGATATTTGAGGAAATCACCTGGACTGTTTGCCGGTCGGCAAATATTTGGTTTTGAATATCCGCTGTCGTGCACCAATTTCAAATTGATATATCTGTACGTCTATTTTCATAGAGTGAGATATACCTTTTTGAAATTATGTCTATGACATTTACCTATATCAGTAGATGGTTAGGTAAGGAGCATTAAACAGCGGTGTAATTCTTCTTAACCATAAGTACAGTTTTCAACCTACGACACACAGTGAATGAGTTATCAGACTCAAGGGACTTATACAGAGTATTGTATGTTGTCCAGGGTCCATCAGGACAGAGGGGTTGGTCCTCGTACTATATTCGGTTTACTCATGACTTCTCTAATTTTTAGATAGGTGTTTCGTGGAAACACAGGGTCCGAATTTAGAGAAGTTATAGGTATTTGAATAGAGTAGAGAACCAGGTGTAGCAAGTATCGGGATTCTTCAAAGTGATCGAAGATGTAGATACTTGTATATGGTATTCAGTTGATAGTAATGATTTAGGGAACTTGCTTCTCTTTCAGGTTACTCATAATTGGAAGCATTCCTAAGTTGAGTAACGCTGATAGGCCTCTTTCCATTAAGTTGACATGCACTGGAGATAGCTGCATGATTTGAATCTGGTTCAACTAAATTAGAGCCTCTGTTTCTATATTGGATGTAGAACAGTTCGTATCTTAACGATGTTAAGGTACGGGGAGTTGTCCGGATTATGCTTAAAACCAGACTCTGGACAACTCAAGGCATGTTTCTGTAATGGCTGTTTGTGGGTTGACCCAGGCTATGACGAGGGTTGACTTTCTACCATCTGGAAGATCAATAGTGATATTGTTCTAGACTCGCCACAGTTTTAATAAAAATGGATTTTTTCAGAAAACAGCAGTGGGAGTATGGTAGAACTGGAAGTGATTCCAGAACCACAAACGATTACTGAAGATTTGATAGGAACCTAAAGATTCAATCTAGTTTGACATTCAATTGGCCACTCCGCAGATACGGTGGGTAACCTCAGGCACCCGAGAGGTACTCCGGTAGTCTCAAGGACGGTGGCAGGGAGGTTCTTGTTTACCCAGACTTACCATTGCTGTTGTTCCAGACTATGAGACCCGGCAGGAGGATGAGTATAGCATCTTTCTAAACTAGTTTTAGAAATGTACGTGTATATGACTCTGCCAGAGGGTTGTCGTAGTCAGTGGGAGCAGCGGAAGCATTGGTGGATAGGTAGCTTATGTCTATTTATGGACTAAAGCAGATATAGCGGAGATAGATCATCAATTTCTGATGTGACAGTCATAGGTTTGACTTCATCAGAATAGGGGATGGATCTGTTGAGAAGGTAGTAGGGTGTGATGTCATGGTATTTGGATGACATACACAGAGTAGGAAAAGAAACTCCTATACTACGATCGGTTATACTTTGGTCGTCACACAGTGGTTTCTCCATATGGGACTTGGACATTATATCAGACATACTGGTTACTAGATCTATGGTTTTAGATCTAGATTTGGGTGGTTTCCCAATCAGGGTACTTAGACAGCATTCTAAGAGTATTTAGAGTGGACGACTCCTGGCACGGTAGTGTACCTGCAGGTGATGGAGTCACCCTCTCTAAAGCTGTCTTACAGACTAAAGGGGAGAGGGATGTGCATGATTGGCAGATCACTTGCTTAGGCAATTGAGTCAATCATGAGATGTCAAGTACCACACCAGATGTTGTTCTTGCACTAGGTGCAATAAGTTGACATTAATCCAATCCTGGAGAAACAGTCGGAAGCAGTTCTAGAACATAAGTGAATGTTCTAGGGATATGATAACGACAGCCTCATTCAGGAGACAGTTATCATTCCAGGCTTCCAAGGTGACTTGGACGACAGGGAGGTTGTCAGAGTTATAGTTTTCCTTCTGACGAGGGGCAGTATTTTGGACAGGTGGTCCAAGGCAATACTGAGGGAGGCATGGCGCTGGATACTGATTAAGTTCAGTTGATGATACAGTCTAAGAAGTTTGGATTTGGAGTTCATTTATGAGCTAGGTCCCATCAGACATCCAGACACATTCTAAGACAGGTATTGCTCATTTCGGGAGATAGTTTTCTCCGCGAACTTGAGATATAGAGAGACATAGAAAGAAACATCAAGGCGAATCCACTCACTGAGGCTATTCCTCGAACGCATTAGTTTCGCAAATGGGATTTGTGAGACTGGCAAGTAGAGGAGTTGGGTGTTCGGTATCACACGGGCTGTGATTATGCGACATCGCAATAATTAGGCTTGAGTGCAAGTGGGAGATTGTTGGAGATAGTGCCCTCAGAGTCAATTATTGGATCACAGGCACGTGATTGCAATGATTGAGGGAGGACCTATCCCGGTAGGACAGTCTTACTCGAGATGATAGTATGCTATCTGGTTTATCTTTATCATTGTGTACTGCTTAGGTGACCTGACAGGTCGCTATTACACGTTGATAGAGCCCCTAGGATTCTTGCTTGACCACCAGCAGTATGAGGGCGATCATATAAGTGGGGGCTGGTAGTCTATAAGCACATCCTTAAAAGGTCCCTAGTCGTGGGAGATTCGAGACAGGGCATCGTTTCTCCAGAGTAGACTAGTGTATACAGTCGAGACCCCAACGAGGGGCGGTGGCCGGTCTCACAAGCCATTGGTGTCAGTTAGATCACCTAAGATGTATACATGTGCTCATTGGGTTATGAGTACACTGGACAGGACTCGCCGGGAACATGCTAGTTGGTCATATACCAGACGTCAGATGGCAGTTCCCTGGTGACATGTGTACAGGTTAGTTCATCGACCTGAGGATCGTCATTTCTCTCGTGTGAGTTCCCACTGTACTTTGATTACTACCCTAACACGCTCAAAGGCGACGTGCAAACAGGTTTTAGTTGGGAACAGTCCCGAGCCACATGGAGGCAGTGAGCGTATCTTCTGGGATTCGTCTCTCCCGGTATTGGGGGTGAGGTCGCGCTGTGTCTAGGAGAGCCATTACACGAAGCCCTCGGCCGAGGCAGGAGATTTACTGGTAGGTATTCCAGTAGTATCTCAGGGTGTTCTGGGCTACACTCCGACACGACTTGTACCGCTTTTGGGGGTCTGACTTTTACCAACCCCCTTGGCCCGCCATGCGATGCTCATAGACGAACGGACCGGACTGTACGGATATTGTCACTGACAGGCTCAGTAGGGTGTCAGGCTGAGTTCGCTCACAGACGTCCCTTTTGGTCAATACCTGGTAGCCCGTTACGTATTGGCTTATACCTCTGACGTGCTAGCGGTTAAATCCACAACCAAGGTGTTGACGAGTCTTTAGAGTACCCCACATTCAGTTACTCAAGTTTCGGGCGAAAAGCTGTAGAGGCCGTATGGAGATATGGAAAGGTCCGATCAGATACGTGCGGTATTGCACGGATCAGGATCGGACAGTTCGTACTAGAGGCCGTATGGATATATGGCAGGGTTCGATCAGATACGTGCGGTATTGCACGGATCAGGATCGGACGGATATTACTAGCCGGTTTTGTTTTAAGCTGGATCCTAGTATAGTACAGTGTAGACTTTGTCTCATTGCATTTGTATTTCGGTCGGAATACAAATGCGGGTGTGTGTACACAGTATTTGGGTTTTCCTGTAATTTATTATGGGACCAGTTTTCTGGAGTTGCCAGTTTGCTTTCCGTTTCGGCCGATTTCCTTTGTATCGTTCATTGGCCGAAGATTGGTGGAGGAGGGCTTATTTGCATTTGTGCAAATAAACTTTTATGGAGGGGGTCTTTGCATATTCTTGTATCATGATAATTCCTCCACCATTTGACTTATTCATTTCATCATGGCTTGACTTTGGAGAAATCATGGTTGTTGATGGGAGTGGTTTTGGATTGGATTGTGATCATCATTTTATATGATAATCATTTTCCTTTTTGCTTGTATGAGTTGCTTTCCTATCCTTGACCTTTGCTCTCTCTCCCTCTCTCCATTCCTCACTCCCACCATTTGTCATGGCCGGCCACTAGTGTGGTGTGGGGGGGCTTTTCTTTTGGTGATGAGAAAATGTTATTCTCATTCTTTGCATGCTACATTTTTCCTCACCTCTCTCCAAGTTCTTTTTCCTCCACCACAAAGGAAAACTCCATAACCCCAAATGAGATATGATTCTTCACTACACATTCTACAGCAAACCTTGGGCACGTCGACAAGCCAGCTTCGTCCCCGAGTTGCCTCGGCATTGAGGTGGGAGCCCGTAAAAGATGTAGGCGATGTGGTGCACTTCCGGCGACGAGGCGGAGACAGGACATTCCGCAGGAGATCCGGACGATGACGAGAAGACCGGAGGACTCGGATCAGTCGGTATATCTCTATTCCCTATCTTGTAGTTAGCTAGGACTAGTTAACGGTTCGATCCGGGTTTTAGTGCGCGGTGGTGCCGGTTTGCTAGTTTGCAAAATTAAAGTTCATCACCGCTTCCGCATTTGGCTGTCGGATTGACGGCCGGGGCGCCGCCGTGCACTTAGAGTGTATGGGTGGGTCTAATTCAATTTGGACAATTACGGGCAGAACTTGACTTGCGGGTTATGATTTGTTGGCCAAAGTCAAGGTCATAAACTGCTTGGGGTAAGAATTACATCGGGACTTTCAAACATACAGGAAACTTGCCAGGCATACACATACCTTCTGATAACATAAGTGGATTCCATCACGTTATCATGCGATGATAGTTGGATCCCGATTTCCACTGATGAGTTGGTTTACTCCTCGGGTGATCCCGACTAATTCTTCTTTCAGGTTTGGAGGAGAATTTGAGAAAACAGTGGGAGGCTTCCTGATTAGATAAATTGATAACCAATCTGATCTAGGTTAGAGTGAATGGAGAGTGTTTCTTTTTTCTCTCTCTCTTTGGCAGCGACCATGGCCCGACCCTAGATTATAACTCAGTAACCAAGTTAATCGAACTTTCTTAAAACACTGGCTTTTGGATTGTCTGAGTTGCATACATCATTGCCACTCTTTCTTTTACCCTTTGCATTTCTCCAGAACACCCCGTATTAATACGAACATCCACTTCCATTGAATAAATCCATCGTATGGTTATATACGAACTCGAAGGAACTTGTTCCAGATTCGAGGATGGATTCTGGTTCTGGAGAGAATGAATAGGACTATTCAGTTGTCTTTTCTTTTTACCTTCTCTTAGATTATGAGGGCTCCTGTGATTAGGAGACAGTACACCTATTACGCTTATTGGATAGTCTTTTTCCAAACCATAGGCAGGTGCCGAAAGGTGTGGAATGAAGAAAACCAATTAGCCAAAGTGTAGTGTACAGAAGGTAATAAGTAAAGACAAATAAATGGATTAGAAATAGGGCAAAGTAAAATGCGGCTGCTATCATTCACGACCAAACCGCGTTTATAAGGTTAGAGTCATAAATCTGGATAATGGAAGAGGCATTACTAGGAATACCCGGATACCCCTTCGAAACATTTTCATTTTTCAGTTTAACTTTGTGTTATTAAACGAAAACTGATTTCCTAATTAATCCTTACTCCAGGGTATATATTTACCAGGTTTGCTTCTCACATCTGTATGGTTTTACAGATGATGAGTAGGAGTAAGTTATTGGGAATTTGGTGATCATTTTTATTATATTGGAATTCGTTGTAATTGGTGATATTTGAGGAAATCGCTTGGGTTTTTGCCGGACGGCAAATATTTGGTTTTGAATATCCGTTGTTATGCAACAATTTCAAACTGATATATCTGTACGTTTATTTTATAAAGTAAGATATAACTTTTTGAAATTATGTCTATGACATTTACCTATATCAGTTGATGGTTAGGTAAGGAGCATTCAACAGCGATGTAATTCTTCATAACCATAGTACAGTTTTCAATTTACGACGCACAGGGTTTGAGTTATTAAACTCAGGGGACAATATACAAAGTATTGTATATTTTCCAGTGTCCATTAGGACAGAAGGGTTGGTCATCGTACTATATTCTATTTACTTATGACTTCTCTAGTTTTTAGACAAGTGTTTCATAGAAATACAAGGTCTAAATTTTGAGAAGTTATAGGTATAAGAGTAATGTAGAGAACCATGTGTTGCAAGTTTCGGGAATTTTCAAGGTGATCGAAGATATAGATACTTGTGTGAAATATTTAGTTGATAATAATGGTTTTGAGAAACTTGTTTCTCTTTCAGGTTACTCATATCTGGATGCACTCCTAAGTTGAGTAATGATGATCGGCCTCTCTCTATTTAGTTTACATGCACTGGAGACAGCTGCATGATTTGAATCTAGATCCTATTAAATCAGTGCCTCTGTTTCTATATTGTATATAGAATGGCTCATATCTTAACGATGTTAAGGTATATGGAGTTGTCCGGCTTATGCTTAAAACCAGACTTTGGATAACTCAAGGCACGTTTTAGTAATGGCAGTTTGTGGGTTAACCCGGGCTATAACGAGGGTTAATTTTCTACCATCTGGAAGATCAATTGAGATATTGTTTCTTGACTCGCCACAGTTTAGTAAAATGGATTTTTCAGAAAACAGTAGTAGGAGTATGGTAGAACTTGAAGTGATTTCAGAACCGCAAACGATTACAAAAAATTTAATAGGACCCTAAACATTCAATCAGGTTTGACATTCCATTAGCGCTAGCCACTCCGCAAATGTGGTGGGTAACCTCAGGCACCCGAGAGGTACTCCGCAGATGTGACAGTCATTGGTTATGACTTCATCAGAATAAGAGATGGATCTGTTAAGAAAGTAGTAGGGTATGATGTCCTGGTATTTGGATGACATACACAAAGTAAGAAGTAAAATTCCTATACTACAATCGGTTATACTGTGGTTGTCACACAGTAGTTTCTCCCTATAGAATATGGATATTATATCAGACATTCTGGTTACTAGATATATGGTTTTAGATCTAGATTTGGGAAGTGTCCCAATCTGGGTACTTAGACAGTATTCTAAAAGTGTTTTAGAATGGACGACTCCTGGCATGGTGGTGTACCTGCAGGTAATAGAGTCACCCTCTCTGGAGGTGTCTCACAGACTAAAGGGGAGAGGGATGTGCATAATTGGCATATCACTTGCTTAGGCAATTGAGTCAATCATGAGATATCAAGTACCACACCAGATGTTTTTTGCACTAGCTGCAATAAGTTGATAATAATCCAATCCTATAAAAACGTTCGGAAGAAATTTTAGAACATAAGTGGATGTTCTAGGGATTTGGTAACGACAGCCTCCTTCGGGAGACGGTTATCATTTCAGTCTTCCAAGGTGACCTGGATGACAGAGTGACTGTCAGAGTTATAGTTTTCCCTCTGACGAGGGACGATAGTTTGGACAGGTGGTCCAAGCGGATATTGAGGGAGACATGGTGTAGGATACTGATTAAATTCAGTTGCCGATAGAGTCTAAGAAGTTTGGATTTGGAGTTAATTTATGAACTGGATCCTATCAGATATCCATAAATATTCTAAGAAAGGTATTGCTCATTTCGGGAGATGGTTTTCTCTGCGAACTTGAGACAGAGAGAGACATTGAAAGAGACATCAGGGAGGATCCACTCATTGAGGCTATTTCTCGAAAGCAATAGTTTTACAAACGAGCTTTGTGAAACTGATTAGTAGAGGAGCTGCGTGTTCGGTATCACACGGGCTGTGAGTATGCGACACCGCAATAATTAGCCTTAAGTGCAAGCGGGAGATTGTTGGATATAGTGCCCTCAAAGTCAATTATTGGATCGCAGGCACGTGATTGCAATGATTGAGGGAGGACCTATACCGGTAGAACAGTCTTACTTGAGATGATAGTATGCTATCTGGTTTGCCTTTATCATCGTGTGCATAGTTCAGGTGACATTACAGATCACTATTATATTGATAGAGCCCATAGAATTCTTGCTTGACTACCAGCAGTATGATGGTGATCATATACGTGAGAGTTGGGTAGTCTATAAGCACATCCTTAAAGTGTCCCTAGTCGAGGGAGTTTCGAGACAGGGCATCGATACTTCAGAGTAGACTAGTGTATACAGTCGAGACCCCGACGAGGGGCAATGGCTGGTCTCACAAGCCATTGGTGTCAGTTAGTTCACCTAAGATGTATACAGGTGCTCATCGGGTTATGAGTACACCGGACAGGACTCGCCGGGATCATGCTAGTTGGTATTATGCCTATCGTCAGATAGCAGTTCCCTGGTGACATGTGTACATGTTAGTCCATCGACCTGAGAACGTCATTTGTCTCATGTGAGTTCCCACTGTGCTTTGATTACTACCCTACCACGGCTCAAAGGAGTCGTACAAAAAGGTTTTAGTTGGGTACAGTCCCGAGTCATATGGAGGCAGTGAGCGGATCGGCAGTGGATTCGGCTCACCCGGTATTGGGGGTAAGATCGCGCTGTGTTTAGGAGAGCTATTACACGAAGTCCTTGGCCAAGGCAAGTGAGATTTACTGGTAAGTATTCCAGTAGTTTCTCAGGGTGTTCTGGGCTACACTCCGACATGACTTATACCGCCATTGGGGTTCTGACATTTACCATCCCTTTAGGCTTGATATGCGATACTCATAGACGAACGGACCGAACTGTACGAATATTGTCACTGTCAGGCTCAGTAGGGTTTCAGGATGAGTTCGCTCGTCAGCTTCCCTTTCGCTCAATACATGGGCAGCCGTTACGCACAGCTAGTGCCACTGACGTGCTTGTGGTTAAATCCACCGCCAGCGTATTGATGAGTCATTAGAGTCCCCTACAGAAAGTTTCCCAAATTCGGGCGAAACGTTGTAGTGGCTATATGGTATTATGGAAGGGTTTGATCATATACGTGCACTTGTGCACGGATCATGATCGGACGGATCATACTAGTGGGCTTTGGTTTCAGCTAGATCTTAATATTAGATTGTTGGAATATTTTCGTCTCATTGCATTCATATTCATCGGAATACGGATGCAGGTACGTATGCACGGATGAGGTGTTCTCTTGTAATTCGTTACGAGTTTGCTTTTTGAAGTTGCCATTTTCATTTCGTTTCTTGTCTTTAAACATTTGGTTTAAATGACGAGTTATCTTTTTCGTGGGCTGATTCCTTTCCTTGGCTGATTTTTTTTCTTGTGGAAATTTCGTAGCCTTCTTTTTCTTTGTGAGTTGAGGCATGTGGTATAGGCATATGACACATGGGTGTTTTCCTTTGACATTCGGCATAAGAATATGCAATTGTTTTTCTCTTGAGATAAGTGGCTGATCGTTTTCCTGCATGTTCAATTTGTGCCTCCCCACCCCACCATTTCCTTTAGGTGATGGTTTTGACTAATATATTTTTTTACTTGGACAAATTAAAACTTGACTTCAACAAAAAGAAAAAGAAAAAATCCACATAGCACAAAATTACCTTTGATGGCCGAGCTCATTTTAGAGTAAAGAAAGCGTGGCTGATTTTTCCCAGAGAGCTGATTTCCTGCAAGTATTTTTCCATGCCAAAATTCTTGTACTCACATTCATTCTCCAATGACAACTTCATAACCTCCATCCATTCCATCTCATGCGTTGAGAATCATTGAGTGTTTTGAGAAAGAGTATTCACACACTATCTCTACTTCATTCTTGGGCATCTAGGCTAGCAAACTGGATGTCCGAATTGTCTCGGTTTTGAGTCGGGAGCCCGTATATAAAATTCTCGACGTGGAGCCACTTCGACGAGTAAGACCGGAGTGCGAACTACATCGGGGCAGCCGCAACAAGCTAAGGACAGAAATTGAAGACCGAAGGACATGGATCGATCGGTATAATTTCTTAAACTCCTTTTACAGTTTACTAGTATAGGGTTAATGGCACGATTCGGGTTTTAGGGTTACGCTAGCACCAATTTATAAAAGTTATTGTTCCGCATTTGGCCTCGGATTGATGGCCGGGTTGCTGCCGTAGCCTGACACCACTTTCTCCTGCTCCAGATGTTCACTTCGTGTCGTGTCTGTTTGTTTTATTTTTGGTTGCCTATAGATTGTATACGGAGACTAATTTGTGTTGTCTTCCGTAGGGCATGGATTAGTCCAAATCCGTATCTTCTTAGATTTGGGTTTGGATTGATTTAAGGGTCGTTAATTTCATTTGGGATTAAGATCAGCCTAAATGTTTGTTAAGGATACGTTAGTCTAATTTTAGACTAAGATCTACTCAGTATGATTTTAGGATCATTCAGACCCAACAAAAGAGCATTTGGGCTCTATTGTCTTAGTTTAAAAATGTTGCGGTCCGTAGGATTATTGGTTGTCGGGACCCGCCACCTCTCTGATGACGTTGAAGAATTACAACGATGCATATCAGAAGTATGGGGAGATGTACCCTCGAACCAATGAATATTCGTTAGAAGCTTGGTAGTCTTGTTTGAGACTAGGACCACTCTGGAAAATAAAGAGCACATGGGCTCGGTTGATTTGGAGTTTGACCAAACTTGGGCTCAGCCCAGTCATTCCATTTTTGAATATAGTGTTAAACACTTGCTTGGGCTTGGTCCCTTTCTATGCCAACAATGTTGAGCATTCATCTGGGTTCTGACGCCCGCACTTTATTTTTCTTTTCCCTTTTTTGTTTTCTATGGAGTGTTAAACACACTTTATGGCGCCCACGCGTGGAGCACGTGAGACACTTGGCACTGAGCACTAACCGTTGGACACTGGTTGATGAGTGCAGAGCACTTTATGCTGAATAGCGCTCCCGTGAGGGGCACGAGGGGTGCTTGACGCTGAGCGTCAACTACTGAGTGCTAAGCACTCTTCATTAAGCGGCGCCCACGTGAGGGGCACGTGAGACGCTTGGCGCTAAGCGCCAACCACTAAGTGCTAAGCACTCTTTATTGAGCAGCGCCCACGTATGGGGCACGTGAGGTGGTTGGCGTTGAGCGCCAACCTCTGAGTGCTAAACACTCTTTATTAAGCAGTGCCCACGTGAGGGGCACATGAGACGCTTGGCGCTGATTTTTCTTCGTGTATTATGTTCTGAAGAGTTCAATTCTCTGTTCTACTGAGGAACTTCGTTCCCTAAGAACAAATTCATCCCCATGAGAATTAAATTCTCATTTGTGGTAGACTTATCTCATGGATCTCAAATCCAGAGAAAGAACTATGTTCTTTTATGAGGGTTAAACGCTTAGATATGCAGATGAGATGCTCTGATCTCTACTACTTTTATTTACCTTGAAGAAAGTTCTTTTTTCTTCTCTCTTAAACCTTTTTTTTCTTGCTCTTCTTTTTTATCGTGAAGTTTATGGTGGGGGGGTTCCTCTGTACAAGACTTGAAGTCTTGGGGCCTTTATTTAGTGGAGGCAGATTTGTTGATTTAGTTAAGGAAATCACTCATTGAGATATCCTTAATTGATCTGGGGATTTTATCCACCATTGGATCTTTGATCCAAGGACTTCTGTTTTACAGAAAATATTTTTCTTGTTTTTAATAAGATTAGGGAAATATTTTCCCATACAGAGCTTATTCTGTAGCTTGGTGATTTTTTAATCACCATTGGATTTTTAATCCAACGGTGCTCTGTTTTATAGAGAGTAATTTTTCTCGTTTAGAAAGATTTGAGAAATATTTCCTCAACAGAATTTAATTCTGTATTTTGATTATTTATCATCTCTATTGGATCTTTGATCCAATGGCAGAGAGTTTTTAGTTCTGGCGCCAGCGCTCTCGTGTATGGCACGTGAGGCGCTGCCTCAGAGTTTTTTTTAACTCTTGGCGGTGGCGCCCTCATGCAAGGCACGTGAGGCGCTACCTCAATACTGAATATGTCTTTTCACCTTCTTTCTCGGCTTTTCCTGAACCAAACTTCTCTTTCCCAATGCCTTCTCTTAACAGAGCTTGGAAATAGTTCCATCATGCACAAATTTTTCTGTGCCTAGACTTAAATGTCTCCCTTTATAATTTGAAGCAATGCTTCTCTTCTCTCTCATTTTTAGAGAATCATTTTAACAGAGAAGAGCTATGACTTGTAATCGTCCATATGCTCGCCGGCAGTTATGGGAGGTGCCTATTGAGGAATGTGTTCCTCATTTTGTTGCACGCTTGGTGAACCCTGCTCTTACGGATGAATAATGTGATACGGTGCTGCACGAGCTCTTGACTCGTAGAGGATCTCCTCTCGCCATCAGCTCCATCTGGCTCCGGATGGTCTTCTTATCCGTGCTCGACGACATTCCTCCTCATCCAGCGGAGATGACTCCGGCAATACTCGACGCCACGGAGGACATGATCGAGTGCTTTCATGAGGTACTTTTGATTACCATAGCTCTGAGGGATCTCTCTGTTCAGCTGCTAAGCCAGATACGGGCTCTGTGGGTCGTCATGTCTTTATTCGCTGATGGGCATGGAGCTGACCGATGGGGAGCGACTCCTCTTGAAGATCGCCGCTTTGATATGGTGGAGAAGGCGGAGTGGGAATTAGAGACTTTTATCCATTGTTTTGTAAATCTATATACTTTCGATCCTATGTATGGTGATCTATTTCCTGTAGAATAAAATTTTCAATTAAATGCTTTCTTTTTGTCGTTGACCACCAAGTGCTCCCTTTCTAACACCTGTTCTTCCTCTGATGTGTGTATGTGCGTATATGAATGATCCCGATTTCACACATATCTATAAACGAAACTTAAACTGGTGTAAACCGGAGCAAATAGCTCTTGGCCGAAGATTTTGGCAGGAACAAATGCCCCCCACTACTTTACCCACGTAAGTATGTACGTGGGTGAAGTAGTGTTGAGTTATGCATGGCTATGGAATTGAGGGCTTAGGAGACAAGTTTAGGATCCTAGTAGCCTAAGACTTTTTCCATCATGATGAGCCATAAGGGCCTCAAGATGGTTTTTTCTCCCTATGAGTCGGTAGGATCTCATAAGTGTATATTCTCCCTAGAAATCGTAAGGATTTCTAAGTGTTCATCGCCTCCGTGAGTCGTAAGAATCTCACTCGGGTATTTTTCTTTACGAATCGTTAGGACTCGGAAGTAGCTTCTTTATTTCATTGGCGAATGTGGCTTTGGAAAGTGTGGCCCGCAGATAGTCCATCTTGATCTCCTTGTAGGGCAGCGATGGCATAGGAAACAGGTTCAGATCTGCCTCCTAAGACTTTTCAACTTTATGAGCCGTGAGGGTCTTATAAAGACTTTTCTCACTACAGTCGTGAGGATACCGCAGGTGTGTTTTCTCCTTAGGAGTCGTGAGGACTTCTAAGTGCATTTTCTTTTGAAAGTCGTAAGGATCTCACAAGAGAATTTTCCCCCTTACAAGTCGAGAGGACTTGTAAGTGGTTATTTCCCTCCTCGTCGATATTCGACTTAGGAGAGTGTGGCCCGTGGATAGTATGCAATAGTCCATCTTGGACCGACTTGCAGGGCCCCAGTACTTAGGAAACAGGTTGATATCCCCGTTGCCTGTGACTTTTCTGTTGGATATAGTGCCCTCAGAGTCAATTATTGGATCGCAGGTACGTGATTCCAATGATTGCGGAGGACCTATACCGGTAGGACAGTTTTACTCGAGATGATAGTATGCTATCTTGTTTGCCTTTATCAGTCGTGTACCAGTCCAGGTGGCTGATCACTGTTACACTTTGATAAAGCCCTTAAAATCTTGCTTTACTACCAACAGTATGATGGTGATCATATACGTGAGAGTTGGGTGGTTTATATGCATATCCTAAATTGTGGTCCCTAGTCGTGGGAGTTTTGAGACAGGGCATCGATACTCCGGAGTAGACTAGTGTATACAGTCGAGACCCCGACGAGGGGCGGTGGCCAGTCTCACAAGCCACTGGTGTCAGTTGGATCACCTAAGATGTATACAGGTGCTCATTGGGTTATGAGTACACCGGACAGGACTCGCCGGGAATCTGCTAGTTGGTATTATACATATCGTCAGATAGCAGTTCCCTGGTGACATGTGTACAGGTTAGTTCATCGACCTGAGGTCGTCATTTGTTTCGTGTGAGTTCCCACTGTGCTTTGATTTCTACCCTACCACGGCTCAAAGGAGTCGTGCAAACAGGTAGTTTTTGGGTACAGTCCCGAGCCACATGGAGGCACGTGAGCGGATCAGCAGGGGATTCGTCTCTCTCGGTATTGTGGGTGAGATCGTGCTGTGTCTAGGAGAGCCATTACACAAAGCCCACGGCCATGGCAGGAGATTTACTGGTAGGTACTCCAGTAGTATCTCAAGGTGTTTTTGGGCTACACTCCGACACGAATTATACTGCTATTGGGGGTCTGACGTTACTAGCCCCCTAGGCAGATATGCGATACTCATAGACGAATGGACCAGACTGTATATACATTGTCACTGTTAGGCTCAGTAGGGTTTCCGGATGAGTTCACTCATCGGCATCCCTTGAGGTCAGTCCATGGGCAGCCATTACGCACAGCTAGTGCCGCTGACGGCTTATGGTTAAACCCACTACCAGGTACTGACGAGTCATTAGAGTTCCCCACAGACAGTTTCCCAAGTTCGGGCAAAACGTTATAGAGGCCGTATGGTTTTATGGCAGGGTTCGGAAAATGCACGTGCGTTTACGCACGTGTCATAATTCGGGCAGATGATACTGGTGGGCTTTGGTTTAAGCCGGATCCGAGTATTATATTGAGTAGATATAATATCTTTGTCTCAGTTGCATTTGTATTCGGTCGTAATACAAATGCGGGTATGTTTATACAGTTACGGGGTTATCCTGAAATTCGTTTCGGGATCGCTTTTGGAAGTTGCCAGTTTCCAGTTTTCTATCAGCCGTATTTAACATTTGGTTAAATACGGACTTTGTCTTTTCTTGAGAAGAGTGTGGATGCTTCTAGAAGGTTCTAGAAGAGGTGATTAGGCTTGTGACTCATTTATTCATTAATTGTTCTTTAATGGTGTATTTATTGTGTTCATACTTTGTGTTCACAATAGATATTTTCTTATTGTCACCTCCCCCTCTCCTACACTCACCCCCCACTCCTATATAGTGGCCGGCCCCTCTCCTCTCTCTCACATACTTGATAATTCATTTGGAAAAAGATTATGATAGTTTTGGGGTGTATGGAAATTTCATAGCTCATTTCATTCCATCACCCGATTCGTGTGGCAACTTCATTAACCGTTCGTCCATAGCCTTGGACGTAACGAGACAAAGTATTCTACTCATTCTCTACATCATTCTTGGTCGTCTCTTTTAGCAAACTTGACGACCGAGTTGCCTCGAGTCAGAGGCGGGAGCCCGTTTAAAGAATCGTTGACGTGGTGCCACCTGGACGAGCAGATCGGAGATCGACGAGATCGGAGCAGCCGCAATGGAGCGTGGGATGATGGTTAAAGAACGAAAGACTCAGATCGTTCGGTATAACCTTTCTACTCTCTTTACAGTATGTTAGTTTAGCAATAATGGCAGATCCGGGTTATAGTATACAATAGCGCCAGTTTAAATGTTTTTGTTCCGTATTTGGCGTCTGTTAGACGGCCGTTGCACTACCGTAGACTTACAGTGTTATCAGAGCCTCACCATTTTGCTTTACTAACTTTTGCTTACGCGTTTAAAACATCGATCGAACCAAATATCGAAAACTGCAAAATTCAAGTTCTGAGTTTCTGTCGATTTTAAAAGGGTTCTAAAAATAATTTTACATATCACAGAAAATTCAGCAGGGTTTTCTAAGCACACCGTACAAATTTGGTCACGTGACCTTACTTAACCGCCGCGGAATCGCGGTCAAACCTAGTGTTTGACCGCGTATCCGCGGCCATTCTGTGAGATCTGTGTTCCAAATTTGCACAGTGACTTCTTGAGTGGAAATTGTGGTTTTTGGTATATATCTTTTGGGCCCAGATTTTGTTACTGTTCAACAGATGTTCGTGGGGCCCACTTCGTGATATTTAGTCGATCGAAATTTAAACATGTTAGTTTTCAGTACTTACATTATATCTCCGACCGGGAATATCGTTTGTGTCACGACCCGAGAATTTCGACTCGTGACCGGCACTTAACCACGCAACGTCTACAGGCGTAACACGGCTAAGTAAGCCGAACCCAGAAATCAAAACCAATAAATAAAGAGTGATTGAAACATTTTTGTAAAAATTGTCATACATGTCTGAGAAAATTCCATTTATTTAGTAGAAATCCTTTTTAGTTCAAGAGTTATAATTTTTTTTTATAATTTTGGCAAAATTTCCCTTTTTAAACATTTGTCCCGTAAGTCGGGTAAAAGCAAGGTGTCGCAGAAATAACAAGTGAAATGAATAAGCATCACAATATGATATACGACGCCGTAGCGAAGAATACACAGTAAAGCAAGGAAAAATATCACAAAGATAAGACTGCATAAAATAAAGTCGGCTCACATGCGAGCTCGACACCAGAGTATAAAATCATACATAACGTCCTCAAAACTGTCTCTAAGTCAATACAGAACGGTAGATGGAGAATACTAGATACATCAATATACAACTGAAAGATAACAGATACCGTACAAAACCCACCTAACAGCAAAAGGCTAACTCGCCTCAGCAATGGTATCTGTGCCAAAAGATGCGGTAAACATCCAGCCGTGACTACTCCCAAGGGCAACCTGCAAATACTGTGGCACAACGGGGGTGAGTTGCCAACTCGTAAATAGAGATAACATATAAAGGTGATCGCGAGCATGCACATATAGCGCGGCTCTACTAATGCCAGCAGATGGTGTCAATGCATGACAAACAGTGGATGCAATAGTAATGCAAGTGCTCTATCAGGTAAGTACTACAGGATGAGATGCATAGTAATCAATACTGAGCATGGGAAAAATAACATCTACATGGATATGTCAACATGGAAAACAATAATCGGTGCCTCAGACTGCACCCAAATCCCAAATACACTCAGGCGCCGGCACACCCATCGGCCCTCAAATCCTGTATATCTCTGAGAAATCACGAATGCCCAACATCGGTACCCAAAATATCATAAAATACTCGTGTCCAGCATCGACACGCAAATCCTCGTATATCGGGGTCCGTCAGTCCGGATCGGCCCTCGGGGTCCATCTGCGGTATCGGCCCTCGGCCCCGGCAGTACGGACATCCCGCATCCATCTCTCGACTCTGGTCAGTATCCTCCGGACAACTGCCAGGTCCAACCAATCACCGGTAGGTACTCGCCCGCCTTCAGGTTCAATCGGCAAAACCCATCGATCATCTCGCCGAGGGGAACCATACCGGGCCCACCACGAACCGGCAAACGGAACATCCACTCCTCGAATCGGGTTTCAAGCACATGTCTCAGCACCGAGAAAACGCGTGGTGGACGCACCAAAATATCATATCACGAGGTACCGGGTTTTTCAAAATGGTGCATCTTTTCTTAAATAATTCCACGGTCCTCAAAACCAGAAATCACATGAAAATCCATCACTAAGTAAATCCAATGAGTGATACAATGTAAATCAATCCATGGTTTGGGTATAAGGGGAAAAACCGCTTTTTTAAAATAGTTTCCGTTTTTAAAGATGTCATGCGACTCCCAATTTCTAGAAAATCATAACCAATCATATGTACGATGAACTACAATAATATAATCATGGCAGCTCTATAGTGAGTGTGGCATGGCAATTACTAACGGTGTGTGTGTAGCATGCAAATAGTGCCCGTGCAACATAAACCGTTAGTAATAGTGCGGTGTTCTATCAGTTCTAAGCATATATATATAAACAAAGCAGGGAATGCAATATGCGATGACAGTCCATAGGGTAAATGCAATATATAATAACAAGGTCCTATCAGCCCTGACGCATAACGCCATGCGGGCGATATCCCCATAGATGTGAAATCTACTCACCGAGTCTCGCGCTAAGTGTAGCCGACGACTTGCTTTCCCTTCTTCGCAGGGTCCGTCTCACTGGCCTGCGAACCTAGAATCACATAACATATATCACACATAAGCTCAATTTCACAGAAACGCGACATTACGGTCCAACTAGAAACCCGTGTCGCAAACCAATCGCGCGTGTGCGCGATACGCTAAAACGTGTGATCACGCGCCTGAAACTACCCCGACGCGTCGCGATACGCAGAAACCCCAAACCTGCTCACGTATCACGCATGTCGCGAAAGTTTAGAAAAATGGCAAAATAGGTATTTGGTCCCAGATTTTACGACAGAACTAAACTTACAAAAATATATATATAACAACACTCTACACACCAGCAGACACCTATAGGACCAAACCCTAACCCAAACCCTACCCATCTGGCCGCAATTGGCGGCCAGAATGAATTAATTGGCGGCCTCAAGAAGGAGTTAGGGGGTCGGGTTAAATCTGGGGTATCAGCACCTATCCACTATACTGCAGTATCCTCAATTTCATCCTGAACCCATCGGGTCAATAGCAGTTTCCAGAAAACTCAGTTTTGCTTAAAAACGACGGATTTGCATCAATTTGGAAAACTGGTGGTATTTTAGTGCAATTGGGGTTAGGCTAAGTTAATATGGTCTCAATAACCCACTAACAACCTACTGAAACCAATCCACACCACATTAGCACAAGATTCCCACTAAACACCTCATATCGCACCAAAACGCACTAAAAACCACTAACCGATGCAAAATTACACTAACCAAGCAAACTAGGGAATAAGTTTAGGAAATATACCTCATACTTAGCCCTAGGGAGCTGGAGGAAGAAGAAGGAGGTGCAGGGAAGAGGCTGTGGTTGCTGCTGTGAGTGCTTGCTGCTCACTATTGCTGCTGCTACTTCTCTCTGCTGCTGCTGTTGCTTCTAGCTCCTGCTGGTGCTGTTGCTTCAGTTGATGGAGTGTGAAGAGGTAAGTGTGTGTGTGTGTGAGTGTGTGTGTCTATGAGACTTGAGAGAAAAACAAAAAGAGTTGAGAGCAAAACAAATCATCACCCAATTGTCAACCCTTCACTCTCTCTCTCTTCATTAATGGCAAGCATGGGCTAAGCCATGATGCCCACTCCCTCTCTCTCACAAGTCAACACTCAAAAACAAATTCAAATTAAAGTAATTACTACCTACTAATTAAACCCACTTAAAAACCCATAAGACTTAATCCCATGATTAACCCACCATGGTTAATAATCATGGTAATAAATCATTTTAAAAACCCTAGTTTACATGCACATGTGTCTGCAAGCCTAGGAAAATTTTGGAAAAATATTTATTAAATTAGGACAAATATTTAAAACACAATTTGGTAAACTTTTTGTTAAAAACCCAATATTTAAATATAATTATTCACTAAACATATCCTAAGGTGTTACAATCTCTCCCCCTTAAAGAAATTCGTCCCCGAATTTCAAAAATCTAACTACACGTACCTTCAAAAAGATGGGGATACGTCTTCATCATCTCGCTTTCGGTCTCCCAAGTGACCTCCTCACGGTTCTGGCCACGCCAAAGTACCTTAACTGATGGGATGTCCTTCGATCTCAATTTCTTCACTTGTCGATCCAAGATCATCACCGGCTGTTCTGCATAGGAAAGGTCACGCTCAAGCTGGATCGTCGGGTGCTGAATCGCGTGCGAAGGATCATGAAGATATCTGCGGAGCATCGAAACGTGGAATACCGGGTGCACGTCTGGAAAACTGGGCGGAAGGGCTAAATGGTACGCTACTGTACCAACACGCTCGAGGATCTCGAAGGGGCCCACATACCTGGGACTGAGCTTCCCCTTCTTCCCAAACCTCATCACACCTTTCATTGGGGAGACCCTCAAGAAAACATGATCACCAACAGAAAACTCGAGTATGCGCCGCCGACGATCCGCAAAAGTTCTCTGCCTACTCTGGGCTGCTCTCATCCTATCGCGAATCAACTGGATCTTCGCTGTCGTCTCCTCAACGATCTGTGGCCCTAAAATACTGCTCTCACTGAGCTCTGTCCAACAAGTGGGCGACCTGCATCTCCTCCCTTAAAGTGCCTCAAATGGTGCCATCTGAATGGTCTCCTGGTAGCTGTTATTGTAGGAGAACTCTACTAAGGGCAAATGATGGTCCCAGCTACCTCCGAAATCCAATACACAAGCTCTGAGCATGTCCACGAGAGTCTGAATGGTCCGCTCTGACTGTCCGTCGGTCTGCGGATGAAATGCTGTGCTGAAACTCAAGTGAGTGCCCAAAGTCTCCTGAAGCCTCTGCCACAGTCTACTGGTAAACTGGGTGCCTCTGTCGGACACAATACACGTCGGGACTCCGTGTAGTCGCACTATCTCGTCAATGTAGATCTAGGCATACTGAGTAAATCCGAAAGTCGTCTTCACCGGTAGGAAGTGAACCGCTTTCGTCAAATGATCCACGATCACCCAGATGGAGTCATACCCCCGACTAGTCCTGGGTAGACCCACCACGAAATCCATCGAAATCTGTTCCCATTTCCACTCCGGAATGGGTAACGGCTGTAGCTGTCCCGCGGGCCTCTGGTGCTCAGCCTTGACTTGCTGACAAGTCAGGCATCTCGATACAAAATCTGCGATGTCCCTCTTCATTCCGTCCCACCAGTAAACACCTCTCATATCATGATACATCTTGGTGGAACCAGGATGGACGCTATATACCGATCGATGTGCCTCCTCAAGAATCTCGCGCCTCAGTCCCTCAGCATCAGGTACGCACAGTCTGACTCCAAATTGTAGTAACCCCTGATCATCGATCACGAATTCGGAAAATCTGTCCTGTCCAATCTGTGCCATGATCTCTGAACATCGGTCGTCACTGAACTGTGCCTCACGTATACGATCGATCAACTGTGGGCGTGCACGGACATGCGCTATCTGTCCTCCAATCGGCGTGAACTCGAACTGTATCCGGCTGTCGCATAATATCTGCCAGTCCGCGGATGACTGCTCCTGTACTACGCTCAAACAAGATAGACTACCCCCGGGCCTCCTACTCAAAGCATCCGCCACCACATTTGCCTTGCCCGGGTGATATAAGATCTCGCAGTCGTAATCCTTCACTAACTCCATCCATCGGCGCTGTCTAAGGTTCAGATCTCGCTGCTGGAATATGTATTTCAGTCTTTTATGATCCGTGAATATCTGGCACGACTCGCCGTATAGGTAATGTCGCCAGCTCTTAAGTGCGAAGACCACTGCAACCATCTCCAAATCGTGAGTGGGGTAGTTCTGCTCATGTTTCTTCAATTGTCGCGAGGCATACGCGATCACCCTGTCATGCTGCATCAGAACGCACCCTAGCCCCACTAGAGAAGCGTCACAGTATACCACAAATCCGCCTGATCCGGAAGGTAAGGATAACACCGGTGCCGTCGTTAGCCGAGTCCGTAACTACTGGAAACTGTGCTCGCACTCCTCCATCCAATCGAAAGGAACCCCTTCCGGGTCAATCCGTTCAACGGTGTAGCAATACGGGAGAAGTCCTGCACAAAACGTCTGTAGTAACCGGCCAACCCCAAAAAGCTGCGAATCTCCGTCACCGATGTGGGTCTGGGCCAACGCTGAACGGCCTCGATCTTTCTCGGATCTGCACATATACCGTCTCGTGAAATCACATGTCCCAAGAAGTCCACGCTGTCCAGCCAAAAAGCACACTTGGAGAATTTCGCATAAAGCTAGTGCTCCCTCAAGGTCTGCAAGGTAATCCGCAGGTGCTGCTCGTGCTCCTCACTACTCCGGGAATACACCAAGATATCGTCGTTGAAGACTATGATGAACAGATCCAAATATGGCCGGAAAATACGGTTCATCAAGTCCATGAAGGCTGCTGGCGCATTGGTGAGTCCGAACGACATCACCAAAAACTCGTAATGGCCGTAGCGCGTACGGAAAGCTGTCCTGGGAATGTCCTCCTGTCGAACCCGCAGCTGATGATAGCCCGATCGTAAATCTATCCTCGAAAAGTACCCTGCCCCCTGAAGCTGGTCGAACAAGTCGTCGATACGCGGCAAAGGATACCTGTTCCGCACTGTCACCCTGTTCAGCTGGCGGTAGTCGATACATAGACGTAAACTGCCGTCCTTCTTCTTAACGAACAGGACTGGATCACCCCAAGGAGCAACACTGGGTCGAATAAGTCCCTTGTCCAGCAAATCTTGCAACTGACCCTTCAATTCTCTAAGTTCCGCCGGGGCCATCCGATAAGGCGGTATGGAAATAGGCTCCAAGCCAGGAACCAAATCGATACAGAAAGAAATGTCGCGCTCGGGCGGTAACCCTGGAAGCTCGGCAGGGAACACATTAGGAAACTCGCTGACAACCGGAACCTGATCCAATGGAACCTCTGTAGCGCGAGCATCGCAAACATAGGCGAGAAATCCCTGGCATCCCTTCCTCAAAAGCTGTCCAGCGCGAAAAGAAGAAATCACACAGTGAGGGGCGGCACCACGGTCCCCCAACACAACAAAAACCGACTCACCGGGAAAACAAAATCTAACTGTCTTCTCACGGCAGTCCACAGAAGCATAGCACGTGGCTAACCAATCCATACCTAAGAGAACGTCGAAGTCCAACATCTCCAGAAGGATCAAGTCAACAGGCAACTCTCTCTCGCCAATACAGACGGTACAGGATCGGAACACGTGTCTAGCAACAAACGACTCTCCCACAGGAGTGGTCACCACAAGCGGCTGATCAAGCAAACCGGACTCTCTACCCAAACTCGGCACAAAGTGTGTGGATACGTACGAGTGCGTGGATCCGGGATCGAACAGCACGTGTGCATCAACTGAACATACAGGAAGGATACCTGAAACCACTGCATTGGACGCCTGCGCGTCCTGATGTGTCAAAGTAAAAACCCGCGCCTGTCCACCACCTGCGACTGACTGCCCTCTGCCTCGGTCATCTCGCCCCCTCTGAGCAACTCCTCCATGCCCACGACCTCTCCGTGTGTGAGTCTGGCGCGGAGCAACGGTAGGTACAATGGGCAACGCCTTCTGGGGTGGTGAAGGTGGTAAAGTAACATGCGGTGCTGCCGCCTCCCTCCGGTGTGTCTCGGGACAATCTCTAACGAGGTGAAGTAGGCTGCCGCATCTAAAGCAACCCCGCGGTGACTGCTGACCCTCTCGTGGATAGGAACTAAACATCTGGCTCCGTCCCGAATCTCTGCTACTCCTCGTACCAGAACGATACCTGTCGCGGCGTCTGAAGGACTTCCTCCGTGCGGAAATACTGGTACGAACTCTCTTCGGCTCTGGAACTACCGAAGTCTCAGCAAGGTGCTCCTCCACTACTAAGGCTGCGTCTACAGCTGCTGCATAGGTCTCGTAGTGCTGCGCGCTGATCGCGAGGAACAGTGGTGTAAGCAAGCCTCGAACAAATCTCCTGACTCGCAACTCCTCGGTAGCCACTAAATATGGGGCGTAGACTGCTAGCTCTGTAAACAGCACGTCATACTCTGCCACTGTCATCCCTGGCGTCTGCCGCAAGGACTCAAATCTGCGTGCTCGGGCATCCCTAACACTCTGGGGAAGGAAACGGGCTAGAAATATGGTCACGAACTCCGTCCAGGTCATAGGAGGAAGACCTGCTGCTCTGCCCTTCTCAACTGAATCACACCACTTCTGCGCAAGACCTTCTAGGCGAAAGCTCGCGAACTCAACCCATCTCGCATCTGCGCATCTGAGGGAACGGCATATACGGGCCATCTTGTCAATGAAGGACTGGGGGTCCTCGGCTGCATCAGTGCCTGAGAAGACCGGAGGCTTCAGCCTCATGAACTCTGATAGCGATACTGTAATCACCTCCGTGGCTACAGGGGCAACTGGCTGTGCGGTAGGTACCATCGCGGTCGCTGGAACAGGTGGAGCTACCTCTGGTCGCTGCGCTCGAAGCGTCTCAACTAGCGATCCTATCATCTGGCGCATCTCCTGCATGCTAGATCCCACCGTCTGGCGCATCTCCTGCATACCAGCCCCTAGCGTGGCGATCTGATCTGTCTTTGCAGGAACAGCCTGCTCGGGTACAACGGGTGCACTGCCCGGATCAGTCCTCGTCTCGGACGAGTCAACACGAATCTCGGCCCTCACGGCCGCTCTCTGTGCCCTCGTAGTCTTAGGCGGCAAAATGGCTGAAAGAAAATTAGGATTCGATAAGAACACGGAAATCGAATCGCAAGAATGCATGGAATTTAAATCAACAAGTCCTAAGGTCGCGTAGGCGGAGTACCGTGTCGTGAGTATGCCGCGGAACATACACACGCTACGCTGCCCTGCTGCAGCTGCCTACTCCATCATACCAGGGTCATCCTACACTCCGAAGGTAAAACCTACGCTCTGATACCAACTTTGTCACGGCCCGAGAATTTCGACTCGTGACCGGCACTTAACCACGCAACGTCTACAGGCGTAACGCGGCTAAGTAAGCCGAACCCAGAAATCAAAACCAATAAATAAAGAGTGATTGAAACATTTTTGTAAAAACAGTCATACATGTCTGAGAAACTTCCATTTATTTAGTAGAAATCCTTTTTAGTTCAAGAGTTATAATTTTTGTTTATAATTTTGGCAACATTTCCCTTTTTAAACATTTGTCCCGTAAGTCGGGTAAAAGCAAGGTGTCGTAGAAATAACAAGTGAAATGAATAAGCATCAAAATATGATATACGACGCCGTAGCGAAGAATACACAGTAAAGCAAGGACAAATATCACAAGGATAAGACTGCATAAAATAAAGTCGGCTCACATGCGAGCTCGACACCAGAGTATAAAATCATACATAACGTCCTCACAACTGTCTCTAAGTCAATACAGAACGGTGGATGGAGAATACTAGATACATCAATATACAACTGAAAGATAACAGATACCGTACAAAACCCACCTAACAGTAAAAGGCTAACTCGCCTCAACAATGGTATCTGTGCCAAAAGATGCGGTAAACAGCCAGCCGTGACTACTCCCAAGGGCAACCTGCAAATACTGTGCCACAACGGGGGTGAGTTGCCAACTCGTGAATAGAGATAACATATAAAGGTGATCGCGAGCATGCACATATAGCGCGGCTCTACTAATGCCAGCAGATGGTGTCAATGCATGACAAACATTGGATGCAATAGTAATGCAAGTGCTCTATCAGGTAAGTACTACAAGATGAGATGCATAGTAATCAATACTGAGCATGGGAAAAATAACATCTACATGGATATGTCAACATGGAAAACAATAATCGGTGCCTCAGACTGCACCCAAATCCCAAATACACTCAGGCGCCGGCACACCCATCGGCCCTCAAATCCTGTATATCTCTGAGAAATCACGAGTGCCCAACATCGGCACCCAAAATATCATAAAATACTCGTGTCCAGCATCGACACGCAAATCCTCGTATATCGGGCTCCGTCAGTCCGGATCGGCCCACGGGGTCCATCTGCGGTATCGGCCCTCGGCCCCAGCAGTACGGACATCCCGCATCCATCTCTCGACTCTGGTCAGTATCCTCCGGACAACTGCCAGGTCCAACCAATCACCGGTAGGTACTCGCCCGCCTCCAGGCTCAATCGGCAAAATCCATCGATCATCTTGCCGAGGGGAACCATACCGGGCCCACCACGAACCAGCAAACGGAACATCCACTCCTCGAATCGGGTTTCAAGCACACGTCTCAGCACCGAGAAAACGCGTGGTGGACGCACCAAAATATCATATCACGAGGTACCGGGTTTTTCAAAATGGTGCATCTTTTCTTAAATAATTCCACGGTCCTCAAAACCAGAAATCACATGAAAATCCATCACTAAGTAAATCCAATGAGTGATACAATGTAAATCAATCCATGGTATGGGTATAAGGGGAAAAACCGCTTTTTTAAAATAGTTTCCGTTTTAAAGATGTCATGCGGCTCCCAATTTCTAGAAAATCATAACCAATCATATGTACGATGAACTACAATAATATAATCATGGCAGCTCTACAGTGAGTGTGGCATGACAATTACCAACGGTGTGTGTGTAGCATGCAAATAGTGCCCGTGCAACATAAACCGTTAGTAATAGTGCGGTGTTCTATCAGTTCTAAGCATATATATATAAACACAGCAGGGAATGCAATATGCGATGACAGTCCATGGGGTAAATGCAATATATAATAACAAGGTCCTATCAGCCCTGACGCATAACGCCATGCGGGCGATATCCCCGTAGATGTGAAATCTACTCACCGAGTCTCGCGCTAAGTGTAGCCGATGACTTGCTTGCCCTTCTTCGCAGCGTCCGTCTCACTGGCCTGCGAACCTAGAATCACATAACATATATCACACATAAGCTCAATATCACTGAAACGCGACATTACGGTCCAACTAGAAACCCGTGTCACAAACCAATTGCGCGTGTGCGCGATACGCTAAAACGTGTGATCACGCGCCTGAAACTACCCCGACGCGTCGCGATACGCAGAAAACCCAAACCTACTCACGTATCACGCGTGTCGCGAAGGTTTAGAAAAACGGCAAAACAGGTATTTGGTCCCAGATTTTACTACAGAACTAAACTTACAAAAATATATATATATAACAACACTCTACACACCAGCAGACACCTACAGGACCAAACCCTAACCCAAACCCTACCCATCTGGCCGCAATTGGCGGCCAAAATGAATTAATTGGCGGCCTCAAGAAGGAGTTAGGGGGTCGGGTTAAATCTGGGGTATCAGCACCTATCCACTATACTGCAGTATCCTCAATTTCATCCTGAACCCATCGGGTCAATAGCAGTTTCCAGAAAACTCAGTTTTGCTTAAAAACGACGGATTTGCATCAATTTGGAAAACTGGTGGTATTTTAGTGCAATTGGGGTTAGGCTAAGTTAACATGGTCTTAATAACCCACTAACAACCTACTGAAACCAATCCACACCACATTAGCACAAGATTCCCACTAAACACCTTATATCGCACAAAAACGCACTAAAAACCACTAACCGATGCAAAATTACACTAACCAAGCTAACTGGGGAATAAGTTTAGGAAATATACCTCATACTTAGCCCTAGGGAGCTGGAGGAAGAAGAAGGAGGTGCAGGGAAGAGGCTGTGGTTGCTGCTGTGAGTGCTTGCTGCTCACTATTGCTGCTGCTACTTCTCTCTGCTGCTGCTGTTGCTTCTAGCTCCTGCTGCTGCTGTTGCTTCAGTTGATGGAGTGTGAAGAGGTAAGTGTGTGTGTGTGTGTGTGTGTGAGTGTGTGTGTCTATGAGACTTGAGAGAAAAACAAAAAGAGTTGAGAGCAAAACAAATCATCACCCAATTGTCAACCCTTCACTCTCTCTCTCTTCATTAATGGCAAGCATGGGCTAAGCCATGATGCCCACTCCCTCTCTCTCATAAGTCAACACTCAAAAACAAATTCAAATTAAAGTAATTACTACCTACTAATTAAACCCACTTAAAAACCCATAAGACTTAATCCCATGATTAACCCACCATGGTTAATAATCATGGTAATAAATCATTTTAAAAACCCTAGTTTACATGCACATGTGTGTGCAAGCCTAGGAAAATTTTGGAAAAATATTTATTAAATTAGGAAAAATATTTAAAACACAATTTGGTAAACTTTTTGTTAAAAACCCAATATTTAAATATAATTATTCACTAAACATATCCTAAGGTGTTACAGTTTGATCGGTAAACCGCGTCTGATTGCTATAGTTCTTTTAGACGGGTTTGCGAACGTGACATTCGCGTTGATGTTCTGTGTTGTGCTGTGATGTTGCAGATTTGTCGTGGTGGATAGCAGTGTGCAATGGTAGTGCAGTTTGAATTTATTTGTACATTTGATATTGTGGGGCGAGCGTCCAACATGTGGACTGCCGTCACTGCCTGTTGTATAATATTCTTTTGGGGCACGACCAGGTTGCGGTCGATATACCTGTTGTACTATTATTTATTTCTGTACTAGGTTTGCCCACGACGGAGTGCACGGATAGCCGGGTTCTGGAGGGCAACGGGTCTGCATCTCATGGCTTTGAGAGGCAGAGGGACCTCACTCTAGAATTGGCAGACTATTCGCCGCACTCGTAGGGGGTTCAGGTTGACCCAAGGAGGGGTGCTCAATTTACCGGATTCCGTGAAGTGCCGGGTGTTCCATTCACTATGCTGTGGGGGACTACCTCACTTCAGGTTTTGGCGGGTAACTTGCCGCACCCGTAAGGGTCTAGGTTTCATTGCACAGGCTATCCACACGACCAGGGGAACGTCGGGTTTCAGCAGCGGCTCTGTGAAACCCGGGGATCCCAGATATCTGTATTGTTCTGTGATGCTTATTACTTTTCTGTAATGTTGCATATTATCATGCCTGGAGCGATTATTGTATATTGGTATATATACTATTAGATGTTGTATATGTTTTGCAGCCGCGCTAGTCCAGTCCCCGCTCTGTCGTTAGTTAAGTAACCTAACGGATGATGACGGGACCCAGTGTCGAATGCGGATGGCATATACGTACATTTTATTTTTCGTTCTTTTCTGGTGTGATTGATGATGGGACTGCGTTGATTCTGATCAATGCAAAGGAAAACAAACCTGTTTGGATGTTGTTGGAACAAATTTAAAAAGTGTTATTACGAAGGCATTTTCTTTTGTTATGCATAGCGGTATTCAGTGGAATATCCTGCACCTCATTCGACGAGGCAAGGGCCGATATCCCTTCACCGGGAATGACCCCTTGGGCAGAAGTTTGCGTCAGGGTAATAACTTTACTATAGTCGACTACAAGTTGCTTTGCATCACGGTATTCAGTGGAATATCCTGCACCTCATTCCACGAGGAAAGAGCCGAGATCCCTTCACTGGGAGTGACCTCTTTAGCAAAAGGTTTTCGCCACTATATTTTTATAAAAAGCTATCAGGTTCCTTCAGCGATATCAAGTTCACTACGTTAAAGGTTTTTCGCCAAAAACCAGCCGTAGCCCTCCGTCATTTCTTTTAGGTATTCAGTAGTATTCAAGCTATGCATTTTAGCCAAAGTTAAGGCATAGTGTTTGGTAGCTGCTGGGTATTCAATTGTTGCATAGATAGATGAGTTGGTTTGGGACAGTCGTTCTGCCGATTGGCCAAAGTCAGGGGCATGTGCGGGTGGGTTCAAATTGACAAGATAGTGACGGGTAGAACTTGGCATGTGACTTATAACATTTTGACCAAAGCCAAGGTCATATGAGCATGGGGCAAAAATCATATCGGAAGTTTCTAAAGAAACTGAAACTTGCTAAGTATGCGCATACCTTCTGGAGTGTGAGTAACGTGAGTGGATTCCGTCACGTTATCATGCGATGAGAGTTGGATCCCGATTCCCACTGAGTTGGTTTACTCTTCGGGTGATCCCGATTGATTCTTCTTTCAGGTTTGGAGGAGAATTTGACAGGACGGTGGGAGGTTTCCGGATTAGATAAAGTGATAACCATTCTGATCTAGGTTAGAGTGCACGCAGAGTGTTTCTTTTCTCTCTCTCTTTGGCAGCGACCTTTGACCGACCCTAGACTATGACTCAGTGACCAGGTTGACCGAACCTTATTAAAATACTGGCTTTTGGATTGTCTGAGTTGTATAAGTCATTGCTGCTCCTTCTTTTACCCTTTGCATTTCTCAGAACACCCCGTATTACTACGGACATCCACTTCTATTGGATAGATCCATCGTATGGTTATATACGAACTCGGAGGGATTTCTTCGAGGATGGATCGAGGTTCAGGAGAAATAGAATTGGTTTATTCAGTTGTCTTTTATTATCACCTTCTCTCAGGTTGCGAGGGCTCCTTGGTTTAGGAGAGTACACCTATTACGCTTATTGGATAGTCTTATTCCAAACCATAGGCAGGTGCCGAAAGGTAGGGAATGAAGAAAAGCAATTTGCCTAAGTAGGGTGTACAGAAGGTAATATGTAAAGACAAAATAAAGGGATTAGAAAGAGGGCAAAGTAAATTGCGACTGATATCATTCACGACCGAACCGCGTACTTCATCGCCACTCCAATTTCACCTTTAATGGAATAAGGTATTATTCAGTTGTCTTTTATCATCACCTTCTCTCAAGTTGAGAGTACTCCTTGGTTTAGAAGGGTACACCTATTATGCTTACTGGATAGTCTTCTTCTAAACCACAGGCTGGTGCCGAACGGTAGGGAAGGAAGAAAACCATTTAGCCTAACGAAGGTGTACAGATGGTAACGACTAAAGACAAATAAAGGGATTTGGAGAGAAGGCAAAGAAATATACGGTTGAAGTCATGAATTGGATTATGGAGGAGGCATTACTAGGAATACCGGGATACCCCTACGAAACATTTTCATGTTTCAGTGCATTGTTATAGGAAAACTGATTTCCCGATTAGATACTTACTCCAAGGGTATGTATTTACCAGGTTTCATTCTCATATCTGTATGGTTTTACAGATGATGTGTGGGAGTAAATTATTGGGAATTAGGTAATTATCCTCATTATATCGGAATTCGTTGTAATTGGTGATATTTGAGGAAATCGCCTGGGTACAGTTTTCAACCTACGACGCATAGGTTTTGAGTTGTTTAACTCAGCGGACTTATACAGAGTATTGTATGTTGTCCAGTGTCCATCAGGACAGAGGGGTAGGTCCTGTACTATGTTCTATTTACTTATGACTTCTCTAGTTTTTAGACAAGTGTTTCGTAGAAATACAAGGTCGAAGTTTTGAGAAGTTGTGGGTATAAGAATAAAGTAGAGAACCAAGTGTCACAAGTATCGGGATTCTTCAAAGGGATCGAAGATATAGATTCTTGTGATTAGTATTCAAATGATAGTAATGGTTTTGAGAAACTTGTTTCTCTTTCAGATTACTCATAATTGGATGGATTCCTAAGTTGAGTAATGCTGATTAGCCTCTTTCCATTAAGTTGATATGCACTGGAGACAGCTGCATGATTGAATATGGTTCCAATTAAATAAGTGCCAAAGTTTCTATATTGGATATAGAATGGTTCATATATTAACGATGTTAAGGTACGGGGAGTTGTCCGGCTTATGGTTAAATTCAGACTCTGGATAACTCAGGGCATGTTTCTGTAATGGCAGTTTGTGTTAGTTGTATGTATGCCCTAGAGGCCAGTATTGTACAGATGATGTATATTATATTGGATGCTTGGACATATATAGAGATGACTTTCTTGCTCGATATGATAGTATGCTATCTGGTTTCTCTTTATCTTAACATGTACACTTACCTCTTTAAACTGTCTTATAGTTACATGTTGGTAAAGCCCTTAGGATGTGTACTTGACTACCTAGACTATGATGCAGATCATGCTAGTGGGGACATGGTAGTCCATAGGTACATCCTTCAAGGTCCCTAGTCGTGGGTGTATCGAGACGGGGCATCGATATACCAGTGTAGACTAGCGTATACGCTTCTCGACCCATGATATGGGCGATGGATGATCCCATATCCATTGGTGTTTGACATCAGAGATGGTATACGGGTGCTCAGTAGAGACTGGGTACACTGGACGGACTCGCCGAGAACTGCCAGATGGTATTATACCTCACGTCAGATGGCAGTTCTCAGGTGACACTTGTGCAGGTTAGTCTGTAGACCCGAGATCGTCATAGAGTCTTGTATGATTCCCATTGTGCTTTGATCTCCACCTTACCACATCCATGAGGGCATGCAAAACGGTGGTTTTTGGGCACAGTTCCGATTCACATGGAGGCAATGAGCGATAGGAGGGGCTTCGTCTCTCCCGGTATTGGGGGTTAATGTTGCGCTGTGCTCGATTGGCCGTGACAGGGAAGTCCCTGGCCAGGGCTGATCAGAGATTTGCTGGTAAGTGTTACCAGTAGTTTCTCGACCCGTTATGAGCCTCACATCGCATGACTTATCGGTTATTGGGGTCTGACGTTTACCACCCCTAGACTTGATATGCGACATATCAGACGAACAGACCGGACTGTACGGTAAGTGTTATTGGTTGGATTCACAGGAGTGTGAGCGGGCTTGCTCGTCGATCTTCTGATCGCTCAATACCCGGATGGCCGTTACGTTTAGCAGACCGCTTGCGGTTTGTGGGTGCTTGATATGATCATCATCTGTTGCCGGCGTATTGACGAGTCTTTAGAGTCCTACACAGAGGTTTCCTGGCTCAAGTGAAACGAAATAGGAGCGCATATGAGATATGTGCGGGACCGAGAATAATGCGTGTATGTGATACCGTATTCTATTCTCGCGATGAATGTATCGATTGGTTGTATGCGATATAACCTAGTTATCGAATCAAGGGTTGATTCGATAAGCCGATACATTGGATATTAGTCGGTTATATGAGATATGACCGGATCGTTAAATCAAGTGTTGATTTAATGATTTAATGTATAATTATATATTTGATATATTACTTTGCATTAACTAGTATTGGTTCATTTTAAAAGGATTTTCTCACTTGATGTGCACAT
The DNA here is from genome assembly GCA_030015575.1 of Agapanthus africanus. Lineage (NCBI taxonomy): Eukaryota > Viridiplantae > Streptophyta > Magnoliopsida > Asparagales > Amaryllidaceae > Agapanthus > Agapanthus africanus. Next base: position 462,540,453 of record CM057337.1, on the reverse strand, counting down.
TGTATATGTGATATATTTTGTGTGTGCACTTAATTGTATCATGTTTGATGATACATACTCACTTGGGTTTGTGCAAAGAATTAAACCATGGTTAAGTTAATGATTAGGGTTTTGTTTATTTTCTTATTTATTTATTTATTTATTTATTTATTTCCATTATGGAAAAGATAAATATGATATGGTGGCTTTCTTTGGATGCTTGTTGAAGCTTCGTGAAGCTTTGAACAAGTCCACCATTCTTGTCTCATGCTTAACCCTAACCACTAAGAGTTACCATGGTCTATTCTCTACACCTAACCAAGGTTAGGAAATGATAAGTATTCATATTGTTTTCCTTTTTAAAAAACACTCATCATATTCTATCTTCATCTTCTTCCTCTAGAACAAGAAGAAAAGCTTACTAGCTTTAATGGCATCTTGAGTAAAAGAGTGAGAAATCAAATTCTAATGTGAACCCACCTCCTATTTCTTCACCCTCTACCTCTTGCCAAGTAGTATAGGGTGTTTTCTTCACAAGTTTCATGACTTGGTGAAGTTAGAGCTTGATCTTGTGTTGCCTCGACGTAGATCATCTTCGGCACGTAGCCGACGACTAGTCCGCTTATTTCTCCGATGAAGCCGATGCTAGAGTCCGAGATCCGATATGGACAGCGAGAGGACGTCTATGTGGAGCTAAGGAAGTGGAGAACCGGATCTACAAAGGTTGTAGCCTCTTTCTTTTAGTTAAAATGTTAACTAGTTTCACTTTTCGTCTAAACTCTAGTCAACGAATCCGTATTAGGGTTTCTCGGCACTTGTAAATTTTGGAATTGGCATGGTTGATGCCTTGTGAGACCTCATTAGCGTGCCTAGGAACCCTACAGTGGTATCAGAGCCTAGCTAGAGCCTTAGGAGAAGTGTAGACGACGTTTGAAATCCGAATCGAACCGAAACCCTAAACCCAAATTGCTCTCTGGACTTTTTTCAAAAACTGGGTTTTTTCCAGATTAAAAATGCTTAAAAAATTCAGCAGGGAATTCTAAGAATTACGGTGCAAAAATTTACTCATGATGTGTCTATAGCGCGGCGGAACCGCGGCAGAAGCCTGGCTTCTGTGGCGGTTACGCGGCCATTTGATGGGATTTGCCTCCATTGTTTGCACAGTAATTCATGTTTTCAGGTACTAAGTTTTCTGGGAATTTTTAATATGCACTCAACAGTTGAGTATTCTGGGGTTGTATTGGGAATCGAAGATTCGATCGGATTATCAAATTTTGTCTATGTATTTTTCCGGATATTTTAGAATATGTTAAAAAGTTTGACCAGATGTAAATACCCAATCTTTCGCCTGCCAGAAAATTTCCAATTGTTGGACTTTTCCATTGTTTAATTACGTTCTAAGTAGTGCAAGTAACGCGATGGTCCCTCTAGAAGACAACAAACCTTAACTCGATTATGTGACCGTCTTGAACTGCCCTTTGAACCTTAGGGTTTGGGGCAGTACGGCGTGCCACATGTGAGGCGTTGGCTTGACCCTTCTACGGCTGGACCGTTGGTACTGAGGCATGAAGTGAATGTCTTTGAACTTATTTCATGTGTTGAACGGTTTCGGGAAAACTTGGGTGTTCGAATGTTCGATCGGAAAGTTTAATATTTTCTATTTATCCGTAATGGGATACAATAATTGGAATTCACAAACAGTTATGAGATAACTGAATAATTGTTATAAATCTAGCGGTTTAGTCTCACTTGATATTGAAAAGAGTTTTCGATAATGAGACTAAAATGCGGGGTTTATAATTGTTAGGCATGTGATGTCTAAGTATTTCATTTGATTAGGCATACGATGTCTAAAGAGGTTGCGAATTCCAACTGTTGTAGTTTTACACTTTCTTTTCTGTGACCGTAAATGTAATATGTTATATCGCCGGTTTCGTTGCTATATGCCAACGACAATTAGGATACACATGTTTGTAGGGTTCCTAGGCACTCCCAAGAGGTCTCACAAGGCATCGATCATGCCAATTTCAAATTTTACGGTGCCTACAAACCCTAAACTACGGATCGTTTGCTAGATGTCTAGGCGAAAAACTAACTAGTTAACACTTAACTAAAAGTTTAACGGAAATACAACCTTTGTAGATCCAGTCCTCCACCTCCACGGCTCCGCAACGAGGTCGTCTCCGCTGTCCAAATCAAATCCGGGCTCTAGAGTCGGTTTCGTCGGAGAATGGGCAAGCTAGGTCGTCGATGTCCATGCCGAAGATGATCTACGTCGAGGCATCGCTAGATCAAGCTCACAACTTCACCAAGTCATGAAACTTGTGAAGTAAACACACTCTACTACTTGGCAAGAGGTAGAGGATGAAGAAATAGGAAGTGGGTAGACTTTAGATTTGGATTTCTCACTCATTTCCATCAATCACCATTGATGGAGCTTGGTTTTCTTCACTTGAAGAATGAAGAAGATGAAGAAGAATATTATGATACGTTATATCAAAACAATAGAAAAAATCAAAACTTATCATAATGTTAACTAGAGTTAAGTGTAGAGAATGAATCATGGCTAGTGGGAATGGTTAGGGTTAAGGATGAGATAAGAATGGTTGACTTGATCAAAGATTCATGAAGCTTCAACTAAACTCCAAATTAAGCCACCATTCTTTTCTCCTCTTTTCCAAAATGAATAAACAAATAAATAAATGAATAAATAAAGGAAATGAAACCCTAACCATTCTTTTAACCATGGTTTAATTCTTTGCACTTAACCAAGTAATCATGTATCATCAAACATGATACAATCAAATGCACAAAATCATATCGCATATGTAATGCGCACACCCGAGTGAGAAAATCCATTTAAAGTGAACCAATACTAGTTAATGCAAAGCAATATATCAAATATATAATTATACATTAAATCATTAAATCAACATTTGATTCAATGATCCGGTCATGTCGCACACAACCGACTAGTATACAATGTATCGGCTTATCGAATCAACGCTTGAATCGATAACTAGGTTATATCGCATAAAACCATTCGATACATTCATCGCGAGAATGGAATACGGTATCACATACACGCATTATTCTCGGTCCCGCACATATCTCATATGCGCTCCTATTTCGTTTCGCTTGAGCCAGGAAACCTCTGTGTAGGACTCTAAAGACTCGTCAATACGCCGGCAGCGGATGATGATCATATCAAACACCCACAAGCCGCAAGCGGTCTGCTAAACATAACGGCCACCCGGGTATTGAGCGATCTGAAGATCGACGAGCAAGCCCGCTCACACTCCAGTGAATCCGACCAGTAACACTACCGTACAGTCCGGTCTGATCGTCTGATATGTCGCATATCTCGCCTAGGGGTGGTAAACGTCAGACCCCAATAGCTCAATAAGTCGTGTCGATATGAGGTCTATAACTATTCGAGAAACTACTGGTAACACTTACCAGTAAATCTCAGCAACCCTGGCCAGGGATTTCCTGTTATAGCCAATCGAACACAGCGCAACATCAACTCCCTATACCGGGAGAGACGAATCCCCTCCTATCGCTCATTGCCTCCATGTGACTCGGGACTGTACCCAAAAACCACCGTTTTGCACGCCCTCTTAGACGTGGTAAGATGGAAATCAAAGCACAGTGGGAACCACACAAGACTCTATGACGATCTCGGGTCAACAGACTACTCTGTACCAGTGTCACCAGAGAACTGCCATCTGACATGAGGTATAATACCATCTGGGAGTTCTCGGCGAGTCCATCCAGTGTACCCAGTCTCTACTGAGCACCCGTACATCATTTCTGATGTCAAACACCGATGGATATGGGATCATCCATCGCCCATCTGTATGGGTCGAGAAGGTACACGCTAGTCTACTCTGGTATATCGATGCCCCGTCTCGATACACCCATGACTAGGGACTTTGAAGGATGTACTTATGGACTACCATGTCCCCACTAGTATGATCGGCATCATAGTCCAGGTAGTCAAGTACACATCCTAAGGGCTTTACCAACATGTAACAGAGAGAGACAAACAGTATACACGTTAAGGTAAAGTGTAACCAGATAGCATACTATCATGTCGAGCAAGAAAGTCCTCCCTATATATGTCCCACCATCCACTACAATATACATCCTATGTATAGTAATGGCCTCTAGGGCATACATATAACTAACAATCTCCCACTTGCACTAGGGCCATCTGTAGCAGTGGTTGCAGCATCTCATACTCAACCATCCCATAAAAAAATCTCTCTTTGGGAAAAAGGCCTTTCGTGAGTGGATCCGCTGTGTTTGTCCTCTGAGTCTACTCTCCTAACCTCGATCCCTTGGAGATCAACCATCTCCATGATCAGGTGATACTGCCTTAGAATATGTCTGGATCACTGATGGGACGGACGTTCCTTGGCATAAGCCACTACTCCATTGTCACACAATGGGAGGAACATGGTTCATCTTATGAACCAATATATACCCAAACAGCCTCTTTGGTAGCATCTTAAATAGCGATGTATCAAGCCTTTATCGTCTAGTATGCCACGGTATCTAGCTTGGAACTCTTCCAACATACCGTCCCTTTACTGAGGGTAAAGACAATGCCTGCGACTGACATTCAGTCGTCTTTATCACCCTGGAACCCTTCCAGTGATTCTCCCCAGGATCGATTGATACCATCTCACTACAACTAGTGAGAATCCTAACATCCATTTAAATCTATCTCATAGATCCAAAATCCAGGAGTTAGTAGGTATCATTATGATCCTATATGGAGAATCCTTGTGATAAGCGGAGATCGACCGAGCGTAGCATAGGAAACTTCTTTCCCTATCAAGAGCATGTCATCCACGTACTCTACGAGGATCGTCACCATACTCCCCACTACCTTTTTGTATATACAAGGTTCATCTACCATTTTGATGAAGTCAAACTTTTTGACTACCACATCAAAACAGATGTTCCAACTCCGTGATGCCTGCTTTATCTTATAAAGCATCTTGTACACGTTTCCGCTGCTCCCACTGTCTACGAAGCCCTCTGGCTGTGTTCTTATAGACGTTCTCTTCTAAAATATCATTTAGAAAAGCAGTCATGGCACCCAACCGCAAGATATCGTAGTTATGGTATGTAGCCGTGGCAAGTAGGATCTGGATGGACTTAAGCATAGTCACTTGAAAAGGTTTCATCATAATCCACGCCTGGTCGATGACGAAAAGCTTTAACAAGTCTAGCTTTGAAAGTCTCAACTTTTCCATCTACACCAAGCAATCTTCTCAAGATATACTTGCTCCTGATGGGGATTTAACCCTTCAGATATAGCAACCAAAGTCCATACTTTGTTGGTGTATAAGGATTCCATCTCAGATCACTAAGCATCCAGCCATTCTTACAGAGTCTTACTCTTGATGGCCAGCTCGAAACTAGTTGGGTCATCATCTCATGATGCAATCCTCGCTCCCACTGTCATAGAGAAACCGAAGTATCTCTCAGGTGGGTGAGGAACCCTACTAGATCGGCGGAGAGGCTGAGGTTCGTTGGTTTCTACTGAATCCTTTGGTTGTACCAAATCATCTGCTGTAGTTTGTATAGCTGGAACCTTTCCAGTTGTACATAACTGACCTTGCCTCGAGCTTGTCCAGATTTTGCTTTTAGACATAGGCCGGACAACCCCAAATCTTAACTATCTTAAGAAATGGGCTCTTCCTTTTCCATATCACATATGAAGTGGTAGGCAACTGATTTGATTGGAACCTTATTCAATAGGTATGCATCTTCTCAAGTGCATAACTCCCAAAAGGAAATAGGTAACTCAGTAGTACTCATCATAGAGCACACCATATCAAATAGGGTGTATCTGCTCCGCCCCGATATACCATCATGCTATGGTGTACTCGGAGGAGTAATGCTGAGAGAGAATCTCATTCTCCTTTAGAACAATCCAGGAATTCCGTGCTCAAGTATTCTCCTCCTTGATCTCATCACAGGACATAATACTTTTACCCGTTTTGGTTCTCTACTTCTAACTTATATTCCGTGAATATCTCAAAAGGTTCGGACTTGTGTTTCAACAGGAACATATGTCTGAATCTTGAAAGATTATCAGAGAATATAATGAAGTATAAAGAATCAGTCCTGGCATTTGTAGACTGGGGACCTACATACATCAACATGTATCATCCCAAGAGTTTACCAACTCTTTATCTGTTTCCAGTAAACGGAGCTATGGTCATCTTATCTTTGTGACATGACTGGCGAGTTTCACAAGATGTAAATTCAAACTAATTTAAATATGCATCTTTATGTAACTCTAGCTAGTCGGGTCACATTGATCTGACCTAGTCTACAATACCTTAAGAAGGATTCGTTCATTTCTGAACTCTTCCTCTTGTGTGTGTTCCGTATATTAAAGAACTGTAGTTTGATTTAGAACATCAATTCTTTTAGATAACGTGCCTGAACCGATCAACTTTTGATATAGGAAATGTTCAAAACATTATCCAACAATACAAAATTTTATCATTTCTTTACTTATAAAGAGACTGATATAATTTTGTATATCAGGTTCGGTATCTAACAACATTCGTTCAGAATCAATGTATTGGTAATACAGGGTGACAGTGACCGACAGACTTGGCTGCAACACTTGCCCCGTTTTCTGCCTCATGAAACTTATCACCCGTTCTCAGTTCTTCTACCTTTCTGTAGCCCTATGTAGCAGTTTACATATCTGGGATCCTGATCTGGTATCACATACCTAGGACGTAAAGGACACTGAGAAACAGTTCTATATAATGAACACACCCGAAGATGATGCATCATCATGCACTCTCCTCGTTTGGGCGGCACGGGAAATCTAGTATTCCCCAATTTCCTGCTCGGTCTTATAACAATTATAAGTTGGAGCGGGACCAACGTTCCCCAGCTCAGTATAACAAGCGGGTTCGGTCAATATTCCGTATTATTATCTTGATTAAGGCGTGATATGGTCGCTACCTGGAGAGAGAGAGAAGAAAACACTCAGCGTGCGCTCTTGCAAGAATAGATTGGTTATTATTTTATCTAATCAGGATGGCTCCCACTGCTTTTTATCAAATCTTCCTTCAAACCCTAAAAGGAAAGACTAGCCGGGATTAATTACATACTACAAGTTCGCCAATCTTTCAGCCAGGCCAGTGTCGGTACTTTGAGGGAGGTCCCCCGTGCTTTCGCACGAACCTAATTAATGTAAACCTCGTTTTCCCAGAGGCATAACCCCGTTGACACCTTTCTAGACACCTACTTGATCAGCTAATTGTAATGTATAAAACTCTCCCAGGAGTAACACTTACTCGCAGCGGGTATTGGGATCCAACTATCTCATAGAAGGTATGCAATCTCATTGCAAATTTCAACACTTGAAATTCCCGATAATATTTTGCCCCTAGCGTCCTATGACCTTGACGGAGGTCAACAAACCATAGGCTACTAGTCAAGTTCAACCCGTCATTTCTTGATCGACTTAAACCCACCCGCACGACCCTTGACGGAGGTCAACAAGGTCGCACGACTACCCTAACTCAATCTGCATCATATGCATAAGCAGATAAATACTGGTTAGCTACCGCACACTGCGCCTTGACGGAGGCCAACAAACCCAGCACGAATACTAAACATCACTTATCTGAAATGACGGAGGGCTACGACAGGTTTTTCTGAAAACCTATTGCGTAATGAACTTGATATCGTTGTAGAATCAAATGATTTTTAAAATGGAGTGTTTTTTAGGCTTTTCTAGTTTTGCTAAAGGAGTCACTCCCGGTGAAAGGATCGTCGGTCCTTTCCTCGTCGAATGAGGTGCGGGATATATCACATATATCACTGTGCAAAGCAAAAACACTTAAAAGCAATCAAAAGACAAACCGAGTGTGTAACATCTGCCAGTTATTGCTAAAGGAGTCACTCCCGGTGAAGGGATCTCGGTCCTTTCCTCATCGAATAAGGTACAGGATATATCATATATACCGCTGTGCAAAGCAAGAACTGTAGCTACCTATTTTATTTTGAAATTCGATTCTACAACATCTTAGGTTTCTTTTATTTCATTAATCACATTAATGAAGTCCCATCATTTAAAGTACCTAAACATCACAGATAAATACGACGTACACTTATGCCATCCGCATTCGCCTCGATGTCCCCTCGTGCACCGTTAGGTTAGGTAACTAACGGCAGAGCGGGGCAGGGCTAGCGCGGGTGTAAAACATAAGTAACGTCTATATAATATATCATATATACTATATACTGTATCTATCACAGAACATCACATGATCACATCACAGATATCGCAGCAGAAGAATCATATGAAATATTGGATATACTAGGACATCCGTGTTTTCAATACGAGCCAGTATAAAACACGGATTCCACGGTCGTGATGAATAGCCAAACCCACACCCCTAGACCCCTACGAGAGCGGCAAGCAACCCTGCCAATTCTATAGTTAGGAGACCCGGACTCGACTCCTCGAGTTGGTCTCCCACTGGACTCCAGAACCCGGTTACTTGTGCTCCCCTCCTTGGGTCTATCCTAGTGCAGAAAAGTAAATAATATACAAAGGGTGACAACTTCCGCAACCTGGAAGCGCCCTAATAAAAGAATATTACATACAAGTTTTTACATGAATGAAAATGAAAAACACTCATCTCACATAAAAACCCCCGGCTATTCAAACACGACGATCCAATATAACATATCCAGCAACACATAACATCACATGTCATCAATGTAAGTAAATATGTCCATCCCAATTGTCGTTGACATATAGCAACGAAACCGGCGATATCACATATTACACTTACGGTCACAGAAAAGAAAGTGTAAAACTACAACAGTTGGAATCCGCAACCACCTCAGACATCGCATGCCTGACCAAATGAATTACTTAGACATCGCATGCCTAACAATTATAAACCCCGCATTTTAGTCTCATTATCGAAAACTCTTTTCAATATCAAGTCGGGCAATTCAACAAGATTCCCGACATCCTGATCGAATGCTCGTCGCAAACTTTAGTAGGTGGCCGCACCCCCGATACCGTCGACGAAGTGCACCAAGGCGGAACACCGCTACCGCGAGCACCCGAACGGATGCTTTCGGCGACGGGGTTCTCCTACAGTCACTTGGTCGGGGCTATGGAGTGAGGCTGTCTATTAAGTTTACCCGGCGAATATCCGCGTACGCTACGTGATTGCGACGGACTTTTGATCACATCAAAATTCCGTGGCAACCGATCAAGTGAGACTAAACTTCTATGTTTATAACATTCATTCAGTTATCTCATAACTTATTGTGAATTCCAATTATTGTATCCCATTCCAGATAAATAGAAAATGTTAAACTTTCCGATCGAACATTCTAACACCCAAGTTTTCCCGATACAGATCAACACATGAAACTTGTCTAACAACATTCAGTTCGTACCTCAGTACCAACGGTCCAGCCGTAGAAGGGTCAAGCCAACGCCTCACATGTGGCACGCCGTACTGCCCCAAACCCGAAGGTTCAAAGGGCAGTTCAAGACGGTCACATAATCGAGTTAAGGTTTGTTGTCTTCTAGAGGGACCATCGCGTTACTTGCACTACTTAGAACGTCGTTAAACTACGGAAGAATCCAACACTTGGAAATTTCCCGACAGGGGAAAAATTGGGTATTTATATCCGGTCGAACTTTTTAACATATTCTAAAATTTATCCGGAAAGCCAAATAGACAAAATTTGATACCCCGATCGAAACACCGAATCCCCAAATCAACTCAGAAAAATTCAACTCTTGAAAAATATTAAAAATTCCCAGGAAAACCAGCATACAAAACTAAGAATTACTGTGCAGAATGAAACCCACAAAACGACAAAGTTGCCGCGGATCCGCCGCACGAGCCATGCTCGTGCCGCGGAACCGCGGCTGAATGATGGAATTAGGGACTCGTGTTGCACAGTTATTCTTAGGATTCCCTGCTGATTTTTCTGCATATTTTTAATACTGAAAAATCCCTGTTTTTGAAAATTGGACAGAGAGCATGTTTTGGGTTTCGGTTTTGGGTCGTTCGGACTTCAAACTCCGTCTGGACTTCGCCTAAGGCTCTAGCTAGGCTCTGATACCACTGTAGGGTTCCTAGGCACTCCCAAGAGGTCTCACAAGGCATCGATCATGCCAATTTCAAATTTTACGGTGCCTACAAACCCTAAACTACGGATCGTTTGCTAGATGTCTAGGCGAAAAACTAACTAGTTAACACTTAACTAAAAGTTTAACGGAAATACAACCTTTGTAGATCCGGTCCTCCACCACCACGGCTCCGCAACGAGGTCATCTCCGCTGTCCAAATCAAATCCGGGCTCTAGAGTCGGTTTCGTCGGAGAATGGGCAAGCTAGGTCGTCGATGTCCATGCCGAAGATGATCTACGTCGAGGCATCGCTAGATCAAGCTCACAACTTCACCAAGTCATGAAACTTGTGAAGTAAACACACTCTACTACTTGGCAAGAGATAGAGGATGAAGAAATAGGAAGTGGGTAGACTTTAGATTTGGATTTCTCACTCATTTCCATCAATCACCATTGATGGAGCTTCGTTTTCTTCACTTGAAGAATGAAGAAGATGAAGAAGAATATTATGATAAGTTATATCAAAACAATAGAAAAAATTAAAACTTATCATAATGTTAACTAGAGTTAAGTGTAGAGAATGAATCATGGTTAGTGGGAATGGTTAGGGTTAAGGATGAGATAAGAATGGTTGACTTGATCAAAGATTCATGAAGCTTCAACTAAACTCCAAATTAAGCCACCATTCTTTTCTCCTCTTTTCCAAAATGAATAAACAAATAAATAAATGAATAAATAAAGGAAATGAAACCCTAACCATTCTTTTAACCATGGTTTAATTCTTTGCACTTAACCAAGTAATCATGTATCATCAAACATGATACAATCAAATGCACAAAATCATATCGCATATGTAATGCGCACACCCGAGTGAGAAAATCCATTTAAAGTGAACCAATACTAGTTAATGCAAAGCAATATATCAAATATATAATTATACATTAAATCATTAAATCAACATTTGATTCAATGATCCGGTCATGTCGCACACAACCGACTAGTATACAATGTATCGGCTTATCGAATCAACGCTTGAATCGATAACTAGGTTATATCGCATACAACCATTCGATACATTCATCGCGAGAATGGAATACGGTATCACATACACGCATTATTCTCGGTCCCACACATATCTCATATGCGCTCCTATTTCGTTTCGCTTGAGCCAGGAAACCTCTGTGTAGGACTCTAAAGACTCGTCAATACGCCGGCAGCGGATGATGATCATATCAAACACCCACAAGCCGCAAGCGGTCTGCTAAACGTAACGGCCACCCGGGTATTGAGCGATCTGAAGATCGACGAGCAAGCCCGCTCACACTCCAGTGAATCCGACCAGTAACACTACCGTACAGTCCGGTCTGATCGTCTGATATGTCGCATATCTCGCCTAGGGGTGGTAAACGTCAGACCCCAATAGCTCAATAAGTCGTGTCGATATGAGGTCTATAACTATTCGAGAAACTACTGGTAACACTTACCAGTAAATCTCAGCAACCCTGGCCAGGGATTTCCTGTTATAGCCAATCGAACACAGCGCAACATCAACTCCCTATACCGGGAGAGACGAATCCCCTCCTATCGCTCATTGCCTCCATGTGACTCGGGACTGTACCCAAAAACCACCGTTTTGCACGCCCTCTTGGACGTGGTAAGATGGAAATCAAAGCACAGTGGGAACCACACAAGACTCTATGACGATCTCGGGTCAACAGACTACTCTGTACCAGTGTCACCAGAGAACTGCCATCTGACGTGAGGTATAATACCATCTGGGAGTTCTCGGCGAGTCCATCCAGTATACCCAGTCTCTACTGAGCACCCGTATATCATCTCTGATGTCAAACACCGATGGATATGGGATCATCCATCGCCCATCTGTATGGGTCGAGAAGGTACACGCTAGTCTACTCTGGTATATCGATGCCCCGTCTCGATACACCCACGACTAGGGACTTTGAAGGATGTACTTATGGACTACCATGTCCCCACTAGTATGATCCGCATCATAGTCCAGGTAGTCAAGTACACATCCTAAGGGCTTTACCAACATGTAACAGAGAGAGACAAACAGTATACACGTTAAGGTAAAGTGTAACCAGATAGCATACTATCATGTCGAGCAAGAAAGTCCTCCCTATATATGTCCCAGCATCCACTACAATATACATCCTATGTATAGTAATGGCCTCTAGGGCATACATATAACTAACAATGTTTACTTACGTTGATGACATGTGATGTTATGTGTTGCTGGATATGTTATATTGGATCGTCGTGTTTGAATAGCCGGGGTTTTTTTATGTGAGATGAGTGTTTTTCATTTTCATTCATGTAAAAACTTGTATGTAATATTCTTTTATTGGGGCACTTCCAGGTTGCGGAAGATGTCACCGTTTGTATATTATTTACTTTTCCGCATTAGGATAGACCCAAGGAGGGGAGCACAAGTAACCGGGTTCTAGGGTCCAGTGGGAGACCATCTCGAGGAGTCGAGTCCGGGTCTCCTAACCCTAGAATTGGTAGGGTTGCTTGCTGCTCTCGTAGGGGTCTAGGGGTGTGGGATTGGCTATTCATCACGCCCGTGGAATCCGTGTTTTACACTGTCTCGTATTAAAAACACGGACGTCCTAGTATATCCAATATTTCATATGATATTTTCTGCTGCGATATCTGTGATGTGATCATTTAATATGTTCTGATGGATACAGTATATAGTATATATGATATATTATATAGACGTTACTTATGTTTTGCACCCGCACTAGCCCTGCCCTGCTCTGTCGTTAGTTACCTAACCTAACGGTGCACGAAGGGGCATCGAGGCGAATGCGGATGGCATAAGTGTACATCGTATTTATCTGTGATGTTTAGGTGACTTAAATGATGGGACTTCATTAATGTGATTAATGAAAGAAAAGAAACCTAAAAGATGTTGTAGAATCAAATTTTAAATAAAAAGGGTAGCTACAGTTTTGCTTTGCATAGCGGTATATATGATATACCCTGCACCTTATTCGATGAGGAAAGGGCCGAGATCCCTTCACCAGGAGTGACCCCTTTAGCAATAACTGGCAGATGCTACACACTCGGTTTGACTTTTGATTACTTCTATGGTTTCTTCTTTGCACAGTGATATATATGATATATCCCGCACCTCATTCGACGAGGAAAGGGCCGACGATCCCTTCACCGGGAGTGACCCCTTTAGCAAAACTAGAAAAGCCTCAAAATCACTCCATTTCAAAACTTCATTTGATTCTACAACGATATCAAGTTCTTTACGCAATAGGTTTTCAGAAAAACCTGTCGTAGCCCTCCGTCATTTCAGATAAGTTGCATATAGTATTCGTGCTACATTTGTTGGCTTTCGTCAAGGTGTAGTGTGCGGTAGCTATGTGCTGCTTATCTGTTGCATATGATGCGACTGGATTAGGGTAGTCGTACGGCTTTGTTGGCTTTCGTCAAGGGTCGTGCGGGTGGGTTTAATTCAGTCAAGAAATGTACGGGTTGAACTTGACTAGCGGGCTGTGGTTTGTTGGCATTCGTCAAGGTCATAGCACGCTAGGGGCAAAAGCATTATCGGGAATTTCATGTGTTGAAATTTGCAATGAGATTGCATACCTTCTATAAGATAGTTGGATCCCGATACCCACTGCGAGTAAGAGTTACTCCTGGGAGAGTTTTGCACATTACAATTAGCCGATCAACTAGGTGTCTAGAAAGGGGTCAACGGGGTTACGCCTCTGGGAAAACGAGATTTACTTTAATTAGGTCCGTGCGAAAGCACGGGGAACCTCCCTCAAAGTACAGATACTGGCCTGGCTGAAAGATCGACGAAGTTGTAAGGTGTAATTAATCCCGGCTAGTCTTTCCTTTTAGGGTTTGAAGGAAGATTTGATAAAAAGCAGTGGGAGCCATCCTGATTAGATAAAATAATAACCAATCTGATCTTGCAAGAGCATACGCTAAAATGTTTTCTTCTCTCTCTCTCCAGGTAGCGACCATGTCATGCCCTAATCAAGATAATAATATGGATGTATTGACCGAACCCGCATGTTATACTGTGCTGGGGAACGTTGGTTCCGTTCTTTCTTATAAGAGTTATAGGAATGAACAGGATATAGGGGAATACCAGGATTCCCATGCCACCCGAATGAAGAAAGTACATGTTGATGCATTTTCTTCGGGTGTGTTCGTTACAGAGAACTGTTTCTCCATTTGCCCTACGTCCTGGGTATTAGATACCGGGTCGGGATCCCATATATGTAATCAGTTACATGGGCTCAGGAAAGGTAGAGAACTTGGAGAAGGTGATAAAGACATTAGAGTTGGAAATGGTGCAATTGTTGCAGCTAAGACTGTCGGGGAATATCACCTTGCATTACCAACTGGTAATACATTGGTTCTGAACGAATGCTATTACATGCCGAACCTGATATGCAACATTATATCAGTTTCTTTGTTGAGTAAAGAGAGATATAATTTTGTATTACAGGACAATGTTATGAACATTTTCCGTAACCAAAAGTTGGTTGGATCAGGCACGTTGTGCAATGGCATTTATGTTCTAAATCAATCAACAGTTCTGAGCATAACAAACACACACAAGAGGAAGAGTTCAGAACTGAACGAATCCTTCTTGTGGCATTGTAGACTCGGTCACATCAATGCGACACGACTGGCTAAGTTGCATAAGGATGGATATTTGAAACCATTCGAATTTTCATCTTATGACACTTGCCAGTCATGTCTCAAAGGTAAGATGACCAAAACTCCGTTTACGGGACACGGAGAAAGAGTTACCGAACTCTTGGGACTTATACATAGTGATGTATGCGGTCCCATGTCTACACATGCCAGGGATGGTTCTTCGTACTTCATTACATTCACTGACGATCTCTCAAGATACGGACATGTGTACTTGATAAGACACAAGTCTGAAGATTTTGAGAAATTTAGAGAATATAAACAAGAAGTCGAGAACCAAACCGGAAAAAGTATTAAAATCCTTCGATCTGATCGAGGAGGTGAATACTTGAGCAATGAATTCCTGGACTTCCTAAAAGAGAATGGGATTCTCTCTCAGCTGACTCCTCCATATACACCACAGCACAACGGTGTATCAGAACGGAGGAACCGCACCCTATTAGATATGGTGCGCTCTATGATGAGCACAGCTGAGTTACCTATTTCCTTCTGGGGGTATGCGCTTGAAACAACCATACATCTATTAAATATGGTCCCCACCAAATCTGTGCCTACCACTCCATATGAGATATGGAAAGGGAAGAGACCATGTCTTAACTATGTTAAGATATGGGGTTGTCTAGCCTATGTCAAACGACAAAATCCGGACAAACTCGAGGCACGGTCTGTTCTATGCAAATTTATAGGATATCCCAAGAATTCACAAGGGTATATCTTCTACCACCCTGAGGAACAAAAAGTGTTTGTTTCTCGGCATGCCACCTTTTTGGAAAAGGAATTTCTTGATAAAGAGATTAGTGGACATGAGGTAGAACTGGAAGTGGTTCCAGCTACAGAAGCTACAACAGAAGATCTGGTGGAACCAGAGGATTTAATAGTTCCCAATGAACCCCAGCGACTCCGCCGATCTAGTAGGGTTCCTCGCCCACCTGAGAGATACTACGGTTTTCTCATGGATGGTGGGAGCGAGGATTGCATCATGGAGGATGATGATCCAACTAGTTTCGAGCAGGCCATCACGAGTAAAGACTCAGTGAAATGGCTGGATGTAATGCGGTCCGAGATGGAATCAATGTACACCAACAAAGTATGGACTTTGGAAGTTGCTCCTGAAGGGGTAAAACCCATTGGGAGCAAGTGGATCTTCAAGAAAAAACTTGGTGTAGATGGGAAAGTGGAGACTTTCAAAGCTAGACTTGTTGCAAAAGGTTTTCGTCAAATACCAGGTGTGGACTATGACGAAACCTTTTCTCCAGTGGCTATGCTTAAATCCATCCGGATCATGCTTTCCATCGCTGCATATCATGATTACGAAATCTGGCAAATGGATGTTAAGACCGCCTTTCTAAATGGTGATTTAGAAGAGTGCGTGTACATGACTCAGCCAGAGGGCTTCGTAGACAGTGGGAGCAGCGGGAAGGTATGCAAGCTGCTTAAATCCATTTATGGATTAAAGCAAGCATCGCGGAGTTGAAACATCTGCTTTGACGTCGTTATCAAAGAGTTTGATTTCGTCAAAAACCCAGATGAACCTTGTATTTACAAGAAGGTGGCAGAGAGTAAGGTTGTCTTCCTCGTATTGTACGTCGACGACATACTCTTGATAGGAAATGATATTCCTATGCTGCAATCGGTCAGGCTCTTCTTATCACAAAGATTCTCAATGAAAGATCTTGGTGATGCCTCCTGCATATTGGGAATTAGGATCTATAGAGATAGATCCAAACGGATATTGGGATTGTCCCAATCCAGGTACATTGACACCATACTAAAGAGGTTTAGTATGGAAGAATCCAAGCGTGGGAACTTGCCCACGATCTCTTGAGTCAATCTCTCCAAAGAGATGTCTCCCAAGACTGATTTGGAGAGAGCTCGCATGCAAGGGATACCCTATGCTTCGGCTGTTGGCTCTATCATGTAAGCGATGCTATGTACCAGACCCGATGTAGCATACTCACTAAGTGAAGTGAGCAGGTATCAATCTGATCCTGGAGAGAGTCACTGGACAGCTGTGAAGAGCATTCTCAAGTACTTACGAAGGACTAAAGAGATGCTCTTGGTGTATGGTAACGGAGAACTCCAAGTGGAGTCCTTTACCGATTTGAGCTTCCAAAGTGATAAGGACGACTCTAAGTCGCAGTCGGGATTTGTCTTTACCCTTTACGGAGGGGCGGTTAGCTGGAAGAGTTCCAAGCAGGAAACCGTGGCAGACTCGACGATGGAGGCTGAATACATCGCTGCCAACGATGCTGCTAAAGAGGCTGTCTGGATCAAGAAGTTCATTACTGAACTTGGAGTGGTTCCATCCATTGAGCATCCAATACCTTTGTATTGTGATAACAATGGAGCGGTGGCTTTGGCCAAGGAACCCAGGTCCCATCAGCGATCCAGGCATATTCTGAGGCGGTATCACCTGATCTGGGAGATAGTTGTGTTAGTTATATGTATGCCCTAGAGGCCATTACTATACATAGGATGTATATTGTAGTGGATGCTGGGACATATATAGGGAGGACTTTCTTGCTCGACATGATAGTATGCTATCTGGTTGCCCTTTACCTTAACGTGTATGCTGATTGTCTCTCTGTTACATGTTGGTAAAGCCCTTAGGATGTGTACTTGACTACTTGGACTATGATGCGGATCATACTAGTGGGGACATGGTAGTCTATAAGTACATCCTTCAAAGTCCCTAGTCGTGGGTGTATCGAGACAGGGCATCGATATACCAGAGTAGACTAGCGTATACCTTCTCGACCCATACAGATGGGCGATGGATGATCCCATATCCATCGGTGTTTGACATCAGAGATGATATACGGGTGCTCAGTAGAGACTGGGTACACTGGACGGACTCGCCGAGAACTCCCAGATGGTATTATACCTCACGTCAGATGGTAGTTCTCTGGTGACACTGGTACAGAGTAGTCTGTTGACCCGAGATCGTCATAGAGTCTTGTGTGGTTCCTACTGTGCTTTGATTTCCATCTTACCACGTCCAAGAGGGCGTGCAAAACGGTTGTTTTTGGGTACAGTCCCGAGTCACATGAAGGCAATGAGCGATAGGAGGGGATTCGTCTCTCCCGGTATAAGGGGTTGATGTTGCGCTGTGTTCGATTGGCTATAACAGGAAATCCCTGGCCAGGGTTGCTGAGATTTACTGGTAAGTGTTACCAGTAGTTTCTCGAATTGTTATAGACCTCATATCGACACGACTTATCGAGCTATTGGGGTCTGACGTTTGCCACCCCTAGGCAAGATATGCGACATATCAGACGATCAGACCGTACTGTACGGTAGTGTTACTGGTTGGATTCACTGGAGTGTGAGCGGGCTTGCTCGTCGATCTTCAGATCGCTCAATACCCGGGTGGCCGTTACGTTTAGCAGACCGCTTGCGGCTTGTGGATATTTGATATGATCATCATCCGCTGCCGGCGTATTGACGAGTCTTTAGAGTCCTACACAGAGGTTTCCTGGCTCAAGCGAAACGAAATAGGAGCGCATATGAGATATGTGCAGGACCGAGAATAATGCATGTATGTGATACCGTATTTCATTCTCGCGATGAATGTATCGAATGGTTGTATGCGATATAACCTAGTTATCGATTCAAGCGTTGATTCGATAAGCCGATACATTGTATACTAGTCGGTTGTGTGTGACATGACCGGATCATTGAATCAAGTTTTGATTTAATGATTTAATACATAATTATATATTTGATATATTACTTTGCACTAACTAGTATTGGTTCACTTTAAACGGATTTTCTCACTTGGTTTGTGCACATTGTATATTCGATATAGTTTTGTGCACTTGCTTGTATCATGTTTGATGATACATGCCTTATGGTTAAGTGTTAAGAATTAAACTATAGTTAAGTGGGTGATTAGGGTTTTTGATTTCATTTTATTCATTTATCTTTTTGGAAAAAGATAAGGCAAAATGAGGAAAATGGTTGCTTTCTTTTGTTCATTCATGAACCTTCATGAAGACTTTGACTTTTTGACCATTTTGTCTCATGCTTAACCCTAACCACTCACTTAAACCTTAGTTAACTCTTTACATCTAACCATGGTTCAATATATGATAAGGATTGATTTTTCTTTTCTATAAAAAAAAATTCTTATCATATATTTTAGCTTCTTCTTCTTCTTCTTTCAAGTGAAGAAAAGCTTGACCATCAATGGCAACTTGATGAAATGAGTGAGAAATCCAATTCTAAAGTCTACCCACTTCCTATTTCTTCATCCTCTACCTCTTGCCATGTAGTAGAGTGTGTTTCCTTCACAAGTTTTCAAGGCAAGGTGAAGGCGGAGCTTGATTTAGCGATGCCTCGACGTAGATCATCTTCGGCATGGACATCGACGACCTAGCTCGCTTATTCTTCGACGAAGCCGACGCTGGAGTCCGGATTCTTTTTGGACAGCGGAGGGGACTTCGTTGCGGAGCTATGGAGGTGGAGCACCGGATCTACAAAGGTTGTATTTCCGTATCTCTTAGTTAATTGTTAACTAGTTCGCATTTTCGCCTAGTTTTCTAGCCGACGATCCGTATTAGGGTTTCTCGGCACCGTTAAAATTTGAAATTGGCATGGTTGATGCCTTGTGAGACCTCTAGTGTGTGCCTAGGAACCCTACAGTGGTATCAGAGCCTAGCTAGAGCCTTAGGCGAAGTCTAGACGGATTTTGAAGTCCGAACGACCCGAAACCCCAACCGGAAAATGCTCTCTGGACGTTTTCTGAAAACGTTGATTTTTTCAAATTAAAAATTGCTAAAAAATTCAGCAGGAAAAAATAAGAATTATGATGCAAAATTTTTCCGATGAACAGTACAAACCGCGGCGGAACCGCGGCAGAAGCCTGCATTCTGCGGCGGTTCCGCGGCGGAATGATGATGTCATCGTACACTGTTTGCACAGTAACTCCTATTATTTTATGCTGGATTTTATGGGTATTTTTAAAATTTATTCCAGAGTTGTATTTTCTGGGATTATTTTGGGGATTCGGTGTTTCGATCGGAGTATCAAATTTTGTCTGTGTGGCTTTCCGGATAATTTTTTAGAATATGTTAAAAAGTTCGACCGGATATAAATACCCAACTTTTCCCCTGTCGGGAAATTTCCAAGTGTTGGATCTTTCCGTAGTTTAACGACGTTCTAAGTAGTGCAAGTAACGTGATGGACCCTCTAGAAGACAGCAAACCTTAACTCGATTATGTGACCGTCTTGAACTGCCCTTTGAACCTTAGGGTTTGGGGCAGTACGGCGTGCCACATGTGAGGCGTTGGCTTGACCCTTCTACGGCTGGACCGTTGGTACTGAGGCACGAACGGAATGTTGTTAGACTTGTTTCATGTGTTGATCTGTATCGGGAAAACTTGGGTGTTCGAATGTTCAATCGGAAAGTTTAACATTTTCTAATTATCTGGAATGGGATACAATAATTGGAATTCACAAATAGTTATGAGATAACTAAGTGAATGTTATAAACGTAGCAATTTAGTCTCGAATGATCGGTTGCCACGGAATTTTGATGTGATCAAAAGTCCGTCGCAATCACCTAGCGTACCCGGATACTCGCCGGGTAAACTTAATAGACAGCCTCACCCCATAGCCCCGACCAAGTGACTGTAGGAGAACCCCGTCGCCGAAAGCATCCGTTCGGGTGCTCACGGTAGCGGTGTTCCGCCTTGGTGCACTTCGTCGACGGTATCAGGGGTGCTGCCGCCTACTGAAGTTTGCGACGAGTATTCGATCAGTTTTTCGGGAATCTTGTTGAATTGCCCGACTTGATATTGAAAAGTGTTTTCGATAATGAGACTAAAATGCGGGGTTTATAATTGTTAGGCATGCGATGTCTAAGTAATTCATTTGGTCAGGCATGTGATGTCTGAGGTGGTTGCGGATTCCAACTGTTGTAGTTTTACACTTTCTTTTCTGTGACCGTAAGTGTAATATGTGATATCGCCGGTTTCGTTGCTATATGTCAACGACAATTGGGATGCGCATATTTACTTACGTTGATGACATGTGATGTTATGTGTTGCTGGATATGTTATATTGGATCGTCGTGTTTGAATAGCCGGGGGTTTTTATGTGAGATGAGTGTTTTTTCATTTTCATTCATGTAAAAACTTGTATGTAATATTCTTTTATTGGGGCGCTTCCAGGTTGCGGAAGTTGTCACCGTTTGTATATTATTTACTTTTCCGCACTAGGATAGACCCAAGGAGGAGGGCACAAGTAACCGGGTTCTGGAGTCCAGTGGGAGACCAACTCGAGGAGTCGAGTCCGGGTCTCCTAACTCTAGAATTGGTAGGGTTGCTTGCCGCTCTCGTAGGGGTCTAGGGGTGTGGGTTTGGCTATTCATCACGACCGTGGAATCCGTGTTTTATACTGGCTCGTATTGAAAACACGGACGTCCTAGTATATCCAATATTTCATATGTTTCTTCTGCTGCGATATCTGTGATGTGATCATGTGATGTTCTGTGATAGATACAGTATATAGTATATATGATATATTATATAGACGTTACTTATGTTTTACACCCACGCTAGCCCTGCGCCGCTCTGCCGTTAGTTACCTAACCTAACGGTGCACGAGGGGACATCGAGGCGAATGCGGATGGCATAAGTGTACGTCGTATTTATCTGTGATGTTTAGGTAATTAAATGATGGGACTTCATTAATGAGATTAATGAAATAAAAGAAACCTAAGATGTTGTAGAATCGAATTTCAAAATAAAACAGGTAGCTACAGTTTTTGCTTTGCAAAGCGGTATATATGATATGCCCTGCACCTTATTCGATGAGGAAAGGACCGAGATCCCTTCACCGGGAGTGACTCCTTTAGCAATAATTGGCAGATGCTACACACTCGGTTTGTCTTTTGATTGCTTTTAAAAGTTTTTGCTTTGCACAGTGATATATATGATATATCCCGCACCACATTCGACGAGGAAAGGACCGACGATCCCTTCACCGGGAGTGACTCCTTTAGCAAAACTAGAAAAGCCTCAAAAACACTCCATTTTCAAAAACAATTGATCCTACAACGATATCAAGTTCATTACGCAATAGGTTTTCAGAAAAACCTGTCGTAGCCCTCCTTCATTTCAGATAAATCCTGTTTAGTATTCGTGCTGCGTTTGTTGACCTTGTCAAGGCGCAGTGTGCGGTAGCTAACCAGTATTTATCTGCTTATGCATATGGTGCAGATTGGGTTAGGGTAGTCGTGCGGCCTTGTTGACCTTGTCAAGGGTCGTGCGGGTGGGTTTGATTCAATCAAGAAATGACGGGTTGAACTTGACTTGCGGTCTATGGTTTGTTGACCTTGTCAAGGTCATAGATCGTTCGGGGCAAAATATTATCGGGAATTTCAAGTGTTGAAATTTGCAATGAGATTGCATACCTTCTATGAGATAGTTGGATCCCGATACCCGCTGCGAGTAAGAGTTACTCCTGGGAGAGTTTTACGCATTACAATTAGCTGATCAAGTAGGTGTCTAGAAAGGTGTTAACGAGGTTACGCCTCTGGGAAAACGAGGTTTACATTAATTAGGTTCGTGCGAAAGCACGGGGGACCTCCCTCAAAGTACCGACACTGGCCTGGCTGAAAGATTGGCGAACTTGTAGTGTGTAATTAATCCCGGCTAGTCTTTCCTTTTAGGGTTTGAAGGAAGATTTGATAAAAAGCAGTGGGAGCCATCCTGATTAGATAAAATAAAAACCAATCTATTCTTGACAGAGCGCACGCTGAGTGTTTTCTTCTCTCTCTCTCCAGATAGCGACCATATCACGCCTTAATCAAGATAATAAAACGGAATATTGACCAAACCCGCTTGTTATACTGAGCTGGGGAACGTTGGTCCCGCTCCAACTTATAATTGTTATAAGACAGAGCAGGAAATTGGGGATTACCAGAATTTCCGTGCCGCCCAAACGAAGAGAGTGCATGCTGATGCATCATCTTCGGGTTTGTTCATTATACAGAACTGTTTCTCAGTATCCTTTACGTCCTGGGTATATGATACCGGATCAGGATCCCAGATATGTAATCTGTTACATAGGGCTGCAGATAGGTAGAGAACTGAGAACGGGTGATAAGTTTCATGAGGCAGAAAATGGGGCAAGTATTGCAGCCAAGTCTGTTGGTCACTGTCACCCTGTATTACCAATACATTGATTCTGAACGAATGTTGTTAGATACCGAACCTGATATACAAAATCATATCAGTTTCTTTATAAGTAAAGAAATAATAAAATTTTGTATTGTTGGATAATGTTTTGAACATTTCCTATATCAAAAGTTGATCGGTTCAGGCACGTTATCTAAAAGCATTGAAGTTCTAAATCAAATTACAGTTCTTAGTATATGGAACACACACAAGAGGAAGAGTTCAAAAATGAACGAATCCTTCTTGAGGCATTGTAGACTAGGTCATATCAATGCGACCTGACTAGCTGAAGTTACATTTAGATGCATATTTAAATCTGTTTGAATTTACATCTTATGAAACTTGCCAGTCATGTCACAAAGATAAGATGACCACAGCTCTGTTTATTGGAAACAGAGAAAGAGTTAGTAAACTCTTGGGATGATACATGTTGATGTATGTAAGGTCCCCTGTCTACACATGCCAGGAATGGTTCTTTGTACTTCATTACGTTCTCTGATAATCTCTCAAGATTCAAACATATGTTCCTGTTGAAACACAAGTCTGAACCTTTTGAGATATTCACAGAATATAAGTTGGAAGTAGAGAACCAATACGGGTATAAGTATTATGTCCTGTGATGAGATCAAGGAGGAGAATACTTGAGCACGAAATTCCTGGACTATTCTAAAGGAGAATGAGATTCTCTCTCAGCATTACTCCTCTGTATACACCATAGCACGATGGTATATCAGGGCGGAGCAATCACACCCTATATGATAAGGTGTGCTCTATGATGAGTATTACTGAGTTACCTATTTCCTTTTTGGGAGTTATGCACTTGAGAAGCTGCATACCTATTGGATAGGGTTCCAATCAAATCAGTTGCCTACCGCTTCATATGTGATATGGAAAGGGAAGAGCCCATATCTTAAGTTGGTTAAGATTTGGGGTTGTCCGGGCTTTGTCTAAAAGCATAATCCGGACAAGCTCGAGGCAAAATCTGTTATGTACAACTGGAAAGGTTCCAGCTATACAAAACTACAGCAGATGATTTGATAAAACCAAAGGATTCAATAGTTTCCAACGAACCTCAGCCTCTCCGCCGATCTAGTAGGGTTCCCCACCCACCTGAGAGATACTTCTGTTTCTCTATGACAGTGGGAGCGAGGATTGCATCATGAGATGATGACCCAACTAGTTTCGAGCTGGCCATCAGGAGTAAGACTCTGTAAGAATGGCTGGATGCTTAGTGATCTGAGATGGAATCCATGTACACCAACAAAGTATGGACTTTGGTTGCTATATCTGAAGGGTTAAATCCCCATCAGGAGCAAGTATATCTTGAGAAGATTACTTGGTGTAGATGGAAAAGTTGAGACTTTCAAAGCTAGACTTGTTAAAGGTTTTCGTCATCGACCAGGCGTGGATAATGATGAAACCTTTTTCAAGTAGCTATGCTTAAGTCCATCCTGATCCTACTTGCCACGGCTACATACCATGACTATGATATCTGGTGATTAGGTGCCATGACTACTTTTTTAAATAATGATTTAGAAGAGAACGTCTATAAGAACACAGCCAGAGGGCTTCGTAGACAGTGGGAGCAGCGGAAACGTGTACAAGATGCTTTATAGGATAAAGTAGGCATCGCGGAGTTGGAACATCTGTTTTGATGTGTTAGTCAAAGAGTTTGACATCATCAAAATGGTAGATGAACCTTGTATAAACAAAAAGGTAGTAGGGAGTATGGTGGTGATCCTCGTAGAGTACGTGGATGACATACTCTTGATAAGAAAGGAGTTTCTTATGCTACGCTCGATCAATCTCCGCTTATCACTATAATTCTCCATATAGGATCAAAGTGATACCTCCAAAATCCTGGGTTTTGGATCTATGAGATAGATCTAAATGGATGTTAGGATTCTCACTAGTTGTAGTGAGATGGTATCAATCGATCCTGGGGAGAATCACTGGAAAGGTTCCAGGGTGATAAAGATGACTGAGTGTCAGTCACAGGCATTGTCTTAATCCTCAGTAGAGGGACGGTATGTTGGAAGAGTTCCAAGCTAGATACCGTGACATACTAGACGATAAAGGTAGGATACATTGCTACTTAAGATGCTACCAAAGAGGCTGTTTGGGTGTATATTGGTTCATGAGATGAACTATGTTCCTCCCATTGTGTGACAATGGAGTTGTGGCTTCTACCAAGGAACGCCCGTCCCATCAGTGATCCAGACATATTCTAAGGAAGTATTACCTGATCATGGAGATGCTTGATCTCCAAGGAGATCGAGGTTAGGAGAGTAGACTTAAAGGAAAACACAGCGGATCCACTCACAAAGGCCTGTTCCCAGAGAGAGATTTTTGTGGGATGGTTGAGTATGAGATACTACAACTACTGCTACAGATGGCCCTAGTGCAAGTAGGAGATTGTTAGTTATATGTATGCCCTAGAGGCCATTACTATACATAGGATGTATATTGTAGTGGATGCTGGGACATATATAGGGAGGACTTTCTTGCTCGACATGATAGTATGCTATCTGGTTGCCCTTTACCTTAACGTGTATGCTGATTGTCTCTCTGTTACATGTTGGTAAAGCCCTTAGGATGTGTACTTGACTACTTGGACTATGATGCGGATCATACTAGTGGGGACATGGTAGTCTATAAGTACATCCTTCAAAGTCCCTAGTCGTGGGTGTATCGAGACAGGGCATCGATATACCAGAGTAGACTAGCGTATACCTTCTCGACCCATACAGATGGGCGATGGATGATCCCATACCCATCGGTGTTTGACATCAGAGATGATATACGGGTGCTCAGTAGAGACTGGGTACACTGGACGGACTCGCCGAGAACTCCCAGATGGTATTATACCTCACGTCAGATGGCAGTTCTCTGGTGACACTGGTACAGAGTAGTCTGTTGACCCGAGATCGTCATAGTGTCTTGTGTGGTTCCCACTGTGCTTTGATTTCCATCTTACCACGTCCAAGAGGGCGTGCAAAACGGTGGTTTTTGGGTACTGTCCCGAGTCACATGAAGGCAATGAGCGATAGGAGGGGATTCGTCTCTCCCGGTATAGGGGGTTGATGTTGCGCTGTATTCGATTGGCTATAACAGGAAATCCCTGGCCAGGGTTGCTGAGATTTACTGGTAAGTGTTACCAGTTGTTTCTCGAATTGTTATAGACCTCATATCGAGCTATTGGGGTCTGACGTTTGCCACCCCTAGGCAAGATATGCGACATATCAGACGATCAGACCGGAATGTACGGTAGTGTTACTGGTTGGATTCACTGGAGTGTGAGCGGGCTTGCTCATCGATCTTCAGATCGCTCAATACCCGGATGGCCGTTACGTTTAGCAGACCGCTTGTGGCTTGTGGATATTTGATATGATCATCATCCGCTGCCGGCGTATTGACGAGTCTTTAGAGTCCTACACAGAGGTTTCCTGGCTCAAGCGAAACGAAATAGGAGCGCATATGAGATATGTGCAGGACGGAGAATAATGCGTGTATGTGATACCGTATTTCATTCTCGCGATGAATGTATCGAATGGTTGTATGCGATATAACCTAGTTATCGATTCAAGCGTTGATTCGATAAGCCGATACATTGTATACTAGTCGGTTGTGTGCGACATGACCGGATCATTGAATCAAGTTTTGATTTAATGATTTAATGCATAATTATATATTTGATATATTACTTTGCACTAACTAGTATTGGTTCACTTTAAACTGATTTTCTCACTTGGTTTGTGCACATCGTATATTCGATATAGTTTTGTGCACTTGCTTGTATCATGTTTGATGATACATGCCTTATGGTTAAGTGTTAAGAATTAAACTATAGTTAAGTGGGTGATTAGGGTTTTTGATTTCATTTTATTCATTTATCTTTTTGGAAAAAGAAAAGGCAAAATGAGGAAAATGGTTGCTTTCTTTTGTTCATTCATGAACCTTCATGAAGACTTTGACTTTTTGACCATTTTGTCTCATGCTTAACCCTAACCACTCACTTAAAACTTAGTTAACTCTCTACATCTAACCATGGTTCAATATATGATAAGGATTGATTTTTCTTTTCTATAAAAAAAAATTCTTATCATATATTTTAGCTTCTTCTTCTTCTTCCTTCAAGTGAAGAAAAGCTTGACCATCAATGGCAACTTGATGAAATGAGTGAGAAATCCAATTCTAAAGTCTACCCACTTCCTATTTCTTCATCCTCTACCTCTTGCCAAGTAGTAGAGTGTGTTTCCTTCACAAGTTTTCAAGGCAAGGTGAAGGCGGAGCTTGATTTAGCGATGCCTCGACGTAGATCATCTTCGGCATGGACATCGACGACCTAGCTCGCTTATTCTTCGACGAAGCCGACGCTGGAGTCCGGATTCTTTTTGGACAACGGAGGGGACTTCGTTGCAGAGCTATGGAGGTGGAGCACCGGATCTACAAAGGTTGTATTTCCGTATCTCTTAGTTAATTGTTAACTAGTTCGCATTTTCGCCTAGTTTTCTAGCCGACGATCCGTATTAGGGTTTCTCGGCACCGTTAAAATTTGAAATTGGCATGGTTGATGCCTTGTGAGACCTCTAGTGTGTGCCTAGGAACCCTACATGTTGATCGCCGGGAGATCGAGGTCAGGAGGGTTGACACGAAGAACAACACGGCGGATCCACTCACGAAGGCCATTCCCCAGATACAGTTTGAGAGACTCTTCGGGATGCTCGGTATTCGATACTACAGCAGCTGGCCCTAGTGCAAGTGGGAGATTGTTAGTTATATGTATGCCCTAGAGGCCAGTATTGTACTGATGATGTATATTATATTGGATGCTTGGACATATATAGAGATGACTTTTTTGCTCGATATGATAGTATGCTATCTGGTTGCTCTTTATCTTAACATGTACACTTGTCTCTTTAAACTGTCTTATAGTTACATGTTGGTAAAGCCCTTACGATGTGTACTTGACTACCTGGACTATGATGCAGATCATACTAGTGGGGACATGGTAGTCCATAGGTACATCTTTCAAGGTCCCTAGTCGTGGGTGTATCGAGACGTGGCATCGATATACCAGTGTAGACTAGCGTATACGCTTCTCGACCCATGAGATGGGCGATGGATGATCCCATATCCATTGGTGTTTGACATCAGAGATGGTATACGGGTGCTCAGTGGAGACTGGGTACACTGGACGGACTCGCCGAGAACTCCCAGATGGTATTATACCTCACGTCAGATGGCAGTTCTCAGGTGACACTTGTGCAGGTTAGTCTGTAGACCCGAGATCGTCCTAGAGTCTTGTGTGATTCCTACTGTGCTTTTATCTCCACCTTACCACGTCCATGAGGGCGTCCAAAACGGTGGTTTTTGGGCACAGTTCCGAGTCACATGGAGGCAATGAGCGATAGGAGGGGTTTCGTCTCTCCCGGTATTTAGGGTTGATGTTGCGCTGTGCTCGATTGGCCGTGACAGGGAAGTCCCTGGCCAGGGCTGATCAGAGATTTGCTGGTAAGTGTTACCAGTAGTTTCTCGACCCGTTATGAGCCTCACATCGGCACGACTTATCGGTTATTGGGGTCTGACGTTTACCACCCCTAGACTTGATATGCGATATATCAGACGAACAGACCGGACTGTACGGTAAGTGTTACTGGTTAGATTCACAGGAGTGTGAGCGGGCTTTCTCGTCGATCTTCTGATCGCTCAATACCCGGGTTTCCGTTACGTTTAGCAGACCGCTTGCGGCTTGTGGGTGCTTGATATGATCATCATCTGCCGCCGGCGTATTGACGAGTCTTTAAAGTCCTACACAGAGGTTTCCTGGCTCAAGCGAAACGAAATAGGAGCGCATATGAGATATGTGCGGGACCGAGAATAATGCGTGTATGTGATACCGTATTCTATTCTCGCGATGAATGTATCGATTGGTTGTATGCGATATAACCTATTTATCGAATCAAGGGTTGATTCGATAAGCCGATACATTGGATATTTGTCGGTTATATGCGATATGACCGGATAGTTAAATCAAGTGTTGATTTAATGATTTAATGTATAATTATATATTTGATATATTACTTTGCATTAACTAGTATCGGTTCATTTTAAAAGGATTTTCTCACTTGATGTGCACATTGTATATGTGATATATTTTGTGTGTGCACTTAATTGTATCATGTTTGATGATACATACTCACTTGGGTTTGTGCAAAGAATTAAACCATGGTTAAGTTAATGATTAGGGTTTTGTTTATTTGCTTATTTATTTATTTATTTATTTCCATTATGGAAAAGATAAATATGATATGGTGGCTTTCTTTGGATGCTTGTTGAAGCTTCATGAAGCTTTGAACAAGTCCACCATTCTTGTCTCATGCTTAACCCTAACCACTAAGAGTAACCATGGTCTATTCACTACTCCTAACCAAGGTTAGGATATGATAAGTATTCATATTGTTTTTCTTTTTAAAAAACACTCATCATATTCTATCTTCATCTTCTTCCTCTTGAACAAGAAGAAAAGCTTACTAGCTTTAATGGCATCTTGAGTAAAAGAGTGAGAAATCAAATTCTAAAGTGAACCCACCACCTATTTCTTCACCCTCTACCTCTTGCCAAGTAGTATAGGGTGTTTTCTTCACAAGTTTCACGACTTGGTGAAGTTAGAGCTTGATCTTGTGTTGCCTCGACGTAGATCATCTTCGGCATCGTAGCCGACGACTAGTCCGCTTATTTCTCCGATGAAGCCGATGCTAGAGTCCGAGATCCGATATGGACAGCGAGAGGACGTCTACGTGGAGCTAAGGAAGTGGAGAACCGGATCTACAAAGGTTGTAGCCTCTTTCTTTTAGTTAAAATGTTAACTAGTTTCACTTTTCGCCTAAACTCTAGTCAACGAATCCGCATTAGGGTTTCTCGGCACTTGTAAATTTTGAAATTGGCATGGTTGATGCCTTGTGAGACCTCATTAGTGTGCCTAGGAACCCTAAAGTTTGTGGGTTGACCCTGGCTACGACGAGGGTTGACTTTCTACCATCTGGAAGATCAATAGTGATATTGTTCTTGACTCACCACAGTTTTAGTAAAATGGATTTTTTCAGAAAACAATAGTGGGAGTATGGTAGAACCGGAAGTGATTCCAGAACCACGAACGATTACGGAAAATTTAATAGGACCTATATATTCAATCAGGTTTGACATTCCAATAGCCACTCTGCAGATATGGCGGGTAACCTCAGACACCCGAGAGATACTTCGGTAGCCTCAAGGACGGTGACAGGGAGGTTCTTGTTTACCCAGAATTGACACTACTGTTGTTCTAGACTATGAGACCAGGAAGGAGGTTAAGTATAGCGTCATTCTAAACTAGCTTTAGAAGTGCACGTGTATATTATTCTGCCAGAGGGTTGTCGTAGTCAGTGGGAGCAGCGGAAGTATAGTGGGCAAGTAGCTTATGTCTATTTATAGACTACAGCAGTTATAGCGGAGATAGATCATCTAATTTTGATGTGACAGTTGTAAGTCTACGCTAGCGCCCCGGCCGTCTACAGACGCCAAATGCGGAACAAAAACTTTTTAACTGGCGCTATCGTATACTTTAACCCGGATCTGCCATTATTGCTAAACTAACAAACTGTAAAGAGTGTAGAAAGGTTATACCGAACGATCCGAGTCCTTCGTTCTTTAACCATCATCCCACGCTCCGTTGCGGCTGCTCCGATCTCGTCGATCTCCGATCTGCTCGTCCAGGTGGCACCACATCACTGATTCTTTAAACGGGCTCCCGCCTCTGACTCGAGTCAACTCGGTCGTCAAGTTTGCTAAAAGAGACGACCAAGATTGATGTAGAGAATGAGTAGATGACTTTGTCTCACTTCGTCCAAGTCTGTGGACGATCGGTTAATGAAGTTGCCGAGGGAATTGGGTGATGGAATGAAACGAACTGTAAAATTCCATGCACCCCAAATACTATCATATCTTTTACAACCATATGAAAACCTCAAGTGAGAGAGTGTGTGAGGAGAGAGAGGGGGGCCGGCCTCTTATAGCAAAGAGGGAGGTGATCGTAGGAGAGGGGGGGTAACCTTAAGTAAATATCATAATGTGAACACAAAATAATATCTTAAGGAAAACAAGAAATGGTTAAAATCAAAGCATGAGTCACAAGACACCTCACCAAATCTAGAACCTTCTAGAACCTTCTAGAAGCATGACTCACTCTCATCCAAGAAAAGATAAATCCGTCTTTAACCGAATGTTAAAAGACGGCTGATAGAAAACTGGAAACTGGCAATTTCCAAAAGTGATCCCGAAACGACTTTCAGGATAACCCCGTAACTGTATAAATATACCCGCATTTGTATTACGACCGAATACAAATGCAACTGAGACAAAGATATTATACCTACTCAATATAATACTCGGATCCGGCTTAAACCAAAGCTGACCAGTATCATCTGCCCGAAAAATAACACGTGCGTAAACGCACGTGCATTTTCCGAACCCTGCCATAAAACCATACGGCCTCTACAACGTTTCGCCCGAACTTGGGAAACTGTCTGTAGGGGACTCTAATGACTCGTCAGTACCGTGGCAGTGGGTTTAACCACAAACCGTCAGCGGCACTAGCTATGCGTAACGGCTGCCCATGGACTGACCTCAAGGGAGGCCGATGAGCCAACTCAAAGGAGGCCGATGAGCCAACTCATCCAGAAACCCTACTGAGCCTAACAGTGACAATGTATATACAGTCCGGTCCGTTCGTCAATGAGTATCGCATATCCGCCTAGGGGGCTAGTAACGTCAGACCCCCAGAAGCAGTATAAGTCGTGTCGGAGTGTAGCCCAATAACACCCTGAGATACTACTGGAGTACCTACCAGTAAATCTCCTGCCATGGCCATGGACTTTGTGTAATGGCTCTCCTAGACACAGCACGACCTCGCCCCCAATACCGGGAGAGACGAATCCCCTGCCGATCCGCTCACATGCCTCCATATGGCTCGGGACTGTACCCAAAAGCTACCTGTTTGCACGACTCCTTTGAGCCGTGGTAGGGTAGAAATCAAAGCACAGAGGGAACTCACACGAGACAAATGACGACCTCAGGTCGATGAACCAACCTGTACACATGTCACCAGGGAACTGCTATCTGACGATAGGTATAGTACTAACTAGCAGATTCCCGGCGAGTCCTGTCCGGTGTACTCATAACCCAATGAGCACCTGTATACATCTTAGGTGATCCAACTGACACCAGTGGCTTGTGAGACCGGCCACCGCCCCTCGTCGGGGTCTCGACTGTACACACTAGTCTACTCCGGAGTATCGATGCCCTGTCTCGAAACTCCCACGACTAGGGACCACAATTAAGGATATGCGTATAAACTACCCAACTCTCACGTATATGATCGCCATCATACTGTTGGTAGTAAAGCAAGATCCTAAGGGCTCTATCAAAGTGTAACATGCAATCAGTCACCTGAACATGTACACGACTGATAAAGGCAAACCAGATAGCATACTATCATTTCGAGTAAGACTGTCCTACCGGTATAGGTCCTCCGCAATCATTGCAATCACGTACCTGCGATCCAATAATTGACTATGCGGGCACTATCTCCAACAATCTCCCACTTGCACTCAATGCTAATTATTGCGATGTCGACTACTCACAGCCCGTGTGAAACCGAACACCCAACTCCTCTACTAATCAGTTTCACAAAGCCCGTTTGTAAAAACTATTGTGTTCGAGAAATAGCCTCAGTGAGTGGATCCGCCTAGATGTTTCTTTCAATATCTCTCTAAATCTCAAGTTCGCGGAGAAAGTCATCTCCCGAATTGAGTAATACCTGTCTTAGAATATGTCTGGATATCTGATGGGACCTTGTTCATAAATGAACTCCTTATCCAAACTTCTTAGACTGTATTGATCACTGAACCTAATCAGTATCCGGCACCATGCCACCCACAGTATCCTCTTGGACCACCTGTCCATAATACTGTTCCTCTTTGTCAGAGGGAAAAACTATAACTCTGACAATCTCTCTGTCAACCATGTCACCTTTGAAGCCTGGAATGATAATCGTCTCCCGAAGGAGGCTGTCATCATCAAATCCGTAGAACATCCACTTATGTTCTAAAACTGCTTCCTTATGTCTCTCCAGGATTGGATTAATATAAACTCATTGCATCTAATGCAAAAACAACATCTGGTGTTGTACTTGACATCTCATGATTGACTCAATTGCCTAAGCAAGTGATCTGCCAATCATGCACTTCCCTCTCATCTTTAGTCTGTACGACACCTTTAGAGAGGGTGACTCCATCACCTGTAGGTAAACCACTATGCTAGGAGTCATCTATTCTAAAAACCATTAGAATATCTGTCAAAGTACCCACATTGGGAAACTACCCAAATCCAGATCTAAAACCATAGATCCAGAAACCAGAATGTCAAATATTATATCCATATCCTGTCTGGAGAAACAACTGTGTGACGACCACAGTACAACCGATCGTAGTATAGGAATTTTACTTCCTACTGTGTGTATGTCATCCAGATACTATGACATCACACCCTACTACCTTCTTAACAGATCCATCCCCTATTCTGATTGAAGTCAAACCCATGACTGTCACATCAAAATTGGATGATCTATCTCCGCTATAACTGCTCAAGTCTATAAATAGATATAAGCATCTTGCCCACTATGCTTCCGCTGCTCTCACTGACTACGACAACCCTCCTACCGGGTCTCATATCCTGGAACAACAGTAGTGTCAAGTCTGGGTAAACAAGATCCTCTCTGTCACCGTCCTTGAGGCTACCGGAGTACCTCTCGGGTGTCTGAGGTTACCCACCATATCTGCGGAGTGGCTATTGGAATGTCAAACCTGATTGAATATATAGGTCCTATTAAATTTTCCGTAATCGTTTGCGGTTCTGGAATCACTTCCAGTTCTACCATACTCCCACTACTGTTTTCTGAAAAAGATCCATTTTACTAAAACTGTGGCGAGTCAAGAACAATATCACTATTGATCTTCTAAATGGTAGAATATCAACCCTCGTCATAGCCAGGGTCAACCCACAAACAGCCATTACAGAAACGTGCCCTGAGTTATCCAGAGTCTGGTTTTAAGCATAAGCTGGACAACTCCCCGTACCTTAATATCTTTTAAGGTACGAACTATCCTATATCCAATATAGAAACTTTGGCACTTATTTAATTGGAACCTGATTCAAATCATGCAGCTGTCTCCAGTGCATATCACTTTAATGGAAAGAGGCTAATCAGCATTACTCAACTTAGGAATCCATCCAATTATGAGTAACCTGAAAGAGAAACACGTTTCTCAAAACCATCACTATCATCTGAATACCATTCACAAGAATCTACATCTTCGATCTCTTTGAAGAATCCCGATACTTGTGATACCTGGTTCTCTACTTTATTCTTATACCCACAACTTCTCAAAACTTAGACCTTGTATTTCTACGAAACACTTGTCTAAATACTGGAGAAGTTATAAGTAAACAGAACATAGTACGAGGACCTACCCCTTTGTCCTGATGGACACTGGACAACATACAATACTCTGTATAAGTCCACTGAGTTTAACAACTCAAAGCCTGTGCGTCGTAGGTTGAAAACTGTACCCTGGCGATTTCCTCAAATATCACCAATTACTACGAATTCCGATATAATGAGGATAATCACCTAATTCCCAATAACTTTCTCCCACTCATCATCTGTAAAACCATACAGATATGAGAATGAAACCTGGTAAATACATACCCTTGGAGTAAGTGTCTAATCGGGAAAACAGTTTTTCTTTAACAATGCACTGAAACATGAAAATGTTTCGTAGGGGTATCCTGGTATTCATAGCAATGCCTCTTCTATAATCTAATTCATGACTTCACCCGTATATTTTATTGCCATCTCTCCAAATCCCTTTATTTGTCTTTAGTCGTTACCTTCAGTACACCATCGTTAGGCTAAATGGTTTTCTTCCTTCCCTACCGTTCGGCACCAGCCTATGGTTTGGAAGAAGACTATCCAGTAAGCATAATAGGTGTACCCTCCTAAACCAAGGAGTACTCGCATCTCGAGAGAAGGTGATGATAAAAGACAACTGAATAATACCTTATTGCTTTAAAGGTAAAATGAGAGTGGCGATGAAGTACGCGGTTTTGGTCGTGAATGATATCGGTCGCAATTTACTTTGCCCTCTTTCTAATCCCTTTATTTTTTCTTTACATATTACCATCTGCACACCCTAGTTAGGCCAATTGGTTTTCTTCATTCCCTACCTTTCGGCACCTGCCTATGGTTTGGAATAAGACTATCCAATAAGCGTAATAGGTGTACTCTCCTAAACCAAGGAGCCCTCGCAACCTGAGAGAAGGTGATAATAAAAGACAACTGAATAAACCAATTCTATTTCTCCTGAACCTGGATCCATCCTCGAAGAAATCCCTTCGAGTTCGTATATAACCATACGATGGATCTATCCAATGGAAGTGGATATCCGTAGTAATACGGGTGTTCTGAGAAATGCAAAGGGTAAAAGAAGGAGTGGCAATGACTTATGCAACATAGACAATCCAAAAGCCAGTATTTTAAGAAGGTTCGGTCAACTTGGTCACTGAGTCACAGTCTAGGGTCGGGCAAAGGTCGCTGCCAAAGAGAGAGAGAAAAGAAACACTCTGCGTGCACTCTAACCTAGATCAGAATGGGCATATCACTTTATCTAATCCGGAAACCTCCCACTGTCCTGTCAAATTCTCCTCCAAACCCAAAGAAGAATAAATCGGGATCACCCGAAGAGTAAACCAACTCATCAGTGGGAATCGGGATCCAACTCTCATCGCATGATAACGTGATGGAATGCATCCACGTTACTCATACTCCAGAAGGTATGCGCATACTTGGCAAGTTTCAGTTTCTTTAGAAACTCCCGATCTGATTTTTGCCCCATGCTCTTATAACCTTGGCGTTAGGTCAAAATGTCATAAGTCACATGCCAAGTTCTACTTATCACTATCTTGTTAATTTGAACCCACCCGCACATGCCCTTGGCGTTAGGTCAAAATGGCAGAACGGCTGTCCCAAACCAACTCATCTATCTATGCAACAATTGAATACCCAGCAGCTACCAAACACTATGCCTTGGCGTTAGGTCAAAATGCATAGCTTGAATACTACTGAATACCCAAAAGAAGTGACGGAGGGCTACGGCTGGTTTTTGGCGAAAAACCTTTAGCGTAGTGAACTTGATATCGCTGAAGGAACCTGATAGCTTTTTAAAAATATAGTGGCGAAAACCTTTTGCTAAAGAGGTCATTCCCGGTGAAGGGATCTCGGCTCTTTCCTCGTGGAATGAGGTGCAGGATATTCCACTGAATACCGCAATGCAAAGCAACATGTAATCGACTATAGTGAAGTTATTACCCTGACGCAAACTTCTGCCCAAGGGGTCAGTCCCGGTGAAGGGATATCGGCCCTTGCCCCGTCGAATGAGGTGCAGGATATTCCACTGAATACCGCCATGCAAAACAAAAGGAAACGTCTTTGCAATAACACTTTTTAAATTTGTTCCAACAACTGAAAACAGGTTTGTTTATCTTTTGCATTGATCAGAATCAACGCAGTCCCATCAATCAATCACACCAGAAAAGAACGAAAATAAAATGTACGTATATGCCATCCGCATTCGTCACTGGGTCCCGTCATCACCCGTTAGGTTACTTAACTAACGACAGAGCGGGGACTGGACTAGCGCGGGTGTAAAACATATACAACATCTAATAGTATATAAACCAATATACATAATCGCTCCAGGCGTGATAATATGCAACATTACAGAAAAGTAATAAGCATCACAGAACAATACAGATAATCTGGGATCCCCGAGTTTCACAGAGCCGCTGCTGAAACTCGACGTTCCCCTGTCGTGTGGATAGCCTGTGCAATGAAACCTAGACCCTTACGGGTGCGGCAAGTTACCCGCCAAAACCTGAAGCGAGGTAGTCCCCACAGCATAGTGAATGGAACACCCGGCACTTCCCGGAATCCGGTAAATTGAGCACCCCTCCTTGGGTCAACCTGTACCCCCTACGAGTGCGGCGAATAGTCTGCCAATTCTAGAGTGGGACCCCTCTGCCTCTCAAAGCCGTGAGATGCGGACCCGTTGCCCTCCAGAACCCGGCTATCCGTGCACTCCGTCGCGGGGTAAAACCTAGTACAGTAATGAAAAATAGTACAACAGGTACATCGACCGCAACCTGGTTGTGCCCCAAAAGAATATTATACAACAGGCAGTGACGGCAGTCCACATGTTGGACGCTCGCCCCGCAATATAAAAAGTACAAATAAACTCAAACTGTACTACCATTGCACACTGCTATCCACCACGACAAATCCGCAACATTACAGCACAACACAGAACATCAACGCGAATGTCACGTTCGCAAACCCGTCTAAAAGAACTATAGCAATCGGACGCGGTTTACCGATCAAATGACATTCCCGGTCGGAGATATAATGTAAGCACTGTAAACTAACATGTTTAAATTTCGATCGACAAAATATCATAAAGTGGGCCCCACGAACATCTGTAGAACAGAAACAAAATCTGGGCCGAAAATATATATACCAAAAACCACAATTTCCAGAGGGGAACACACAGTGCAAATTTGCGGGCATGATCGCCCAGAACTGCCGCGGATGCGCGGCCAAACCATGGGTTTGGCCGCGTTTCCGCGGCTGTCTTGTCGACTGACATGCTCAAATTTGTACGACGTTCTTAAAAAACCCTGCACAGTTTTCTGAGATGTGTGAAATATTTTTAGGACACCGTTTAAAAACAACAGAAACTGTCAAGCTTGGATTTTGCAGTTTTTGATTTCCGGTTCGATCGATATTTTAAACGCGTTAGCACAAGTTAGTATAGCAAAATGGTGAGGCTCTGATACCACTGTAAGTCTACGCTAGCGCCCCTGCCGTCTACAGACGCCAAATACGGAACAAAAACTTTTTAACTGGCGCTATCGTATACTTTAACCCGGATCTGCTATTATTGCTAAACTAACAAACTGTAAAGAGTGTAGAAAGGTTATACCGAACGATCCGAGTCCTTCGTTCTTTAACCATCATCCCACGCTCCGTTGCGGCTGCTCCGATCTCGTCGATCTCCGATCTGCTCGTCCAGGTGGCACCACATCACTGATTCTTTAAACGGGCTCCCGCCTCTGACTCGAGGCAACTCGGTCGTCAAGTTTGCTAAAAGAGACGACCAAGATTGATGTAGAGAATGAGTAGATGACTTTGTCCCACTTCGTCCAAGTCCGTGGACGATCGGTTAATGAAGTTGCCGAGGGAATTGGGTGATGGAATGAAACGAACTGTAAAATTCCATGCACCCCAAATACTATCATATCTTTTACAACCATATGAAAACCTCAAGTGAGAGAGTGTGTGAGGAGAGAGAGAGGGGGGCCGGCCTCTTATAGCTAAGAGGGAGGTGATCGTAGGAGAGGGGGGGTAACCTTAAGTAAATATCATAATGCGAACACAAAATAATATCTTAAGGAAAACAAGAAATGGTTAAAATCAAAGCATGAGTCACAAGACACCTCACCAAATCTAGAACCTTCTAGAACCTTCTAGAAGCATGACTCACTCTCATCCAAGAAAAGATAAATCCGTCTTTAACCGAATGCTAAAAGACGGATGATAGAAAACTGGAAACTGGCAATTTCCAAAAGTGATCCCGAAACGACTTTCAGGATAACCCCGTAACTGTATAAATATACCCGCATTTGTATTACGACCGAATACAAATGCAACTGAGACAAAGATATTATACCTACTCAATATAATACTCGGATCCGTCTTAAACCAAAGCCGACCAGTATCATCTGCCCGAAAAATAACACGTGCGTAAACGCACGTGCATTTTCCGAACCCTGCCTTAAAACCATACGGCCTCTACAACGTTTCGCCCGAACTTGGAAAACTGTCTGTGGGGGACTCTAATGACTCGTCAGTACCGTGGCAGTGGGTTTAACCACAAACCGTCAGCGACACTAGCTATGCGTAACGGCTGCTCATGGACTGACCTCAAGGGAGGCCGATGAGCCAACTCAAGGGAGGCCGATGAGCGAACTCATCCAGAAACCCTACTGAGCCTAACAGTGACAATGTATATACAGTCCGGTCCGTTCGTCAATGAGTATCGCATATCCGCCTAGGGGGCTAGTAACGTCAGACCCCCAGAAGCAGTATAAGTCTTGTCGGAGTGTAGCCCAATAACACCCTGAGATACTACTGGAGTACCTACCAGTAAATCTCCTGCCATGGCCATGGACTTTGTGTAATGGCTCTCCTAGACACAGCACGACCTCGCCCCCAGTTTCGGGAGAGACGAATCCCCTGCCGATCCGCTCACGTGACTGCATATGGCTTGGGACTGTACCCAAAAGCTACCTGTTTGCACGACTCCTTTGAGCCGTGGTAGGGTAGAAATCAAAGCACAGTGGGAACTCACACGAGACAAATGACGACCTCAGGTCGATGAACTAACCTGTACACATGTCACCAGGGAACTGCTATCTGACGATAGGTATAGTACTAACTAGCAGATTCCCGGCGAGTCCTGTCCGGTGTACTCATAACCCAATGAGCATCTGTATACATCTTAGGTGATCCAACTGACACCAGTGGCTTGTGAGACCGGCCACCGCCCCTCGTCGGGGTCTCGACTGTACACACTAGTCTACTCCGGAGTATCGATGCCCTGTCTCGAAACTCCCACGACTAGGGACCACAATTAAGGATATGCGTATAAACTACCCAACTCTCATGTATATGATCGCCATCATACTGTTGGTAGTAAAGCAAGATCCTAAGGGCTCTATCAAAGTGTAACATGCAATCAGTCACCTGAACATGTA
Organism: Agapanthus africanus; assembly: GCA_030015575.1. Lineage (NCBI taxonomy): Eukaryota > Viridiplantae > Streptophyta > Magnoliopsida > Asparagales > Amaryllidaceae > Agapanthus > Agapanthus africanus. The sequence continues at coordinate 462,500,455 of CM057337.1, read as the reverse complement.
CACGACTGATAAAGGCAAACCAGATAGCATACTATCATTTCGAGTAAGACTGTCCTACCGGTATAGGTCCTCCGCAATCATTGCAATCACGTACCTGCGATCCAATAATTGACTATGAGGGCACTATCTCCAACAACAGTCATGGGTTTGACTTCATCAGAATAGGGGATGGATCTGTTAAGAAGGTAGTAGGGTGTGATGTCATGGTATCTGGATGACATACACAGAGTAGGAAGTAAAATTCCTACACTACGATCGGTTGTACTGTGGTCGTCACACAGTTATTTCTCTAGACAGGATATGGATATAATATCTGACATTCTGGTTTCTAGATCTATGGTTTTAGATCTAGATTTGGGTAGTTCTCAATGTGGGTACTTTGACAGTAATCTGGTAGTTTTTAGAATAGTTGACTCCTGGCATGGTGGTGTACCTGCAGGTGATAGAGTCACCCTCTCTAAATGTGTCTTACAGACTAAAGGGGAGAGGGATGTGCATGATTGGCAGATCACTTGCTTAGGCAATTGAGTCAATCACGAGATGTCAAGTGCCACACCAGATGTTGTTTTTGCACTAGATGCAATAAGTTTGTATTAATCCAATCCTGGAGAAACATAAGGAAGCAGTTTTAGAACATAAGTGGATGTTCTACGGATTTGATGACGGCAGCCTCCTTCGTAAGACGATTATCATTCCAGGCTTCAAAGGTGACATGGTTGACAGAGTGATTGTCAGAGTTATAGTTTTCCCTCTGACGAGGGACAGTATTATGGACAGGTGGTCCAAGAGGATACTGTGGGTGGCATGGTGCCGGATACTGATTAGGTTCAGTGATCGATACAGTCTAAGAATTTTGGATTTGGAGTTCATTTATGAACTAGGTCCAATCAGATATCCAGACATATTCTAAGATAGGTATTACTCAATTCGGAAGATGGTTTTCTCCGCGAACTTGAGATTAAGAGAGATATAGAAAGAAACTTCTGGGCGGATCCACTCACTGAGGCTATTTCTCGAACACAATAGTTTTACAAACGAGCTTTGTGAAACTGATTAGTAGAGGAGTTGGATGTTCGGTTTCACACGGGCTGTGAGTAGTCGACATCGCAATAATTAGCCTTGAGTGCAAGTGGGAGATTGTTGGATATAGTGCCCTCAGAGTCAATTATTGGATCGCAGGTACGTGATTCCAATGATTGCGGAGGACCTATACCGGTAGGACAGTCTTACTCGAGATGATAGTATGCTATCTGGTTTGCCTTTATTAGTCCTGTACCGGTCCAGGTGACTGCTCACTGTTACACTTTGATATAGCCCTTAGGATCTTGCTTTACTGCCAACAGTATGATGGCGATCATATACGTGAGAGTTGGGTGGTTTATATGCATATCATTAATTGTGGTCCCTAGTCGTGGGACTTTCGAGACAGGGCATCGATACTCCAGAGTAGACTAGTGTATACAGTCGAGACCCCGACGAGGGGCGGTGGCTGGTCTCACAAGCCACTGGTGTCAGTTGGATCACCTAAGATGTATACAGGTGCTCATTGGGTTATGAGTACACCAGACAGGAGTCGCCGGGAATCTGCTAGTTAGTATTATACATATCGTCAGATAGCGGTTCCCTGGTGACATGTGTACAGGTTAGTTCATCGACCTGAGGTCGTCATTTGTCTCGTGTGAGTTCCCACTGTGCTTTGATTTCTACCCTACCACGGCTCAAAGGAGTCGTGCAAACAGGTAGTTTTTGGGTACAGTCCCGAGCCACATGGAGGCTCGTGAGCGGATCGGCAGGGGATTCGTCACTCCCGGTATTGGGGGTGAGATCGTGCTGTGTCTAGGAGAGCCATTACACAAAGCCCATGGCCGTGGCAGGAGATTTACTGGTAGGTACTCCAGTAGTATCTCAGGGTGTTTTTGGGCAACAGTCCGACTCGACTTATACTGCTATTGGGGGTCTGACGTTACTAGCCCTCTAGGCAGATATGCGATACTTATAGACGAACGGACCGGACTGTATATACATTGTCACTATTAGGCTCAGTAAGGTTTCCGGATGAGTTCGCTCATCGGCATCCCTTGAGGTCAGTCCATGGGCAGCCGTTACGCACAGCTAGTGCCGCTGACGGCTTGTGGTTAAACCCACTGCCAGGGTACTGACGAGTCATTAGAGTTCCCCACAGACAGTTTCCCAAATTCGGGCGAAACATTGTAGAGGCCGTATGGTTTTATGGCAGGGTTCGGAAAATGCACGTGCGTTTACGCACGTGTCATATTTCGGGCAGATGATACTGGTGGGTTTTGGTTTAAGCCGGATCCGAGTATTATATTGAGTAGATATAATATCTTTGTCTCAGTTGCATTTGTATTCGGTCGTAATACAAATGCGGGTGTGTTTATACAATTACGGGGTTATCCTGAAATTCGTTTTGGGATCGCTTTTGGAAGTTGCCAGTTTCCAGTTTTCTATCAACCGTATTTAATATTTGGTTAAATACGGATTTTTTCTTTTCTTGAGAAGAGTGTGGATGCTTCTAGAAGGTTCTAGAAGAGGTGATTAGGCTTGTGACTCATTTATTCATTAATGGTGCTTTGATGGTGAATTTATTGTGTTCATACTCTGTGTTCACACTAGATATTTTCTTATTGTCACCTCCCCCTCTCCTACACTCACCCCTCCACTCCTATATAGTGGCCGGCCCCTCTCCTCTCTCTCACATACATGATAATTCATTTGGAAAAAGATTATAATAGTTTTGGGGTGTATGGAAATTTCGTAGCTCATTTCATTCCATCACCCGATTCGAGTGGCAACTTCATTAACCGTTCGTCCATAGCCTTGGGCATAACGAGACAAAGTATTCTACTCATTCTCTACATCATTCTTGGTCGTCTCTTTTAGCAAACTTGACGACCGAGTTGCCTCGAGTCAGAGGCGGGAGCCCGTTTAAAGAATCGTTGACGTCGTGCCACCTGGACGAGCAGATCGGAGATCGATGAGATCGGAGCAGCCGCAACGAAGCGTGGGATGATGGTTAAAGAACGAAGGACTCGGATCGTTCGGTATAACCTTTCTACTCTCTTTACAGTATGTTAGTTTAGCAATAATGGCAGATCCGGGTTATAGTATACGATAGCGCCAGTTTAAAAGTTTTTGTTCCGCATTTGGCGTCTGTTAGATGGCCGGGGCGCTACCGTAGACTTATATTTTCCCTACGAGTCGAGAAGTTCTCGCAGGAACATTATTTTCCTCACGAGCCGAGACGAATTGAGTAGTTCTCGCAAGGATGTCCTAACGTCACAGTTAACTCCTGCTAATAGAAGTCCGTTAGGGTCTGTGGTACTAGGGTTTTTCATCCATCGTACCGTCGCGTTGGCCGATGTATTCCCCGATATGCAATCTTGCTATTCGAGTAGCCCCGCGACTGTCATGTCTCTGATCCCTTTAGGGGCTGGACAAGACGTCTTCAAGTAATCTTCCAGGTGATATTACCGTCGGAAGAGCAAGCGTTAGGGATATTCCATGCTGCTTTTTACTTGAGGTTAGGCTCAGTTTGGGGAGCTCCGATGAGTCACGACCACTCCACGCTGGTGTGGGATGATCTCCGATAGTATTTCAGGTCTCATTTGAGTTGCTGTCAAGACCCTGAAGCGAGAGATTTTCCTTGGCTTCGTTTGTTGACATTGTGTCCGCAATATTGTGATGAATGTCGAGGTTGTCTCTGGGTTGTCTGCGAACCGTCGAGATTTGGAACTAGGGGACTTTTCCATGGCTACATCTTGCTGGGGGGAGTAAGAACGCTGTTGTTGATCTCTAGGCTATGGATGCTGCTGTCGAGACTTGGAACTAGGTACTCTGCCATGTCTCCGAGGTAGTCTCTAGGCTGTCTGTGAACCGTCGAGATTTGGAACTAGTGGACTTTGTCGTGGCTCCGTTTGTTGACGTCGTATCTTCTTCTGTGTAAAGCTTTAGAAATCGTTTAGGCGGATTTTCCGATAATCGGTAAAATAATTTGTGTTGTCCGTAAAAACCAAGATATAATCATTTTTCAATATAGACTAAATGTACCTATTCTAGCTATGTGATTGCTAGTATTTGGTATTTAATTGGTCATTTGTAAATTTCTAGTTTACTTAAATATTTTCCTTAATTAATTATTTTTAATATTATTATAAACTTTCACTAATACATTTAATTAGTGGTAATTACAAATTGGAGTGGGTTAAATATACAAATGTGAACCATGACAACTACATAACAAGTTTATAAATTGTTTTCTTTTTCTCCAAATATCTTAAGGGTTCTAGACTTTTCTAGGGTTAATGGAATTTGAAAATAAAATGATTTAGAGAATAGATTGATATGAGGTGCATTAATGGAGGCTTAAGGGTTAACTTAATCTAGATATTTTCCACACACACACACACAACACTCTCCTCTCCCTCACTTGGTCGAGCCTCTCATGTGGCAGCCCCAAATTTTCCCACCTCCATTTCCAACTCAAAAAGCTCCAAAAATCCATCAAAAATCCCACAAACTCTAAATCAAATCCTTACCCATTATTCCTTAGCCTATTCTAGCTTGGATCAAGGAGCAAGTTAGCATTTTGGAGGCCATTTTGGGAGTCAAGTCTTCAAGTTTGATATCAAGTTTGTGAGGTATAAATCCTAAACCGAAGGATTAATTGTTAGATAATTATTTTAATCTAGGTTATTGGGTGTTTAAATATGGTTTTAATTAGCAAGTTTAGAAATTCAAGAGAGGGTTTTGCAATCAAGTTAGGGTTTTGATTATTTGCTTATGGTTATATGTGTAGTTTAACATGTTTAGTCATGCAAAATCTATCATAGTTGTTAAATTGTAAATTGTTATTTTCCAAATTGTCCAAACTAATCTTTTTGCAAACTAACTTTTACTAAATCTAAAATGGATGAGATTAAAAAGTTACTAACGGTTTGTGTGGCTTAATTAAGCTATTATGTGATTATTGTGGCCACTAGTTTGTTGAAATATCTAGTTTGGACTAAAATGATAAAAAGATGCTTACTGGGTTTTCGGTAAAATTAGACATGGGTTTTAACTGACGTTGTGATGATATATATATTGAATTCTACGATTTATACTGTGTTATGAATGCGCGATCAGTACGATCGGGTTCTAGCCTTGGTGGTTATGTCGCTTAGTGATCTTAGTTGAGGTTGTGGCGATGTCGTACGCGTTTTGTGCACTAAGTGCACAATGTGTCTATCTTATGGATGTTATTCTTGCGTTTCGTTGTCGTTGTGTCGGCGCAGAATGTTTAGCCTTATGTTTGGTGTTTGTGAAATTTTAGGGTCGATTGCGGGAACTTCGGACGCTGCTCGAAAAGGGAAGCAGGTGGTTGGATTTACCTAGCTCGAGATCATCGGTGAGTAGATTTAACATCTACAGGGAAATCGCCCGTATGGCGTTATGCGTCAGGGCTACATATGATATTATAGCCACATGTTTATATGCATATGAGTTGATTGTGCAGGAGCATCATTGCATATTGTTACTTGTTGTGCCTTGACTTAGTACCTATTGGACACCGCACCATTACTGACAGTTCATGTTGCACGAGCACTAAATTGTATGCTACACACACCCCGTTGGTAATTGCTATGACACGCACAACACATACACCTATGTGGTATTGCATTCATACTTACATATACACATACCTTGCTATAGGTACATATACCCCTATGTGGTAATGCATACATACTTACCTGTATATACACATACCTTGCTATAGCTACATATACACCTATGTGGTATTGTATCATTATTGACATGCATAAACACATACCTTGCTATAGCTACACATACACCTATGTGGTATTGTATTGTTGTTGATATTTAGACGTTGATTCTTGTGCTATTGCGCATATGAAATACATCATGCATACATTCTTACATGTATATACACATACCTTGCTATAGCTACATGTAAACCTTTATATGATATTGCATTTGATCTTAGAGGAGTTAGGAACCGCATGATATATTTAAAAACTGGATCATTTAAAAAGAGCGGATTTCCCTTAATATGCTCATATTATTGTTTTATGTTGCATATATCATATTTCATGGATTTACGCATTGAGATACGGATTTCATGTGATTCATGGATATGAGAACCGTGGGGATATTTCAAGAAATTATGCATTTTTGTTGAAAACCCGATTTCTCTTGATATGATATTTCGATGCGTCCACCATGAGTTTTCTCGATTCTGAGACTTATGTTAGATACCTGATTCGAGGAGCTGCAGGCACCGTCTGCGGGTACATGGTAGACCCGGTGAGGTATCTCGGGGTAAGAAGACTCGTATCGAAAGGCGGTGAGCCTGGCGGAGGGAGTACTACCTACCGGTGATAGTATAGAAACCGACGAATATCCGAGGATACCGTGTGGGAGTTATGACATGAGATATATTGAGGGCCGATCTGGGTATGCGGCGCCTGAGAGATGAGTATTTATGTGTCATTGATGGACATTCATAATGTTTCAAGTGTCGATGTTGGACACTCAGCTTCCATGAGATTTACAGATATGAAGGCCGATCAGAGTGACGGCGCCTGAGATATTGGGATTTAGGGTGTCGTTGATGGACACCGGGTTTTTCCACGATGATGATTCATTGATGATTTTATGTTTTATCCCATACTCAGCATTTATTTGATATGCATTGCTTCATATATTTGTAGTACCTGATGGAGTACCTTGATCATGATTGTTGCATATCCATATTGCCATATTTATGCTATCAGATTGCATGTTATAGATTATCGATGTTTGTGTATACCTGCGATTATCGGTATGTTGTTACTTACTATTCACGAGTTGGCAACTCACCCCCGTTGTGCCATAGTGTTTTGCAGGTTTGACCCTCAGAGTTGTCGGGGCAGGGCTTCTCATTATCTTTATTTTTTCGGATACCGCTACGGTTGGCTGTGAGGCCATTTGGTATAGGTGGGTTGCGGCTATCCGATTATATCTTATTGTATCTAGTACTCTTCATCTTCCAATTTCATGTATTGATTTAGAGACGAGTCATGAGGATCGATATTGTATTATTTTATGACTCTGGGTGTCGTGCTCGTGTGAGCCGGCCTTTATTATGTAGTTTTACCTCTTTATGCTGTTTTTCATTTATATTTCTTCACTACGACGTCGCATATATGCTTGTGGTGGCTGTTTCCGCCTTTGGGCATGATTTGCTCCCATTTGGGGATGCTTTATTTATATTCTATATTTGTACCCGTTTCGGAGCTAGTTTTTACAAAGGAGGTGCTGCCAAAATATTTAAGAAAATAAATTTAAGTTAAAGGATTTTTACTTGAGCTTTCTAAATGTTTTTAGCAATGTTTTCATCACTTACTTCTTTTGAAGGTTAAGATTTCTGGGTTTTCGGCTTATTTAAATTGCGTCACGTCTGTTGATGTCACGTGGTTTAAGTGCTGGTCATGTGCCTAAATTTGGGTCGTGACATTCTGGTTGGAATGAGAAGGAATGTCGTTGTTGATCTCTAGGATGTAGATGTTTCCGTCGAGACTTGGCTCTCTTTTTTATGGAGCCTGGTGGGATGATATGGTTCCTTTTTCGTTTGTGCCCATAGATTGTATACAGTTGTCACGACCCGAAAGTACGGAACGTGACTGGCACTTAAATTACGAAACGTCTCAAGGCGTAACGTAATCTAAGTAAGCCAAAGCACATAAATCTAAACCAAATAAAGAAATAGAGTGAAGGAAAACCAATTAAAAGAAAGTGATTTTAACCAAAACAAGTTGCATTAACCATTTTGAAAACATCAAAATTCCCGAAAATTTCGGCAGAGTCTCCTTTGTAAATACTGGCCCCGAAACGGGTACAAACAAGAAAATACATATAAATAAATACAGGCATGCCCAAGAGGGAGCTAGCTCTTCTCTAAAGGTGGAATCACAACCACATGCAATGAATATATCATAATAATGCGAAATAAGCATGAAAGCATAAAAGCATCATGTCGGCTCAAGTGAGTATCGACACCAAAACCACAAATACAAGTCTCAGGTCTCACTGTCTAGTCCAATATACAAGTGTAGATGGAGTGTACTAGATACAAAGTAATATACAAATGAAAACAAGATATCCTTGCAACCCACCAAAAGCAAGCCATAAGTCCAAGCAAACAATGAAAGTACACCGGCCGCTACTGTGCTGACGGGTCAGACCTGCAAGATACAGTGGCACAATCGGGGTGAGCTGCCAACTCATGAGTAGCAAGTAACATCTAATAAGGCTATCGTAAGTATGCACGCAATGTGTCACAACCTACGTATATCAATATGATACGATGTACTAGTATGAATGCAACATGAATGGATAATCAACGCGAAATCATGATATGTCTGATATGATAAGATCTATACCATTAACTTAGTAAAACCTTTTGTAAAGTAAAACTGGATTATAATCAGTGAAATCGACAGAAATCCGTGTCAAATATCGACACAATATGTTTATCAGTGAAATCGACAGAAATGTTCGTGTCAAAAATCGACACAAAATCCTCAATATCTCGGGCTCCGTCAGTCCGGATCGGCCCATATCATCAAATCACACGACTACGATCGGTATCCTCCGGATATCTGCCGCGCCAGACATTACCGGTAGGTAGCCATCCCCTGCCAGGCTCATCGTCATCCCCACAAAAACACCCTGGTCCCGGGGTACCATACCGGGCCTACCGTGTACCCGAAACGGTTCATCCTACTCATCGAATCGGGTCTCGAAAACCAAAAGAAATCATGAAAACTCGTGGTAGACGACACATACATCACGAGAAAACTGCAACTTGCATTTTGAAATGATATAAGTTTTTATAAAATTCTTGCGGTTTTCTCCAAAATCCAGAAATCTCCTAAATACCAAAATCCTCGAGAAGAATCACAATATATAAATATACCGGTGATGATGGAAATCTAATGATACGGTAGTATGTACCATACGAAATACGGCCAGAAGCTATGCGTGAATCATGATGCAATGAGGTGTGCATACATCATTAACAATCCTACGTATCCATTTAATGAGATAAATATGCAGGTACAAATATACGGATCATATACGATGCAATGCACAAATATCTATTTTAAGCAAGTTCTATAGTGTTCGTGATATAGCAATTACCAATGGCATGTGTGTTCGCATAATTATTGCTCATGCGGCAGGAACCAAGGGTAATGGTGCAAGCGTCTCATGAGATGATATCACACACACACACACACACACATACACACACACACAATAACGATGCAATGCAAAAAGATGTCTAATTAGGAAACTACACAAAAATGTAAATACTATAAGTAATACTAAACTATCGGGCGCCTCGCGCCATCCAGACGATCCCCCCATAGATGTGTACATCTACTCACCGGGATGCCTCGGCTAATCTGATCCGATATCCGCCCTATCTTTCCACGCCGTGTCCGACGCCTCTGCACCGGATCCTAGAATCGCACATAAGCAATTAAAAGGATAAATGTACGAATAGTCGCGGGGCAAACGACACAAATCAAACAACGCGCGCTAATTAAATGCGCACGCACTTGGCGCACAAACACGCTCGCGCCAACGGCACGAACTACAACTAGGGTCGCTACATGCTAAAACTACCGAGCCAAGAACCCGATCGTAACAATCTCGCTTTCACAACACATTAAAAATTATAGGAATTAGGTTGTAGGTCATTAAAATTTCAATTTAATTTAAATCGATTAATTTCCAAAAACCTAGTAAGCGTCAATTTACCGTTTTAGTTCAAAACTACATGTTTTAACAATTCTGGTGGCCACAATAATTACATAATAACCTAGTTAAGCGACAAAAATATTAACTAGAGTTTTATCTCACCTATTTATATTAATTCTAAAAATTTAGTTTGCAATATTATTTAATTAAGACAATTTAAAAGTAAAAATTAGAAATTTAGCAACCAGATTAGGTTTTGAAATTCTTAGGATGATAAACTATACATTGCAACCTTAATAATGTGCTAAAAACCCTAACTTGAATTCAAAACCCTTTCATAAAACTCAAATTACAAATTAGAACCAAATTAATATCTAAACAAGTTAGCATAAGCATTTAACCAACAAACTAAACATTGATTAAGATTTTATACCTCACAATTTGATATCTAACATGTAGCTTGGCCTCCCAAATTGCTCTCTTGCTTCTTGATCCTTGCTAGTTTGGCAAACGAAAAAATGGGAAGAGGTCTAAATGCAATTTAGTGGGAATTTGCAAGGATTTTTGAGGCAAAATGATGAATTTTTTGGAAGAATTTTTGTAGAGAATGAGGTAGGAAAATTGTGGCGTCTCATAGGGGAAGCGCTCGGCCAGCACTTGGTGGAAAAAGGGAGAGAGTGTGTGAAGTGTAGATGTGTGTAGAATTGTCCATATTAATTACATCTTCTATTCATTCATTAATTTATTAATTTCCTTACCATTTTTTTGTTGAAATGAAAAGATGATAAAGAGAGAAAAAGGGGGATGCCGGTGTGCTCGGCCACTAGGAGGGGAATGGTTGTGTGTGTGAGAATTGTTTAGAGTTTTCCATGATAAAAACACCCTTCAAGTTTCATAATTGCAAGTTACATCATTTCCTAGTTTAAATTTATTTTATTTTATTTTTCCTTTGACCCTAGAAACCACTAGAACTTAGAATATCTTGATTAAAAATTATGTTACAAACTAGGCTTTAGTTTGTCATGGTTCCTAAGTATGTAATTAACTCATTCAAATTTGTATTTATCACTAATTTAATGTATATTTAAAAGCTTAAAATAAAATTTAAAATAATTAATTACGGAAAAATATTTAAATAACTAACAATTTATAAGTGACTAAATAAATACCAAATACTAGATATTACTTAGTTAAAATAGGTGTTTTTGAGTCTATGATGAAAAATAATTATAGTTACGTTTTACGGAAAATACGATTTATTTTACCGATTATCGGAAAATTCACTTAAAGGATTTTATTTATTTATTTATTAATTTATTTTTTTAAAACATTACAATCTTCCCCCTTAAAGAAATTCGGTCCCCAAATTTAAAATCTATGTACACGTACCCTCAAAGAGATGGGAATATTTCTCCCGCATCTCGACCTCGGCTTCCTACGAGACCACTTCGCCGCTCGGACCACGCCAAAGAACCAATACGGTCTATATGTCCTTGGACCTCAGTTTCATCTCCTGCTGATCTAGAATGACTATCGGCTACTCGGCTAAAGAAAGATTGCGCTCCCGCTAGATCGTATGATGCTGTATCGCGTGAGTAGGGTACGGAAGATACTTGCAGAGTATCGATACCTGAAACACGAGTGAACATCTAAAAAACTGTGTGGAAGAGTCAAATGACATGCAACTGTGCCGACACGCTCGAGAACCTCTAAGGGACTACATATATAAAACTAAGCCATCCTTTCCTCTTGAATCTCAATATGCCCTTCATCGGACAAACCTTAAGAAAACATAATTTCCAACGGCGAACTCAAGTTGCAACGACGTCCATCCACATACGATTTCTGCCCGCTCTGGGCTGCTCTCATCCTATCCCGAATCAATCAAATCTTTTCGATCATCTCCTGCATAAACCATGGCCCCAAAATACTGTTCTCACTGAGCTCTGTCCAACGTACGGGTGATCAACATTTCCTCCATATAATACCTCGAAGGGTACTATCTGAATCTCCTCCTGTAAGCTGTTAGTAGGAAAACTCTATCAAGGGCAAGTGGCTATCCCAACTGCCACGAAAACTAGGACGAAATCTCGAGGCATATCCTCAAGAATCTGAATGGTCCACTCTGATTGACCGTCGTTCTGCGGATAGAAAACTGCACTGAAACTCAATTGGTATCCAAAGCCTCCTGAAGTTTCCGCCACAGTCGGCTGGTGAACTGGGTGCCTCTATCGGACAAAAAAAAGTCGGAACTCCATGTAGTCGTGCCATCTTATCAACATATATCCGAACATACTGATCGAATCCGAAAGCAGTCTTGACTACCAGAAAAAGAACTGCTTTCTGTCAATCAGTCTATTATGCTCTACATAGAGTCATACCCTTGATTGGTCCTAGGTATACCCACAATAAAATCCATAGAATTCTTTTCCCATTTCCACTCCAAATGAGCAAAAGTTTCAATCCTCCTGCTGACCCCTGATTCTCGGCCCTGACTTGCTGATAAGTCAGCATCCCAAAATAAATCTATGACATATCTCTTCATCTCTTCACCTGATATCTGGATGGTGTTAAACTTTTCGATCGATTTATCAAAGTCCCACAATTTTCCAAGAGCTCAATACTTGAGCACAGTTTAAAAATGCCCAAAACATGCCACCGTACCTATGGACCAACCGTAAAAGGGCATATCCAAGCCTAATTAATGGCATCGCGGAACTGCCGGAAACCCTAAGGTTCGAAAGCGGTTCCATGGTCATTATGTCGAGTTAGGCTTTCATTCTTCTAGAGGGTCTACAGAATTACTTGCATGATTTTCCGAATAGCTTAAACTTGGAAAATTGGGTTTTTGATATTCGTTCAAACTTTTTAACTTCGCCTAAACAACATGCGAATAACCGAAACAATGTTAAAATTACGAATACGAAACACTCCGAATTGGTTATATTGTAAGATCACATCATATGCAAACTTAGCAAAAACAAGCAATACCTGAAACTCTAAAACCTAGTCCTGGAACAGTGAAAATTTTTTGAAGCCAGAACTCTCAACAAGGCCGGCTGTCATGAAGAATCTGCTAATCTGCTAGTCAACTGTTTCTAAACCGTGCTCCACCAAGAAAAGTTACCTCTGGATTTCGACTCAAGGTATCTGCGACAACATTCTCCTTGCTTGGATGATAAAGAATCTTGCAATCATAATCTTTCACTAACTCCATCAATCGCTGCTGCCTTAAATTTAGATCATGCTGCCGAAAAATGTACTTTAAGCTTCATGTGGTTCATAAATATCTGGCACGACTCATCTTCAAATCTTAAATGTAAAATCACTGCATCCATATCTAAATCATGCATGGAATATTTCTGCTCGTGCTTCTTCAAAGTCTGCAACGAAATCCTCAATTACTGTCCGGCTTGACTTGGCTCTAAAAGTATACTAAAATGTTTTCAACGAACATGACAATATCTGATCAAGAAATGGCCAGAATATTCGGCTCATCCAATCCATAAACGCTGCTGGAGCATTGGTGAGCTCGAACACCATCACCAAAACTCATAACGCCCGTAACGTGTGCGAAAAGTAGTCTTTGGAATACCATTCTCTCGAACCTACAACTGGTATAGCCTTCCTGCAAGTCAATCTTCGAGAAATGTCCCACACATTCACCTGATTCAACTGACGATAATTAATATATAAACACAAACGGCCTTCTTTTTCTTGACGAACAGGACAGGAGCTCCCCAAGTGACGCACTCAGACAAACAAACCCTTTATCCAACAATTCTTCAACTGGTCCTTCAGTTCTCAGCTCTGCCGGGTCCATCCGATATGGCGGTAAAGGAAAAGGCTCCATGCCAGAAATCAAGTCAATGAAGAACCCAGCATCGCGCTCTGGAGACAAACCAAGCAACTTGTCAGGAAAGAATCTTCGAATTCCCTCGCAAACGGGACCTGTCCAACGGGGCCCTACGTCTCTAACATCACAAACATATGCCAAGAATTTCTAACATCCCTTTTCTCAAAAGCTGACTAGCGGGAAAGAAGAATCAAATTGACAGGAGAATCTCTATCTCCAATACAAACACAACAAAACACGAACGAAAACATTTCGAGCGACAAAAAATTAGCCTACGGAAGAAACCACAAGCGGTCGATTTAGCAAGGACTACCATCGGCTAGACTTCGATACAAATTATGTGGATACCATTTCAAACGACACCTAAAAGGATTATGCATCGAAAGAAAACAATGAAAGAATACCTGTAACAACGGCGTCTATCTAACCGCCTCTGAGGTGGCATACCGGTACAATTCCACTTCGGTCCAGAAACAACTGAAGTGTTAGAAATGCGCTGCTCCAACAGTAAGGTTGCGTTCATAGCAGCAACGTAAGTGTCAAAAAGCTGGGCGCATATTGCAAGAAATAAATGCATGTTCAATCCCTGCATGAACCTATTTATCCATTTCTCTTCAGTGTCTACCAGATAAGGTGCATATCGGACCGCTGAATAAACTAAATGTCGTACTTGGACACTGTCATCCCTGGAGTCTTGCGCTACGACTCAAAACTATGTGTTCGACATCTCGAAAGTTCTTCGGAAGGAAACGAGCAAGAATACTGTTGTGAACTTCATCCCAGTCCTAGGCGGTAGATCTGCGGCTCGGTGTCACGACCCGAAATTACGAATCATGACCGGCACTTAGACTACGAACGTCTCAAGGCGCACGTATTCTAAGTAAGCCGAAACCCAGAAATCCAAACCAAGAGAAGTAGTAGAGTGTAGGAAAAACCATACCAAATCAACCTGTATACATCATAATATACAACGCCTAAAGGCGAGGATCTCAATAGAAATGAAACTCAACCAGCAAGAACCCATCCAAATATAACACGCGACTCTAAGGTCGAAAGAATAAACATCACTGGTCTCTATCTCAAATAAGTACATGTTTTGGTTGATGGAAATTCTAGATACAACTGAATATAATATACAATGTATAATGATGGGTAAGATGCAATAAACCCACCTACTAGCAAGTCACCCGTAAGGTACAGTGCCCGCAAAGCCGTAATGAAATCCGTACGGCAACACCTGCAAGAAACTGGGGCACAACGGGGGTGAGTTGCCAACTCGTGAGTAGAAAAAGATCCACGAACAGCAAATCGCATGTATGACGCATCCTAGGTCATACGATCATAATATATATAATCCTCAAATATATAACCAGTAATCTCTAACCAGGTTAATGTAAATATCTAACCCAAGTGTAATCCCATATGTCCATGTCAGTGCATCAGGTAACAATGTATCATATAGATGATGTATGAATGCATGTAACAGAATGCATGTACTGAAGAAAACTGCTGTCATAAATTGTGAGATTTCTGTATTTTTAAAATGAGGTATCATAAATGAAATCAGCATAAACAGTACCCAGCATCGGCACAAAACATAAGTCTCAGTATCTCGATATCTCTGTATCACAATCTCTGTACCTCAATATCTCGAAATCTCAATGTCTCAATCACAAAATCTAGGGCGCCGTCAGTCCAGATCGGCCCCTACCATCCATCTCATGACTACGACGGTATCCTCCGGATATCCGACGTGTCGGGTAATATCACCGGTAGGTAGTGCTCCCCTGCACAGGCTCAACGCCATCATCTGCGATCTTCTTGCCCCGGGGTACCGCACCGGGTCCACCATGTACCCGCAATCGGTCTCATCCGCCTCCTCGATTCGGGTTTCACATGTCACTCTCAGCACCGAGAAAACACATGGTGAACGCACTGAAATATCATATCAAAGGTAACCGGGTTTTTAAAACATTTACATAATCTCTTTGAAATACTCACGGTTCCCAAATCCAGAAATAACATAGAAACAACATATCTCAATGCGTATAATCAGGAAGCATGATGTATGTGACATATAAATGGAATGCAAGTGTAACTGTATGTCCTGCAACATGGAATAATAGTATGCACATACAAGGGTCATATCCTGATGCAATAATACTACTGTGTAGTGACATGGCAATTACCGATGAAGATGTGTGTGAGCTGGCAAGTAAGTGTATGTGGAACATACGCATCATCGGTAATGGTGCTGGTGTCCTAGCAGCATGATATCAATAATAGAATATGAATCATAACAGTATGTGATGCAGAGCAACAATAATAATATGCGGGAGCTGAAATACTGAACACCATGATCGCTAAACTGCATCTAATGTCATAAAGGTCGTACAGCTATGCCAACAATAAGGCTGAGCTAATAAGCTAACTGCAGGTAAGGGAAACCGCCTAACCTCTGAGTCGATACATATAAATATATATATAGTTGGTGATCCCGCCTCGATAATATCACATCCGATATCATATCTCTAAAATCAGTTATTCCCAAGTTAAGAGTGCGGATCAAAACATCAAATTATAGCTCGTACGTAAATCCATCGTACGGCATCCCCAATCTGGGTACGGGTCAATATCACATTTGTCATATTAATCATCAAGTATTCTCTTTATCAATATCATCATCGGGGTACTGACCTATGTCTGGTACAATTCTAACATCATTACTATAATCAAGATCTAACTACTGGTCGACAATCCCGTATAAATCGATATCATCAGCACATATCATCTCAAGGAGTATACCCCGCCCAAGGCGGCCTATTATAAATGTCCTGTCATATCATATCATATCATATCTCGTATCATAATCACATGTCGATCATTTGATATATTTATGTCACCATTCCTATGGCATCATTATCCCAAAATCCGCTAAGGTATCAAGGTGTATCTTATCTATGAATTTAACTGTCACAACATGTCATATCGCCGATATCATAAACTCGGATCAATCTCATCGACCCATATCAATCCCATGTATCATCCTCAATCCTTAATAAACACATAGCCTCATATCCAAGTGAACACATGTCCATAACGAATCCCATAAGAATATATGAAGTGAGGATGTATGCAAATATGTATATGTGTGCATGTATGTGTAGTGCACCCACTACCCTATGGTTTCGTAACTTTTCACCAATCCAATATACCAATATCCATCTTAAATCATCAATAATTTCCCGAAAAACATATAATAATAATTGTAGGTGTGTATACGCATCCGTATACATCACCACGGACTGCGGGGGTGCTATACGCCATCCACCCGACTTCTCCCCGTAGATATAAATCTACTCACTTAGTTATGTGTTCCGGTGCCGATGTCGTCATTTGCGTCTCCAACGCCTCGATGTCACGTGAGTACCTACAAGAATATCACATGCTAAAACACATGAAAACCATGTCGGAAACCAAAATGGTGCACACTACGCCCATAGGTAAAAACCTGTGACCTTGTGGGCAAAAACAGCCAATATCCACTGTCGTCGACGTCCGAACGCCACCCGACAGATACGAATCATCGAATATCAAAATTCATACAAAAACACGTCATAAATCATACGCCAACTCACGAAAATGATCCCAGATTTTATCCTAACAGGAACCAGTCAAAACTAGACATGCCGGGGGTCAATTTTACATGAAAAAGGGCCTTTGCACGCAAAACGAGGCATTTTTATGCAGGTCTGGCCGCAAATTGCGGCCAGAATGAAGAAAATTGCGGCCGTAACTTTGAATTAGTGGCTAGGGCTTTGGGTAGTGGTTCCAGGGTGCCTGCACAGCTCACTGACATGTCTACTTTTTTCCTATAGGGCCCCGGGTGAAAGCAGATTTCAGAAAGGCCTCAAAATCGACAAAAATGGTAAGATACGCCAAGTCTGGTAAATCGGGTGTTTACATGAAATCTGGGGAATTTCTCTGGTTGACTGGCCTCACTAGGACCTAAGAAGTTTATTCTAGCTAACGCAATTCTTACTTTGCTCAAAATTTCCATAAAACACCCAATATCACTTCTAAGCATGATACGGACACCGATTAAGCTAGATATTCGAAATTTTAGCAAATTAGGCCAACCATCCAATTTTAATGATACTTCTTGACTTTAACAGGTTAGTTAACACTAAAGATGGCTCATTAAACTACAAACACTCTAAAATCTCTAAATCTAGCATCATGGCACAATTCTAGCATGAAAATTCTATTTGTCGCAATAACTAGCTAAACAAGCATCTAATCTACGTAATATACGAAAAGTTCAAGAGTTATACCCTCTATGAACCTTGCAACAAGGGAGAAGGAGAAGAAGAAGAGGGTAGGAGCTTCAAAACGTGGCTGGAACGGAGCTGCGATGCAACCGACGAAGCTGGTGCTGATGCAAAACGTGTTGCTGATGCTGTTGCTGTTAGTTGCTGTTTGTTTGCTGATGTTGTTGTTGTATGGTGTTGCTGTTGTTGTTGTTATGGTGTTGTGTGGTGTGATATGGAGTGGTGTGTGGTGTGGTGTGAGGATGGTATGGGATGGTGTGAGTGTGGTATGGTGTTGTGGGTTGAAGGAGCAGCTGTTGCTGCTTGTTTCCTGCAGAACTTTGAAGGCTGAAGTGCTGAAACTGATGGTGTTCTTTTGCTAGTGTTGATGTTTTTAAGCAGTAGCAGCAGGTGGAGAAGATGTTGAAGTATTTGTGGTGGAGTTTGGTGTTGTATGTTGAACTATGGGCTGGAATGATGTGATGTTGCTGCTGTTTTTTCAAGGGTTCAGGTGGCTGATTGCAGCAGCCATAGCTGACCATCAAGGCTGGAATTGGGCAGAACTTGTGGCTGATGTGACTTGGTGCTGTTTTTGCTGAAACCATTGGCTGAAATGCATGGTTTCAGCTGCTGATATAGCTAATGTTGGCTGATTTGTAGCTGAATTTCAGCTATTGTGGGCTGAGAATATTGACAATGGGGCTGAAGCTTGACATTGGGGGCTGAAAATGACGATGGGAGATTGTAGATCAGCTAGGGGCTGATAAGTCTCGATGGGGGGGGTGTTTGGTCAGCAATGGGGGGCTGAAATGTGCTAGGGGCTGATGTATATCAGCTATGGAGCTGATGTAGCTGTTGATGTGAGAGAATGGGGGCTGATTTGGTATATCAGGAGCTGATGTAAGGCTGTTGCAATGTTTCAGCACCTGCTGCTGGTGGTTTTCCTTAAGGGAGTGTTATGTTGTGGGGAGAAATGTGAGAGAGGGTAACAAAACACAAGGAATAATGATATGGGATGAATCATGGCACGTCCTAACCATCTCTCTCTTTCTCCAAAACAATGCTCACAAGACACCAAGCCACATTGGCTCACTTCTCCCTACACAAGTCGACATAACCCCAGCTCTAATCAAATGGTTCACCCACCATGGTCACCTAAACATGGTCCAACCCTAGGCTACCATGACCAAAACAAGAAATAGGTGTAGAAAATGTCATGTGCACATTTTTGCACAAAAAGCCAAAAATCCACTTAGCGATTGTTAATCGCGATTTTTACCAAAATAACACATACATAACCATAAACGCTTAGAAATGACATACTTCCACAAAATACCCTATTTTAGAATTTCTAAAATTTTCTCCGGAATTTTCACCATTTATCGGTATTTAATTATACCGACTATTAAAATATTAATTAAAAATTATGAAAATTCCCAAAAATAATATTTTATTTTTCTGAAATGTTACAATCTTCCCCCCTTAAAGAAATTCGGTCCCCGAATTTAAATTTAAACCTCCCAATTCTAAAAACATTTCAATAAAATGTCCAAACCAATGGGGCTCCGAAATCATCAATATATAAAATGCATCATAGCACAATACTTGCACATGAGTAACAAGCAGATATCTCGAAACAAAACTCCGCCAAGCGTCTCGCAATCATCGGAGTCAAGACGAAAACACGACTGCCAAATCCAAAGCAAAACCGATATGCTAGAAATCGGAACTATACATGTAAATATCAAATCTGTACATGTAAATATCTGAAAGGAATCCATGCCAAATTATTTAAAGTCGATTTGTAATGCGCATAACACTGCACAGCGGCGGACGTCTCTATAAGAAAATAGCCAAATACATATATATCTTTTGTTTAATATGCACGATCCGCCATTTTGAAAACGATTTAGAAGGGTCTCCTCATTTTAAATGTCTTGTGTCATAAATGACACGTATGTAAATAATGAGACTATAGCTCGCTTTTGGAAATCCCTTTGAAATCTGTCAATGTATGCAAAATATACCCAGGCACTGTCATCTGATCAGTCCTGCTCAGTACGAAAATCGATCGCCATATCATAGAAATGTACTGCTCCCTAAGAATTCAATTCCAAGAATGTGCATATAAAAACCCTGTGCATCCGGTGCGCACGGAAATCAAATCCATGAATGTGCCATACATGCGCACAGAAACAATATCTAAGTGCATCGGGTGTGCACGAAACATCTGTCAAGGCAACAGGTGTTCC
The DNA here is from genome assembly GCA_030015575.1 of Agapanthus africanus. Lineage (NCBI taxonomy): Eukaryota > Viridiplantae > Streptophyta > Magnoliopsida > Asparagales > Amaryllidaceae > Agapanthus > Agapanthus africanus. The sequence continues at coordinate 462,480,272 of CM057337.1, read as the reverse complement.
TGACAGCAAAACAGGTGCATCTGACATGCACGAAGAATCTCGGTTTAGTGCATCTGGTGTGCACCAATCACATCTCATAACATGCGCCCAACATGCGCTAAAAATCCAATTCCGGTGCATCCACCATGCACGAAATCATAAACTCCGATATCGAGCGCCTAACACGCGCAAAAATCCAGTCGGGTGCATAAAATGCACGAAACGAATATCGAACATCACCATCGAAATCGAAGTCCAGTGCATCCAAGTGCACAAAATACATGCCACTGCACTGCAAGCATACATAAACTATACAGAGTGCAGGAACCAAATCGTGTGCGTGCATACGCACGAAATCAACTCAACTGTATAAAACCCCATAAAATCACAAACATGTGAAACCAAGGCACGAAGACGATATCAAGTGCAACGACTTTGCGAAAATCGTAATTACTCAATCATCAAAATCAAATCATGCGAATATATCGCTCAACAATACCGAAATCAAGTATGGCGGAATAGTTCCGCTCAAGCGCATCCTCCAAGAATTTCGGGCCAATTGTCGTGGTTACTTGTAGCATAACTCGTCGACGATCCTGAACTCTGGCCTGCTGGTGTGCATAACATGACCATTCCTGGGTCCAAGTCTCCCCTGTGAATTATCAATCTCTCGATCCATCGGCTCATCGCCCCTTTCAGGTGTGCTAACGGGGACGATTCCTTTTTGGCACTTCTGTGGTTATCTCTCGGGCAATCATCGCGACTACTCGTAAAGCAACATGTCACTGGCATCGCCCTCTGGCTCTCTGAATGTACGTGACACATCCGATCCTGGTTGCAAAACTCATTGCAGCAGTGTCCTGGAAGGAATCCTACCCAAGGTCTCTTCCAAGTCTCATCTCTGCCAACTGTCCGGAAATCATCGTCCTTTTCTATATCTGCTTCTTGTTTCGGAACGGCTGCATACTCATCGCGACTCCTTCTAGAAGGTATATCCAAGTATAATGCCTCGGCATGCCTACTGTATCACTGGTGTCGGCGGAGTGGAACGTCATCATATCCAGATATTGTACGAACCTCTTACTCCACTTTTCTTTAATGTCGACTGCCTCGGACTCGTCTCGTCGTAGCTGCATGGACTGAACTCCAACGGCTATCCTCGTATCTGGAGTCTCCCAAGAAATGCATATCACCATCTAGCATCCGAATTAAATCGAACCATTCGATCGATTCATCAAAACCTCATAATCCCCTAAGAGCTCAACATCTTGGGTATAGTATAATAGTATCGCGTACATACCACAGCATCGGTGGTCTAACCGTAGAATGGCAAACCAAGCCTCACTAATGGCGTCGCAGAACTGCGGCAAACCCTAAGGTCAAAAGGCTTTCACACAGTCATTGAGTCGAGTTAGGGTTTCATTCTTCTAGAGGGTCCATAGAATTGCATGCATGTCTTTCCAAATACTTTAAACTTGGAATAATAGGTTACTATCATTCGATCGTCTCTGTCGACTCTCAATGTCTCCACGTGAAGTCGTCTCTAGCTGGAATCAATCTATCTGATGATCTCGCATCGGGGTAGCGAATGATCCACATGTCCTAGTCATTTATTTTTGGTGACTAGCGATCTTCTATCATCTCTTAGTACAATCTCGTACTATAATAGTTCCAACATCTAGGGTGATATCTCGTCGCTCGCAGCAAAAACTGGCCCGCTCGTCTGTAAGCTGAACTGTGCCTCAGTCATCATGAATAAGCCATACATCAACGGTCATCAAAATCTGGCTGGCCTCTACCGGTGGCTCAATCCTCTGGTGCTAATCTGCACGTCCGAGTAATCTCATACAGCGATCCATCCATCGCTCGTGGCGCAAAACATAATCAAAAGACACATCTCTACAATCGTGTGTCGCCAGAATCACGCCCTGGTCAGTCCTCGTTCGTGACGAGCTCAAGCTGACCGCAACTCTAGCCGTAGCTCTCCCTGCCCGTAATCGTGGCAGCAAAACCAAAACTGGTACCGATGAGGCTGGATCAGGAAGGAATATGATACTGAACAAAGAAATGTACATCCTAAGGCTCCTTAAGTGGAGTGGCGTATCGTAAATATGCCGCGGAACATACCAACGGTACGTCACTCTACTTCAGTCACCTATTCCATCAACCAAGGGTCATCCTATACTCCGAAGGTAAAACCTAACGCTCTGATACCAACTTTGTCACGACCCGAAATTACGAATCATGACCGGCACTTAGACTACGAACGTCTCAAGGCGCACGTATTCTAAGTAAGCCGAAACCCAGAAATCCAAACCAAGAGAAGTAGTAGAGTGTAGGAAAAACCATACCAAATCAACCTGTATACATCATAATATACAACGCCTAAAGGCGAGGATCTCAATAGAAATGAAACTCAACCAGCAAGAACCCATCCAAATATAACACGCGACTCTAAGGTCGAAAGAATAAACATCACTGGTCTCTATCTCAAATAAGTACATGTTTTGGTTGATGGAAATTCTAGATACAACTGAATATAATATACAATGTATAATGATGGGTAAGATGCAATAAACCCACCTACTAGCAAGTCACCCGTAAGGTACAGTGCCCGCAAAGCCGTAATGAAATCCGTACGGCAACACCTGCAAGAAACTGGGGCACAACGGGGGTGAGTTGCCAACTCGTGAGTAGAAAAAGATCCACGAACAACAAATCGCATGTATGACGCATCCTAGGTCATACGATCATAATATATATAATCCTCAAATATATAACCAGTAATCTCTAACCAGGTTAATGTAAATATCTAACCCAAGTGTAATCCCATATGTCCATGTCAGTGCATCAGGTAACAATGTATCATATAGATGATGTATGAATGCATGTAACAGAATGCATGTACTGAAGAAAACTGCTGTCATAAATTGTGAGATTTCTGTATTTTTAAAATGAGGTATCATAAATGAAATCAGCATAAACAGTACCCAGCATCGGCACAAAACATAAGTCTCAGTATCTCGATATCTCTGTATCACAATCTCTGTACCTCAATATCTCGAAATCTCAATGTCTCAATCACAAAATCTAGGGCGCCGTCAGTCCAGATCGGCCCCTACCATCCATCTCATGACTACGACGGTATCCTCCGGATATCCGACGTGTCGGGTAATATCACCGGTAGGTAGTGCTCCCCTGCACAGGCTCAACGCCATCATCTGCGATCTTCTTGCCCCGGGGTACCGCACCGGGTCCACCATGTACCCGCAATCGGTCTCATCCGCCTCCTCGATTCGGGTTTCACATGTCACTCTCAGCACCGAGAAAACACATGGTGAACGCACTGAAATATCATATCAAAGGTAACCGGGTTTTTAAAACATTTACATAATCTCTTTGAAATACTCACGGTTCCCAAATCCAGAAATAACATAGAAACAACATATCTCAATGCGTATAATCAGGAAGCATGATGTATGTGACATATAAATGGAATGCAAGTGTAACTGTATGTCCTGCAACATGGAATAATAGTATGCACATACAAGGGTCATATCCTGATGCAATAATACTACTGTGTAGTGACATGGCAATTACCGATGAAGATGTGTGTGAGCTGGCAAGTAAGTGTATGTGGAACATACGCATCATCGGTAATGGTGCTGGTGTCCTAGCAGCATGATATCAATAATAGAATATGAATCATAACAGTATGTGATGCAGAGCAACAATAATAATATGCGGGAGCTGAAATACTGAACACCATGATCGCTAAACTGCATCTAATGTCATAAAGGTCGTACAGCTATGCCAACAATAAGGCTGAGCTAATAAGCTAACTGCAGGTAAGGGAAACCGCCTAACCTCTGAGTCGATACATATAAATATATATATAGTTGGTGATCCCGCCTCGATAATATCACATCCGATATCATATCTCTAAAATCAGTTATTCCCAAGTTAAGAGTGCGGATCAAAACATCAAATTATAGCTCGTACGTAAATCCATCGTACGGCATCCCCAATCTGGGTACGGGTCAATATCACATTTGTCATATTAATCATCAAGTATTCTCTTTATCAATATCATCATCGGGGTACTGACCTATGTCTGGTACAATTCTAACATCATTACTATAATCAAGATCTAACTACTGGTCGACAATCCCGTATAAATCGATATCATCAGCACATATCATCTCAAGGAGTATACCCCGCCCAAGGCGGCCTATTATAAATGTCATGTCATATCATATCATATCATATCTCGTATCATAATCACATGTCGATCATTTGATATATTTATGTCACCATTCCTATGGCATCATTATCCCAAAATCCGCTAAGGTATCAAGGTGTATCTTATCTATGAATTTAACTGTCACAACATGTCATATCGCCGATATCATAAACTCGGATCAATCTCATCGACCCATATCAATCCCATGTATCATCCTCAATCCTTAATAAACACATAGCCTCATATCCAAGTGAACACATGTCCATAACGAATCCCATAAGAATATATGAAGTGAGGATGTATGCAAATATGTATATGTGTGCATGTATGTGTAGTGCACCCACTACCCTATGGTTTCGTAACTTTTCACCAATCCAATATACCAATATCCATCTTAAATCATCAATAATTTCCCGAAAAACATATAATAATAATTGTAGGTGTGTATACGCATCCGTATACATCACCACGGACTGCGGGGGTGCTATACGCCATCCACCCGACTTCTCCCCGTAGATATAAATCTACTCACTTAGTTATGTGTTCCGGTGCCGATGTCGTCATTTGCGTCTCCAACGCCTCGATGTCACGTGAGTACCTACAAGAATATCACATGCTAAAACACATGAAAACCATGTCGGAAACCAAAATGGTGCACACTACGCCCATAGGTAAAAACCTGTGACCTTGTGGGCAAAAACAGCCAATATCCACTGTCGTCGACGTCCGAACGCCACCCGACAGATACGAATCATCGAATATCAAAATTCATACAAAAACACGTCATAAATCATACGCCAACTCACGAAAATGATCCCAGATTTTATCCTAACAGGAACCAGTCAAAACTAGACATGCCGGGGGTCAATTTTACATGAAAAAGGGCCTTTGCACGCAAAACGAGGCATTTTTATGCAGGTCTGGCCGCAAATTGCGGCCAGAATGAAGAAAATTGCGGCCGTAACTTTGAATTAGTGGCTAGGGCTTTGGGTAGTGGTTCCAGGGTGCCTGCACAGCTCACTGACATGTCTACTTTTTTCCTATAGGGCCCCGGGTGAAAGCAGATTTCAGAAAGGCCTCAAAATCGACAAAAATGGTAAGATACGCCAAGTCTGGTAAATCGGGTGTTTACATGAAATCTGGGGAATTTCTCTGGTTGACTGGCCTCACTAGGACCTAAGAAGTTTATTCTAGCTAACGCAATTCTTACTTTGCTCAAAATTTCCATAAAACACCCAATATCACTTCTAAGCATGATACGGACACCGATTAAGCTAGATATTCGAAATTTTAGCAAATTAGGCTAACCATCCAATTTTAATGATACTTCTTGACTTTAACAGGTTAGTTAACACTAAAGATGGCTCATTAAACTACAAACACTCTAAAATCTCTAAATCTAGCATCATGGCACAATTCTAGCATGAAAATTCTATTTGTCGCAATAACTAGCTAAACAAGCATCTAATCTACGTAATATACGAAAAGTTCAAGAGTTATACCCTCTATGAACCTTGCAACAAGGGAGAAGGAGAAGAAGAAGAGGGTAGGAGCTTCAAAACGTGGCTGGAACGGAGCTGCGATGCAACCGACGAAGCTGGTGCTGATGCAAAACGTGTTGCTGATGCTGTTGTTGTTAGTTGCTGTTTGTTTGCTGATGTTGTTGTTGTATGGTGTTGCTGTTGTTGTTGTTATGGTGTTGTGTGGTGTGATATGGAGTGGTGTGTGGTGTGGTGTGAGGATGGTATGGGATGGTGTGAGTGTGGTATGGTGTTGTGGGTTGAAGGAGCAGCTGTTGCTGCTTGTTTCCTGCAGAACTTTGAAGGCTGAAGTGCTGAAACTGATGGTGTTCTTTTGCTAGTGTTGATGTTTTTAAGCAGTAGCAGCAGGTGGAGAAGATGTTGAAGTATTTGTGGTGGAGTGTGGTGTTGTATGTTGAACTATGGGCTGGAATGATGTGATGTTGCTGCTGTTTTTTCAAGGGTTCAGGTGGCTGATTGCAGCAGCCATAGCTGACCATCAAGGCTGGAATTGGGCAGAACTTGTGGCTGATGTGACTTGGTGCTGTTTTTGCTGAAACCATTGGCTGAAATGCATGGTTTCAGCTGCTGATATAGCTAATGTTGGCTGATTTGTAGCTGAATTTCAGCTATTGTGGGCTGAGAATATTGACAATGGGGCTGAAGCTTGACATTGGGGGCTGAAAATGACGATGGGAGATTGTAGATCAGCTAGGGGCTGATAAGTCTCGATGGGGGGGTGTTTGGTCAGCAATGGGGGGCTGAAATGTGCTAGGGGCTGATGTATATCAGCTATGGAGCTGATGTAGCTGTTGATGTGAGAGAATGGGGGCTGATTTGGTATATCAGGAGCTGATGTAAGGCTGTTGCAATGTTTCAGCACCTGCTGCTGGTGGTTTTCCTTAAGGGAGTGTTATGTTGTGGGGAGAAATGTGAGAGAGGGTAACAAAACACAAGGAATAATGATATGGGATGAATCATGGCACATCCTAACCATCTCTCTCTTTCTCCAAAACAATGCTCACAAGACACCAAGCCACATTGGCTCACTTCTCCCTACACAAGTCGACATAACCCCAGCTCTAATCAAATGGTTCACCCACCATGGTCACCTAAACATGGTCCAACCCTAGGCTACCATGACCAAAACAAGAAATAGGTGTAGAAAATGTCATGTGCACATTTTTGCACAAAAAGCCAAAAATCCACTTAGCGATTGTTAATCGCGATTTTTACCAAAATAACACATACATAACCATAAACGCTTAGAAATGACATACTTCCACAAAATACCCTATTTTAGAATTTCTAAAATTTTCTCCGGAATTTTCACCATTTATCGGTATTTAATTATACCGACTATTAAAATATTAATTAAAAATTATGAAAATTCCCAAAAATAATATTTTATTTTTCTGAAATGTTACACTCGGCTTCCCTCAACTGACTTGAACCACGTCTGAGCAAGACCTCTCTATACGAAAGCTCGCAAGCTCAACCCATATCTTGTCAGTTCATCACCATGAACGACAATCCCTAGCCATACTATCAAGGATTGTCTATGGATCCTCCGCTGCATCTGTGCCGGTGAAAACTGGAGGCTTCAGCCTCAAAACTCCTATAAGGATACGGAATAATCTTGGTAACAACAGAAACGGTTGCCTGAGCAATAGTTACAAACACAGTCCCTAATAGGAGGAACACCATCGGCTCTCGGAGCTCCTCTAACCTAAACTAACAATCCAACCATCTGTCGCAAGTCCTAAATACTCGACTTCAGTATAGCCATTCGTCCTGGAAAAAAGCGGACCACTTTGTCCCTAAGGGGTAGGCGTACCGCCCCGATCGGTCCTCGTAACCAACGAGCCTAATATAATCTCATCCCTGGCAGCAGCCCTCTGGTCCTCGTAGTCTCCGGCGGCATAGTGGCAAGATCAAGAACAGGATCGATAGGAACATTGCAATCGGATCAAAGGATTTCTGGAATCAAGGAAAGAAATACAAGAAAATATATATGTCTTAAGGTCACTTAGGCGGAGTACCGTATCGTAAGTATGTCGCGGAACATACACATGATACGTCACTCTGCATAGGTCACCTACTCCATCTACGAAGGGTCATCCTACTCTCAGAAAGGTAAAACCTATCGCTCTGATACCAACTTTGTCACAACCCGAAAGTACGGAACGTGACTGGCACTTAAATTATGAAATGTATCAAGGCGTAACGTAATCTAAGTAAGCCAAAGCCCATAAATCTAAACCAAATAAAGAAATAGAGTGAAGGAAAAATTGAAAGAAAGTGATTTTAACCAAAACAAGTTGCATTAACCTTTTTAAAAACATCAAAATTCCCGAAAATTTCGGCAGAGTCTCCTTTGTAAATACTGGCCCCGAAACGGGTACAAACAAAAAAATACATATAAATAAATACAGGCATCCCTAAGCGGGAGCTAGCTCTTCGCCAAAGGCGGAATCACAATCACAAGCAATGAATATATCAAAATAATCCGAAATAAGCATGAAAGCATAAAAGCATCATGTCGGCTCAAGTGAGCATCGACACCAAAACCACAAATACAAGTCTCAAGTCTCACTGTCTAGTCCAATATAGAAGGGTAGATGGAGTGTACTAGATACAAAGTAATATATAAGTGAAAACAAGATATCCTTGCAACCCACCATGAGCAAGCCGCAAGTCCAAGCAAACGAAGAAAGTACGCCCGCCGCTACTATGCTGACGGGTCAGACCTGCAAGATACTGTGGCACAACGGGGGTGAGTTGCCAACTCGTAAGTAGTAAGTACCATCTAATAAGGCTATCGTAAACATGCACGCAGTGCGTCATAACCTACGTATATCAATATGATACGATGTACTAGCATGAATGCAATATGAATGCATAATCAACACGAAATCATGATATGTCTGATATGGGAAGATCTATACCTTTAACTTGGTAAAACCTTTAGTAAAGTAAAACTGGATTATAATCAGTGAAATCGACAGAAATCCGTGTCAAATATCGACACAATATGTTTATCAGTGAAATTGACAGAAATGTCCGTGTCAAATATCAACAAAAAATCCTCAATATCTCGGGCTCCGTCAGTCCGGATCGGCCCATATCATCAAATCACATTACTACGATTGGTATCCTCTGGATATCCGCCGTGCCAGACATCACCGGTAGGTAGTCTGCCCCTACCAGGCTCATCATCATCCCCAGAAAAACACTCTCGCCCCTGGGTACAATACCGGGCCCACCATGTACCCGAAATAGTTCATCCTACTTCTCGAATCGAGTCTCGAAAACCAAAAGTAATCATGAAAACTCATGGTGGACGACACATACATCACGAGAAAACCGCAACTTGCATTTTAAAATGGTAATAAGTGTTTATAAAATTCTTGCGGTTTTCCCCAAAATCTAGAAATCTCATAAATATCAAAATTCTCGAGAAGAATCACAATATATAAATATGCCGGTGATGATGGAAATCTAATGATACGGTAGTATGTACCATACGAAATACGGCCAGAAGCTATGCGTGAATAATGATGCAATGAGGTATGCATACATCATTAGCAATCCTACGTATCCATTTAATGAGATAAATATGCAGGCATAAATATACGGATCATATACGATGCAATGCACAAATATATATTTTAAGAAAGTTTTATAGTGTTCGTGACATAGTAATTACCAATAGTGTGTGTGTTCGCATAATTAGTGCACGTGCGGCAGGAACCAAGGGTAATGGTGCAAGTGTCCTATGAGATAATATCTCACACACACACACATAACGATGCAATGCAAAAAGATGGCAAATCAGGAAACTACGCATAAATGCAAATACTATAAGTAATACTAAACCATCGGGTTCCTCGTACCATCCAGACGATCTCCCCATAGATGTGTATATCAACTCACTGGTACGCCTCGGCTAATTTGATCCGATATCCGCCCTGTCATTCCGCGCTGCATTCGACGCCTCTGCACCCGATCCTAAAATCGCACACAAGCAATTAAAATGATCAATATATGAATAGTTGCGAGGCAAACAGCACAAATCAAACAACGCGCGCTAATTAAACGCGCACGCACTTGGCTCACAAACACACTCGTGCCAACGCCACAAACTACTACTAGGGTCGCTATATGCTAAAACTACCGAGCTTAAAACCCGATCGTAACAATCTCGCATTCACAACACATTAAAAATTATAGGAATTTGGTTGTTGGTCATTAAAATTTCAATTTAATTCAAATCGATTAATTTTCAAAAACCTAGTAAGCGTCAATTTACCGTTTTAGTTCAAAACTACATGTTTTAACAATTCTAGTGGCCACAATAATCACATAATAACCTAGTTAAGCCACACAAATATTAACTAGATTTTTATCTCACCTATTTATATTAATTCTAAAATTTCACACAATATTATTTAATTAAGACAATTTAAAAGCAACAATTAGAAATTTAGCAACTAGGTTAGGTTTTGAAATTCTTAGGATGATAAACCACACATTGCAACCTTAATAATGAGCTAAAAACCCTAACTTGAATTCAAAACCGTTTCATTAAAACTCAAATTACAAATTAGAACCAAATTAATATCTAAACTAGTTAGCTTAAGCATTTAACCAATAAATTAAAAATTGGGTTAAGATTTTATACCTCACAATTTGAGATCTAACATGTAGCTCGGCCTCCCAAATTGCTCTCTTGCTTCTTGATCCTTGCTAGTTTGGCAAAAGGAAAAATGGTTAGAGGCCTAAATGCAATTTAGTGGGAATTTGCAAGGATTTTTGAGGCAAAAAGATGATTTTTTTTTGAAGAATTTTTGTAGAGAATGAGATGGGAAAATTGGGGCTGCTCATAAGGGCAGGGCTCGGCCAGCACTTGGTGGAAAAAGAAAGAGTGTGTGTGAAGTGTAAATGTGTGTAGAATTGTCCATATTAATTAAATCTTCTATTCATTCATTCATTTATTAATTTCCTTATCAATTTTTTTTGAAATGAAAAGATGATAATGTCACGACCCGAAAGTACGGAACGTGACTGGCACTTAGATTACGAGACGTCTAAAGGCGTACCGTAACCTAAGTCAGCCAAAATCCAGAAATCTAACCCAAAATCAAAAGAGAGTGAAGGAAAACCTTAAATGAAAACGGTTTTGAAATCAATTAAGTTGCATAGAATCCAAAAAAAAGAACATCAAAAATTCCCGAAAATTTCGGCAGAGTCTCCCCTGTATTTTCTATCCCCCAAAATGGGTACAACAAGATAATAAACCTGTAATTATAAAAATGGCATCCCCAAGCGGGAGCTAGCTCTTCGCCCAAGGCGGATCACAACCACATGCAATATAATAGTAATATCAAGAAAAAGAGCATAAAAGAGATGCAAATACCAGAAAACACACGTCGGCTCAAGTGAGCTCGACCCAAAAGAAACCACAAATATACAAATCTCTCAGTCTCATCACTAGGTCGCATATACAATACAAGTGGTAGATGGAGAATACTAGATACAATGATAACGCAAAAAGAAATAAAGTATACTCGCAACCCACCTACGGGCGATGTCGCGAGTCTGAGCAAAAGGAACTGATGACAAGATAGCCCGCCGCTACAAGACTGACGGGTCCGACCTGCAAGACACTGTGGCACAACGGGGGTGAGTTGCCAGCTCGTGAGTAGAATATAACATCTAGTAAGGCAATCGTAAGAATGCACGCAATGCGGAACAACATGTATGTCACTATGTGATATAATAACTCTAGTATGCATGCACATGTATGCAATATCTTTTCTAACTCTTTAAGTGTTTTAAATGTTAATGTTACTGCATTCTTAACTTTTAGAAAATGAATGTCTGCATAATAGCTAAATATCATCAAGAAATCCTCTGAAAACCCGTGTCAAGCATCGACACCAAATAGGAATCACATCTGTCTCAATATCGGGCTCCGTCAGTCCGGATCGGCCCATATCATAAATCTCACGACAACGGTCGGTATCCTCCGGATATCCGCCGCGCCAGACATCACCGGTAGGTAGTCTTCCCCTGCAAGGCTCATCGTCTACAACTCGATCTTCTTGCCCCGGGGTACCATACCGGGCCCACCATGTACCCGAGACGGTTCATCCACTCCTCGAATCGGGTCTCGAAATCCAACAGAAAACATGAAAACTCATGGTGGACGACACATACATCACGAGAAAACCGCAACTTTGTTTTGAAAATGATAAATATAAGGTTTTGTTAAATTCTTGCGGTTTTCCCCAAAATCCAGAAATCGCAGCAAAACTGAAATCCTCAAGAAAATCATAATGTCCACATGTTATATATATGATAAATGTCTATGATATCAATGTGTATGATGTGAATTTTGGCTAGAGTTCTATGTAAATATGATGATGATGCGAGATATGTGCATGCGATGCAGTTTCATATATCAAGTATGAATGCAGGTGACGATATTAAGATAAACAGGTTCTATCGTGCACGTGGCATGTCAATTACCAAAGGCGTGTGTGTCACATGAATAGTGCGCGTGCAACAGATGCCAATGGTAAGGTGTTCGTGTCCTACGAAATGATATCGCATAGGTAGAGATGAATGTCCATGCAATTTAACATACTGTTCGCTATAAGGGTATGCAGTGTACATGAATGGATAAGCTAACTAACAATATAATCTTGCAAAAAGTAGGGTAATCCTAACTAGGGGGGGCGCCTCGCGCCATCCAGACGATTCCCCCATAGATGAATATATCTACTCACCAGAAATCCCCGCTAATCTGATCCGGCCACCGCTTTGCCTTTACGCGCCGTGTCCGATGTTTCTCCGACCGATCCTAAATTTGCACAACACCAAGTATAAGATTACATAACCCTAAACGATGCAAGTCACATTATACAAATATCGATGCTCACAAATTAATCATAGCATGCACTCGGTGCGCGGAAAAACGCACGAAAATCGCAATCCTTTAACAAAAATCGTCATTTCGGGGAAATCGACAAACTACCACCCGACTAGACGAAACCCCACGTTCGCGCATTCTAATAATCCTATACGAAGCTAATAATATTGCTAACCTAACGCCAATTGACCGCATTCTATTTTCTACAAAAATCTAGTAAGCGAATTCAACGCCGATTCAATGCAAACATCGATATTTTGTCGATTTAGCGAGCATATAAATACACCATTAACCACTACAACCAATTAGAAACCCAAAGCCCTAATTTAACTCTAACCCCATGCTTCAAACCCTAATTAAATGTATTTAAAAAGGCTTAAAATAATAAAAAAAATAATTAATTACGAATTTTTTTTATTTAACTAGAAAATTATAAATGACATTTTAGTGACAAAATTATAGTAATATCTTATTTAAATTTTGTATAATTAGGTCTACAATGAAAAATATCAATTTTGACTTTTTACGGAAAAAGCCGAAAAATTTGCCGATTACCGAAAAACTGCCTAAACGATTTTCGAAGGGTTACAATCTTCCCCCCTAAAAGAAATTCGGTCCCCGAATTTAGAATTTAACTACGCGTACCTTCAAAAAGATGGGGATATCTCTTCCTCATCTCGACCTCGGTCTCCCAGGTGACCTCCTCGCTGTTCGGGCCACGCCAAAGAACCTTGACAGACGGTATGACCTTCGACCTCAATTTCTTCACCTGCCGATCCAAGATGACAACCGGCTGCTCGGTGAAAGAAAGGTCACGCTCTAACTGGATCGTCTGGTGCTGAATCGCCTGGGAAGGATCATGAAGGTACTTGCGGAGCATCGAGACATGGAATACGGGGTGAACATCGGGGAAGCTGGGCGGAAGAGCTAACCGATAAGCGACTGGACCAACACGCTCTAGGATCTCGAAAGGACCAACATATCTAGGACTCAGTTTCCCTTTTCGCCCAAATCTCATCACACCCTTCATCGGAGAGACCTTCAGGAAAACATGATCGCCAACAGCGAACTCGAGTCGGCGACGACGCCTGTCAGCATAAGATTTCTGCCTACTCTGTGCTGCTCTCATCCTGTCCCGAATCAGCTGTATTTTCTCGGTCGTCTCCTGCACAATCTGCGGCCCCAAAATACTGCTCTCCTTGAGCTCTGTCCAACATACAGGCGATCGACATCTCCTCCCATATAAAGCCTCGAAAGGTGCCATCTGAATCGTCTCCTGGAAGCTATTATTGTAGGAAAACTCGATCAAAGGCAAATGACGATCCCAGCTACCACCGAAATCCAAAACACAAGCTCTGAGCATGTCCTCAAGAGTCTGAATCGTACGCTCCGACTGACCGTCAGCCTGAGGATGAAAGGCTGTGCTAAAACTCAATCGGGTGCCCAAAGCTTCCTGTAGTTTCTGCCACAATCGGCTGGTAAACTGGGTGCCACGGTCGGACACGATGCAAGTCGGAACACCATGCAGTCGCACTATCTCATCAATATAAACCTGGGCGTACTGAGAAAATCCAAAAGTGGTCTTCACTGGCAGAAAGTGAGCCGCTTTCGTCAGTCGATCCACAATCACCCAAATAGAGTCATACCCTCGACTGGTCCTGGGTAGACCCACAACGAAGTCCATGGAGACCTGCTCCCACTTCCACTCAGGGATGGGCAAAGGCTGTAACTCGCCGGCTGGCCTCTGGTGCTCAGCCTTGACTTGCTGACAAGTCAGGCATCTCGTCACAAAGTCTGTAATATCCTTCTTCATCCCGTCCCACCAGTAAACCTCTCTCAAATCACGATACATCTTGGTGGAACCTGGGTGAACACTGTATACTGATCTATGTGCCTCCTCGAGAATATCACGCCTCAGTCCCTCTGAATCTGGCACACACAGTCGAGTCCTAAATCGAAGTATCCCCTGATCATCAATCACGAACTCAGAAACTCTGCCCTGCCGAATCTGCTCAATAATCTCTAATGTACGGGCATCGCCGAACTGTGCCTCGTGGATACGGTCAAGTAACTGTGGGCGTGCTCTGAAATGGGCCAGCTGTCCTCCTGTAGGAGTAAACTCGAACTGCGCTCTGCTATCACATAAAACCTGCCAATCCGCCGTCGACTGCATCTGTGCTGCGCTCAAACAAGATAAGCTACCTCCGGGCCTCCTACTCAAAGCATCTGCCACCACATTCGCCTTGCCCGGATGGTATAAAATCTCGCAGTTATAATCCTTCACCAACTCCATCCAACGGCGTTGTCTCAGGTTCAGGTCTCACTGCTGGAAGATATACTTCAAACTCTTGTGGTCAGTGAATATCTGGCACGACTCACCGTATAGGTAATGTCTCCAGATCTTAATTGCAAATACCACTGCAGCCATCTCTAAATCATGGGTGGGGTAGTTCTGTTCGTGTTTCCTCAGCTGCCGAGAAGCATACGCGATAACTCTGTCGTGCTGCATCAACACACATCCCAGCCCCACTCTAGAAGCATCACAATATACCACGAACCCGCCTGATCCTGAAGGCAATGCTAACACTGGTGCAGTAGTCAGACGAGACTTCAACTGCTGGAAGCTATCCTCACATGCCTGGGTCCAATCAAAAGGAACCCCCTTCCGGGTCAACCCGGTCAACGGTGCAGCAATGCGGGAGAAATCCTGGACGAAACGTCGATAATAGCCGGCCAGACCTAGAAAGCTACGAACCTTTGTGACTGATACCGGTCTAGGCCAATGCTGAACTGCCTCGATCTTCTTCGGGTCCACGCAAATACCATCTCTCGTCACCACATGACCCAAGAAGTCGACACTGTCTAGCCAGAATGCGCACTTGGAGAATTTGGCGAACAGCTGATGCTCCCTCAAAGTCTGCAATGTGATACGTAAGTGCTGCTCATGCTCCTCCCGGCTCCGAGAATAAACCAAGATGTCGTCAATGAACACAATGATGAACTGATCGAGATACGGCCTGAATACGCGGTTCATCAAATCCATAAATGCTGCCGGGGCATTGGTGAGCCCGAACGACATCACCAAGAACTCATAATGACCATAACGAGTACGGAAGGAGGTCTTCGGAATATCCTCCTTCCGAACCCGCAACTGGTGATAACCTGACCGTAAATCAACCTTCGAGAGAAACCCTGCACCCTGGAGCTGATCAAATAAGTCATCAATGCAGGGTAGGGGATACCTGTTCCGCACAGTAACTCGGTTCAGCTGACGATAATCAATGCATAAACGCATACTTCCGTCCTTCTTCTTAACAAACAAGACGGGAGCGCCCCAAGGTGACACACTCGGTCGGATAAGCCCTTTGTACAGCAAGTCCTGTAACTGATCCTTTAGCTCTCTCAGCTCCGCCGGGGCCATCCGATAAGGAGGTATAGAAATAGGCCCCGTGCCGGGGATCAAGTCAATACAGAACTCAATCTCACGCTCTGGTGGCAGACCAGGCAGCTCATCAGGGAATACATCAGGAAACTCTCTCACAACAGGGACCTGGTCCAACGGAACCTCTGTAGAGCTAGTATCACAAACATAGGCTAAGAATCCATGACACCCTTTCCTTAAGAGCTGACCAGCGCGAAGAGAAGAAATCAAGCTGGGAAGGGTAGCGCTACGATCTCCCTGAATAATAAGAACCGGCTCACCAGGAAAACTGAATTTGACTGCTTTTTCACGGCAGTCCACGGATGCATAACAGGTGGCTAGCCAGTCCAAACCAAGAAGAACGTAAAAGTCTAGCATATCGAGGAGAATCAAATCTACTGAAGAATCTCTCTCCCCGATACGAACGGAACAAGATCGGTATACAAAACGGGCAACAAAAGACTCGCCTACCGGGGTAATAACGACAAGCGGCTGATCTAACGGAGATGACTCTCGGCCCAACCTCGGTGCAAAATACGTGGAAACATAGGAATGTGTGGAGCCTGGATCAAATAATACCCGTGCATCAAAAGAACATACTGGCAGAGTACCTGTCACGACGGCATTGGATGCCTGTGCATCCTGAGGAGTCAACGCGAACACTCGGGCCTGTCCACCACTAATAGCTGGCTGTCCTCTGCCTCTACCTCGGCCTCTGCCTCTGCCTCTGTCGCCTCGTCCTCGCGGAACCGGACCGCCACGCCCACGGCCTCTAGAAGCATCTGGCTGGCGTGAAGCATCATCAGGAGTAGGAAGTAAAGCTCTCTGAGAAGGTGGTGAGGGTGGTAAAGTCACATACGGGACTGTCGCCGTGCCCGAACGTCCCATGGTACAGTCTCTGACACGGTGGTACTGACTCCCACACCGAAAACATCCTGGAGACGACTGCTGGGTCTGTGGATATGAACCAAATAACTGACCTCGTCTCAATCCTCTGCCTCCGCCATCTCCCGGAAATAATCTATCACGATGTCTGCCCATCTGCCGCTGAGCTGGCATATCAGTACGGATCCTCTTCGGCCCAGAAGCGACCGGAGTCTCAGAAATACGCTCCTCCAAAAGTAAGGCTGCATCCATCGCGGCTGCGTATGTATCAAAGTGCTGGGTGCCGATGGCAAGGAATAGCTGTGTATCAAGCCCTCGCACAAACCTCTTTATTCTCTTCTCTTCTGTGTTGACTAGGTACGGAGCATATCGAGACAACTGGGTAAACTGTATATCATACTCCGACACTGTCATCCTAGGAGTCTTGCGCAAAGACTCAAAACTACGGGCTCGAGCATCTCGGACACTCTCCGGAAGAAAACGGGCAAGAAATGCAGCTGTAAACTCATCCCAGGTCATAGAAGGCAGACCTGCAGCTCGGCCTCTCTCTACTGAGTCGTACCATGTCTAGGCAAGACCCTCCAGACGAAAACTCGCAAACTCCACCAATCTATCCTCAGAACACCTCAACGAACGGCCAATCCGTGCCATCCTATCGAGAAATGCCTGTGGGTCCTCTGTTGCATCTGTACCGGTAAAAGCTGGAGGTCTCAATCTCATGAACTCCTGTAGTGAAACAGGGATAGTCTCCGTAGTAGCAGCAGGAGTGACCATCTGTGCAGCAGGTACGATCGTGGTCTGTGCGGTGGAAGGAACGTCCTCGGATCTCTGTGCCCGGCTGGACTCAACTAAAGATCCCATCATCTGCCGCAACTCTTGCATGCCGGCCTCTAATCTGGCAATACGGTCAGGATAAGGCGGATCAGTATGACCCTGAGGGGTAGGAGTATCCTCCCGCTCGATCCTCGCCTCAGACGGGCCTGCCCGAATCTCATCCCTAGCGGCAGCCCGCTGAGCTCTCGTAGTCTTTGGCGGCATCGAAGCTGGAATAAGAAATAGAACTGATAAGGACAATGAGATTGGATCAAGGAATGCAAGGAATCACGAAAGGAAATACAAGTAATTATGTCCTAAGGTCACTTAGGCGGAGTACCGTATCGTAAGTATGCCGCGGATCATACCCACGCTACGCCACTCTGCTTAAGTCACCTACTCCATCTACCAAGGTCGTCCTACACTCAGAAAGGTAAAACCTGGCTCTGATACCAACTTTGTCACGACCCGAAAGTACGGAACGTGACTGGCACTTAGATTACGAGACGTCTAAAGGCGTACCGTAACCTAAGTCAGCCAAAGCCCAGAAATCTAACCCAAAATCAAAAGAGAGTGAAGGAAAACCTTAAATGAAAACGGTTTTGAAATCAATTAAGTTGCATAGAATCCAAAAAAAAGAACATCAAAAATTCCCGAAAATTTCGGCAGAGTCTCCCCTGTATTTTCTATCCCCCAAAATGGGTACAACAAGATAATAAACCTGTAATTATAAAAATGGCATCCCCAAGCGGGAGCTAGCTCTTCGCCCAAGGCGGATCACAACCACATGCAATATAATAGTAATATCAAGAAAAAGAGCATAAAAGAGATGCAAATACCAGAAAACACACGTCGGCTCAAGTGAGCTCGACGCAAAAGAAACCACAAATATACAAATCTCTCAGTCTCATCACTAGGTCGCATATACAATACAAGTGGTAGATGGAGAATACTAGATACAATGATAAAGCAAAAAGAAATAAAGTATACTCGCAACCCACCTACGGGCGATGTCGCGAGTCTGAGCAAAAGGAACTGATGACAAGATAGCCCGCCGCTACAAGACTGACGGGTCCGACCTGCAAGACACTGTGGCACAACGGGGGTGAGTTGCCAGCTCATGAGTAGAATATAACATCTAGTAAGGCAATCGTAAGAATGCACGCAATGCGGAACAACATGTATGTCCCTATGTGATATAATAACTCTAGTATGCATGCACATGTATGCAATATCTTTTCTAACTCTTTAAGTGTTTTAAATGTTAATGTTACTGCATTCTTAACTTTTAGAAAATGAATGTCTGCATAATAGCTAAATATCATCAAGAAATCCTCTGAAAACCCGTGTCAAGCATCGACACCAAATAGGAATCACATCTGTCTCAATATCGGGCTCCGTCAGTCCGGATCGGCCCATATCATAAATCTCACGACAACGGTCGGTATCCTCCGGATATCCGCCGTGCCAGACATCACCGGTAGGTAGTCTTCCCCTACCAGGCTCATCGTCTACAACTCGATCTTCTTGCCCCGGGGTACCATACCGGGCCCACCATGTACCCGAGACGGTTCATCCACTCCTCGAATCGGGTCTCGAAATCCAACAGAAAACATGAAAACTCATGGTGGACGACACATACATCACGAGAAAACCGCAACTTTGTTTTGAAAATGATAAATATAAGGTTTTGTTAAATTCTTGCGGTTTTCCCCAAAATCCAGAAATCGCAGCAAAACTGAAATCCTCAAGAAAATCATAATGTCCACATGTTATATATATGATAAATGTCTATGATATCAATGTGTATGATGTGAATTTTGGCTAGAGTTCTATGTAAATATGATGATGATACGAGATATGTGCATGCGATGCAGTTTCATATATCAAGTATGAATGCAGGTGACGATATTAAGATAAACAGGTTCTATCGTGCACGTGGCATGTCAATTACCAAAGGCGTGTGTGTCACATGAATAGTGCGCGTGCAACAGATGCCAATGGTAAGGTGTTCGTGTCCTACGAAATGATATCGCATGGTAGAGATGAATGTCCATGCAATTTAACATACTGTTCGCTATAAGGGTATGCAGTGTACATGATTGGATAAACTAACTAACAATATAATCTTGCAAAAAGTAGGGTAATCCTAACTAGGGGGGCGCCTCGCGCCATCCAGACGATTCCCCCATAGATGAATATATCTACTCACCAGAAATCCCCGCTAATCTGATCCGGCCACCGCTTTGCCTTTACGCGCCGTGTCCGATGATTCTCCGACCGATCCTAAATTTGCACAACACCAAGTATAAGATTACATAACCCTAAACGATGCAAGTCACATTATACAAATATCGATGCTCACAAATTAATCATAGCATGCACTCGGTGCGCGGAAAAACGCACGAAAATCGCAATCATTTAACAAAAATCGCCATTTCGGGGAAATCGACAAACTACTGTTAGTGTATATGCCCTAGAGGCCATTACTGTATCATACTAGTTTGTATATTACTTGATGGAAGCTTGGGATATTCACCTTGTATAAACAATCTTGCTCAATATAGTAGTATGCTACTTGGTTTGTTTCTACTTCAATGTGTACTTGTGTTTATTTCAGTATATCACTTATACGCATTAGTGGAGCCCTTAGGATCTTTGCTTGATTACCAGCGTTGTGATGGCAGTCGCACTAGTAGGGGCTGGGTAATCTATAGGCACATCCTTATACAGGTCCCTAGTCGTAGGACTATCGAGACAGGGCATCGATACTCCGGAGTAGACTAGCGTATGCGCTTCTCATCCCAGTATGGGAGATGGTCTGTCCCACAGCCATCAGTACGTCGTACTGGAGATAGTATACGGGTGCTCGTTGGGTTACGAGTACACTGGACAGGACTCGTCGGGAACTGACAGGTTGGTATTATACCTATCGTCAGTTATCAGTTCCCAGGTGACATGAGTACAGCTTAGTCCGCTGACTTGACACTGGCACTTCGCCTCGAGTGTGTTCCCACTGCACTTTGATCACTACCCTACCACGGCTCAAAGGAGTCGTGCAAACAGGTGGTGATTGGGTGCAGTCCCGAAGCACTTGGAGGCAGTGACGGTTAGACAGGATTCATCTCTCCCGGTATTGGGGGTTGACATCGCGCTGTGTCTAGGAGAGCCATTACACGAGTAGTCCCTGGCCAGGGCAAGCGAGATATACTGGTAGGTTTCCAGTGTTATCTCAGGGTGTTTTGGGCTTCACTCCGACATGACTTGTACCGCTATTGGGGGACTGACGTTTTACCGCCCCCTAGGCCCGACATGCGATGTATCAGACGAACAGACCGGACTGTACGGAGAATGTCACATTCAGACTCAGTAGGAGTTCAGATGGGGTTTCACCTCGTCAGCCTTCTTGTCGGCATCTACCTGGGGACAGTTACGCACAGCTAGTGCCGCTTGCGGTCTGTGGTTAAACCCACTGCCAGCGTAGTGTCGAGTCTTTAGAGTCCCACACAGAGGGTATTCGCCTCTGGGCAAAACAGAGTAGAGGTCGCATGGTTTTGCGACAGGGTTCGTTCTCATCCGCGCACTTGTGCACGTTTGGAGTCCGGACGGATTATACTGGCAGGCTCTGGTTTGAGCCAGATACTGGTATATATATTTGGGGTTGCTTTTATATCTTGGTATTCTTGTTCCTCGGAACGAGAATGCAGGTGTGTATGCACAGTTGCTTGAGGCGGAGGATGAGGTATTTCATTAGGGTTTCGGAACGGGTGCGTATGCACAGTTGACAGTTATCATTTTCCAAACCCTAATGGATTTATGAATTATCTATTAATAATAGTAATTAAATGAGAATTATGTTATGGTTGATTTTGTTGACTTGTTGACCATGGTTGACTTGTTGACCATGGTTGAATGTTGACCACCATCATGCTTTAAAAAGTCCTCCTTGATTCATGCTTACATTTCATTAAATGAAGCATGGTAGTGGTCATTCCAAATTGCCATCAACTATTCTCATTTTGAATTATTATTATTTAGATAATTGTTTTTCTTTTGGCATTATGGTTGCAAGAAAGAAAAACATAGCTCATTATCTCATTTAGCTTCTCTCTCCTCACTTCATCTTCTTCTTCCTCTAGCAAAGAGAAACCTTCTCATGTGTTGAGAATCCTTCTCTTTAAAAAGAAAAGCAAACCCTAGTCACTCTCTACTCATTCTAGGTTCAAGGTTTAGCAAGCCGGAAACCCTAGTTCACTCAAAGATCGAGGAAGAGACCAAAGGTCGAACCTTCGAGGTGGATCCATCTTCGACGGAAGAAGGCGACGAAAAGAGAACCATCAACCTCTACAAGATTTCAAGAAGAAGGAGTTCAAGTTTAGGTATAACCTTCATCCGAGTAGCTAACTCCTTTTAGCGTATTTGCTAGTTTAGTTTAGACACGATCCCGACCTTGTTTAGTCCATGTTGCCTCTTGCGATAAAAATTTGTTTTTTATACCGTTTCCGCCTCCCCGTAAGCACCGGGGGTCGCAATATGGACTTACAGTGGTATCAGAGCCTAACTAAACTTAAACTAGCTTGGTAGCGAAGTGTATGGAAGTTCGAAACCGAAAAATCGCAAAACCGGAAAAACCAAAACCCTAAGTTTCTGTTGAAATTTTTTCTGCTCTAAATGAAAAACTTTATACTCCAAAAATCGGCTCAGGGTTTTCTAAGAACACCCACCAAAAACGATAGCATGATTCCTTCAAAGCGCCGCCCTTCCGCGGCCTCACCTGTTCATAAGGCCGCGGATCCGCCGCTGTTTGATGTCCTCTCTGCATCGTTTTTCGTGCAGTGTTCTTCTGTGTTGGTTTTGGGATTTTTCAGATGTATTATATGTGCCCAGATTTTCCAGAACTGAAATTCACTTTTGGGGTCCTATAATTCCGTATTTTTTCCGAACTTCACTGCACTTTGGCTATGTTGGTTATATCTGTGTTGCTTGCATGTATTGAACGTCGGCTAATCGCTATAAGTCGATTAGTCGGGGTTATACATGATCTGTGTTTGATATTGGAATGTGTATATGAATGTGTTGGACTGTCGCGGGTGAATAGCCGGGGTGGATGTGAGATGAGCTTTTGTTTTTCTTTCATTCATTGTAAATGTAAATTGATGTAATAATATTATTTGTTTGGCCGCACAACCGGGTCGGGGTTGTAGCCGTCATTGTATAATTCTTTTTACTGTTTTTGCTCCTAGGATAGACCCATGGAGGGGTGCACAAACTGCCGAGTACTTGGCGGGTAGTTTGCCGCACCCGTAGGGGTCTTGGGTGGGGTATTTGGCTATTCACCGCGACCGTGTAATCCGCTTTTCATTGCAGGCTCGAAAGGATTGCGGATTGCTAGTATATCCAATGTATTCATCTGTGATCTGTAATGTCTATCATTGCTTTCTATTTAGGCGTTGCTTATGTTTTACAGCCGCGCTAGCCCAGCCTCCGCTCTGTCGTTAGTTAAGTAACCTAACGAGTGATGACGGGACCCCGTGGCGAATGCGAATGGCATAAGCGTACGTCATATTTTGGTTGTTTTCTGCAATGGTAGGATTAAATGATGGGACGCATTAAAAGAACTAATGCAAGAATATCACGCATTAAAAGAACTAATGCAAGATAATAAACCAAGTTAAAATCGTTGGAACACTTTCGAAAAACCACTCGGTTCTTTTCAAAACTAACTTTTAAATGCGGAGCTTGAGCCACTCCTTCTAAAAGCTATCTCGTTCCATTGATTATATCAAGTTCACTACGTTCACGGTTTTACTAAAACCATTCGTAGCCCTCCGTCGTTTCGCATGAATAGGCAATAGTATTCAAGCTGTGTATTTTGGCCAAAGTCAAGGCACAGTGATTGGTAGCTATTGGGTGTTCATGTGTAGCATAGATAGATGCGTTGGTTTGGGACAGTCGTGCTGCCATTTTGGCCAAAGTCAAGGGTATGTACGGATGGATCCAAATTAACCTGGAAAGTGACGGGTAGAACTTGACATGTGACTTATGATATTTTGGCCAAAGTCAAGGTCATAAGAGCATGGGGCAAAAATCCACATCGGGAGTTTCATAAGTACTGAAACTTGCTAGATTTGCATACCATTTGGAGTGTGATGATTATGGTAGGATTCCTTCATTTTCGTCACGCGATGATATTTGGATTCCGATCCTACTGTGAGTATATGCTACTCCTCGGGAAATTTCTCACTAAACGATCAATGCTATAAACCTAGTAGGTGCCTAGAAAGGTGTTAGCGGGGCTACGCCCCCAGGGAAAAGAGGTTCTTAAATTAAGGAACTTCGCGAAAGCGTTGGAAAACCTCCCTCGAAGTACCGACACTGGCCTGGCTGAACGGTTAAGCAAGTATTGTGCGGTGGGATTGATCCCGGCTAATTCTTCCTTTGTGGTTTGAGGAGGGATTCGAGAGACAGTGGGAGCCATCCTGTTTAGACAAATTAAAAACCATTCGAAACTTGCAAGAGCATCGTGCTAAGTGTTTCTTCTCTCCCCCTGCAGCGACCAAATCGAAATGACTGGACTTAAGTTACTTCTAGATAAAAACATACTGACAGGGCCAAACTACAAAGATTGGCTCAGGAATGTCAAATTGGCAATCACTTACGACAAGCTGGGGTATCTTCTTACCACCAAAGCTCCCCCCGTCCCAGGTCCCACCTCCAGCGTCGCGGATAAGGAAATCCGTAAGACTTGGGAGATTGATTGCGCGAAGGCCAGGTGCCTCGTGCTTGCCTCTATGGACAACGAACATCAGAGGAGGCATGAGAATATGGACCTCGAGTCCATATTTCTCCATACAAAAGAACTGTATGGAGAGCAGTCTCGTATCGCAAGATACGAAGTGTCGAAGAAGTTGTTTTCGACAAAGTTGGCCGTCGGATCATCGGTAGCGGACCACGTGCTTAAGATGATTGGCTACACTGAGGAGCTCGCAGAACTTGGGACCACGTTGGATAGTGAACTCTATACAGATTTAATTCTCCAGTCCCTTCCATCCACTTACGCCCAGTTCATACTGAATTTCAACTTGCAAGAAAAGGAAGTTGAACTTTCAGAACTCCTCAACCTGCTGAGGAGCGCAGAGGGCACCCTACAGAAGGGTAGGGATACACCCGCTTTGTTTGTAGGAGGATCTTCTTCCTCTAGGTCCAAGGCGAAAGCCAAGGGAAAGAGGAAGAAAGCCCCCGCCAAACCAAGAGGCGGTGTTAGTAAAGTGGGTACGAAGGGAAAGGAAAAGGCAACAAAGATAGAGAGGAAGCTTATTGGTAAAGAGGAATGCTTCTATTGTCACAAGAGTGGACACTGGAAGAAAGATTGCAGGGCTTGGAAAGCCAGGACACAGGAACTGAAGCAGGTTGCGGCTTCAGCTTCAGGTGTGTATGTTATTGAAAACTGTCTTTCTATAAACTCTACTTCCTGGGTATTGGATACCGGATCAGGATCTCATATCTGTAATTCTTTGCAGGCGTTGAGAAACCGTAGGGTTTTGAAGGCAGGTGACATGACCCTCAGAGTTGCGAACGGAGCTAGCATGGATGCTAAAGCCGTGGGGGACTATCACCTGGGAATGTCAGATGGGCATGTTTTGGTTTTGCGTAATTGCTTTTTTGTACCCAACGCAACTTGTAATATCATTTCTGTATCTTTGGTTTCTAAAGAAGGTTATGAATTTGCGTTTGTAAGTAATGTTGTAAACATTCACCTTAATCAAGTTCTGATTGGGTCAGGTACACTGAGCAATGGTATATACGTATTAAACCAACCACAGATTTTCAATGTCCAGAATACACACAAAAGAAAGTCTCCAGATATCAATCAGACTTTCTTATGGCATTGTAGACTGGGTCACATCAATGAGAGAAGGTTGACTAAGTTACATACAGAAGGATATTTGGATCCGTTCGAATATCAATCATATGCCACTTGTCAATCCTGTCTCAAAGGAAAGATGACAAAGACTCCGTTCACTGGACAAGGAGTAAGAGCGAGCGAGCTCTTGGGACTCGTACACAGCGACGTGTGCGGTCCAATGTCTACACATGCGCGAAGCGGTTATTCTTACTTCATTACTTTTACGGATGATTTTTCAAGATACGGTTATGTCTTCTTAATGAAACATAAGTCCGAAGCTTTTGAAAAATTCCAGGAATTTAAGAATGAAGTAGAAAAACAAACCGGCAAAAGTATCAAGATTCTAAGATCGGATCGAGGTGGAGAATACTTAAGTGCCGAGTTCCTGAATTATTTAAAAGAGAACGGGATTCTCTCTCAGCTTACTCCTCCATACACTCCGCAACACAACGGTGTATCGGTGAGACGGAACCGAACCTTATTGGATATGGTACGGTCCATGATGAGTAACGCTGAGTTACCGCGATCATTCTGGGGGTATGCACTAGAATCAGCTGCGTACCTTTTGAACCGAGTTCCTACTAAGACTGTGCCTACTACACCATATGAGATGTGGTGCGGGAAGAGACCCCATCTCAGTCACATTAAGACTTGGGGAAGTCCAGCTTTTGTTAAAAAGCAGCATGCGGACAAGCTCGAGGCGCGCTCAGTACTGTGTAAGTTTGTGGGATATCCAAAGAATTCCAAGGGATATCTCTTCTACTACGAAGAGGAACAAAAAGTTCTTGTTTCTCGTCATGCCCACTTTCTAGAACATCAGTTCTTAGAAAAAGAATTAAGTGGGTGCGCAGTAGAACTGGAAGAAATTCCAGAACCGCAGACTATTACTGAAAGCTTAGTGGAACCAGAGGGTTCAAATGAACAGGACATTCCTACGCCGCTCCGCAGAAGTAGTAGGCAGTCTCATCCGCCCGAGAGATACTACGGTTTTCTCATAGACGGGGATAGAGAGGATTGCGTCATAGATTATGACGAGCCTACTAGCTTCCAACAGGCCGTTCAGAGCGTTGACTCGGTAAAATGGCTGGATGCAATGCGGACCGAAATGGAGTCCATGTACACCAACAAAGTATGGACGTTGGACATTGCTCCAGACGGGGTAAAACCCGTAGGATGCAAGTGGATCTTCAAAAGGAAGATTGGTGTAGATGGACAGGTTGAGACCTATAAAGCTAGACTTGTAGCAAAGGGTTTCCGTCAAAGACCTGGCTTGGACTATGACGAAACCTTTTCTCCAGTGGCTATGCTGAAATCCATTCGGATCCTTCTTGCCATTGCTTCCTTCCACGATTATGAGATTTGGCAGATGGACGTAAAGACCGCTTTTCTAAATGGAAATTTAGAGGAGTGTGTCTATATGGATCAGCCAGAGGGTTTCATTCAGAGTGGGAGCAGCGGAAAGGTGTGCAAGTTGCTTAAGTCCATCTATGGACTAAAGCAGGCATCGCGGGTTGGAACATCTGTTTTGATGAGACGGTCAAGGAATTTGACTTTATCAAAAATCCAGATGAACCGTGCATCTATAGTAGATTTGTAGCGAGAACTGTGGTATTCCTTGTTTTTTACGTGGATGACATTCTCTTAATAGGAAATGACATTCCTATGCTACAATCTGTCAAGGGTTTCTTGTCACACAGGTTCTCCATGAAAGACCTGGGTGATGCCTCTTACATCCTGGGGATCCGGATCCATCGTGATAGATCCAAGAGGATATTAGGACTTTCATAGTCCAGGTACATCGACACCGTACTGAAAAGATTCAGTATGGAAGATTCCAAGCGCGGTAACCTACCGGCTTGTCACGGGATCACCCTCTCTAAAGAGATGTCTCCCAAGACTGATTTGGAGAGGGATCGCATGTCTATTATACCCTACGCTTCTGCGGTAGGCTCTATAATGTATGCGATGTTGTGTACCAGACCGGATGTAGCTTATGCACTGAGTGTAGTAAGCCGGTATCAGTCAAACCCTGGGGAGAAACATTGGATAGCAGTAAAGAACATTCTCAAGTACCTGAGAAAGACTAAGGAGATGTTCTTGGTGTATGGCGGAAAAGACCTCCAGATTGAGGCCTTTGCTGACTCCAGCTTCCAGAGTGACAAGGATGATTCCAAGTCCATGTCGGGTTTTGTCTTTACCCTCAATGGAGGGGCGGTGTGTTGGAAGAGTTCCAAACAGGAAACCGTTGCAGACTCAACTATGGAAGCGGAATACATCGCTGCATCTGATGCCGCAAAAGAAGCTGTCTGGATAAGGAAGTTCTTAAAAGAACTTCAGGTGGTTCCGTCCATTGTTGACCCAGTACCTCGGTATTGCGACAACAACGGGGCTATAGCTTTAGCAAAGGAACCCAGGTCCCGTCAGAGATCCAGGCACATCTTGAGGCGGTATCACCTGATCAGGGAGATCGTGGATCGCAAGGAGATCGAGGTTCGGAGGGTTGCTTCAGAAGAGAACACTGCAGATCCATTCACCAAGGCCTTACCCCAGACTCAGTTCGAGCGGCTGATCGAGATGATAGGTCTTCGGTACGCCAGTTCATGGCCTTAGTGCAAGTGGGAGATTGTTAGTGTATATGCCCTAGAGGCCATTACTGTATCATACTAGTTTGTATATTACTTGATGGAAGCTTGGGATATTCACCTTGTATAAACAATCTTGCTCAATATAGTAGTATGCTACTTGGTTTGTTTCTACTTCAATGTGTACTTGTGTTTATTTCAGTATATCACTTATACGCATTAGTGGAGCCCTTAGGATCTTTGCTTGATTACCAGCGTTGTGATGGCAGTCGCACTAGTGGGGGCTGGGTAATCTATAGGCACATCCTTATACAGGTCCCTAGTCGTAGGACTATCGAGACAGGGCATCGATACTCCGGAGTAGACTAGCGTATGCGCTTCTCATCCCAGTATGGGAGATGGTCTGTCCCACAGCCATCAGTACGTCGTACTGGAGATAGTATACGGGTGCTCGTTGGGTTACGAGTACACTGGACAGGACTCGTCGGGAACTGACAGGTTGGTATTATACCTATCGTCAGTTATCAGTTCCCAGGTGACATGAGTACAGCTTAGTCCGCTGACTTGACACTGGCACTTCGCCTCGAGTGTGTTCCCACTGCACTTTGATCACTACCCTACCACGGCTCAAAGGAGTCATGCAAACAGGTGGTGATTGGGTGCAGTCCCGAAGCACTTGGAGGCAGTGACGGTTAGACAGGATTCGTCTCTCCCGGTATTGGGGGTTGACATCGCGCTGTGTCTAGGAGAGCCATTACACGAGTAGTCCCTGGCCAGGGCAAGCGAGATATACTGGTAGGTTTCCAGTGTTATCTCAGGGTGTTTTGGGCTTCACTCCGACACGACTTGTACCGCTATTGGGGGACTGACGTTTTACCGCCCCCTAGGCCCGACATGCGATGTATCAGACGAACAGACCGGACTGTACGGAGAATGTCACATTCAGACTCAGTAGGAGTTCAGATGGGGTTTCACCTCGTCAGCCTTTTTGTCGGCATCTACCTGGGGACCGTTACGCACAGCTAGTGCCGCTTGCGGTCTGTGGTTAAACCCACTGCCAGCGTAGTGTCGAGTCTTTAGAGTCCCACACAGAGGGTATTCGCCTCTGGGCAAAACACAGTAGAGGTCGCATGGCTTTGCGACAGGGTTCGTTCTCATCCGCGCACTTATGCACGTTTGGAGTCCGGACGGATTATACTGGCAGGCTCTGGTTTGAGCCAGATACTGGTATATATATTTGGGGTTGATTTTATATCTTGGTATTCTTGTTCCTCGGAACGAGAATGCAGGTGTGTATGCACAGTTGCTTGAGGCGGAGGATGAGGTATTTCATTAGGGTTTCGGAACGGGTGCGTATGCACAGTTGACAGTTATCATTTTCCAAACCCTAATGGATTTATGAATTATCTATTAATAATAGTAATTAAATGAGAATTATGTTATGGTTGATTTTGTTGACTTGTTGACCATGGTTGACTTGTTGACCATGGTTGAATGTTGACCACCATCATGCTTTAAAAAGTCCTCCTTGATTCATGCTTACATTTCATTAAATGAAGCATGGTAGTGGTCATTCCAAATTGCCATCAACTATTCTCATTTTGAATTATTATTATTTAGATAATTGTTTTTCTTTTGGCATTATGGTTGCAAGAAAGAAAAACATAGCTCATTATCTCATTTAGCTTCTCTCTCCTCACTTCATCTTCTTCTTCCTCTAGCAAAGAGAAACCTTCTCATGTGTTGAGAATCCTTCTCTTTAAAAAGAAAAGCAAACCCTAGTCACTCTCTACTCATTCTAGGTTCAAGGTTTAGCAAGCCGGAAACCCTAGTTCACTCAAAGATCGAGGAAGAGCCCAAAGGTCGAACCTTCGAGGTGGATCCATCTTCGACGGAAGAAGGCGACGAAAAGAGAACCATCAACCTCTACAAGATTTCAAGAAGAAGGAGTTCAAGTTTAGGTATAACCTTCATCTGAGTAGCTAACTCCTTTTAGCGTATTTGCTAGTTTAGTTTAGACACGATCCCGACCTTGTTTAGTCCATGTTGCCTCTTGCGATAAAAATTTGATTTTTATACCGTTTCCGCCTCCCCGTAAGCACCGGGGGTCGCAATATGGACTTACAACTACCACCCGACT
The DNA here is from genome assembly GCA_030015575.1 of Agapanthus africanus. Classification (NCBI taxonomy): domain Eukaryota; kingdom Viridiplantae; phylum Streptophyta; class Magnoliopsida; order Asparagales; family Amaryllidaceae; genus Agapanthus; species Agapanthus africanus. Next base: position 462,449,846 of record CM057337.1, on the reverse strand, counting down.
AGACGAAACCCCGCGTTCGCGCATTCTAATAATCCTATACGAAGCTAATAATATTGCTAACCTAACGCCAATTGACCGCATTCTATTTTCTACAAAAATCTAGTAAGCGAATTCAACGCCGATTCAATGCAAACATCGATATTTTGTCGATTTAGCGAGCATATAAATACACCATTAACCACTACAACCAATTAGAAACCCAAAGCCCTAATTTAACTCTAACCCCATGCTTCAAACCCTAATTAAATGTATTTAAAAAGGCTTAAAATAATAAAAAAATAATTAATTACGAATTTTTTTTTTATTTAACTAGAAAATTATAAATGATATTTTAGTGACAAAATTATAGTAATATCTTATTTAAATTTTCTATAATTAGGTCTACAATAAAAAATATCAATTTTGACTTTTTACGGAAAAAGCCGAAAAATTTGCCGATTACCGAAAAACTGTCTAAACGATTTTCGAAGGGTTACAGATAAAGAGAGAAAAAGGGGGGTTGCTGGTGTGCTCGGCCACTAGGAGGGGAATGGGTGTGTGTGTGAGAATTGTGTAGAATTTTCTATGATAAAAACACCCCTCAATTTTCATAACTACAAGTTACATCATTTCTTAGTTTAAATTTATTTTATTTTATTTTTCCTTTGACCCTACAAACCACTAGAACTTGGAATAACTTGATTAAAAATTATGTTACAAACTAGGTTTTAGTTTGTCATGGTTCCTAAGTATGTAATTAACCCATTTAAATTTGTATTTATCACTAATTTAATGTATATTTAAAAGCTTAAATTAATATTTAAAATAATGAATTACGGAAAAATATTTAAATAACTAACAATATATAAGTGACTAAATAAATACCAAATACTAGAAATTACTTAGTTAAAATAGTTGTTCTTGAGTCTATGATGAAAAATAATTATACTTATGTTTTACGGAAAATACGATTTATTTTACCGATTATCAGAAAATTCACCTAAAGAATTTTATTAATTTATATTTTTAATACATTACAACAGGGGTCAATGCGTTCTCACCTGCAGGGCAAAAGTTTCATTTCATTTTTTATTTCTTTCCATGATACACTATCATTTCAGCTTTTTATACCGAGAAAGTCGCGATTGCCCAATCATTTCGGCTATTTTTTCGTGATGCCCATTCATTTCGGCTGTTTTTATTTTTCTTTACTCGCTGCTTTTTATTGCGAGTTGCCAAATCATTTCGGCTATTTTTATACACATATATTCTACTCGCTGATTTTTGTTGCGAGTTGTCCTATCATTTTGGCTATTTCATATGCATATTTGACTCGCTGATTTTTATTGCAAGTATGGAACCGGAGGTCTGATACCAATCTTAGCATCAGTATCACTGTGACTGGAATATTGCCAGGAGCGAATCATCATTTGCCGTGAAAGGGCTCAGAATTTGATACCAATCTTAGGCATCAGCATCGCTACCACTGGGACATTGCTAGAAGCGAATCATCATTTGCCTTTGTCAATTCGAACAATGGTGGCTTAGCAAACAGGGTTATGATCCTGTCGACTAAGGCTTTTTGAATTCATAAGCCGTAAGGGACTCATAAAGGTGTTCCTCTCTACGAGTCGTGAGGATCTCGTAGGTGTGTTTTCTCCTTAGGAGTCATGAGGACTCCTAAGTGTGTATCTCTTATGAGTCATAAGGATCTTACAAGAGTGTTTTCTCCTTATAAGTCGAGAGGACTTACAAGTGTCGTTCATCAAATAGGGATATTTCACGCCATTGGTGGAACTAGATGAGGGGAACGTTTATTTGTGCCCATGGGTTGTATATAAGGGCCGATATCGGACCGCTTGTAGGGCAACTTGGGGAGTGTGATGGCTTAAGAACAAGTTCAGGTCCCCGTATCTTAAAGCTTTTGAATCCTATGAGCCGTGAGGGTCTCACAGGGAGGATTCTCCTTACGAGTCGTGAGGATCTCGTAAGTGTAATTTCTCCTTAGGAATCGAAGGGATCCCTAAGTGTGTTGCTCCTTTATGAGTCATAAGGATCTCACGCAGGTATTTTCTCCATACAAGGTCAGGAGGACCTTGCAAGTGTGCATGAATTTTTTTATGAGTCTGCGCCCTTTCGGGTTTTCGTGACATCGCTGGCAGTCCTGCTATTTTTACTCACGGAGCTCTTTCAGGTTTTCATCCGTGCCCATTTCACTTGTGGACGTACCTTTTTTTTAATGAAACTCTCAATAATAGTTTCGCCGCGTGTGACCCATCTATTTGCCGGTGGGATTTGAGTTGTAGTCCTCACCGCTGGGAATTGTGGACTTGCATTCCACTATCGGTTTGTTTGAGGCAACGTTGTTAGTTTACGGACATCTCGGTCCGTTATTAGTTTAAGAACATCTCGGTCCATTGTTAGTTTAAGAACATCTCGGTCCATAACTAGTTTAAGGACGTTGCGGTCCGTGGGGGATTTTGAGGCAAGGTTTCGTTCGATGCTACTCATAGAGTTTGGACTCAGGAAGATAGCGAGCGGACACGAGCGTCGTTGTCCATCATTAACCTGAGCCGTGACTCGTCAGGCATAGTATTTCTTAAGGAACCGACCATTTATTGGCCTGAAGGGGCTTTCTCCATGCATATCAATAAGCAAGTAGGCCCCGCCTTTGTAGACCTTGTTTATGATGTACGGGCCTCATAGTTTGGCTCGAATTTCCCCCGTTTAGCACGATTGGGGATCATCGGTCTTTTTACAACTAGCACGAGTTCGCCTTAGCGGAATGTTTTCGGCCTAGTCAATCTTTCGTATGAGTGCGTCATCCTTACTTTGTAAGCTTCTAGGTTTTGCTGTGCCATGAGAAGAGTTTCATCAAGGGCGTCTAGCTCCATAAGCCGAGGATGGGCATTCTCTTCATTCGTTAGTTCGTACCGAACCGCCACTCATAGAAAGGGTAGATCTATCTCTAAGGGAAGTACCGCTTCCGTGTCGAATACTAACGCAAACGGCGTTGTGTTCGTGGCCATCTGGAACGTAGTTCGATAAGCCCAGAGAGCTTCATGCAATCTCTCGTGCCAGTCCTTTTTTATTCCTGGACACCGTTTTCTTTATTATCTTTGTAAAGGTCTTGTTGAAAACCTCAGTTAAACCGTTAGTTCGGGGATTATAGACCGAATAGTATCTCCAATCTATTTTATGTTGTTGTGCGAAGTGGCTGATTTTATGGCTTCTGTAGGCCGGCCCATTATCTGAGATGATCCGTCGTGGAGCGCTGAATCGGTAGATGACATGTGTCCTGAAGAAATGGAGGATGTTCTCCGTCTTCACCTCTCTTAGCGGTATTGCTTCTGCCCATTTGGAGAAGTAATCGGTTGAATCTTTTATGAATCTATGTCCCTTGGATGATGCCGGTTCGATAGGCCAAATTATATCGTTTCCCAACATTTTGAATGGCCAGCTAGCCAGTGTTGGGTGTAGCGGATTCGGATGCTGGTGGATAAAGTCCGCATGAATTTGGCACGAGTGACACTACTTCATATATTCGAGACAGTCCTGAATCATTGTGGGCCAGTAATAACCCATTCTCTTGATCTTCAACTTTATCTTAGGCCCAGCCTGATGAGAACCGCAGAGTCCGTTGTGAGTTTCTTGGACGACTCTCCTTACTTCTTCTGGCCCAAGACACCTTAACCACAAACAATCAAACGATCTCTTATATAGAGTATCATTGACGAAGGCGAAGGACAGAGCTCGCTTCATGAGCTGATGTCTCAACGATGCATTATTGGGCGTTCGATGGGATTTGAAGTAGTCTCTCCAATTCTCAGCCTTTTCTTCGTCCACTACTTGGAAAGCCGCTTGTTTGGTCGCTTCCCCACCTTTAGACGTCTTCGTAGATATCTCTGCTGGCGTGAGAATCCGGCGGCTTTGCACAATGATCCTTACGTCATCGAGGTTTTCGTCGGCCAGTTCTTTAGCGAGCTTGGCTAACGCATCTGCCTTGCTATTTTCCGCATGCAGTATGCTTTTCGGGGTGTAGGAGAGGATTTACGTTAGCAGTTGCCACCATACTTGATCAGTTCTGGTTTGCACGTCTTGTAGTCTCCATTTACTTGGCTAACGACCAGCTGGGAGTCTCCATATATGAGGAGGTTTTCGACGCCCATGTCGACAGCAATCTCAAGATCTGCTATCAAAGTTTCATACTCAGCCTCATTGTTTGTTCTTGGCTCTGTTAAAGGCAGTGCAAAACGCATTATCCCTCCTTGTAGAGTCACAAAGATAAGGCCCACCCCGGATTTAATCATGGGGGTGTTTTGCTTTCGCTTCTTGATTGATTCTGTGAAGTGTGTGTAGTAACTGCAATCAATAACTGTTCGCATGTAGCTAGACCGAGATGAGTACGGGTCGTTCTTAGGGAAACGTTGAATCTTTTAATCTTACTTTAGGCGTATTGATTAGGAAAGGAGGAAGAATAATGAATAGTGGAGAATGGTTGTAGATTTTAGATCTACATCAATCATAGATGTATGATATAATCTAGATTAACTACGGATGTAGGTTTTATATTAAAAGGGAGCTTGTAGGGTTCGTTAAGATTTAGTAATCATGGATGATTAATTAAAGATTACTCCTTTTATCCTTTAATCGATTTAAAACTAGATCAACAGTGATGCATGTAGATTAGGGTTTCTCGAGTGAATAGGGTTCCCACTCTTAATATAACGTTTTGAAAATCGTTTAGGTGAAATTTCGGAAAATCGGTAAAATAACGGGTGTTTTCTGTAAAAAAAAATCAAGATATGAATATCTTTTAATATAAAATTAAATATACATATTCTAGCTATGCAATTACTAGTATTTGGTGTTTATTTAGCCACTTGTAAAATTTCTAAATTTCTGAAAAATTTTCCGAAATTAATTATTTTAATATTATTTTAAACCGTCACTAATACATTTAATTAGGGAAAATTACAAATTGGAATAGGTTAATACAAATTTTGTGCATCATGGCACACTAAACTAACATTTAAAATATTGTTTCGGAAATGAAATGAAATTTGTCAAGGTGGTTTTTAAAATATATAAAAGAAAAAGATTAAATGGTGAAAATAAGATAATTAGAATAAGAGTTAATTGGTGTATTAATTTGGGGATGTTTCCTCACACACACTCACACCTCACACACACTCTCTTCCCTTCTATTTTCTGGCCGAGCAAGGGGCTGCCCCCACTCCCCAATTCCCCTCTTCAAATGAAAAAAATGAATTGAATAAGAAAGAATGAAGTATGGGTATTATTATATGAAGTATGGGGTTGTTTTGACTTGGCATCTTCATTCAACTCATTCATTTCCTCTCCCCCAACACTTTGCCCGAGCCTCCCTTCTCCCCAATCAGCAGCAACCCCTCTCTTTCGCCATCTCATTATCACCTCAAAAATCATGATAAATTCCTCAAAAAAAATCCAAATTAAATCCCATAAAATCCAAATCTAACCCCTACCCATTATTCCTTGGCTTTTCTATTATGGTTCTTGGTGAAAAGTTAGCATTTTGGAGGCTTAGTTGCATGTGGGATCTCATGGTTGTGAGGTATAAATCCCAAGCCATGTTTAAATTTTTGTTGAATTACTTCCAATCTAGCTAATTAGGAGTTAATTATGGTTTTGATGTTAAAGATTTAACTTTCAAGAAAAGGATTTGAATGCATGTTAGGGTTTTGAGTAATTGGTTTATAGTTGTGTGATGTATTTAACCTCTTATAACATGTAAAAACAAAGCTAGTAGCTAAGTTGCTAATTGTTAGTTTAAAATTATTAAATGTGGTTAACTTTGCAAACTAGTTTTTTTTTAAATTAATACAAAATAGTGTGATAAAATCTAGTAAATATTTATGTGACTTAATTAAGATGTTTAAAGAACATTATAGACACTAAAATTTTTAAAACATTTAGATTGGTGCTAAAACGGGAAATTTAGGCTTACTAGGGTTCTTGAAAATAAATCGATGCGAGCAATTTTAAGGTTTTTATCAATTGCACTATATTTTTCATATAAATTTTAGTGCGTTATGAACGCGGGATTGGTACGTTGGGTTTTTCTCGATAGTTTGACGTTTGTACATCGACATGGAGGGTTGGTTTAGCTATTCTTGCATGCGTAGGCGATTGGTTTTGACCTATCCGTGATACGCGTGCCGATTTGGTTTTCGTATGCCGTTTCGATTTCAAATTGGGTTTCTATACGATACGATACGTTGTGGCATGTAGGTACCCCCATGTGGACTTCGAGACGACAAGCAAGCGCGTGGCGACATCGATTTCGACAAGCGAGGACCAGGTGAGTAGATCTATATCTACGGGGAGAAGTCGGGTGGATGGCGTATAGCACCCCCGCAATTCGTAGTATATTTATGATATAAAATGGGATATATATGTGGTTTATGATCCGTGGATGATTATCAAGTTATGATTATGTGTTTATGATTAGTTTGATGTTATTAGTAGGGAACTAGCGTAGCTTCGTAGTCGCGAAACCTAGAATAGGTTTACACCCACACGCACACACGTATTTGCATACATCTTCTTACATGTGTGTATATGGCGATATGTATATATATATATATATATATATACACACATGGGTATAGGACTATGTATATATATATATATATATACACACACACACGTATACATATACATGGATTATGAGGATAGTACTTGGGATTGAAGATGAGTCGATGAGATTGGGCTTGAGGCCGTGAGATCGGTGATATGACAGGGTTCGTATGCGAGTTACAACGTGATATGTTTAGCGGGTCCTTTAGGCGTGGTGTTTTCATACACACGCATGCATACATAGATGGTATGAGTTTTGTACTAGACTTAGATCAGTACCCCTAGATCATGATATATGATGGAAAGGATACCAGATGAATAATGTGATGAATGTGATATTTGACCCGTACCCTAATTTGGGATGCCGTACGAGCTATTGATGATAGATCCGCACTCTTGACTCGAGGATGTCATATTAGATGATGTATCGTATGAGATATTATTGAGGAGGGATTACTGACTATATATATGTATATATATATTGACTCAGATTTAGGTGGTTTCCATATCCCTTTCGATTGGTTGTTAGTTAGACCTGTAGTTTACCTAGTAGATATCAGACTGGAGCCGAGTCATACCTATTTCCAAAACTAACGAATTATGCGTATTTTAAAGATGGGATAAGGGATTCTACGGATATCTCAAAAGGCGTACCTTTTCTTAAAAACACCTTAGCCCTTATTTTCAAAACAACACGATTCGTACTATTTCAAACGGCAAAACAGTATAACACAGGTGTATCGATGTAGATTCCTTATTGCTACGTTATCATTCTTGTTTTGCATATTATTGTTGCAATTACTATTCATTGCCATTTATTATGTTGTTATCGTCTCATTGCATGTTTATTGTGTACTTAGTGATTATGAACCATGCTGTCAAGACACCAACACCATTACCGACGATGCATATGTTCCACATACACTTACTTGCCGGCTCACACACATTATCATCCGTAATTTCCATGTCACGTATACTTTAGAAAATATTATTTCATTGACAAAGCTTGCTAACTGATAGTTGCCACATGTTATAGCTTTCATATGCTAGTTTAATTATTGCATGATATCAGATGCATCCATATATTCATTGGTTATGCGGTATTACGGAGATATATGCCGGTTTTCATTGTTATTAACATGGCATGGGTACGCCGAACTTGGTATAGGAGATGAAAGCGTAACGGTCATTTGTACGGTCGGGACAATAGGAAGGACGAAAGGAAGTGAATTAGGGATAGTATCATTCTTACCGTAGTAAACTGTCTCGAACTTGAAAGATTCCATTAATGGTTCGAAACTACTGTAAGCAAACGAGTCTGATGGTTCAACTTCCTTAATATGTTGAGTATCGTCCACCATGATTTTTTCTCGGTTCTGAGATGTTTTCGAGATCCGATTCGAGGAGTTGGATGAACCGTCTCGGGTACATGGTGGACCCGGTATGGTACCCCGGAGCAAGAAGTTCGAGTAGTAGACGATGAGCCCGGCAGGGGCAGACTGCCTACCGGTGATTTTACCTAGCACGGCGGATATCCAGAGGATACCATTCGTGGTCGTGAGTTTGATGATATGGGCCGATTCAGACTGATGGAGTCCGAGGTTTTAGATATTGAGATATTGAGATTTGAGACACTGAGATATTGAGATTAGTGTTTTGTGTCGATGCTTGACACGGATTTTATGTTGATTTCATTGATGATATCTCGATTTATATATATACAGAAATCTCATTGATTAAAGGAAAATCGTTCTTCGATTCATGATGTACTCTATTCTCATTATATGCATTGCACATCATTTTAGTGACATATTGTTACCTGACATTTGTACATCATATTCATGGCATGTTGTTACCTGAGGCACTAACACAAGTACTTGGTATTACACTTAGGGATAGATGTTTACCCTTACCATTATATTATGCTTCAGGCCATATTGTTATATTGAGGATATTACTGATCATATGACCTAGTATTGCGTTATACATACGATTTCTGCTGGTTGATGTTTTCTACTCACGAGTTGGCAATTCACTCCCGTTGTGCCACATTCCTTGCAGGCTTTGTCGTACAGGTTTCGTTGCGGCTTTGCTGGCACACTGTTCCTTCTGGGTGATTGCTTTGGTAGGTGGGTTCTTTGCATCAGGACCACCATTATTTATTTATTATTTCAGTTGTATCTAGAAACTCCATCAACCAGATTGTATATTTGATAGAGATAGAAGATCAGACTTGTTATTATTTCGACCTTAGAGTCGCGTGTTGTATTATTATGGTTTTCTTGCTGATTTTGTGTTTTCTTTTGAGTTTTGATCCTCGCCCTTCGGCGTTGTATATTATATTGCTTGCGTGGTTGTGACCGTTGATTGACGAAGTGCTAGCTCCCGCTTGGGGATGCCTTTTTATTATTTTGTATACTATTCATGTTGTATCCCGTTTGGGGCCAGTATTTACAAAGGAGAATCTGCCGAAATTTTCAGAAAATACTTGAGATTTTTAAAAATACATACTTCGGCCTATGTTGTTAAAACTACTTGCTTTAAATTGGTTTTTCCTTCACTCTACTGCTTCTTTGGTTTTGATTTCTGGGTTTTGGCTTACTTAGATTACGTGCGCCTTGAGACGTTTCGTAATTTAAATGCCGGTCATGTTCCGTACTTTTCGGGTCGTGACAAAGTTGGTATCAGAGCGTTAGGTTTTACCTTCGGAGTGTAGGATGACCCTTGGTTGATGGAGTTGGTAGCTTGAGTAGAGTGACGTACTGTACGTATGTTTCGTGGCATATTTACGATACGTTACTCCGCTTAAAAAGCCTTAGGATGTACATTTCCTTGCATAGTATTATATTCATTCCTATGATCTATCCTCATCAGTACCAGTTATGGTTTTGTTATCACGGTTGTACGGGTGTGGAGAGCTACGGCTAGAGTTGCGGTCTGCATGAGCTCGTCATGGACGAGGACTGACCAGAGCGTGATTCCTGGGACACACGGTTGCATATAGAGGCGCCATTTTATTGTGTTTTCGCGCCACGAGCGTTGGATGTATCGCTTATTCATGATGATTGAGGCACTTTTCAGCGTGCAGATGAATGAGCCAGTTGTTGCTGCCAACGACGAGATATTGCCCTAGATGTTGGAGATATTGCAGTACGAGTTGTACTTAGAGAGATGATAGAAGGTCGCTAGTCACCCGAGGATGAATGACTAGGTCATGTGATTCATTACTTACCCCAATGCGAGGTAATCGATAGGTTGATTTCAGCTAGAGACGACTTCACGCGGATACGTTGAGAGTCGACAGAGGTGGTCGAATGTTAGAAACCCATATTCCAAGTTTAATGTATTAGGAAAGGCATGCAAATAATTCTATGGACCCTCTAGAAGAATGAAACCCTAACTCGACATAATGACCGCGTGAAAGCCTTTGAACCTTAGGGTTTGCGGCGGTTCCGCGGTGCCATTAGTAAGGCTTGGGTTTGCCCTTCTACGGCTGGTCCACCGATGCTGTAGTATGTACTCGATACTATTAAACTGTACCCAAGATGTTGGGCTCTTGGGGGATTATGAGGTTTTGACGATTCGATCAGATGGTTCGACATTATTTCGGATATCATATGATGGTATGCATTGCTTCGGAGGCTCCAGATACGAGTATAGCCGTTGGAGCACAGTCCATGCAGCCACGAAGAGACGAGTTCGAAGCAGTCGACATGTGAGAAAAGTGGAGTAAGAGGTTCGTATGAGATCTTGATGAGATAGCGTTCCACTCCGCCGATGTCAGAGATGTGATATGCATGCAGAGGCGTTGTATACAGATATATTTTCCAGAAGGAGTCGTGATGAGTATGCAGCCGCTCAGGAACAAGAAATAGATATAGTAAAGGGTGTTAACTTCCGGGCAGTTCGGCAGCAACGAGATTTGAGAGAGACCTTGACAGGACCTTTCTGGAATACTATACGAAAAGACTTGGACCCAGGAGCGGTCTCATTGCACATACTCAGCAGGCCAGAGTTCGGTATCGTCGACGAGACATATTATGAGAGACCATGATAGTTGGCCAGAGATCCTTAGAGGATGTGTCAGAGCAGACTGCTTCCGTTATCATTTCTATATTGGACCGTTGAGCCGAGGAGCTATGTACTTAGCAATTCGCAGTGAGAGACGAGAGCCTAAAGGCACTAGGCGACAGGCCATGATCAGAAGGCAAGTAGATATCTTGCTCTGCTAGCTTTGGGTGCATCGACACCTTCTCGACCTTGAAGGAAGGATATCGACGACAGTATTTATGATTTGTGATTTTGTGATTGACTATCACGTATCCGCCACTTTGGATTTTCAGTATTTTTGGGTGATTTATTTCATGATTGAGTTTTGATGACCGAGTTTCATGATATTTGATTTTGTTAGTGTATATGCCCTAGAGGCCATTACTGTATCATACTAGTTTGTATATTACTTAATGGATGCTTGGGATATTCACCTTGTATATACAATCTTGCTCAAAATAGTAGTATGCTACTTGGTTTGTTTCTACTTCAATGTGTACTTGTGTTTATTTCAGTATATCACTTATACGCATTAGTGGAGCCCTTAGGATCTTTGCTTGATTACCAGCGTTGTGATGGCAGTCACACTAGTGGGGGCTGGGTAATCTATAAGCACATCCTTATACAGGTCCCTAGTCGCAGGACTATCGAGGCAGGGCATCGATACTCCAGAGTAGACTAGCGTATGCGCTTCTCATCCCAGTGTGGGAGATGGTCTGTCCCACAGCCATCAGTACGTCGTACTGGAGATAGTATACGGGTGCTCGTTGGGTTACGAGTACACTGGACAGGACTCGTCGGGAACTGACAGGTTGGTATTATACCTATCGTCAGTTATCAGTTCCCAGGTGACATGAGTACAGCTTAGTCCGCTGACTTGACACTGGCACTTCGCCTCAAGTGTGTTCCCACTGCACTTTGATCACTACCCTACCACGGCTCAAAGGAGTCGTGCAAACGGGTGGTGGTTGGGTGCAGTCCCGAAGCACTTGGAGGCAGTGACGGTTAGACAGGATTCGTCTCTCCCGGTATTGGGGGTTGACATCGCGCTGTGTCTAGGAGAGCCATTACACGAGTAGTCCCTGGCCAGGGCAAACGAGATATACTGGTAGGTTTCCAGTGTTATCTCAGGGTGTTTTGGGCTTCGCTCCGGCACGACTTGTACCGCTATTGGGGGACTGACGATTACCACCCCCTAGGCCCGCCATGCGATGTATCAGACGAACAGACCGGACTGTACGGAGACTGTCACATTCAGACTCAGTAGGAGTTCAGATGGGGTTTCACCTCGTCAGCCTTCTTGTCGACATCTACCTGGGGACCGTTATGCACAGCTAGTGCCGCTTGCGGTCTGTGGTTAAACCCACTGCCAGCGTAGTGTCGAGTCTTTAGAGTCCCACACAGAGGGTATTCGCCTCTGGGCAAAACAGAGTAGAGGTCGCATGGTTTTGCGACAGGGTTCGTTCTCATCCGCGCACTTGTGCACGTTTGGAGTCCGGACGGATTATACTGGCAGGCTCTGGTTTGAGCCAGATACTAGTATATATATTTGGGGTTGCTTTTATATCTTGGTATTCTTGTTCCTCGGAACGAGAATGCAGGTGTGTATGCACAGTTGCTTGAGGCGGAGGATGAGGTATTTCATTAGGGTTTCGGAACGGGTGCGTATGCACAGTTGACAGTTATCTTTTTCCAAACCCTAATGGATTTATGGATTATCTATTTATAATAGTAATTAAATGAGAATTTTGTTATGGTTGATATTGTTGACTTGTTGACCATGGTTGACTTGTTGACCATGGTTGAAAGTTGACCACCATCATGCTTCAAAAGTCTTCCTTGATTTATGCTTACATTTTTAAATGAAGCATGGTTGTGGTCATTCCAAATTGCCATCAACTATTCTCATTTTCAATTATTATTATTAGATAATTCTTTTCTTTTGCATTATGGTTGCAAGAAAGAAAAAATATAGCTCATTCTATCATTCTCATTCTCTCTCCTCTCTTCATCTTCTTCTTCCTCTAGCAAAGAGAAACCTTCTCATGAGTTGAGAATCCTTCTCTTTAAAAAGAAAAGCAAACCCTAGTCACTCTCTACTCACTCTAGGATCAAAGGATTAGCAAGCCGGAGATTCTAGTTCACTCCAAGTCCGAGAAAGAGCCCAAGGTCGAACCCTCGAGGTGGATCCATCTTCGACGGAAGAAGGCGACAAAAGAGAACCATCAACCTCTACAAGATTTCAAGAAGAAGGAGTTCAAGTTTAGGTATAACCATCTTCCATAGTAGCTAACTCCTTTTAGCGTATTTGCTAGTTTAGTTTAGACACGATCCCGACCTTGTTTAGTCCATGTTGCCTCTTGCGATAAAAATTTGTCTTTTATACCGTTTCCGCCTCCCCGTAAGAACCGGGGGTCGCAATATGGACTTACAGTGGTATCAGAGACTAACTAAACTTAAACTAGCTTGGTAGTGAAGTGTAACGAAGTTCGGAACCGAAAAATCGCAAAACCGGAAAATCAAAACCCTAACTTTCTGTTGAAATTTTTTCTGCTCAAAATGAAAAACTTTATACTTGTAAAATTGTCTCAGGGTTTTCTAAGAACACACAAGAAAAACGATATCATGTTTCATCAAAACCGCCGCCCTTCCGCGGCCTGAGCTACTCATCTGGCCGCGGAACCGCCGCAAGTTGGTGTCATCTTTGCATCGTTTTTCGTGCAGTGTTCTTCTGTGTTGGTTTTGGGATTTTTAAGATATATTATATGCACCCAGATTTTCCAGAACTGAAATTCACTTTTGGGGTCCTATAATTCCGTATTTTTTTCCGAACTTCACTGCACTTTGGCTATGTTGGTTATATCTGTGATGTTTGCATGTATTGAACGTCGGCTAATCGCTATAAGACGATTAGTCGGGGTTATACATGATCTGTAATGTGCTGGAATGTGTATATAAATATGTTGGATTGTCGCGGGTGAATAGCCGGGGGTTGTGAGACGAGAGTTTTCTTTTCTTGCAATTCATTGTAAATGTAAATTGATGTAATTATATTATTTGTTTGGCCGCACAACCGGGTCGGGGTTGTAGCCGTCATTGTATAATTCTTTTTACTGTTTTTTGCTCCTAGGATAGACCCATGGAGGGGTGCACAAACTACCGAGGACTTGGAGGGTAGTTTGCCGCACCCGTAGGGGTCTTGGGTGGGGTATTTGCTATTCACCGCGACCGTGTTATCTGTTTTTGTTACAGGCTCGTACAAATTACAGATTGCTAGTATATCCAATGTATTTATCTGTGATCTGAAATGTCTATCATTGCTTTCTATTTAGGCGTTGCTTATGTTTTACAGACGCGCTAGCCCAGCCCCCGCTCTGTCGTTAGTTAAGTAACCTAACGGGTAATGACGGGGCCCCGTGGCGAATGCGAATGGCATAAGCGTACGTCATATTTTGGTTGTTTTCTGCAATGGTAGGATTAAATGATGGGACGCATTAAAAGTACTAATGCAAGAATATCACGCATTAAAAGAACTAATGCAAGATAATAAACCAAGTTTAAGTCGATGGAACACTTTCGAAAAACCACTCGGTTCTTTTCAAAACTAACTTTTAAATGCGGAGCTTGAGCCACTCCTTCTAAAAGCTATCTCGTTCCATCGATTATATCAAGTTCACTACGTTCACGGTTTCGCCAAAACCATCCGTAGCCCTCCGTCGTTTCATATGAATATTCAACAGTATTCAAGCTGTGTTTGTTGGCCTTAGTCAAGGCACAGTGATTGGTAGCTGGTGGGTATTCATATGTTGCATAGATAGAATGCGTTGGTTTGGGACAGTCGTATTGCCTTGTTGGCCATAGTCAAGGGTATATACGGGTGGGTTCAAATTAACCTGGATAACGACGGGAAGAACTTGACATGTGACTTATGATTTGTTGGCCTTAGTCAAGGTCATAAGAGCATGGGGCAAAAATCCACATCGGGAGTTTCATAAGTACTGAAACTTGCTAGATTTGCATACCATTTGGAGTGTGATGATTATGGTAGGATTCCTTCATTTTCGTCACACAATGATATTTGGATCCCGATCCTACTGTGAGTATATGCTACTCCTCGGGAAATTTCTCACTTAACGATCAATGCTATAAACCTAGTAGGTGCCTAGAAAGGTGTTAGCGGGGTTACGCCCCCAGGGAAAAGAGGTTCTTTAATTAAGGAACTTCGCGAAAGCGTTGGAAAACCTCCCTCGAAGTACCGACACTGGCCTGGCTGAACGGTTAAGCAAGTATTGTACGGTGGGATTGATCCTGACTAATTCTTCCTTTATGGTTTGAGGAGGGATTCGAGAAACAGTGGGAGCCATCCTGTTTAGACAAACTAAAAACCACTCTAAACTTGCAAGAGCATCATGCTGAGTGTTTCTTCTTCTCTCTCCTAATTGCAGCGACCAATCAACATGACTGGACTTAAGTTACTCCTAGATAAAAACAAACTGACAGGGCCAAACTACAAAGATTGGCTCAGGAATGTCAAGATAGCAATCACTTATGACAAGCTGGGGTATCTTCTTACCACCAAAGCTCCCCCTGTCCCTGGTCCAACTTCCAGCGTCGCGGATAAGGAAATCCGCAAGACTTGGGAGATTGATAGCGCGAAGGCCAAGTGCCTCCTGCTTGCCTCGATGGACAACGAACATCAGAGGAGGCATGAGAATATGGACATGGAGTCCATATTGCTCCATACAAAAGAACTGTATGGAGAGCAATCACGTATCGCAAGATACGAAGCGTCGAAAAAGTTGTTTTCGACAAAGATGGCCGTCGGATCATCAGTAGCCGAGCACGTGCTAAAGATGATCGGCTACATTGAGGAGCTCGCTGACCTAGGGATCACATTGGAGAGTGAGCTATATACGGATATAGTTCTCCAGTCCCTTCCTTCCACTTACGCCCAGTTTATACTGAACTTCAACCTACAAGAAAAAGAGGTTGAACTATCAGAGCTCCTCAACATGCTGAGGAGCGCAGAGGGCACCCTACAGAAAAGTAGGGATACATCCACTTTGTTTGTAGGAGGATCATCTTCTTCTAGGTCTAAGGCGAAAGCCAAGGGAAAGAAGAAGAAGGCCCCCGCCAAACCAAGGGGCGGTGTTAGTAAAGTGGATACGAAGGGAAAAGGTAAAGCAACAAAGATAGCGGGGAAGCTTGTGGATAAGGAAGAATGCTTCTTTTGTCATAAGAAAGGACACTGGAAGAATGATTGCAGGGCCTGGAAGGCCAGAACACAGGAATTGAAGCAGGTTGCAGCTTCAGCTTCAGGTGTGTATGTTATTGAAAACTGTCTTTCAATAAACTCTACTTCCTGGGTATTGGATACCGGATCAGGATCTCATATCTGTAATTCTTTGCAGGCGTTGAGAAACCGTAGGGATTTGAAGGCAGGTGACATGACCCTCAGAGTTGCGAACGGAGCTAGCATGGATGCTAAAGCCGTGGGGGACTATCACCTGGGAATGTCAGATGGACATGTTTTGGTTTTGCGTAATTGCTTTTTTGTACCCAACGCAACTTGTAATATCATTTCTGTATCTTTAGTTTCTAAAGAAGGTTATGAATTTGCGTTTGTAAGTAATGTTGTAAACATTCACCTTAATCAAGTTCTGATTGGGTCAGGTACACTGAGCAATGGTATATACGTATTGAACCAACCACAGATTTTCAATGTCCAGAATACACACAAAAGAAAGTCTCCAGATATCAATCGGGCTTTCTTATGGCATTGTAGACTGGGTCACATCAATGAGACACGGTTGACTAAGTTACATAAAGAAGGATACTTGGATCCGTTCGAGTACCAGTCTTATGCCACTTGTGAATCTTGTCTCATGGGAAAGATGACAAAGACTCCGTTCACTGGACACGGAGAAAGAGCGAGCGAGCTCTTGGGACTCATACACAGTGACGTGTGTGGTCCAATGTCTACACATGCACGAAGCGGTTATTCATACTTCATTACTTTCACAGACGATTTCTCTAGGTATGGACATGTCTTCTTAATGAAGCACAAATCCGAGGCTTTTGAGAAATTTCGGGATTACAAGAATGAAGTTGAAAAACAAACAGGCAAAAGTATCAAGATCCTAAGATCGGATCGAGGTGGTGAATACTTGAGTGCCGAGTTCCTGGACTATTTAAAAGAGAATGGAATTCTCTCTCAGCGTACTCCTCCATACACTCCGCAACATAACGGTGTATCGGAAAGGAGGAATCGAACCCTATTGGATATGGTTCGTTCCATGATGAGTAAGGCTGAGTTACCGCGATCTTTCTGGGGATATGCACTAGAAACAGCTGCACATCTCTTGAACCAAGTTCCTACTAAGACTGTGCCTACCACACCATATCAGATGTGGAGTGGGAAGAAACCCTGTCTTAAAGCCTTTAAGACATGGGGATGTCCGGCTTTTGTAAAAAAGCAGCATGCGGACAAGCTCGAGGCACGCTCAGTACAGTGCAAGTTTGTGGGATACCCAAAGAACTCCAAGGGGTATCTATTCTATTACGCAGAGGAGCAAAAAGTCCTTGTTTCTCGTCATGCCCACTTCTTGGAAACTGAGTTTTTGGAAAATCAGATAAGTGGGAGCGCAGTAGAACTGGATGAAATTCCAGAACCTCAGACTATTACTGAAAGCTTAGTGGAACCAGAGGGTTCAAATGAACAGGACATTCCTATGCCGCTCCGCAGGAGTAGTAGGCAGTCTCATCCGCCCGAGAGATACTGCGGTTTTCTCATAGACGGGGATAGAGAGGATTGCATCATAGATTATGATGAGCCTACTAGCTTCCAGCAGGCCGTTCAGAGCGTTGACTCAGTCAAATGGCTGGATGCAATGCGGACCGAAATGGAGTCCATGTACACCAACAAGGTATGGACGTTGGACATTGCTCCAGACGGGGTAAAACCCGTAGGATGCAAGTGGATCTTCAAAAGGAAGATTGGTGTAGATGGACAGGTTGAGACCTATAAAGCTAGGCTGGTAGCAAAAGGTTTTCGTCAAAGACCTGGCTTGGACTACGACGAAACCTTTTCTCCAGTAGCCATGCTGAAATCCATTCGGATCCTTCTTGCCATTGCTGCCTTCCACGATTATGAGATCTGGCAAATGGACGTAAAGACAGCTTTTCTAAATGGAAATTTAGAGGAGTGTGTCTATATGGACCAGCCAGAGGGTTTCATTCAGAGTGGGAGCAGCGGAAAGGTGTGCAAGTTGCTTAAGTCCATCTATGGACTAAAGCAGGCATCGCGGAGTTGGAACATCTGTTTTGATGAGACAGTCAAAGAATTTGGCTTTATCAAAAATCCAGATGAACCATGCATCTATGGTAGATTTGTAGCGAGAACTGTAGTATTCCTCATTTTATACGTGGATGACATTCTCTTGATAGGAAATGACATTCCTATGCTACAATCTGTCAAGGGGTTCTTGTCACAAAGGTTCTCCATGAAAGACCTGGGTGATGCCTCATACATCCTGGGGATCCGGATCCATCGTGATAGATCCAAGAGGATATTGGGACTTTCTCAGTCCAGGTACATCGACACCATAGTGAAAAGATTCAGTATGGAAGATTCCAAGCGCGGTAACCTACCGGCTTGTCACGGGATCACCCTCTCTAAAGAGATGTCTCCCAAGACTGATTTGGAGAGGGATCGCATGTCTATTATACCCTACGCTTCTGCGGTAGGCTCTATAATGTATGCGATGTTGTGTACCAGACCGGATGTAGCTTATGCACTGAGTGTGGTAAGCCGGTATCAGTCTAACCCTGGGGAGAAACACTGGATAGCTGTAAAGAACATTCTCAAGTACCTGAGGAGGACTAAGGAGATGTTCTTGGTGTATGGCGGAAAAGACCTCCAGATCGAGGCCTTTGCTGACTCCAGCTTCCAGAGTGACAAGGATGATTCCAAGTCCATGTCGGGTTTTGTCTTCACCCTCAATGGAGGGGCGGTGTGTTGGAAGAGTTCCAAACAGGAAACCGTTGCAGACTCGACGATGGAAGCGGAATACATCGCTGCATCTGATGCCGCAAAAGAAGCTGTCTGGATGAGGAAGTTCTTGAAAGAACTTCAGGTGGTTCCGTCCATTGTTGACCCAATACCTCTGTATTGCGACAACAACGGGGCTATAGCTTTAGCGAAGGAACCCAGGTCCCATCAGAGATCCAGGCACATCTTGAGGCGGTATCACCTGATCAGGGAGATCGTGGATCGCAAGGAGATCGAGGTTCGGAGGGTTGCTTCAGAAGAGAACACTGCAGATCCATTCACCAAGGCCTTGCCCCAGACTCAGTTCGAGCGGCTGATCGAGATGATAGGTCTTCGATACGCCAGTACATGGCCTTAGTGCAAGTGGGAGATTGTTAGTGTATATGCCCTAGAGGCCATTACTGTATCATACTAGTTTGTATATTACTTAATGGATGCTTGGGATATTCACCTTGTATATACAATCTTGCTCAAAATAGTAGTATGCTACTTGGTTTGTTTCTACTTCAATGTGTACTTGTGTTTATTTCAGTATATCACTTATACGCATTAGTGGAGCCCTTAGGATCTTTGCTTGATTACCAGCGTTGTGATGGCAGTCACACTAGTGGGGGCTGGGTAATCTATAAGCACATCCTTATACAGGTCCCTAGTCGCAGGACTATCGAGGCAGGGCATCGATACTCCAGAGTAGACTAGCGTATGCGCTTCTCATCCCAGTGTGGGAGATGGTCTGTCCCACAGCCATCAGTACGTCGTACTGGAGATAGTATACGGGTGCTCGTTGGGTTACGAGTACACTGGACAGGACTCGTCGGGAACTGACAGGTTGGTATTATACCTATCGTCAGTTATCAGTTCCCAGGTGACATGAGTACAGCTTAGTCCGCTGACTTGACACTGGCACTTCGCCTCAAGTGTGTTCCCACTGCACTTTGATCACTACCCTACCACGGCTCAAAGGAGTCGTGCAAACGGGTGGTGGTTGGGTGCAGTCCCGAAGCACTTGGAGGCAGTGACGGTTAGACAGGATTCGTCTCTCCCGGTATTGGGGGTTGACATCGCGCTGTGTCTAGGAGAGCCATTACACGAGTAGTCCCTGGCCAGGGCAAACGAGATATACTGGTAGGTTTCCAGTGTTATCTCAGGGTGTTTTGGGCTTCGCTCCGGCACGACTTGTACCGCTATTGGGGGACTGACGATTACCACCCCCTAGGCCCGCCATGCGATGTATCAGACGAACAGACCGGACTGTACGGAGACTGTCACATTCAGACTCAGTAGGAGTTCAGATGGGGTTTCACCTCGTCAGCCTTCTTGTCGACATCTACCTGGGGACCGTTATGCACAGCTAGTGCCGCTTGCGGTCTGTGGTTAAACCCACTGCCAGCGTAGTGTCGAGTCTTTAGAGTCCCACACAGAGGGTATTCGCCTCTGGGCAAAACAGAGTAGAGGTCGCATGGTTTTGCGACAGGGTTCGTTCTCATCCGCGCACTTGTGCACGTTTGGAGTCCGGACGGATTATACTGGCAGGCTCTGGTTTGAGCCAGATACTAGTATATATATTTGGGGTTGCTTTTATATCTTGGTATTCTTGTTCCTCGGAACGAGAATGCAGGTGTGTATGCACAGTTGCTTGAGGCGGAGGATGAGGTATTTCATTAGGGTTTCGGAACGGGTGCGTATGCACAGTTGACAGTTATCTTTTTCCAAACCCTAATGGATTTATGGATTATCTATTTATAATAGTAATTAAATGAGAATTTTGTTATGGTTGATATTGTTGACTTGTTGACCATGGTTGACTTGTTGACCATGGTTGAAAGTTGACCACCATCATGCTTCAAAAGTCTTCCTTGATTTATGCTTACATTTTTAAATGAAGCATGGTTGTGGTCATTCCAAATTGCCATCAACTATTCTCATTTTCAATTATTATTATTAGATAATTCTTTTCTTTTGCATTATGGTTGCAAGAAAGAAAAAATATAGCTCATTCTATCATTCTCATTCTCTCTCCTCTCTTCATCTTCTTCTTCCTCTAGCAAAGAGAAACCTTCTCATGAGTTGAGAATCCTTCTCTTTAAAAAGAAAAGCAAACCCTAGTCACTCTCTACTCACTCTAGGATCAAAGGATTAGCAAGCCGGAGATTCTAGTTCACTCCAAGTCCGAGAAAGAGCCCAAGGTCGAACCCTCGAGGTGGATCCATCTTCGACGGAAGAAGGCGACAAAAGAGAACCATCAACCTCTACAAGATTTCAAGAAGAAGGAGTTCAAGTTTAGGTATAACCATCTTCCATAGTAGCTAACTCCTTTTAGCGTATTTGCTAGTTTAGTTTAGACACGATCCCGACCTTGTTTAGTCCATGTTGCCTCTTGCGATAAAAATTTGTCTTTTATACCGTTTCCGCCTCCCCGTAAGAACCGGGGGTCGCAATATGGACTTACAGATTTCATGCCCAGGGCAAGCATATGATTTGATTTATGCTTTCGGCATAGTTTTCATGCACTTTTAGTATTTTGATTTGCTTTTGTGCACGCCGATGCACAGGTTGGTGAGATTTTAAACCACGGTATACCTGATTGGGATTTTGATTGAAATCTGTTGTATACCGTCGATTTAGATTGTGATATTCAATATTCGTTTCCGTGCACATTGTGCACTTGATTTGGATTTTGTGCATACTTAAGGCGCTTGACGCGATTTAGGTGCACACTAAATGCACTAAATCGAGATTCTTCATGCATATCAGATGCACCTGGTTTTGCTGTCAGGCATACACGTTACCTTTGACAGGTGTTTTCGTGCATACCCATTGCACTCAGATTTTGTTTCCGTGGACATGTATGGCACATTTATGGATTTTGATTTCCGTGCGCACCAGACGCACGTGGCATTCATATAAATATTTGGGATTGATTTCTTTTGGAGCAGTATATTTTATGATACTTATTATTTGGTTTAGTACTGAGCAGGACTAGTCAGAGGATAGTACCTGAGTATATTTTTGCATGCATTGATAGTTATCGAAGGGATTTCCAAAGAGGATGCTATAGTCTCAGTATTTACCTACGTGTCCAAGATGACACGAAACATTTTATAAAGGAAACCCTTCTAAATTGTTTTGAAAACGGCGGGACGTGTATGTTAAACAAAGGATATATATATATATATATATATAGTTATTTTCTCACAATCGGCGTCAGCCACTGTGCAGTGATACACACATCGCACAGCGATTTGGAAAAGGTTTGGCATGCATTGCTTCCAGATTTTTTAATGATGCATATCATGTTGGTTTTCGTATTGGATCTTGACATTGATGTCTTCCCCATAACTCCGATGATTGCGGGATGCTTGACGGAGTTTTGATTTTGGTTTATATATTTGCTTTTCATGCGCATGCATTGTGCTACGATGTGTTTTATGTATTTATGATTTCGGAGCCCCGAACACTTGATGGTTTGCTGAAATGTTTTGGTATTTGGGGGAGTATTAATTTAAATTCGGGGACCGAATTTCTTTAAAGGGGGAAGATTGTAACGTTTTGAAAATCGTTTAGGTGAAATTTCAAAAAATCGGTAAAATAACGGGCTTTTTCCATTAAAAAATCAAGATATGAATATCTTTGAATATAAAATTAAATATACATATTCTAGCTATGTAATTGGTAGTATTTGGTGTTTATTGAGCCACTTGTAAAATTTCTAAATTTCTGAAATTTTTTCCGAAATTAATTATTTTAATATTATTTTAAGCCGTCACTAATAAATTTAATTAGTGAAAATTACAAATTGGAATGGGTTGGTTAATACAAATTTTGTGCATCATGATACACTAAACTAACATGTAAAATATTGTTTTTGAAATGAAATGAAATTTGTCAAGATGGTTTTAAAAATATATAAAAGAAAAGGCTTAAATGGTGAAAATAAGATAATTAGAATATGAGTTAATTGGTGTATTAATTTGGGGATGTTTCCTCACACACACTCACACCTCACACACACTCTCTTCCCTTCTATTTTCTGGCCGAGCAAGGGGCTGCCCCCACTCCCCAATTCTCCTCTTCAAAAAAAAAATGAATTGAATAAGAAAGAATGGAGTATGGGTATTATTATATGAAGTATGGGGTTGTTTTGACTTGGCATCTGTTAGTTATATGTATGCCCTAGAGGCCATTACTGTACATGCGTTGTATATTGTAGTGGATGCTGGGACATATATAGGAAGGACTTTCTTGCTCGACATGATAGTATGCTATCTGGTTACTCTTTATCTTAACATGTACTCTGATTGTCTCTATGTCACATGTTGATAAAGCCCTTAGGATGAGTACTTGACTACAAGGAGTATGATGCAGATCATACTAGTGGGGATAGTGTAGTCGCCAAGTACATCCTTCAAATGTTCCTAGTCGTGGGAGTGCCGAGACAGGGCATCGATACTCCAGAGTTGACTAGCGTATGCGCTTCTTGACCTATATGATGGGCGATGGATGATCCCATATCCATTGGTGTTTAACATCAGAGAAGGTATACAGGTGCTCAGTAGAGACTGGGTATACTGGACGGACTCGCCGAGAACTCCCAGATGATATTATACCTCACGTCAGGTGGCAGTTCTCTGGTGACACTGGTACATGTTAGTCTGTAGACTCGAGATCGTCATAGAGTCTTGTGTAATTCCCACTGTGCTTTGATTTCCATCATACCACGTCCAAGAGGGCGTGCAAAAAGGTAGATTTTGGGTACAGTCCCGAATCACATGGAGGCAATGAGCGATAGGAGGAGTTTCGTCTCTCCCGGTATAGGTAGTTGATGTTGCGCTGCGTTCGATTGGTTATAACTGGAAATCCCTGGCCAGGGTTGCTGAGATTTACTGGTAAGTGTTATCAGTAGTTTCTCGAACTGTTATGGACCTCATATCGTAACGACTTATCGAGCTACTGGGGTCTGACGTTTACCATCCCTTGGCGAGATATGCGACATATCAGACGAAGAGACCGTACTATACGGGAGTGTTACTGGTTGGATTCACGGGAGAATGTACAGGCTTGCTTGTTGATCTTCTGATTGCTTAATACCTGGGTGGCTGTTACGTTTAGCTGACCGCTTGAAGCTTGTGGGTGTTTGATATGATCATCACCTACTGCCGGCATATTGACGATTCTTTAGAGTCCTACACAGAGGTTTCCTGGCTCAGGCAAAACGGAGTGGGAGCACATATATGATATGTGCGAGACCTGGAATAATACATGTATGCGATACCGTATTGGATTCTTGCGACATGAGATATCGGCCGGGTATATGTTGATATAGTCGGGTCATCGGATCAAGTGTTGATTCGATGAACTGATACAGATTATATTAGTCGGTTATTTGTGAAATAGCCGGATTATCGGATCGAGTGTTGATTCGATAATTTAATGTATAATTATATATTTGATATATTAAATTACATTAACTAATATTAGCTCACTTAAAAATTCTTTTTCTCACTCGGGTAATACATTGATATATATGTGATATATGTTAAATGTATTATTTTATTTTGTTACAAAATATATTATATATGCGATATATAATATTGTAACAAGTTAAGGTTATAAATGCAACATGTTTTGTGGAGTTTTAATATGGTTAGGGTTTGAATTAGGGTTAAGCTTTCATGAAGCTTTCAAGAAGCTTCTTGAAGCTTTCACTTTGACCTTGATATTTTGTGATATTTTGCAAAGATATTTTTTTAACCCAACACAACCCTTTAACCATAGTAAAATCTCTACAAGGGTTATGTTTTCTTTCTTAACCCAAGGTTGCAATTCTAACCTCACACTTGATTCTTTATTCATCACAAAAGATATTCTTCTTCTTCTTCCTTCTTCTTTTGATGAAAAAGCTTTCTAGCTTTTTCATAAGTGATGAAAATGAGTAAGATAAAGAAAACAAATGAGAGCTAAATTCCTACTTCATCATTCTCATCTATTCTAGCCGCTTAGATTAGGGTGTTTGCTTTGTTAATACTTGATTAGCAAAGCAAGAACTTGGGTTTGAGTTTCTTCAAGGTAGATCATCTTTTTTATTAAAGATCGGAAGTAAGGTTGCATCTTTCTCTTCATGGAGCCTCTTTAGATTCCGGATATATGATGATCACAGCGAAGGGACCTCAACACGGAGCTTTAGAAGTGAAGGAACGGACTACAAAGGTTGTAATCCCTAACTCTTAGAAGTAAAGTTGTTTACTTGCTTTGTTTCGCCTAATCTCTAGTCTAAGATCTTGGTTAGGGTTGTTCGGCACGTCTAAAATTTAAATCAGGCATGGTTGATGCATTATAGACCCTTGTGACAGTGCCTAGTAACCCTATAGTGTATCAGAGCCAGGCTAGAGCTTTCGGCGAAGTCTAGACGAAATTTAAAGTCCGATCGAACCCCGAAACGTCGTATATTACCCCCTCTCTGGAAAATTTTAAAACGTTGATTTTTTTTAATTAAAAATGCTCAGAAAATTCAGCAGGTGATTTTATGGATTACTGTGAAAAACGAGCCCATAATCCCTTTAATGCGCCGCAGAACCGCGGCAATACCCTGCCTTGCGCGGCGGTTCCGCGGCCAAAAAGGGAATTAGGGTTAGATTTTGCCATAGTAATATCCATAGGTAAATTTGCATGCTTCTGGGAATTTTTAATTCTACTAAAGTGTTGAGTTTTCTGGAGATCTAATGTATTCGTTGATTGGATCGGAAAGTTTAACTTTGTTTATGTTTTTTCGGGTAATTTAGAATTTGTTAAAAGATTCGAACGGATATCAATAGCTCACTTTTTCCCCTGTCGGAAAATTTCCAAGTGTTGGATTTTTTCTTAGTTAAAAAACATTCAAAGTCATGCAAGTAACGCGGTGGACCCTCTAGAAGAACACAAACCTTAACTCGATTATGTGACCGTCTGAACCGCCTCTAAACCTTAGGGTTTGTGGCAGTACGGCGTTGCCACATGTGAGGCGTTGGTTTGACCCTTCTACGGCTGGACCATTGGTACTGTGGCATGTTGTTGATGCTTTTAAACTACGCTCAAGTGTTGAGAACTATTTGGGAAATCTTGGATGTTTGTTTATTCGATCGGAAAGTTTAACATTGTCTATTTATCTGGAATGTGATAAAATATTTTGAATCCATAAGTAGTTACGAGATAACTAATTTGAATATTGTAAATCTAGCAGTTTTTAGTCTCATATGATCGGTTGCCACGGGATTTTGTTGTGATCAAAAGTCCGTCGCAATCACGTAGCGTACGTGGATACTCGCTGAGTAAACTTAATAGATAGCCACGCCCCATAGCCCCGACCAAGTGACTATAGGAGAACCCCGTCGCCAAAAGCATCCATTTGGGTGCTCGCGGCAGCGGTGTTCCGCCTTAGTGCACTTCGTCGATGGCATCCGGGGGTGCGGCTGTCTACTAAAGTTTGCAACGAGCATTCGATCAGGATGTCGGGAATCTTGTTGAATTACCCGACTAGATATTGAAAAGTGTTTTCGAGATCGAGACTAAAATGCGGGGTTTATAATTGTTAGGCATGCGATATCTAAGGAATTCATTTGGTTAGGTATGAGATGTCTAAGGAGGTTGCGGATTCCAACTGTTGTAGTTTTACACTTTCTTTTCTGCGACCGTAAGTTTAATATATTGTGTATCGCCGGTTTTGTTTCTATACATCAACGACAATTGGAATACGCATATTTACTTACGTTGATGATATGTGATATTATGTGTTGCTGTGATATGTTATATTGGATCGTCGTGTTTTGAATAGCCGGGCGTTTTATGTGAGATGAGGGTTTTTATTTTCATTCATGTAAAATTCATTGTATGTAATATTCTTTTATTGGGGCACTTCCGGGCTAAGGATGATGTCACCATTGTATATTATTTACTTTTCCGCATTAGGTAGACCAAAGACGGGGAGCACAAGTAACCGGGTTGTAGGGTCCAGTGGGAGACCATCTCGAGGAGTCGAGACTGGGTCTTCTAACCCTAGAATGGGCAGTGTTGCTTGCCGCTCTCATAGGGGTCTAGGTGTAGGGTTCCTAGGTACTCTAGTGAGGTCTCACAAGGCATCGAACATGCCAATTTCAAAAAATCTAGGTGCCGAGAGACCCGACTACGGATCGTTTGCTAGAAAACTAGGCGAAAAAGCTAACTAGTTAACATTTAACTAATGGGATATCGGAAATACAACCTTTGTAGATCCGGTGCTCCACCTCCATAGCTCCGCAACGAAGTCGTCTCCGCTGTCCAAAAGGAATCCGGGCTCTAGAGTCGGCTTCGTCGGAGAAAAAGCGAGCTAGGTCGTCGATGTCCATGCCGAAGATGATCTACGTCGAAGCATCGCTAAATCAAGCTCCACCTTCACCAAGTCTTGAAAACTTGTGAAGGAAACACACTCTACTACAAGGCAAGAGGTAGAGGATGAAGAAATAGGAAGTGGGTAGACTTTAGAATTGGATTTCTCACTTGTTTCATCAATCCACCATTGATGAAGAAAGCTTTTCTTCTTTGAAGAAGATGAAGAAGAAGAAGCTAATTGTTATAATAAGTTAATTAAAAAGAAAAGAATAATCCAATCTTTATCATAACATGACCATGGTTATGTGTAGAGACTGAACCCAAGTTAAGTGAATGGTTAGGTTAGGAATGAAGACAAAAATGGTGACTAAGTCAAAGTATTCATGAAGCTTCATGAATGAACAAAAGAATGCCACCATTTTTCTTTTCTTTTCCTTAAATGAATAATGAATATAAATAAATGAATAAGTATATAAAACCCTAACCATTCATATAACCATGGTTTAATCTTTACACAAGCACAAGTCAACATGTATCATCAAACATGATACAATGTATATGCACAAAAGTATATCACATATACAACTTGCACATCGAGTGAGAAAATCCATTTAAAGTGAACCGATACTAGTTAATGCAAAGTAATATATCAAATATATAATTATGCATTAAATCATTAAATCAACACTTGATTTAACGATCCGGTCATATCGCATATAACCGACTAGTATCATTAGTAACAACTTATCGAATCAACACTTGATCCGATAACCCGGCTATATCGCATATAACCGATCAATGTCACATATCGCGAGAATCGAATACAGTATCACATACTGGTATCATTCTCGGTCCCGCACATATCTCATATGCACTCCTATTTCGTTTCGCTTGAGCCAGGAAACCTCTGTGTAGGACTCTAAAGACTCGTCAATACGCCGGCAGCGGATGATGATCATATCAAACATCCACAAGCCGCAAGCGGTCTGCTAAACGTAATGGCCACCCGGGTATTGAGCGATCTGAAGATCGACGAGCAAGCCCGCTCACACTCCAGTGAATCCGACCAGTAACACTACCGTACAGTCCGGTCTGATCGTCTGATATGTCGCATATCTTGCCTAGGGGTGGCAAACGTCAGACCCCAATAGCTCGATAAGTCGTGTCAATATGAGGTCTATAACAATTCGAGAAACTACTGGTAACACTTACCATTAAATCTCAGCAACCCTGGCCAGGGATTTCCTGTTATAGCCAATCGAACACAGCGCAACATCAACCCCTTATACCGGGAGAGACGAATCCCCTCCTATCGCTCATTGCCTTCATGTGACTCGGGACTGTACCCAAAAACCACCGTTTTGCACGCCCTCTTGGACGTGGTAAGATGGAAATCAAAGCACAGTGGGAACCACACAAGACTCTATGACGATCTCGGGTCAACAGACTACTCTGTACCAGTGTCACCAGAGAACTGCCATCTGACGTGAGGTATAATACCATCTGGGAGTTCTCGGCGAGTCCGTCCAGTGTACCCAGTCTCTACTGAGCACCCGTATATCATCTCTGATGTCAAACACCGATGGATATGGGATCATCCATCGCCCATCTGTATGGGTCGAGAAGGTATACGCTAGTCTACTCTGGTATATCGATGCCCCGTCTCGATACACCCACGACTAGGGACTTTGAAGGATGTACTCACGGACTACCATGTCACCACTAGTATGATCTGCATCATAGTCCAGGTAGTCAAGTACAGATCCTAAGGGCTCTACCAACATGTAACAGAGAGACAATCAGCATACACGTTAAGGTAAAGGGTAACCAGATAGCATACTATCATGTCGAGCAAGAAAGTCCTCCCTATATATGTCCCAGCATCCACTACAATATACATCCTATGTACAGTAATGGCCTCTAGGGCATACATATAACTAACAATCTCCCACTTGCACTAGGGCCATCTATAGCAGTGGTTGCAGTATCTCATACTCAACCATCCCATGAAAGTCTCTCTCTGGGAACAGGCCTTTGTGAGTGGATCCGCTGTGTTGTCCTCTGAGTCTACTCTCCTAACCTCGATCTCCCTGGAGATCAACTATCTCCATGATCAGGTGATACTGCCTTAGAATATGTCTGGATCACTGATGGGACCTGCGTTCTTTGGCATAAGCCACAACTCCATTGTCACACAATGGGAGGAAATAAGTTCATCTCATGAACAAATATACATCCAGACTGCCTCTTTGGTAGCATCGTAAGTAGCGATATATCCAGCCTTTATCGTCTAGTATGTCACGGTAACTAGCTTGGAACTCTTCCAACATACCGTCCCTTTACTGAGGGTAAAGACAATGCCTGTGACTGACACTCAGTCGTCTTTATCACCCTGGAACCCTTCCAGTGATTCTCCCCAGGATCGGTTGATACTGTCTCACTACAACTAGTGAGAATCCTAACATCCATTTAGATCTATCTCATAGATCCAAAAAACCCAGGATTTAGGAGGTATCACTTTGATCCTATGTGGAGAATCATTGTGATAAGCGGAGATTGATCGAGCGTAGCATAGGAAACTCCTTCCCTATCAAGAGTATGTCATCCACGTACTCTACGAGGATCACCACCATACTCCCTACTACCTTTTTGTTTATACAAGGTTCATCTACCATTTTGATGATGTCAAACTCTTTGACTAATTCATCAAAACAGATGTTCCAACTCCGCGATGCCTGCTTTATCACATAAAACATCTTGCACACATTTCCGCTGCTCCCACTGTCTACGAAGCCCTCTGGCTGTGTACTTATAGACGTTCTCTTCTAAAACATCATTTAGAAAAGCTGTCATGACACCCAACCACCAGATATCGTAGTCATGGTATGTAGCCGTGGCAAGTAGGATCTGGATGGACTTAAGCATAGTCAATTGAAAAGGTTTCATCATAATCCACGCCTGGTCGATGACGAAAAGCTTTAACAAGTCTAGCTTTGAAAGTCTCAACTTTTCCATTTACACCAAGTAATCTTCTCAAGATATACTTGCTCCTGATGGGGATTTAACCCTTCAGATATAGCAACCAAAGTCCATACTTTGTTGGTGTACATGGATTCCATCTCAGATCACTAAGCATCCAGCCATTCTTACAGAGTCCCACTCCTGATGGCCAGCTCGAAACTAGTTGGGTCATCATCTCATGATGCAATCCTCGCTCCCACTGTCATAGAGAAACAGAAGTATCTCTCAGGTGGGTGAGGAACCCTACTAGATCGGCGGAGAGGCTGAGGTTCGTTGGTATCTACTGAATCCTTTGGTTATACCAAATCATCTACTGTAGTTTGTATTGCTGGAACTTTTCCAGTTCTACATAACAGACCTTGCCTTGAGTTTGTCCGGATTATGCTTTTAGACATAGCCCAGACAACCCCAAATCTTAACCAACTTACGATATGGGCTCTTCCCTTTCCATATCACATATGAAATGGTAGGCAACTGATTTGGTTTAAACCCTATTCAATAGGTATGCAGCTTCTCAAGTGCATAACACCCAAAAGGAAATAGGTAACTCAGTAGTACTCATCATAGAGCACACCTTATCATATAGGGTGTATCTGCTCCGCCCCGATATACCATCGTGCTATGGTGTATACGGAGGAGTAATGCCGAGAGAGAATCTCATTCTCCTTTAGAAAAGTCCAGGATTTCCGTGCTCCAGTATTCTCCTCCTCGATCACATCAAAAGACATAATACTTATACCCGTATTGGTTCTCTACTTCTAACTTATATTCTGTGAATATCTCAAAAGGTTCAGACTTGTGTTTCAACAGGAACATATGTCTGAATCTCGAGAGATTATCAGAGAATGTAATGAAGTACAAAGAACCGGTCTTGGCATGTGTAGACAGGGGACCTTACATACATCAAGATGCATTATTCCAAGAGTTTACTAACTCTTTCTCTGTTTCCAATAAACAGAGCTGTGGTCATCTTATCTTTGTGACATGACTGGCGAGTTTCACAAGATGTAAATTCAAACTAATTTAAATATGCATCTAAATGTAATTTCAGCCAGTCGGGTCGCATTGATATGACCTAGTCTACAATGCCTTAAGAAGGATCCGTTCATTTCTGAACTCTTCCTCTTATGTGTGTTCCATATACTAAGAACTGTAGTTTGATTTAGAACATCAATGCTTTTAGATAATGCGCCTGAACCGATCAACTTTTGATATAGGAAATGTTCAAAACATTATCCAACAATACAAAATTATATCCTTTCTTTACTAATAAAGAGATTGATATGATTTTGTATATCAGGTTCGGTATCTAACAACATTCGTTCAGAATCAATGTATTGGTAATACAGGGTGACAGTGACCAATAGACTTGGCTGCAACACTTGCCCCGTTTTCTGCCTCATGAAACTTATCACCCGTTCTCAGTTCTCTACCTTTCTGTAGCCCTATGTAACAGATTACATATCTGGGATCCTGATCTGGTATCACATACCCAGGACGTAAAGAATACTGAGAAACAGTTCTTGTAATGAACACACCCGAAGATGATGCATCAACATGCACTCTCTTCGTTTGGGCGGCACGGGAATTCTGGTAATCCCCAAATTCTTGCTCTGTCTTATAACAATTATAAGTTGGAGCGGGACCAACGTTCCCCAGCTCAGTATAACAAGCGGGTTTGGTCAATTATCCGTATTATTATCTTGATTAAGGCGTGACATGGTCGCTACCTGGAGAGAGAGAGAAGAAAACACTCACCGTGCGCTATGCAAGAATAGATTGGTTATTATTTTATCTAATCAGGATGGCTCCCACTGCTTTTTATCAAATCTTCCTTCAAACCCTAAAAGGAAAGACTAGCCGGGATTAATTACACACTACAAGTTCGCCAATCTTTCAGCCAGGCCAGTGTCGGTACTTTGAGGGAGGTGCCCCGTGCTTTCGCACAGACCTAATTAATGTAAACCTCATTTTCCCAGAGGCGTAACCTCGTTAACACCTTTCTAGACACCTACTTGATCGGCTAATTGTAATGTATAAAACTCTCCCAGGAGTAACACTTACTCGCAGCGGGTATCGGGATCCAACTATCTCATAGAAGGTATGCAATCTCATTGCAAATTTCAACACTTGAAATTCCCGATAATATTTTGCCCCTAGCTCGCTATGACCTTGACGAATGCCAAACAACCCATAGTCTGCTAGTCAAGTTCAACCCATACATTTCTTGATTGAATTAAACCCACCCGCACGACCCTTGACGCATGCCAAACAACGCCGTACGAATACCCTAATCCAATCGCATCATATGCTGGCAGATAAACACTAGTTAGCTACCGTACACTACGCCTTGACGCATGCCAAACAACCGCAGCACGAATAATAACTAATACTTATCTGAAATGACGGAGGGCTACGATAGGTTTTTCTGAAAACCTATTGCGTAATGAACTTGATATCGTTGTAGAATCAAATGATTTTGAAATGGAGTGCTTTTGAGGCTTTTCTAGTTTTGCTAAAGGAGTCACTCCCGGTGAAGGGATCGTCGGTCCTTTCCTCGTCGAATGAGGTGCGGGATATATCATATATATCACTGTGCAAAGCAAAAACTCTTAAAAGCAATCAAAATACAAACCGAGTGTGTAGCATCTGCCAGTTATTGCTAAAGGAGTCACTCCCGGTGAAGGGATCTCGGTCCTTTCCTTATCGAATAAGGTGCAGGATATATCACATATACCGCTGTGCAAAGCAAAAACTGTAGCTACCTGTTTTATTTTGAAATTCGATTCTACAACATCTTAGGTTTCTTTTATTTCATTAATCACATTAATGAAGTCCCATCAATTAAATACCTAAACATCACAGATAGATATGACGTACACTTATGCCATCCGCATTCGCCTCGATGTCCCCTCGTGCACCGTTAGGTTAGGTAACTAACGGCAGAGCAGGGCAGGGCTAGCGCGGGTGTAAAACATAAGCAACGCCTATATAATATTTCATATATACTATATACTGTATCTATCACAGAACATCATATGATCACATCACAGATATCGCAGCAGAAGAATCATATGAAATATTGGATATACTAGGACGTCCGTGTTTTCAATACGAGCCAGTATAAAACACGGATTCTACGGTCGTGATGAATAGCCAAACCCACACCCCAAGACCCCTACTAGAGTGACAAGCATCCCTACCAATTCTAGAGTTAGGAGACCCGGACTCGACTCCTCGAGTTGGTCTCCCACTGGACACCAGAACCCGGATACTTGTGCCCTCCTCCTTGGGTCTATCCTAGTGCGGAAAAGTAAATAATATACAAACGGTGACATCTTCCGCAACCTGGAAGTGCCCCAATAAAAGAATATTACATACAAGTTTTTACATGAATGAAAATGAAAACACTCATCTCACATAAAAACCCCCCGGCTATTCAAACACGACGATCCAATATAACATATCCAGCAACACATAACATCACATGTCATCAACGTAAGTAAATATGCGCATCCCAATTGTCGTTGACATATAGCAACGAAACCGGCGATATCACATATTACACTTACGGTCACAGAAAAGAAAGTGTAAAACTACAACAGTTGGAATCCGCAATCTACATAGACATCACATGCCTAATCACATGAATACCTTAGACATCACATGCCTAACAATTATAAACCCCGCATTTTAGTCTCATTATCGAAAACTCTTTTCAATATCGAGTCGGGCAATTCAACAAGATTCCCGACATCCTGATCGAATGCTCGTCGCAAACTTTAGTAGACGGCTGCACCCCCGATACCTTCGACGAAGTGCACCAAGGCGGAACACCGCTACCGCGAGCACCCAAACGGATGCTTTCGGCGACGGGGTTCTCCTACAGTCACTTGGTCGGGGCTATGGAGTGAGGCTGTCTATTAAGTTTACCCGGCGAGTATCCGCGTACGCTACGTGATTGCGACGGACTTTTGATCACATCAAAATTCCATGGCAACCGATCAAGTGAGACTAAACTGCTGTGTTTATAACATTCATTTAGTTATCACATAACTATTTGTGAATTCCAATTATTGTATCCCATTCCGGATAAATAGAAAATGTCAAACTTTCCGATCGAACAATCGAACACCCAAGTTTTCCCGATACAGATCAACACATGAAATAAGTCTAACAACATTCAGTTCGTGCCTCAGTAGCAACGGTCCAGCCGTAGAAGGGTCAAGCCAACGCCTCACATGTGGCACGCCGTACTGCCCCAAACCCGAAGGTTCAAATGGCAGTTCAAGACGGTCACATAATCGAGTTAAGGTTTGTTGTCTTCTAGAGGGTCCATCGCATTACTTGCACTACTTAGAACGTCGTTAAACTACGGAAAATCCAACACTTGGAAATTTCCCGACAGGGGAAAAATTGGGTATTTATATCCGGTCGAACTTTTTAACATATTCTAAAATTTATCCGGAAAGCCACACAGACAAAATTTGAAACCCTGATCGAATCTTTGATTCCCAATACAACCCAAAAATGCTCAACTATTTACTGTATATTAAAAATTCCCAGAAATCTCAGCATATTAAAATAGGAATTACTGTGCAAACAGGAGTCAACGAGTCAACAAAACGGCCGCGGAACCGCCGCGCCACGTGGGCTTAGGCCGCGGTTCCGCGGCGTTATGACGGAGTTAAGTCTCCGTTTTTCACAGTATTTCATAAAAAACCCTGCTTGATTTTCTGGATATTTTTAATCTTGAAAAATCCACAATTTTAAAATCTGGACAGAGAGCATTTTTGAATATGGGTTTCGGGTTCGTTCGGACTTCAAATTCCGTCGGGACTTCGCCTAAGGCTCTAGTTAGGCTCTGATACCACTGTAGGGTTCCTAGGCACTCTAGTGAGGTCTCACAAGGCATCGAACATGCCAATTTCAAAAAATCTAGGTGCCGAGAGACCCGACTACGGATCGTTTGCTAGAAAACTAGGCGAAAAAGCTAACTAGTTAACATTTAACTAATGGGATATCGGAAATACAACCTTTGTAGATCCGGTGCTCCACCTCCATAGCTCCGCAACGAAGTCGTCTCCGCTGTCCAAAAGGAATCCGGGCTCTAGAGTCGGCTTCGTCGGAGAAAAAGCGAGCTAGGTCGTCGATGTCCATGCCGAAGATGATCTACGTCGAAGCATCGCTAAATCAAGCTCCACCTTCACCAAGTCTTGAAAACTTGTGAAGGAAACAACTCTACTACTAGGCAAGAGGTAGAGGATGAAGAAATAGGAAGTGGGTAGACTTTAGAATTTGATTTCTCACTTGTTTCATCAATCCACCATTGATGAAGAAAGCTTTTCTTCTTTGAAGAAGATGAAGAAGAAGAAGCTAATTGTTATAATAAGTTAATTAAAAAGAAAAGAATAATCCAATCTTTATCATAACATGACCATGGTTATGTGTAGAGACTGAACCCAAGTTAAGTGAATGGTTAGGTTAGGAATGAAGACAAAAATGGTGACTAAGTCAAAGTATTCATGAAGCTTCATGAATGAACAAAAGAATGCCACCATTTTTCTTTTCTTTTCCTTAAATGAATAATGAATATAAATAAATGAATAAGTATATAAAACCCTAACCATTCATATAACCATGGTTTAATCTTTACACAAGCACAAGTCAACATGTATCATCAAACATGATACAATGTATATGCACAA
This sequence comes from Agapanthus africanus, assembly GCA_030015575.1. Lineage (NCBI taxonomy): Eukaryota > Viridiplantae > Streptophyta > Magnoliopsida > Asparagales > Amaryllidaceae > Agapanthus > Agapanthus africanus. The sequence continues at coordinate 462,414,077 of CM057337.1, read as the reverse complement.
AAGTATATCACATATACAACTTGCACATCGAGTGAGAAAATCCATTTAAAGTGAACCGATACTAGTTAATGCAAAGTAATATATCAAATATATAATTATGCATTAAATCATTAAATCAACACTTGATTTAACGATCCGGTCATATCGCATATAACCGACTAGTATCATTAGTAACAACTTATCGAATCAACACTTGATCCGATAACCCGGCTATATCGCATATAACCGATCAATGTCACATATCGCGAGAATCGAATACAGTATCACATACTGGTATCATTCTCGGTCCCGCACATATCTCATATGCACTCCTATTTCGTTTCGCTTGAGCCAGGAAACCTCTGTGTAGGACTCTAAAGACTCGTTAATACGCCGGCAGCGAATGATGATCATATCAAACATCCACAAGCAGCAAGCGGTCTGCTAAACGTAACGGCCACTCGGGTATTGAGCGATCTGAAGATCGACAAGCAAGCCCGCTCACACTCCAGTGAATCCGACCAGTAACACTACCGTACAGTCCGGTCTGATCGTCTGATATGTCGCATATCTTGCCTAGGGGTGGCAAACGTCAGACCCCAATAGCTCGATAAGTCGTGTCGATATGAGGTCTATAACAATTCGAGAAACTACTGGTAACACTTACCAGTAAATCTCAGCAACCCTGGCCAGGGATTTCCTGTTATAGCCAATCGAACACAGCGCAACATCAACCCCTTATACCGGGAGAGACGAATCCCCTCCTATCGCTCATTGCATTCATGTGACTCGGGACTGTACCCAAAAACCACCGTTTTGCACGCCCTCTTGGACGTGGTAAGATGGAAATCAAAGCACAGTGGGAACCACACAAGACTCTATGACGATCTCGGGTCAACAGACTACTCTGTACCAGTGTCACCAGAGAACTGCCATCTGACGTGAGGTATAATACCATCTGGGAGTTCTTGGCGAGTCCGTCCAGTGTACCCAGTCTCTACTGAGCAGCCGTATATCATCTATGATGTCAAACACCGATGGATATGGGATCATCCATCGCCCATATGTATGGGTCGAGAAGGTATACGCTAGTCTACTCTGGTATATCGATGCCCCGTCTCGATACACCCACGACTAGGGACTTTGAAGGATGTACTCACGGACTACCATGTCCCCACTAGTATGATCCGCATCATAGTCCAGGTAGTCAAGTACAGATCCTAAGGGCTTTACCAACATGTAACAGAGAGACAATCAGCATACACGTTAAGGTAAAGGGTAACCAGATAGCATACTATCATGTCGAGCAAGAAAGTCCTCCCTATATATGTCCCAGCATCCACTACAATATACATCCTATGTACAGTAATGGCCTCTAGGGCATACATATAACTAACACTAGGGATGTGGGTTTGGCTATTCATCGCGACCGTGGAATCCGCGTTTTATACAGGCTCGCATAAAACACGGAAATCCTATTATATCTAATATTTCATATGTTATTCTTCTGCTGCAATGTTCTGTGATGAGATCATATTACTGCCTGAGACGAATGTTTATATTATATATATGAGATATATGTTATATTGCTGATTTCGTTTCAAATGTGATGCTTGTGAAGCATAATAAAAATAGGATTTCATTAATAAGATTAATGAAACTATTAGAAACCTAAAGATGTTGTAGAAACTTGTCTTAAAACTGCTAGCTCTGGTTCTTGCTTTGCATAGCGGTGTTCCTTGTAGAACATCCAGCACCTTATTCGATAAGGAAAGAGCCGAGATCCTTTCACCGGGAGTGACCTCTTTAGCGAAACTAGCAGATGCTACAAACTCGGTTTGTCTTTTGATTGTTTTTATAGTTTTTTCTTTGCATTATGATATTTGTGAAATATCCTGCACCTTATTCGATGAGGAAAGAGCCGAGATCCCTTCACCGAGAGTGACCTCTTTAACAAAACTAGAAAAGGCCTTAAAAACATTCCATTTAAAATCACTCGATTCTACAACGATATCAAGTTCATTATGCAAAGAGTTTTCTTTAAAACCTGTCGTAACCCTCCATCATTTTAGAAAATAGAGTACTTAGTATTCGTGCTGCGTTTGTTGACCATAGTTAAGGCGCAGTGTAAGGTAGCTGAGTGATGTTTTCCTATATAACATATGATATGATTAATTAGGACAGTCATATGATTTGTTGACCTTAGTTAAGGGTCATGTGGGTGGGTCTAATCAATCAAGAAATGACAGGTAGAACTTGACTAGTGCTTATGATTTGTTGACCATACTTAAGGTCATAAGTCACTAGGGGCAAAATATTATCGGTAATTTCAAGTGTTGAAATTTGCAATGAGATTGCATACGTTCTATGAGATAGTTGGATCTCGATACCCACTGCGAGTAAGAGTTACTCCTGGGAGAGTTTTACACATTACAATTAGCCGATCAAGTAGGTATCGAGAAAGGTGTCAACGGGGTTATGCCTCTGGGAAAACGAGATTTATTTTAATTAGGTCCGTGCGAAGGCACGGGGAACCTCCCTCAAAGTACCGGCACTGGCCTGGCTGAAAGATTGGCGAACTTGTAGAGTTTAATTAATCCTGGCTAGTCTTTCCTTTTATGGTTTGAAGGAAGATTTGAATAAAACAGTGGGAGACATCCTGATTAGATATATTAATAACCAATCTAATCTTGCAAAAGCATACGCCGAGTGTTTTCTTCTATCTCTCTCCAAGTAGCGACCATGTCACGCTTTAATCAAGATAATAATGCGGATGTATTGACCGAACCTGCTTGTTATACTGCGCTAAGGAACGTTGGTCTCGCTCTAAATTATAATTGTTATAAAACAGAGCGGGAAATAGGGGATTACCAGAATTCCTGTGCCGCCCAAACGAAGAAAGTACATGTTGATGCATCTCCTTCGGGTGTGTTCATTATCGAGAACTGTTTCTCAGTATCCTTTACGTCCTGGGTATGAGATACCGGATCAGGATCCCGCAAATGTAATTTGTTACATGGGCCACAGAAAGGTAGAGAACTGAGAACGGGTGATAAGTTTCAAGAGTTGTAAATGATGCAAGTGTTGCAGCCAAGTCTGTTGGCAGTTATCACCCTGTTTTACCAGAATACATTGATTCTGAACGAATGTTATTAGATACCGAACCTGATATACAACATCATATCAGTCTCTTTATTAGTAAAGAAGGATATAATTTTCTATTGTTGGATAATGTTTTGAACATCTCCTATATCAATAGTTGATCGGTTCAGGCACGTTATCTAAAAGCATAGACGTTCTAAATCAAAGCACAGTTCTTAACGTACAGAGCACACACAAGAGGAAGAGTTCAGAAATGAACGAATCCTTCTTGAGGCATTCTAGACTAGGTCATATCAATGCGACCCGACTAGCTGAAGTTACATAAAAATGCATATTTAAATTAGTTTGGATTTACATCTTGTAAAACATGCCAGTCATGTCACAAAGATAAGATGACCATAGCTCCGTTTATTGGAAACAGAGAAAGAGTTAGTGAACTCTTGGGATTGATACATGCTGATGTATGAAGGTCCCCTGTCTACACATGCCAAGACCGGTTCTTTGTACTTCATTACATTCACTGATTATCTCTCAAGATCTGAACATATGTTCCTGTTGAAACACAAGTCAGGAACTTTTGAGAAATTCAATGAATATAAGTTAGAAGTAGAGAACCAAAAACGGGTATAAGTATTATGTCCATTGATGAGATCAAGGAGGAGAATACTTGAGCACGAATTTCCTGGACTATTCTAAAGGAGAATGAGATTCTCTCTCAACATTACTCCTCCGTATACACCACAGCACGTCGGTGTATCGGGGTGGAGCAATCACACCATATGTGATATGGTATGCTCTATGATGAGTACTACTGAGTTGCCTATTTTATTTTGGGGTTATGCACTTGAGGCGTTGCATACCTATTGAAGAGGGTTTCAACCAAATCAGATGCCTACTACTCCATATGTGATATGGTATGGTAAGAGCCCATCTATTAAGGAAGTTAAGATTTCGGGTTGTCCGGCCTATGTTTAAAAGCAAAATCCGGACAAGCTCGAGGCAAGGTCAGTTCTGTGGAAGTTTGTTGGATATTCCAAGCATTCGGAAGGTAATATCTTCTACCAAACTGGAGAACAAAAAGTGTTTTTTTTTTGTTTCTCAGCATGCCACCTTTGTGAAAAGGAATTTCTTGTGAAGAAATTAGTGGTCATGAGGTAGAACTGGAAAGAGTTCCAGCTATACAAACTGCAGCTGATGATTTGGTAGAACCAAAGGATTCAATAGTTTCTAACGAACCTAAGCCTCTCCGCCGATCTAGTAAGGTTCCTCATTCACCTGAGAGATACTTCGGTTTCTCTATGACAGTGGGAGAGAGGATTGCATCATGAGATGATGACCCAACTAGTTTCGAGCAGGCCATCAGGAGTGGGGACTCTGTGAGAATGGATGGATACTTAGCGATCTGAGATGGAATCCTTATACACCAACAAAATATGGACTTTCGTTGCTTTATCTGAAGGGTTAAATCCCCATCAGGAGCAAGTATATCTTGAGAAGATTACTTGGTGTACATGGAAAAGTTGAGACTTTCAAAGCTATGCTTAAGTCCATCCAGATCCTACTTGCCACGGCTACATACCATGACTACGATATCTGGCGGTTGGGTGTCATGACTGCTTTTCTAAATGATGATTTGGAAGAGAGCGTCTATTAGTACACCGCCAGAGGGCTTCGTAAACAGTGGGAGCAGCGGAAACGTGTGCAAGTTGTTTTATGTGATAAATCAGGCATCGCGGAGTTGGAACGTCTGTTTTGATGTGGTGGTCAAAGAGTTTGACTTCATCAAAATGGTAGATGAACCTTATATATACAAAAAGGTAGTAGAGAGTATGGTGGTGATCCTCGTAGAGTACGTAGATGACATACTCTTGATAGGGAAGGAGTTTCCTGTGCTACGCTCGGTCAATCTCCTCTTATCACAAAGATTCTCCATATAGGATCAAGGTGATACCTCCTAAATCCTGGGTTATGGATCTATAGGATAGATCTAATTGGATGTTAGGATTCTCACTAGTTGTAGTGAGATGGTATCAATTGATCCTGGGGAGAATCACTAGAATGGTTCCAGGGTGATAAGGTCGACTGAATGTCAGTCGCAGGCATTGTCTTTACCCTCATTGGAGGGACGGTATGTTGGAAGAGTTCCAAGCTAGATGCCGTGACTTACTAGACTATTAAAGGCAAGATACATCGTTACCAAAGATGCTACCAAAGAGACAATCAGGATATATTTTAGTTCATGAGATGAACTTCGTTCTTGCTATTGTGTGACAATGGAGTTGTGGCTTATACCAAGGAACCCCCGTCCTATCTGTGATCCAGATATAATCTTAGGCGGTATCACCTGATCATGGAGATGGTTGATCTCCAGGAAGACCTAGATTAGGAGAGTAGACACAGAGGACAACAGCGCGGATCCACTCACAAAGGCCTATTTCCCAGTAGAAACTTTTACGGGATGGTTGAGTATGAGATACTTCAAGCACAGCTTTTTGTTGGGTATGCGATACTACTGTAGGGTTCCTAGGCACACTAATGAGGTCTCACAAGGCATCAACCATGCCAATTTCAAAAATTACAAGTGCCGAGAAACCCTAATACGGATCGTTAACTAGAATTTTAGGCGAAAAGTGAAACTAGTTAACAACTTAACTACAAGAACGGAAATACAACCTTTGTAGATCCGGTCCTCCACCTCCATAGCTCCGCAATGAAGTCTCCTCGCTGTCCAAATGGAAACCCGGGCTCTAGCGTCGGCTTCATCGGAGAAATGGGTGGGCAAGGTCGTCGGCTTCGTGCCGAAGATGATCTACGTCGAGGCATCACTAGATCAAGATCCCACTTCACCAAGTCATGAAACTTGTGAAGAAAACACCCTATACTACTTGGCAAGAGGTAGAGGATGAAGAAATAGGAGGTGGGTTCACTTTAGAATTGGATTTCTCACTCTTTTTCTCACTTTGCCATTGTTGATAGCAAGCTTCTTCATGTGAAGAAGAAGAAGAAGAAGATGAATATTATGATGAGTTAATCAAAAAGGAAATGAAAAAGAATACTTATCATAATAATAACCATGGTCAAGTGTAGAGAATGAACTAGGGTTATGTGGAATGGTTAGGGTTAAGCATGAGACAAAATGGTCACTTAGTCAAAGCTTCATGAAGCTTCAAAATCAAACAAAATAAGCCAACATTTTCTTTCATTATCTTTTCCATAAAGAAATAAATATATAAATAAATAAACAAGAAAAGAAAACCCTAACCATTCATATAACCATGGTTTAATCTTTACACAAACCCAAGTAAACATGTATCATCAAACATGATACAATCAAGTGCACAAAAGTATATCACATATACAACTTGTGCAATGCAAGTGGGAAAATCCATTTAAAGTGAACCAATACTAGTTAATGCAAAGTAATATATCATATATATATATAATTATACATTAAATCATTAAATCAACACTTGATTCAATGATCCGGTCATGTCGCACATAACCGACTAGTATCCAATGTATCGACTTATCGAATCAACCCTTGATTCGATAACTAGCTTATATCGCATACAACCAGTCGATACATTCATCGCGAGAATAGAATACGGTATCACATACATGTAGGGTTCCTAGGCACACTAGTGAGGTCTCACAAGGCATCAACCATGCCAATTTCAAAAATTACTGTGCCGAGAAGCCCTAGACTACGGATCGTTGGCTAGATATCTAGGCGAAAAAGGAAACTAGTTTACAATTAAACTAAAGGAACGGAAATACAACCTTTGTAGATCCGTTTCTCCACCTCCATAGCTCCATGATGAAGTCCTCTCCGCTGTCCAAAAAGGAATCCGGGCTCTAGAGTCGGCTTCATCGGAGAATAGACGGGCTAGGTCGTCGACGACGTGCCGAAGATGATCTACGTCGAAGCATCACTAGATCGAGTTCCACCTTCACCAAGTCTTGAAAACTTGTGAAGGAAACACACTCTACTACTTGGCAAGAGGTAGAGGATGAAGAAATAGGAAGTGGGTAGACTTTAGTTTTGGATTTCTCACTCTTTTTCATCACTTGCCATTAATGGAGCAAGCTTTCTTCATGTGAAGAAATGAAGAAGAAGAAGAAGCTAATTATGATAAGTTATTTTGGAATAAGAAATAATATGATACTTATCATAATTTTAACCAAAGTTAGGTGTAGAGAATAGACCATGGTTAGAGTTAATGGTTAGGTTTAGGAAAAGAAAAAGAATGGTTAAGCTTTCAACACTTCAAGAAGTTTCCACAAAATGACAAAATAAGCCACCATTCTTTTTAATTTCCATAATGAATAAATAAACTAATAAATAAATAAGAAATTTAAACACAACCCTAACCATTTACTTAACCAAGGTTTAAACTAAACATACACCTAAACAAGCATGTATCATCAAACATGATACAAACAAATGCACAAAAGTATATCACATATACAATATGCACATCAAGTGAGAAAATCCATTTAAAGTGAACCAATACTAGTTAATGCAAAGTAATATATCAAATATATAATTATACATTAAATCATTAAATCAACACTCGATTTAACGACCCGGTCATATCGCATATAACCGACTAGTATTAAATGTATCGGCTTATCGAATCAATCCTTGATTCGATAACTAGGTTATATCGCATATAACCATTCGATACATTCATCGCGAGAATAGAATACGGTATCACATACACGTATTATTCTCGGTCCCGTACATATCTCATATGCGCTCCTATTTCGTTTCACTTGAGCCAGGAAACCTCTGTGTAGGACTCTAAAGACTCGTCAATACGCCGGCAGCAGATGATGATCATATCAAACATCCACAAGCCGCAAGCGGTCTGCTAAACGTAACGGCTACCCGGGTATTGAGCGATCTGAAGATCGACGAGCAAGCCCGCTCACACTCCAGTGAATCCAACCAGTAACACTACCGTACAGTCCGGTCTGATCGTCTGATATGTCGCATATCTTGCCTAGGGGTGGTATACGTCAGACCCCAATAGCTCGATAAGTCGTGTCGATATGAGGTCTATAACACTTCGAGAAACTACTGGTAACACTTACCAGTAAATCTCAGCAACCCTGGCCAGGGATTTCCTGTTATAGCCAATCGAACACAGCGCAACATCAACTCCCTATACCGGGAGAGACGAATCCCCTCCTATCGCTCATTGCCTCCATGTGACTCGGGACTGTACCCAAAAACCACCGTTTTGCACGCCCTCTTGGACGTGGTAAGATGGAAATCAAAGCACAGTGGGAACCACACAAGACTCTATGACGATCTCGGGTCAGCAGACTACTCTGTACCAGTGTCACCAGAGAACTGTCATCTGACGTGAGGTATAATACCATCTGGGAGTTCTCGGCGAGTCCGTCCAGTGTACCCAGTCTCTACTGAGCACCCCGTATATCATCTCTGATGTCAAACACCAATGGATATGGGATCATCCATCGCCCATCTGTATGGGTCGAGAAGGTACACGCTAGTCTACTCTGGTATATCGATGCCCCGTCTCGATACACCCACGACTAGGGACTTTGAAGGATGTACTTATGGACTACCATGTCCCCACTAGTATGATCCGCATCATAGTCCAGGTAGTCAAGAACACATCCTAAGGGCTTTACCAACATGTAACAGAGAGACAATCAGCATACACGTTAAGGTAAAGAGCAACCAGATAGCATACTATCATGTCGAGCAAGAAAGTCCTCCCTATATATGTCCCAGCATCCACTACAATATACATCCTATGTACAGTAATGGCCTCTAGGGCATACATATAACTAACAATCTCCCACTTGCACTAGGGCCATCTGTAGCAGTGGTTGCAGTATCTCATACTCAACCATCCCATAAAAATCTCTCTCTGGGAACAGGCCTTTGTGAGTGGATCCGCTGTGTTGTCCTCTGAGTCTGCTCTCCAAACCTCGATCACCCTGGAGATCAACCATCTCCATGATCAAGTGGTACTGCCATAGAATATGTCTGGATCACTGATGGGACCGGCGTTCCTTGGCATAAGCCACAACTCCATTGTCACACAATGGGAGGAACATAGTTCATCTCATGAACCAATAAACACCCAAACATCCTCTTTGGTAGCATCTTAAGTAGCGATGTATCCAGCCTTTATCGTCTAGTATGTCACGGTATCTAGCTTGGAAATCTTCCAACATACCGTCCCTTTACTGCGGGTAAAGACAATGCCTGCGACTGACATTCAGTCGTGTTTATCACCCTGGAACACTTCCAGTGATTCTCTCCAGGATCGATTGATACCATCTCACTACAACTAGTGAGAATCCTAACATCCAATTAAATCTATCTCATAGATCCAAAACTCAGGATTTATGAGGTATCATTTTGATCCTATGTGGAGAATCATTGTGATAAGCGGAGATTGACCGAGCGTAGCATAGGAAACTCCTTCCCCATCAAGAGTATGTCATCCACGTACTCTACGAGGATCGTCACCATACTCCCTACTACCTTTTTGTTTATACAAGGTTCATCTACCATTTTGATGATGTCAAACTCTTTGACTAATTCATCAAAACAGATGTTCCAACTCCGCGATGCCTGCTTTATCCTATAAAGCATCTTGCACACGTTTCCGCTGCTCCCACTGTCTACGAAGCCCTCTGGCTGTGTACTTATAGACGCTCTCTTCCAAAATATCATTTAGAAAAGCAGTCATGACACCCAACCACCAGATATCGTAGTCATGGTATGTAGCCGTGGTAAGTAGGATCTGGATGGACTTAAGCATAGCTACTTGAAAAGGTTTCCTCATTATCTACGCCTGGTTGATGATGTAAACCTTTAACAAGTCTAGCTTTGAAAGTCTCAACCTTTCCATGTACACCAAGTAATCTTCTCAAGATATACTTGCTCCTGACGGGGATTTAACCCTTCAGATATTGCAACCAAAGTCCATACTTTGTTGGTGTATAAGGATTCCATCTCAGATCACTAAGCATCCAGCCATTCTTACAGAGTCCCACTCGTGATGGCCAGCTCGAAACTAGTTGGGTCATCATCTTATGATGTAATCCTCGCTCCCACTGTCATAGAGAAACAGAAGTATCTCTCAGGTGGGTGAGGAACCCTACTAGATCGGCAGAGAGGCTGAGGTTCGTTGGAATCTACTGAATCCTTTGGTTCTATCAAATCATCAGCTGTAGTTTGTATAGATGGAACACTTCCAGTTCAACATTATAGACCTTGCCTCGAGCTTGTCCGGATTTTGCTTTTAGACATAGGCCGGACAACCCCAAATCTTAACTAGCTTAAGACATGGGCTCTTCCCATTCCATATCACATATGAAGTGGTAGGCAACTGATTTGATTTGAACCCTATTCAATAGGTATGCAGCTTCTCAAGCGCATAACTCCCAAAAAGGAAATAGGTAACTCAGTCGTACTCATCATAGAGCATACCTTATCATATAGGGTGTGATTGCTCCGCCCCGATATACCATCGTACTATGGTGTATACGGAGGAGTAATGCTGAGAGAGAATCTCATTCTCCTTTAGAATAATCCAGGAATTCCGTGCTCAAGTATTCTCCTCCCTGATCTCATCATAGGACATAATACTTATACCCGTATTTTGGTTCTCTACTTCTCGCTTATATTCTGTGAATATCTCAAAAGGTTCGGACTTGTGTTTCAACAGGAACATAGGTCTGAAACTGGAAAGATCATCAGAGAACGTAATGAAGTATAAAGAACCAGTCCTGGCATGTGTAGACAGGGGACCTACATACATCAACATGTATCATCCCAAGAGTTCACTAACTCTTTCTCTGTTTCCAGTAAACGGAGCTATGGTCATCTTATCTTTGTGACATGACTGGCGAGTTTCACAAGATGTAAATTCAAACTGATTTAAATATGCATCTAAATGTAACTCAGCCAGTCGGGTCGCATTGATATGACCTAGTCTACAATACCTCAAGAAGGATTCGTTCATTTCTGAACTCTTCCTCTTGTGTGTGTTCCGTATACTAAGAACTGTGGTTTGATTTAGAACATTAATGCTTTTAGATAACGTGCCTGAACCGATCAACTTTTGATATAGGAAATGTTCAAAACATTATCCAACAATACAAAATTTTATCGTTTCTTTACTAATAAAGAGACAGATATGATTTTGTATATCAGGTTCGGTATCTAATAACATTCGTTCAGAATCAATGTATTGGTAATACAGGGTGACAGTGACCGACAGACTTGGCTGCAAATCTTGCCCTGTTTTCTGCCTCATGAAACTTATCACCCGTTCTCAGTTCTCTACCTTTCTGTAGCCCTATGTAACAGATTACATATCTGGGATCCTGATCTGGTATCACATACCCAGGACGTAAAGGATACTGAGAAACAGTTCTGTATAATGAACAAACCCGAAGATGATGCATCAGCATGCACTCTCTTCGTTTGGGCGGCACGGGAATTCTGGTAATCCCCAATTTCCTGCTCTGTCTTATAACAATTATAAGTTGGAGTGGGACCAATGTTCCCCAGCTCAGTATAACAAGCGGGTTCGGTCAATATTCCGTATTATTATCTTGATTAAGGCGTGATTTGGTCGCTACCGGGAGAGAGAGAGAAGAAAAACACTCAGCGTGCGCTCTGTCAAGAATAGATTGGTTATTATTTTATCTAATCAGGATGGCTCCCACTGCTTTTTATCAAATCTTCCTTCAAACCCGAAAAGGAAAGACTAGCCGGGATTAATTACACACTACAAGTTCGCCAATCTTTCAGCCAGGCCAGTGTCGGTACTTTGAGGGAGGTCCCCCGTGCTTTCGCACGAACCTAATTAATGTAAACCTCGTTTTCCCAGAGGCTTAACCCCGTTGACACCTTTCTAGACACCTACTTGATCGGCTAATTGTAATGTATAAAACTCTCCCAGGAGTAACTCTTACTCGCAGCGGGTATCGGGATCCAACTATCTCATAGAAGGTATGCAATCTCATTGCAAATTTCAACACTTGAAATTCCCGATAATATTTTGCCCCTAGCTCGCTATGACCTTGACGCATGCCAAACAACCCATAGTCTGCTAGTCAAGTTCAACCCGTACATTTCTTGATTGAATTAAACCCACCCGCACGACCCTTGACGCATGCCAAACAACGCCGTACGAATACCCTAATCCAATCGCATCATATGCTAGCAGATAAGCACTAGTTAGCTACCGTACACTACGCCTTGACGCATGCCAAACAACCGCAGCACGAATACTAACTAGTACTTAACTGAAATGACGGAGGGCTACGACAGGTTTTTCTGAAAACCTATTGCGTAATGAACTTGATATCGTTGTAGAATCAAATGAATTTTGAAATGGAGTGTTTTTGAGGCTTTTCTAGTTTTGCTAAAGGAGTCACTCCCGGTGAAGGGATCGTCGGTCCTTTCCTCGTCGAATGAGGTGCGGGATATATCATATATATCGCTGTGCAAAGCAAAAACTCTTAAAAGCAATCAAAAGACAAACCGAGTGTGTAGCATCTGCCAGTTATTGCTAAAGGAGTCACTCCCGGTGAAGGGATCTCGGTCCTTTCCTCATCGAATAAGGTGCAGGATATATCATATATACCTCTGTGCAAAGCAAGAACTGTAGCTACCTGTTTTATTTTGAAATTCGATTCTACAACATCTTAGGTTTCTTTTACTTTCATTAATCACATTAATGAAGTCTCATCAATTATGTACCTAAACATCACAGATAAATACGACGTACACTTATGCCATCCGCATTCGCCTCGATGTCCCCTCATGCACCGTTAGGTTAGGTAACTAACGGCAGAGCAGGGCAGGGCTAGCGCGGGTGTAAAACATAAGTAACATCTATATAATATATCATATATACTATATACTGTATCTATCACAGAACATCACATGATCACATCACAGATATCGCAGCAGAAGAATCATATGAAATATTGGATATACTAGGACGTCCGTGTTTTCAATACGAGCCAGTATAAAACACGGATTCCACGGTCGTGATGAATAGCCAAACCCACACCCCTAGACCCCTACGAGAGCGACAAGCAACCCTACCAATTCTGGAGTTAGGAGACCCGGACTCGACTCCTCGAGTTGGTCTCCCACTGGACTCCAGAACCCGGTTACTTGTGCTCCCCTCCTTGGGTCTATCCTAGTGCCGAAAAGTAAATAATATACAAAGGGTGACTTCTTCCGCAACCTGGAAGTGCCCCAATAAAAGAATATTACATACAAGTTTTTACATGAATGAAAATGAAAAAACACTCATCTCACGCAAAAACCCCCCGGCTATTCAAACACGACGATCCAATATAACATATCCAGCAACACATAACATCACATGTCATCAACGTAAGTAAATATGCGCATCCCAATTGTCGTTGACATATAGCAACGAAACCGGCGATATCACATATTACACTTACGGTCATAGAAAAGAAAGTGTAAAACTACAACTGTTGGAATCCGCAACCACCTCAGACATCGCATGCCTGACCAAATGAATTACTTAGACATCGCATGCCTAACAATTATAAACCCCGCATTTTAGTCTCATTATCGAAAACACTTTTCAATATCAAGTCGGGCAATTCAACAGGATTCCCGACAATTTGATCGAATGCTCGTCGCAAACTTTAGTAGACGGCCGCACCCCCGATACCGTCGACGAAGTGCACCAAGGCGGAACACCGCTGCCGCGAGCACCCGGACGGATGCTTTCGGCGACGGGGTTCTCCTACAGTCACTTGGTCGGGGCTATGGAGCGAGGCTGTCTATTAAGTTTACCCGGCGAGTATCCGCGTACACTACGTGATTGCGACGGACTTTTGATCACATCAAAATTCTGTGGCAACCGATCAAGTGAGACTAAGCTGCTATGTTTATAACATTCATTCAGTTATCTCATAACTACTTGTGAATTCCAATTATTGTATCCTATTCCGGATAAACAGAAAATGTTAAACTTTCCGATTGAACATTCGAACACCCAAGTTTTCCCGATACAGATCAACACATGAAACAAGTCTAACAACATTCAGTTCGTGCCTCAGTACCAACGGTCCAGCCGTAGAAGGGTCAAGCCAACGCCTCACATGTGGCACGCCGTACTGCCCCAAACCCGAAGGTTCAAAGGGCAGTTCAAGACGGTCACATAATCGAGTTAAGGTTTGTTGTCTTCTAGAGGGTCCATCGAGTTACTTGCACTACTTAGAACGTCGTTAAACTACGGAAAAATCCAACACTTGGAAATTTCCCGACAGGGGAAAAATTGGGTATTTATATCCGGTCGAACTTTTTAACATATTCTAAAATTTATCCGGAAAGCCACATAGACAAAATCTGATATCCCGATCGAAACACCGAATCCCCAAAACAACTGCAGAAAATTCAACTCTTGAATAAATTTTAAAAATACCCAGAGAACTCAGAACCTGAAACCATGAATTACTGTGCAAACAGTTAGGGATGACGTCACATTTCTGCCGCGGAACCGCCGCATAAGCTAGGCTTATGCCGCGGTTCCGCCGCCAATTGTACTGTTCATTCAAAACTTTTTGCATCGTAATTCTTAGATTTCCCTGCTGAGTTCTCTGCATATTTTTAATTTGGAAAAATCCCAGTTTTTGAAAAAAGGACAGAGAGGATTTTTGTGATCGGGTTTCGGGTTCGTTCGGACTTCAAATTGCGTCTAGACTTCGCCTAAGGCTCTAGCTAGGCTCTGATACCACTGTAGGGTTCCTAGGCACACTAGTGAGGTCTCACAAGTCATCAACCATGCCAATTTTAAAAATTACGGTGCCGAGAAACCCTAGACTACGGATCGTTGGCTAGATATCTAGGCGAAAAAGGAAACTAGTTTACAATTAAACTAAAGGAACGGAAATACAACCTTTGTAGATCCGTTTCTCCACCTCCATAGCTCCATGATGAAGTCCTCTCCGCTGTCCAAAAAGGAATCCGGGCTATAGAGTCGGCTTCATCGGAGAATAGACGGGCTAGGTCGTCGACGACGTGCCGAAGATGATCTACGTCGAAGCATCACTAGATCGAGCTCCACCTTCACCAAGTCTTGAAAACTTGTGAAAGAAACACACTCTACTACTTGGCAAGAGGTAGAGGATGAAGAAATAGGAAGTGGGTAGACTTTAGTTTTGGATTTCTCACTCTTTTTCATCACTTGCCATTAATGGAGCAAGCTTTCTTCATGTGAAGAAATGAAGAAGAAGAAGAAGCTAATTATGATAAGTTATTATGGAATAAGAAATAATATGATACTTATCATAATTTTAACCAAAGTTAGGTGTAGAGAATAGACCATGGTTAGAGTTAATGGTTAGGTTTAGGAAAAGAACAAGAATGGTTAAGCTTTCAACACTTCAAGAAGTTTCCACAAAATGACAAAATAAGCCACCATTCTTTTTAATTTCCATAATGAATAAATAAACTAATAAATAAATAAGAAATTTAAACACAACCCTAACCATTTACTTAACCAAGGTTTAAACTAAACATACACCTAAACAAGCATGTATCATCAAACATGATACAAACAAATGCACAAAAGTATATCACATATACAATGTGCACATCAAGTGAGAAAATCCATTTAAAGAGAACCAATACTAGTTAATGCAAAGTAATATATCAAATATATAATTATACATTAAATCATTAAATCAACACTTGATTTAACGACCCGGTCATATCGCATATAACCGACTAGTATTAAATGTATCAGCTTATCGAATCAATCCTTGATTCGATAACTAGGTTATATCGCATATAACCATTCGATACATTCATCGCGAGAATAGAATACGGTATCACATACACGTATTATTCTCGGTCCTGCACATATCTCATATGCGCTCCTATTTCGTTTCGCTTGAGCCAGCAAACCTCTGTGTAGGACTCTAAAGACTCGTCAATACGCCGGCAGCAGATGATGATCATATCAAACATCCACAAGCCGCAAGCGGTCTGCTAAACGTAACGGCCACCCGGGTATTGAGCGATCTGAAGATCGACGAGCAAGCCCGCTCACACTCCAGTGAATCCAACCAGTAACACTACCGTACAGTCCGGTCTGATCGTCTGATATGTCGCATATCTTGCCTAGGGGTGGTATACGTCAGACCCCAATAGCTCGATAAGTCGTGTCGATATGAGGTCTATAACACTTCGAGAAACTACTGGTAACACTTACCAGTAAATCTCAGCAACCCTGGCCAGGGATTTCCTGTTATAGCCAATCGAACACAGCGCAACATCAACTCCCTATACTGGGAGAGACGAATCCCCTCCTATCGCTCATTGCCTCCATGTGACTCGGGACTGTACCCAAAAACCACCGTTTTGCATGCCCTCTTGGATGTGGTAAGATGGAAATCAAAGCACAGTGGGAACCACACAAGACTCTATGACGATCTCGGGTCAACAGACTACTCTGTACCAGTGTCACCAGAGAACTGCCATCTGACGTGAGGTATAATACCATCTGGGAGTTCTCGGCGAGTCCGTTCAGTGTACCCAGTCTCTACTGAGCACCCGTATATCATCTCTGATGTCAAACACCAATGGATATGGGATCATCCATCGCCCATCTGTATGGGTCGAGAAGGTACACGCTAGTCTACTCTGGTATATCGATGCCCCGTCTCGATACACCCACGACTAGGGACTTTGAAGGATGTACTTATGGACTACCATGTCCCCACTAGTATGATCCTCATCATAGTCCAGGTAGTCAAGCACACATCCTAAGGGCTTTACCAACATGTAACAGAGAGACAATCAGCATACACGTTAAGGTAAAGAGCAACCAGATAGCATACTATCATGTCGAACAAGAAAGTCCTCCCTATATATGTCCCAGCATCCACTATAATTTACATCCTATGTACAGTAATGGCCTCTAGGGCATACATATAACTAACAATACACGCATTATTCTCGGTCCCGCACATATCTCATATGCGCTCCTATTTCGTTTCGCTTGAGCCAGGAAACCTCTGTGTAGGACTCTAAAGACTCGTCAATACGCCGGCAGCAGCTGATGATCATATCAAACACCCACAAGCCGCAAGCGGTCTGCTAAACGTAACGGCCACCCGGGTATTGAGCGATCAGAAGATCGACGAGCAAGCCCGCTCACACTCCTGTGAATCCAACCAGTAACACTTACCGTACAGTCCGGTCTGTTCGTCTGATATGTCACATATCTCGCATAGGGTGGTAAACGTCAGACCCCAATAGCTTGATAAGTCGTGTCGATATGAGGTCTATAACAGTTCGAGAAACTACAGGTAACACTTACCAGTAAATCTCAGCAACCCTGGCCAGGGATTTCCGGTTATAGCCAACCGAACACAGTGCAACATCAACCCCCCTATACCAGGAGAGACGAATCCCCTCCTATCGCTCATTGCCTCCATGTGATTCGAGACTGTACCTAAAAACCACCGTTTTGTACGCCCTCTTCGACGTGGTAAGGTGGAAATCAAAGCACACTGGGAACCACACAAGACTCTATGACGATCTCGGGTCAACAGACTACTCTGTACCAGTGTCACCAGAGAACTGTCATCTGACGTAAGGTATAATACCATCTGGGAGTTCTCGGCGAGTCCGTCCAGTGTACCCAGTTTCCACTGAGCACCCGTATATCATCTCTGATGTCAAACACCAATGGATATGGGATCTTCCATCGCCCATCTGTATGGGTCGAGAAGGTATACGCTAGTCTACTCTGGTATATCGATGCCCCGTCTCGATACACCCACGACTAGGGACTTTGAAGGATGTACTTATAGACTACCATGTCCCCACTAGTATGATCCGCATCATAGTCCAGGTAGTCAAGTACACATCCTAAGGGCTTTACCAACATGTAACAGAGAGACAATCAGTGTACACGTCAAGGTAAAGTGCAACCAGATAGCATACTATCATGTCGAGCAAGAAAGTCCTCCCTATATATGTCCCAGCATCCACTACAATATACATCTTATGTATAGTAATGGCCTCTAGGGCATACATATAACTAACAATCTCCCACTTGCACTAGGGCCATCTGATAGCAGTGGTTGTAGTATCTCATACTCAACCATCCCATAAAAATCTCTCTCTGGGAATATGCCTTCGTGAGTGGATCCTCCGTGTTGTCCTCTGAGTCTACTCTCCTAACCTCGATCACCCTGGGGATCAACCATCTCCATGATCAAGTGATACTGCCTTAGAATATGTCTGGATCACTGATGGGACGGGCGTTCCTTGGCATAAGCCACAACTCCATTGTCACACAATGGGAGGAACTAAGTTCATCTCATGAACAAATATAAATCCAGACTGCCTCTTTGGTAGCATCTTAAGTTGCGATGTATCGAGCCTTTATCGTCTAGTATGCCACGGTATCTAGCTTGGAACTCTTCCAACATACCGTCCCTTTACTGAGGGTAAAGACAATGCCTGTGACTGACATTCAGTCGTGTTTATCACCCTGGAACACTTCCAGTGATTCTCTCCAGGAT
The DNA here is from genome assembly GCA_030015575.1 of Agapanthus africanus. Taxonomy (NCBI): domain Eukaryota; kingdom Viridiplantae; phylum Streptophyta; class Magnoliopsida; order Asparagales; family Amaryllidaceae; genus Agapanthus; species Agapanthus africanus. The sequence continues at coordinate 462,395,405 of CM057337.1, read as the reverse complement.
CGATTGATACCATCTCACTACAACTAGTGAGAATCCTAACATCCAATTAGATCTATCTCATAGATCCAAAACCCAGGATTTAGGAGGTATCACTTTGATCCTATATGGAGAATCATTGTGATAAGCGGAGATTGATCTAGCGTAGCATAGGAAACTCCTTCCGTATCAAGAGTATGTCATCCACGTACTCTACGAGGATCATCACCATACTCCCTACTACCTTTTTGTATATACAAGGTTCATCTACCATTTTGATGATGTCAAACTCTTTGGCTAACACATCAAAACAGATGTTCCAACTCCGCGATACCTGCTTTAACCTATAAAGCATCTTGTGCACGTTTCCGCTGCTCCCACTGTCTACGAAGCCCTCTGGCTGTGTACTTATAGACGTTCTCTTCTAAAACATCATTTAGAAAAGCAGTCATGACACCCAACCGCCAGATATCGTAGTCATGGTATGTAGCCGTGGCAAGTAGGATCTGGATGGACTTAAGCATAGCCACTTGAAAAGGTTTCATCATTATCCACGCCTGGTTGATGACGAAAAGCTTTAACAAGTCTAGCTTTGAAAGTCTCAACTTTTCCATCTACACCAAGTAATCTTCTCAAGATATACTTGCTCCTGATGGAGATTTAACCCTTCAGATATAGCAACCAAAGTCCATACTTTGTTGGTGTACATGGATTCCATCTCAGATCACTAAGCATCCAGCCATTCTTACAGAGTCTTACTCCTGATGGCCAGCTCGAAACTAGTTGGGTCATCATCTCATGATGCAATCCTCGCTCCCACTGTCATAGAGTAACCGAAGTATCTCTCAGGCGGGTGAAGAACCTCACTAGATCGGCGGAGAGGCTGAGGTTCGTTGGTAACTATTGAATCCTTTGGTTCTATCAAATCATTAGCCGCAGTTTGTATAGCTGGAACCTTTCCAGTTGTACATAACAGACCTTGCCTCGAGCTTGTCCGGATTATGCTTTTAGACATAGCCCGGACAACCCCAAATCTTAACCAACTTAAGATATGGGCTCTTCCCTTTCCATATCACATATGAAGCGGTAGGCAACTGATTTGATTGGAACCCAATTCAATTGGTATGCAGCTTCTCAAGTGCATAACTCCCAAAAGGAAATAGGAAACACAGTAGTACTCATCATAGAGCACACCATATCACATAGGGTGCTATTGCTCCGCCCCGATATACCATCGTGCTATGGTGTATACGGAGGAGTAATGCTGAGAGAGAATCTCATTCTCCTTTAGAATAATCCAGGATTTCCGTGCTCAAGTATTCTCCTCCTCGATCTCATCAAAGGACATAATACTTATACCCGTATTTTGGTTCTCTACTTCTAACTTATATTCTGTGAATATCTCAAAAGGTTCGGACTTGTGTTTCAACAGGAACATGGGTCTGAATCTCGAAAGATCATCAGAGAATGTAATGAACTATAAAGAACCAGTCCTGGCATATGTAGACAGGGGACCTTACATACATCAACATGTATCAATCCCAAGAGTTCACTAACTCTTTCTCTGTTTCCAGTAAACAGAGCTATGGTCATATTATCTCTGTGACATGACTGGCAAGTTTCACAAGATGTAAATTCAAACTGATTTAAATATGCATCTACATGTAACTTCAGCTAGTCGGGTCGCATTGATATGACCTAGTCTACAATGCCTCAAGAAGGATTTGTTCATTTCTGAACTCATCCTCCTGTGTGTGTTCTGTATACTAAGAACTGTAGTTTGATTTAGAACATCAATGCTTTTAGATAACGTGCCTGAACCGATCAACTTTTGATATAGGAAATGTTCAAAACATTATCCATCTATCCAAAATTTTATCATTTCTTTACTAATAACGAGATTGATATGATTTTGTATATCTGGTTCGGTATCTAATAACATTCGTTCAGAATCAATGTACTGATAATACAGGGTGACAGTGACCAACAGACTTGGCTGCAACACTTGCCCCGTTTACTGTCTCATGAAACTTATCACCCGTTCTCAGTTCTCTACCTAGCTGTAGCCCTATGTAACAGATTACATATCTAGGATCCTGATCTGGTATTACATACCCAGGACGTAGAGGATACAGAGAAACAGTTCTTTGTAACGAACACACACGAAGATGATGCATCAGCATGCACTCTCTTCGTTTGGGCGGCACGGGAATTCTGGTAATCCCCAATTTCCTGCTCTGTCTTATAACAATTATAAGTTGGAGCGGGACCAACGTTCCCCAGCTCAGTATAACAAGCGGGTTCGGTCAATACATCCGTATTATTATCTTGATTAAGGCGTGATATGGTCGCTACCTGGAGATAGAGAGAAGAAAACACTCAGCGTGCGCTCTTGCAAGATCAGATTGGTTATTATTTTATCTAATCAGGATGGCTCCCACTGTTTTTATCAAATCTTCCTTCAAACCCTAAAAGGAAAGACTAGCCGGGATTAATTACACGCTACAGGTTCGGCAATCTTTCAGCCAGGCCAGTGTCGGTACTTTGAGGGAGGTCCCCCGTGCTTTCGCACGAACCTAATTAATGTAAACCTCGTTTTCCCAGAGGCGTAACCACGTTAACACCTTTCTAGACACCTACTTGATCGGCTAATTGTAATGTATAAAACTCTCCCAGGAGTAACTCTTACTCGCAGCGGGTATCGGGATCCAACTATCTCATAGAAGGTATGCAATCTCATTGCAAATTTCAACACTTGAAATTCCCGATAATATTTTGCCCCTAGCGTCCTATGACCTTGACGCAGGCCAACAAACCATAGTGCGCTAGTCAAGTTCAACCCGTCATTTCCTGATTGAATTAAACCCACCCGCACGACCCTTGACGCAGGCCAACAAAGTCGCACGACTACCCTAATCCAATCTGCATCATATGCATAAGCAGATAAATACTAGTTAGCTACCGCACACTACGCCTTGACGTAGGCCAACAAACGTAGCACGAATACTAACTAGCACTTATCTGAAATGACGGAGGGCTACGACAGGTTTTTCTGAAAACCTATTGCGTAATGAACTTGATATCGTTGTAGAATCAAATGATTTTAAAATGGAGTGCTTTTGAGGCTTTTCTAGTTTTGCTAAAGGAGTCACTCCCGGTGAAGGGATCGTCGGTCCTTTCCTCGTCGAATGAGGTGCGGGATATATCATATATATCACTGTGCAAAGCAAAAACTCTTAAAAGCAATCAAAAGACAAACCGAGTGTGTAGCATCTGCCAGTTATTGCTAAAGGAGTCACTCCCGGTGAAGGGATCTCGGTCCTTTCCTCATCGAATAAGGTGCAGGATATATCACATATACCGCTGTGCAAAGCAAGAACTGTAGCTACCTGCTTTATTTTGAAATTCGATTCTACAACATCTTAGGTTTCTTTTATTTCAATAATCACATTAATGAAGTCCCATCATTTAAGTACCTAAACATCACAGATAAATACGACGTACACTTATGCCATCCGCATTCGCCTCGATGTCTCCTCGTGCACCGTTAGGTTAGGTAACTAACGACAGAGCGGGGCAGGGCTAGCACGGGTGTAAAACATAAGTAACGCCTATATAATATATCATATATACTATATAAAGTATCCATCACAGAATATATCACATGATCACATCACAGATATCGTAGCAGAAGAATCATATGAAATATTGGATATACTAGGACGTCCGTGTTTTCAATACGAGCCAGTATAAGACACGGATTCCACGGTCGCGATGAATAGCCAAACCCACACCCCTAGACCCCTACGAGAGCGGCAAGCAACCCTACCAATTCTAGAGTTAGGAGACCCGGACTTGACTCCTCGAGTTGGTCTCCCACTGGACTCCAGAACCCGGTTACTTGTGCTCCCCTCCTTGGGTCTATCCTAGTGCGGAAAAGTAAATAATATACAAAGGGTGACATCTTCCGCAACCTGGAAGTGCCCCAATAAAAGAATATTACATACAAGTTTTTACATGAATGAAAATGAAAAACACTCATCCCACAGAAAAACCCCCGGCTATTCAAACACGACGATCCAATATAACATATCCAGCAACACATAACATCACATGTCATCAACGTAAGTAAACCTGCGTATCCCAATTGTCGTTGACATATAGAAACGAAACCGGCGATATCACATATTACACTTACGGTCACAGAAAAGAAAGTGTAAAACTACAACAGTTGGAATCCGCAACTTGCATAGACATCGCATGCCTAATCAAATGAATTCCTTAGACATCGCATGCCTAACAATTATAAACCCCGCATTTTAGTCTCATTATCGAAAACTCTTTTCAATATCAAGTCGGGCAATTCAACAAGATTCCCGACATCCTGATCGAATGCTCGTCGCAAACTTTAGTAGACGGCCGCACCCCCGATGCCGTCGACGAAGTGCACCAAGGCGGAACACCGCTGCCGCGAGCACCCGAACAGATGCTTTCGGCGACGGGGTTCTCCTACAGTCACTTGGTCGGGGCTATGGAGTGTAGCAGTCTATTAAGTTTACCCGGCGAGTATCCGCGTACGCTACGTGATTGCGACGGACTTTTGATCGCATCAAAATTCCGTGGCAACCGATCAAGTGAGACTAAATTGCTAGATTTATAACATTCATTCAGTTATCTCATAACTTCTTGTGAATTCCAATTATTGTATCGCATTCCAGATAAATAGAATATGTTAAACTTTCTGATCGAACAGTCAAACACCCAAGTTTTCCCGAAACAGATCAACACATGAAACAAGTTTAAAAACATCCAGTTCATGCCTCAGTACCAACGGTCCAGCCGTAGAAGGGTCAAGCCAACGCCTCACATGTGGCACGCCGTACTGCCCCAAACCCTAAGGTTCAAACGGTAGTTCAAGACGGTCACATAATCGAGTTAAGGTTTGTTGTCTTCTAGAGGGACCATCGCGTTACTTGCACTACTTAGAACGTCTTTAAACTACGGAAATATCCAACACTTGGAAATTTCCCGGCAGGGGAAAAAGTGGGTATTTATATCCAGTCGAACTTTTTAACAGTTTCTAAAATATCCGGAAAAACATAAACGAAGTTAAATTATCCGATCAAATTAACGAATCCCCAATAAAACCCTAGAAAACTCAACACTTGAGTGGAATTAAAAAATTCACATAAAAAATTGTCAAGAAAGGACCTAAGAATAAATATATGAAATTTGAGGGACTAAGTCAAATTTAGGCCGCGGAAGTGCTGCCAAACCCCTGGTTTGGCCGCGGTTCCGCGGTCGAATTATGGAATTAGGAGCCCAAACTTCACAGTAATTCTTAGTTTTTCCTGCTGATTTTCTTGATATTTTTAATTCACAAAATTCAACAGTTTTGAAAAATGTACAGAGAGCGATTTTGCAATGGGGTTTCGGTTCGATCGGATTTCTAACACCGTCTACGCATCGCCTAAGGCTCTAGCTAGTCTCTGATACCACTGTAGGGTTCCTAGGCACACTAATGAGGTCTCACAAGGCATCAACCATGCCAATTTCAAAAATTACAAGTGCCGAGAAACCCTAATATGGATCGTTAACTAGAATTTGAGGCGAAAAGTGAAACTAGTTAACAACTTAACTACAAGAACGGAAATACAACCTTTGTAGATCCGGTCCTCCACCTCCATAGCTCCGCAATGAAGTCTCCTCGCTGTCCAAATGGAAACCCGGGCTCTAGCGTCGGCTTCATCGGAGAAATGGACGGGCAAGGTCGTCGGCTTCGTGCCGAAGATGATCTACGTCGAGGCATCACTAGATCAAGCTCCCATTTCACCAAGTCATGAAACTTGTGAAGAAAACACCCTATACTACTTGGCAAGAGGTAGAGGATGAAGAAATAGGAGGTGGGTTCACTTTAGAATTGGATTTCTCACTCTTTTTCTCACTTTGCCATTGTTGATAGCAAGCTTCTTCATGTGAAGAAGAAGAAGAAGATGATGAATATTATGATGAGTTAATCAAAAAGGAAATGAAAAAGAATACTTATCATAATAATAACCATGGTCAAGTGTAGAGAATGAACTAGGGTTATGTGGAATGGTTAGGGTTAAGCATGAGACAAAATGGTCACTTAGTCAAAGCTTCATGAAGCTTCAAAATCAAACAAAATAAGCCACCATTTTCTTTCATTATCTTTTCCATAAAGAAATAAATAAATAAATAAATAAACAAGAAAAGAAAACCCTAACCATTCATATAACCATGGTTTAATCTTTACACAAACCCAAGTAAACATGTATCATCAAACATGATACAATCAAGTGCATAAAAGTATATCACATATACAACTTGTGCAATGCAAGTGAGAAAATCCATTTAAAGTGAACCAATACTAGTTAATGCAAAGTAATATATCATATATATATATATATAATTATACACTAAATCATTAAATCAACACTTGATTCAATGATCCGGTCATGTCGCACATAACCGACTAGTATCCAATGTATCGACTTATCGAATCAACCCTTGATTCGATAACTAGGTTATATCACATACAACCAGTCGATACATTCATCGCGAGAATAGAATACGGTATCACATACATGCATTATTCTCGGTCCCGCACATATCTCATATGCGCTCCTATTTCGTTTCGCTTGAGCCAGGAAACCTCTGTTTAGGACTCTAAAGACTCGTCAATACGCCGGCAGCAGGTGATGATCATATCAAACACCCACAAGCCGCAAGCGGTCTGCTAAACGTAACGGCCACCCGGGTATTGAGCGATCAGAAGATCGACGAGCTAGCCCGCTCACACTCCTGTGAATCCAACCAGTAACACTTACCGTACAGTCCGGTCTGGTCGTCTGATATGTCGCATATCTCGCCTAGGGGTGGTAAACGTCAGACCCCAATAGCTCGATAAGTCGTGTCGATATGAGGTCTATAACAGTTCGAGAAACTACAGGTAACACTTACCAGTAAATCTCAGCAACCGTGGCCAGGGATTTCCGGTTATAGCCAATCGAACACAGCGCAACATCAACCCCCTATACCGGGAGAGACGAATCCCCTCCTATCGCTTATTGCCTCCATGTGATTCGGGACTGTACCCAAAAACCACCATTTTGCACGCCCTCTTGGACGTGGTAAGGTGGAAATCAAAGCACAGTGGGAACCACACAAGACTCTATGACGATCTCGGGTCAACAGACTACTCTGTACCAGTGTCACCAGAGAACTGCCATCTAACGTAAGGTATAATACCATCTGGGAGTTCTCGGCGAGTCCGTCCAGTGTACCCAGTCTCCACTGAGCACCCGTATATCATCTCTGATGTCAAACACCAATGGATATGGGATCTTCCATCGCCTATCTGTATGGGTCGAGAAGGTATACGCTAGTCTACTCTGGTATATCGATGCCCCGTCTCGATACACCCACGACTACGGTCTTTGAAGGATGTACTTATAGACTACCATGTCCCCACTAGTATGATCCGCATCATAGTCCGGGTAGTCAAGTACACATCCTAAGGGCTTTACCAACATGTAACAGAGAGACAATCAGTGTACACGTCAAGGTAAAGTGCAACCAGATAGCATACTATCATGTCGAGCAAGAAAGTCCTCCCTATATATGTCCCAGCATCCACTACAATATACATCCTATGTATAGTAATGGCATTTAGGGCATACATATAACTAACAACTACAACAGATGGCCCTAGTGCAAGTGGGAGATTGTCAGTTATATGTATGCCCTAGAAGTCATTACCGTGCATACGATGTATATTGTAGTGGATGTTTGTGTAGGGTTCCTAGGCACTCTAGTGAAGTCTCACAAGTGATCAAACATGTACAAATCAAATTTTACGGGTGCCTACAAACCCGACTACGGATCGTTTACTAGATATTTAGGCGAACAAAGTAACTAGTTAACACTTAACTAATGGGATATCGGAAATACAACCTTTGTAGATCCGGTGCTCCACCTCCATAGCTCCGCAACGAAGTCGTCTCCGCTGTCCAAAAGGAATCCGGGCTCTAGAGTCGGCTTCATCGGAGAAAAAGCGAGCTAGGTCGTCGATGTCCATGCCGAAGATGATCTACATCGAAGCATCGCAAGATCAAGCTCCACCTTCACCAAGCCATGAAAACTTGTGAAGGAAACACACTCTACTACTTGGCAAGAGGTAGAGGATGAAGAAATAGGAAGTGGGTAGACTTTAGAATTGGATTTCTCACTCTAATTCTCACTTTGCCATTAAAGCTTTCAAGCTTTTTCTTGAAGTGAAGAAGAAGAAGAAGATGAAGAATATGATAAATCTTTTTTAAAATGAAAATAATAATAATACTTATCATCTACCAACCATGGTGAAGTGTAGAGACTAAACTAGGGTTAGTGGGAATGGTTAGGGTTAAGCATGAGACAAAAAGGGTGACTTTGGTCAAAGCTTCAAGAAGCTTTAGCTAGAAAACAAATTAAGCCACCATTTTCTCTTAATGCTTATCAATTTCCAAAAAGAATAAATAAATGAATAAATGAATAAGGAAATAGTAAACCCTAACCATTTCATTAACCAAGGTTTAATTCTTTACACTTAACCAAAAGGCATGTATCATCAAACATGATACAAGCAAGTGCACAAAATCATATCGCATATGCAATGCGCACATCCGAGTGAGAAAATCCATTTAAAGTGAACCGATACTAGTTAATGCAAAGTAATATATCAAATATATAATTATACATTAAATCATTAAATCAACACTTGATTTAACGATCCGGTCATATCGCATATAACCGACTAGTATCCTATGCATCGGCTTATCGAATCGATCTTCGATTCGATAACTAGGTTATATCGCATACAACCAATCGATACATTCATCGCGAGAATAGAATACGGTATCACATACGCGCATTATTCTCGGTCCCGCACATATCTCATATGCGCTCCTATTTCGTTTCGCTTGAGCCAGGAAACCTCTGTGTAGGACTCTAAAGACTCGTCAATACGCCGGCAGCAGGTGATGATCATATCAAACACCCACAAGCCGCAAGCGGTCTGCCAAACGTAACGGCCACCCGGGTATTGAGCGATCAGAAGATCGACGAGCAAGCCCGCTCACACTACTGCGAATCCAACTAGTAACACTTATCGTATAGTCCGGTCTGTTCGTCTGATATGTCGCATATCTCGCCTAGGGGTGGTAAACGTCAGACCCCAATAGCTCGATAAGTTATGTCGACTTGAGGTCCATAACATTCGTGAAACTACTGATAACTCTTACCAGTATATCACTGCAACCCTGGCCAGGGATTTCCTGTTATGGCCAGTCGAGCATAGCACAACATTAACCCCCAATACCGGGAGAGACGAATCCCCTCCTATCGCTCATTGCCTCCATGTGAATCGGGACTGTACCCAAAAACCACCTGTTTGCACAACTCAGTAGAGCCGTGGTAGGGTGGAAATCAAAGCACAGTGGGAGACACACAAGACTCTATGACGATCTCGGGTCAACAGACTAAGCTGTACCAGTGTCACCAGAGAACTGCCATCTGACGTGAGGTATAATACCATCTGGGAGTTCTCGGCGAGTCCGATCACTGTACCCAGTCTCCACTGAGCACCCGCATACCATCTTCGATGTCAAACACCAATGGATATGGGATCATCCATCGCCCATCTCATGGGTCGAGAAGATATGCGCTAGTCTACTCTTGAATATCGATGCCCCGTCTCGATATTCCCTCGACTAGGAACATTTCAAGGATGCACTCATGGACTACCCAGGCCCCACTAGTATGATCTACATCATAGTCCTGGAAGTCGAGTACATATCCTAAGGGCTTTATCAACATGTAATCAGAGAGACAGAAAGTATACATGTTAAGATAAAGTGCAACCAGATAGCGTACTATCATGTCGAGCAAGAAAGTCCTTCCTATATATGTCCCAGCATCCACTACAATATACATCCAATGTACAGTAATGGCCTCTAGGGCATACATATAACTAACAATCTCCCACTTGCACTAGGGCCATCTGTAGCAGTGGTTGCAGTATCACATACTCAACCATCCCCTAAATTGTCTCTCTTTGGGAAAAAGGCCTTCGTGAGTGGATCCGCCGTGTTGTCCTCTGAGTCTTCTCTCCTAACCTCGATCACCCTGGAGATCAACCATCTCTATGATCAGGTGATGCTGCCTCAGAATTTGTCTGGGTCACTGATGGGACCAGGGTTCCAGGGCCAAAGCCATACTTCCATTGTCATACAATGGCAGGAACCTAGTTCATCTTATGAACCAATATACACCCAAGCTTCCTCTTTGGTAGTATCTTCAATAGCGATGTTACCAGCCTTTATCGTCTAGTTTGCCACGGTATTTAGCTTGGAACTGTTCCAACATACCGTCCCTTTACTGAGGGTAAACACAATGCCTGTGACTGACATTCACTCGTCTTTATCACCCTGGAACTCTTTCAGTGATTCTCCCTAGGATCGATTGATACCATCTCACTACACCTAGTGAGAATCCTAGCATCCAATTACATCTATCTCATAGATGAAAACTCAGGATTTAGGAGGTATCACTTTGATCCTATTTGGAGAATCCTTGTGATAATAGGAGATTGACCGATCGTAGTACAGGAAACTCTCTTCCTATTAAGAGTATGTTGTCTTCGTACAATACGAGGATGACCACCTTACTCTCTGCTACCCTTTTTGTATATACAAGGTTGTCTACTATTTTGATGAAGTCAAACACTTTGACTATCACATCAAAACAGACGTCCCAACTCCGCGATGCCTGCTTCATCATGTAAAGCAACTTGCACACGTTTCCGCTGCTCCCACTGTTTACGAAGACCTCTGGCTGTGTTCTTATAGACGTTCTCTTCTAAATCAGTATTTAGAAAAGCAGTCATGGCACCCAACCGCCAGATATCGTAGTCATGGTATGTAGCCGTGGTAAGTAGGATCTGGATAGACTTAAGCATAGCTACTGGAAAAATGTTTCATCATTATCCACGCCTGGTCGATGACGAAAACCTTTAACAAGTCTAGCTTTGAAAGTCTCAACTTTTCCATCTATACCAAGTAATCTTCTCAAGATATACATGCTCCTGATGGGGATTTAACCCTTCAGATATAGCAGCTAAAGTCCATACTTTGCTGGTGTACATGGATTCCATCTCAGATCGCTAAGCATCCAGCCATTCTTACAGAGTCCCTACTCTCGATGGCCTGCTCGAAACTAGTTGGGTCATCATCTCATGATGCAATCCTCGCTCCCACTGTCATCGAGAAACCGAGGTATCTCTCAGGCGGATGAGGAACCCTGCTAGATCGGCGGAGAGGCTGAGGTTCGTCGGAAACTATTGAATCCTTTGGTTCTATCAAATCATTAGCAGTTTTGTACAGCTGGAACCTTTCCAGTTCTACAGAACTGATCTTGCCTCGATCTTGTCCGGATTTTGCTTTTGACATAGGCCGGACAATCCCAAATCTTAACTTACTTAAGAGATAGGCTCTTCCCATACCATATCTCATATGGAATGGTAGGCACTGATTTGATTCGAACCTAATTGAATAGGTATGCAGCTTCTCAAGTGCATAACTCCCAAAAGGAAATAGGTAACTCAGTAATACTCATCATAGAGCACACGATATCTAATATTGTGTGATTGCTCCGCCCCGATATACCATCGTGCTATGGTGTATTCGGAGGAGTAATGCTGAGAGAGAATCTCATTCTCCTTTAGAATAGTCCAGGAATTCCATGCTCAAGTATTCTCCTCCTTAATCACATCAAAGGATATAATACTTATACCCGTATATTGGTTCTCTACTTCTAACTTATATTCTGTGAATATCTCAAAAGGTTCGGACTAGTGTTTCAACAAGAACATATGTCTGAATCTGAAGAGATCATCAGAGAACGTAATGAAGTATAAAGAACCAGTCCTGGCATGTGTAGACAGGGGACCTTACATACATCAACATGTATCATCCCAAGAGTTCACAAACTCTTTCTCTGTTTCTTAGTAAACAGGGCTATGGTCATCTAATCTTTGTGACATGACTGGCAAGTTTCATAAGATGTAAATTCAAACTGATTTAAATATGCATCTAAAATGTAACTTCAGCCAGTCGGGTCACATTGATGTGACCTAGTCTACAATGCCTCAAGAAGGATTCGTTCATCTCTGAACTCTTCCTTTTGTGTGTGTTCTGTATACTAGGAACTGTAGTTTGATTTAGAACGTCAATGCTTTTAGATAACGTGCCTGAACCGATCAACTTTTGATATAGGAAATGTTCAAAACATTATCCAACAATACAAAATTATATCCTTCTTTACTAATAAAGAGACTGATATGATTTTGTATATCAGGTTCGGTATCTAACAGCATTTGTTCAGAATCAATGTATTCGTAATACAGGGTGACAGTGACCAACAGACTTGGCTGCAACACTTGCCCCGTTTTCTGCCTCATGAAACTTATCACCCGTTCTCAGTTTTTCTACCTTTTTGTAGCCCTATGTAACAGATTACATATCTGGGATCCTGATCCGGCATCATATACCCAGGATTCAGAGGATACTGAGAAACAGTCCTTTGTAATGAACACACCCGAAGGAGATGCATCATATGCACTGTCTTCGTTTGGGCGGCATAGGAATTCTGGTATTCCCTATTTCCTGCTCTTTCTTATAACAATTATAAGTTGGAGCGGGACCAACGTTCCCCAGCTCAGTATAACAAGCGGGTTCGGTCAATTCATCCATATTATTATCTTGATTAAGGCGTGATATGGTCGCTACCAGGAGAGAGAGAAGAAAACACTCTGCGTGCGCTCTTGCAAGATCAGACTGGTTATACAATTTATCTAATCAGGATGGCTCCCACTGTTTTTATCAAATCTTCCTTCAAACCTTAAAAGGAAAGACTAGCCGGGATTAATTACACTCTACAAGTTCGCCAATCTTTCAGCCAGGCCAGTGTCGGTACTTTGAGGGAGGTTCCCCGTGCTTTCGCACGGACCTAATTACTGTAAACCTCGTTTTCCCAGAGGCGTAACCCCGTTGACACCTTTCTAGACACCTACTTGACCGGCTAATTGCAAAGTGCAAAACTCTCCCAGGAGTAACAATTACTCGCAGTGGGTATCGGGATCCAACTATCATATAGAAGGTATGCAATCTCATTGCAAGTTTCAACACTTGAAACTCCCGATAATGGTTTTTACCCCTAGCACCTATGACCTTGGCTAAGGTCAACAAATCATAGGTACTAGTCAAGTTCTACCCGTCATTTCATGATTAATTAGACCCACCCACATGACCCTTTGCTAAGGTCAACAAAGTCACATGACTGTCCTAACTAATCGCATCATATGCGGTGTAGGAAGACATCACTTAGCTACCGCACACTACGCCTCGGCTATGGTCGACAAACGTAGCACGAATACTAAGTACTCTACTTCCTAAAATGACGGAGGGTTGCGGCTGGTTTTTGTGAAAACCTTTAACGCTTTGAACTTGATCTCGTTGCGGAATCAAATGGTTTTTTAAATGGAATGTTTTTGAGGCTTTTCTAGTTTTGCTAAAGGGGTCACTCCCGGTGAAGGGATCGTCGGCCCTTTCCTCGTCGAATGAGGTGCGGGATATATCATATATATCACTGTGCAAAGCAAAAACTATATAAGCGATCAAATAACAAACCGAGGGTTGTAGCATCTGCCAGTTATTGCTAAAGGAGTCACTCCCGGTGAAGGGATCTCGGTCCTTTCCTCATCGAATAAGGTGCAGGATGTTCTATAATGAACACCGCGATGCAAATCAAGAACTGTAGCTACCTGTTTTATTTTGAAATTCGATTCCACAACATCAATTAGGTTTATTTTCTTTCATTAATCTCATTAATGAATATCCCGTCATTTAAATCCACCTAACCATCACAGATAAATATAACGTACGCTTATGCCATCCGCATTCGCCTCGATGTCCCGTCTGCACCGTTAGGTTAGGTAACTAACGCCAGAGCGAGGCAGGGCTAGCGCGGGTGTAAAACATAAGCAACGTCTATATAATATATCATATATACTATATATAATATCTGTCACAGAACATCACATGATCACAGATAAATCACAGCAGAAGAAACATATGAAATATTGGATATACTAGGACGTCCGTGTTTTCAATACGAGCCAGTATAAAACACGGATTCCACGGTCGTGATGAATAGCCAATCCCACACCCCTAGACCCCTACGAGAGCGGCAAGCAACCCTACCAATTCTAGGGTTAGGAGACCCGGACTCGACTCCTCGAGTTGGTCTCCCACTGGACACCAGAACCCGGTTACTTGTGCTCCCCTCCTTGGGTCTATCCTAGTGCAGAAAAGTAAATAATATACAAACGGTGACTACTTCCGCAACCTGGAAGTGCCCCAATAAAAGAATATTACATACACGTTTTTACGTGAATGAAAATGAAAAACACTCATCTCACATAAAAACCCCCGGCTATTCAAACACGACGATCCAATATAACATATCCAGCAACACATAACATCAGATGTCAACAACGTAAGTAAATATGCGCATCCCAATTGTCGTTGACATATAGCAACAAAACCGGCGATATCACATATTACACTTACGGTCACAGAAAAAAAAATATAAAACTACAACAGTTGGAATCCGCAACCACCTCAGACATCGCATGCCTGACCAAATGAATTACTTAGACATCGCATGCCTAACAATTATAAACCCCGCATTTTAGTCTCAAAATCGAAAACTCTTTTCAATATCAAGTCGGGCAATTCAACAAGATTCCCGACATCCTGATCGAATGCTCGTCGCAAACTTCAGTAGGCGGCCGCACCCCCGATACCGTCGACGAAGTGCACCAAGGCGGAACACCGCTGCCGCGAGCACCCGAACGGATGCTTTCGGCGACGGGGTTCTCCTGCAGTCACTTGGTCGGGGCTATGGAGTGAGGCTGTCTATTAAGTTTACCGGCGAGTATCCGCGTTCACAACGTGATTGCAACGGACTTTTGATCACATCAAAATTCCGTGGCAACCGATCAAGTGAGACTAAACTGCTATGTTTATAATATTCATTCCGTTATCTCATAACTATTTGTGAATTCCAATTATTGTATCACATTCCGGATAAATAGAAAATGCTAAACTTTTCGATCGAACAATCGAACACCCAAGTTTTCCTGATACAGATCAACACATGAAACAAGTCTAAAAACATTCAGTTCGTGCCTCAGTACCAACGGTCCAGCCGTAGAAGCGTCAAGCCAACGCCTCACATGTGGCACGCCGTACTGCCCCAAACCCGAAGGTTCAAAGGGTAGTTCAAGACGGTCACATAATCGAGTTAAGGTTTGTTGTCTTCTAGAGGGACCATCGTGTTACTTGCACTACTTAGAACGTGATTAAACTACAGAAATATCCAACACTTGGAAATTTCCCGACAGGGGAAAAATTGGGTATTTATATCCGGTCGAACTTTTTAACATATTCAAAAAATTATCCGGAACGACACATAGACAATGTTTGACAATCCGATCGAATGTATGAACTCCCAATACAACCCAAAATACTCAACCTTTTCCCAGGAAAACCAGCACTGAAAAATAGGAGTTACTGTGCAAAATTCAATGGCAGATAAGACAAAGGTGCGGCGGAAGGGCCGCATTAGCACGCTAATGCCGCGGTTCCGCCGCACTTTAGAAAGATCATTAGGTAATTTTTGCATCGTAATTCTTAGATTTACCTGCTTGTTTTTCTGAATATTTTTAATTTGCAAAAATCCACATTTTACAAAAATGTCCAGAAAGCATTTCAAAGTCGGGGTTTCGGGTCGATCGGACTTCTAACTCCGTCTACGCATCGCCTAAGGCTCTAGCTAGGCTCTGATACCACTGTAGGGTTCCTAGGCACTCTAGTGAAGTCTCACAAGTGATCAAACATGCACATATCAAATTTTACGGGTGCCTACAAACCCGACTACGGATCGTTTACTAGATATTTAGGCGAACAAAGTAACTAGTTAACACTTAACTAATGGGATATCGGAAATACAACCTTTGTAGATCCGGTGCTCCACCTCCATAGCTCCGTAACGAAGTCGTCTCCGCTGTCCAAAAGGAATCCGGGCTCTAGAGTCGGCTTCGTCGGAGAAAAAGCGAGCTAGGTCGTCGATGTCCATGCCGAAGATGATCTACATCGAAGCATCGCAAGATCAAGCTCCACCTTCACCAAGCCATGAAAACTTGTGAAGGAAACACACTCTACTACTTGGCAAGAGGTAGAGGATGAAGAAATAGGAAGTGGGTAGACTTTAGAATTGGATTTCTCACTCTAATTCTCACTTTGCCATTAAAGCTTTCAAGCTTTTTCTTGAAGTGAAGAAGAAGAAGAAGATGAAGAATATGATAAGTCTTTTTTAAAATGAAAATAATAATAATACTTATCATCTACCAACCATGGTGAAGTGTAGAGACTAAACTAGGGTTAGTGGGAATGGTTAGGGTTAAGCATGAGACAAAAAGGGTGACTTTGGTCAAAGCTTCAAGAAGCTTTAGCTAGAAAACAAATTAAGCCACCATTTTCTCTTAATGCTTATCAATTTCCAAAAAGAATAAATAAATGAATAAATGAATAAGGAAATAGTAAACCCTAACCATTTCATTAACCAAGGTTTAATTCTTTACACTTAACCAAAAGGCATGTATCATCAAACATGATACAAGCAAGTGCACAAAATCATATCGCATATGCAATGCGCACATCCGAGTGAGAAAATCCATTTAAAGTGAACCGATACTAGTTAATGCAAAGTAATATATCAAATATATAATTATACATTAAATCATTAAATCAACACTTGATTTAACGATCCGGTCATATCGCATATAACCGACTAGTATCCTATGCATCGGCTTATCGAATCGATCTTCGATTCGATAACTAGGTTATATCGCATACAACCAATCGATACATTCATCGCGAGAATAGAATACGGTATCACATACGCGCATTATTCTCGGTCCCGCACATATCTCATATGCGCTCCTATTTCGTTTCGCTTGAGCCAGGAAACCTCTGTGTAGGACTCTAAAGACTCGTCAATACGCCGGCAGTAGGTGATGATCATATCAAACACCCACAAGCCGCAAGCGGTCTGCCAAACGTAACGGCCACCCGGGTATTGAGCGATCAGAAGATCGACGAGCAAGCCCGCTCACACTACTGCGAATCCAACTAGTAACACTTATCGTATAGTCCGGTCTGTTCGTCTGATATGTCGTATATCTCGCCTAGGGGTGGTAAACGTCAGACCCCAATAGCTCGATAAGTTATGCCGACTTGAGGTCCATAACATTCGTGAAACTACTGATAACTCTTACCAGTATATCACTGCAACCCTGGCCAGGGATTTCCTGTTATGGCCAGTCGAGCATAGCACAACATCAACCCCCAATACCGGGAAAGACGAATCCCCTCCTATCGCTCATTGCCTCCATGTGAATCGGGACTGTACCCAAAAACCACCTGTTTGCACAACTCAGTAGAGCCGTGGTAGGGTGGAAATCAAAGCACAGTGGGAGACACACAAGACTCTATGACGATCTCGGGTCAACAGACTAAGCTGTACCAGTGTCACCAGAGAACTGCCATCTGACGTGAGGTATAATACCATCTGGGAGTTCTCGGCGAGTCCGTTCAGTATACCCAGTCTCCACTGAGCACCCGCATACCATCTTCGATGTCAAACACCAATGGATATGGGATCATCCATCGCCCATCTCATGGGTCGAGAAGATATGCGCTAGTCTACTCTGGAATATCGATGCCCCGTCTCGATATTCCCTCGACTAGGAACATTTCAAGGATGCACTCATGGACTACCCAGGCCCCACTAGTATGATCTACATCATAGTCCTGGAAGTCGAGTACATATCCTAAGGGCTTTATCAACATGTAATCAGAGAGACAGAAAGTTTACATGTTAAGATAAAGTGCAACCAGATAGCGTACTATCATGTCGAGCAAGAAAGTCCTTCCTATATATGTCCCAGCATCCACTACAATATACATCCAATGTACAGTAATGGCCTCTAGGGCATACATATAACTAACAGCTTGGACATATATAGGGAGGACTTTCTTGCTCGACATGATAGTATGCTATCTGGTTGCTCTTTATCTTAACATGTACTCTGATTGTCTCTATGTCACATGTTGATAAAGCCTTTAGGATGAGTACTTGACTACCAGGACTATGATGCAGATCATACTAGTAGGGACAGTGTAGTCGCTATGTACATCCTTCAAATGTTCCTAGTCGTGGGAGTGCCGAGACAGGGCATCGATACTCCAGAGTAGACTAGCGTATGCGCTTCTTGACCCATATGAAGGGCGATGGATGATCCCATATCCATTAGTGTTTGACATCAGAGAAGGTATACGGGTGCTCGGTGGAGACTGGGTACACTGGACGGACTCGCCGAGAACTCCCAGATGGTATTATACCTGACGTCAGATGGCAGTTCTCTAGTGACACTGGTACAGGTTAGTCTGTAGACCCGAGATCGTCATAGAGGCTTGTGTGATTCCCACTATGCTTTGATTTCCATCATACCACGTCCAAGTGGGCGTGCAAAAATGTGGCTTTTGGGTACAGTCCCGAATCACATGGAGGCAATGAGCGATGGGAGGGGTTTCGTCTCTCCCGGTATAGGGAGTTGATGTTGCGCTGTGTTCGATTGGCTATAACTGGAAATCCCTGGCCAGGGTTGCTGAGATTTACTTGTAAGTGTTATCAATAGTTTCTCGAACTGTTATGGACCTCATATCGACATGACTTATCAAGCTACTGGGGTCTGACGTTTACCACCCCTAGGCGAGATATGCGACATATCAGACGAAGAGAACGGACTGTACGGGAGTGTTACTGGTTGGATTCACGGGAGAATGTACAGGCTTGCTTGTTGATCTTCTGATTGCTTAATACCTGGGTGGCTGTTACGTTTAGCTGACCGCTTGCAGCTTGTGGGTGTTTGATATGATCATCACCTACTGCCGGCGTATTGACGATTCTTTAGAGTCCTACACAGAGGTGTCCTGGCTCAGGAAAAATGGAGTAGGAGCACATATATGATATGTGCGGGACCGGGAATAATACGTGTATGCGATACCGTATTGGATTCTCGCGACATGAGATATCGGCCGGGTATATGTGATATAGCCGGGTCATCGGATCAAGTGTTGATTCGATGAACTGATACAGATTATATTAGTCGGTTATTTGTGAAATAGCCGGATTATCGGATCAAGTGTTGATTCGATAATTTAATATATAATTATATATTTGATATATTAAATTACATTAACTAATATTAGATCACTTAAAGATTCTTTTTCTCACTCGGGTAATACATTGATATATATGTGATATATGTTAAATGTATTATTTTATTTTGTTACAAAATATATTATATATGTGATATATAATATTGTAACAAGTTAAGGTTATAAATGCAACATGTTTTGTAGAGATTTAATATGGTTAGAGTTTGGATTAGGGTTAAACTTTCATGAAGCATTCAAGAAGCTTCTTGAAGCTTTGACTTTGACTTTGATATTTTGTGATATTTTGCAAAGATATTTCTTTAACCCAACCCAACCCTTTAACCATAGTAAAATCTCTACAAGGGTTAAGTTTTCTTTCTTAACCCAAGGTTGCAATTCTAACCTCACACTTGATTCATTATTCATCACAAAAGATATTCTTCTTCTTCTTCCTTCTTCTTTTGATGAAAAAGCTTTCTAGCTTTTTCATAAGTGATGAAAATGAGTGAGATAAAGAAAACAAATGAGAGCTAAATTCCTACTTTATCATCCTCATCTATTCTAGCCGCTTAGATTAGGGTGTTTGCTTTGTTAATACTTAATTAGCAAAGCAAGAACTTGGGTTTGAGTTTCTTCAAGGTAGATCATCTTTGTTATTAAAGATCGGAAGCAAGGTTGCATTTTTCTCTTCATTGAGCCTCTCTAGAGTCCGGATATATGATGATCGCAGCGAAGGGACCTCAACACGGAGCTTTAGAAGTGAAGGAACAGACTACAAAGGTTGTAATCCCTAACTCTTAGAAATAAAGTTGTTTAATTGCTTTGTTTCGCCTAATCTCTAGTCTAAGATCTTGGTTAGGATTGTTTGGCACGTCTAAAATTTAAATCGGGCATGGTTGATGCCTTATAGACCCTTGTGATAGTGCCTAGTAACCCTACAGCATCTTCATTCAACTCACTCATTTCCTCTCCCTAACACCTTGGCCTCCCCTCCCCTCTCCCCAATTAGAAGCAACCCCTCTCTTTCCCCATCTCATTATCACCTCCAAAATCATGATAAATTCCTCAGAAAAATCCAAATTAAATCCTACAAAATCCAAATCTAACCCCTACCCATTGTTCCTTGGCTTTTCTATTATGGTTCTTGGTGAAAAGTTAGGATTTTGGAGGCTTAGCTGCATGTGGGATCTCATGGTTGTTAGGTATAAATCCCAACCCATGTTTAAATTGTTGTTGAATTACTTCCAATCTAGCTAATTAGGAGTTAATTATGGTTTTGATGTTAAAGATTTAACTTTCAAGAAAGAGATTTGAATGCAAGTTAGGGTTTTGAGTAATTGGTTTATAGTTGTGTAATGTATTTAACCTCTTATGACATGTAAAAACAAAGCTAGTTGCTTGCTTGCTAATTGTTAGTTTAAAATTGTTAAAAGTGGTTAACTTTGCAAACTAGTTTTTTTAAATTAATACAAAATAGTGTGATAAAATCTAGTAAATGTTTATGTGACTTAATTAAGATGTTTAACGATCATTATAGCCAATAAATTGTTAAAACATTTAGATTGGTGCTAAAACGGGAAATTTAGGCTTACTGGGGTTCTTGAAAATAAATCGATGTGAGCAATTTTAAGGTTTTTATGAATTGCACCATATTTTTCATATAAATTTTAGTGTGTTATGAACGCGGGATTGGTACGTTGGTTTTTTCTCGAAGGTTTGACGTTTGTACATCGACATGGAGGGTTGGTTTGGCTATTCTTGCATGCGTAGGCGATAGGTTTTGACCTATGCGTGATACGCATGCCGATTTGGTTTTCGTATGTCGTTTCGATTTCGAATTGGGTTTTTATGCGATACGATACGTTGTGGCATGTAGGTACCCTATGTGGACTTCGAGACGACAAGCAAGCGTGTGGCGACATCGATTTCGGCAAGCGAGGACCAGGTGAGTAGATTTATATCTACGGGGAGAAGTCGGGTGGATGGCGTATAGCACCGCCATAATTCATAGTATATTTATGATATAAAATGGGATATATATGTGGTTATGATCCGTGGATGATTATCAAATTATGATTATGTGTTTATGGTTAGTTTAGTGTTAATAGTAGGGAACTAGCGTAGCTTCGTAGTCGCGAAACCTAGAATAGGTTTACACCCACACGCACACACGTATTTGCATACATCTTCTTACATGTGCGTATATGGGGATATGTATATATAAATACAAATTGGTATAGGACTATGTATATATATATATACGTATACATATACATGGATTATGAGGATAGTACGTGGGATTGGAGATGAGTCGATGAGATTGGGCTTGAGGCCATGAGATCGGTGATATGACAGGGTTCGTATTCGAGTTACGACGTGATATGTTTAGCGGGTCCTTTAAGCGTGATGTTTTCATACACACGCATGCATACATGGATGGTATCAGGTTTGTACTAGACTTAGATCAGTACCCCAGATCATGATATATGATGGAAAGGATACCAGATGAATAATGTGATGAATGTGATATTTGACCCGAACCCTAATTTGGGATGCCGTACGACGGATTTACCGTACGAGCTATTGATGATAGATCCGCACTCTTGACTCGAGGATGTCATATTAGATGATGTATCATATGATATATTATTGAGGCGGGATCACCGACTATATATATGTATATATATATGTCGACTCAGATTTAAGGTGGTTTCCATATCCCTTTCGATTGGTTATTAGTTAGACCTGTAGTTTACCTAGTAGATATCAGACTCGACCCAAGTCATACCTATTTCCAAAACTAACGAATCGTGCGTATTTTAAATACGGGACAAGGGATTCTACGGATATTTCAAAAGACGTACCTTTTCTTAAAAACACCGTAGCCCTTTTTTCAAAACAACACGATTCGTATTATTTCAAACGGCAAAACAGTATAACACAGGTGTATCGATGTAGATTCCTTATTGTTACGTTATCATTCATGTTCTGCATATTATTGTTGCAATTACTATTCATTGCCATTTATTTATGTTGTTATCGTCTCATTGTATGTTTATTGTGTACTTAGTGATTATGAACCATGCTGTCAGGACACCAACACCATTACCGATGATGCGTATGTTCCACATACACTTACTTGCCGGCTCACACACATCATCATCGGTAATTGCCATGTCACGTACACTTTAGAAAATACTATTTCATTGACATAGCTTGCTAACTGATAGTTGCTACATGTTATAGCTTTCATATGCTAGTTTAGTTATTGCATGATATCAGATGCATCCATGTATTCATTGGTTATGCGGTATTATGGAGATATATGCCGGTTTTCATTGTTATTGACATGGTGACTTGATGTTTTTGGATTCTTCTTGATATTTTCTGGATTTGGAAACCGCATGTGAAAGTTTTGTAAACTGATGAGCCATTTTTAAGAGAAAAATGACGTTTTCCTTGATATGTTGAGTATCGTCCACCATGATATTTTCTCGGTTCTGAGATGTTTTCGAGACCCGATTCGAAGAGTTGGATGAACCGTCTCTGGTATATGGTGGACCCGGTATGGTACCCCGGGGCAAGAAGTTAGAGTAGTAGACGTTGAGCCCAGCAGCAGCAGACTGCCTACCGGTGATTTTACCTGGCACGGCGGATATCCGGAGGATACCGTTCGTGGTCGTGGGTTTGATGATATGGGCCGATCCGGACTGACGGAGCCCGAGGTTATAGATATTCAAATATTGGGATTTAAGACAATGAGATATTGAGATATTGAGATTAGTGTTTTGTGTCGATACTTGACACAGATTCTATGTTGATTTCATTGATGTTATCTCGATTTATATACATACAGAAATCTCATTGATTAAAGGAAAACAGTTCTTCGATTCATGATGTATTCTGTTCTCATTATATGCATTGCACATCATACATTTGTACATCATATTCGTGGCATGTTGTTACCTGAGGCACTGACACAAGTACTTGGTATTACACTTAGGGATAGATGTTTACCCTTACCATTATATTATGCTTCAGGCCATATTGTTATTTTGAGGATATTACTGATCATATGACCTAGGATTGCGTTATACATGCGATTTCTGCTGGTAGGTGTTTTCTACTCATGAGTTGGCAACTCACCGCCGTTGTGCCACAGTTCCTTGCAGGTTTTACCGTACAGGTTTCGTTGCGGCTTTGCTGGCACACTGTTCCTTCAGGGTGATTGCTTTGGTAGGTGAGTTCTTTGCATCAGGACCACCATTGTTTATTTATTATTTCAGTTGTATCTAGAAACTCCATCAACCAGATTATATATTTGATAGAGATTGAAGACGAGACTTGTTATTATTTCGACCTTAGAGTCGCGCGTTATATTATTATGGTTTTCTTGCTGATTTTGGGTTTTCTTTAGTGTTTTGATCCTCGCCCTTCAGCGTTGTATATTATATTGCTTGTGTGGTTGTGACCGTCGATTGACGAAGAGCTAGTTCCCGTTTGGGGATGCCTTTTTATTATTTCGTATACTATTCATATTGTATCCCGTTTGGGGCCAGTATTTACATAGGAGAATCTGCCGAAATTTTCAGAAAATACTTGAGATTTTAAAAATACATACTTCGGCCTATGTTGTTAAAACTACTTGCTTTAAATTGGTTTTTCCTTCACTCTACTGCTTTTTAGGTTTTGATTTCTGGGTTTTGGCTTACTTAGATTACGTACGCCTTGAGACGTTTCGTAATTTAAGTACCGGTCATGTTCCGTACTTTTCGGGTCGTGACACTTAACCCCTATCTTGACATGGATCTCCGTTCATGTCTAGCTTTTACCAAAAGAATTGTTAATCTAATCTCTAATCATGGTCATGAATATCAATGAATTGATAGCGCGCCCGATTAGGATGTTAATGATTCATTTGGTAAAGTTTATAAACTTTATAGGACGTAAAAAGAGTTAAAGGATTTTAATCATCCATTGATCTACCCTAATCCTACGAACCCTAACAAGCGGAGAATTACTCGCTCATGATGGAGATAGAAGAACGGATAGAGATCATGAAGAAAATAAAATGCTATAAGAATAAAACAACTACCTTTATTAATCAACTTGATCAATTACACTTTGTTCCTTTAGAAAGTGATTACAAAACCCTAGTTTGCTTCTCAATCTCTTCTTAAGGAGGTAGATGAATAGCTGATGGTCAACCTGGATTCTTGAGCCGTCTTGGCATTCGTGATCTCGTCGGTTTGATAAGTTTTCAAGTGAGGCTCTCGGTTCTATTTATAGTCATAGAAGTTGAAATCCCTAAATCTCCAGAATTAGGGTTAGTTGTATAAAATCCAACCTAGAAATCTCAATACCAACAACCCCTTTAGGCTGTGGATCCGCCTAATTTTTGGTGTTTTGGCCGCTGTTGCGCCGTGTCTTGGTGTGATCTTTGGTTCAAAATTTTGGAGCTTCATCTAGTTGACATGTGGTGATCTTTTGAATTTCTGGATTTTGGAAATCTTCTCTAAGTCTCTACCAGAAATAATTTCTTCGATTTACTTTAATATTTCAGCAGATTTGATCTCGATAACTCGGATTTCCTTGATTCCTGTTCTGATGTAATTTCTGCACAATATCTCAACAAATAATGTTAGTAGAATTTGTTTTTATTGAGATATTATCCTAGCCATTTGATATGTTATTATAGTTTAGAGGATTGGTAAATGATATTTGATATGGTATGCATATTTAAATAGAATAAATATTATATAGACATTATATGCTTATATTTTCCTTCATAATGTTAATTATAATATATAAACATATGAAAATAGTATTTTTACAGATAAACCCATATATGTGTCATATTTATAATAAACACCTTTTATTATATAAAAATAGTAAGGAATATGTCATATCAAATGCATGATATTTTCGACCGAACATATACCCCCAAACTTAACTTTAATCGTCCCGAGCAAACTAGAAGCAGAAAAAGAAAAAGAAAAACCTAAGTAGCACATTTTCGTAGGCAACACGATTGCACTGAGCACGTGCAAAAAGCCGTTAAACCTCTAGGTGTCCCTAGTAGGAGGAATGTTGTCTCCTGAGGGTTTTCAGGAGATTACACCCACAAAATCTTATAATAATAGAAAGATGGTACAAGTTAAATATAAAGATAAGGACTTATAAAAGAAAGAACTTGAAAATAAGAGTTTCCAACTATACCAGCTTTTCAGTTGCTATGAGCCTTATCTTAATTGTCGTGAAAAAATGTTAGAAATCACAGCATCCCTCAATAAAACATCGCCTTTAGTCTTCCTCCTTATCTTTCTTCCAAACATTGATCATATACCCCTACGTGTGTGTAAAAGACATCCCTACACTTTGAGAATTCAATTCAAGCTATCATACTCTTATCCATCTTCCAAATTACTTTATACTTAGTGAATATTTTCGATAAAATTACTCACACATTCTTCATGCGTCCGTCAATACTTCTTGAGGTACTAACCGATCGATTACAAAATGTACTTGCGCATTTAGACATAATTACTCTTTTCACTACACCTAAGCCTTAGCAGTGTCTCCCAAACCAGTTGTTCTAAGGCACTAGGTGATAAAGCACCCTCGCTATATTTTTTATGCCGCCTTAAGCAATTACAAAACCAGTATTCATTTTTTTTCTTCACCACTTATATATACATATATATATATATATATATATATATATATTTCTTCTTCATATTATGTCTTTTAGACAAGAGCATTTCAAGGTATCCTCTACTATCCCAAGTTTCAAGATGTGTGTAAGTGCGTATAGTAGGGTATCAACGTTCAAATGTTTGGTCTCAAGAATAAGGACTATTTTTCAGACTTATTTTTATCCTCAAATTAGTAATTTCCTTCATCTTACTAACCCTTGGGACAACGGCTCATAACTACTTATCACTAGTTCCGTTTAAGAGAACATCCAACTTTCTTGCTTTTGTTAAACTTTTCCTATCTTTCATATGTAATTTTTCACTTTCTACTCTTTTATTATATATAAAAAAAAAATTGTATAGTGCCAAGTGCCAAAAGATAATTTAGTGAATACAAACCTTCTCACCAAACATGTTTTCAGCAATGTACTCACTGATGTCATTTTTGAATGCAAAGACCTATAGACTTTGGGAGAGAAATTAAGAGGGGTAAAATAATAGTTAAATGAAAACTACCCCCAAACTTGTACTTTGGCATGCACAGATATTCAGTTAAGTCCTTTTCCGCTCACTTCCATTCATAAAGTGAGACAATGTTTCTGAGACATGGAGGTGAGGCGGAGGAGTTTTAGTTATGATAGTATAGCATTTTGAAAATTTAGAAAAAATCAAAATTAATTAATTTAAGAATAATATGATAAATCACAAAGTTGTTAAAATCAAATAAGTCAATTTTCATAAGTTCCATGTAAAACAATTTAAGTTCAAATTTTAGTATGCAAAATAAATAAGTTATAAGGGTTTTAGTGACAAATTTAGCTTCATTTTAATAAAATGTGTGTTTTATAATAAGCTAGGTTGTGAAGGGTTTATAAACAAAGTTTAAGTTTTTTATGCAAAAAGGAAATTGTTAAGGATATAAATGAAAGTGGAGTAGAAGATAAATTAGTTCAGAATTTATTTTCAAATTAAAACTAAATAAAGGATAAAGGCTAACACACCTCATGCTTGCATGCACAACACTTACCTCACACCTCCTACTTGTATGAAACCGTTACCTCTAGCTTGATTCCACCTCCTCCTTCACCTTATCCCTTCCTTCTCTTATATATATAACCCTATTCAGTTCAGTTGCTGATATTAAAACTCAAAATTTTTAAAAGAAAAAGAAAAGTTAAAAGAGAAAAAGAAAGAACAAGAAGAAGAAGAAGGAACCTATGTTATTGGTTTTCATCACCATCAAGCTAGGAGGGACTTAGCATTTTGGAAGGTTATTCCAACAACTAATTGGAGGGTAAAATTCTTAAACACAGTAGATAATTTAATTTCTGTAGATTAGTTAATTTGAATTAAACAAAGTTACATAATATCGCATTTTAGTTAATTATAAGCTCTGTTAAAATCTGCTATTGTTTGGAAGATAATTAACTTAACAAAACAGTGCTAAAATGATGTATGTAACACCTAGAATAAACCCTAGGATCATGAACCCAGGGGGCCGGCTTTTGGCCGGCGGCCATAAAGGGAAATCCGGCGTCGCCGGTTCTGTAACGAGCTAGGGTATTTTGGGTGATTGGGTAAGTTCCAGCGTATAATTTTGCCATTTTGATATTGTTTAATTAAATTAGTTTCACTACAGATAGAATCTGGAAGCGTATATCGGAAAGGATATCTTAAAACACCGAATACGACACGGTTAAAACGCGTCGTGATTTAAATTCTGTAGCGATGCAGGTTAAGGTTAAAATCCAGTAAGATTAAGTGTTTAATACCTCGATATAGTCTATATACTATAACTAGTACGTGGGAACGGGTGTTTTTCATTTCCGTCATGTCGGAATAGCCGTTTTCTTATATACGTTAAATTGTGATATTAGATTCGAATACGGGAATTACGGAGGCAGCGAGGAAAGGGAAAGGATTGGCAATTCCTGAATAGATTCGACGTTTCCGGTGAGTAGACTAAACATCTACCAGAGAATTTCGTAAAAATGGCGTGATACGCCCGTAGTTTATTTAACTTCATGCTTTATTTGATATGCTAGATTTACAATACATATTCATAAGTTACATACACCTTGTTTAGTTGTTAGAACACTACACAATTATCGACGAGTCATGCCACGTGCACGTCTTATATGTTACACACACCTCGTCGATATTGCTATGTCACCTTTATACTTAGCATAATACTTGTTAAAATGATTTATATCGTATCTCACATATCAATAATAGTAGTAAATTGCATCATTTATATCATGTTAATATATGTGTATTTCATGTTGAATTAAGAAGTAAATGTATTATTGAGAATTTGTGGTTTTGAGTTTTGAATACCACAACATAAATCCAGTGACTTTTCATGATTGATGTGTCATGTCCACCATAAGATGTTTTCTGTTTTTGATTTTATTTCGGACCGAGTGGGGGAGATATACGGTCACGGATTTTACGTTATCCATACCGAGTGGGGGAGATATACCGTTGGATACGTGGTGGACCCGGTCGAGACCGAGGGGCAGGATAGCCGTATTGAGGCGGGGGAGCCTAGCGAGATTACTCGATACCGGAGATAGTAGTAAAAATACGGCGTATATCTAGATGATAACGACCGGTATTGTTGATTCAGGATCATTCAAGGAATGATGCCTGTGAGAAATGGAAGTTTTTTGTCGATGATAGACACGGTGAAATGAAATTATTGGGAATAAATGATGAGATTTCAGTTGGACTATGAGATTTTTATTATATATTCTTGATTTTCACATATAATCATACATTATACTTGTTCACATTTCAGTTAGTATGATCGTCATATTTACGTTATTAACCATTATATGTTAGTTATATTCACTGAGTTGGCAACTCACCCCGTTGTGCCACAGTTCCTTGCAGGGGTAGAGTGGACGGTTAGCTGCGGTGCAGATCTACGTTTGCAGCTTTTTCATATCTTTTGCTAGGTGGGTTACATATATAGTAACCTTCTCTTTTGGGTATTGTATTTTGTATCTAGAAATCTCCATCAGACCTGTATATGACTTAGATTGAGAGATGATATATATTATTTGACAGTTGAGATCGTTTAGTCTATAAATTGTGATTTCTTCTTTTTATGTCTGAGATTTATGTTGATGTCCTATATATTGAGAATTGTTTTCCGTTGTTGATATTGCTGATCCCAAGTAGGGATGCAACCAAATTTAACACTTTATACTTGTTTAATAATTTAACTTAACAAATTATGATTTTTACTTAAAACTAAAATTTTTATAAATAATTCCGCAAAAGGTATTTGATCTTGGTTTCTCGGTTTACTTGGACTGTGTGCATATCTTTAGGTATGATACAATCTAAGTGTCGGTCACATCCACATTTGGGTCATGACAGATAGAAAGGCTCCTGTAAAAACAAGAGCTCCTCCGCTGGATCAGCAGAAAAATATGGTTTCAATCTAAGCCCATTTACTTTAAAAATTGAACCGTTTTTAATATTTTCAACTTCTACTGCCCCGTGCGGGTATTCATACCACACCACAAAAGGTCCTTTACAAAGAGATTTTAGTTTACCCGGATGAAGATGGAGACGGGAATCATAAAGAAGGACTTGTTGTCCTGGTGTGAATGTTTTTCTATAAATATTTTTATCGTGGAACACTTTAGTTCGGTTCTTTACTATAACCGCATTATCGTAAGCTTCATTACGGAGTTCACTTAGCACATTTAATTGCAGCTTCCGATAGTTGCAGGCTTGATCAAAATCAAAGTTAAGCTCTTTAATATCCCACATTGCTTTATGCTCGATCTCGACAGGAAGGTGGCAAGCCTTTCCAAACACGAGGCGGTATGGAGACATGCCAAGATCTGTCTTATAAGCGGTACGAAATGCCCAAAGAACATCTGTCAATTTGGTTGACCAATATTTACGGTTTTTAGAAACCGTCTTCTCCAAAAAAATTTTATCTGCCTATCGGAAATCTCAGCTTGCCCGCTCATTTGGGGATGATAGGGCATACAAAGTTTGTGGTTGATTGAATATTTTCGCATCAAAACCTCGAAAGACCGATTACAGAAATACGTCCCGTTGTCGCTAATTATAGCGTGAGGGTGGCCGAATCGCGAAAAGATATTTTCTTTAAGGAACTTAATAACAACCTTGTTGTCATTAGTGTGACACGGTATTGCTTCTACCCATTTTGAGACATAATCAACCGCTAAGAAGATATATAAATTCCCAAAAGAGTTAGGAAAAGTGCCCATAAAATCAATACCCCAAACATCGAATATCACCACAACCAAGATAGGTTGGAGCGGCATCTCATTTCTTCATGAAATCTAACCCAAGTGTTGACACCAATGATAAGTTTTGCAATGATCATAAGCATCTTTAAATATTGTTGGATAATAAAAACCATAATGCAAAACTTTCTCCACCGTTTTACATTGACCAAAATGATCGCCACATGCCTGATCATGATAAAAAGACAATACACTCTTGAATTCATCGTTAGGGACACATCTGCGAATGATTTGATCGGAACAATACTTAAACAAATAAGGTTCATCCCAGTAAAAGTGTTTTACTTGGGATAAAAATCGAAATTTGTCTTGTTTCGACCAATTGCTAGGAATAAGTCTCGTCGCAAAATTATTCACAGTATCCACGAAGCAAGGTTCGCAGGATACGGTCAAGAGCTGTTCGTCAAGGAAGGAATCGTTTATTTGCACGGTCAACGTTGGTG
The DNA here is from genome assembly GCA_030015575.1 of Agapanthus africanus. Lineage (NCBI taxonomy): Eukaryota > Viridiplantae > Streptophyta > Magnoliopsida > Asparagales > Amaryllidaceae > Agapanthus > Agapanthus africanus. Next base: position 462,364,593 of record CM057337.1, on the reverse strand, counting down.
AAGAATTGATGCGTGAAAGATGGTCAGCTACAACGTTTTCATGTCCACTCTTGTCTCATATGACAAGATCAAATTATTGTAACAATAGGATCCAACATATTAGCTTGGCCTTAGCATACTTCTTCGATAAAAGATGTCGTAGGGAGGAGTGATCAGTGTAAACCACTATTGGCGAGCCAATCAAGTAGGGCCTGAATTTTTCTAATGCAAATACAACTGCCAAGAGTTCTTTCTCGGTAGTTGTGTAATTAATTTGTGCATCGTTCAAGGTTCTACTTGCATAGTAAATTACATGTGGCATCTTATCAATGTGCTATCCTAAGACTGTACCAATAGTAAAATCGATGCATCACACATAAGCTCGAATGGGTGGTTCCAATCCGGAGATGATATAACGGGGGCTATTGTGAGAGATCTTTTAAGCGATTCAAAAGCAGCCTCACAATCCAAATTGAAGTGAAATGTTGTATCCTTGGCCAAGAGAAGTGTTAAGGGTCCAGCAATTTTGCTAAAGTCCTTAATGAATCTCCTATAAAATCCTGCATGACCAAGAAAAGATCGTATATCTTTGACGCAATTGGGAGGAGAAGGGTTATGGATGACATCAATTTTAGCTCTATCAATCTCAATGCCTTTTTGTGAAGTGATATATCCAAGGGCAATACCTTCTTGGACCATGAATGACATTTTTCCCTATTCAAAGTTAAGTTCTTATCCTTACAGCGGGTAAGAACCGCGTCAAGATGATGTAGGCATTCCTCAAAGGAGTCCCTAAATATGGAGAAATCATCCATAAATATCTCCAGAAAATTCTCAACCATGTCTGAGAATATCCTATCATACACCGCTGAAATATAGCGAGAGCGTTGCATAACTCAAAGGGCATGCGTCTACAAGTAAAATTACCGAAAGTACAAGTAAACGTTATTTTATGCTGATCCTTTTCGGCAATGGGGACCTGGTTATAGCCAGAGTATCCGTCCAAGAAACAATAGTATTTATGTCCATCTAATCGTTCTAACATCTGGTGAATGAATAGTACGGCATTGAGTTTTCTGTAATCAATACATACGCGCCATCCAGTTTGGGTGCTTGTTTGGATCAACTCATTATCCTCATTAGTTATGACCATGATGCCAGACTTTTTAGAGACCACATGAATAGGACTTTCCTATTGGCTATCAGATATTGGGTAAATTATACCATTATCTAGGCACTTGACAATTTTTTCTTTACCGCCCCCTTCATAACGGGATTTAATCATCTTTGTAGGTCTCGGGTTGGCTTGGATTCATCCATCAGATGTATATAATGTTCAACAATTAAGGGACTAATCCCTTTGATGTCATCCATTGTCCAACCAAATGCTTGCCGATTTGATCTCAATACCGCCAAAAGTGTGTTCTCTTGCTCTAAAGCTAGAGAAGCGGATATGATCACGGGCAAAGACTCATTCTTACCTAAGTATTCATATTTAAGATGAGAAGGTAGTGGTTTGAGATCTAGTATTGGCGGAGAGACAATAGAAGGTGGGGTAAGGGAATGATACTCAGACTCCCTAAGAGGTTCATAACTTGCGTAAGATATTGACTCGGAAAGCGCTACTAACTTTTGTGACGAGCCAGCAGATTCAACTCGGGGATGGACTCATCAAAGATATCCTCACTATAATAATTTTCCAGATCAAACAATATCGCACTAGTATTGTCGAGATCATCATAGCAAAGTGTTTCCGCTTCGCAGCTGTCGGAAGCTAACTCGTTGATGGAACAGACATCGATTAAATGAGTAGAAGGTTCGGAGGGTTAACTTCCTAGCTTGTAAATATTAATCTCAATTGTCATCTACCTGAAGGATAAGTTCATAGAACCGTTACGACAATTAATGACAGCGTTGGAAGTTGCTAGGAAACGTCCACCGAGTATCACCGGGATTTGGTTGCGTGAGTTCGCTACAGGCTGTGTATCTAAAACAATAAAGTCCATAGGGAATATGAATTCCCCGACTTTGATTAACACATCCTCTAGTTCACCCCTAGGTTGGGCGATAGATCGGTCTGCCATCTGAATAATGTAGTGGGCAGGTTTCAACTCACCTATACCTAGCTGCTCATAGATGGGATATGGAAGCAAGTTAACACTAGCGCCGAGATCAAGTAGAGCATGATTGATGCTTTTTTCGCCTATAGTTATAGATATTGTAGGACAACCGGGGTCCTTACGTTTCTTAGACAATTGTTGGGTAAAAGTCGTGCCTATGTTACTTATCATGAATACCTTTTTCGGAACTTGAGTTTTTCTCTTCCTAGTGCACAAGTCCTTAAGGATTTTCGCATAAGACTGAACTTGTTGAATAGCACTAGGAGAGGGATACTTATGTTAACTTGCTTAAACATTTACACAACCTTATCCATTTGTGCGTTAGGTTTGTTAGCCCTCAACCTGTTTGGAAATGGAGTTTTATCAATAAGTTTAGGGTCCAACATTTATGGAGAAGTTTGTGGGGATGGAATCGATGCCAAAATTGGAGTGGGGATCATTTTAGATAGATTCGAGGAAGTGGGCAAAGTATTCGAGCCTTAGGGAAAACGGCGAATAGTCTCGGAAGAAGGTAGGTGACTAGACGAAATAGGGAAAGAAGTGGAAGCCAGAGTTTCGATTGATTCCTCATCATCAATCTGTTCACCCCTTTGATTGTTCAACACTCTTCCTGATCTCAACGTGGTAACGGTACTCACATTATGAGTTTGTGAGTGGCCAGGATTCGGTAGGGGTTGAGATAGAAGTTTCCCTTTTTCTCTCGCATTCATCGCGGCATTTATTTGTACAAGTTATGCTTCTATCGATTTTATACTTTCACCGTGGGAGGTGGTGGTCTGTGTTAATGATCGGATAGAAAACTTTGCTTCATCCACTGATTGCATTGAATGTTTAATAAATATATCCACGCTTCGTTCGAGTGCAGATGAGTTTTCGTTCCCGGCTGTTTGGAAAGAATTGTAATAAGGTGTAGAATTGTTTGCCTGATTTTGAAGAGGTTGCGATTGAAAGGGGTGCTGACTCTGTAGGTTTGGTTGCTACTACTGTGGAGGAGGTCTTTTGTCACGACCCAAAATTCGGCCCGTGACCAGCATTTAGCCACGTAACGTCTACAGGCGTAACGCAACTAAGTAAGCCGAAACCCAGAAATCAAAAACCATTAAAAGTAGTGAGTGTTGAAAACATTGGTTTAAAACATTTAGAAAACTCAAGTAAAAATCATTAAAGTTTCAGTTATTTTCTTAAAAATTTCGGCAACACCTCCTTTGTAAAAACTAACCCCGAAATCGGGTACAAGACAAGATATAAATAGAAATGACATACAATAAGAAATAAGCATCCCTAAACGGCAGCAGTCACGCCCAACGGCGGAAACAACCACCACAATAATATTCGACGCCGTAGCGAAGAAATGGACAATATAAGTAAAACAGCATAAAAGATAAAACTGCATAAATAAAGTCGGCTCACACGAGCTCGACACCAGAGTACAAAATAATAAACAACATTGTCCTCACAACTGGTCTCCAGGTCAATACATGAAATAGTAGATGGAGAGTACTAGATACAATAGTGTGTAAAAATGGAAAATAACCGGATACCACAAACCCACCTAGCAGCAAAACAGCTCACGCGCCAACTGTACTAGTAACCGTAGCTAATAAGACATAAGAGATAGCCCTGCCGCAACTACTCTGAGGGTCGACCTGCAAACACTGTGACACAACGGGGGTGAGTTGCCAACTCGTGAATAGTAGATAACATATAAAGGTAATCGCGAGTATGCACGTACTGCGATACTCTAACATGTGCAATCAGATAACATCTAATGATGAGCAGGGTATGCAATAATCAAGCCAAAATACTCTATCAGGTATTACGACTACATGATGCGATGCATAACAATAAATGCTGAGCATTGGAAAAAATATCATCTACACGGATCATCAACGTGGAAAAACCCCGGTGTCTACCAAAAACACCTCAAAATCCCAATACTCGGGCGCCGTCACTCTATCCGGCCCTCAATCCTGTAAATCTCATAGGAGCGGGGTGCCCAACATCGGCACCCAAAAACAACATGAAATACTCGTGTCCAGCATCGACACTCAAATCCTTATATATCGAGCTCCGTCAGTCCGGATCGGCCCATGGGCTCCATCTACGGAATCGGCCCTCGGCCCCAGCAGTACAGGTCATCCCGTATCCATCTCTCGACTCTGATTAGTATCCTCCGGATGATCGCCAAGTCCAACCAATCACCGGTTGGAAGTAGTCCCTCTGCCAGGCTCATCGCCTACTGCACGACAGATCCGTTCTCGCCCCGGAGTACCATACCGGGTCCACCATGTACCAACAACCGGCCTCATCCAGCTCCTCGATTCAGGTTCACATGTCATACGTCTCAGAACCGAGAAAACGCATGGTGGACGCACTAAAATATCATATCAAGAGAAACCGGGTTTTTCAAAACATTGCATATTTTCTTAAAATAATGCCACGGTTCTCAAATCCAGAAATCACACGAATCCAAATCTCAATGCGTAATTCCTTGCAATGTGTCGTATGCCGCATAAAATCGTACTATGAGTAAAAGGGGATAAACCGCTCCTTAAAAAGGGTCCAGTTGAAAACATTTCATGCGGTCCCTAATTTTTAAATCAAAGTCATCATCATCTATATAAGTGCAAGAGTATGTATGTATGTAGGCATGGATGCACAAAGATATATATATCTACGCAAGTATGGATGTACAGTATGTATATGTGCCAATATGCGACAGAATCATGTCTAATCATCAATGATGCGATAACCAAAATGATATATGGTTTGTAGCAATCCTATAGTGCGAGTGTCATGGCAATCACTAACGGTGTGGGTGTAACATACAAATAGTGCTCGTGCAGCTTGAACCGTTAGTGACAGTGCGGTGTTACATAACTACTTTTTCTATATGCAACAAGGGATGGGTACACTATAATAGTACATATACACAAGAAATATATATATATATATATATATATATATATGTATGCGTCCACACTACCTTATCAAGCCCTGACGCTTAACGCCATACGGGCGATATTCCCGTAGATGTTAAATCTACTCAACGTGGTCTCGTGCTAAGTGTAGTCGACTGCTTGCTTCCCCTATTTTGCGGCGTCCGACGTACCCGCCTGCGAACCTATAATTTACACAAAGAATACACATAAGCTAAAATCCTACAAAAACGCGATACTAAGGCAATACGGAAAAAGTAGCGTCGCAAGATAAACGCGTGAAGTCGATACACTAAAACGTGCGTGTACTAAACCCAAAACTACCCCGATGCGCTGTAATGCACAGAACCCACCAGACTATCACAAAGCGTACGTGTCGCGCTAAACACAAAACTCAAATTTAAGGGCAACTGGTCCCAGATTTTTATCTGGAAGAAAACCCAAAAAGCAAACTGTCACGTCCCGAAAGTACGGAACATGACCGGCACTTAAACTACGAACGTCTCGAGGCGTACGTAATCTAAATAAACCGAAAACCCAGAAATCCAAACCAAGAAAAATAGTAGAGTGAAAGAAAAACCAATTTAAAACAAGTAGTTTTAATAGCATAAGCCGAATTATGCGGTTTTAAAAAAAACATCAAAAATTTCCTGAAAAATTTCGGCAGAGTCTCCTTTGTAAATACTGGCCCCCAAACGGGATACAACATGAATAGTATACGAAATCAAAAAAAAAAGGCATCCCCAAGCGGGAGCTAGCTCTTCGTCAATCGACGGTCACAACCACACAAGCAATATAATATACAACGCCAACGGCGAGGATCAAAAACTCAAAAGGAAACTCAAAACCACAAGAAATCCGCAGAAATATATCGCGCGACTCTAAGGTCGAAAGAATAACATCACTGGTCTCTATCTCAAAAATAAATACATGTTTTGTTGATGGAACTTCTAGATACAACAGAATAATAATATACAAGATATATAATGGGGGTACGATACAAGTAAACCCACCTACTAGCAAATCACCCGATGGAAACTATGCCCGCAAGCCGTAATGAAACCTGTACGGCAAACCTGCAAGAAACTGGGGCACAACGGGGGTGAGTTGCCAACTCGTGAATAGAAAAACATCTACGCACAGAAATTGCATAAATAACGCAACCTAGGTCATTGATCATAATATATCCTCAAATATATGAATAACATGCAGCCTATAACAATGGCTAGGGTAATATCTAACCCGAGTGTGATCTCATGTGCCCGTGTCAGTGCCTCAGGTAGCAATATATCATATGAATGAGGTATGAATGCATGAAAACAGAATACATGTAAATGAAGAAACTGTTTTCATAAATTAGTGAGATTTCCTTTGTATTTTTAAAATGAGGTATCATAAATGAAATCAGCATCAACAGTGTCTAGCATCGACTCAAAACATAAATCCCAATGTCTCAAAGCCTCAGGCTCCGGCTATCCGGACCGGCCTGTATCATCAAATCTCAGTACCTCAATATCTCGAAATCTCAATGTCTCAATCTCAATATCTAGGGCGCCGTCAGTCCAGACCGGCCCCTGCCATCCATCTCAAGACCACGACGGTATCCTCCGGATATCCGACGCGTCGGGTAAAATCACCGGTAGGTAGTCTCCTCCTGCCAGGCTCATCGTCATCACCACGAGCTTCTTGCCCCGGGGTACCTTACCGGGTCCACCATGTACCCAAAACGGTTCATCCAACTCCTCGAATCGGGTCTCGAAATCCATCAGTAAACTCATGGTGGACGACTCATACATCATGGGAAAAACCTCGCTTTTCATTTAAAAAGAGAAAGAAGAAGTTTGTATATGTTTTGCGGTTTTCCCCAAATCCAGAAAATCTCATGGAATCCGAATCCAAAACCTCAATAGCACGTAAAAAGTGAATATATGCATGAGAATCCATGAATGCGGCATAACAATGAATAACAGTATGCATGAAGTAGTAGGTAATAACTACAATGTCTAAACTAACATATAAGGCAAGTACACTAATATCATGTCTAAACTATTAGCTAACAGGCTATGTCAAGCAATAATATTTTCTAAGGTGTACGTGATATGGCAATTACCGATGAAGATGTGTGTGAGCCGGCAAGTAAGTGTACGTGGTACATACGCATCATCGATAATGGTGCTGGTGTCCTAACCACAAGATATCAACAGTAGAATATGAAGCATAATATAAGCATGTGATGCGGAGCGAACAACAATAATGAGCGGGAGCTGAATACTAGACACAACGATAACTAATCTGCATTAACCTAATATAAGTCCTACAATGGTGCCTTTTGAAATAACACGAATCGTGGGATTTTGAAAATAGGGGCTACGGTGTTTTTTAAGAAAAGATACGTTTTTTGAAATATCCGTAGAATCCCTTGACTTGTCTTTTAAAATACGCACGATTCGTAAGCTTTGAAATAGGTAGGAACCGAATCTAATCTAACAACTAACTAAACTAAAGGGCTAAGCTACAAGCTAGGCTACAGGTAAGGAAACCGCCTAACATCTGAGTCGATACATGTACATACCTGTATATATATTAGTCGGTGATCCCGCCTCAATAATATCATATCCGATACCATATCTATAATCAGACATCCCAAGTCAAGAGTGCGGATCAATCATCAAGATATAGGTCGTACGTAAATCCGTCGTACGGCATCCCCAAATCTGGGTACGGGTCAATATCATATTCCTTACACTATTCCTCTGGTATCCTCTTTATCCAAGATCATAGTCTAGGGTACTGACCTATGTCTAGTACAATACTAATATCCATAATATACCCATGATCTGACTACTGATCGACAATCTCGTACAAACCGATATCGTCAGCACATATCATCATCAAGGGGTATACATCGCCCGATACGGCCTAATATCAATATCCTAGCATATCATGACTCATATCACGATCACATGTCGACCATTTTATTTATAACACTATTCACCCGTATCGCCGCCCCAAGATCCGCTATAACACCAGGACGTACCTCAAGTACGAATCCTGCCATATCACCGATATCACAACCTCAACAAAAATCTCATCGACTCATCTCAATCCCAAGTATCATCCTCAAATCCGTATGTGAACACATAGTCCCATACCCATGTGAACACATAACTATATATATTCCCGTAAACACAAATGGAAGAAGAATGTATGCAAGTATGGGTGGGTGTGTGCATGTATGGTGCGACCACTACTCTAGGGTTTCGCGATACTAAACCATCCATATTTATCATCAATAAACTCAAACAAAATATAATCAATAAATGTGTGTATACGTATTCGTATACATCACCACGAACTGCGGGGGTGCTATACGCCATCCACCCGACTTCTCCCCGTAGATATAAATCTACTCACCTGGTCCTCGCTCGCCGGTGCCGACGTCGCCACGTGCTTAATTGTCGTCTCGAAGTCCACATGGGTACCTACATATCATAACGCACTGTATCGCATTATAATCCGATTCATGACCAAAACGACACACGAAACCCACATAGGTCAAAACCTATGGTTGCTTTCACAAATCAACCCAAAAACCCTCGACGTCGGCGTACAAACGCCAAACCATCGAGAAAAACCCAAACACTCTCATTTGCGCATTCACAAACACTAATTATAATATAAAATAGCTTAAAATTAACAAAAACCCCAAATGCACCTTAAAAGCCATTTTTCCGAAAATCTAGCAAGTAAAAATTACCTGTTTTAGTACCAAACTCGATGTTTAAACAATTCTAATGGCCATAATACTTATTAAACATCTTAAATAACTCATAAAAACAATTTCCATAATTTAATTTCATTAAATTCCATTAACCCCAAAATTCTAGTATACAATATACCCAAATTTTAACAATTTTATAGCAAAATGCACAAACAATAATTTAGCTTGGATTTTCATGAACTAAAGTACTAAACTACACTTAATAATGTTAATGAAGTCATGAAAAAAACTAATTACAATTTTAAACCAAATTATTTAACCATTTCCAAAAACCTAGATAGCAATTTAACGTAATTATCACAATTTTTAAACTAACAAATAACAACTAGCTACTAACTTGTTTTAACATGTCATAAGAGCTTAAATACATTACACAACCATGCACCAATTTCACAAAACCCTAACTTTCTTTCAAGTTCTTCTCTTGAATTTTCATCACACAAACCACAACAACCAATTTAACACTTTAAAAGCCTATTTTAGCATAATCAAACTACAAATTAAACATTAAATTAGAATTATACCTCTCAAGTTTGAAACCCTAGGTTTCTCTAACCTCCAAAGACACCTCCTTTCATCATGCTTTAAACCAATATGAGTGTTAGAAGAGGTAAAATAGGGATTAGCTTTGAATTTGTGAAGGATTTGTCTATTTTTAATGGATTTTGAGATGGATTTTGAAGCAAATGAGATGGGGAAAATGGGGGAGAATTTGGGGCTGCAGCAGGAGGTATTTTTGGCCAAAGGTGAGGATGGAGAAAAGTGAGGGAGTGTTGTGTGGAAATACCCAAGTCAAAGCCCTCACAATTTACCATAATACCCCCACCCATTTAACTTATATTAAAACCCTTTTCATTCACATGAACCATGACAACAAGAGGGGAATTTTTTTTTTGGGCTGCTGAAATAGTGGTGGGGCCGGCCAAATAAGTGGGGTGAGGTTGTGAGAGAGTGTACAAAAAATTTCTATGCAAAAAGACCCCCTACAATACCATATTTGCAAGTTTTAGCTCAAAATAATATATTTTTGTTTCCCCTAATAAAAACCAATTAAATCTTGAAATAAAATACTAAAAAATTATATTACAACTAGATTTTAATTAACATGACTTTAAAGATAATATTTAGCACATTTAAATTTGTATTTATCGCTAATTTAAGGTATTTTCTTACCGGCTTAAAATAATATTAAAATAATTAATTTCGGAAAATTTTTCAGAAAATTTGAAATTTCACCAGTGGCTTAATAAACACCAAATACTAGCAATTATATAGCTAGAATATGTATATTTAATTTTATAAGAAAGATCTTTGTATTTTGACTTTTTTACAGAAACCCCCCTTATTTTACCGATTTTTCGAAATTTCACCGAAACGATTTTCAAAACGTTATAATCTTCCCCCCTTAAAGAAATTCGGTCCCCGAATTTAAATTAAAACTCTCCCCAAATACTAAAATATTTCAGCCAAAACAATCAATTCGCCGGGGCTCCGAAATCATAAATACATAAAACGCATCATAGCGCAATGCATGCGCATGAGTAATGAGTAGATAACTCGAAATCAAAACTTCGTCAAGCATCCCGCAATCATCGGAGTCAAGGTGAAGACACGAATGCCAAATCTCAAGCAAGACCGATATGCTATAAATCGGAACCATACATGTAAATATCATGAGGAAATGCATGCCAAATCCTTTAAGTTGCTGTGCAATGCACATAACACTGCACCGTGGCGGACGTCTATCATAAGAAAATAACTATATACATATATACCTTTGTTTGAAATGCACGTTCCGCCGTTTTGGGAAACAATTTAGAAGGGTTTTCCTTGTTTTAAACGTTTCGCGTCATATCAGACACGTAGGTAAATACTGAGACTATATCTCGCTTTTTGGAATTCCCTTCAATAGCTATCAATGGATGCAAAATACATTCAGGTACTGTTCTCTGACTAGTCCTGCTTAGTACGAAAACACATCGCAATTATCATTAAAAAAACGTACTGCTCTATAAGAAATCAATCCCAAAATACGCGTATGAATACTACGTGCGTCTGGTGCGCACGACAATCAAAATCCATATACGTGCCATACAAGTGCACAGAAACAAGATCTAAGTGCATCGGGTGTGCACAAAGCATCTGTCGTAGGCAACATGTGTGCCTGACAGCAAAATCAGATGCATCTGACACGCACGAAAAATCTCGATTTAGTGCATCTTGTGTGCACCAAAATCGCACCACAAAACATGCGCCCAACATGAGCGAAAATCCAAATCAGGTGCATCCATCGTGCACGAAATCATGAAATCCAATATCAAGCGCCGAATATGCGCAAAATCAAATTAGGTGCACAAGGTGCACAAAACAAATATCGAGTATCACAATCGAAATCGAAGTCCAGTGCATCTAAGTGTACAAAAGGCGTACCACTGCACTGCAAGCATATGTGAATCATACCGAGTGCAAAAACCAAATCATATGCGTATATACGCACAAATCAACTCAACTGTATGAAATCCACATAATCACAACATGAGAAACCAAGGCACGAAAACTATCTCAAGTGCAACAACTGTGCAAAAATCGTAAATACTCAGTAGGTGCAACCATGGTCCATGAAAACAAATATCATGAAACTCAATCATCAAAATCAATCATGCGAATAGATCGCCCAAAATACGCAAAATCAAGTATGGCAGAATAGTCCCGCTCAAGCACATCCTCCAAGAATCTCTGGCCAACTGCCGTGGTCACTCATAGCATGTCTCGTCGACGATCCTAAACTCTGGCCTGCCGGTGTGCATAACATGACTACTCCTGGGTCCAGGTCTTCTCGTAATTTATTCCAGAAAGGTCCCGTCGAGATCTCTCCCAAATCTCGCCTCTGCCGAACTGTCCAAAAGTCATCGTACCTTACTAGATCTGTGCTCGTTCCAGAACGGCTGCATACTCATCGCAGCTTTTTCTGGAAGGTATATCCAAGTACAATGCCTCGGCATGCGTATCGCATCTCTGATGTCGGCGGAGTGGAACGTCGTCTCATCAAGATCTCGTACGAACCTCTTACTCCACTTTCTCTAATGTCGACTGCTTCGGACTTATCTCGTCGTGGCTGCATGGACTGAGCTCCTACGGCTATCCTCGTATCTGGAGTCTCCCAAGAAATGCATCTCACCACCTGGCATCCGAATGAAGTCGATCCATCCGATCGATTTGTCAAAACCTCATAATCCCCCAAGAGCTCAAAATCTTGGGTACAGTTTAACAGTATCGAGTACGTACCACAGCATCGATGGTCCAGCCGTAGAAGGGCAAACCCAAGCCTCACTAATGGCGCCGCGGAACTGCCGCAAACCCTAAGGTTCAAAGGCTTTCACACGGTCATTAAGTCGAGTTAGAGTTTCATTCTTCTAGAGGGTCCATAGAATTGCCTGCATGTCTTTCCGAATACTTTAAACTTGGAATAATAGGTTGCTGACATTCGATCGTCTCTGTCGACTCTCAATGTCTCTGCGTGAAGTCGTCTCTAACTCGAATCAATCTATCTGATGACCTCGTATCGGGGTAGGCGAACAAACCACATGTCCTAGTCATTCATCCTCGGGTGACTAGCGACCTTCTATCATCTCTTAGTACAACCTGTACTGCAATAGTTCCAACATCTGGGGCGATATCTCGTCATTCGCAGCAATGACTGGCTCACTCGTCTGCACACTGAACAGTGCCTCAATCATCAGGAGTAAGCAATACCTCAACGGTCATCAAAATCTGGTCGGCCTCTGTCAGTGGCTCAATCTTCTGGTACTGATCGGCACGTCCGAGTAACCTCATACAGCAATCCACCCAACGCTCGTGGCGCGAAAACACAATGAAAAGACACATCTCCGCAATCGTGTGTCGCCGGAATTACGCCCTGGTCAGTCCTCGTTCGTGACGAGCTCGTGCTGACCGCAACTCTAGCCGTAGCTCTCCCTGCCCGTAATCGTGGCAGCAAAACCATAACTGGTACTGATGAGGCTAGATCGGAATGAATATAATACTGAGCAAAGAAATGTACATCCTAAGGCTTCTTAAGTGGAGTAGCGTATCGTAAGTATGCTGCGGAACATACCCACGGTACGTCACTCTACTTTAGACACCTATTCCCTCAGCCAAGGGTCATCCTACGCTCCGAAGGTAAAACCTAACGCTCTGATACCAACTTTGTCACGTCCCGAAAGTACGGAACATGAACGGCACTTAAACTATGAACGTCTCGAGGCGTACGTAATCTAAGTAAACCGAAAACCCAGAAATCCAAACCAAGAAAAGTAGTAGAGTGAAGGAAAACCAATTTAAAATAAGTAGTTTTAATAGCATAAGCCGAATTATGCGGTTTTAAAAAAAACATCAAAAATTTCCTGAAAATTTTGGCAGAGTCTCCTTTGTAAATACTGGCTTCCAAACGGGATACAACATGAATAGTATACGAAATCAAAAAAAAAAAGGCATCCCCAAGCGGGAGCTAGCTCTTCGTCAATCGACGGTCACAACCACACAAGCAATATAATATACAACGCCAATGGCGAGGATCAAAAACTCAAAAGGAAACTCAAAACCACAAGAAATCCGCAGAAATATAACGCGCGACTCTAAGGTCGAAAGAATAACATCACTGGTCTCTATCTCAAAAATAAATACATGTTTGGTTGATGGAACTTCTAGATACAACAGAATAATAATATACAAGATATATAATGGGGGTACGATACAAGTAAACCCACCTACTAGAAAATCACCCGAAGGAAACTATGCCCGCAAGCCGTAATGATACCTGTACGGCAAACCTGCAAGAAACTGGGGCACAACGGGGGTGAGTTGCTAACTCGTGAATAGAAAAACATCTACGCACAGAATTCGCATAAATAACGCAACCTAGGTCAATGATCATAATATATCCTCAAATATATGAATAACATGCAGCCTATAACAATGGCTAGGGTAATATCTAACCCGAGTGTGATCTCATGTGCCCGTGTCAGTGCCTCAGGTAGCAATATATCATATGAATGAGGTATGAATGCATGAAAACAGAATACATGTAAATGAAGAAACTGTTTTCATAAATTAGGGAGATTTCCTTTGTATTTTTAAAATGAGGTATCATAAATGAAATCATCATCAACAGTGTCTAGCATCGACACAAAACATAAATCTCAATGTCTCAAAGCCTCAGGCTCCGGCTATCCCGACCGGCCTGTATCATCAAATCTCAGTACCTCAATATCTCGAAATCTCAATGTCTCAATCTCAATATCTAGGGCGCCATCAGTCCAGACCGGCCCCTACCATCCATCTCAAGACTACGACTGTATCCTCAAGATATCCGACGCGTCGGGTAAAATCATCGGTAGGTAGTCTCCGCCTGCCAGGCTCATCGTCATCACCACGAGCTTCTTGCCCCGGGGTACCTTACCAGGTCCACCATGTACCCGAAACGGTTCATCCTGTTAGTTATATGTTTGCCCTAGAGGCCATTACTGTACATACGATGTATATTGTAATGGATGCTTGGACATATATATGGAGGACTTTCTTGCTCGACATGATAGTATGCTATCTGGTTGTACTTTATCTTAACATGTACTCTGATTGTCTCTATGTTACATGTTGATAAAGCCCTTAGGATTTGTACTCGACTACTGGGACTATGATGAGATCATACTAGTGGGGCCACGGTGGTCGACGAGTACATCCTATAACTGTTCCTAGTCGAGGGTGTATCGAGATAGGGCATCGATACACCAGAGTAGACTAGCGTATACGCATCTTGACCCATATGATGGGCGATGGATGTGTAGGGTTCCTAGGTACACTAAAGAGGTCTCACAAGGCATCAACCATGCCAAATTCAAATTTTACGGGTGCCGAGAAACCCTAATACGGATCGTTGACTAGAAATTTAGGCGAAAAAACGAATCTAGTTAACAACTTAACTAAAGATAAGAAGCTACAACCTTTGTAGATCCGGATATCCACTTCCTTAGCTCCACGTAGACATCCTCTCGCTGTCCGTCTCGAATCCCGAACTCAATCGTCGGCTTCATCGGAGAAAAGGGCAGACTAGGTCGTCGGCTTCGTGCCGAAGATGATCTACGTCGAGGCATCACAAGTTCAAGCTCCAACTTCACCAAGTTGTGAAACTTGTGAAGAAAACACCCAAAACAACTTGGCAAGAAGTAGAGGGTGAAGAAATAGGAGGTGGGTTCACTTTAGAATTGGATTTCTCACTTTAGAACTCAAGTTGCCATTGATGGCATCAAGCTTTCTTTCTTGAAGAAGAAGGAGAGAATGAAGCTAGAATATGATAAGTGTTAATTAAAATTGAAAAGTAAATGAATACTTATCATATACTAACTAGGGTAGAGTGTAGAGAATAGACCATGGTTACTTGGATGGGTTAGGGTTAAGCATGAAGACAAGAATGGTTAAGAAGTCAAAGCTTCATGAAGCTTCAACTAGAAACAAATAAAGCCACCATTCTTATCTAAATCATTTCCAAATAAATTAATGAACAAATAAATAAATAAATGAATATGCAAAACCCTAATCATCAAATTAACCATGGTTTAATTCTATACACTTAACTATATGATCAAGTATCATCAAACATGATACAAATATGTGCACAAAAGTATATCACATATACAACTTGCACATCAAGTGAGAAAATCCATTTAAAGTGAACCAATACTAGTTAATGCAAAGCAATATATCAAATATATAATTATACATTAAATCATTAAATCAACACTTGATTTAACGATCCGGTCATATCGCATATAACCGACTAGTATCGTATGTATCGGCTTATCGAATCAATCCTTGATTCGATATCTAGGTTATATTGAATATAACCAATCGATACATCCATCGCGAGAATGGAATACGGTATCACATACACGCATTATTCTCGGTGCTGCACATATCTCATATGCACTCCTATTTCGTTTCGCTTGAGCCAGGAAACCTCTGTGTAGGACTCTAAAGACTCGTCAATACGCCGGTAGCAGATGATGATCATATCAAGCACCCACAAGCCGCAAGCGGTCTGCTAAACGTAACGGCCATCCGGGTATTGAGCGATCAGAAGATCGACGAGCTAGCCTGCTCACACTCCTGTGAATCCAACCAGTAACACTTACCGTACAGTCCGGTCTGTTCGTCTGATATGTCGCATATCAAGTCTAGGGGTGGTAAACGTCAGACCCCAATAACCGATAAGTCATGCCGATATGAGGGTCATAACGGGTTGAGAAACTACTGGTAACACTTACCAGCAAATCTCTGATCAGCCCTGGCTAGGGACTTCCCTGTTACGGCCAATCGAGCACAGCGCAACATCAACCCCCAATACCGGGAGAGACGAAACCCCTCCTATCGCTCATTGTCTCCATGTGACTCGGGACTGTACCCAAAGACCACCGTTTTGCATGCCCTCATGGACGTGGTAAGGTGGAGATCAAAGCACAGTGGGAATCACACAAGACTCTATGACGATCTCGGGTCTACAGACTAACCTGTACAAGTGTCACCTGACAACTGCCATCTGACGTGAGGTATAATACCATCTGGGAGTTCTCGGCGAGTCCGTCCAGTGTACCCAGTCTCCACTGAGCACCTGTATACCATCTCTGATGTCAAACACCAATGGATATGGGATCATCCATCGCACATCTCATGGGTCGAGAAGCGTACACGCTAGTCTACACTGGTATATCGATGCCCTATCTCGATACACCCACGACTAAGGACCTTGAAGGATGTACTTATGGACTACCATGTCCCCACTAGTATGATCTGCATCATAGTCCAGGTAGTCAAGTACACATCCTAAGGGCTTTATCAACATGTAACTATAAGACAGTTTAAAGAGACAAGTGTACATGTTAAGATAAAGAGTAACCAGATAGCATATTATCATATCGAGCAAGAAAGTCATCTCTATATATGTCCAAGCATCCAATATAATATACATCATCTGTAAAATACTGGCCTCTAGGGCATACATACAACTAACAATCTCCCACTTGCACTAGGGCCAGCTGCTGTAGTATCGCATACCGAGCATCCCGAAGAGTCTCTCAAACTGTATCTGGGGAATGGCCTTCGTGAGTGGATCCGCTGTGTTGTTCTTCGTGTCAACCCTCCTGACCTCGATCTCCCGGCGATCAACTATCTCCCGGATCAGGTGATACCGCCTCAGAATATGCCTGGATCGCTGATGGGACCTACGTTCCTTGGCCAAAGCCACCGCTCCATTGTTATCGCAATACAAAGGTATTGGATGCTCAATGGATGGAACCACTCCAAGTTCAGTAATGAACTTCTTGATCCAGACAGCCTCTTTAGCAGCATCGTTGGCAGCGATGTATTCAGCCTCCATCGTCGAGTCTGCCACGGTTTCCTGCTTGGAACTCTTCCAGCTAACCGCCCCTCCGTAAAGGGTAAAGACAAAGCCCGACTGCGACTTAGAGTCGTCCTTATCACTCTGGAAGCTCGAATCGGTAAAGGACTCCACTTGGAGTTCTCCGTTACCATACACCAAGAGCATCTCTTTAGTCCTTCGTAAGTACTTGAGAATGCTCTTCACAGCTGTCCAGTGACTCTCTCCAGGATCAGCTTGATACCTGCTCACTACACTTAGTGAGTATGCTACATCGGGTCTGGTACATAGCATCGCATACATGATAGAGCCTACAGCCGAAGCATAGGGTATCCCTTGCATGCGAGCTCTCTCTAAATCAGTCTTGGGAGACATCTCTTTGGAGAGAGTGACTCCAGAGATTGTGGGCAAGTTCCCACGCTTGGATTCTTCCATACTAAACCTCTTTAGTATGGTGTCAATGTACCTGGATTGGGACAATCCCAATATCCGTTTGGATCTATCTCTATAGATCCTGATTCCCAATATGCAGGAGGCATCACCAAGATCTTTTATTGAGAATCTTTGTGATAAGAAGAGCTTGACCGATTGCAGCATAGGAATGTAATTTCCTATCAAGAGTATGTCGTCCACGTACAATACGAGGAAGACAACCTTACTCTCTGCCACCTTCTTGTAGATACAAGGTTCATCTGGATTTTTGACGAAATCAAACTCTTTGATAACGACGTCAAAGCAGATGTTCCAACTCCGCGATGCTTGCTTTAATTCATAAATGGATTTAAGCAGCTTGCACACCTTCCCGCTGCTCCCACTGTCTACGAAGCCCTCTGGCTGAGTCATGTACACGCACTCTTCTAAATCACCGTTTAGAAAGGCGGTCTTAACATCCATTTGCCAGATTTCGTAGTCATGATATGCAGCGATGGCAAGCATGATCCGGATGGATTTAAGCATAGCCACTGGAGAAAAGGTTTCGTCATAGTCCATACCTGGTCTTTGACGAAAACCTTTTGCAACAAGTCTAGCTTTGAAAGTCTCCACTTTCCCATCTACACTAAGTTTTTTCTTGAAGATCCACTTGCTCCCGATGGGTTTTACCCCTTCAGGAGCAACTTCCAAAGTCCATACTTTTTTGGTGTACATGGATTCCATCTCGGACCGCATAGCATCCAGCCATTTCACTGAGTCCCTACTCGTGATGGCCTGCTCGAAGCTAGTTGGGTCATCATCCTCCATGATGCAATCCTCGCTCCCACCATCCATGAGAAAACCGTAGAATCTCTCAGGTGGGCGAGGAACCCTACTAGATCGGCGGAGAGGCTGAGGTTCATTGGGAATTACTGAATCCTCTGGTTCAACCAAATCTTCTGTTGTAGTCTGTATTGCTGGAACCTCTTCCAGTTCTACCTCCTTGCCACTAATCTCTTTTTCAAGAAATTCCTTTTCTAAAAAGGTGGCATGTCGAGAAACAAACACCTTTTGTTCCTCGGTGTGGTAGAAGATATACCCGCGCGAATGTATGGGATATCCAATAAACTTACACAGAATGGACCTTGCCGCGAGTTTGTCCGGATTTTGCATTTTTACATATGCCGGACAACCCCATATCTTAACATAATTAAGACATGGTCTCTTTCCTTTCCATATCTCATATGGAGTGGTTGGCACGGTTTTGGTGGGAACCATATTCAATAGATCTGCAGCTGTTTCCAGTGCATATCCCCAGAAGGAAATAGGTAACTCAGCTGTGCTCATCATAGAGCGCACCATATCCAATAGGGTGCGGTTCCTCCGTTCTGATACACCGTTGTGCTGTGGTGTATATGGAGGAGTGAGCTGAGAGAGAATCCCATTCTCTTTTAGGAAGTCCAGGAATTCATTGCTTAAGTATTCTCCTCCTCGATCAGATCGAAGGATTTTAATACTTTTTCCGGTTTGGTTCTCGACTTCTTGTTTATATTCTCTAAATTTCTCAAAAGCTTCTGATTTGTGTTTCATCAGAAACACATATCCGAATCTAGAGAGATCGTCAGTGAATGTAATGAAGTACGAAGAACCATCCCTGGCATGTGTAGACATGGGACCGCATACATCACTATGTATCAGTCCCAAGAATTCGGTAACTCTTTCTCCGTGTCCCGTAAACAGAGTTTTGGTCATCTTGCCTTTGAGACATGATTGGCAAGTGTCATAAGATGAAAATTCAAACGGATTTAAATATCCATCCTTATGCAACTTAGCTAATCGTGTCGCATTGATGTGACCCAGTCTACAATGCCACAAGAAGGATTCGTTCAGTTCTGAACTCTTCCTCTTGTGTGTGTTTGTTATGCTCAGAACTGTTGATTGATTCAGAACATAAATGCCATTGCACAACGTGCCTGATCCAACCAACTTTTGGTTACGGAAAATGTTCATAACATTGTCCTGTAATACAAAATTATATCCCTCTTTACTCAACAAAGAAACCGATATAATGTTGCATATCAGGTTCGGCATGTAATAGCATTCGTTCAGAACCAATGTATTACCAGTTGGTAATACAAGGTGATATTCCCCGACAGTCTTAGCTGCAACAATTGCACCATTTCCAACTCTTATGTCTTTATCACCTTCTCCAAGTTCTCTATCTTTTCTAAGCCCATGTAACTGATTACATACATGGGATCCTGACCCGGTATCTAATACCCAGGACGTAGGGCAAATGGAGAAACAGTTATCTGTAAAGAACACACCCGAAGAAAATGCATCATCATGTACTTTCTTCAATCGGGTGGCATGGGAATCCTGGTATTCCCCTATATCCTGTTTATTCCTACAACTCTTATAGGTAGGAACGGAACCAACGTTCCCCAGCACAGTATAACATGCGGGTTCGGTCAATACATCCATATTATTATCTTTATTAGGGCATGAAATGGTCGCTACCTGGAGAGAGAGAGAAGAAAACACTTTAGCGTATGCTCGTGCAAGATCAGATTGGTTATTATCTTATCTAATCAGGATGGCTCCCACTGCTTTTTATCAAATCTTCCTTCAAACCCTAAAAGGAAAGATTAGCCGGGATTAATTACACACTACAAGTTCGCCAATCTTTCAGCCAGGCCAGTGTCGGTACTTTGAGGGAGGTCCCCCGTGCTTTCGAACGAACCTAATTAATGTAAACCTCGTTTTCTCAGAGGCGTAACCTCGTTAACACCTTTCTGTTAGTTATATGTATGCCCTAGAGGCCATTACGGTACATTGGATGTATATTGTAGTGGATGCTGGGACATATATAGGTAGGACTTTCTTGCTCGACATGATAGTACGCTATCTGGTTGCTCTTTATCTTAACATATATACTTTCTATCTTTCTGTTACATGTTGATAAACCCCTTAGGATGTGTACTTGACTTCCAGGACTATGATGCAGATCATACTAGTGGGGCCTGGGTAGTCAATGAGTACATCCTTCAATGTTCCTAGTCGAGGGAATATCAAGACGGGGCATCGATATTCCAGAGTAGACTAGCGTATATCTTCTCGACCCATATGATGGGCGATGGATGATCCCATATCCATTGGTGTTTGACATCAGAGATGGTAAGCGGGTACTCAGTGGAGACTGGGTACACTGAACGGACTCGCCGAGAACTCCCAGATGGTATTATATCTCACGTCAGATGGCAGTTCTCTGGTGACACTGGTACAGCTTAGTCCGTTGACCCGAGATCGCCATAGAGTCTTGTGTGTCTCCCACTGTGCTTTGATTTCCACCCTACCACGGCTCTACTGAGTCGTGAAAACAGGTGGTTTTTGGGTACAGTCCCGATTCACATGGAGGCAATGAGCGATAGGAGGGGATTCGTCTCTCCCGGTATTAGGGGTTGAAGTTGCGCTATGCTCGACTGGCCATAACAGGAAATCCCTGGCCAGGATTGCAGTGATATATTGGTAAGAGTTATCAGTAGTTTCACGAATGTTATTGTAACATTTTCAAAAATATAAAATATTAATTTTGGGAATTTTTATAAATTAATATTATTTTATTGATTATTTTAATATTAAATCTATAATTAAATGCAAATAAATAGGAAAATTTTGAGAAATATTATGGAAAATTCTAAAATAGGGTAAATTAGTGAATTATGACATTTTTAAGTTTTGTGATTAGTTTGACACTAATTTAGTGCTAATCGCGATTAAAATCGCTAATCGGGTTTTTTGGCAATTTTGTGCAAAACTTGCACATATCATTTTTATCACACTTGTGCATTTTTCTTTCATGTTATTTGGAGCTACTATTCTTGTGAGAAGGGTTTTGGGGGAAAAGAAAAAGAAAAAGAGAAAAGAAAATAGGTATGGTGAGAGAGAGAGTAGGTGAGGACTTTGACTAAAAACCTTAGCCTTTTCTCATCACTCTCCTCCTCATTTCTCTCCCTCTCCCACCATTTGTTGCTGCTGCTCCTGCACCCCCCTTTCCCTCCCTCTTCAACTCCTCACTTCACCTCAAAAACAACCTCAAAACCACATGTCCATTTCATTAAAGTTGTGCAAAATCCCTAGATCTACACATGGAGCTAAAGAAGCAAGGATTTTGGCCACTAGGGGCAACACAAGAATTTTCTTGAGTTGCTAATGGAGGTAATTTCTGAACCATTAGTTTAGCTATAGCATTTCCCTTACCCCATGTTTAGTTTAGAATTGAAATTGTGTGATATTATGGACTTGGTGAAAACCTAGTTAGGGTTTGAGAGGAACTTGTGTTGTATTATGAAATTGAGCTCAGTAGAGGTCTTACCAACACCCTAGTGTTTGAATTGGAACCCAAACATGAAGCTAAACCCAGAATACGGATTTTAGAAACCAATATCGGGGAAAATCTGGAATCTGTCACTGTGATTGAGAATCTGCTAACACCCCGAGACTCCTAAAATAATATTGAGTGGACAGTGAGATGTGCAGGCACTAATGAACCATCACCCCAAACCCTAGCTGCCCACTCCAAAGTGAGGCCGCCAAAATCCCCATTCTGGCCGCAATTTGCGGCCAGACCAGTGAGGAATCTCCTCGTTTTCTGTGCACAGCCCCAGTTCCTGTAGTGTTGACCCAGGGTACTTCTAGTTTTGACAGATTCTATCTAGGGTAAAATCTGGGACATATATCCTAAGTTGCTATTTTGGATTCGTGTTTCCGTATTCCGTATTTTTGATTCTGAAATGGTGGAATGTGTTTTGCCTCGACTAATTGGCGTTTATACGACGATATAGAGGATTTATTGATGGTTTTGAAGGAGTGCCATAGGTTCTCACCTATAGGCCCCCTTATCGTATCGTTTTGGATTTCATGCGCCGTTTTAGCTTGGATTTGGTTTTAATGCGCATATACGATATTTGATGTGTAGGTACCCATGAAGACTTCGGGACGACAAGCAAATGCGTGGTGACGTCCGCAAATGATGATGCAAGGTGAGTAGATTATATCTACAGGGGGAAGTCGGGTGGATGGCGTATAGCACCCCCGCAGTCCGTAGATAGATTACTATGTAGTTTAATTGTGATAGTTGGGTGTATTATGGATAGTATAGGGTTAGAAGTGACTAGTGTAGTTCATAGTCACGAACCCTAGGATAGAATTACACCCACACACACACCCTTGCTTATGACTTATACTTGCACTGTGATTGATGATATGTGATGACTTTGGAGATGAGTCGATGATGTGGGCTTGGTGCCGTGAGATCGGTGATTTGATACGATTCATATGTGGGATATGACTTGTGATTCTTGCGGGCTTGGGATATGTGTTTACCCCCGCATGCATACTTTATTGATGGTATCGATTTGTACTAGACATAGAGTAGTACCCCCAGATTATATGATCTGATGATAGTGATACCTGTTATGTGACGAGATAGTGAGATGTTGACCTGTACCCAGCTTTTGGGGATGCCGTACGATGATTTACCGTACGAGCCGATATTGATGATAGATCCGCACTCATAACTCGAGGATTCTTACGATATGACATTGAGGCGGGATCACCGACTATATATCTATATATATATACATTGACTAAGATTTAGGTGGTTTCCACACCTACCCCTCCTGATCGACCTCATACTTAGATGTAGTTTGCATAGTAGATACTTCACTGTGGTGTTGACTATTAGATTCTGCATTTTCATGCTATTCGCACTGCTGGCATATGTTCATTGCTATATTATTATCATGCTGATAGGACACCAGCACCATTATCGATGATGCGTATGTTTCACATACACTATTTTGCCGGCTCACACACTTCATCATCGATAATTGCCATGCCACTGCACTGTAGTACTGTTGCATTCATGATATGATTCTTGCTTGGCATATTGTACACATGTACCTGTACACAATCATAGATGATTCATTCTAAAGGGGCGGTTTCCCTCGACATATGCACATTACTATTCCATGTTGCATGATTTCCGATATGATTACCTTTCTTTACATGTCGCATACATCATGGATTGATTGCATAGCACATCGCATTGGATTTATTCTTGATGTGGATTTTCATGTGATTTCTGATTTTGAGGACCGTGGGATTATTTAAGAAAAGATGCTTTATTATGAAAAACCCGGTTCCCTTGATATGATATTTGGGGCGTCGCCCCGTATTTTCTCGGTGCTAGAGGCATGTATTGAGAGAGGGATGACCCGGACTGCCGGATTCCCGATATATACTCAGAGAGAGGGCTGACCCGGAATGACGGATGCCCGATGTATTGAGAGAGGGATGACCCGGACTGACGGATTCCCGATATATACTCTGAGAGAGGGCTGACCCGGAATGACGGATGCCCGATGTATTGAGAGTGGGATGACCCGGACTGACGGATTCCCGATATATACTCTGAGAGAGGGCTGACCCAGAATGACGGATGCCCGATGTATTGAGATAGGGATGACCCGGACGGACGGATTCCCGATATATATATACTTTGAGAGAGGGCTGACCCGGAATGACGGATGCCCGATACAGGAGGATTTACGTGTCGATGCTAGGCACGGGTTTCATGATGTTTTTCCATGATTTTGTTTATATCCTCACATTGCATACATGATGCTTATCGTCAGTGAGTGACGGGTGGACGGGTTCCACACATATACAGACTGGATTTACACTTATCATACTTCATTTGTATATATAACAGGGTATGAGGGCGCTGTTATATATACCCTTACACCAATATTAGTGGTATGGGACGCTAATATATGTGTATTGATATCATTGATATTTCATCATATTTACTTCATGCAGACATACCTTATACTGATGACATGTTATTACCTGAGTACCTGGCACTACCTACATGATTAGATGTTACCTTGCCACCTTATTACACTCAGATGTACTCTTGTGGATTATATTACTGATCGTTGACTTAGGTTTATGTCTTGCATTCGATTTCTGCTTGTAGATGTTTCTATTCACGAGTTGGCAACTCACCCCCGTTGTGCCACAGTTCTTGCAGGTTCTGCCGTACAGGTTTCATTGCGGCATTTCTGGCACACTACCTTCTTGCGGGTGATTTGCTTTTGGTAGGTGGATTCTTTCGCATCAAGAACCACCATTGTATTTACTTTATTCATTGTATCTAGAATTTCCATCAACCAAAACTTGTATATTGTTTCAGACCTAGACTTTAGTGATGTATTATTCGACCATAGAGTCGCGCTTAGTAGTATTGCGGTTTTCTTGTTGCTTGAGCTTTCTTTTGGTTTTGATCCTCGCCACTTGGCGTTGTATATTATATCATTGCGTGGTTGTGACCGTCGATTGACGAAGAGCTAGCTCCTGCTTGGGGATGCCTTTATCATTGCATATATATATTGTTATCCTTGTTGTACCCCATTCGGGGCCAGTTTTACAAAAGAAACTCTGCCGAAATTTTTAGAAAAGATTGTACTGTTTTAAATTGCATATTCGGCTTAGTTATTTAAAAACCTTGATTTCCAACATGTTTTTCTTCACTCCTTTAAACAAATTTCTTTACTTATTCTTAAAATGGTTTTAGATTTCTGGGCTTTTGGCTTACTTGGATCAGATGGAGTCCTATAGACTTCATATGATTCAAGGGCCAGTCACGTGCTCTTTCGGGTCGTGACAAAGTTGGTATCAGAGCGCTAGGTTGACCTTGGTTCGAGTCTAAGTTTGACTATGTGGAGCCTAGGGAGATATATATATACGGAACTTAGGCTTGACCTTACGGAACTTAGACTTGGTCGAGGGGGTATTAGACCCGAACTTTCGTCGTATTAGGATAACCCTTGGTTGATGGGATAGGTGACTAAAGTAGAGTGACGTACCGTTGGTATGTTCCGCGGCATACTTACGACACGCCACTCCGCTTAAGGAACCTTAGGATGTACATACTTTCGAGATCAGTGATTCTCTTCATATCCTGGATTATACATCCGTTTGAGATCCCCGATTCTATTAGTTTCATGATCATACCTTCATTGATGCTGTTCCTTCCTATGATCATATATCCATTTTGGATCTGTTGTTTCCTTTCTTGCCATTGATGTGCTCTTTTGATACTCGATGGAGGTTCCTGTCACCATGTTTGAGCGCAGTTTGGGCTGCTGCTAGGGTTGCGGCCGGTGTGAGCTCGTCTGGTACGAGGGCCGACCATTGTGTTTTCGGGTGACATGGGAACGTCTCGAGTTAGTATTGGTGATTTTGACCTCTAGTGGAGGCGAGTGCTTGGTCTTGCACCGGGTGATCGGGCCATTGTTAGAGTTGCCAGTTGAGAGAGGACTGTTGATGTACAACACACCGCAGAGATTGTGATGTCGCCTACCGTGCAGACAGATGGACCAGCTGTTGCTGAGATTGGCAGGACGTTGCTTTCGGAGCTTACGAGCTGAGATTTGCCGGAGCTTTCAGGAGGATATGCGACGGATGATAGCTAGTCTACCCGGTTTGAGAGACGAAGGTGATTCGTCCGATTTTGCGCCGGAGCGGGCCCAGATGAGTTGAAGATTTCCAGTGTGGAGAGTCTTACTCAGATCCAGAGCAGGCTGATTCAGAGATGACCGCTTGTGTATTGCCTTTCCTGGAGGATTGAGGCGCTGTTCGGCGTACAGGCGAATGAGCCAGTTGCTGCTGCAACTGATGAGATATCGCCCAGATGGTTGGAGCTACTGCAGCATGAGCATGTTCTTGGAGACGTGATAGTGAGTCGCTAGTCACCTGAGGATAAATGACTAGGACATGTGGTTCGTTCGGTTACCGATGCGAGGTCATCAGATAGATTGTTTCCGGCTAGAGACGACTTCACGCAGGTTCGTTGAGAGTCGATAGAGACGATCGAATGTCAGGAGCCCATTTTCCAAGTTTAAAGTATACGGAAAGACATGCAGGTGATTCTATGGACCCTCTAGAAGAATGAAACCCTAACTCGACTTAATGACCGTGTGAAAGCCTTTGAACCTTCGGGTTTGCGGCGGTTCCTCGGCGCCATTAGTGAGGCTTGGGTTTGCCCTTCTACGGCTGGACCACCGACGCTGTGGCATGTACTCGATACTATTAAACTGTACCCGAGATGTGAGCTCTTGGGTGATTATGAGGATCTGACGAGTCGATCGGATGGTTCGACATCTTTCGGATATCGTGATGGGACACTGCTTGGGAGACTCCAGATGCGAGCGTAGCCGTCGGAGCGCAGTTCGTGTAGCCACGATGAGTTAAGTCCGAATCAGTCGACATTTGAGCAGAGTGAAGAAAAGAGTTCGTACGAGATTTCGACGAGATGACGTCCCACTCCGCCGACATCAGAGATGTGATATGCACCCAGAGGCGTGGTATATGGATATATCTTCCAGAAAGAAGCGCGATAAGTATGCAGCCGTTCCGGAATAAGCTTTAGCTTCAGCATTGGATGATGACTTCCGGGCAATTCGGCAGGAATGAGATTTGAGAAAGGAACCTCGACAGGACCTTTCTGGAGTACGATACGAGGAGACCTAGACCCGGGAGTGGTCGTATTGCGCACACCCAGCGGGACAAGAGGTTCGTGTGAGACACTGACGAGCTGCCATTACTTCCCGTCGAGGCTAGAGACCTGATATGCTTACAGAGACGTTGGGATGTGACCATTCTCCGAGAAAATTTTGTGTTGAGGACACAGATGTCTCTCCAGTGTAAGGAGGTTGTGTAAGAGTACCAGCCTCCGTACAGATCGGCATAGGCATGTTTGGAAGAGACCTTGAGCAGGATTCCTTCCAGGACGTTGCTGCAATGATGTTTGCACCCAGGATCAGATGTGTGACGTGCATTCAGAGAGCCAGAGGCCGACGCCAGTGATATGCTGCCGTACGAGTAGTCATGAGGTTTGACCGAGAGATGACCAGAGAAGTGCCAGAACGGAATCGTCCCCGTTAGCACACCTGACAGGGCCGATGAGCCGATTGACTGTGAGATAGGGAATCCGCAAAGAAGATAAGGACCCAGAGTCAGAGGACGCCAGACCGTGAACAAGAGGCAAGTAGATATCCTGCGCTGCTAGCAGTGGATGCACCGACTCCTTCTCGACCTTGGAGGAGGAACTACCGACGACGGTATTTATGATTTGTGATTTTGTGATTCGATTATCACGTATCCGTCATTTTGGATTTCGGTATTTTGGGCGTTCTGTTTGCATGATTTAGTTTTGATGATTGAGTTTCATGATATTGGTTTCATGCACCCACTGGATATTTATATATTTGCGCAGAGTTATTACATTTGAGATATTGATTGAGATTTCATGCCTACCGTATGCAGTGATTTGATTTGCACTTCCAGCGTGGTTTTCATGCACCTTAAGTGTTTTGATATACGATTTTGGTGCACGCCAGATGCACTAAATCGGGATTCTTCATGCATGTCACATGCACCTGATTTTTTCTGTCAGGCACACACGTTGCCTACGACAGATGTTTCGTGCACACCAGTTGCACCTAGATGTTGTTTTGTATACCTGTTTGACACATTTATGGATTTTGATTCCTTGCGCACCAGACGCATAGGATATTCTTATATATGCATTTTGGGATTGATTTCTAGTAGAGCAGTACATTTTATGATATTCTCTCTGTATTGATATTTTCGGAGCCCCGACAAATTGGATTATTACTGAAAATGTTTTAGTATTGGGGGTTTAAATTTAAATTCGGGGACCGAATTTCTTTAAGGGGGGTAGATTGTAACATTTTCAAAAATATAAAATATTAATTTTGGGAATTTTTATAAATTAATATTATTTTATTGATTATTTTAATATTAAATCTATAATTAAATGCAAATAAATAGGAAAAATTTGAGGAAAATTATGGAAAATACTAAAATAGGGTAAATTAGTGAATTATGACATTTTTAAGTTTTGTGATTAGTTTGACACTAATTTAGTGCTAATCGCGATTAAAATCGCTAATCGGGTTTTTTGGCAATTTTGTGCAAAACTTGCACATATCATTTTTATCACACTTGTGCATTTTTCTTTCATGTTATTTGGAGCTACTATTCTTGTGAGAAGGGTTTTGGGGGAAAAGAAAAAGAAAAAGAGAAAAGAAAATAGGTATGGTGAGAGAGAGACTAGGTGAGGACTTTGACTAAAAACCTTAGCCTTTTCTCATCACTCTCCTCCTCATTTCTCTCCCTCTCCCACCATTTGCTGCTGCTGCTCCTGCACCCCCCTTTCCCTCCCTCTTCAACTCCTCACTTCACCTCAAAAACAACCTCAAAACCACATGTCCATTTCATTAAAGTTGTGCAAAATCCCTAGATCTACACATGGAGCTAAAGAAGCAAGGATTTTGGCCACTAGGGGCAACTCAAGAATTTTCTTGAGTTGCTAATGGAGGTAATTTCTGAACCATTAGTTTAGCTATAGCATTTCCCTTACCCCATGTTTAGTTTAGAATTGAAATTGTGTGATATTATGGACTTGGTGAAAACCTAGTTAGGGTTTGAGAGGAACTTGTGTTGTATTATGAAATTGAGCTCAGTAGAGGTCTTACCAACACCCTAGTGTTTGAATTGGAACCCAAACATGAAGCTAAAACCAGAATACGGATTTTAGAAACCGATATCGGGGAAAATCTAGAATCTGTCACTGTGATTGAGAATCTGCTAACACCCCGAGACTCCTAAAATAATATTGAGTGGACAGTGAGATGTGCAGGCACTAATGAACCATCACCCCAAACCCTAGCTCCCCACTCCAAAGTGAGGCCGCCAAAATCCCCATTCTGGCCGCAATTTGCGGCCAGACCAGTGAGGAATCTCCTCGTTTTCTGTGCACAGCCCCAGTTCCTGTAGTGTTGACCCAGGGTACTTCTAGTTTTGACAGATTCTATCTAGGGTAAAATCTGGGACATATATCCTAAGTTGCTATTTTGGATTCGTGTTTCCGTATTCCGTATTTTTGATTCTGAAATGGTGGAATGTGTTTTGCCTCGACTAATTGGCGTTTATACGACGATATAGAGGATTTATTGATGGTTTTGAAGGAATGCCATAGGTTCTCACCTATAGGCCCCCTTATCGTATCGTTTTGGATTTCATGCGCCGTTTTAGCTTGGATTTGGTTTTAATGCGTATATACGATATTTGATGTGTAGGTACCCATGAAGACTTCGGAACGACAAGCAAATGCGTAGTGACGTCCGCAAATGTTGATGCAAGGTGAGTAGATTATATCTACAGGGGGAAGTCGGGTGGATGGCGTATAGCACCCCCGCAGTCCGTAGATAGATTACTATGTAGTTTAATTGTGATAGTTGGGTGTATTATGGATAGTATAGGGTTAGAAGTGACTAGTGTAGTTCATAGTCGCGAACTCTAGGATAGAATTACACCCACACACACACCCTTGCTTATCACTTATACTTGCACTGTGATTGATGATATGTGATGACTTTGGAGATGAGTCGATGATGTGGGCTTGGTGCCGTGAGATCGGTGATTTGATACGATTCATATGTGGGATATGACTTGTGATTCTTGCGGGCTTGGGATATGTGTTTACCCCCGCATGCATACTTTATTGATGGTATCGATTTGTACTAGACATAGAGTAGTACCCCCAGATTATATGATCTGATGATAGTGATACCTGTTATGTGACGAGATAGTGAGATGTTGACCTGTACCCAGCTTTTGGGGATGCCGTACGATGATTTACCGTACGAGCCGATATTGATGATAGATCCGCACTCATAACTCGAGGATTCTTACGATATGACATTGAGGCGGGATCACCGACTATATATCTATATATATACATTGACTCAGATTTAGGTGGTTTCCACACCTACCCCTCCTGATCGACCTCATACTTAGATGTAGTTTGCATAGTAGATACTTCACTGTGGTGTTGACTATTAGATTCTGCATTTTCATGCTATTCGCACTGCTGGCATATGTTCATTGCTATATTATTATCATGCTGATAGGACACCAGCACCATTATCGATGATGCGTATGTTTCACATACACTATTTTGCCGGCTCACACACTTCATCATCGATAATTGCTATGCCACTGCACTGTAGTACTGTTGCATTCATGATATGATTCTTGCTTGGCATATTGTACACATGTACCTGTACACAATCATAGATGATTCATTCTAAAGGGGCGGTTTCCCTCGACATATGCACATTACTATTCCATGTTGCATGATTTCCGATATGATTACCTTTCTTTACATGTCGCATACATCATGGATTGATTGCATAGCACATCGCATTGGATTTATTCTTGATGTGGATTTTCATGTGATTTCTGATTTTGAGGACCGTGGGATTATTTAAGAAAAGATGCTTTATTATGAAAAACCCGGTTCCCTTGATATGATATTTGGGGCGTCGCCCCGTATTTTCTCGGTGCTAGAGGCATGTATTGAGAGAGGGATGACCCGGACTGACGGATTCCCGATATATACTCAGAGAGAGGGCTGACCCGGAATGACGGATGCCCGATGTATTGAGAGAGGGATGACCCGGACTGACGGATTCCCGATATATACTCTGAGAGAGGGCTGACCCGGAATGACGGATGCCCGATGTATTGAGAGAGGGATGACCCGGACTGACGGATTCCCGATATATACTCTGAGAGAGGGCTGACCCGGAATGACGGATGCCCGATGTATTGAGAGAGGGATGACCCGGACGGACGGATTCCCGATATATATATACTTTGAGAGAGGGCTGACCCGGAATGACGGATGCCCGATACAGGAGGATTTACGTGTCGATGCTAGGCACGGGTTTCATGATGTTTTTCCATGATTTTGTTTATATCCTCACATTGCATACATGATGCTTATCGTCAGTGAGTGACGGGTGGACGGGTTCCACACATATACAGAATGGATTTACACTTATCATACTTCATTTGTATATATAACAGGGTATGAGGGCGCTGTTATATATACCCTTACACCAATATTAGTGGTATGGGACGCTAATATATGTGTATTGATATCATTGATATTTCATCATATTTACTTCATGCAGACATACCTTATACTGATGACATGTTATTACCTGATTACCTGGCACTACCTACATGATTAGATGTTACCTTGCCACCTTATTACACTCAGATGTACTCTTGTGGATTATATTACTGATCGTTGACTTAGGTTTATGTCTTGCATTCGATTTCTGCTTGTAGATGTTTCTATTCACGAGTTGGCAACTCACCCCCGTTGTGCCACAGTTCTTGCAGGTTCTGCCGTACAGGTTTCATTGCGGCATTTCTGGCACACTACCTTCTTGCGGGTGATTTGCTTTTGGTAGGTGGATTCTTTCGCATCAAGAACCACCATTGTATTTACTTTATTCATTGTATCTAGAATTTCCATCAACCAAAACTTGTATATTGTTTCAGACCTAGACTTTAGTGATGTATTATTCGACCATAGAGTCGCGCTTAGTAGTATTGCGGTCTTCTTGTTGCTTGAGCTTTCTTTTGGTTTTGATCCTCGCCACTTGGCGTTGTATATTATATCATTGCGTGGTTGTGACCGTCGATTGACGAAGAGCTAGCTCCCGCTTGGGGATGCCTTTATCATT
Source organism: Agapanthus africanus (assembly GCA_030015575.1). NCBI lineage: Eukaryota > Viridiplantae > Streptophyta > Magnoliopsida > Asparagales > Amaryllidaceae > Agapanthus > Agapanthus africanus. Next base: position 462,332,242 of record CM057337.1, on the reverse strand, counting down.
GCATATATATATTGTTATCCTTGTTGTACCCCATTCGGGGCCAGTTTTACAAAAGAAACTCTGCCGAAATTTTTAGAAAAGATTGTACTGTTTTAAATTGCATATTCGGCTTAGTTATTTAAAAGCCTTGATTTCCAACATGTTTTTCTTCACTCCTTTAAACAAATTTCTTTACTTATTCTTAAAATGGTTTTAGATTTCTGGGCTTTTGGCTTACTTGGATCAGATGGAGTCCTATAGACTTCATATGATTCAAGGGCCAGTCACGTGCTCTTTCGGGTCGTGACAGGTATGGACCTCAAGTCGGCATGACTTATCGAGCTACTGGGGTCTGACGTTTACCACTCCTAGGCGAGATATGCGACATATCAGACGAACAGACCGGACTGTACGGTAAGTGTTACTGGTTGGATTCACAGGAGTGTGAGAGGGCTTGCTCGTCGATCTTCTGATCGCTCAATACCCGGGTGGCCGTTACGTTTGGCAGATCGATTGCGGCTTGTGGGTGTTTGATATGATCAACATCTGCTGCCGGCGTATTGACGAGTCTTTAGAGTCCTACACAGAGGTTTCCTGGCTCAAGCGAAACGAAATAGGAGCGCATATGAGATATGTGCGGGACCGAGAATAATGCGTGTATGTGATACCGTATTCTATTCTCGTGATGAATGTATCGATTAGTTATATGCGATATAACTTAGTTATCGAATCAAGGATTGATTCGATAAGCCGATACGTTGGATACTGGCCGGTTATATGCGACATGACCGGATCATTGAATCAAGTGTTGATTTAATGATTTAATGTATAATTATATATTTGATATATTACTTTGCATTAACTAGTATTGGTTCACTTTAAATGGATTTACTCACTTGTATTGCACATTGTATATGTGATATATTTTTGTGCACATGATTGTATCATGTTTGATGATACATTCTTGTTTGGTTTTGTGTAAAGTATTAAACCATGGTTAGTTAGTGATTAGGGTTTCATCTTATTCATTTATCTTTTTATTTTATTTATTTCAAAATAAAAAGATAAAGAGAAATGAATGGTGGCTATATTTGTTTTTAGTTGAAGATTCATGAAGCATTGACTTAGTCACCATTCTTGTCTCATGCCTAACCCTAACCACTCATCTAACCTAAGTTAAGTCTCTACACTAAACCATGGTTGAAGAAATGATAAGTATTCATTTGATTTTCCTTTTTAAAAATAACTTATCATATCTTTTTCATCTTCTTCTTCATGAGCAAGAAGAAGAAATGCTTTCTACATCAATGGTGATTGATGAAAAAGTGAGGGAAATCCAAAACTAAAGTCTACCCAATTCCTATTTCTTCATCCTCTACCTCTTGCCAAGTAGTATAGGGTGTTTCCTTCACAAGTTTTTCAAGACTTGGTGAAGTTGGAGCTTGATCTAGCGATGCCTCGACGTAGATCATCTTCGGCATCGAACCGACGATCAAGCCCGCCCATTCTTCGATGATGCCAATGCTAGAGTCAAAGGTTCGATTTGGACAGCGGAGGGAGATCGTCGCGGAGCTTAGGACGTGGTGGACCGGATCTACAAAGGTTGTAGCCCCTTCCCTATTTCTATATTTCCGTTTACATGCTTGTTTCGCCTAGATATCTAGTAAACGATCCGTATTAGGGTTTGTAGGCACCCGTAACATTTGATTTGTGCATGTTTGATCACTTGTGAGACTCCATTAGAGTGCCTAGGAACCCTACAGTGGTATCAGAGCCTAGCTAGAGACTTAGGCGATGCGTAGACGGAGTTAGAAGTCCGATCGAACCGAAACCTTAACTCCAAAATGCTCTCTGTACATTTTTGTAATTCGTGGAATTTTGTAAATTAAAAATGCTTCAAAAATTCAGCAGGAAATTCTAAGAATTATGGTGCAAAAATTACCTAATGATGTGTCTAAAGCGCGGCGGAACCGCGGCATTAGCAGGCTAATGCGGCGGTTCCGCGCCCATTTAGCCTCTTCAGTCAACCTTTTTTGCACAGTAACTTCTATATTTAAATGCTGAGTTTTATGAGATTTTTTAATATTTATTTAAGAGTTGAATATTCTGGGTTGTATTAGGAGTTCGTAGATTCGATCGGATTATCAAACTTTGTCTATGAGTTTTCCGGATATTTTACAATATGTTAAAAAGTTCGACCGGATATAAATACCCACTTTTTTCCCTGCCGGGAAATTTCCAATTGTTGGACTTTTCCGTAGTTTAATAACGTTCTAAGTAGTGCAAGTAACGCGATGGTCCCTCTACAAGACAACAAACCTTAACTCGATTATGTGACCGTCTTGAACTGCCCTTTGAACCTTTGGGTTTGGGGCAGTACGGCGTGCCACATGTGAGGCGTTGGCTTGACCCTTCTACGGCTGGACCGTTGGTACTGAGGCACGAAGTGAATGGCTTTGAACTTATTTCATGTGTTGAGCTGGTTTGGGAAAACCTGGGTGTTCGATTATTCGATCGGAAAGTTTAACATTTTCTATCTTATCCGGAATGTGATACAATAATTGGAATTCACAAGCAGTTATGAGATAACTGAATGAATGTCATAAACACAGCAGTTTAGCCTCATTTGATCGGTTGCCACTGAATCTTGATGTGATCAAAAGTCCATCGCAATCACGTAGCGTACGCGGATACTCGCCGGGTAAACTTAATAGACGGCCTCACCACATAGCCCCGACCAAGTGACTGTAGGAGAACCCCGTCGCCGAAAGCATCCGTTCGGGTGCTCGCGGTAGCGGTGTTCCGCCTTAGTGCACTTCGTCGACGGTATCGGGGGTGCGGCCTCCTACTAAAGTTTGCGACGAGCATTCGATCAAAATGTCGGGAATCTTGTTGAATTGCCCGACTTGATATTGAAAAGAGTTTTCGATAATGAGACTAAGATGCGGGGTTTATAATTGTTAGGCATGTGATGTCTAAGTATTTCATTTGATTAGGCATGCGATGTCTAATGAGGATGCGGATTCCAACTGTTGTAGTTTTACACTTTCTTTTTTGTGACAGTAAGTGTAATATGTGATATCGCCGGTTTCGTTGCTATATGTCAACGACAATTGGGATGCGCATATTTACTTACGTTGATGACATGTGATGTTATATGTTGCTGGATATGTTATATTGGATCGTCGTGTTTGAATAGCCGGGTTTTTTTTTATGTGAGATGAGTGTTTTTCATTTTCATTCATGTAAAAAACTTGTATGTAATATTCTTTTATTGGGGCACTTCCAGGTTGCGGATGATGTCACCATTTGTATATTATTTACTTTTCTGCACTAGGATAGACCCAAGGACGAGGGCACAAGTAACCGGGTTCTAGGGTCCAGTGGGAGACCAACTCGAGGAGTCGAGTCCGGGTCTCCTAACCCTAGAGTTGGTAGGGTTGCTTGCCGCTCTCGTAGGGGTCTAGGGGTGTGGGATTGGCTATTCATCACGACCGTGGAATCCGTGTTTTATACTGGCTCGTATTAAAAACACGGACGTCCTAGCATATCCAATATTTCATATGATTCTTCTGCTGCGTTATCTGTGATGTGATCATGTGATTTATTCAGATAGATATAGTATATAGTATATAGTATATATGATATATTATATAGACGTTGCTTATGTTTTGCACCCGCACTAGCCTTGCCCCGCTCTGGCATTAGTTACCTAACCTAACGGTGCAGACGGACATTGAGGCAAATGCGGATGGCATAAGCGTACGTTATATTTATCTGTGATGTTTAGGTGGACTTAAATGATGGGATATTCATTAATGAGATTAATGAAAGAAAATAAACCTAATTGATGTTGTGGAATCGAATTTCAAAATAAAACAGGTAGCTACAGTTCTTTCTTTGCATCGCGGTGTTCCTTATAGAACATCCTGCACCTTATTCGATGAGGAAAGGACCTAGATCCCTTCACCGGGAGTGACTGCTTTAGCAATAACTGGCAGATACTACACACTCGGTTTGTCATTTGATCGCTTCTATAGTTTCCGCTTTGCACAGTGATATATATGATATATCCCGCACCTAATTCGACGAGGAAAGGGCCGACGATCTCTTCACCGGGAGTGACCCCTTTAGCAAAACTAGAAAAGCCTAAAAAAACATTCCATTTAAAAACCATTTGATTCCGCAACGAGATCAAGTTCAAAGCGTTAAAGGTTTTCACAAAAACCATTCGCAACCCTCCGTCATTTTAGGAAGTAGAGTACTTAGTATTCATGCTACGTTTGTCGACCATAGCCGAGGCGTAGTGTGCGGTAGCTAAGTGATGTCTTCCTACACAGCATATGATGCGATTAATTAGGATAGTCATGTGGCTTTGTTGACCTTAGCCAAGGGTCATGTTGGTGGGTCTAATTAATCACGAAATGACGGGTAGAACTTGACTAGTACTTATGATTTGTTGACCTTAGCCAAGGTCATAGGTGCTAGGGGTAAAAATCATTATCGGGAGTTTCAAGTGTTGAAATTTGCAATGAGATTGCTTACCTTCTATATGATAGTTGGATCCTGATACCCACTGCGAGTAATTGTTACTCTTGGGAGAGTTTTGCACTTTGCAATTAGCCGATCAATTAGGTGTCTAGAAAGGTGTCAACGAGGTTACGCCTCTGGGAAAATGAGGTTTACTGTAATTAGGTCTGTGCGAAAGCACGGGGAACCTCCCTCAAAGTACCGACACTGGCCTGGCTGAAAGATTGGCGAACTTGTAGAGTGTAATTAATCCCGGCTAGTCTTTCCTTTTAAGGTTTGAAGGAAGATTTGATAAAAACAGTGGGAGCCATCCTGATTAAATAAAATATATAACCAATCTGATCTTGCTAGAGCGCACGCTGAGTGTTTTCTTCTCTCTCTCTCCAGGTAGCGACCATATCACGCCTTAATCAAGATAATAATATGGATGTATTGACCAAACCCGCTTATTATACTGAGCTGGGGAACGTTGGTCCCGCTCCAACTTATAATTGTTATAAGACAGAGCAGGAAATTAGGGATTACCAGAATTCCCGTGCCGCCCAAACAAAGAGAGTGTATGATGATGCATCATCTTCGGGTGTGTTCATTACAAAGAACTGTTTCTCAGTATCCTTTACGTCCTGGGTATGTGATACCAGATCAGGATCCCAGATATGTAATATGTTACATAGGGCTACAAAAGGGTAGAGAACTGAGAACGGGTGATAAGTTTCATGAGACAGAAAACGGGGCAAGTGTTGCAGCAAAGTCTGTTGGTCACTGTCACATTGTATTACAAATACATTGATTCTGAACAAATACTATTAGATACCGAACCTTATATACAAAATCATATCAGTCTCTTTATTAGTAAAGAAAAGATAAAATTTTGTATTGATGGATAATGTTTCGAACATTTCCTATATCAAAAGTTGATCGGATCAGGCACGTTATCTAAAAGTGTTGATGTTCTAAATCAAACTACAGTTCCTAGTATACAGAACACACACAAGAGGAAGAGTTCAGAAATGAACGAATCCTTCTTGAGGCATTGTAGACTAGGTCATATCAATGCGACCCGACTGGCTGAAGTTCCATTTTAGATGCATATTTAAATCAGTTTGAATTTACATCTTGTGAAACTTGCCAGTCATGTCACAAAGATTAGATGACCATAGCCCTGTTCATTGGAAACAGAGAAAGAGTTAATGAACTCTTGGGACTGACACATGATGATGTATGTTAGGTCTCCTGTTTACACATGCCAGGACTGGTTTTTTATACTTCATTACGTTCTCTGATAATCTCTCAAGATTCAGACATATGTTCCTGTTGAAACACAAGTCCGAACCTTTTGAGATATTCACAGAATATAAGCAAGAAGTAGAGAACCAATACAGGTATAAGTATTATGTCCTATGATAAGATTAGGGAGAAGAATACTTGTGCATGGAATTCCTGGACTATTCTAAAGGAGAGTGAGATTCTCTCTCAGCATTACTCCTCCGTATACACCATAGCACGATGGTATATCGGGGCGGAGCAATCACACCGTATATCATATAGTGTGCTCTATGATGAGTACTACTGAGTTACCTATTTCCTTTTGGGGTTGTGCACTTGAGAAGCTACATATCTATTGAATTAGGTTCGAATCAGATCGCTGCCTACCACTCCATATAAGATATGGTATGGGAAGAGCCTATTTCTTAAGTTAGTTAAGATTTGGAGTTGTTTGGCCTATGTCTAAAGCAAAATCCGAACAAGATCGAGGCAAGGACAGTTCTGTAGAACTGGAAAGGTTCCAGCTGTACAAAACTGCTAATGATTTGACAAAACCAAAGGATTCAATAATCCCCGACGAACCTTAGCCTCTCCGCCGATCTGGTAGGGTTCCTCACCTGCATGAGAGACACTTCGGTTTCTCGATGACAGTGGGAGCAAGGATTACATCATGAGATGATGACTTAACTAGTTTCGAGCAGGCCATCGAGAGTAGGGACTCTGTAAGAATGGCTGGATGCTTAGCCATCTGAGATGGAATCCATGTACACCAGCAAAGTATGGACTTTGGCTGCTATATCTGAAGGGTTAAATCCCCATCAGGAGCAAGTATATCTTGAGAAGATTACTTGGTGTAGATGGAAAGGTTGAGACTTTTAAAGCTAGACTTGTTAAAGTTTTTCGTCATCGACCAAGCGTGGATAATGATGAAATCTTTTCAGGGTACTATGCTTAAGTCCATCCAGATCCTACTTGCCATTGCTACATACCATGACTACGATATCTGGTGGTTGGGTGCCATGACTACTTCTCTAAATAATGATTTAGAAGAGAACGTCTATAAGAACACAGCCAGAGGGCTTCATAAACAGTGGGAGCAGCGGAAACGTGTGCAAGTTGCTTTACATAATAAAGCAGGCATCGCGGAGTTGGAACGTCTGTTTTGATGTGGTAGTCAAAGTGTTTGACTTCATCAAAATGGTAGATGAACCTTGTATATACAAAACGGTAGTAAAGAATAAGGTGGTTATCCTCGTATTGTACTTGGACAACATACTCTTGATAGGAAAAGAGTTTCCTATACTACGCTCGGTCATTCTCCGCTTATCACAAGGATTCTCCAATAGGATCAAAGTGATACCTCATAAATCCTGAGTTTTCATCTATGAGATAGATGTAATTGGATGCTAGGATTCTCACTAGATGTAGTAAGATGGTATCAATCGATCCTGGGGAGAATCACTGGAAGTGTTCCAGGGTGATAAGGACGACTGAATGTCAGTCACAGGCATTGTCTTTACCCTCTATGGAGGGACGGTATGTTGGAAGAGTTCCAAGCTAGATACCGTGACATACTAGACGATTAAAGGCAAGATACATCACTACTTAAGATACTACCAAATAGGCAGTTTGGGTGTATATTGGTTCATAAGATGAACTAGGTTCCTACCATTGTATGACAATGGAAGTGTGGTTTTGGCCAAGGAACCCTGGTCCCATCAGTGACCCAGACATATTCTGAGGCAGCATCACCTGATCATGGAGATAGATGATCTCCAGAATGATCGAGGTTAGGAGAGCAGACTCAGAGGACAACACGGCGGATCCACTCACAAAGGCTTTTTCCCAGAGAGAGACTTATATGGGATGGTTGAGTATGTGATACTGCAACCACTGCTACAGATGGCCCTAGTGCAAGTGGGAGATTGTTAGTTATATGTATGCCCTAGAGGCCATTACTGTACATTGGATGTATATTGTAGTGGATGCTGGGACATATATAGGTAGGACTTTCTTGCTCGACATGATAGTACGCTATCTGGTTGCTCTTTATCTTAACATGTATACTTTCTATCTCTCTGTTACATGTTGATAAAGCCCTTAGGATGTGTACTCGACTTCCAGGACTATGATGCAGATCATACTAGTGGGGCCTAGGTAGTCAATGAGTACATCCTTCAATGTTCCTAGTCGAGGGAATATCAAGACGGGGCATCGATATTCCAGAGTAGACTAGCGTATATCTTCTCGACCCATATGATGGGCGATGGATGATCCCATATCCATTGGTGTTTGACATCAGAGATGGTATGCGGGTGCTCAGTGGAGACTGGGTACACTGAACGGACTCGCCGAGAACTCCCAGATGGTATTATATCTCACGTCAGATGGCAGTTCTCTGGTGACACTGGTACAGCTTAGTCCGTTGACCCGAGATCGCCATAGAGTCTTGTGTGTCTCCCACTGTGCTTTGATTTCCACCCTACCACGGCTCTACTGAGTCGTGTAAACAGGCGGTTTTTGGGTACAGTCCCGATTCACATGGAGGCAATGAGCGATAGGAGGGGATTCGTCTCTCCCGGTATTAGGGGTTGATGTTGCGCTATGCTCGACTGGCCATAACAGGAAATCCCTGGCCCGGATTGCAGTGATATATTGGTAAGAGTTATCAGTAGTTTCACGAATGGTATGGACCTCAAGTCGGCATGACTTATCGAGCTACTGGGGTCTGACGTTTACTACCCCTAGGCGAGATATGCGACATATCAGACGAACAGACCGGACTGTACGGTAAGTGTTACTGGTTGGATTCACAGGAGTGTGAGCGGGCTTGCTCGTCGATCTTCTGATCGTTCAATACCCGGGTGGCCGTTACGTTTGGCAGACCGCTTGCAGCTTATGGGTGTTTGATATGATCAACATCTGCTGCCGGCGTATTGACGAGTCTTTAGAGTCCTACACAGAGGTTTCCTGGCTCAAGCGAAACGAAATAGGAGCGCATATGAGATATGTGCGGGACCGAGAATAATGCGTGTATGTGATACCGTATTCTATTCTCGTGATGAATGTATCGATTAGTTATATGCGATATAACATAGTTATCGAATCAAGGATTGATTCGATAAGCCGATACGTTGGATACTGGCCGGTTATATGCGACATGACCGGATCATTGAATCAAGTGTTGATTTAATGATTTAATATATAATTATATATTTGATATATTACTTTGCATTAACTAGTATTGGTTCACTTTAAATGGATTTACTCACTTGTATTGCACATTGTATATGTGATATATTTTTGTGCACATGATTGTATCATGTTTGATGATACATTCTTGTTTGGTTTTGTGTAAAGTATTAAACCATGGTTAGTTAGTGATTAGGGTTTCATCTTATTCATTTATCTTTTTATTTTATTTATTTCAAAAGAAAAAGATAAAGAGAAATGAATGGTGGCTATATTTGTTTTTAGTTGAAGATTCATGAAGCATTGACTTAGTCACCATTCTTGTCTCATGCCTAACCCTAACCACTCATCTAACCTAAGTTAAGTCTCTACACTAAACCATGGTTGAAGAAATGATAAGTATTCATTTGATTTTCCTTTTTAAAAATAACTTATCATATCTTTTTCATCTTCTTCTTCATGAGCAAGAAGAAGAAATGCTTTCTACATCAATAGTGATTGATGAAAAAGTGAGGGAAATCCAAAACTAAAGTCTACCCAATTCCTATTTCTTCATCCTCTACCTCTTGCCAAGTAGTATAGGGTGTTTCCTTCACAAGTTTTTCAAGACTTGGTGAAGTTGGAGCTTGATCTAGCGATGCCTCGACGTAGATCATCTTCGGCATCGAACCGACGATCAAGCCCGCCCATTCTTCGATGATGCCAATGCTAGAGTCAAAGGTTCGATTTGGACAGCGGAGGGAGATCGTCGCGGAGCTTAGGACGTGGTGGACCGGATCTACAAAGGTTGTAGCCCCTTCCCTATTTCTATATTTCCGTTTACATGCTTGTTTCGCCTAGATATTTAGTAAACGATCCGTATTAGGGTTTATAGGCACCCGTAACATTTGATTTGTGCATGTTTGATCACTTGTGAGACTCCATTAGAGTGCCTAGGAACCCTACACTTTCTAGACACCTACTTGATCGGCTAATTGTAATGTGTAAAACTCTCCCAAGAGTAACTCTTACTCGCAGCGGGTATCGGGATCCAACTATCTCATAGAAGGTATGCAATCTCATTGCAAATTTCAACACTTGAAATTTCCGATAATATTTTGCCCCTAGCGTCCTATGACCTTGACGCAGGCCAACAAACTATAGTGCGCTAGTCAAGTTCAACCCGTCATTTTCTGATTGAATTAAACCCACCCGTACGACCCCTGACGCAGGCCAACAAAGTCGCACGACTACCCTAATCCAATCTGCATCATATGCATAAGCAGGTAAATACTAGTTAGCTACCGCACACTACGCCTTGACGCAGGCCAACAAACGTAGCACGAATACTAACTACTACTTATCTGAAATGACGGAGGGCTACGCAGGTTTTTCTGAAAACCATGAGCGTAATGAACTTGATATCGTTGTAGAATCAAATGAAGTTTTGAAAATGGAGTGATTTTGAGGCTTTTCTAGTTTTGCTAAAGGGGTCACTCCCGGTGAAGGGATCGTCGGCCCTTTCCTCGTCGAATGAGGTGCGGGATATATCATATATATCACTGTGCAAAGCAGAAACTATAGAAGCAATCAAAAGTCAAACCGAGTGTGTAGCATCTGCCAGTTATTGCTAAAGGAGTCACTCCCGGTGAAGGGATCTCGGTCCTTTCCTCATCGAATAAGGTGCAGGATATATCACATATACCGCTGTGCAAAGCAAGAACTGTAGCTACCCTTTTTTATTTAAAATTTGATTCTACAACATCTTAGGTTTCTTTTCTTTCATTAATCATATTAATGAAATCCCATCATTTAAATACCTACACATCACAGATAGATATGACGTACACTTATGCCATCCGCATTCGCCTCGATGTCCCCTCATGCACCGTTAGGTTAGGTAACTAACGACAGAGCAGGGCAGGGCTAGTACGGGTGCAAAACATAAATAACGTTTATATAATATATCATATATACTATATACTGTATCTATCACAGAACATCACATGATCACATCACAGATATCGCAGCAGAAGAAACATATAAAACATTGGATATACTAGGACGTCCGTGTTTTCAATACGAGCCAGTATAAAACACGGATTCCACGGTCGTGATGAATAGCCAATCGCACACCCCTAGACCCCTACGAGAGCGGCAAGCAACCCTGCCAATTCTAGGGTTAGGAGACCCGGACTCGACTCCTCGAGTTGGTCTCCCACTGGACCCCAGAACCCGGTTACTTGTGCTCCCCTCCTTGGGTCTATCCTAATGCGGAAAAGTAAATAATATACAAAAGGTGACATCTTCCGCACCCTGGAAGTGCCCCAAAATAAAAGAATATTACATACAAGTTTTTACATGAAAGAAAATGAAAAACACCCATCACACATAAAAACCCCCGGCTATTCAAACACGACGATCCAATATAACATATCCAGCAACACATAACATCACATGTCATCAACGTAAGTAAATATGCGCATCCCAATTGTCGTTGACATATAGCAACGAAACCGGCGATATCACATATTACACTTACGGTCACAGAAAAGAAAGTGTAAAACTACAACAATTGGAATCCGCAACCTCATTAGACATCGCATGCCTAATCAAAATGAAATACTTAGACATCACATGCCTGACAGTTATAAACCCCGCATTTTAGTCTCATTATCGAAAACTCTTTTCAATATCAAATGAAATTAAACCGCTAGATTTATATCATTCATTCAGTTATCTCATAACTGTTTGTGAATTCCAATTATTGTATCCCATTCCGGATAAATAGAAAATATTAAACTTTCCGATCGAACATTCGAACACCCAAGTTTTCCCGAAACCGTCCAACACATGAAATAGGTTCAAAGACATTCACTTCATGCCTCAGTACCAACGGTCCAGCCGTAGAAGGGTCAAGCCAACGCCTCACATGTGGCACGCCGTACTGCCCCAAACCCGAAGGTTCAAAGGGCAGTTCAAGACGGTCACATAATCGAGTTAAGGTTTGTTGTCTTCTAGAGGGACCATCGCGTTACTTGCACTACTCAGAACGTCCTTAAACCACACAAAAATCCAACACTTGGATATTTTCCGGCAGGGGAAAAGTTGGGTATTTATATCCGGTCGGACTTTTTAACATATTCAAAAAATTATCCGGAAAGCACTTAGACAAAGTTCGATAATCCGATCGAAATACCGAGTCCCCAATACAACCCAGAATACTCAACTCTTGAATAAAAATTAAAAATTCCCAGAGAACTCAGCACGGAATAAAAGAAGTTACTGTGCAAAATTGGGTGGGTGACGTCATCATACGGCCACGGAACCGCCGTAGAAGCCAGGCTTCTGCCGCGGTTCCGCCGCACTTTGGAGGAATTGGGTAATCGTGTTTCACAGTAATTCTTAGAAAGTCCTGCTGAATTTTCTGCATATTTTTAATTTGGAAAAAACCCATTTTTTAAAAATGTACAGAGAGCAACTTTGATATTAGGGTTTCGGTTCGATCGGATTTCAAACTCCGTCAGGACTTCGCCTAAGGCTCTAGCTAGGCTACGTAGATCATCTTCGGCACGAAGCCGACGACCTAGTTCGCCCTTTTCTCTGATGAAGCCGACGATTGAGTTCGGGATTCGAGACGGAAAGCGAGAGGACGTCTACGTGGAGCTAAGGAAGTGGATATCCGGATCTACAAAGGTTGTAGCTTCTTATCTTTAGTTAAGTTGTTAACTAGATTCGTTTTTTCGCCTAAATTTCTAGTCAACGATCCGTATTAGGGTTTCTCGGCACCCGTAAAATTTGAATTTGGCATGGTTGATGCCTTGTGAGACCTCTTTAGTGTGCCTAGGAACCCTACAGTGGTATCAGAGCTTAGCTAGAGCCTTAGGCGAAGTCCAGACGGAGTATGAAGTCCGATCGAACCGAAACCCTAATATCAAGCTCCGACTTCACCAATTTGTGAAACTTGTGAAGAAAACACCCAAAACAACTTGGCAAGAAGTAGAGGGTGAAGAAATAGGAGGTGGGTTCACTTTAGAATTGGATTTCTCACTTTAGAACTCAAGTTGCCATTGATGGCATCAAGCTTTCTTTCTTGAAGAAGAAGGAGAGAATGAAGCTAGAATATGATAAGTGTTAATTAAAATTGAAAAGTAAATGAATACTTATCATATACTAACTAGGGTAGAGTGTAGATAATAGACAATGGTTACTTGGATGGGTTAGGGTTAAGCATGAAGACAAGAATGGTTAAGAAGTCAAAGCTTCATGAAGCTTCAACTAGAAACAAATAAAGCCACCATTCTTATCTAAATCATTTCCAAATAAATTAATGAACAAATAAATAAATAAATGAATATGCAAAACCCTAATCATCAAATTAACCATGGTTTAATTCTATACACTTAACTATATGATCAAGTATCATCAAACATGATATAAATATGTGCACAAAAGTATATCACATATACAACTTGCACATCAAGTGAGAAAATCCATTTAAAGTGAACCAATACTAGTTAATGCAAATCAATATATCAAATATATAATTATACATTAAATCATTAAATTAACACTTGATTTAACGATCCGGTCATATCGCATATAACCGACTAGTATCGTATGTATCGGCTTATCGAATCAATCCTTGATTCGATATCTAGGTTATATCGAATATAACCAATCGATACATCCATCGCGAGAATGGAATACGGTATCACATACACGCATTATTCTCGGTCCTGCACATATCTCATATGCACTCCTATTTCGTTTCGCTTGAGCCAGGAAACCTCTGTGTAGGACTCTAAAGACTCGTCAATACGCCGGTAGCAGATGATGATCATATCAAGCACCCACAAGCCGCAAGCGGTCTGCTAAACGTAACGGCCATCCGGGTATTGAGCGATCAGAAGATCGACGAGCTAGCCCGCTCACACTCCTGTGAATCCAACCAGTAACACTTACCGTACAGTCCGGTTTGTTCGTCTGATATGTCGCATATCAAGTCTAGGGGTGGTAAACGTCAGACCCCAATAACCGATAAGTCGTGCCGATATGAGGCTTATAATGGGTCGAGAAACTACTGGTAACACTTACCAGCAAATCTCTGATCAGCCCTGGCCAGGGACTTCCCTGTTACGGCCAATCGAGCACAGCGCAACATCAACCCCCAATACCGGGAGAGACGAAACCCCTCCTATCGCTCATTGTCTCCATGTGACTCGGGACTGTACCCAAAGACCACTGTTTTGCACGCCCTCATGGACGTGGTAAGGTGGAGATCAAAGCACAGTGGGAATCACACAAGACTCTATGACGATCTCGGGTCTACAGACTAATCTGTACAAGTGTCACCTGAGAACTGCCATCTGACGTGAGGTATAATACCATCTGGGAGTTCTCGATGAGTCCGTCCAGTGTACCCAGTCTCCACTGAGCACCCGTATACCATCTCTGATGTCAAACACTAATGGATATGGGATCATCCATCGCCCATCTCATGGGTCGAGAAGCGTATACGCTAGTCTACACTGGTATATCGATGCCCTATCTCGATACACCCACGACTAGGGACCTTGAAGGATGTACTTATGGACTACCATGTCCCCACTAATATGATCTGCATCATAGTCCAGGTAGTCAAGTACACATCCTAAGGGCTTTATCAACATGTAACTATAAGACAGTTTAAAGAGACAAGTGTACATGTTAAGATAAAGAGTAACCGGATAGCATACTATCATATCGAGCAAGAAAGTCATCTCTATATATGTCCAAGCATCCAATATAATATACATCATCTGTACAATACTGGCCTCTAGGGCATACATACAACTAACAGGATGATCCCATATCCATCGGTGTTTGACATCAAGGATGGTGTACGGGTGCTCAGTGGAGACTGGGTACACTGGACGGACTCGCCGAGAACTCCCAGATGGTATTGTACCTCACGTCAGATGGCAGTTCTCCGGTGACACTGGTACAGAGTAGTCTGTTGACCCGAGATCGTCATAGAGCTCGTGTGATTCCCACTGTGCTTTGATTTCCATCATACCACGTTCAAGAGGGCGTGCAAAAAGGTGGCTTTTGGGTACAGTCCCGAATCACATGGAGGCAATGAGCGATAGGAGGGGATTCGTCTCTCCCGGTATAGCGAGTTGATGTTTTGCTATGTTCGATTGGCTATAACCGGAAATCCTTGGCCAGGGTTGCTGAGATTTACTGGTAAGTGTTATCAGTAGTTTCTCGAGCTGTTATAGACCTCATATCGACACGACTTATCGAGCTACTGGGGTCTGACGTTTACCACCCCTAAGCGAGATATGCGACATATCAGAGGATGAGACCGGACTGTACGGGAGTGTTACTGTTTGGATTCACAGGAGAATGTACAGGCTTGCTTGTTGATCTTCTGAGTGCTCAATACCTAGGTAGCTGTTACGTTTAGCTGACCGCTTGCAGCTTGTGGGTGTTTGATATGATCATCACCTACTGCCGGCGTATTGACGATTCTTTAGAGTCCTACACAGAGGTTTCTTGGCTCTGGAAAAACGGAGTAGGGGCACATATGTGATATGTGCGGGACCGAGGATAATACGATATGAGATACCGTATTCTATTCTCACGATATTTGATATCAGCCGGGTCATCGGATCAAGTGTTGATTCGATGAATCGGTACGGATAAATATTAGTCGGTTATATGCGATATAGCCGGATTGTCGGATCAAGTGTTGATTCGATAATTTAATGTATAATAATATATATGATATATTAAATTACATTAACTAATATTAGCTCACTAAAAGATTCTTTTTCTCACTCGGGTAATACATTGATATATATGCGATATATGATAATTATATTATTTTATTTTGTTACGATAAATATTATATATGTGATATATAATATTATAACATGATATGATAACTAATGCAACATGTTTAGTGGAGTTTAAATATGATTAGGGTTTGGATTAGGGTTAAGACTTCTAGTAGATTCTAGAAGGTTTCTTTTTGTCATGATAAAGATATTTGTCTTGATATTTTTGTGTGACTCACTCTTAACTCAACCCAAACCCTAGCCCTTGGTTAATTCTCTACAATGGTTAAGTAAACCATGGTTGCATTATTTATCATATTAATCCTTTCATTATTCATCACAAAAGAAATGGATCACTATTCTCCTTCTTCATTGAGTTCTTCATGCAAAGCTTTCTTGCATTGAAATTTGTGATGAAAATATGTGAGAAAAAGATAAATAAAGAGAGAAAAAATCCTACTTCATCATCCTCATATTCCCTTGCCCTTTAGATGAGAGTGTTCACATCATTTCATAAGTGATAGCTTGTGTTAACGAAACTTTAAGGTAGATCATATTTGTATCGAAGATCGGAAGCAAAGGTTGCATCTTTCTCTTCGTGGAACCTCTCGAGAGTCCGGAACCCGATGATCGCAACGAAGGGACCACAACACGGAGCTTGTGAAGTGAAGGACCGGATCTACAAAGGTTGTAATCCCTCTCACTTAGTGTTAAAGTGTTTAGCATGTTAGTTTTCGCCTAATCTCTAGTTTAAAGATCCGTATTCGGGTTGTTCGGCACGGCTAAATTTTTAATCGGGCATGGTTGATGCCTCGTAGACCCTTGTGCGCTTGCCTAGCAATCCTACAGTGGTATCAGAGCTAAGTTAGAGCTTTAGGCGAAGTCTAGACGAAGTTTAAAGGCCGATCGAACCCGGAAAACCCGATAAAACCTCTTCTCTGGAAATTTTTCGAAATTGTGATTTTTTCCATATTAAAAATACTTAAAAAAATCAGCAGGGAATTGTAAGAAATACTGTGAAGCACGTGCGCCTGATTCCACCAAAGCGCGGCGGAACCGCGGCACAAGCATGGCTTGTGCGGCGGTTCCGCGGCCATTTTGCCACGTCTGCATGTGAATTTTGCACAGTAATTCCTATCTTTTAATGTTGTATTTTCTGGGAATTTTTAATATTTATTCAACTGTTGAATTTTTTGGGTTGTATTGGGGACTCGTTGTTTCGATCGGATATTATAACTTTGTTTATTTTGTCCGGATAATTTTAGAAACTTTTAAAAAGTTCGAACGGATATCAATAACTCACTTTTTCCCCTGTCGGAAATTTTTTCAAAAGTTGGATTTTTCCGTCGTTTAATGACGTTCTAAGTCATGCAAGTAACGCGGTGGACCCTCTAGAAGACAACAAACCTTAACTCGATTATGTGACCGTCTTGAACTGCCTTTTGAACCTTAGGGTTTGGGGCAGTACGGCGTGCCACATGTGAGGCGTTGGCTTGACCCTTCTACGGCTGGATCATTGGTACTGTGGCATGTGATGGATGTTTTTAAACTGATTTCAAGTGTTGAGATATATTGGGGAAATCTTGGGTGTTTGATTATTCGATTGGAAAGTTTAACATTGTCTATTTATCTGGAATGTGATACAATATTTGGAATCCACAAGAACTTATGAGATAACTAATTTGAATGTTATAAATCTAGCAATTTAGTCTCAAATGATCGGTTGCCACGGAATTTTGATGTGATCAAAAGTCCGTCGCAATCACGTAGCGTACGCGGATACTCGCCGGGTAAACTTAATAGACAGCTACACCCCATAGCCCCGACTAAGTGACTGCAGGAGAACCCCGTCGTCGAAAGCATCCGTTCAGGTGCTCGCGATAGCGGTGTTCCGCCTTGGTGCACTTTGTCGACGGTATCGGGGGTGCGGCCGTCTACTAAAGTTTGCGACGAGCATTCGATCAGAATGTCGGGAATCCTGTTGAATTGCCCGACTTGATATTGAAAAGAGTTTTCGATAAAGAGGCTAAAATGCTGGGTTTATAATTGTTAGGCATGCGATGTCTAAGGAATTCATTTGGTTAGGCATGCGATGTCTAAAGAGATTGCGGATTCCAACTGTTGTAGTTTTACACTTTCTTTTCTGTGACCGTAAGCGTAGTGTGTGGTGTATCGCCGGCTTCGTTGCTATACATCAACGACAATCGGGATACGCATACTTTCATACGTTGATGATATATGATATTATGTGTTGCTAGATATGTTATATTGGATCGTCGTGTTTGAATAGCGGGGGGATTTTATATGAGATGAGTGTTTTTTCATTTTCATTCATGTAAAAACTTGTATATAATATTCTTTTATTGGGGCACTTCCAGGTTGCGGAAGATGTCACCGTTGTATATTATTTACTTTTCCGCATTAGGTAGACCCAAGGCAGGGAGCACAAGTAACCGGGTTTTAGGGTCCAGTGGGAGACCATCTCGACGAGTCGAGACCGGGTCTCCTAACCCTAGAATTGGCAGTGTTGCTTGCCGCTCTCGTAGGGGTCTAGGGATGTGGGTTTGGCTATTCATCGCGACCGTGGAATCCGTGTTTTATACAGGCTCGTATTGAAAACACGGACGTCCTAGTATATCCAATATTTCATATATGTTTCTTCTGCTGCAATGTTCTGTGATGAGATCATATTTCTGCCTGAGATGAATGTTTATATTATATATATGAGATATATGTTATATTGCAGATTTCGTTTCAAATGTGATGCTTGCGAAGCATATTAAAATGGGACTTCATTAATGAGATTAATGAAATAAAAGAAACCTAAGATGTTGTAGAAACTTGTTTAAATTAAAAACTGGTAGCTCTAGTTCTTGCTTTGCATCTCGGTGTTCCTTGTAGAACATCCTGCACCTTATTCGATAAGGAAAGGATCGAGATCCCTTCACCGGGAGTGACTCCTTTAGCAATAACTGGCAGATGCTACAACCCTCGGTTTGTCTTTTGATTGCTTCTATAGTTCTTGCTTTGCATAGTGGTATTTGTGAAATATCCTGTACCTTATTCGATGAGGAAAGGGCCGACGATCCCTTCACCGGGAGTTACCCCTTTAGCAAAACTAGAAAAGCCTCAAAAACACTCCATTTAAAATCACTCGATTCTACGACGATATCAAGTTCATTACGCAATAGGTTTTCTTAAAAAGCTGTCGTAACCCTCCGTCATTTTAAGAAGTAGAGTACTTAGTATTCGTGCTGTGTTTGTTGACCATAGTTAAGGCACAGTGTACGGTAGCTAAGTGATGTCTTCCTATATAGCATATGATGCGATTAGTTAGGACAGTCATATGACTTTGTTGACCTTAGTTAAGGGTCATGTGGGTGGGTCTAATTAATCAAGAAATGACGGGTAGAACTTGACTAGTGCTTATGATTTGTTGACCATAGTTAAGGACATAAGTCACTAGGGGTAAAATATTATCGGGAATTTCAAGTGTTGAAATTTGCAATGAGATTGCATACCTTCTATGAGATAGTTGGATCCCGATACCTGCTGCGAGTAAGAGTTACTCCTGGGAGAGTTTTACACATTACAATTAGCCGATCAAGTAGGTGTCTAGAAAGGTGTTAACGGGGTTACGCCCCTGGGAAAATGAGGTTTACTTTAATTAGGTTCGTACGAAAGCACGGGGGACCTCCCTCAAACTACCGACACTGGCCTGGCTGAAAGATTGGCGAACTTGTAGCGTGTAATTAATCCCGGCTAGCCTTTCCTTTTAGGGTTTGAAGGAAGATTTGATTAAAACAGTGGGAGACATCCTGATTAGATATTAGATAACCAATCTAATCTTGCAAGAGCATACGCTGAGTGTTTTCTTCTCTCTCTCTCCAGGAAGCGACCATATCACGCCTTAATCAAGATAATAAAACAGATATATTGACCGAACCCGCTTGTTATACTGAGCTGGGGAACGTTGGTCCCGCTCCAGCTTATAATTGTTATAAGACAGAGCAGGAAATTGGGGAATACCAGATTTCCCGTGCCGCCCAAACGAAGAAAGTACATGTCGATGCATCATCTTCGGGTGTGTTCGTTACACAGAACTGATTCTCAGTATCCTTTACGTCCTGGGTATGTGATACCAGATCAGGATCCCGCATATGTAATATATTACATGGGCTACAGAAAGGTAAAGAACTGAGAACGGGTGATAAGTTTCATGAGACAGAAAACGGTGCAAGTGTTGCAGCCAAGTCTGTTGGTCACTGTCACCCTGTATTACCGGAATACATTGATTCTGAACAAATATTATTAGATACCGAACCTGATATACAAAATCATATCAGTCTCTTTATTAGTAAAGAAAGATATAATTTTGTAATGATGGATAATGTTTTGAACATTTCCCATATCAATAGTTGATCGGTTCAGGCACGTTATCTAAAAGCATTGACGTTCTAAATCAAACTACAGTTCTTAGTATATAGAACACACATAAGAGGAATAGTTCAGAAATGAACGAATCCTTCTTGAGGTATTGTAGACTATGTCATATCAATGCGACCCGACTAGCCAAGTTAAATTCAGATGCATATTTAAATTAGTTTAAATTTACATCTTATAAAACTTGCCGGTCATGTCACAAAGATAAGATGACCATAGCTCTGTTTATTGGAAACAGAGAAAGAGTTAGTGAACTTTTACGATTGATACATGTTGATGTATGAAAGTCCCCTGTCTACATATGCCAAGACCGGCTCTTTGTACTTCATTGCATTCTCTGATGATCTCTCAAGATTCAGACAAATGTTCCTGTTGAAACACAAGTCCGAACCTTTTAAGATATTCACAGAATATAAGTTAGAAGTAGAGAACCAATACGGGTATAAGTATTATGTCCTTTGATGTGATCAAGGAGGAGAATACTTGAGTACGGAATTCCTGGACTATTCTAAAGGAGAATGAGATTCTCTCTCAGCATTACTCCTCCGTATACACCACAGCACGTTAGTATATCGGGGCGGAGCAATAGCACCCTATTTGATATGGTGTGCTCTATGATGAGTACTACTGAGTTTCCTATTTCCTTTTGGGAGTTATGCACTTGAGAAGCTGCATACCTATTGAATAGGGTTCAAATCAAATCAGTTGCCTACCACTTCATATATGATATGGAAAGGGAAGAGCCCATATCTTAAATTTGTTAAGATTTGGGGTTGTCCGGCCTATGTCTAAAAGCAAAATCCGGACAAGTTCGAGGCAAGGTCTGTTATGTAGAACTGGAAATGTTCCAGCTATACAAACTGCAGCTGATGATTTCGTAGAACCAAAGGATTCAATAGTTTTCAACGACCCTCAGCCTCTCCGCCGATCTAGTAGGGTTCCTCACCCACCTGAGAGATACTTCGGTTTCTCTATGACAGTGGGAGCGAGGATTGCATCATGAGATGATGACCCAACTAGTTTCGAGCTGGCCATCAGGAGTGGGACTCTGTAAGAATGGCTGGATGCTTATCGATCTGAGATGGAATCCTTATACACCAACAAAGTATGGACTTTGGTTGCTTTATCTGAAGGGTTAAATCCCCATCAGGAGCGAGTATATCTCGAGAAGATTACTTGGTGTACATGGAAAAGTTGAGACTTTCAAAGCTATGCTTAAGTCCATCCAGATCCTACTTGCCACGGCTACATACCATGACTACGATATCTGGTGGTTGGGTGTCATGACTGCTTTTCTAAATGATGTTTTAGAAAAGAGCGTCTATAAGTACACAGCCAGAGGGCTTCGTAGACAGTGGGAGCAGCGGAAACGTGTGCAAGATGTTTTATATGATAAAACAGGCATCGTGGAGTTGGAACATCTGTTTTAATGTTGTAGTCAAAGAGTTTGACTTTATCAAAATGGTAGATGAACCTTGTATATACAAAAAGGTAGTAGGGAGTATGGTGGTGATCCTCGTAGAGTACGTGGATGACATACTCTTGATAGGGAAGGAGTTTCCTTTGCTACGCTCGGTCAATCTCCGCTTATCACAAAGATTCTCCATATAGGATCAAAGTGATACCTCCTAAATCCTGGGTTATGGATCTATGAGATAGATCTATTTGGATGTTAGAATTCTCACTAGGAGTAGTGAGATGGTATCAATCGATCCTGGGGAGAATCACTGGAAAGGTTCCAGGATGATAAGGACGACTGAATGTCAGTCGCAGGCATTGTCTATACCCTCAGTGGAGGGACGGTATGTTGGAAGAGTTCCAAGCAAGCGACCGTGACTTACTGGACGATTAAAGGCAAGATACATCGTTACCAAGGATGCTACCAAAGAGGCAGTCTGGATATATATAAGTTCATGAGATGAACTTCGCTCCTACCATTGTGTGACAATGGAGTTATGGCTTTAGCCAAGGAACTACCGTCCCATCAGAAATCCAGATATAATTCTTAGGCAGTATCACCTGATCATGGAGATGGTTGATCTCCAGGGAGATCGAGATTAGGAGAGTAGACACAGAGGACGACAGCGCGGATCCATTCACAAAGGCCTTTTTTCCCAGTAGAGACTTTTATGGGATAGTTGAGTATGAGATACTTCAACCGCAGCTAATTGTTGGGTATGCGATACCATAACAGATGGCCCTAGTGCAAGTGGGAGATTGTTAGTTATATGTATGCCCTAGAGGCCATTACTGTACATACGATGTATATTGTAATTAATGCTTGGACATATATAGGGAGGACTTTCTTGTTCGACATGATAGTATGCTATCTGGTTGTACTTTATCTTAACATGTACTCTGATTGTCTCTTTGTTACATGTTGATAAAGCCCTTAGGATGTGTACTCGACTACTGGGACTATGATGAGATCATACTAGTGGGGCCACGGTGGTCGACGAGTACATCCTATAACTGTTCCTAGTCGAGGGTGTATCGAGATAGGGCATCGATACACCAGAGTAGACTAGCGTATACGAATCTTGACCTATATGATGGGCGATGGATGATCCCATATCCATCGGTGTTTGATATCAAGGATGGTGTACGGGTGCTCAGTGGAGACTGGGTACACTGGACGGACTCGCCGAGAGCTCCCAGATGGTATTGTACCTCACGTCAGATGGCAGTTCTCCGGTGACACTGGTACAGAGTAGTCTGTTGACCCGAGATCGTCATAGAGTCTTGTGTGATTCCCACTGTGCTTTGATTTCCATCATACCACGTCCAAGAGGGCGTGCAAAAAGGTGGCTTTTGGGTACAGTCCCGAATCACATGGAGGCAATGAGCGATAGGAGGGGATTCGTCTCTCCCGGTATAGAGAGTTGATGTTGCGCTGTGTTCGATTGGCTATAACCGGAAATCCCTGGCCAGGGTTGCTGAGATTTACTGTTAAGTGTTATCAGTAGTTTCTCGAACTGTTATAGACCTCATATCGACATGACTTATCGAGCTACTGGGGTCTGACGTTTACCACCCCTAGGCGAGATATGCGACATATCAGACGACGAGACCGGACTGTACGGGAGTGTTACTGTTTGGATTCACAGGAGAATGTACAGGCTTGCTTGTTGATCTTCTGAGCGCTCAATACCTGGGTAGCTGTTACGTTTAGCTGACCGCTTGCAGCTTGTGGGTGTTTGATATGATCATCACCTACTGCCGGCGTATTGACGATTCTTTAGAGTCCTACACAGAGGTTTCTTGGCTCAGGCGAAATGGAGTAGGGGCACATATGTGATATGTGCGGAACCGAGGATAATACGATATGAGAAACCGTATTCTATTCTCGCGATATTTGATATCAGCCGGGTCATCAGATCAAGTGTTGATTCGATGAGTCGGTACGGATAAATATTAGTCGGTTATATGCGATATAGCCGGATTGTCGGATCAAGTGTTGATTCGATAATTTAATGTATAATAATATATATGATATATTAAATTACATTAACTAATATTAGCTCACTAAAAGATTCTTTTTCTCACTCGGGTAATACATTGATATATATGCGATATATGTTAATTGTATTATTTTATTTTGTTACGATAAATATTATATATGTGATATATAATATTGTAACATGATATGATAACTAATGCAACATGTTTAGTGGAGTTTAAACATGATTAGGGTTTGGATTAGGGTTAAGACTTCTAGTAGATTCTAGAAGGTTTCTTTTTGTCATGATAAAGATATTTGTCTTGATATTTTTGTGTGACTCACTCTTAACTCAACCCAAACCCTAGCCCTTGGTTAAGTAAACCATGGTTGCATTATTTATCATATTAATCCTTTCATTATTCATCACAAAAGAAATGGATCAATATTCTTCTTCTTCCTTGAGTTCTTCATGCAAAGCTTTCTTGCTTTGAAATTTGTGATGAAAATATGTGAGAAAAAGATAAATAAAGAGAGCAAAAATCCTACTTCATCATCCTCATCTTCCCTTGCCCTTTAGATGAGAGTGTTCACATCATTTCATGAGTGATAGCTTGTGTTAACAAAACTTCAAGGTAGATCATCTTTGTATCGAAGATCGGAAGCAAAGGTTGCATCTTTCTCTTCGTGGAACCTCTCGAGAGTCCGGAACCCGATGATCGCAGCGAAGGGACCACAACACGGAGCTTATGAAGTGAAGGACCGGATCTACAAAGGTTGTAATCCCTTTCACTTAGTGTTAAAGTGTTTAGCATGTTACTTTTCGCCTAATCTCTAGTTTAAAGATCCGTATTCGGCTTGTTCGGCACGGCTAAATTTTTAATCGGGCATGGTTGATGCCTTGTAGACCCTTGTGCGCGTGCCTAGCAACACTACACATCCAACTCCTCGAATCGGGTCTCGAAATCCATGAGCAAACTCATGGTCGACGACTCATACATCATGGGAAAAACCGCGCTTTTCATTTAAAAAGAAAAAGAAGAAGTTTGTATATGTTTTGCGGTTTTCCCCAAATCCAGAAAATCTCATGGAATCCGAATCCAAAACCTCAATAGCACGTAAAAAGTGAATATATGCGTGAGAATCCATGAATGCGGCATAACAATGAATAACAGTATGCATGAAGTAGCAGGTAATAACTACAATGTCTAAACTAACATATAAGGCAAGTACACTAATATCATGTCTAAACTATTAGCTAACAGGCTATGTCAAGCAATAATATTTTCTAAGGTGTACGTGACATGGCAATTACCGATGAAGATGTGTGTGAGCCGGCAAGTAAGTGTACGTGGTACATACGCATCATCGGTAATGGTGCTGGTGTCCTAACCACAAGATATCAACAGTAGAATATGAAGCATAATATAAGCATGTGATGCGGAGCGAACAACAATAATGAGCGGGAGCTGAATACTAGACGCAACGATAACTAATCTGTATTAACCTAATATAAGTCCTACAATGGTGCCTTTTGAAATAACACGAATCGTGGGATTTTGAAAATAGGGGCTACGGTGTTTTTTAAGAAAAGATACGTTTTTTGAAATATTCGTAGAATCCCTTGACTTGTCTTTTAAAATACGCACGATTCGTAAGCTTTGAAATAGGTAGGAACCGAATCTAATCTAACAACTAACTAAACTAAAGGGCTAAGCTACAAGCTAGGCTACAGGTAAGGAAACCGCCTAACATCTGAGTCGATACATGTACAAACCTGTATATATATTAGTCGGTGATCCCGCCTCAATAATATCATATCCGATACCATATCTATAATCAGACATCCTAAGTCAAGAGTGCGGATCAATCATCAAGATATAGGTCGTACGTAAATCCGTCGTACGGCATCCCCAAATCTGGGTACGGGTCAATATCATATTCCTCACACTATTCCTCTGGTATCCTCTTTATCCAAGATCATAGTCTAGGGTACTGACCTATGTCTAGTACAATACTAATATCCTCAATATACCCATGATCTGACTACTGATCGACAATCTCGTACAAACCGATATCGTCAGCACATATCATCATCAAGGGGTATACATCGCCCGATATGGCCTAATATCAATATCCTAGCATATCATGCCTCATATCACGATCACATGTCGACCATTTTATTTATAACACTATTCACCCGTATCGTCGTCCCAAGATCCGCTATAACACAAGGACGCACCTCAAGTACGAATCCTGCCATATCACCGATATCACAACCTCAACACAAATCTCATCGACTCATCTCAATCCCAAGTATCATC
The DNA here is from genome assembly GCA_030015575.1 of Agapanthus africanus. Lineage (NCBI taxonomy): Eukaryota > Viridiplantae > Streptophyta > Magnoliopsida > Asparagales > Amaryllidaceae > Agapanthus > Agapanthus africanus. Next base: position 462,306,266 of record CM057337.1, on the reverse strand, counting down.
CTCAAATTCGTATGTGAACACATAGTCCCATACCCATGTGAACACATAACTATATATATTCCCGTAAACACAAATGGAAGAAGAATGTATGCAAGTATGAGTGGGTGTGTGCATGTATGGTGCGACCACTACTCTAGGGTTTCGCGATACTAAACCATCCATATTTATCATCAATAAACTCAAAAAAAATATAATCAATAATTGTGTGTATACATATTCGTATACATCACCACGAACTGCGGGGGTGCTATACGCCATCCACCCGACTTCTCCCCGTAGATATAAATCTACTCACCTGGTCCTCGCTCGCCGGTGCCGACGTCGCCACGTGCTTGATTGTCGTCTCGAAGTCTACATGGGTACCTACATATCATAACGCACTGTATCGCATTATAATCCGATTCATGACCAAAACGACACACGAAACCCACATAGGTCAAAACCTATGGTTGCTTTCACAAATCAACCCAAAAACCCTCGACTTCGGCGTACAAACGCCAAACCATCAAGAAAAACCCAAACACTCTCATTTGCGCATTCACAAACACTAATTATAATATAAAATAGCTTAAAATTCACAAAAACCCCAAATTCACCTTAAAAGCCATTTTTCCGAAAATCTAGCAAGTAAAAATTACCCGTTTTAGTACAAAACTCGATGTTTAAACAATTCTAATGGGCATAATACTTATTAAACATCTTAAATAAGTCATAAAAACAATTTCCATAATTTAATTTCATTAAATTCCATTAACCCCAAAATTCTAGTATACAATATTCCCAAATTTTTACAATTTTATAGCAAAATGCACAAACAACAATTTAGCTTGGATTTTCATGAACTAAAGTACTAAACTACACTTAATAATGTTAATGAAGTCATGAAAAAAACTAATTACAATTTTAAACCAAATTATTTAACCATTTCCAAAAACCTAGATAGCAATTTAACGTAATTATCACAATTTTTAAACTAACAAATAACAACTAGCTACTAACTTGTTTTAACATGTCATAAGAGCTTAAATACATTACACAACCATGCACCAATTTCACAAAACCCTAACTTTCTTTCAAGTTCTTCTCTTGAATTTTCATCACACAAACCACAACAACCAATTTAACACTTTAAAAGCCTATTTTAGCATAATCAAACTACAAATTAAACATTAAATTAGAATTATACCTCATAAGTTTGAAACCCTAGGTTTCTCTAACCTCCAAAGACACCTCCTTTCATCATGCTTTAAACCAATATGAGTGTTAGAAGAGGTAAAATAGGGATTAGCTTTGAATTTGTGAAGGATTTGTCGATTTTTAATGGATTTTGAAGCAAATGAGATGGGGAAAATGGGGGAGAATTTGGGGCTGCAGCAGGAGGTATTTTCGGCCAAAGGGGAGGATGGAGAAAAGTGAGGGAGTGTTGTGTGGAAATACCCAAGTCAAAGCCCTCACAGTTTACCATAATACCCCCACCCATTTAACTTATATTAAAACCCTTTTCATTCACACGAACCATGACAACAAGAGGGGAAATTTTTTTTTGGGGCTGCTGAAATAGTGGTGGGCCGGCCAAATAAGTGGGGTGAGGTTGTGAGAGAGTGTACAAAAAAATTCTATGCAAAAAGACCCCCTACAATACCATATTTGCAAGTTTTAGCTCAAAATAATATATTTTTGTTTCCCCTAATAAAAACCAATTAAATCTTGAAATAAAATACTAAAAAATTATATTACAACTAGATATTAATTAACATGACTTTAAAGATAAAATTTAGCACATTTAAATTTGTATTTATCGCTAATTTAATGTATTTTCTTACCGGCTTAAAATAATATTAAAATAATTAATTTCGGAAATTTTTCAGAAAATTTGAAATTTCACCAGTGGCTCAATAAACACCAAATACTAGCAATTACATAGCTAGAATATGTATATTTAATTTTATAAGAAAGATCTTTGTATTTTGACTTTTTTACAGAAACCCCCCTTATTTTACCGATTTTTCGAAATTTCACCGAAACGATTTTCAAAACGTTACACAAACAAAACCAAACACTGTAAACCAACAAAGACACCAACCTGCAAAACACCAACACCTAAAGCACGGGGAGGCCGACGACGCCGAAATTGCGATGGAGGTCGCCGAAATTTATGGGGTGGAACGGGCTCGAACTTCAACCCAAAACCCTAGCTATCCTGTATACTATTCTGTATATGTTTGCAACACAAGAAAATGCTCATAGACATAGCAGGTCACTCGTATCATAAAACTTGTTCAAAAACACTAAATTGCAACATTATGGTATTTTAGTGTAACTGAAGCAATAACTTGGTTTAAACAACACTAATAGCACTTAACTAAGTTAACCATACCCTAATATCCCTAACTTAACCTAAACTTCACTTGAACCATTTCATTAGCATTAAATCGCACAAAAACACAATTTTTAGCTAATAAAACTACAAGTTAAGCAATAGAGTGATTTGGGTGAGTTTAATACCTCCAAATGATCTCAGGGAAGTCCAACTTGCTGCACTTACCTTCAAAGGCAAGGATTTGCCACCAAGACCCACAAAAGAGGCATTTTGCAAGATTTTTATGAAGAAAAGGTGAGCTTTTTGTGTAGGGATTGTGTTTGAATACCAAGAGAATCAGAAGAAGAAGAAGAAGAAGAAGGAGAATATGTTGCTGCTGCTGCTATTGCCTTTGCTAGAATGCAAAAAATGGGAGGAAGAGAGAGAAATGAGAGAGGTATGGTCAAAGGTCAAGCCCCATTCTTCACCTAACCCAAACCATGCCTCCCATTCTTATTTTTTTAATTTTAATTAAGGGTTTTGACTTGATTTTTGTGAGGATAAGAACCATGCAAGAGGGAAAAAGAAAGTGGCTACAAGTTAACACTTAATCTAGGTGATTAGGGTTGTGCATGCTAACCAAATTTGGCTTAGGAAAATTAGTTAAGAAAATTTCCTAATTAATTGAACATTAAACTAATTTATAATTAATAAACCCGTTTATATATAAAAACACACCTTATCACAAATAAAACTGATTTTTATTTTAGTTTAAATGGAAATTTAAAATTTACGAGGTTTTATGAAAAACACGCATTACCGCTAATTAACGCGAAAATTAATCTAACGAATTTCAAAGCGTTGCAATCTTCCCCACTTAAAGAAATTCGGTCCCCGAATTTAAAAATCTATCTACGCGTACATTCAAAGAGATGGGGATATTTCTTTCTCATCTCGCCCTCGGTCTCCCAGGCGACCTCCTTGCTGCTAGGGCCACGCCAAAGGACCTTGATGGACGGTATAACCTTCGATCTCAATTTCTTCACCTGTCGATCCAAGATGACCACCAGCTGCTCTGCAAAGAAAGGTCGTGCGCCAGCTGGATCGTCGGGTACTGAATCGCATGCGAAGGATCATGAAGATACTTGCGGAGCATCGAAATGTGGAAGACGGGGTGAACGTCTGTGAAACTGGGCGGAAGAGCTAACTGATACGCAACTTCACCAACACGCTCGAGGATCTCGAAGGGGCCCACATATCTGAGACTAAGCTTCCCCTTCTTCCCAAATCTCATCACACCTTTCATTGGGGAGACCCTCAAGAAAACATGATCGCCAACAGAAAACTCAAGCCTGCGCCGACGACGGTCCGCATAAGATCTTTGCCTGCTCTGGGCTGCTCTCATCCTATTGCAAATCAACTGGATCTTCACGGTCGTCTCCTCAAGAATCTGCGGCCCTAAAATACTGCCCTCGCTGAGCTCTGTCCAACAGACGGGCGATTTACATCTCCTCCCATATAGAGCCTCGAATGGTGCCATCTAAATGGTCTCCAGGAAGCTGATGTTGTAGGAGAACTCTACTAATGGCAAATAGTGATCCCAGCTACCTTCGAAATCTAAGACGCACGCTCGGAGCATGTCCTCGAGAGTCTGAATAGTACGATTTGACTGGTCGTCGGTCTGCGGATGAAATGCTGTGCTAAAACTCAAGCGGGTGCCCAAAGGTACCTGAAGCCTTTGACATAGTCGGCTGGTAAACTGGGTGCCTCGGTCGGACACGATACATGTCGGAACTCCATACAGTCATACGACTTCGTTGATGTATATCTGGGCATACTGAGCAAATTCGAAAGTGGTCTTCACCGGCAGGAGGTAAGCTGCTTTCGTCAATCGATCCACGATCACCCAAATAGAGTCATACTCTCGACTAGTCCTGGATAGACCCACAATGAAGTCTATAGAAATCTGCTCCCATTTCCACTCCGGAATGGGTAATGGTTGTAGCTCTCCCGCGGGTCGCTGGTGCTCGGCCTTGACTTGCTGACAAGTCAGGCATCTCGACACGAAGTCTGTGACGTCCTTCTTCATCCCGTCCCACCAGTAAACATCTCTCATATCATGGTACATCTTGGTGGAACCCGGATGTACACTGTACACTGATCGATGTGCCTCCTCAAGAATCTCACGCCGCAGTCCCTCAGCATCTGGTACGCACAGTCTAGTCCCAAATCGTAGTATCCCCTGATCATCGATCACGAACTTGGAAAATCTGCCCTGTCCAATCTGTGCCATGATCTCTGAACAATGGTCATCACTGTATTGTGCCTCATGTATACGGTCAAGCAATTGTGGGCGTGCACGAACATGCACAAGCTGTCCCCCGGTCGGAGTGAACTCAAACTGCACTCGGCTGTCACATAAAATCTGCCAATCTGCCGACGACTGCCTCTGCACTGCGCTCAAACAGGATAGACTACCCCCGGGCCTCCTACTCAAAGCATCCGTTACTATATTCGCCTTGCCCGGGTGATAAAGTATCTCACAATCGTAGTCCTTCACTAACTCCATCCAACGGCGCTGTCTAAGGTTTAGGTCTCGCTGCTGAAATATGTACTTCAAGCTCTTGTGATTAGTGAATATCTGGCATGACTCGCCGTATAGGTAATGTCGCCAGATCTTCAGTGCAAAGACCACTGCAGCCATCTCCAAATCGTGAGTGGGGTAGTTCTGTTCGTGTTTCTTCAGCTGCCGAGAAGCATACGCGATCACCCTGTCGTGTTGCATCAATACGCACCCTAGCCCCACTCGAGAAGCATCACAATAGACCACAAATCCGCCCGATCCTGAAGGCAATGATAATACCGGCGCCGTAGTCAAACGGGTCTGCAACTGCTGAAAGCTATGCTCGCACGCCTCCGTCCAATTAAAAGAAACTCCCTTCCGGGTCAACCCGGTCAACGGTGCAGCAATACGGGAGAAGTCCTGTACAAATCGTCGGTAGTAGCCGGCCAGTCCTAGAGAGCTGCGGATCTCCGTAACTGATGCTAGCCTGGGCCAATTCTGAACGGCCTCGATCTTCTTCGGGTCCACACATATACCATCTCGTGTAATCACGTGACCCAAGAAATCTACGCTGTCAAGCCAGGACTTGCACTTAGAGAATTTTGCGAACAGCTGGTGCTCCCTCAAAGTCTGTAATGTGATCTGCAGGTGCTGCTCGTGCTCCTCTCGGATCAAGGAATACACCAAAATGTCGTCAATGAATACGATGATGAAAAAATCAAGATACGGTCTGAAAAATACGGTTCATCATGTCCATAAATGCGGCTGGGGCGTTGGTGAGTCCGAACAACATCACCAAAAACTCATAGTGGCCATAACGCGTACGAAAAGCCGTCCTCGGAATATCTTCCTGTAGAACCCGGAACTGATGGTATCCTGATCACAAGTCGATCCTCGAAAAGTATCCTGCACCCTGAAGCTGGTCGAACAAGTCGTCGATACGTGGTAAAGGATATCTGTTCTGCACGGTAACCCTGTTCAGCTGGCGGTAGTCAATACACAAATGCAAACTGCCGCCCTTCTTCTTGACAAACAGGACTGGAGCACCCCAATGAGACACGCTGGGTCGAATAAGCCCTTTATCCAAAAAATCTTGCAACTGACCTTTCAACTCTCTAAGCTCCGACGGGGCCATCCGATAAGGCAGTATGGAAATAGGCCCCGTGCCGGGAATCAAGTCAATGCAAAAAATAATATTGCGCTCAGGTGGTAGCCCAGGAAGCTCGTCAGGGAAAACATCATGGAACTCACTAACAATCGGGACCTGGCCCAACGGAACCTCTGTAGCTCTAGTATCGCAAACATAGGCTAGAAATCCCTGACATCCCTTCCTCAAAAGCTATCCAGCGCGAAGAGACGAAATCAAACTGCGAGGGGCAGCACCACGGTCCCCCTGCACAACAAAAGCCGACTCGCCGGGAAAACAGAACCTAACTGTCTTCTCGCGGTAGTCCACAGACGCGTAGCACGTGGCTAACCAGTCCATGCTAAGAAGAACGTCGAATTCCAACATCTCAAGAAGAATCAAGTCGACAGGCAACTCTCTCTCGCCAATACGGACAACACACAATCGGAACACGTGTCTAGCAATAAACGACTCGCCCACAGGAGTGGTCACAGAAAGTGGCTGATCAAGAAAACCAGACTCTCTACCCAAAATCGGCACGAAGTGTGTGGAAACATATGAGTGCGTCGACCCCGGATCAAACAACACGTGTGCGTCAACAGAACATACTGAAAGGGTACCTGAGACCACTGCATTGGACGCCTGCGCATCCTGATGCGTCAAAGCAAAAACCCATGCATGTCCTCTACCTGCGACTGGCGGTCCCCTACTAGCAACTGGCTGTCCTCTGCCTACGCCACCTCGTCCTCTCTGAGCAAACCCTCCACGACCACGACCTCTCTGTGCATGAGTCTGACGCGTAGCAATAGAAGGTATAAGAGGCAACTGGGGTGGTGAAGGTGGTAAAGTGACGTGTGGTACGGCGGTCTCGCCCTCACGTGGCTCCAGACAATCTCAAACACGATGATAAGAACACCCACAGTGGAAACATCTCGATGATGACTGCTGACCCTCCTGAGGGTAAGAGCTGAACAACCGGCCTCGCCCCAAGTCCCTGCCACCTGCAAGACATCTGTCACGGCGTCTAAATGGCTGTCTCTATGTTGATGTACCCGTACGAAGTCTCTTCGGCTCCAGAACTACCGAAGTCTCAGCAAGGCGCTCCTCTACTAATAAGGTTGCATCTACAGCTGCTGCATAGGTCACGCAATGTTGTGCGCTGACCGCATGAAACAACAGGGTAAGCAAGCCTCGAACGAATATCTTGACTCGTATCTCCTCAGTGGCCACTAAATACGGGGCATAAACAGATAGCTCAGTGAACTGCACATCATACTCTGTCACTGTCATATCCGGCGTCTGACGTAATGACTCGAACCTGCGTGCTTTAGAATCTCTGACACTCTGTGGAAGGAAACGGGCAAGGAACACCGTCACGAACTCAGTCCAGGTCATAGGAGGAAGACCTGTTGTTCTGCCCTTCTCTACCGACTCACACCACTTCTGTGCAAGACCTTCCAGGAAAAAGCTCGCGAACTCCACCCATCTCGTATCTGAGCATCTGAGTGAACGATATATCCGGGCCATCCTATCCATAAATGATTGTGGGTCCTCAGCAGTATCGGTGCCTATGAAGATCGGAGGCTTCAGCCTTATAAATTCAGATAGCGATATTGTGATAACCTCTGTAGTTGCCGGTGCAACTGCCTGCACTATAGGTACCATCGCGGTCCCCGTAATGGGTGGAACTACCTCTGGTCGCTGCGCTCGAAGTGTCTCAACTAACGACCCTATCAACTGGCGCATCTCCTGCATACCGGCCCCTAGCATAGCGATCTGATCTGTCGAAGGAGGAATAGTATGCTCTGGTACAACGGGTGTACTGCCCGGGTCAGTCTTCGTCTCCGATGAGTCAACTCTAATCTCGGCTCTCGCAGCCACTCTCTGCACGATCGTAGTCTTTGGCGGCATAATGGCTGAAAAGAAAATAGGATTCGATAAGGATACAGAAATCAAATCACAAGAATGTATATAATCATGAAGGAATTTCAATAATTAAGTCCTAAGGTCACTTAGGCGGAGTACCGTGTCGTGAGTATTCCGCGGAACATACACATGCTACGCCACTCTGCTTCAGCTACCTACTCCATCATACCAAGGTCGTCCTATACTCCGAAAGGTAAAACATACGCTCTGATACCAACTTTGTCACGACCCAAAGTTCGTCCCATGACCGGCACTTAACCACGTAACGTCTACAGGCGTAACGCGACTAAGTAAGCCGAAACCCAGAAATCAAAAACCATTAAAAGTAGTGAGTGTTGAAAACATTGGTTTAAAACATTTAGAAAACTCGAGTAAAAATCATTAAAGTTTGAGTTATTTTCTTAAAAATTTCGGCAGTACCTCCTTTGTAAAAACTAGCCCCGAAATCGGTACAAGACAAGATATAAGTAGAAATGACATACAATAAGAAATAAGCACCCCCAAACGGGAGCAGTCACGCCCAACGGCGGAAACAACCACCACAATAATATACGACGCCGTAGCGAAGAAATGGACAATATAAGTAAAACAGCATAAAAGATAAAACTGCATAAATAAAGTCGGCTCACACGAGCTCGACACCAGAGTGGAAAATAATAGACAACATCGTCCTCACAACTAGTCTCTTGGTGAATACATGAAATAGTAGATGGAGAGTACTAGATACAATAGTGTGTACAAATGGAAAATAACCAGATACCACAAACCCACCTAGCAGCAAAACAGCTCACGCGCCAACTTTAGTGGTAACCGTAGCCAAAAAGATAGAAGAGATAGCCCTGCCGTAACTACTCTGAGGGTCGACCTGCAAACACTGTGGCACAACGGGGGTGAGTTACCAACTCATGAATAGTAGATAACATATAAAGGTAATCGTGAGTATGCACGTACTACGATACTCTAACATGTGCAATCAGATAACATCTAATGATGAGCAGGGTATGCAACAATCATGCCAAAGTACTATATCAGGTACTACGACTACATGATGTGATGCATAACAATAAATGCTGAGCATGGGATAAAATATCATCTACACGGATCATCAACGTGGAAAACCCCAGTGTCTACCAAAAACACCTCAAAATCCCAATACTCGGGCGCCGTTACTCTATCCGGCCCTCAATCTTGTAAATCTCATAGGAGCGGCGTGCTCAACATCGGCACCCAAAAACAACATGAAATACTCGTGTCCAGCATCGACACGCAAATCCTCATATATCGGGCTCCGTCAGTCCGGATCGGCCCACGGGCTCCGTCTGCGGAATCAACCCTCGGCCCCGACAGTACGGGTCGTCCCGTATCCATCTCTCGATTCTGGTCAGTATCCTCCGGATGACCGCCAGGACCAACCAATCACCGGTAGGTAGTAGTCGCTCCACCAGGCTCATCGCTTACTGCATGACAGATCCGTTCTAGCCCCGTGATACTATACCGCGTCCACCATGTACCCGCAACCGGCCTCATCCAGCTCCTCGATTCGGGTTCACATGTCATACATCTCAGAACCGAGAAAACGCATGGTGGACGCACTGAAATATCATATCAAGAGAAACCGGATTTTTCAAAACAGTGCATATTTTATTAAAATAATGCCACGGTTCTCAAATCCAGATATCACACGAATCCAAATCTCAATGCGTAATTCCATGCAATGTGTCGTATGCCGCATAAAATCGTACTATGAGTAAAAGGGGATAAACCGCTCCTTAAAAAGGGTCCAGTTGAAAACATTTCATGCGGTCCTCAATTTTTAAATCAAAGTCATCATCATCTATATAAGTGCATGAGTATGTATGTATGTAGGCATGGATGCACAAAGATATATATATCTACGCAAGTATGGATGTACAGTATGTATATGTGCCAATATGCGACAGAATCATGTCTAATCATCAATGATGCGATAACCAAAATGATATATGGTTCGTAGCAATCCTATAGTGCGAGTGTCATGGCAATCACAAACGGTGTGGGTGTAACAAACAAATAGTGCTCGTGCAGCTTGAACCGTTAGTAACAGTGCGGTGTTACATAACTACTGTTTCTATATGCAACAAGGGATGGGTACACTATAATAGTACATATACACAAGAAATATATATATATGTGTGTGTGTGTGTGTGTATTTGCGACCAAACTACCTTATCAAGCCTTGACGCTTAACGCCATACGAGCGATTTCCCCGTAGATGTTAAATATACCCACCGTGGTCTCGTGCTAAGTGTAGCCGACTACTTGCTTCCCCTTCTTTGCGGCGTCCGACGTACCCGCCTATGAACCTAGAATTTACACAAAGAATACGCTTAAGCTAAAATCCTACAAAAACGCGATAGTAAGGCAATATGGAAAAAGTACCGTCGCAAGCTAAACGCGTGAACTCGATACAGTAAATTGTGCGTGTGCTAAACCCAAAACTACCCCGATGCGCTGTGATGCACAGAACCCACCAGACCATCACAAAGCGTACGTGTCGCGTTAAACACAAAACTCAAATTTAAAGGCAACTGGTTCCATATTTTTATCTGGAAGAAAACCCCAAAAGCAAACAAAACCAAGCACTGTAAAACCAACACAGACACCACCCTGCAAAACACCAACACCCAAAGCAAGGGGGGCCGGCGACGCCGGAATTGCGAGGGAGGTCGCCGGAATTTATTAGGTGGAACGGGTTCGAACTTCAACCCAAAATCCTAGCTACCCTGTACACTATTCTGTATATGTTTGCAACACAAGAAAATGCTCACAGACATAGCAGGTCACTCGTATCATAAAACTTGGTTTAAAAACGTTTTAAAAACACTAAATTGAAACATTATGGTATTTTAGTGTAACTGAAGCAATAACTTAGTTTAAACAACACTAATAGCACTTAACTAAGTTAACCATACTCTAATATCCCTCACTTAACCTAAACTTCACTTGAACCATCTCATTAGCACTAAATCGCACAAAAACATAATTTTTAGCTAACAAAACTACAAGTTATGCAAAAGAGTGATTTGAGTGAATTTAATACCTCCAAATGATCTTAGGGAAGTCCAACTTGCTGCACTTTCCTTCAAAGGCAAGGATTTGCCACCAAGACCCACAAAAGAGGCATTTTGCAAGGTTTTTATGAAGAAAATGTGAGCTTTTTGTGTAGAGATTGTGTTTGAATTCCAAGAGAAGCAAAAGAAGAATAAGAAGGAGGATATGTTGCTGCTGCTGCTGTTGCCTCTGCTGGAATGCAGAAAATGGGAGGAAGAGAGAGAAATGAGAGAGGTATGGTCAAAAGTCAAGGCCCATTCTTCACCTAACCCAAACCATGCCTCCCTTTATTTTATTTTTATTTTTAATTAAGGGTTTTGACTTGATTTTTATGAGGAGAAGAACCCTGCAAGAGGGAAAAACAAAGTGGCTACAAGTTAACACTTAACCTAGGTGATTCGGGTTGTGCATGCTAACCAAATTTGGCTTAGGAAAATTAGTTAAGAAAATTTGCTAATTAAGTGAACATTAACCTAATTTATAATTAATAAAACCCGTTTATATATAAAAACACACCTTATCACAAATAAAACTGATTTTATTTTAGGTTAAGTGGAAATTTAAAATTTACGAGGTTTTATGAAAAACACGCATTACCGCTAATTAACTCGAAAATTAATCTAACGAATTTCAAAGCGTTACATCTTTGATAATTGCTTTGGAACTGGTTTTGATTTTAGGTTTGGTTTTGGTTCTGAGCAAAATTAGGATGATTCCTCCATCCCTGATTATACGTGGAAGAATAAGGATCGTTTCTAGGTCGCTGCTGAAATGTAGCATTAGTGTGTTCTTGACCTTGAAACGGTGCATTTGAAGGACATTCTTCCATCAGATGTGATGGATCGGAACAGCAACCACATACGGTCTTGGGGAGCGTAACCTGGTTTAGGGAGATTGATGAGAATTTGTTCTCCATAGCATCGAGTTTCTTTTGTATTGCTGCCATTTCGGCTTTTACTGCTATAGAAACATCAAGCTGATGGATACCTCCCCTAGATGACGGTCTAATGCTTTCCCACTGTAAATTGTGTTCAGCGAGATCTTCCAGAAATTTCCAAGCTTCACCATCGTATTTGGACATGAAATTACATTGACACATGGTTTCAAGCATCTGCTTTGTCGCTGGAGTAATGCCTTCATATATAATTTGGCATAGATCCCATCTATGTATTCCATGATGAGGACATTGGACAAGCAGATCCTAAAACCGTTCAAATCACTTCCAAAATGGTTCATTGGGAAGCTGGGTAAACTGGTTGATTTCGCTCCGAACACGGGCAGTCTTATGATTGGGGGAAAATTCCTTAAGGAATGCTATCACGAATTCATCCCAATTGGTAATAAAGTGCGCGGCAGTGTTATAAAACCATTTTTCTGCTAAATCGCACAAAGTAAAAGAAAGAAGACGCAAACGCATAGCATCCACTGAAAGTTGTGATGTACCCATCATTACGTTTTCGAATTTAGTGATAAAAGCATATGCGTCTTCAGACTTAAGCCCGTGAAATTTAGACAACAGGTTGATGAAGTGGGGTTTAATTTTAAAATTATCCCCATTAGCTGGTGGAATAGATTAATAGGTAGGAAGGGGACCGCATATAGGATAGCATCTCTCTTGGAGAGAAATGCACGGTGGATTCTATGCACCGACGGGTGGTGGCAGGGTGGTGTATAATCTGATAGAGAACCGTCTATCTCGGTCGATATAGTGGGTGGAGCGAAAAAAGAAATGAAGAAGTACCGACTTTGAAGTCGATAGCAGGAACGCGGACAAGACGGGCACTAGAATCCCGTGTCCAGCCGAGCATGCACTAAGTAGGTTTAGCGCAAGTGGCAGCGTGTGTGTGATTTAAAATTGGTTTGTTTTGAAAAGTGTCGGACGTGAGACAAATCACACAAAAATGAACAATGAACCATAGAAGTAAGGTTACCTAGGTTAAGTCTTTAGACCGCTCCTTGACTTCCAAAGGACAAGCCACAGGATTAATCCTCTACCACCTCTTTATCGCTCTTGTGGCCTGGTAAGTACCAGGTAAATCCCAGGTATCCGCTATACGAATCATCGAAAATAGCAAGCCTAATTAAGTAACCACTTACCTAGACACACTTTTCTAGGAACCACAAAAGAAATGCGGATAAGCGATAGATTACCCACGACCTTCCTCTGTCTTTATTGAGCGTGACAGTCCTTAGAGTATTGGTCTAGATATTTTTTAATTAATGTAGTCTGATTCGGATGCTCGTTTTGTGATTTGTGGGGCCTAGGAAGGGTGATGAAATCCCCACCTAATCTGAATTTGGTCTTTGGCCCTTAATGTCCGTATTAAAATATGCACAAACAAACCAATTAGAAAACTTGCAAAAAGATTTTTGAGCAGCGATATTTTATTGGATTTCAAAGGAGAGAGAAGGAGATAGGAAAGTTACCACAGAAGTTGGGAAGCAAGATCCCCCAATTCCACCGCGGTTCCGCCGCAAACATGGTCATTTGGCCACAGTTTGGCGGCCGAATCAGGAGATCTTTTGAAGATTTTTGTTACGTGGCCTCCCTAGGTCCTCTGGATCTTGATGAATGTTTCTGAATCTCTGTTTTCTCAAATCTGTGACTCCAGATCCCCTTGCAAAATTCACACAATAATCGTTAATACACAATTTGTTGTTTTGTTTATTTATGATATGGATCGAATAACAATTCAACACGAATAGTAAGAAAAAAAATTGTGCACATATCCCCGGCAACGACGCCATTTGATTGGTTCTGTAAAGTGTGTGTAGTAACCGCAATCAATAACGATGTCGCGTGTAGCTAGACCGAGATGAGTACGGGTCGTTCTCAGGGAAACGTTGAATCTTTTAATCTTACTTTTGGCGTATTGATTAGGAAAGGAGGAAGAATAATGAATAGTGGAGAATGGTTGTAGATTCTAAATCTACGTCAATCACAGATGTAGGATATAGATCAAGATTAACTACGGATGTAGGTTTTATATTAGAAGGGGCTTGTAGGGTTCGTTAAGATTTAGTAGTCATGGATGATTAATTAAAGATTACTCCTTTTATCCTTTAATAGATTTAAAACTATATCGACAGTGATGCATGTAGATTAAGGTTTCTGGAGGGAATAGGGTTCCGACTCTTAACCTCTATCTTGACATGGATCTCCGTTCATGTCTAGCCTTTACCTAAACAATTGTTAGTCTAATCTCTAATTATGGTCGTGAATATCAATGAATTGATAGCACGCCCGATTAGGATGTTAACAATTCTTTTGGTAAAGTTTATAAACTTTATAGGACGTAAAAGGAGTTAAAGGATTTTAATCATCCATTGATCTACCCTAATCTTACGAACCCTAACAAGTGGAGAATTACTCGTGCACGATGGAGATAGAAGAAATGATAGAGATCATGAAGAAATATAATGCAATAAGAATAAAACAACTACCTTTATTAATCAACATAATCAATTACGCTTTGTTCCTTTAGAAAGTGATTAGAAAACCCTAGTTTGCTTCTCGATCTCTTCTTAAGGAGGTTGATGTGTTAGTGATATGTATGCCCTAGAGGCCATTACTGTACATACGATTTATATTGTAGTGGATGCTTGGACATATATATGGAGGGCTTTCTTGCTCGACATGATAGTATGCTATCTGGTTGCTCTTTATCTTAACATGTACACTGATTGTCTCTATGTTACATGTTGATAAAGCCCTTAGGATGAGTACTTGACTAGCAGGATTATGATGCAGATCATACTAGTGGGGACGATGTAGTCGCTAAGTACATCTTTCAAATGTTCCTAGTCGTAGGTGTATCAAGACAGGACATCGATATACCAGAGTAGACTAGCGTATAATTTCTCGACCCATGTAGATGGGCGATGGATGATCCCATATCTATTAGTGTTTGATATCAGGGACAGTATACGGGTGCTCAGTGGAGACTGGGTACACTGGACGGACTCGCCGAGAACTCCTAGATGGTATTATACCTTACGTCAGATGGCAGTTCTCTGGTGGCACTATTACAGGTTAGTCTGTAGACCCGAGATCGTCATAGAGTCGTATGTGATTCCCACTGTGCTTTGATTTCCACCTTACCACGTTCAAGAGAACGTGGAAAAAGGTGGCTTTTGGGTACAGTCCTGGGTCACATAGAGACAATAAGAGATAGTAGGGGTTTCGTCTCTCCCGGTATTAGGAGTTGACGTTGCGCTGTGCTCGATTGGCTATAACAGGAAGTCCCTGACCAGGGCTGCTCTAGAGATATACCGGTAAGTGTTATCAGTAGTTTCTCGACCCGTTATGAGCCTCAAATCGACACGACTTATCAAGTTACTGGGGTCTGACGTTTACCACTCCTAGACGAGATATGCGATATATCAGACGAAGAGACCGGACTGTACGGTAGTGTTACTGATTAGATTCGCAGGAGTACGTGCAGGCTTGCTTGTTGATCTTCTGATCGCTCAATACCCGGGTGGCCGTTACGTTTAGCAGACCGCTTGCGGCTTGTGGGTGTTTGATATGATCATTACCTACTGCCGGCGTATTGACGAGTCTTTAGAGTCCTACACAGGGGTTCCTGCCTCAAGTGAAACAGAGTTGGAGCACATATGTGATATGTGCGGGACCGAGATTAATACTATATGAGATACCGTATTCTATTCTCACGATTTGTGACATTGATCGGTTATATGCGATATAGCCGGGTTATCGGGTCAAGTGTTGATTTGATAAGTTGTTACATATGATATTAGTCGGTTATATGTTCTATAGCTGGATTATTAAATCAAGAGTTGATTTGATAATCTAATGTATAATTATATATTTAAAATATTACATTACATTAACTAGTATTAGCTCACTGATGATTCTTTTCTCACTAGATTGTGCATAAGTGTATATGTGATATATATTTGTGTACATAATTATGTGTCATGCTTGATGATACATGCAACAATGGTGTGTGTATGACTTGTACCATGTATGGTTTAAATTGCTAGGGTTTTATTTATTTTGGTAATTACAAAACTAATTGATTTTGTCATGGTTGATAAGCTTGTAGAAGATTGTAGTTCTTTGACTAAGACTTCATGTTTTGTTTTACATAAGATATTTGTTAATCCTACCAATTAACCTAGCCTTGGTTAAGTCTCTACAAAGGTTATGTATATGATACTTAACTCAACATGGTTGCTTGACTCTCATTCTCTCTTGATAATTCATCATCTTCTTCAAGAGATCAAGAAAAGAGTTTTCTAGGGTTTGAGTTTATGATGAAAAAGTGTGAGAAAATGAAATCTAAAGTGTGCCCACTTCCTACTTCATCATCCTCTACTACTTGCCATTTAGTATAGCGTGTTTGCTTCACTAATTCCATAATTAGTGAAGAGATAGCTTGGGTTAGTGTCTCCTCGACGTAGATCATTTTTGGCCTCGAAGTCTTTGAAGCAAGCATGTTCGTTTCTTCAAGGGAGCCTCTCTAGAGTCCGGAGTTCACGATCGCAGCGAAGGGACGACTACATGGAGCTAATGAAGTGAAGGACCGGTCTACAAAGATTGTATTCCTTGCTCACTAGACTTGCAAAGTGTTTGCATTTATATTTCCGTCGATTTCTAGTTAACGATTCTTAGTTAGGGTTAGCTAAAACGGCAAAAATTTGAATTTGGCATGGACGATGCCTCCCGAAACCTTACTGCCGTCTTAGGTAACCCTGCAGTGGTATCAGAGTCATGCTAGAAATTTATACGGATTTTTTTAAGACTACGAAACCGAAATACTCCAAAACTTGAAATGTGAAAATCATGTTTCCGTCGATTTTAAATATTTGTCAAAAAAAAATTTAAACAAGTACTGAGTGCTATAGTTGATATAACATGAACACTGGAGAAATTTGAGGCCATTCTGAGAAAAAGTGGCCCACCACCATACCCTAGATCTCGGCCAAAAATCGAGCTTACCCACTCAAATTTTTTCAGTGTTCCAGTTACTGGGTTTTGGTGTTTCAGGTGTTGTTCGTTTTTTGCTAATTTTGCATATGATATAATCTTACACTATAAACAATTCGGAGTGTTTTGTATTCATAGTTTTAACATTGTTTCGGGTTATTCGCATGAAGTCTAGGCGAAGTTAAAAAGTTCGATCGAATGTCAAAAACCCAATTTTCCAAGTTTAACGTATTCGGAGAAACATGCAAGTAATTCTATGAACCCTATAGAAGAATGAAACCCTAACTCGACTTTTTGGATGGCGGAACCGTGGTCAAACCCTATGGTTTGTCGTAGTTCCGTGGCGACACGAGTGAGGCTTGGGTTTGCCCTTTTACGGCTGGTGCATAGGTACTGTGGCATTTTCTGGGTATTACAAAAACTGTACTCAAGTGTTGAGCTGTCGGGAAATTGTGGGACCTTGATGAATCGATCGAAAAGTTTAACGTCGTCCGGATATTATGTGATGGGATACAATATTTGGAATCCACAAATGTAGTTATGAGATAACTAATTTGAAGTTTATAAATCTAGCAGTTTAGTCTCATTTGATTGGTTGCCACGGGATTTTGATGCGATCAAAAGTCTGTTGCAATCACGTAGCGTACGCGGATACACGCCAGGTAACATTATTAGACAGCCACGCCCCAAAGCCCCGACCAAGTGACTGTAGGAGAACCCCGTCACCAAAAGCATCCATTCGGGTGTTCGCGGCAGCGGTGTTCCGCCTTAGTGCACTTCGTCGACTGCATTGGGGGGGTGGGGCCGTCTACTAAAGTTTCCGACGAGCATTCGATCAGAATGTTGGGAATCTTGTTTAATTGCCCGACTTGATATTGAAAAGTTTTTTCGAGATCGAGACTAAAATGCGTGGTTTATAATAGTTAGACATGCGATGTCTAAGGAATTCAATTGGTTATGCATGTGATGTCTAAGGTGGTTACGGATTCCAACTGTTGTAGTTTTTCACTTTCTTTTCGGCGACCGTAAGTTTAATATGTGGTGTATCGCCGGTTTCATTACTATATATCAACGACAATTAGGATACGCATATTTACTTACGTTGATGACATTTGATGTTATGTGTTGCTGTGATATGTTATATTGGATCGTCGTATTTTTAATAGCCGGGGGTTTTAAGTGAGATAGAGTTTTTCATTTTCATTCATGTAAAATTCATTGTATGTAATATTCTTTTATTAGGGCACTTCCGGGCTGAGAATGATATCACCATTGTATATTATTTACTTTTCCGCATTAGGATAGACCCAAGGAGGAGAGCACAAGTAACCGGGTTCTAGGGTCCAGTAGGAGACCATCTCGAGGAGTCGAGACCGGGTCTCCTAACTCTAGAATTGGTAGGGTTGCTTTCCGCTCTCGTAGGGGTCTAGGGGTGTGGGATTGGCTATTCATCACGACCAGGGAATCCGTGTTATATACAGGCTTAATTTAAAACACGGAAAGCGTAGCATATCTAATATTTCATATGTTGTTTTCTGCAGCGATATCTGTGATGTGATCATTTGATATGATGAGATGAATACAGGATATAGTATATGTGATATATTATATAGACGTTGCATATGTTTTACACCCGCGCTAGCACTGCCCCGCTCTGCCGTTAGTTGTAAGTCCACGTTGCCCACCCCGGTGCTTGCGGGAAGGCGGAAACGGTATAAAAATCGAATTTTTTCTACTCTAGGCAACATGGACTAGACAAAGACGGGATCTTTACTAAACAAAAACTAACTAAAGCTAACTATAAATTAGCTACATGGAAGAATGGTTATACCTAGGGCTTTATGCTCTTCTCTCCTTGCTCCTTGTAGTGAATGGAAGTGATCTCCTTGTCGTCTTCTCTCGTCGAAGAAGGATCCACCCGAGAGCCTCAACCTTTGGCTTCAACTTCAAGCTAGAAGTAACTAAAGTGCTAGAAGTGCTAATCCTAGAACCTTAGATGAGAGTAGAGATTATCAAGAAGAGGTTTTTCTCAAGCTCAAGTGTTTCTCAACACATGAGAGGGGAGAGCTTGAGAGAGAGGAAGAGGAGGAGAGAGAAAGCATATGATAGAATGAGAGAATAAAATGAACCATTCTCTCATATATGGGTGAATTATGTAAATTGATAAATAGCAAGATAATTGTCATGGCTTAATCAAGACATGACCATTATCATTTCATTTTTAATGCAAATTGCAAGGATCAAAGAACATCTTTTATATGAAATGATGATGGTCAAAGTGTCAACCTAGGTCAACAAGTCAAGAATGTCAAATGGTCAACAACCCTAACCATGCACAATTATATTCAACTAATATCAATTAATCATAATACACACATAAGCATTAGGGTTAATAAAATGACAATGGTCATTAACCCTAATCAAAGTCCTCCCCCTCTGTCTCAATCAACTGTGCATACGCACCCGTATTCATGATCCGAGGAACACGATTACAAAGAGATAAAACCAATCCTAAATCATATACTAGGATCTGGCTTAAACCAAAGCCCGCTAGTATAAGCTGTCCGGACAGCAAACGTGCACAAGTGCGCGGATGTGAACGAACCCTGTCGCAAAACCATGCGACCTCTACTCATTTTGCCTAAAGGTGAATAGCTCTCTGTGTGGGACTCTAAAGACTCGACACTACGCTGGCAGTGGGTTTAACTACAGACCGCAAGCGGCACTAGCTGTACGTAACGGTCCCCAGGTAGATGCCGATTAGAAGACTGACGAGGTGAACCCATCTGAAATCCTACTGAGCCTGTATGTGACAGTCTCCGTACAGTCCGTTCTGTTCGTCTGATACATCGCATAGCGGGCATAGGGGGTGGTAAACGTCAGTCCCCTAATAGCGGTAAAAGTCGTGTCGGAGTGTAGCCCAGAACACCCTGAGATAACACTGGAAACCTACCAGTATATCACGCTTGCCCTGTCCTGGGACTACTCGTGTAATGGCTCTCCTAGACACAGCGCGATGTCAATCCCCAATACCGGGAGAGACGAATCCTGTCTAACCGTCACTGCCTCCAAGTGCTTCGGGACTGCACCCAACTACTACCTGTTTGCACGACTCCTTTGAGCCGTGGTAGGGTAGTAATCAAAGTACAGTGGGAACACAGTCGAGGCAAAGTGACAGTGTCAAGTCAGCGGACTAAGCTGTACTCATGTCACCTGGAAACTGATAACTGACGATAGGTATAATACCAACCAACAGTTCCCGACGAGTCCTGTCCAGTGTACTCATAACCTAACGAGCACCCGCATACTATCTCAAGTACGACGTACTGACAGCTGTGGGACAGACCATCTCCCACGCTGGGATGAGAAGCGCATACGCTAATCTACTCTGGAGTATCGATACCCTGTCTCGATAGTCCAACGACTAGGGACCTGTATAAGGATGTGCTTATGGATTACCCAGCCCCACGAGTGTGAGCGCCATCACAATGCTGGTAATCAAGCAAAGATCCTAAGGGCTCTACTAATATGTATATAAGCGATATGCTAAAAGAAACACATGCACATATTAAAGCAGAGACAAACCAAGTAGCATACTACCATTTCGAGCAAGATTGTATATACAACTGTGAATATCCCAAGCTTCCATCAAGTAATATACATACTAGTATGATACAGTAATGGCCTCTACGGCATATACACTATC
Source organism: Agapanthus africanus (assembly GCA_030015575.1). Taxonomy (NCBI): domain Eukaryota; kingdom Viridiplantae; phylum Streptophyta; class Magnoliopsida; order Asparagales; family Amaryllidaceae; genus Agapanthus; species Agapanthus africanus. The sequence continues at coordinate 462,285,603 of CM057337.1, read as the reverse complement.
AATCTCCCACTTGCACTAAGGCCATGTACTGGCGTATCGAAGACCTATCATCTCGATCAGCCGCTCGAACTGAGTCTGGGATAAGGCCTTCGTGAATGGATCTGCAGTGTTATCTTCTGAAGCAACCCTCCGAACCTCGATCTCCTGGCGATCCACGATCTCCCTGATCAGGTGATACCGCCTCAAGATGTGTCTGGATTTCTGATGGGACCTGGGTTCCTTCGCTAAAGCTATAGCCCCGTTGTTGTCGCAATACAGAGGTATTGGATCAACAATAGACGGAACCACCTGAAGTTCTTTCAAGAACTTCCTAATCCAGACAGCTTCTTTTGCGGCATCAGATGCAGCGATGTATTCCGCTTCCATAGTCGAGTCAGTAACGGTTTCCTGTTTGGAGCTCTTCCAACACACCGCCCCTCCATTAAGGGTAAAGACAAAACCCGACATGGACTTGGAATCATCCTTGTCACTCTGGAAGCTGGAGTCAGCAAAGGCCTCAATCTGGAGGTCTTTTCTGCCATACACCAAGAACATCTCCTTAGTCCTTCTCAGGTACTTGAGAATGTTCTCTACCGCTATCCAATGTTTCTCCCCAGGGTTTGACTGATACCTGCTTACCACACTCAGTGCATAAGCCACATCTGGTCTGGTACACAACATCGCATACATTATAGAGCCTACCGCAGAAGCGTAGGGTATAATAGACATGCGATCCCTCTCCAAATTAGTCTTGGGAGACATCTCTTTGGAGAGGGTGAACCCGTGACAAGCCGGTAGATTACCGCGCTTGGAATCTTCCATACTGAATCTTTTCATTATGGTGTCGATGTACCTGGACTGTGAGAGTCCTCAAATCCTCTTGGATCTGTCACGGTAGATCCGGATCCCCAGAATGTATGAGGCAACACCCAGGTCTTTCATGGAGAACCTGTGTGACAAGAACCCCTCGATAGATTGTAGCATAGGAATGTCATTTCCTATTAAGAGAATGTCATCCACGTATAAAACGAGGAATACTACAGTTCTCGCTACAAATCTACAATAGATGCATGGTTCATCAGGATTTTTGATAAAGCCAAATTCCTTGACCGTCTCATCAAAACAGATGTTCCAACTCCACGATGCCTGCTTTAGTCCATAAATGGACTTAAGCAACTTGCACACCTTTCCGCTGCTCCCACTCTGAATGAAACCCTCTGGCTGGTCCATATAGACACACTCCTCTAAATGTCCATTTAGAAAATGGCCTTTACGTCGATCTGCCAAATTTCATAATCGTGGAAGGCAGCAATGGCAAGAAGGATCCGAATGGATTTCAGCATAGCTACTGGAGAAAAGGTTTCGTCATAGTCTAAACCAGGTCGCTGACGAAAACCCTTTCCAACCAGTCTAGCTTTATAGGTCTCAACCTGTCCATCTACACCAATCTTCCTTTTGAAGATCCACTTGCATCCTACGGGTTTTACCCCATCTGGAGCAATGACCAACGTCCATACTTTGTTGGTGTACATGGACTCCATTTCGGTCCGCATTGCATCCAGCCATTTTACCGAGTCGACGCTCTGAATGGCTTGCTGGAAGCTAGTAGGCTCATCACAATCTATGATGCAATCCTCTCTATCCCCGTCTATAAGAAAACCGTAGTATCTCTCGGGCGGATGAGACTGCCTACTACTCCTGCGGAGTGGCATGGGAATGTCCTGATCTTTCGAACCCTCTGGTTCTACTAAGCTTTCAGTAATAGCTTGTGGTTCTGGAATTTCTTCCAGTTCTATTGCGCTCCCACTTATTTCTTTTTCTAAGAACTGATGTTCCAGAAAATGGGCATTACGAGAAACAAGGACTTTTTGTTCCTCTGCGTAATAGAAAAGATACTCCCCGGAGTTCTTTGGGTATCCCACAAACTTGCACAGTACTGAGTGTGCATCTAGTTTGTCCGTATGCTGATTTTTGACATAAGCTGGACATCCCCAAATCTTCAGGTATTGAAGATAGGGTTTCTTCCCACTCCATAACTCATATGGTGTGGTAGGCACAGTCTTAGTGGGAACTCGGTTCAAAAGGTATGCAGCTGATTCTAGCGCATATCCCCAGAACGATCGCGGTAACTCAGCGTTACTCATCATGGACCGTACCATATCCAATAGGGTCCGGTTCCGTCTCTCCGATACACCGTTATGTTGCGGAGTGTATAGAGGAGTAAGCTGAGAGAGAATTCCATTCTCTTTTAAGTAACCCAGGAACTCGGCACTCAAGTATTCTCCACCTCGATCAGATCTTAGTGTCTTGATACTTTTACCTGTTTGTTTTTCTACTTCATTCTTATATTCCTGGAATTTCTCAAAAGCTTCGGATTTATGCTTCATTAAGAAGACATGTCCGAATCTTGAAAAATCATCCGTAAAAGTAATGAAGTAAGAATAACCACTTCGTGCATGTGTAGATATTGGACCGCACACGTCGCTGTGTACGAGTCCCAAGAGCTCGCTCGCTCTTACTCCGTGTCCAGTGAACGGAGTCTTTGTCTTCATTCCTTTGAGACAGGATTGACAAGTTGCATACGATTGATATTCGAACGGATCCAAATATCCTTCTGCATGTAACTTAGTCATCTCTCTCATTGATGTGACCCAGTCTACAATGCCATAAGAAAGTTTTATTGATTTCTGGAGACTTTCTTTCGTGTGTATTCTGGATATTGAAAATATGTGGTTGGTTTAATACGTATATACCGTTGTTTAATGTACCTGACCCAATCAAAACTTGATTAAGGTGAATGTTCACTACAATACTTACAAATGCAAATTCATAACCTTCTTTAGATAATAAAGATGCAGAAATGATATTACAGGTTGCATTTGGTACAAAATAACAACTACGCAAAACCAAAAAGTGTCCATCTGACAATCCCAGGTGATAGTCCCCCACGGCCTCAGCATCCATGCTAGCTCCGTTTGCAACTCTGAGGGTCATATCACCTGCCTTCAAAACTCTACGCTTTCTCAACGCCTGCAAAGAATTACAGATATGAGATCCTGATCCGGTATCCAATACCCAGGAAGTAGAGTTTATTGATAGACAGTTTTCAATAACATACACACCTGAAGCTGAAGCCGCAACTTGCTTCAGATCCTGGGTTCTACCTTTCCAAGCCTTGCAATCCTGTTTCCAGTGTCCCCTTTTGTGACAGTAAAAGCACTCTTCTTTCCCCACAAGCTTTCCCGCAACCTTTGTTGCTTTTGCCTTTCCTTTTCCCTTCGTATCCATTTTACTGACACCGCCTCTTGGTTTGGCGGGGGCTTTCTTCTTCTTGCCCTTTGCTTTCGCCCTGGACCTAGAAGAGGAAGATCCTCCTACAAACAAAGTGGATGTCTTCCTACCTTTCTGTAGGGTGCCCTCTGCACTCCTCAGCATGTTGAGGAGCCCTGAAAGTTCAACTTCCTTTTCCTGTAAGTTGAAGTTCAGGATGAACTGGGCGTAAGTGGAAGGAAGGGACTGGAGAATCAAGTCCGTATAGAGCTCATTCTCCAACATGGTCCCAAGTTCCGCGAGCTCCTCTACGTAGCCAATCATCTTAAGCACGTGTTCCGCTACCGATGATCCGATGGCCAACCTTGCCGAAAACAACTTCTTCGACACTTCGTATCTGGCGATACGAGACTGCTCTCCATACAGTTCTTTTGTATGAAGAAATATGGACTCTAGGTCCATATTCTCGTGCCTCCTCTGATGTTCGTTGTCCATCGAGGCAAGTACGAGGCATTTGGCCTTCGCGCAATCTATTTCCCAGGTCTTACGGATTTCCCTATCCGCGACACTGGTTTTGGGACCTGGGACAGGGGGAGCTTTGGTGGTCAGGAGATACCCCAACTTGTCGTAAGTGATTGCCATCTTGACATTCCTGAGCCAATCTTTGTAGTTTGGCCCTGTCAGTATGTTTTTATCTAGTAATAACTTAAGTCCGGTCATCTTGAATGGTCACTGCAATTAGGAGAGAGAAAAGAAACACTTTAGCATGATGCTCTTGCAAGTTTATAGTGGTTTTTAGTTTGTCTAAACAGGATGGTTCCCACTGTTTCTCGAATCCCTTCTCAAACCATAAAGAAAAAATTAGTCGGGATCAATCTCACCGTACAATACTTGCTTAACCGTTCAGCCAGGCCAGTGTCGGTACATCGAGGGAGGTTTTCCAACGCTTTCGCGAAGTTCCTTAATTAAGTAACCTCTTTTCCCTGTGGGCGTAGCCCCGCTAACACCTTTCTAGACACCTACTAGGTTTATAGTATTGATCGTTAAGTGAGAGTTTTCCCGAGGAGTAGCATATACTCACAGTAGGATCGGGATCCAAATATCATAGCGTGAAAAAACCGAAGGAATCCTACCAGAATCATCACACTCCAAATGGTATGCAGCGCTAGCAAGTTTCAGTACTTATGAAACTCCCGATGTGGATTTTTGCCCCATGCTCTTTTGACCTTGGCGTGAGGTCAAAATGTCATAAGTCACATGTCAAGTTCTTCCCATCATTATCCCGGTTAATTTGAACCCACCCGTACCTACCCTTGACGTAAGCCAAAATGGCAGTACGACTGTCTCAAACCAACGCATTCTATCTATGCAACAAATAAATATCCGGCAGCTACCAATCACTATGCCTTGGCGTGAGGTCAAAATACATAGCTTGAATACTACCGAACATTTAACTGAAATGATGGAGGGCTACGAATGGTTTTGGCGAAACCGTGAACGTAGTGAACTTGATATAATCGATGGAATGAGATAGCTTTTAAAAGGAGTGGTTCAAGCTCCTCGTTTAAAAGTTTAGTTTTGAAAAGAACCGAGTGGTTTTCAAAGTATTCCAATCGACTTTTACTTGGTTTATTTTCTTGCATTAGTTCTTTTAATGCATCCCATCATTTAAGCCTACCATTGCAGAAAACAACCAAAATATGACGTACGCTTATGCCATTCGCATTCGCCACGGGGCCCCGTCATCACCCGTTAGGTTACTTAACTAACGACAGAGCGGGGGCTGGGCTAGCGCGGCTGTAAAACATAAGCAACGCCTAAATAGTTATAGTATATAGATATATAGCAATGATAGACATTACAGATCACAGATGAATACATTGGATATACTAGGAATCCGCAATCTGTTCGAGCCTACAACGAAAAGCGGATTACACGGTCGCGGTGAATAGCCAATACCCCACCCAAGACCCCTACGGGTGCGGCAAACTACCCGCCAAGTACCCGAAGCGAAGCAACCTCCCTCAACACCGTGAGTAGGCCACTCGGCACTTCGAGATACCCGGTAGTTTGTGCACCCCTTCCATGGGTCTATCCTTGGAGCAAAAACAGTAAAAAGAATTATACAATGACGGCTACAACCCCGACCCGGTTGTGCGGCCAAACAAATAATAATACATCAATTTACATATTACATGAATGAAAGAAAAAGAAACACTCATCTCACATCCACCCCGGCTATTCACCCGCGACAATCCAACGCATTCATATACACATACCATCAACAAACACAGATCACAGATATGTATAACCCCCACTAATCGACGTATAGCGATTAGCGGACGTTCAATATATATAAACATCAATGATATAACCCATTAGTCAAAGTGTAGTGAAGTTCGATCAAAAATACGGATTTATAGGCCCCCAAAAACAAATTTCTTTTCTGGAAAACCTGGGCACAAATAAACCATCTTAAAAATCCCAAAACCATGTCAGAAGAACACTACACTAAACTCGATCCAGAACCGAGTCTACTCGGCCGCGGTTGTGCGGCAATAGCTTGCTATTGCCGCAGAACCGCGGCGATTTGAACGATTCACTGGACCGGGTTTGGTGAGTTTCTTAAAAAAACCCTGAGATGATTTTTGACGTATGATTTTTTATTTTTAGAGCAGAAAAAATTTCAACAGAAAGTTAGGGTTTTCATGTTTTGGTTTTGCGATTTTTCAGATCAAACATCCATACACTTTACTACCAAGCTAGTTTATGTTTAGTTAGGCTCTGATACCACTGTAAGTCCAGGTTGCCCACCCCGGTGCTTGCGGGAAGGCGGAAACGGTATAAAAATCGAATTTTTTCTACTCTAGGCAACATGGACTAGACAAAGACGGGATCTTTACTAAACAAAAACTAACTAAAGCTAACTAGAAATTAGCTACATGGAAGAATGGTTATACCTAGGGCTTTATGTCCTTCTCTCCTTGCTCCTTGTAGTGAACGGAACTGATCTCCTTGTCGTCTTCTCTCATCGAAGAAGGATCCACCTGAGAGCCTCAACCTTTAGCTTCAACTTCAAGCTAGAAGTAACTAAAGTGCTAGAAGTGCTAATCCTAGAACCTTAGATGAGAGTAGAGATTATCAAGAAGAGGTTTTTCTCAAGCTCAAGTGTTTCTCAACACATTTTGGCTTCAACTTCAACTCATTTTGCCTAAAGGCGAATAGCTCTCTTTGTGGGACTCTAAAGACTCGACACTACGCTGGCAGTGGGTTTAACCACAGACCGCAAGCAGCACTAGCTGTACGTAACGGTCCCCAGGTAGATGCTGATAAGAAGACTGACGAGGTGAACCCATCTGAACTCCTACTGAGTCTATATGTGACAGTTTCCGTACAGTCCGGTCTGTTCATCTGATACATAGCATGGCGGGCCTAGGGGGCGGTAAACGTTAGTCCCCTAATAGCGGTACAAGTCGTGACGGAGTGTAGCCCAGAACACCCTGAGATAACACTGGAAACCTACCAGTATATCTCGCTTGCCCTGGCCAGGGACTACTCGTGTAATGGCTCTCCTAGACACAGCGCGATGTCAACCCCCAATACCGGGAGAGACGACTCCTGTCTAACCGTCACTGCCTCCAAGTGCTTCGGGACTGCACCCAAATACTACCTGTTTGCACGACTCCTTTGAGCCGTGGTAGGATAGTAATCAAAGTTCAGTGGGAACACACTTGAGGCGAAGTGACAGTGTCAAGTCAGCGGACTAAGCTGTACTCATGTCACCTGGGAACTGATAACTGACGAAAGGTATAATACCAACCAACAGTTCCCGACGTGTCCTGTCCAGTGTACTCGTAACCTAATGGGCACCCGCATACTATCTCAAGTACGACGTACTGACGGCTGTGGGACAGACCGTCTCCTACGCTGGGATGAGAAGCGCATACGCTAGTCTACTCCGGAGTAACGATGCCCTGTCTCGATAGTCCAACGACTAGGGACCTGTATAAGGATGTGCTTATGGATTACCCAGCCCCCACGAGTGTGAGCGCCATCACAACGCTGGTAATCAAGCAAAGATCCTAAGGGCTCTACTAATATGTATATAAGCGATATGCTAAAAGAAACACATGCACATATTAAAGCAGAGATAAACCAAGTAGCATACTACCATTTCGAGCAAGATTGTATATACAACTGTGAATATCCCAAGCTTCCATCAAGTAATATACATACTAGTATGATACAGTAATGGCCTCTAGGGCATATACATTAACAATAGTTACCTAACCTAACAGTGCACGAGGGGACATCGAGGCGAATGCGGATGGCATAAGCGTACGTTGTATTTATCTGTGATGTTTAGGTAACTTAAAATGATAGGACTACATTAATGAGATTAACGAAAGAAAATAAACCTAAAGATATTGTGGAATCGAATTTTCAAAAACAGGTAGCTCTAGTTGTTGCTTTGCATAACGGTGTTCCTTGTAGAACATCCAGCACCTTATTCGACAAGGAAAGAGCCGAGATCCGTTCTCCGGGAGTTACCTCTTTAGCAATAACTGGCAGATACTACAACCCTCGGTTTCGTCGTTTTATTGCTTTTCTAGTTCTTGCTTTGTACAGTGGTATTGTGAATATCCTGCACTTCATTCGATGAGGAAAGAGCCGAGATCCCTTCACCGGGAGTGACCTCTTTAGCAAAACTAGCAAAGGCCTCAAAAACACTCCATTTTAAATCACTCGATTCTATGATGATATCATGTTCATTACGTTAAAGTTTTTCTTAAAAACCTGTCGTATCCTTTCGTCATTTCAGATAAATACTACTCAGTATTCGTGCTACATTTGTTGACTATGTTAAGGCGTAGTGTACGGTAGCTGATTAGTGCTTATCTACATAAGCATATGATGTGATTGGATTAGGGTAGTGCGACTTTGTTGACTATGTTAAGGGTCGTGCGGGTGGGTTTATTTCAATCAGGAAATGACGAGTTGAACTTGGCTAGCGCTTATGATTTGTTGACCTTGTTAAGGTCATAAGTTGCTGGGGGGAAAACATTATCGGGAATTTCAAATGTTGAAATTTTCAATGAGATTGCATACCTTCTATGAGATAGTTGGATCCCGATGTTGGAGATAGTGCCCTCAGAGTCAATTATTGGATCACAGGCACGTGATTGCAATGATTGAGGGAAGACCTATACCGTTAGAACAGTCTTACTCAAGATAATAGTATGCTATCTGGTTTATCTTTATCATCGTGTACTGCTTTAGGTAACCTTACAGGCCACTATTGCGCATTGATAGAGCCCTTAGGATTCTTTCTTGACTACCAGCAGTATGATGGCGATCATATACGTGGGAGCTGGGGTCTATAAGCACATCCTTAAACGGTCCCTAGTCATGGGAGTTTCGAGACAGGGCATCGATACTCCAGAGTAGACTAGTGTATATAGTCGAGACCCCGACGTGGGGCGGTGGCCGGTCTCATAAGCCACTGATGTCAGTTGGTTCACCTAAGATGTATACAGGTGCTCATTGGGTTATGAGTACACCGGACAGGACTCGCCGGGAACATGCTAGTTGGTCTTATACCAGACGTCAGATAGCAGTCCCCTGGTGACATGTGTACAGGTTAGTTCATCGACCTGAGATCGTCATTTGTCTCGTATGAGATCCCACTGTACTTTGATTACTACCCTACAACGGCTCAAAGGAGTCGTGCAAACAGGTTTTAGTTGGGTACAGTCCCGAGCCACATGGAGGCAGTGAGCGGATCTGCAGGTGTTTGTCTCTCCCGGTATTTGGGGTGAGGTCGCGCTGTATTTAGGAGAGCCATTACACGAAGTCCTTGGCCAAGGCAGGAGATTTACTGGTAGGTATTCCAGTAATATCTCAGGGTGTTCTGGGTTACACTCCGACACGACTTGTACCGCTTTCGGGGGTCTGACTTTTACCAACACCCTAGGCCCGCCATGCGATGCTCATAGACGAACGGACCGGACTGTATGGATATTGTTACTGACAGGCTCAGTAGGGTGTCAGGATGAGTTCGCTCATCGACGTCCCTTTTGGTCAATACCTGGTAGCCCGTTACGTATGGCTAATACCTCTGACGTGCTAGTGGTTAAATCCACAACCAAAGTATTGATGAGTCTTTAGAGTCCCCCACAGACCGTTTCTGAAGTTTCGGGCGAAATGCTGTAGAGGCCGTATGTAGATATGGCAGGGTTCGATCATATACGTGCGGTATTGAACGGATCATGATCGGACGGATAATACTAGCGGTCTTTGGTTTAAGCCGGATCCTAGTATTGTACAGTGTAGATTTTGTCTCATTGTATTTGTATTCGGTCGGAATACAAATGCGGGTATGTATATACAGTCGCGGGGTTTTTCTGTAATTTATTACGGGATCGTTTTTCTGAAGTTGCCAGTTTGCTTTCCGTTTCGGCCATTTACCTTTCTATCTTTCTTTGGCTGGAAATTGGTTGAGAGGGGGTTATTTGTAAGCATGCAAATTTGATTAGTGGAGGGTGTTATTTTCTAGTAGTAGTATCATGATGGTTCTACCATCCCTTGACTTCTATCTCTTCATCATTGCTTGATTTTTGAGACATTATGGCTTACTTTATATGATGGGAGTAGGTTGAGAATTTTTTGGTATGATCATGACTCCTCATCATCACCCATTCTTTTCTCTCTCTCTCTTACATTATTTTGGTCCACTCCCTCTCTCTCATTCTTCATAAAGGATGGCCGGCCACTACTTGGATGTGGGGCTGTCCAAAATTTGGCGTGTAGGATTTCATCTCATTTGCCTTCACAAAACACTTACCTCATCTCCCAAGTTCATTCCTCCACCTTGATATCTAAAAGGGCAACTTCAACCACCCGTAAAGACAAACTACTCTACACTTATCCTACAGCATTCTTGGATATGTCGACTCGCCAACTTCGTGCCTGAGTTGCCTCGGTTCAGAGGTGGGAGCCCGTAAAAGAACCCGACGATGTGGTGCCCTTCCGACGAGGAGATGAAGACCGGAGATTCCGCGGGGAGATCGGAACGTCGACGAGAAGACCGAAGACACGGATCGCTCGGTATATCTCTCTACCCCTTCTCTAGTTAGCTAGCATTAGATTAATGGCCTGATCCGGGTTTAAAGTCCGCGGTAGCGCCGGTTCTAGTTTTTAGAAAAGTTTTTGTATTCCGCATGTTGGCCTCGTTCAGACGGCCGGTGCGCTGCCGTGCACTTACACTGGTATCAGAGCCACACCATTAACCTAGTCTAGCTTTCTCTAACGTGTTTACAAGTGAGATCGAACGGATTTTCAAAAAACGGCTTTTTCATGTCCAGTTTCTGTCGAATTTTTGCAGTGCTCAAAAAAATTATTTGGTACATTGTGAAAATACGTGTAGGGTTTTTTATGGATTCTGTAAAAATTTGGTCTCCTAATATCACTGTTCCACCGCGGAACCGCGGCCAAACCCATGCTTTGGCCGCGGTTCTACGGCCATTATATGTTCTTACTGCACCAAATTTTACAGTGGGCTTCTGACATGGAAATAGGGTTTTTGGTATGTTCTGATTGGGCCCAGATTTATTTTTAGTGCTACAGTTGTGCTTAGGGCCCACTTCGGTAAATTTAGTCGATCGAAACTCTTAAACATGTTAGTTCACAGTATTTACATTATATCTGCGACCGTGAATGTCACTTGATCGGTAAATCCTGTCTAACTGCTATAGCCCTTTTAGACGGATTTACGAACGTGACATTCACGTTGATGTTCTGTGTTGTGCTGTGATGTTGCGGATTTGTCGTGGTGGATAGCCTGGATGCAATTGTAGTACAGTTTGGTTGTATATGTACATTTCATATTGCGAGGCGAGCATCTGACATGTGGACTGCCGTCACTGCCTGTTTGTATAATATTCTTTTGGGGTACGACCAGGCTGAGGTCGGTGTACCCGTTGTATGTATATTTTACTTTCTGTACTAGGATTACCCTAAGGTGGGGTGCACGTATAGCCGGGTTCTAGAGGGCAACGGGCCCGCATCTCATGGCGTTGAGACGGAGGGGGCTTTACTCTAGAATTGGCGGGCTATTCGCCGCACTCGTAGGGGGTATAGGTTGACCCAGGAGGGGTGCCCAAGTTACCGGATTCCGTAAAGTGCTGGGTGGTCCATTCACGTTGCTGAAGGGGGCTGCCTCGCTTCAGGTTTTGGCGGGTAACTTGCCGCACCCGTAGGGGTCTAGGATTTCATTGCACAGGCAATCCATACGACCAGGGGAACGTCGGGTTTCAGTAGCGGCTCTGTGAAACCCGGGGATCCCAGATATCTGTATTGTTCTGTGATGCTTATTACATTTCTGTGATGTTGCATTTTATCACGCCTTGAGCGAATATTATATATTGATATATATACTAGTAGATGTTGTTTATGTTTTGCATCCGCGCTAGTCCAGTCCCCGCTCTGTCGTTAGTTAAGTAACCTAACGGGTAATGACGGGACCCAGTGGCGAATGCGGGTGGCATATACGTACATCATTATTTTCGTTCTTTATTGGTGTGATCAATTGATGGGACTGCATTGATTCGGATCAATGAAAGCTAAACAAACATATTCTGTTGTTGTTGGAACATTTTTCAAAAAGCTGTTATTGCAAGGACGTTCTCTTTTGTTTTGCACAGTGGTATTCAGTTATGAATATCCAGCACCTCGGTCGACGAGGGAAGGGCCGAGATCCCTTCACCGGGAGTGACCCCTTGGATAGAAGTTTCCGTCAGGGCAATAACTTCACTATAGTCGATTACTTTTGCTTTGCATCGTGGTATTCAGTTGGAATATCCTGCACCTCATTCTACGGGGAAAGAGCCGAGATCACTTCACCGGGAGTGACCTCTTTAGTAAAGGTTTTCGCCACTATATTTTTATAAAAGCTATCCGGTTCCTTCAACGATATCAAGTTCATTACGTTAAAGGTTTTTCGCCAAAAACCATTCGTTGCCCTCCGTGATTTCATATGGATAGTCAATAGTATTCAAGCTGTATTTGTTGGCCAAAGTCAAGGTACAATGATTGGTAGCTATTGGATATTCATATGCAGCATAGATACCTGCGTTGGTTTGGGACAGTCGTACTGCCTTGTTGGCCAAAGTCAAGGGTAGGTACGGGTGGGTTCAAATTAACCTGGAGAATGACAGGTAGAACTTGACATGTGACTTATGATTTGTTGGCCAAAGTCAAGGTCATAAGAGCATAGGGTAAAAATCACATCGGGAGTTTCTAAAGAAACTGAAACTTGCCAGATATGCGCATACCTTCTGGAGTGTGATAGCGTGAGTGGATTCTATCATGTTATCATGCGATGATAGTTGGATCCCGATTCCCACTGATGAGTTGGTTTACTCTTCGGGTGATCCCGACTAATTCTTTTTTCAGATTTGGAGGAGAATTTGACGGTACAGTGGGAGGTTTCCTGATTAGATAAATTGATAATCATTCTAATCTAGGTTAGAGTGCATGCTGAGTGTTTCTTTTCTCTCTCTCTTTGGCAGAGACCATGACCCGACCCTAGACTATGACTCAGTGACCAAGTTAACCGAACCTTCTTTAACACTGGCTTTTGGATCGTCAGAGTTGCATACCTCATTGCCACTCCTACTTTTACCCTTTTCTCCAGGACACCCCGTATTACTACGAACGTCCACATCCATTGGACAAAACCATCGTATGGTTATATACGAACTCGAAGGAATTTATTCGAGGATGGTTTCCGGTTCAGGAGAAAACGAATAGGAATATTCAGTAGTCTTTTCCCTTTTACCTTCTCTCAGGTTGCGAGTGCTCCTTGGATTAGGGGATAGTACACCCGTTACGCCTATTGGATAGTCTTCTTCCAAACCTTAGGCTGGTGCCGAACGGTAGGGAATGAAAAAAGCTGATTAGCCTAAGTGTGGTGTACAGAAGGTATTAAGTTAAGACAAATAAAGGGATTAGAAGGAGGGCAAAGTAAATTGCGACTGCTATTCACGACCAAACCAAGTATTTCATTACCACTTCCATTTCACCTTTGTATTTCTCCAGAACACTCCGTATCACTACGAAGATCCACAGTTTATTGGATACTCCATCGTATGGTTATATACAAACTCGAAAGGATCTTGTTCCAGTTCGGGGATGGATTCTGGTTCAGGAGAAATAGGAATAAGGTTTATTCGGTTGTCTTTTATCTTCACCTTCTCTCGCATTGCGAGTGCTCCTAGGATTAAGATAGCACACCCATTATGCTTATTGGATAGTCTTCTTCCAAACCATAGGCTGGTGCCGAACGGTAGGGAAGGAAGAAAACTATTTGGCCTAAAGGGGTGTACAGAAGGTAATGACTAAAGACATATGAATGGATTTGGAGAGATGGAAAAGAAATATACGGTTACAGTTGTGAATCTGATAATGTAAGAGGCATTACTAGGAATACCAGGATACCCCTACGAAACATTTCAATGTTTCATTTTCACTGTGTACTGTTAATGGAAAACTGATTTCCCAATTAGACACTTGCTCCAGGGTATGTATTTACCAGGTATGAATCTCACATCTGCATGGTTTTATAGATGATGAGTGGGAGTAAGTTATTGGGAATTAAGTGATCATCCTCATTATATCAGAATTCGTTGTAATTGGTGATATTTGAGGAAATCGCCTGGGTAGTTTGCCGGACGGCAAATATTTGGTTTTGAATATCCGCTGTTATGCACCAATTTCAAATTGATATATCTGTACGTCTATTTTTATAGAGTGAGATATACCTTTTTGAAGTTATGTTCATGACATTTACCTATATCAGTGGATGATTAGGTAAGGAGCATTAAACAGCGGTGTAATTCTTTTTAACCATAAGTACAGTTTTCAACCTACGACGCACAGGGTTTGAGTTATTAGACTCAGGGGACTTATACAGAGTATTGTATGTTGTCCAGTGTCCATTAGGACAGAGGGGTGGGTCCTCGTACTATATTCGATTTACTTATGACTTCTCTAGTTCTTAGACAAGTGTTTCGTAGAAAAACAAGGTCTGTGTTTTGAGAAGTTATAGGTATAAGAGTAAAGTAGAGAACCTGGTATTGAAAGTATCGGGATTCTTTAAGGTGATCGAAGATGTAGATACTTGTGTATGGTATTCAGTTAATAGTAATGGTTTTGAGAAATTTTTTTCTCTTTCAGGTTACTCATAATTGGAAGCACTCTTAAGTTGAGTAATGCTGATCGGCCTCTTTCCATTTAGTTGACATACACTGGAGACAGCTGCATGATTTGAATCTGGTTTAATTAAATCAGTGCCTCTGTTTCTATATTGGATATAGAACAGTTCATATCTTGACATTGTTAAGGTACGGGGAGTTGTCCGGCTTATACTTAAAAGCAGACTCTGGATAACTCAAGGCACGTTTCTGTAATGGTTGTTTGTGGGTTGACCCGGGATATGACGAGGGTTGACTTTCTACTATCTGGAAGATCAATAGTGATATTGTTCTTGACTCGCTACTGTTTTAAAAGAAATGGATTTTTTCAGAAATTAGTAGTGGGAGTATGGTAGAACTAGAAGTGATTCCAGAACCGCAAACGATTACTGAAGATTTGATAAGAACCAAAAGATTCAATCTGGTTTGAAATTCCATTGGCCACTCCGCAGACAAGGTAGGTAACCTCAGGCACTCGAGAGGTACTTCGGTATGCTCAAAGACGGTGACAAGGAGGTTCTTGTTTACCTAGACTTAACACTGCTGTTGTTCCAGACTATGAGACCCGGCAGGAGGATGAGTATAGCGTCGTTCTGAACTGGCTTTAGAAGCGTACGAGTATATGACTCTGCCAGAGGGTTTTCGTAGTCAGTGGGAGCAGCGGAAGCATAGTGGACAGGTGGCTTATGTCTATTTGTAGACTAAAGCAGATATAGCGGAGATAGATCATCTATTTCTGATGTGACAGTCACAGGTTTGACTTCATCAGAATAGGGGATGGATCTGTTGAGAAGGTAGTAGGGTGTGATGTCCTGGTATTTGGATGAGATACACAGAGTAGGAAGTGAAGTTCCTATACTACGGTCGGTTATACTTTGGTCGTCACACAGTGGTTTCTCCACAAAGGAAATGGATTTCATATCAGACATTCTGGTTACTGGATCTATGTTTTTAGATCTAGATTTGGATAGTTTCCCAATCAGGGTACTTAGACAGCATTCTAGAGGTGCTTTAGAATGGACGACTCCTGGCATGGTGGTGTACCTGCAGGTGATGGAGTCACCCTCTCTAAAGGTGTCTTATAGACTAAAGGGGAGAGGGATGTTCATGATTGGCAGATCACTTGCTTAGGCAATTGAGTCAATCATGAGATGTCAAGTACCAAACCAGATGTTTTTGCACTAGATGCAATAAGTTGATATTGATCCAATCCTGGAGAAACGATCGGAAGCAGTATTAGAACATAAGTGGATGTTCTAGGGATATGATAACGACAGCCTCATTCGGGAGACGGTTATCATTCCTGGCTTCCAGGTGACCTGGACGACAGAGTGGCTGTTAGAGTTATTGTTTTCCCTCTGACGAGGGACAGTATTTTAGACAGGTGGTCCAGGTGGATACTGAGGGTGGCATGGCGCAGGATACTGATTAAGTTCAATTGACGATACAGTCTGAGAAGTTTGGATTTGGAGTTCATTTATGAACTAGGTCCCATCAGATATCCATACATACTCTAAGACAGGTATTGCTCATTTCGGGAGATGGCTTTCTACTTGAACTTGAGATAAAGATAGACATAGAAAGAGACATTAGGGCGGATCCACTCACTGAGGCTATTCCTCGAACGCATTAGTTTCGCAAATGGGTTTTGTGAGATTGATTAGTAGAGGAGTTGGGTGTTCGGTATCACACGGGCTGTAAGTATGCGACATCGCAATAATTAGCCTTGAGTGCAAGTTGGAGATTTT
The DNA here is from genome assembly GCA_030015575.1 of Agapanthus africanus. Taxonomy (NCBI): domain Eukaryota; kingdom Viridiplantae; phylum Streptophyta; class Magnoliopsida; order Asparagales; family Amaryllidaceae; genus Agapanthus; species Agapanthus africanus. The sequence continues at coordinate 462,269,354 of CM057337.1, read as the reverse complement.
TGGAGATAGTGCCCTCAGAGTCAATTATTGGATCACAGGCACGTGATTGCAATGATTGAGGGATGACCTATACCGTTAGAACAGTCTTACTCAAGATAATAGTATGCTATCTCGTTTATCTTTATCATCGTGTACTGCTTTAGGTGACCTTACAGGCCACTATTGCGCGTTGATAGAGCCCTTAGGATTCTTTCTTGACATCAGCAGTATGATGGCGATCATATACGTGGGAGCTGGGGTCTATAAGCACATCCTTAAAAGGTCCCTAGTCGTGGGAGTTTCGAGACATGGCATCGTTACTCCAGAGTAGACTAGTGTATATAGTCGAGACCCCGACGAGGGGCGGTGGCCGGTCTCACAAGCCACTGGTGTCAGTTGGTTCACCTAAGATGTATACAGGTGCTCATTGGGTTATGAGTACACCGGACAGGACTCGCCGGGAACATGCTACTTGGTCTTATACCATACGTCAGATAGCAGTTCCCTGGTGACATGTGTACAGGTTAGTTCATCGACCTGAGATCGTCATTTGTCTCGTGTGAGTTCCTACTGTACTTTGATTACTACCCTACCACGGCTCAAAGGAGTCATGCAAACAGGTTTTAGTTGGGTACAGTCCCAAGCCACATGGAGGCAGTGAGCGGATCTGCAGGGGTTTGTCTCTCCCGGTATTGGGGGTGAGGTCGCGCTGTGTCTAGGAGAGCCATTACACGAAGTCCTTGGCCAAGGCAGTAGATTTACTGGTAGGTATTCCAGTAATATCTCAGGGTGTTCTAGGCTACACTCCGATACGACTTGTACCGCTTTTGGGGGTCTGACTTTTACCAACCCCATAGGCCCTCCATGTGAGGCTCATAGACGAACGGACCTGACTGTAAGGATATTGTCACCGACAGGCTCAGTAGGGTGTCAGGATGAGTTCGCTCATCGACATCCCTTTTGGTCAATACCTGGTAGCCCATTACGAATGGCTAATACCTCTGACGTTCGAGTGGTTAAATCCACAACCAAAGTAATGACGAGTCTTTAGAGTCCCCCACAGACCGTTTCTCAAGTTTCGGGCGAAATGGTGTAGAGGCCGTATGTAGATATGGCAGGGTTCGATCATATACGTGCGGTATTGCACGGATTATGATCGGACGGATAATACTAGCGGGCTTTGGTTTTAGCCGGATCCTAGTATTGTACAGTGTAGATTTTGTCTCATTGCATTTGTATTCGGTCGGAATACAAATGCGTGTATGTATATACAGTCGCGGGGTTTTCCTGTAATTTATTACGAGATCGTTTTTCTGAAGTTGCCAGTTTGCTTTCCGTTTCGGCCATTTACCTTTCTATCTTTCTTTGGCTGGAAATTGGTGGAGAGGGGGTTATTTGCAAGCATGCAAATTTGATTAGTGGAGGGTGTTGTTTGCAAGTAGTAGTATCATGATGGTTCTACCATCCCTTGACTTCTATCTCTTCATTATTGCTTGACCTTTGAGACATGATGGCTTACATTATATGATGGGAGTAGGTTGAGAATTTTTTGGTATGATCATGACTCCTCATCATCACCCATTCTTTTCTCTCTCTCTTACATTATTTTGGTCCACTCCCTCTCTCTCATTCTTCATAAAGGATGGCCGGCCACTACTTGGATGTGGGGCTGTCAAAAATTTGGAGTGTGGGATTTCATCTCATTTGCCTTCACAAAACACTTACCTCATCTCCCAAGTTCATTCCTCTACCTTGATATCTAAAAGGGCAACTTCAACAACCCCTAGAGACAAACCACTCTACACATTGTAAGTCGATGTTCAACACCCCAATACTTATGGGGAGGCGGAAATATGAATAACAATCTTGTTCTATGATTAAACATCGAATAACCGTATGAATCGTTTGCTAAACAAGTTTTAACAAAAGCTATAGAGTTCTAAACTACTATGTTAAGAGATTATACCAAACGGTTCTAGTCCTTCGTCTTAATGTTATCTACGGCCTCTTTGGATCTCCACGTCCTCTTCGGCTTTCTTCCGTGATAGACGATCCACCCGAGAACCCTAATCCAAGCTATAACCTCTAAACTTGAGGTTACTTAGTTTCTCTAGTTGCTAAATAGAGTAGCTAAGGTGATGTAGAGATAGGTTATGGAGTAATTAGTCTTTCCTAATCCTTGTTCTCAACTCATAAGGGGTAGGATTAGGCTTTGGTGAAGGAGAGAGAGCTTGAAGAGAGAGAGTGAGAAGATGATAATGATAATAATAATAATAATGAAATAGCTTCTCACTTGATATATGAAACATAATGAATAAAAAGAAATGAATAATATGAGATTATTCATCATGTTTCATAAATGCAAGTGGGTGATTCATTATGTGAGTCATTAAGCATTTAATAATGCATTAATGACATGATGAATCACTCACAATGAGTCACTAAATCATTAAATGAAAATGCCACCTCTCCCTCCATGTCACATCCTTCTAGAAGCTTCTCGGAAAATTACGAGAACGCCCCTCTCATCCGTGAAAACACGGAAAAACTTTAGACTGTATAAATCCAATAACCTGATACTAGAATCTGGCTTAAACCAAAGCCAGCTAGTAAAAACTGTCCGAATGTCGCACGTGCGTTTAAACACGTACGCGTTCGAACCTTTGTCGTAAAACCATACGACCTCTATATCTTTTCGCCTTGGTTTTGGAAATCTCTATGTGGGACTCTAAAGACTCAACTACTACGCTGGCAGTGGGTTTAACCACAGACCACAAGCGGCACTAGCTGTACGTAACGGTCCCTAGGTAGTTGTCGATAAGAAAGCCGATGAGATAACCCATCTGAAATCCTACTGAGCATGTCGATGACAATATCCGCGCAGTCCGGTCTATTCGTCTAAGAGTATCACATGTACGGTCTAGGGAGGTGGTGGACGTCAGACCCCTAATAACCGTACAAGTCGTGTCGGTATGGTTCAAGACCACCCGAGAATCTACTGATCATTCCATCAGTAATTCTCAATCAGCCCTGGCCAGGGACTTATGGTAATGACCAACCGACCACAGTGCGATATCAACTCCCTATACCGGGAGAGACGAATCCCTAACAGTCGCTCACTGCCTCCACGTGGCTCGGGACTGTGCCCAACTGAAACCTGTTTGCACGACTCCTTTGAGCCATGGTAGGGTAATAATCAAAGCACAGTGGGAACTCACACAAGACAAATGATGACCTTAAGTCAACGGACTATCTGCACACATGTCACCTGAGAACTGCTATCTGACGTTAGGTATAATACCATACAGTCAGTTCTCTGTGAGTCCTGTCCGGTGTACTCACACCTAGTGAGCATCTGTATACAATCTTAGGTGAACACCACCAATGGTTGCGGGACCAATCCATCGCCCCTCGTCAGGGTCTAGATATGTATACACTAGTCTACTCCGGAGTATCGATGCCCAATCTCGATACTCCTGCGACCAGGGACATCTAAGGGTGTGCCTATTGACTATCCAGCTCCCACTAGTATGACTGCCATCACATCGCCGGTAGTCAGACAAACACCCTATGGGCTTTATCAACATATATACATAAATACCAAGTAAAATATATCATACGTTAAGACAAAGTCAAACCAAATAGCGTACTATCATATCAAGCAAGACTGTCATGTACATACATATCCCAAGCATCCTATACAATGTAGGCCTCTAGGGCATTATATCCAACAATCTCCCACTTGCACTAAGGCCTATAATTGCTGCAATGAGTACCCACTGTCTCTACCAGATCCAGTTGCTGGCGTACCGCATGCCCAACATCTCAAATAACCTCTCGAACTGTACTTGAGGAATGACCTTGGTGAATGGACCTGCCGTGTTGTCTTTTGTGTCCACTCTCCGTATCTCGATCTCCCGACGATCCACGATCTCCCTGATCAGGTGAAACCGCCTTAAGATATGCCTGGATTTCTGATGCGACCTTGGTTCCTTCGCTAAAGCTACATCGCCATTGTTATCGCAATACAAAGGTATTGGATTGGCAATGGACGGAACCACCTGAAGTTCAGAAATGAACTTCCTCATCCAGACGGCCTCTTTTGCGGCTTCACTAGCAGCTATATACTCAGCTTCCATAGTTGAGTCTGCGACGGTATCTTGTTTGGAACTCTTCCAACATACCGCCCCTCCATTGAGGGTAAACACAAAACCCGAAATGGATTTAGAATCATCTTTGTCACTTTGGAAGCCGGAGTCGGTAAAAGCCTCTACTTGGAGGTCCCCATTACCGTAAATCAAGAACATCTCCTTAGTCCTTCTCAGGTACTTGAGAATGTTCTTCACCGCTATCCAATGTTTCTCACCTGGGTCAGACTGATACCTGCTTACTACACTAAGTGCGTAAGCTACATCCGGTCTGGTACATAACATCGCATACATTATTGATCCTACCGCCGAAGCATAGGGCATAATGCCCATGCGAGCCCTCTCTTCATCAGTCTTTGGAGACATTTCCTTAGAGAGGGTGATTCCGTGACAAGCGGGCATATTGCCGCGCTTGGAATCTTCCATACTAAATCTCTTTAGTATAGTGTCTATATACCTGGACTGTGAAAGTCCCAATATTCTATTAGATCTATCTCGATAGATCTTAATGCCCAGAATGTATGATGCATCTCCCAAGTCTTTCATGGAGAATTTTTGTGATAAGAAGAGCTTTACTGATTGTAGTATAGGGATATCATTCCCTATCAGTAGTATGTCGTCGACGTATAAAACGAGGAAGACAACTGCTCCTTCTACAATCTTCCTATAAATGCATGGTTCATCTACATTTTTGATAAAGTCAAATTCCTTGACTGTTTCATCAAAGCAGATGTTCTAACTCCGCGATGCTTGCTTTAACCCATAAATGGATTTAAGCAATTTGCACACTCTTCCGCTGCTCCCACTGTCTAAGAAACCTTCTGGTTGATCCATGTAAACACTCTCTTCTAGATGTCCATTTAGAAAACTGTTTTTACATCCATTTGCCAGATTTCATAGTCATGGAAGGCAGCAATGGCAAGCATGATCCGAATGGATTTAAGCATAGCTACTGGTGAAAAAGTTTCATCATAGTCCAATCCTGGTCTTTGACGAAAACCTTTTGCTACTAGTCTAGCTTTGTAGGTTTCTACTTGTCCAAATGTACCAATCTTCTTTTTGAAGATCCATTTGCACCCAACTAGTTTTACCCCAGGAGGAGCAACTTCTAAAGCCCATACTTTATTGGTGTACATGGATTCCATTTCGGATCTCATTGCATCCAGCCACTTCACTGAGTCGCTACTCGTGATAGCCTGCTGAAAACTAGTAGGCTCATCATCATCGATGAAGCAATCCTCTCGATCCGCATCAAGAAGAAAACCATAGTATCTTTCAGGAGGATGAGAAAGCCTACTAGATCTGCGGAGTGGAGTTGGTTCGTCATGTTCTATTGAAATCTGAGATTCTTCTAAGTCTTCGGTTGCAGTTTGAGGTTCTGGAATTTCTTCCAGTTCTACCGTGCTCCCACTAATTTCTTTTGCAAGAAATTCGCTTTCTAAGAAGACAATGTGACGAGCGACAAACACCTTTTGTTCTTCAGTGTGGTAGATGTTGGAGATAGTGCCCTCAGAGTCAATTATTAGGTCACAGGTACGTGATTGTAATAATTGAGGGAGGACCTATCCCGGTAGGACAGTCTTACTCGAGATGATAGTTTGCTATCTGGTTCACCTTTATCATCGTGTACTGCTTTAAGTGACCTGACACGTCGCTATTACACGTTGATAGAGCCCCTAGGATTCTTGCTTGACCACCAGCAGTATGAGGGCGATCATATAAGTGGGAGCTGGGGGTCTACAAGCATATCCTTAAAAGGACCCTAGTCGTGGGAGTTTCGAGACCGGGCATCGATACTCCATTAGTAGACTAGTGTATACAGTCGAGACCCCGACGAGGGGCGGTGGCCGGTCTCACAAGCCACTGGTGTCAGTTGGATCACCTAAGATGTATACAGGTGCTCATTGGGTTATGAGTACACCGGACAGGACTCGCCGGGAACATGCTAGTTGGTCATATACCAGACGTCAGATGGCAGTTCCCTGGTGACATGTGTGCAGGTTAGTTCATCGACCTGGGGATCGTCATTTGTCTCATGTGAGTTCCCACTGTACTTTGATTACTACCCTACCACGGCTCAAAGGAGTCGTGCAAACAGGTTTTAGTTGGGTACAGTCCCGAGCCACATGGAGGCAGTGAGCGTATCTTCAGGGGTTCGTCTCTCCCGGTATTGGGGGTGAGGTCGTGCTGTGTCTAGGAGAGCCATTACACAAAGTCCTTGGCCAAGGCAAGGAGATTTACTGGTAGGTATTCCAGTAGTATCTCAGGGTGTTCTGGGCTACACTCCGACACGACTTGTACCGCTTTTGGGGGTCTGACTTTTACCAACCCCCTAGGCCCGCCATGCGATACTCATAGACGAACGGACCGGACTGCACGGATATTGTCACTGACAGGCTCAGTAGGGTGTCAGGATGAGTTCGCTCATCGACGTCCCTTTTAGTCAATAGCTGGTGGCCCGTTACGTATTGGCTTATACCTCTGACGTGCTAGTGGTTAAATCCACAGCCATAATATTGACGAGTCTTTAGAGTCCCCCACATTCAGTTACTCAGCTTTCGGGCGAAACGCTGTAGAGGCCGTATGGAGATATGGCAGGGTTCGATCAGATACGTGCGGTATTGCACGGATCGTGATCGGACGGGTTTTTTACTAGCCGGCTTTGGCTTAAGCCGGATCTTAGTATTTGATAGTGTAGTTTTGTCTCTTTACATTTGTATTTCGGTCGAAATACAAATGCGGGTGTGTATGCACAGTATCGGGGTTTTCCTGTAATTTATTATGGGACCAGTTTTCTGGGGTTGCCAGTTTGCATTCCGTTCCGGCCGGTTTTCTCTTTTTCCTTCCCGGTCGGACTTTTCGTTGGAGGGTGTTAATTGCAAGTTTGCAATTAACATTTTGTTGAGGGGGTTTCTTGCAAAAGGATTGATATGATTGCATCTTTTCTTTTGGACCTTTCTTGCATTAATTAAGACTTGATAAGGTATGGGTTTGTGATTTTGGAAATTGGGTTTGATTTTGGGGCCGGCCACTGTTTAAGGTGATGGGTGATTGCATTGTTTTGTTTTTTGTGGACCCCCCCATCCTGTGTGTGTGTGCTGTGAGTTGTTTTTTGTTTTGAGCTTGGTTTTTGATTAATGGACCACACATATATATTCACTCTTCTAAGAATTTTCCAGTGAGAAAAATTCTTCTTGGCCGAGCTCCTTTTGAGAGTGCTTGCTCTTTTCTCTTAGCATCCATCCATGGAAAAATTCTTGTGCATTATTCCTCCAACTTGGCAACCTCTTTAACCCCAAAAGAGATATTCTTCTACTACACATTCTACAGCGAACCTTGGGCACGTCGAGTAGCCGGCTTCGTGCCCGAGTTGCCTCGGCATTGAGGTGGGAGCCCGTAAACAAAGTAGGCGATGTGGTGCACTTCCGGCGACGAGGAGGAGACGGGACATTCCGCAGGAGATCGGGACGATGGCGAGAAAACCGGAGGACTTGGATCGTCGGTATATCTCTATTCCCATTCTTGTAGATAGTTAGACTAGTTAATGGTTCGATCCGGTTAAAGTGCGCGGTGGTGCCGGTTTGCTAAGTCCGCAAAATTTAAGTTATTCACCGCTTCCGCATTCCGGCGTCGGATTGACGGCCGGGGCGCCGCCGTGCACTTACAGTGGTATCAGAGACTCCCCATTAACTTAGTCTAGCTTTGTGTAATGTGTTTTTGAGTTCCGATCGATCGAAATGTCCAAAAACCCGTATTTGCTCACGACAGTTTTCTGTTGAAATTTTTCAGTCTCCAAAAATTTTTCAGGTTGTCAAATATTGATGTACAAGAAAATCTAAGAACTCTGTAAAATTTCGGTGATGTGATTGCACTGTCAGAGCGCGGAAGCGCCGCATACACCACCATTACGCCGCGCTTCCGCGGTGAACTGTACACATCACTTTACCAATTTTTTCCAGAGGGTTTTTGGGCTTAAAATATGGGTTTTGGAATATTAAAATTGGGCCCATATTTTCTGTAACTGCTACAGTATTGTTTTGGGGCCCACTTGTTATAATTTGATCGGTCGGATATTTTAAACACATTTTTCACAGTATTTACATTATATCTGCGACCGTGAATGTCACTCGATCGGTAAATCCAGTCTAACTGCTATAGCTCGGTTAGACGGATTTGCGAACGTGACTTTCACGTTGATGTTTTATGTATTTGCTGTGTTGTTGCGGATCGGTCGGTGGGGATAGCCTGGATGCAATGCTAGTACAGTTTTTGTTGTATTATGTACATTTGATATTGCGGGGCGAGCGTCCGACATGTGGACTGCCGTCACTGCCTGTTTGTATTATTCTTTTGGGGCACGACCTGGTTGCGGTCGATGTACCCGTTGTATGTATATTTTACTTTCTGTACTAGGATTACCCCGCGGAGGGGTGCACGGATAGCCGGGTTCTAGAGGGCAGCAAGCCCGCATCTCATGGCATTAGGACGGAGGGGGCTTCACTCTAGGATTGGCGGGCTATTCGCCGCACTCGTAGGGGGTACAGGTTTGACCCAGGAGGGGTGCCCAAGTTACCGGATTCCGTGAAGTGCTGGGTGGTCCATTCACGGCGCTGAAGGGGGCTGCCTCGCTTCAGGTTTTGGCGGGTGACTTGCCGCGCCCGTAGGGGTCTAGGTTTTCATTGCACAGGCTATCCACACGACCAGGGGAACGTCGGGTTTCAGCAGTGGCTCTGTGAAACCCGGGGATCCCAGATATCTGTATTGTTCTGTGATGCTGTACATTTCTGTGATGTTGCATTTTATTCACGCCTTGAGCGAAATACTATATATTGGTATATATATTAGTAGATGTTGTATATGTTTTTCATCCGCGCTAGTCCAGTCCCCGCTCTGCCGTTAGTTAGCTAACCTAACGGGTGATGACGGGACCCAGTGGCGAATGCGGATGGCATATACGTACGTCAGTATATTTTCGTTCTTTGTGGTGTGATCAATTGATGGGACTGCATTGATTCGGATCAATGCAAGGTTAAACAAACCTATTCTGATGTTGTTGGAACACTTTTCAAAAAGCTGTTACTGCAAGGACGTTCATTTCTGTTTTGCATCGTGGTATTCAGTTGGAATATCCTGCTCCTCAGTCGACGAGGCAAGGGCCGAGATCCCTTCACCGGGAGTGACCCCTTGGACAGAAGTTTGCGTCAGGGCAGTAACTTCACTATAGCCGATTACTTTTGCTTTGCACCGTGGTATTCAGTTGGAATATCCTGCACCCCATTCTACGGGGAAAGAGCCGAGATCCCTTCACCGGGAGTGACCTCTTTAGCGGAAGTTGTCGTCACTATATTTCTAAAAAGCTATCCGTTCCTTCAACGATATCAAGTTCATTACGTTAAAGGTTTTCGCCAGAAACCATTCGTAGCCCTCCGTCGTTTCATATGGGTGGTCAATAGTATTCAAGCTGTGTATGTTGGCCAAAGTCAAGGCACAGTGATTGGTAGCTATTGGGGTATTCATATGCAGCATAGATAGATGCGTTGGTTTGGGACAGTCGTGCTGCCATTTTGGCCAAAGTCAAGGGTATGTACGGGTGGATTCAAATTAACCTGGAGAATGACGGGCAGAACTTGACATGTGACTTATGATATGTTGGCCAAAGTCAAGGTCATAAGAGCATGGGGCAGAAATCACATCGGGAGTTTCAAAAGTACTGAAACTTGCCAGATATGCGCATACCTTCTGGAGTGTGATGATATGAGCGGATTCCGTCACGTTATCATGCGATGATAGTTGGATCCCGATTCCCACTGATGAGTTAGTTTACTCCTCGGGTGACCCCGACTAATTCTTCTTTCAGGTTTGGAGGAGAATTTGAGGTACAGTGGGAGGATTCCAGATTAGATAAATTGGTGACCATTCTGATCTAGGTTAGAGTGCACGCTGAGTGTTTCTTTTCTCTCTCTCTTTGGCAGCGACCAATGACCCGACCCTAAGAATTTGACTCAGTGACCAAGTTGACCGAACCTTCTTAAAACACTGGCTTTTGGATTGTCAGAGTTGCAAACCTCATTGCCACTCCTACTTTTACCCTTTTCTCCAGGACACCCCGTTTTACTACGAACGTCCACTTCCATTGGACAAAACCATCGTATGGTTAGATACGAACTCGAAAGAATTTATTCGAGGATGGTTTCCGGTTCTGGAGAAAACGGATAGGATTATTCAGTTGTTTTTTCCTTTTACCCTCTCTCAGGTTACGAGTACTCCTTGGTTTAGGGGTAGTACACCTATTACGCAAATTGGATTGTCTTCTTCCAAACCTTAGGCTGGTGCCGACCGGTAGGGAATGAAGAAAACCAATTAGCATAACGATGGTGTGCAGAAGGTATTAAGTTCAGACAAAGCAAGGGATTAGTAAGAGGGCAAAGTAAATTGCAACAGATATTCACGACCAAACCAAATATTTCGTTACCACTCCCACATCACCTTTGTATTTCTCCAGGACACTCCGTATCACTACGAAGATCCACAGTTTATTTGGATACTCCATCGTATGGTTATATACGAACTCGAATGGAACTTGTTCCAGTTCGGGGATGGATTCTGGTTCAGGAGAAATAGGAATAAAGTACATTCAGGTGTCTTTTATCATCACCTTCTCTCGTGTTGCGAGTGTTCCTAGGATTGGGATAGTACACCCATTATGCTTATTGGATAGTCTTCTTCCAAACCATAGGCTGGTGCCGAACGGTAGGGAAGGAAGAAAACCATTTGGCCTAAAGGGGTGTACAGAAGGTAAAGACTAAAGACATATGAAGGGATTTGGAGAGGTGGCAGAGAACTATACGGTTACAGTCGTGTATCTGGAAGAGGCATTACTAAGAATACCAGAATACCCCAATGAAACATTTCAATGTTTCAGTCTCACTATGTACTGTTAAAAGGAAACTGATTTCCCAATTAGACACTTGCTCCAGGGTATGTATTTGCCAGGTATGATTCTCACATCTGTATGGTTTTACAGATGATGAGTGGGAGTAAGTTATTGGGAATTGGGTGATTATCCTCATTATATCGGGATTCGTTGTAATCAGTGATATTTGAGGAAATCACCTGGGTTATTTGCCGGACGGCAAGTATTTGGTTTTGAATATCCGCCGTTATGCACCAATTTCAAATCGATGTATCTGTACGTCTATTTTCATAGAGTGAGATATACCTTTTTGAAATTATGTCTATAACATTTACCTATATCAGTGGATGGTTAGGTAAGGAGCATTGAACAGCGGTGTAATTCTTCTTAACCATAAGTACAGTTTTCAACCTACGACACACAGTGAATGAGTTATCAGACTCAAGGGACTTATACAGAGTATTGTATGTTGTCCAGGGTCCATCAGGACAGAGGGGTTGGTCCTCATACTATATTCGGTTTACTTATGACTTCTCTAGTTTTTAGACAGGTGTTTCGTGGAAACACAGGTCTAAGTTTTGAGGAGTTATAGGTATTTGAATAGAGTAGAGAACCAGGTATAGCAAGTATCGGGATTCTTCAAAGAGATCGAAGATGTAGATACTTGTGTATGGTATTCAGTTGATAGTAATGATAAAGAGAAATTGCTTCTCTTTCAGGTTACTCATAATTGGAAGCATTCCTAAGTTGAGTAACGCTGATCGGCCTCTCTCCATTTAGTTGACATGCACTGGAGACAGCTGCATGATTTGAATCTGGTTCAATTAAATCAGTGCCTCTGTTTTCTATATTGGATATAGAACAGTTCATATCTTAACATTGTTAAGGTACGGGGAGTTGTTCGGTTTATGCTTAAAACCAAACACTGGACAACTCAAGGCACGTTTCTGTAATGGCTGTTTGTGGGTTGACCCAGGCTATGACGCGGGTTGACTTTCTACCATCTGGATGAACAATAGCGATATTGTTCTAGACTCGCCACAGTTTTATTAAAAAATGGATTTTTTTTCAGAAAACAGTAGTGGGAGTATGGTAGAACTGGAAGTGATTCCAGAACCACAAACGATTACTGAAGATTTGATAAGGAACCTAAAGATTCAATCTGGATTGACATTCCATTGGCCACTCCGCAAATAAGGTGGGTAACTTCAGGCACCAGAGAGGTACTACGGTAGCCTCAAGGACGGTGACAGGGAAGTTCTTGTTTACCCACAATTGCCATTGCTGTTGTTCCAGGTTACGAGACCCGGCGGGAGGATGAGTATAGCGTCGTTCTAAAACTAGTTTTAGAAGTGTACGTGTATATGACTCTGCCAGAGGGTTGTCGTAGTCAGTGGGAGCAGCGGAAGCATTGGTGGACAGGTAGCTTATGTCTATTTATAGACTAAAGCAGATGTAGCGGAGATAGATCATCTATTTCTGACGTGACAGTCATGGGTTTGACTTCATCAGAATAGGGGATGGATCTGTTGAGAAGGTAGTAGGGTGTAATATCCTGGTATTTGGATGATATACACAGAGTAGGAAAAGAAACTCCTACACTACGATCGGTTATACTTTGGTCGTCACACAGTTGTTTCTCCGCAAAGGAAATGGATTCTATATCAGACATACTGGTTAACTAGATCTATGGTTTTAGATCTAGATTTGGGTGGTTTCCCAATCAGGGTACTTGACAGCATTCTAAGAGTATTTAGGATGGACGACTCCTGGCACGGTAGTGTACCTGCAGGTAATGGAGTCACCCTCTCCAAAGGTGTCTTACAGACTAAAGGGGAGAGGGATGTGCATGATTGGCAGATCACTTGCTTAGGCAATTGAGTCAATCATGAGATGTCAAGTACCACACCAGATGTTGTTCTTGCACTAGATGCAATAAGTTGACATTAATCCAATCCTGGAGAAACAGTCGGAAGCAGTTTTAGAACATAAGTGGATGTTCTAGGGATATGATAACGACAGCCTCATTCAGAAGACGGTTATCATTCCAGGCTTCCAAGGTGACATGGACGACAAGGAGGTTGTCAGAGTTATAGTTTTCCTTCTGATGAGGGGCAGTATTTTGGACAGGTGGTCCAAGGCAGTACTGAGGGAGGCATGGCGCGCAGGATACTGATTAAGTTCAGTTGACGATACAGTCTAAGAAGTTTGGATTTGGAGTTCATTTATGAGCTAGGTCCCATCAGACATCCAGACATATTCTGAGACTGGTATTACTCTTTTCGGGAGATGGTTTTCTCCGCGAACTTGAGATATAGAGAGACATAGAAAGGAACAACAAAGCGGATCCACTCACTGAGGCTATTCCTCGAACGCAATAGTTCCGCAAACGAGCTTTGTGAGACTGACTAGTAGAGGAGTTGGATGTTCGGTATCACACGGGCTGTGAGTATGCGACATCGCAATAATTAGCCTTGAGTGCAAGTGGGAGATTGTTGGAGATAGTGCCCTCAGAGTCAATTATTAGGTCACAGGTACGTGATTGTAATGATTGAGGGAGGACCTATCCCGGTAGGACAGTCTTACTCGAGATGATAGTTTGCTATCTGGTTCACCTTTATCATCGTGTACTGCTTTAAGTGACCTGACACGTCGCTATTACACGTTGATAGAGCCCCTAGGATTCTTGCTTGACCACCAGCAGTATGAGGGCGATCATATAAGTGGGAGCTGGGGGTCTACAAGCATATCCTTAAAAGGTCCCTAGTCGTGGGAGTTTCGAGACCGGGCATCGATACTCCATTAGTAGACTAGTGTATACAGTCGAGACCCCGACGAGGGGCGGTGGCCGGTCTCACAAGCCACTGGTGTCAGTTGGATCACCTAAGATGTATACAGGTGCTCATTGGGTTATGAGTACACCGGACAGGACTCGCCGGGAACATGCTAGTTGGTCATATACCAGACGTCAGATGGCAGTTCCCTGGTGACATGTGTGCAGGTTAGTTCATCGACTTGGGGATCGTCATTTGTCTCGTGTGAGTTCCCACTGTACTTTGATTACTACCCTACCACGGCTCAAAGGAGTCGTGCAAACAGGTTTTAGTTGGGTACAGTCCCGAGCCACATGGAGGCAGTGAGCGTATCTTCAGGGGTTCGTCTCTCCCGGTATTGGGGGTGAGGTCGTGCTGTGTCTAGGAGAGCCATTACACAAAGTCCTTGGCCAAGGCAAGGAGATTTACTGGTAGGTATTCCAGTAGTATCTCAGGGTGTTCTGGGCTACACTCCGACACGACTTGTACCGCTTTTGGGGGTCTGACTTTTACCAACCCCCTAGGCCCGCCATGCGATACTCATAGACGAACGGACCGGACTGCACGGATATTGTCACTGACAGGCTCAGTAGGGTGTCAGGATGAGTTCGCTCATCGACGTCCCTTTTAGTCAATAGCTGGTGGCCCGTTACGTATTGGCTTATACCTCTGACGTGCTAGTGGTTAAATCCACAGCCATAATATTGACGAGTCTTTAGAGTCCCCCACATTCAGTTACTCAGCTTTCGGGCGAAACGCTGTAGAGGCCGTATGGAGATATGGCAGGGTTCGATCAGATACGTGCGGTATTGCACGGATCGTGATCGGACGGGTTTTTTACTAGCCGGCTTTGGCTTAAGCCGGATCTTAGTATTTGATAGTGTAGTTTTGTCTCTTTACATTTGTATTTCGGTCGAAATACAAATGCGGGTGTGTATGCACAGTATCGGGGTTTTCCTGTAATTTATTATGGGACCAGTTTTCTGGGGTTGCCAGTTTGCATTCCGTTCCGGCCGGTTTTCTCTTTTTCCTTCCCGGTCGGACTTTTCGTTGGAGGGTGTTAATTGCAAGTTTGCAATTAACATTTTGTTGAGGGGGTTTCTTGCAAAAGGATTGATATGATTGCATCTTTTCTTTTGGACCTTTCTTGCATTAATTAAGACTTGATAAGGTATGGGTTTGTGATTTTGGAAATTGGGTTTGATTTTGGGGCCGGCCACTGTTTAAGGTGATGGGTGATTGCATTGTTTTGTTTTTTGTGGACCCCCCCCATCCTGTGTGTGTGTGCTGTGAGTTGTTTTTTGTTTTGAGCTTGGTTTTTGATTAATGGACCACACATATATATTCACTCTTCTAAGAATTTTCCAGTGAGAAAAATTCTTCTTGGCCGAGCTCCTTTTGAGAGTGCTTGCTCTTTTCTCTTAGCATCCATCCATGGAAAAATTCTTGTGCATTATTCCTCCAACTTGGCAACCTCTTTAACCCCAAAAGAGATATTCTTCTACTACACATTCTACAGCGAACCTTAGGCACGTCGAGTAGCCGGCTTCGTGCCCGAGTTGCCTCGGCATTGAGGTGGGAGCCCGTAAACAAAGTAGGCGATGTGGTGCACTTCCGGCGATGAGGAGGAGACGGGACATTCCGCAGGAGATCGGGACGATGGCGAGAAAACCGGAGGACTTGGATCGTCGGTATATCTCTATTCCCATTCTTGTAGATAGTTAGACTAGTTAATGGTTCGATCCGGTTAAAGTGCGCGGTGGTGCCGGTTTGCTAAGTCCGCAAAATTTAAGTTATTCACCGCTTCCGCATTCTGGCGTCGGATTGACGGCCGGGGCGCCGCCGTGCACTTACAGTAGACCATGTACCCCCTTGAATGCTTGGGGTATCCTACAAACTTGCATAAAACCGATCGTGCTTCGAGCTTGTCCGGATTATGCTTTTTAACATATACCGGACACCCCCATATCTTGATATACTTGAGATATGGTCTCTTCCCACACCACATTTCATATGGAGTGGTAGGTACAGACTTAGTTGGAACTCTATTCAATAGGTATGCGGCTGATTCTAGAGCAAATCCCCAGAAGGAAAGTGGCAATTCAGCACTACTCATCATTGAACGCACCATATCTAACAGCATGCGATTCCTCCTTTCTGATACACCATTATGCTGAGGTGTATACACCATTATGCTGAGGTGTATAAGGCGGAGTAAGCTGAGAGAGAATTCCATTCTCTTTTAAGTATTCAAGGAAACTGGTACTTAAGTATTCTCCACCTCGATCAGATCGAAGTGTCTTGATGCTTTTACCAGTCTGTTTCTCTACTTCATTTTTATACTCCTTAAACTTCTCAAAGGCCTCGGATTTATATTTCATTAAGAATATATGTCCATACCTAGAGAAGTCATCAGTAAAAGTTATGAAGTAGGAGTGACCGCTTCGTGCATGCGTAGACATCGGACCACATACATCACTGTGTACTAGTCCCAAGAGTTCAGTGGCTCTTTCTCCGTGTCCGGTGAACGGAGATTTGGTCATTTTTCCTTTGATACATGATTGACAAGTTGCATATGATGAATATTCAAACGGATCTAGATATCCATCTTTATGTAACTTAGTCAACCTTGTTTCATTTATATGACCAAGTCTACAATGCCATAGGAAGGCTTGATTCAAATCTTGAGCCTTTCGTTTACGCGTGTTTTGAATATTGAAAATTTGATATTGATTAAGTATGTATATGCCGTTTTCCAGTGTGCCAAACCCAATCAGTTCTTGATTTAGGAGAATGTTCATGACATTTCTTTCAAGCGCAAAATTATATCCTTTATTAGACAACAAAGATACTGATATAATATTACACAACATACTGGGAATACAAAAACAGTTGTACAATACCAAAATGTGTCCACTATTCAACCCTAGGTGATATTCCCCTATTGCAACTGCATCTACATGCATTCCATTGCCCATCCGGAGAGTCATATCACCTGCCCCCAGTACTCCACTATTTCTCAGATCCTGCAACGAATTACAGATGTGAGAACCAGAACCGGTATCAAGTACCCATGAAGTAGAGTTTACTGAAAGACAATTTTCGATTACGAACACACCTGAAGCAGAAGCAACAGCTTGCTTCATGTCCTTGGCTTTAAAGGCCATACAGTCCTTCTTCCAGTGCCCTTGCTTGTGACAATAGAAGCACTCGTTCTTTTCTGCCTTCACCCTTCCTGCCTTGTTCGTTCCCTGCACCTTCTTGACCCCACCCTTCGGTTTGGTGGCTTTCATCTTCTTCTTCCCTTTAGCTTTCTCTTTAGATTTAGAAGAAGATGATTGGCCAACATACAGAACGGGGGTCTTCTTATTTTTCAAGGAGGTCTCTGCTACCCTCAACATATTGAGGAGCTTTGGAAGATCCGCTTCCATTTCGTGCATGTTGAAGTTCAGCACGAACTGAGAGAAGGTGTGGGGAAGGGACTGCAAAATCAAGTCGATATACAAATCATTCTCTAGCACGCATCCCAGATTTGCGAGTTCCTCAATGAGGGTGATCATTTTGAGGACGTGCTCTCCAACAGGCGATCCTGGAGCTAACCTCATCTGGAAGAATTTCCTTGAGGTTTCGTACCTTGCGATACGGGAGTGTTCACCATACAATTCCTTGCAATGGAGGAATATGGATGCAATATCCATACTCTCGTGCTCTTTCTGGAGTTCATTATTCATGGACGCCAGCACGATACACTTAGCTCGCTCACAGTCTAGATCCCAGGTTTTACGAACTTCCTTGTCCGCAACTGAGGAATCTGGTCCTGGGATAAAGGGAGGAACAACGGTGGTAACATATGAAACTTTGTCATAAGTCAGCGCAATATTGACGTTCCTTAGCCAATCTTTATAGTTATGCCCGGTCAGTATATTCTTTTCAAGTAATAGTTTTAGTCCAGTCATGGTAGCTGCCAGAGAGAGAGAAAAGAAAACACTCAGCATATGCTCTTGCAAGTTTAGATTGGTTATTATTTTATCTAAACAGGATGGCTCCCACTGTTTCCTCAAATCCTTCTTCAAAACCTAAAAGAAGAATTAGTCAGGATTTAATCACACGTTACAATTCTTGCTTAACCTTTCAGCCAAGCTGGTGTTGGTACTTCGAGGGAGGTTTTCCAACGCTTTCGCGAAGTTCCTTAATTAGAGAACCTCTTTTCTCTAGAGGCGTAGCCCCTCTAACACCTTTCTAGGCACCTACTTGGTTTATAGCATTGATTGTTAAGTGAGATAAATTCCCGAGAGTAATCCTACTCATCAGTGGGATCGGGATCCAACTATCATTGTATGATGCCCTAGATGGAAGCCACTCTAGTCACCACACTCCAGAAGGTAAGCTAAATCTGAAAGTTTCCTTTATGTTTGAAACTCCCGATGTAATTTTTACCCCAAGCTCTTATAGACCTTGACGTAGGCCAACAAGTCATAAGACGCAAGTCAAGTTCTACCCGTTGTTGTCCTGATCAATTTAAATACATCGTACAAGCCCTTGACGTAGGCCAACAAGATGTACGTCTGTATTAAACTAATGCATCTATCTATACAACAAATAGGCACACACACTGCTACCATACACTATGCCTTGACGTAGGCCAACAAGCATAGCATGAATACGATGTGCTGTCTATCTGAAACGATGGAGGGTTACGGCTGGTTTTTGGCAAAAAACCGTTAACGTAGTGAACATGATTTGATCGAAGGAACTAAGATAGCTTTTATTAAAAGGAGTGGTTTAAGCTCCGCATTTAAAATTTGCTTTTTCAAGAAAACCGAGTGGTTTTTAGAAATTGTTCCAACGATTCAGTTTAGGTTTTATTTTCTTTGCATTAATAATAATGCGTCCCATCTTTAACCTATCATTACAGATAACAACGAAAATACAACGTCTTCTTATGCCATCCGCATTCGCCACGGGGTCCCGTCATCACCCGTTAGGTTACTTAACTAACGACAGAGCAGGGCTGGGCTAGCGCGGGTGTAAAACATAAGCGATGTCTAAATAGCTATCATATATAGATATTGTACATTCGTCAGACGCAATAATAGGCATTCCAGATCACAAAT
The DNA here is from genome assembly GCA_030015575.1 of Agapanthus africanus. Lineage (NCBI taxonomy): Eukaryota > Viridiplantae > Streptophyta > Magnoliopsida > Asparagales > Amaryllidaceae > Agapanthus > Agapanthus africanus. The sequence continues at coordinate 462,250,387 of CM057337.1, read as the reverse complement.
AAACAATATTGGATTTGCAAGCAATCCGCATTTCGTTTGAGCCTGCAATGAAAGACGGATTACACAGTTGTGATGAATAGCCATTTTCCCACCCCAGACCCCTACGGGTACGGCAAACTACCCGCCAAGTATCAGAAGTGAAGCGGTCTGCCCCAACACTTCAAAATACCCGGTAGTTTGTGCACCCCACCTTGGGTCTATCCTAGGAGCAAAAATAGTAAAATGAAATAGTACAACGGTGGCTACAACCGCAACCTGGATGTGCCCCGCAAAATAATATTACAACTTATTACATTTACATCAAATGAATTAATACAATAACCCATCACAAAACCCGGCTAATCACCACAACAGTCCAATACAGTTTATATACACAAACAGTTATATATAACATCACAGATATGTGCAACCCCCTGCCAACCGACATACTAGCAGTTAGGGGAGGTTTACGAACACATAAAACATTTCACAGATATAATCAAACAAGCAAATACCGTATAATTTCGATCGATTAAACACATTTAATTTTTCTCCAATACTTCTCTGTAAATCTGAAACCTGAGCAAAAATAAAAATTACCAGAAAACACCAAATATCACAGAGAATCAGCACAAGAAACTTGGGATGATGAATCGTCCAAAGCGCGGCGGAATCGCGGCGGATCGGTGGGATCGGGCGCGGTTCCACGGCGCTATGGCCGATTAATGAGCCCAAATTTCTTGGGTGTTCTAATACATTCATTTAGGTCAATCTGAAGGTCCCTGAAAAATTTTTGGACCTCATTTAAAATTCGACAGAAAGTACATGATATCGGGGTTTTTCCGGTTTGTTTTTCCGTTCGAAATTCATACAAATTTGCAAATGTGTTAAATACTGTTTAGCTAGGCTCTGATACCACTGTAAGTCGATGTTCAACACCCCAATACTTATGGGGAGGCGGAAATATGAATAACAATCTTGTTCTATGATTAAACATCGAATAACCGTATGAATCGTTTGCTAAACAAGTTTTAAGAAAAGCTATAGAGTTCTAAACTACTATGTTAAGAGATTATACCAAACGGTTCTAGTCCTTCGTCTTAATGTTATCTACGGCCTCTTTGGATCTCCACGTCCTCTTCGGCTTTCTTCCGTGATAGACGATCCACCCGAGAACCCTAATCCAAGCTATAACCTCTAAACTTGAGGTTACTTAGTTTCTCTAGTTGCTAAATAGAGTAGCTAAGGTGATGTAGAGATAGGTTATGGAGTAATTAGTCTTTCCTAATCCTTGTTCTCAACTCATGAGGGGTAGGATTAGGCTTTGGTGAAGGAGAGAGAGCTTGAAGAGAGAGAGTGAGAAGATGATAATGATAATAATAATAATAATGAAATAGCTTCTCACTTGATATATGAAACATAATGAATAAAAAGAAATGAATAATATGAGATTATTCATCATGTTTCATAAATGCAAGTGGGTGATTCATTATGTGAGTCATTAAGTATTTAATAATGCATTAATGACATGATGAATCACTCACAATGAGTCACTAAATCATTAAATGAAAATGCCACCTCTCCCTCCATGTCACATCCTTCTAGAAGCTTCTCGGAAAATTACGAGAACGCCCCTTTCATCCGTGAAAACACGGAAAAACTTTAGACTGTATAAATCCAATAACCTGATACTAGAATCTGGCTTAAACCAAAGCCAGCTAGTAAAAACTGTCTGTATGTCGCACGTGCGTTTAAACACGTACGCGTTCGAACCTTTGTCGTAAAACCATACGACCTCTATATCTTTTCGCCTGGGTTTAGGAAATCTCTATGTGGGACTCTAAAGACTCAACTACTACGCTGGCAGTGGGTTTAACCACAGACCGCAAGCGGCACTAGCTGTACGTAACGTTCCCCAGGTAGTTGTCGATAAGAAAGCCGATGAGATAACCCATCTGAAATCCTACTGAGCCTGTCGATAACAATATCCGCGCAGTCCGGTCTGTTCGTCTAAGAGTATCACATGTACGGTCTAGGGAGGTGGTGGACGTCAGACCCCTAATAACCGTACAAGTCGTGTCGGTATGGTTCAAGACCACCCGAGAATCTACTGATTATTCCATCAGTAATTCTCAATCAGCCCTGGCCAGGGACTTATGGTAATGACCAACCGACCACAGTGCGATATCAACTCCCTATACCCGGAGAGACGAATCCTTAACAGTCGCTCACTGCCTCCACGTGGCTCGGGACTGTGCCCAACTGAAACCTGTTTGCACGACTCCTTTGAGCCGTGGTAGGGTAACAATCAAAGCACAGTGGGAACTCACACGAGACAAATGATGACCTTAAGTCAACGGACTATCTGCACACATGTCACCTGAGAACTGCTATCTGACGTTAGGTATAATACCATCCAGTCAGTTCTCGGCGAGTCCTGTCCGGTGTACTCACACCCAGTGAGCATCTGTATACAATCTTAGGTGAACACCACCAATGGTTGCGGGACCAATCCATCGCCCCTCGTCAGGGTCTAGATATGTATACACTAGTCTACTCCGGAGTATCGATGCCCAATCTCGATACTCCTGCGACCAGGGACATCTAAGGGTGTGCTTATTGACTATCCAGCTCCCACTAGTATGACTGCCATCACATCGCCGGTAGTCAGACAAACACCCTATGGGCTTTATCAACATATATATATATATATAAATACCAAGTAAAATATATCATACGTTAAGACAAAGTCAAACCAAATAGCGTACTATCATATCAAGCAAGACTGTCATGTACATACATATCCCAAGCATCCTATACAATGTTGGCCTCTAGGGCATATATATCCAACACACTTATCCTACAGCATTCTTGGACATGTCAACTCGCCAACTTCGTGCCCGAGTTGCCTCGGTCCAGAGGTGGGAGCCCGTAAAAGAACCCGGCGATGTGGTGCCCTTCCGACGAGGAGATGAAGACCGGAGATTCTGCGGGGAGATCGGGACGACGACGAGAAGACCGAAGGACACGGATCGCTCGGTATATCTCTCTACCCCTTCTCTAGTTAGCTAGCATTAGATTAATGGCCCGATCCGGGTTTAAAGTCCGCGGTAGCGCCGGTTCTAGTTTTTAGAAAAGTTTTTGTATTCCGCATTTTGGCCTTGTTCAGACGGCCGGGCGCTGCCGTGCACTTACACCCGATACCCACTACGAGTAAGAGTTACTCCTAGGAGAGTTTTACACATTACAATTAGCCGATAAAGTAGGTGTCTAGAAAGGTGTCAACGGGGTTACAACTATTGGAAAACGAGATTTATTTTAATTAGGTCCGTGTGAAAGCACGGGGAACCTCCTTCAAAGTACCAGCATTGGCCTGGCCGAAAGATTGGCGAACTTGTAGAGTGTAATTAATCCCGGTTAGTCTTTCCTTTTAGGGTTTGATAGATGATTTGATTAAAACAGTGGGAGCCATCCGGATTAGATAAATTAATAACCAATCTAATCTTGTAAGAGCATACGCTGAGTGTTTTCTTCTCTCCCTCTCCAGGTAGCGACCATGTCACGCCTTAATCAAGATAATAATACGGATGTATTGACTAAACTCGCTTGTTATACTAAGCTGGGAAACGTTGGTCCCTCTCCAACTTATAATTGTTATACGACCGAGCAGGAAATAGGGAAATACCAGCATTCCCGCGCCGCCCAAACGAAGAAAGTACATGATGATGCATCTTCTTCGGATGTGTTCATTACGTAGAACTGTTTCTTAGTATCCTATGCGTCCTGGGTACGAGATACCGGATTAGGATCCCACATATGTAATCTGTTACATGGGCTACAGAAAGGTAGAGAACTGAGAATGGGTGATAAGTTTTAAGAGTTAGAAACGGTGCAATTGTTGCAGCCAAGTCTGTTGGGAGTTATCACCATGTATTACCAAATACATTGATTCTGAACGAATGTTATTTGATAACGAACCTGATATACAACATCATATCAGTTTCTTTATTAGTAAAGAAGGATATAATTTTGTATTGTTGGATAATGTTTTGAACATTTCCTATATCAAGTGTTGATCGGTTCAGGCACGTTATCTAAAAGAATATACGTTCTAAATCAAAACACAATTCTTAACGTACAGAATACACACAAGAGGAAGAGTTCAGAAATGAACGAATCCTTCTTGAGGCATTGTAGACTAGGTCATATCCATGCGACCCGACTAGCTAAGTTACATAGAGATGCATATTTAAATTAGTTTGAATTTACATCTTGTGAAACTTGCCAGTCATGTCACAAAGGTAAAATGACTAGAGCTCCGTTTATTGGAAACAGAAAAAGTGTTAGTGAACTCTTGGGATTGATACATGATGATGTATGTAGGTCCCCTGTCTACACATGTCAAGACCGGTTCTTTGTACTTCATTACATTCACTGATGATCTCTTAAGATTCGGACATATGTTCCTGTTAAAACACAAGTCTGAACCTTTTGAGATATTCAATGAATATAAGTTAGAAGTAGAGAACCAAAAATGGGTATAAATATTATGTTCTTTTATGAAATCAGGGAGGAGAATACTTGAGCACGGAATTCCTAGACTATTCTAAAGGAGAATGGGATTCTCTCTCAGCATTACTCCTCTGTATACACCACAGCACATCGATGTATCGGGGCGGAGCAATTACACCCTATGTTATATGGTGTGCTCTATGATGAGTACTTCTAAGTTTCCTATTTCCTTTTGGGGGTTATGTTAGTTGTATGTATGCCCTAGAGGCCAGTATTGTACAGATGATGTATATTATATTGGATGCTTGGACATATATAGAGATGACTTTCTTGCTCGATATGATAGTATGCTATCTGGTTACTCTTTATCTTAACATGTACACTTGTCTCTTTAAACTGTCTTATAGTTACATGTTGATAAAGCCCTTAGGATGTGTACTTGACTACCTGGACTATGATGCAGATCATACTAGTGGGGACATGGTAGTCCATAAGTACATCCTTCATGGTCCCTAGTCGTGGGTGTATCGAGACGGGGCATCGATATACCAGTGTAGACTAGCGTATACGCTTCTCGACCCATGAGATGGGCGGTGGATGATCTCATATCCATTGGTGTTTGACATCAGAGATGGTATACGGGTGCTCAGTGGAGACTGGATACACTGGACGGACTCGCCGAGAACTCCCAGATGGTATTATACCTCACGTCAGATGGCAGTTCTCAGGTGACACTTGTACAGGTTAGTCTGTAGACCCGAGATCGTCATAGAGTCTTGTGTGATTCCCACTGTGCTTTGATCTCCACCTTACCACGTCCATGAGGGCGTGCAAAACGGTGGTCTTTGGGTACAGTCCCGAGTCACATGGAGGCAATGAGCGATAGGAGGGGTTTCGTCTCTCTCGGTATTGGGGGTTGATGTTGCGCTGTGCTAGATTGGCCGTAACAGGGAAGTCTCTGGCCAGGGCTGATCAGAGATTTGCTGGTAAGTGTTACCAGTAGTTTCTCGACCCGTTATGAGCCTCACATCGGCACGACTTATCGGTTATTGGGGTCTGACGTTTACCACCCCTAGATTTGATATGCGACATATCAGACGAACAGACCGGACTGTAAGGTAAGTGTTACTGGTTGGATTCACAGGAGTGTGAGTGGGCTAGCTCGTCGATCTTCTGATCACTCAATGCCCGGATGGCCGTTACGTTTAGCAGACCGCTTGCGGCTTGTGGGTGCTTGATATGATCATCATCTGCTACCGGCGTATTGACGAGTCTTTAGAGTCCTACACAGAGGTTTCCTGGCTCAAGCGAAACGAAATAGGAGCGCATATGAGATATGTGCAGGACCGAGAATAATGCGTGTATGTGATACCGTATTTCATTCTCGCGATGGATGTATCGATTGGTTATATTCGATATGACCTAGTTATCGAATCATTGATTCGATAAGACGATACATAGAATACTAGTCGGTTATATGCGATATGACCGGATCGTTAAGTCAAGTGTTGATTTAATGATTTAATGTATAATTATATATTTGATATATTACTTTGCATTAGCTAGTATTAGTTCACTTTATATGGATTTTCTCACTTGATGTGCAAGAAGTATATGTGATATACTTTTGTGCACATATTTGTATCATGTTTGATGATACTTGATCATTTAGTTAAGTGTATAGAATTAAACCATGGTTAATTTGATAATTAGGGTTTTGCATATTCATTTATTTATTTATTTGTTTATTTATTTATTTGGAAAAGATAAAGATGAGAATGGTGGCTTTCTTTGTTTCTAGTTGAAGCTTCATGAAGCTTTGACTTCTTAACCATTCTTGTCTTCATGCTTAACCCTAACCCATCCAAGTAACCATGGTCTATTCTCTACACTCAACTATGGTTTGCTTATGATAAGTATTGAATTATTTTTCATTTTAATTCAACACTTATCATATTCTTTCTTCTTCTTCATCTTCTTCTTCAAGATAGAAAACTTGATGCCATCAATGGCAACTTGAGATCTAAAGTGAGAAATCCAATTCCAAAGTGAACCCACCTCCTATTTCTTCACCCTCTACCTCTTGCCAAGTTGTTTTGGGTGTTTTCTTCACAAGTTTCACAACTTGGTAAAGTCGGAGCTTGAACTTGTGAAACCTCGACGTAGATCATCTTCGGCACGAAGCCGACGACCTAGTCCGCCCAATTCTCCGATGAAGCTGACGTTTGAGCTCAGTATTCGAGATGGAAAGCGAGAGTACGCGTACGTGGAGCTAAGGAAGTGGAGAACCGGATCTACAAAGGTTGTAGCCTCTCTCCTTTAGTTAAGATGTTAACTAGTTCCGTTTATCGCCTAAATTTCTAGTTAACGATCCGTATTAGGGTTTCTCGGCACCCATAAAATTTGAAATTGGCATGGTTGATGCCTTGTGATACCTTTATAGTGTGCCTAGGAACCCTACAGTGGTATCAGAGCCTAGCTAGAGCCTTAGGCGAAGTCTAGACGGAGTTTGAAGTCCGATCGACCCGAAACCCCAACTCAAATATTGCTCTCTGGACTTTTTCTAAAAAATGGGATTTTTCCATATTAAAAATTCTTAAAAATATCAGCATGAAGATATAAGAATTATGGTGCAAAACGAGCTCATGATACGTCTAAACCGCCGCGGAAACGCGGCAGAAGCATGGCTTCTGCCGCGGTTCCGCCGCCTACTATTCACAATGCGCAATAATTTTGCACAGTAATTCCTCTTTTCTGGTGCTGAGTTTTATGGGAATTTTTAATATTTTTTCAAGAGTTGAATTTTCTGGGATTGTTTTGGGGATTCGGTGTTTCGATCGGAGTATCAGATTTTGTCTATGTGGCTTTCCGGATAAATTTTAGAATATGTTAAAAAGTTCGACCGGATATAAATACCCAATTTTTCCCCTGTCGGGAAATTTCCAAGTGTTGGATTTTTCCGTAGTTTAACGACGTTCTAAGTAGTGCAAGTAACGCGATTGACCCTCTAGAAGACAACAAACCTTAACTCGATTATGTGACCGTCTTGAACTGCCCTTTGAACCTTCGGGTTTGGGGCAGTACGGCGTGCCACATGTGAGGCGTTGGCTTGACCCTTCTACGGCTGGACCGTTGGTACTGAGGCACGAACTGAATGTTGTTAGACTTATTTCATGTGTTGAGCTGTATCGGGAAAACTTGGGTATTCGACTGTTCGATCGGAAATTTTAACATTTTCTGTTTATCTGGAATGTGATACAATAATTGGAATTCACAAACATTTATGAGATAACTGAATGAATGTTATAAATCTAGCGGTTTAGTTTCACTTGATATTGAAAAGAGTTTTCGATAATGAGACTAAAATGCGGGGTTTATAACTGTTAGGCATGTGATGTCTAAGTATTTCATTTGTTTAGGCATGTGATATCTAAAGATGTTGCGGATTCCAACTGTTGTAGTTTTACACTTTCTTTTCTGTGACCGTAAGTGTAATATGCGATATCGCCGGTTTCGTTGCTATATGTCAACGACAATTGGGATGCGCATATTTACTTACGTTGATGACATGTGATGTTATGTGTTGCTGGATATGTTATATTGGATTGTCGTGTTTGAATAGCCGGGGTTTTTTATGTGAGATGAGTGTTTTTTCATTTTCATTCATGTAAAAACTTGTATGTAATATTCTTTTATTTGGGGCACTTCCAGGTTGCGGAAGATGTAACCCTTTGTATATTATTTACTTTTCTGCACTAGGATAGACCCAAGGAGGGGAGCACAAGTAACCGGGTTCTAGGGTTCAGTGGGAGACCATCTCGAGGAGTCGAGTCCGGGTCTCCTAACCCTAGAATTGGTAGGGTTGCTTGCCGCTCTCGTAGGGGTCTAGGGGTGTGGGATTGGCTATTCATCACGACCGTGGAATCCGTGTTTTATACTGGCTCGTATTGAAAACACGGACGTCCTAGTATATCCAATGTTTCATATGTTTCTTCTGCTGCGATATCTGTGATGTGATCATGTGATGTTCTGTGATAGATACAGTATATAGTATATATGATATATTATATAGACGTTACTTATGTTTTGCACCCGCACTAGCCCTGCCCTGCTCTGTCGTTAGTTACCTAACCTAATGGTGCACGAGGGGACATCGAGGCGAATGCGGATGGCATAAGTGTACGTCGTATTTATCTGTGATGTTTAGGTATTTAAATGATGGGACTTCATTAATGTGATTAATGAGATAAAAGAAACCAAAAGATGTTGTAGAATCAAAATTTAAATAAAACAGGTAGCTACAGTTCTTGCTTTGCATAGCGGTATATATGATATACCCTGCACCTTATTCGATGAGGAAAGGACCGAGATCCCTTCACCGGGAGTGACTCCTTTAGCAATAACTGGCAGATGCTACACACTCGGTTTATTTTTGATTGCTTCTATAGTTTCTGCTTTGCACAGTGATATATATGATATATCCTGCACCTCATTCGACGAGGAAAGGGCCGACGATCCCTTCACCGGGAGTGACCCCTTTAGCAAAACTAGAAAAGCCTCAAAATCACTCCATTTTAAAACTTCATTTGATTCTACAACGATATCAAGTTCATTACGCAATAGGTTTTCAGAAAAACCTGACGTAGCCCTCCGTCATTTCAGATAAGAACTGTTTAGTATTCGTGCTGCGTTTGTTGGCCTTTGTCAAGGCGTAGTGTGCGGTAGCTGAATAGTGATTATCTGCTTATGCATATGATGCAGATTGTTTCAGGGTAGTCGTACGACCTTGTTGGCCTTTGTCAAGGGCCGTGCGGGTGGGTTTGATTCAATCAAGAAATGACGGGTTGAACTTGACTAGCATGCTATGATTTGTTGGCCTTTGTCAAGGTCATAGGACGCTAGGGGCAAAATATTATCGGGAATTTCAAGTGTTGAAATTTGCAATGAGATTGCATACCTTCTATGAGATAGTTGGATCCCGATACCCACTGCGAGTAAGAGTTACTCCTGGGAGAGTTTTACACATTACAATTAGCCGATCAAGTAGGTGTCTAGAAATGTGTCAACGGGGTTACGCCTCTGGGAAAACGAGGTTTACTTTAATTAAGTCCGTGCGAAAGCACGGGGAACCTCCCTCAAAGTACCGACACTGGCCTGGCTGAAAGATTGGCGAACTTATAGTGTGTAATTAATCCCGGCTAATCTTTCCTTTTAGGGTTTGAAGGAAGATTTGATAAAAAGCAGTGGGAGCCATCCTGATTAGAAAAGATAATAACCAATCTGATCTTGCACGAGCATACGCTAAAGTGTTTTCTTCTCTCTCTCTCCAGATAGCGACCATTTCATGCCCTAATAAAGATAATAATATGGATGTATTGACCGAACCCGCATGTTATACTGTGCTGGGGAACGTTGGTTCCGTTCTTTCCTATAAAAGTTATAGGACTGAACAGGATATATGGGAATACCAGGATTCCCATGCCACCCGATTGAAGAAAGTACATGATGATGCATTTTCTTAAGGTGTGTTCGTTACAGAGAACTGTTTCTCCATTTGCCCTACGTCCTGGGTATTAGATACCGGGTCAGGATCCCATATATGTAATCAGTTACATGGGCTTAGAAAAGGTAGAGAACTTGGAGAAGGTGATAAAGACATTAGAGTTGGAAATGGTGCAATTGTTGCAGCTAAGACTGTCGGGGAATATCACCTTGTATTACCAACTGGTAATACATTGGTTCTGAACGAATGCTATTACATGCCGAACCTGATATGCAACATTATATCGGTTTCTTTATTGAGTAAAGAGGGATATAATTTTGTATTACAGGATAATGTTATGAACATTTTCCGTAACCAAAAGTTGGTTGGATCAGGCACGTTGTGCAATGGCATTTATGTTCTAAATCAATCAACAGTTCTGAGTATAACAAACACACACAAGAGGAAGAGTTCAGAACTGAACGAATCCTTCTTGTGGCATTGTAGACTGGGTCACATCAATGCGACACGATTAGCTAAGTTGCATAAGGATGGATATTTAAATCCGTTTGAATTTTCATCTTTTGACACTTGCCAATCATGTCTCAAAGGCAAGATGACCAAAGCTCCGTTTACGGGACACGGAGAAAGAGTTACCGGACTCTTGGGACTGATACATAGTGATGTATGCGGTCCCATGTCTACACATGCCAGGGATGGTTCTTCGTACTTCATTACATTTACTGACGATCTCTCTAGATTCGGATATGTGTTCCTGATGAAATTCAAATCAGAAGCTTTTGAGAAATTTAGAGAATATAAACAAGAAGTCGAGAACCAAACCGGAAAAAGTATTAAAATCCTTCGATCTGATCGAGGAGGAGAATACTTAAGCAATGAATTCCTGGACTTCCTAAAAGAGAATGGGATTCTCTCTCAGCTGACTCCTCCATATACACCACAGCACAACGGTGTATCAGAACGGAGGAACCGCACCCTATTGGATATGGTGCGCTCTATGATGAGCACAGCTGAGTTACCTATTTCCTTCTGGGGATATGCGCTGGAAACAGCAGCATACCTATTGAATCAAGTTCCAACTAAATCTGTACCTACCACACCATATGAGATATGGAGTGGGAAGAGACCATGTCTTAAACGAGTTAAGATATGGGGTTGCCCGGCCTATATCAAAAGGCAAAATCCGGACAAGCTCGAGGCACGGTCAGTTCTATTCATGTTTGTGGGATATCCCAAACATTCACATGGATATCTTTTCTACCATACAGAGGAACAAAAAGTGTTTGTTTCTCGACATGCCACCTTTTTAGAAAAGGAATTTCTTGCAAAAGAAATTAGTGGGGATATGGTAGAACTGGAAGAAATTCCGGCTACACAAACTCAAACTGAAGATTTAGTGGAACCAGAGGATTCAGCAGCTCCCAATGAACCTCAGCCTCTCCGCCGATCTAATAGGGTTCCTCGCCAACCTGAGAGATACTACGGTTTTCTCATGGATGGTGGAAGCGAGGATTGCATCATGGAGGATGATGACCCAACTAGCTTCGAGCAGGCCATCACGAGTAGGGACTCGGTGAAATGGCTGGATGCTATGCGGTCCGAGATGGAATCCATGTACACCAACAAAGTATGGACTTTGGAAGTTGCTCCTGAAGGGGTAAAACCCATTGGGAGCAAATGGATCTTCAAGAAAAAACTTGGTGTAGATGGGAAAGTGGAGACTTTCAAAGCCAGACTTGTAGCAAAGGGTTTTCGTCAAAGACCAGGTGTGGACTATGACGAAACTTTTTCTCCGGTGGCTATGCTTAAATCCATCCGGATCATGCTTGCCATCGCTGCATACCATGATTACGAAATATGGCAAATGGATGTTAAGACCGCCTTTCTAAATGGTGATTTAGAAGAGTGCGTGTACATGACTCAGCCAGAGGGCTTCGTAGACAGTGGGAGCAGCGGCAAGGTGTGCAAGCTGCTTAAATCCATTTATGGATTGAAGCAAGCATCGCGGAGTTGGAACATCTGCTTTGATGTCGTTATCAAAGAGTTTGATTTCGTCAAAAACCCAGATGAACCTTGTATTTACAAGAAGGTGGCAGGGAGTAAGGTTGTCTTACTCGTATTGTACGTGGACGACACACTCTTGATAGGAAATGATATTCCTATGCTGCAATCGGTCAAGCTCTTCTTATCACAAAGATTCTCAATGAAAGATCTTGGTGATGCCTCCTGCATATTGGGAATCAGGATCTATATAGATAGATCCAAACGGATATTGGGATTGTCCCAATCCAGGTACATTGACACCATACTAAAGAGGTTTAGTATGGAAGATTCCAAGCGTGGGAACTTGCCCACGATCTCTGGAGTCACACTCTCCAAAGAGATGTCTCCCAAGACTGATTTGGAGAGAGCTCGCATGCAAGGGATACCCTATGCTTCGGCTGTAGGCTCTATCATGTATGCAATGCTATGTACCAGACCCGATGTAGCATACTCACTAAGTATAGTGAGCAGGTATCAAGCTGATCCTGGAGAGAGTCACTGGACAGCTGTGAAGAGCATTCTCAAGTACTTACGAAGGACTAAAGAGATGCTCGTGGTGTATGGTAACGGAGAACTTCAAGTGGAGTCCTTTACCGATTCGAGCTTCCAGAGAGATAAGGACGACTCTAAGTCGCAGTCGGGCTTTGTCTTTACCCTTTACGGAGGGGCGGTTAGCTGGTAGAGTTCCAAGCAGGAAACCGTGGCAGACTCGAAGATGGAGGCTAAATACATCGCTGCCAACGATGCTGCTAAAGAAGCTGTCTGGATCAAGAAGTTCATTACTGAACTTGGAGTGGTTCCATCCATTGAGCATCCAATACCTTTGTATTGCGATAACAATGGAGCGGTGGCTTTGGCCAAGGAACCCAGGTCCCATCAGCGATCCAGGCATATTCTGAGGCGGTATCACCTGATCCGGGAAATAGTTGATCGCCGGGAGATCGAGGTCAGGAGGGTTGACACGAAGAACAACACGGCGGATCCACTCACGAAAGCCATTCCCCAGATACAGTTTGAGAGACTCTTCGGGATGCTCGGTATGCGATACTACAGCTGCTGGCCCTAGTGCAAGTGGGAGATTGTTAGTTGTATGTATGCCCTAGAGGCCAGTATTGTACAGATGATGTATATTATATTGGATGCTTGGACATATATAGAGATGACTTTCTTGCTCGATATGATAGTATGCTATCTGGTTACTCTTTATCTTAACATGTACACTTGTCTCTTTAAACTGTCTTATAGTTACATGTTGATAAAGCCCTTAGGATGTGTACTTGACTACCTGGACTATGATGCAGATCATACTAGTGGGGACATGGTAGTCCATAAGTACATCCTTCATGGTCCCTAGTCGTGGGTGTATCGAGACGGGGCATCGATATACCAGTGTAGACTAGCATATACGCTTCTCGACCCATGAGATGGGCGGTGGATGATCCCATATCCATTGGTGTTTGACATCAGAGATGGTATACGGGTGCTCAGTGGAGACTGGGTACACTGGACGGACTCGCCGAGAACTCCCAGATGGTATTATACCTTACGTCAGATGGCAGTTCTCAGGTGACACTTGTACAGGTTAGTCTGTAGACCCGAGATCGTCATAGAGTCTTGTGTGATTCCTACTGTGCTTTGATCTCCACCTTACCACGTCCATGAGGGCGTGCAAAATGGTGGTCTTTGGGTACAGTCCCGAGTCACATGGAGGCAATAAGCGATAGGAGGGGTTTCGTCTCTCCCGGTATTGGGGGTTGATGTTGCGCTGTGCTTGATTGGCCGTAACAGGGAAGTCCCTGGCCAGGGCTGATCAGAGATTTGCTGGTAAGTGTTACCAGTAGTTTCTCGACCCGTTATGAGCCTCACATCGGCACGACTTATCGGTTATTGGGGTCTGACGTTTACCACCCCTAGATTTGATATGCGACATATCAGACGAACAGACCGGACTGTACGGTAAGTGTTACTGGTTGGATTCACAGGAGTGTGAGCGGGCTAGCTCGTCGATCTTCTGATCACTCAATGCCCGGATGGCCGTTACGTTTAGCAGACTGCTTGCGGCTTATGGGTGCTTGATATGATCATCATCTGCTACCGGCGTATTGACGAGTCTTTAGAGTCCTACACAGAGGTTTCCTGGCTCAAGCGAAACGAAATAGGAGCGCATATGAGATATGTGCAGGACCGAGAAAAATGCGTGTATGTGATACCGTATTTCATTCTCGCGATGGATGTATCGATTGGTTATATTCGGTATGACCTAGTTATCGAATCATTGATTCGATAAGACGATACATAGAATACTAGTCGGTTATATGCGATATGACCGGATCGTTAAGTCAAGTGTTGATTTAATGATTTAATGTATAATTATATATTTGATATATTACTTTGCATTAGCTAGTATTAGTTCACTTTATATGGATTTTCTCACTTGATGTGCAAGAAGTATATGTGATATACTTTTGTGCACATATTTGTATCATGTTTGATGATACTTGATCATTTAGTTAAGTGTATAGAATTAAACCATGGTTAATTTGATAATTAGGGTTTTGCATATTCATTTATTTATTTATTTGTTTATTTTTTTATTTGGAAAAGATAAAGATGAGAATGGTGGATTTCTTTGTTTCTAGTTGAAGCTTCATGAAGCTTTGACTTCTTAACCATTCTTGTCTTCATGCTTAACCCTAACCCATCCAAGTAACCATGGTCTATTCTCTACACTCAACTATGGTTTGATTATGATAAGTATTGAATTATTTTTCATTTTAATTCAACACTTATCATATTCTTTCTTCTTCTTCATCTTCTTCTTCAAGATAGAAAACTTGATGCCATCAATGGCAACTTGAGATCTAAAGTGAGAAATCCAATTCCAAAGTGAACCCACCTCCTATTTCTTCTCCCTCTACCTCTTGCCAAGTTGTTTTGGGTGTTTTCTTCACAAGTTTCACAACTTGGTGAAGTCGGAGCTTGAACTTGTGAAACCTCGACGTAGATCATCTTCAGCACGAAGCCGACGACCTAGTCCGCCCAATTCTCCGATGAAGCCGACGTTTGAGTTCGGGATTCGAGATGGACAGCGAGAGGACGCGTACGTGGAGCTAAGGAAGTGGAGAACCGGATCTACAAATGTTGTAGCCTCTCTCCTTTAGTTAAGATGTTAACTAGTTCCGTTTATCGCCTAAATTTCTAGTTAACGATCCGTATTAGGGTTTCTCGGCACCCATAAAATTTGAAATTGGCATGGTTGATGCCTTGTGAGACCTCTATAGTGTGCCTAGGAACCCTACAGGTTATGCACTTGTGAAGGTGCATACCTATTGAATAGGGTTCCAATCAAATCAGGTGCCTACTACTCCATATGCGATATGGTATGGGAAGAGCTCATCTCTTAAGCATGTTAAGATTTGGATTGTCCGGCAAATGTCTAAAAGCAAAATCCGGACAAGCTCGAGGCAAGGTCAGTTCTGTGGATGTTTGTTGGATATCCCAAGCATTCGTAAGGGAATATCTTCTACCACACTGAGGAGCAAAAGGTGTTTTGTTTCTCAGCATGCCACCTTTTGGAAAGGGAATTTCTTGTGAAGAAATTAGTGGTCATGAGGTAGAACTGGAAAGAGTTCCAGCTATACAAACTGCAGCTGATGATTTGGTAGAACCTGAGGATTCAATAGTTCCCAACGAACCCCGTCCTCTCCGCCGATCTAGTAGGGTTCCTCACCCATCTGAGAGATACTTCGGTTTTCTCTATGACAGTGGGAGTAAGGATTGCATCATGAGATGATGACCCAACTGGTTTCGAGCAGGCCATCAAGAGTGGTGACTCTGTGACAATGACTGGAAGCTACGCGATCTGTGATGGAATCTATATACACCAACAAAGTATGGACTTTGGTTGCTTTATCTGAAGGGTCAAATCCCAATCAGGACCAAGTATATCTTGAGAAGATTACTTGGTGTACATGGAAAAGTTGAGACTTTCAAAGCTAAGGCTTGTTGCAAAAGGTTCTCGTCATTGACCAGGTGTGGATAATGATGAAACCTTTTCTAGTGCCTATGCTTAAGTCCATCCGGATCCTACTTGCCATTGCTACATACTATGACTACGATATCTGGCTGTTGGTGTTCACACCATAATACTGTATTATTATATTCCCCATTCTTATTCTTTTTATAAATAAACATGTGCTTTTGACGCATGTCTGCTACATGTTACAGGTTACAGGTTCTTGGACAGGAAACAGTGAAAACGATGAAAAGACGACGTAAAAGTGAAAATTTGACCGACAAACAGAGAATCTTGATCAAGCCTACATAAGGAACAATTCACAAAGTAGGATTCAAGACATCGACTCAAAGCGAACGGGTAGAAGTCCACTACAATGTTCACTGGAAATCTGGAAGAGAACCAGAAGCTAAATTGAGAAAAGATATATAGAAATAAGAAGCCCGAGCCAACAGAAATCATCCCAGGAAAATTCGTAGCCCAATTCCATCTTTTAGCCGCGGAACCGCGGCCAAACTAGGCCTCGGGCCGCGGTTCCGCGGCGGTCTTGAGCGATCAGAGGATATAATTTTTACCAAATGTTTGGAGATGCTGAATAGTCAACCTTAGGGCTATATTTGTAATTGTAGATATGCTGATCAAAATGTTACCTAGGGTTTCTATTTCCTATAAATAGAACTCTAAAGATTGTAATTTCTTATGCCTCCTTTTAATGAAATAAAATTCAGATCTCTTTATGGAGAGCATCGGTGTTTCTTTTAAACTCATGGATTCAGATCTGACAAACCTGCATTGATGATTGGAGAGATGCATCTGTAAGTAGATTTAATTCCTTGCTCTAGTTTAGATTTCAATTCTTTGCCCTAGGTAGATTTAATTCCTTGCCTTAGATAAATTGTTTAGAGTTAGCTTTGGGGAAGGATTTTGAGAGATGAGATATCTCATCCCTTTCTTACCCATAATATATTTTCAATAGGACTCTATGCATACACGCACACACCGCGCCCTACGGCATCCTATCCCTCGAGGTAGCGGTGTTACCGTAGTATGAAAGCCCGGTTGCCGTTTTCCATGGAGGTTAGGGTAAGGATCTTTAAAGGAAGGAAAAGAACATAGAGGAAGGAACACCTTCCCGAATGGATCTAATCCACTTTATTGATAATTACCATAACTCCTCTTAGATCTTCATTCGGGTATAGAAAGCGTTGAGATTTACTTGCATTTCCAAACCATCCCTAAACTTAACCCTAGCAAGACTAGATCTAGATAATTGTAGTATAGAATAATTAGGTTTTTAGATTTAATAATCAATCCGAACACCCTTCGGAATTAACTGGTAAGCGCGATTAGGAGATTCACAACATCCCTGTGGACCGACCCGTACTCACTGGCTAGCTTCATGCGACGCCGTTCTTGATTGTGGTAATAGATAGTTTTTGACATACAATCAAATGGCGCAATCAAGAACTATATCTATTACCGCTACGGCACAAAAGAAAACAAAAATATATATACATATATACAACAAGGCTCCCCCCAAACTTAAGCTTGGCCTTGCACAAGCCAAAAGTTAGCACCAACCATTCAAAAATCTTGTAATTGTAATGGTATAGTTGGTGCAAGAAGGGAGTGGAAAGAAGAGAAATGAGAAGCACACGAGACTGTATGGAAAGAAGAGTGGAATATGGTCTCGGTGGAGGAGAAGAATGGCGGAAAGGAGAAAGAAGTGGAGTACGATCTTGAGGGTGTAAATTGAGTGAATAAATTAGCGCAATTTGTGATGACCGATGTGTTAAAAGCGATTGCGCTAACCTATCAACCCGTCGAGAAATGGGGTCAAATCCTTCAAGATTCGCAAGAAAACATGGGTACGCCGAACTTGGTATAGGAGATAAAAGCGTAACGGTCATTTGTACGGTCGGGACAATAGGAAGGACAAAAGGAAGTGAATTAGGGATAGTATCATTCTCACCGTAGTAAACTGTCTCGAACTTGAAAGATTCCATTAATGGTTCGAAACTACTGTAAGCAAACGAGTCTGATGGTTCAACTGACTCATCTGTAAAGAACTCAAACTCGGGCGGTGAGTCATCAATATCGCCCGAAAAAGTGAAACACTCATAAGTGTTATCATCTGTGAGAACAGTATCGGATTCAAAGGAAAAGTTTTCAAGCTCACAGTCTTCAAGCATGGTCGGAACGATGGAATGGAGGGAGGGTGATATAACAGTTAAAGGTTCAGGAGGATGGATTGGAAAATCAGACACATCAAACAAAAATGATTCAACCTTAATATTATCCTCAAAACTCTCCTCAATACTATCCTCAATATTTAACTCATCCATGTCATTATCATCAAAATCAAGACGCATATGAGATTCGGGAGAAACATTTAATAACTCGGGATGATGATTTGCACATAAAATTTCAATTAAATCGATAGGTTCATCATCCGAAATATTCCCGGCGTCTATATCCTCAATCAAGTGAAAATCAATTTCTTTAGACACCTCATCAAAAGCATGGATATGTATCGATTTAGGTTCTAGAGTGGAGGTGTAAAGGTCGAAAGGATTAAGTGTGGTTTCACTCGAAAGGGATTCCTCACAATTTAGCAAATCAAACACTACAAAATCACACAACTCGTTTTTATTTTGAACTTGTGAATCATTTAGGACATTCGATGGAAAAACTGGAGTTGTGGGCTTCCATTGGGTAAGGGTAGGTTTGATTTGGAAATCCTCTCTCATTCTCACTCTGTCCAACCGCCTCCTTATATATTGAAAAATTTGAAGCTAGCGGGAAACTAGCTACCGTTTCACTAGGTTGCATAAGGGCGGCCACGGATACTTCCACATTCCCAGTCATTTTGTTTGTTGCTGCGATATATGCCTCCGTCGACTCTTCCAAACTAGACTTGGGTGGTAAGGGGGTTTCGGTAAAAGATTCGAAATTGTTTGGATATGCAAAACTCCCTAATGGCTGTGTGGAAACAGTGTCTAGTGAGGGTGGTAAGGTCGGGTAGGACTGGTAGGAAGTGGGTGAGTGTACAGGGGTAGGGTCAACATATGGATAACATGGTGAATAATCGTGTGGATCCCTAGAACTAGATGAGTGGAGAGGGGTGAAAGATCGGCTGCGAGATTGAGCAATATGCTCAGCAATGGACATCGACTTAGGAGTGACAGAAGGACTTGAAGAAGTGGTATCAACATATGTAGGTGGTAAAGGTTAACTTGGTTGACACAAAGTGGGTTGAAAAGTCAAACTGTTTCTCCTAGACGCCTCTATTTGATTTTTCAAAGATTTTTTAGGCAAGGAAGGATCGTCTTTAAATTGACCGAACAAATTGACGTACGACGCAAAATTGGGTTCGGGATACCAAAGTTCGGCAAGTGATTTATTATGCGAGGTACCCATGTTAGAAGAAAGGTAACAAGAAGGAAGGTTGGGTCGTGCAAGGATTTATTTGCGGCAAAAATTTTGCAAGTTTCTATAAAAGATTTGTCCTTTTTTTTTCTTTATTTGGAAATTGTTGCAACAAGATTGTTAATTAAAGATATGCAACCGAAAAATATTACTTGCAATCAGTTATTATTTTAAGCATATCACAAAGAATCTTTATTTGGAAAAAATTGTTGCAAAAAGATATTCGAGAAAAGACATGCAACAAAAAGATTACTTGCAATCAATTTATATTTTAAGCGGGGCCCAAAAATCCTGCACAAGATCGTTATTTAGAAGGGAATATATTTTTAAAGTGCACAAAATCCTGCAGGCATTTTTCAGAAAATATATGGAGATTTTTGCAGAGGAAGAAAAGATAGGCTTACAGAAAATTTTGCATAAGATGTCGTCACCAGAACGCAGCTTTTCCGCGGCCAAATGGGGGTTCCCACCGTGGTTCTGCGGCGGTACAGTCGGCTCGGATCCCCAAAAAAAATCTGTGATGATGATTCTTCTAGAGCGCGGCGGAACCACGGCCTAAAGGTAGGTACGGCCGCGGTTTCGCAGTTAGGGTAGGTGATCAGTTCAAAAAATTTCTGTGGCTGTTCTGTTGTTAAAAATCTCTTCCGTTTCGATATCCCGTTTTCTATTTTGCTTTCTGCAAATCTCCAGATCCGTCTCGATTGTTCCTGCAAGATTCACACAACAAAGTACCCTTTCCAAACAAATAACAATTGATATATTTTTATATTTTTTATAATTTTTTTTAGATTTTTATGATTTTTTAAATTTTGATTAACCCGAAATTGCGAAAAGGAAATGGCACGCCTTCCCCGGCAACGGTGCCATTTGATTGTATGTCAAAAACTATCTATTACCGCAATCAAGAACGGTGTCGCATGAAGCTAGCCAGTGAGTACGGGTCGGTCCACAGGGATGTTGTGAATCTCCTAATCGCGCTTACGAGTTAATTCCGAAGGATGTTCGGATTGATTATTAAATCAAAAAACCTAATTATTCTATACTACGATTATCTAGATCTAGTCTTGCTAGGGTTAGATTTAGGGATGGTTTGGAAATGCAAGTAAATCTCAACGCTTTCTATACCCGAATGAAGATCTAAGAGGAGTTATGGTAATTATCAATAAAGGGGATTAGATCCATTTGGGAAGGTGTTCCTTCCTCTAGGTTCTTGTCCTTCCTTTAGAGATCCTTACCCTAACCTCCATGGAAAACGCACGCAACCGGGCTTTTATACTACGGTATCACCGCTACCTCGAGGGATAGGGTGCCGTAGGGCGCGGTGTGTGCGTGTATGCATGGAGTCCTATTGAAAATATATTATGGGTAAGAAAGGGATGAGAGATCTCATCTCTCAAAATCCTTCCCCAAAGCTAACTCTAAACAATTTATCTAAGGCAAGGAATTAAATCTACCTAGGGCAAAGAATTGAAATCTAAACTGGAGCAAGAAATTAAATCTACTTACAGATGCATCTCTCCAATCATCAATGCAGGTTTGTCAGATCTGAATCCATGAGTTAAAAAGAAACACCGATGCTCTCCATAAAGAGATCTGAATTTTATTTCATTAAAAGGAGGCATAAGAAATTACAATCTTTAGAGTTCTATTTATAGGAAATAGAAACCCTAGGTTACATTTTGATCAGCATGTCTACAATTACAAATATAGCCCTAAGGTTGACTATTCAGCACCTCCAAACATTTGGTAAAAATTATGTCCTCTGATTGCTGAAGACCGCCGCGGAACCGCGGCCCGAGGCCTGGTTCGGCCGCGGTTCCGCGGCCGAAAGATGGAATTGGGCTACGAATTTTCCTGGGCTGATTTCTGTTGGCTTGGGCTTCTTATTTCTATATATCTTTTCTCAATTTAGCTTCTGGTTCTCTTCCAGATTTCTAGTGAACATTGTAGTGGACTTCTACCCGTTCGCTTTGAGTCGATGTCTTGAATCTTGCTTTGTGAATTGTTCCTTATGTAGGCTTGATCAAGATTCTCTGTTTGTCGGTCAAAGTCTCACTTTTACGTCGTCTTTTCATCGTTTTCACTGTTTCCTGTCCAAGAACCTGTAACCTGTAACATGTAGCAGACATGCGTCAAAAGCACCTGTTTATTTATAAAAAGAATAAGAATGGGGAATATAATAATACAATATTATGGTGTGAACAAATACCCCCAAACTTATCTTTTGCTCGTCCTCGAGCAAACTTATTTTTATTCACTAAAATCCTAACCGCACTTTCGCAGGGAAACGCGATTGCACTAAGCTCGTGCAACAAGACGTTAAACCTCTAGGTGTCCCTAGTAGGAGGAGTGTTGTCTCCTGAGGGTTTTCAGCGGATACTACCCACAAAATCCTATCAATTTGGCTTTTCGACTTTAATTCTCCAATTAGGTTTTCTAACAAGGAATTCTATTATCGTCGACTCGTAAATTATCCACCCTTATTCTTCACACATCCTCATCATCTAACTTAAGATTATATATGTTTTGCAGACTTACTTAGCTTTCGGCATTTCTTAAGTTTTCCTTCTAGGGTTCCATCTCCACTTAGGAATTTTTATCAATTCTACTAAAGATACAAGTTATATTCTTCACTCCTTTCTCTCATCTAAACTCCAATCACATACCCCTACGTATGTGTATAAATCACCCCTACACTTGGAAATTCAAATCAAGCAATCGTACTCTTGTCCGTTGTCCAAAGCACTTCTTAATTGGTGAATTTTTTTAAATCAATTTTGCTTACGCATCCTTCATGCGACTGTTATTACTTCTTGAGGTACCAACAACCGATTACAAGATGTGTTTGCACATTAAAGCGTAATTCCTAGTCTTGCATCACCCAAGGCTTTAGCAGTGACTCCCAAACCAGTTGGTCTAAGGCACTTGGTGATGAAGCACCCTCGCTAAATATTTTTCTATTTTTACAGCCTTAAGTAATCACAAAAATCAGTGTTCAATTTTTTTTTTCTTTATTCACCTTTTTTTTCCTTCATACTAAGGACTTTAGACAAGAGCATTTCAAGGTCTCTTCTACTATTCCAAGTTTCAAGGTGCGTGATTGTGCAAATTATAGGGTATACATTTTCAGAATTTAGACTTAAGCTAGGAATTATTTTTCAAACTTATACTCTAATAAAAATATCAATACATTTCCTTTGCTTTGACTTTGACCAAGAAGTGAACCCAAAATTTGCCTATTTCTAAATAAACTACAAAGACATATATTTTCTACCGTTAAACTTTAAGGAAGGTTATTTTTAGGGTTTTTAATTTACTAAGTCTAAGATCTAGTTGTTCCCAGTCAGTTAACCTATTTGTCAAACTCTAGTCAAATAAGCCAAAATTGAATTCAATAATTTTTATAATTTTTGAAAATTTTCAATTTTTATGGGTTTTCAAATAAGTATGCAAATGCAAAAATATGTACAAATGAATGCGAAGGAAGAAGACGTACCGAGCATACCCCCAAACTTGAACTTGACAGTGTCCTCACTGTCATGCTAATCCAAGAGGGTCAAAATGTCGGCACTCCCCTGTTTATTTATTTATATATTTTTTTATATTTTTAATGTTTTGAATTTTTTTTTATTTAGAAAAAGAAAACAAAAATATATATACATATATACAACAAAGTTCCCCCCAAACTTAAGCTTGGCCTTACCCAAGACAAAGGTTAGCACCAACCATTCAAAAATCTTATCGTGGTAATGGAATAGTTGGTGCAATAATAGGGTGTAGAAGAAAAAAATGAGAAACATGCCAGACCGTGTGGAAAGAAGAATGGTAGAATATGGTCTCGGTGGAGGAGCAGAATGACGGAAAGGAGAAAGAAGGGTCGCGCGATCTTGAGGGTGTAAATAGAGTGAATAAATTAGCGCAATTTGTGATGACCGATGTGTTAAAAGCGATTGCGCTAAGCTATCAAACCGTCATGAAATGGGGTCAAATCCCTCAAGATTCGCAAGAAAACATGGGTACGCCGAACTTGGTATTGGAGATGAAAGCGTAATGGTCACTTGTACGGTCGGAACAATGGGAAAGACGAAATGAAGTGAACTAGGGATAGTATCATTCTCTCCGTAGTAAACTGTCTCGAACTTGAAAGATTCCATTAATGGTTCGAAACTACTGTAAGCAACCGAGTCTGATGGTTCAACTAACTCATCTGAAAATGTAAAGGACTCAAACTCTGGCGGTCAGTCATCAACATCGTCCGAAAAAGTGAAACACTCATAAGTGTTATCGTCTGTAAGGACTGTGTCAGATTCAAAGGAAAATTTTTCAAGCACACAGTCTTCAAGCGTGGTCGGAACGATGGAAAGGAGGGAGGGTGATATAACAGTCAAACGTTCAGGAGGCTGAATTGGAAAATCAGACATATCAAACAAAAATAGTTCAACCTCAATATGATCCTCAAAACTCTCCTCAATACTATCCTTATAATTCTCCTCAAGATTCAACTCATCCATGCCATTATCATCAAAGTCAAGAAGCATATGAGATTCGGGAGAAATATTTAATAACTCGGGATGATGATTTGAACATAAAATCTCAATTAAATCGACAGGTTCATCATCCGAAATATTCCCGGCGTCTATATCCTCAATCAAGTGAAAATCAATTTTCTTAGACACCTCATCAAAACCATGGATATCTATCGATTTAGGTTCTAGATGGGAGGTGTAAAGATCGAAAGGATTAGGTGCGGTTTCACTCGAAAGGGGTTCCTCACAATTTGGCAAATCAAACACTACAAAATCACACAACTCGTTTTTATTTTGAACTTGTGAATCATTTAGGACATTCGATGGAAAACTGGAGTTGTGGGCTTCAATTGGGTAAGGGTAGGTTTAATTTGGAAATCCTCTCTCATTCTCACTCTGTCCAACCGCCTCCTCATACCTTGAAAAATTTGGAGCTAGCGGAAAACTAGCTACCGGTTCAGCAGGTTGCATAAGGGCGGCCACGGACGCTTCCACATTCCTAACCATTTTGTTCGTTGCTGCGATATATGCCTCCAACGACTCTTCCAAACTAGACTTGGGTGGTGAGGGGGTTTCGGTAAAAGATTCGAAATCGTGTGGATATGCAAAACTCCCAACAGGCTGTGTAGAAGCAGTGTCTAGTGAAGGTGGGCAAGTCGGGTAGGACTGGTAGGAAGTGGGTGATTGGACAGGGGTAGGGTCAACATGTGGATAAAAAGGTGAATAGTCTTGTTGATCCCTAGAACTGGATGAGTGGAGAGGGGTGAAAGATCGGCTGCGAAATTGAGCAATATGCTCAGCAATGGACATCGGCTTAGAAGTTACAGCAGGACTTGGAAAAGTGGTGTCAACATATGGAGGTGGTGAAGGTTGACTTGGTTGACACAAGGTGGGTTGAAAAGTCAAACTGTTTCTCCTAGATGCCTCTATGTGATCTTTCAAAGATTTTTTAGGCAAGGAAGGATCGTCTTTAAATTTACCGAACAAATTGATGTACGACACAAGATTGGGTTCGGGATACCATAGTTCGGCAAGTGATTTATTATGTGGGGTACCCATGTTTTAAGAAAGGGGGAAAGAAGGAAAGTCTATCGTGGTGCAAGCATTTATTTGCGGCAAAATTCTTTTGCAAGTTTCTATAAAGGATTTGTCCTTTTTCTTTTTTATTTATTTGGAAATTGTTGCAAAAAGATTTTGATAAAAGATATGCGACAGAAAAATATTACTTGCAATCTATCTCTAATTTCAACTAGGTGCAAAATTCCTGCACAAGATTGTTATATGGAAGGGAATATATTTTTAAAGCGCACGGAATCCTGCAGGAATATTTCAGAAAAAGATATATCTAGATCTCTAGAGAAAGACCAGAGAAGCTTACAGAGGAATTTTCACCTGATGATATCACCCGAGAGCAGCTTTTCCGCGGCCAAAAGGGCTCTACCGCCGCGGGTCCCCAGAATTTTTTCCGTGCGACGACTCGACAAGGCGGCCGCGTTTCCGCGGCCTAAGGCTGGTTTTGGCCGCGGAAGGGCGGTGAGGTGGGGGGTTCAAGACTCCAAAATTTTTTGGCTGTTCTGTTTTGAAAATCCTTCTCTGTTCTGATCTTCTGATTTCTTTTTCGCTTTCTGGAAATTTCCAGATCCGTCTCGATTGCTCCTGCAAAATTCACAAAACAAAGTACCCTTTCCAAAAAAAATAACAATTGATATATTTTTATAATTTTTGGATTTTTTAGATTTTTTAGATTTTTTTAATTTTGATTAACCCGAAATTGTGAAAAGGAAATTTCTACGCCATCCCCGGCAACGGCGCCATTTAATTGTATGTAAAAAACTATCTATTACCGCAATCAAGAACGGCGTCGCATGAAGCTAGCCAGTGAGTACGGGTCGGTCCACAGGGATGTTGTGAATCTCCTAATCGCGCTTACGAGTTAATTCCGAAGGGTGTTCGGATTGATTATTAAATCTAAAACCTAATTATTCTATACTACGATTATCTAGATCTAGTCTTGCTAGGGTTAGGTTTAGGGATGGTTTGGAAATGAAAGTAAATCTCAACGCTTTTTATACCCGAATGAAGATCTAAGAGGAGTTATGGTAATTATCAATAAAGGGGATTAGATCCATTCGGGAAGGTGTTTCTTCCTCTAGATTCTTGTCCTTCCGTTAGAGATCCTTACCCTAACCTCCATGGAAAACGCGCGCAACCGGGCTTTTATACTACGGTATCACCGCTACCTCGAGGGATAGGGTGCCGTAGGGCGCGGTGTGTTCGTGTATGCATGGAGTCCTATTGAAAATATATTATGGGTAAGAAAGGGATGAGAGATCTCATCTCTCAAAATCCTTCCCCAAAGCTAACTCTAAACAATTTATCTAAGCCAAGGAATTAAATCTACCTAGGGCAAAGAATTGAAATCTAAACTAGAGCAAGGAATTAAATCTACTTACAGATGCATCTCTCCAATCATCAATGCAGGTTTGTCAGATCTGAATCCATGAGTTGAAAAGAAACACCGATGCTCTCCATAAAGAGATCTGAATTTTATTTCATTAAAAGGAGGCATAGGGAGGCATAAGAAATTACAATCTTTAGAGTTCTATTTATAGAAAATAGAAACCCTACGTTACATTTTGATCCGCATGTCTACAATTACAAATATAGCCCTAAGGTTGTCTATTCAGCGCCGCCAAACATTTGGTGAAAATTATTTCCTCTGATCGCTCAAGACCGCCGCGGAACCATGGCCCGAGGCCTGGTTTGGCCGCGGTTCCGCGGCCAAAAGATGGAATTGGGCTACGAATTTTCCTGGGCTGATTTCTGTTGGCTTGGGCTTCTTATTTCTATATATCTTTTCTCAATTTAGCTTCTGGTTCTCTTCCAGATTTCCAGTGAACATTGTAGTGGACTTCTACCCGTTTGCTTTGAGTCGATGTCTTGAATCTTGATTTGTGAATTGTTCCTTATGTAGGCTTGATCAAGATTCTCTGTTTGTCGGTCAAAGTCTCACTTTTACGTCGTCTTTTCATCGTTTACACTATTTCCTGTTCAAGAACCTGTAACCTGTAACATGTAGCAGACATGCGTCAAAAGCACCTGTTTATTTATAAAGAGAATAAGAATGGGGAATATAATAATACAATATTTTGGTGTGAACAGTTGGGTGTCATGATTGCTTTTCTAAATGGTGATTTAGAAGAGAGCGTCTATAAGTACACAGCCAGAGGGCTTCGTAGACAGTGGGAGCCGTGGAAACATGTGCAAGTTGCTTTATGAGTTAAAGCAGGCATTGCGGAGTTGGAACATCTGTTTTGATGTGGTAATCAAAGAGTTTGACTTCATCAAAATGGTAGATGGACCTTGTATATACAAAAAGATAGTAGGGAGTATGGTGATGATCCTTGTATTGTACGTGGATGACATACTCTTGATAGAGAAGGAGTTTCCTATGCTACGCTCAGTCAATCTCCTCTTATCACAAGGATTCTCCATATAGGATCAAGGTGATACCTCCTAAATCCTAGATTTTGGATCTATGAGATAGATCTAAGTGGATGTTAGGATTCTCACTAGGTGGAGTGATATGGTATCAATCGATCCTGGGGAGAATCACTGGATAGCTTCCAGGGTGGTAAGCTCGACTGAATGTCAGTCACAGTCATTGTCTTTACCCTCAGTGGAGGGACGGTATGTTGGAAGTGTTCAAAGCTAGATACCGTGGCAAACTAGATGATTAAAGGTTGGATACATCGCTACCTACGATGCTACCAAAGAAGCAGTCTGGGTATATATAAGTTCATGAGATGAACTTTGTTCCTACCATTGTGTTACAACGTAGTTGTTGTTTTGGCCTAGGAACCCCCGTCCCATCAGTGATCCAGAAATATTCTTAGACAATATCACTTGATCATGGAGATGGTTGATCTTCAGAGAGATCGAGGTTAGGAGAATAGACACAGAGGATAACAGCGCGGATCCACTCACAAAGGCCTATTTCCCAGTAGAGACTTTTATGGGATGGTTGAGTATGAGATACTACAACCACAGCTGATTGTTAGGTATGATATACTACAACAGATGGCCCTTGTGCAAGTGGGAGATTGTTAGTGATATATACGCCCTAGAGGCCATTACTGTACATACAATGTATATTGTAGTGGATGCTTGGACATATATATATGGAGGACTTTCTTGCTCGACATGATAGTATGCTATCTGGTTGCTCTTTATCTTAACATGTACACTGATTATCTCTATGTTGCATGTTGATAAAGCCATTAGGTTGAGTACTTGACTACCAGGATTATGATGCAGATCATACTAGTGGGGACAATGTAGTCGCTAAGTACATCCATCAAATGTTTTTAGTCGTAGGTGTATCGAGACAGGGCATCGATATACAAGAGTAGACTAGCGTATAGCTTCTCGACCCATGTAGATGGGCGATGGATGATCCCATATCCATTGGTGTTTGACATCAGAGACAGTATACGGGTGCTCAGTGGAGACTGGGTACACTGGACGGACTCGCCGAGAACTCCCAGATGGTATTATACCTCACGTCAGATGGCAGTTCTCTGGTGACACTGGTACAGGTTAGTCTGTAGACCCAAGATCATCATAGAGTCTTGTGTGATTCCCACTTTGCTTTGATTTCCACCTTACCACGTTCAAGAGAACGTGCAAAACGGTGGCTTTTGGGTACAGTCCCGAGTCACTTGGAGGCAATGAGCGATAGGAAGGGTTTTGTCTCTCCCGGTATTGGGAGTTGATGTTGCGCTGTGCTCGATTGGCTATAACAGGAAGTCCCTAGCCAGGGCTGCTTTAAAGATATACTGATAAGTGTTATCAGTAGTTTCTCGACCCGTTATGAGCCTCATATCGACATGACTTATCAAGTTACTGGGGTCTGACGTTTCCCACTCCTAGACGAGATATGCGACATATCAGACAAAGAGACCGGACTGTACGGTAGTGTTACTAATTCGATTCGCAGGAGTACGAGCAGACTTGCTTGTTGATCTTCTGATCGCTCAATAACCGGGTGGCCGTTACGTTTAGCAGACCGCTTGCGGCCTGTACGTGTTTGATATGATCATCACCTACTGCCGGCGTATTGATGAGTCTTTAGAGTCCTACACAGGGGTTTCCTGGCTCAAGCAAAATGGAGTAGGAGCACATATGAGATATGTGCGGGACCAAGATTAATAAGATATGAGATACCGTATTCTATTCTCGCGATTTGTGATATTGATCGGTTATATGAGATATAGCCGGGTTATCGGATCAAGTGTTGATTTGATAAGTTGTTACATATGATATTAGTCAGTTATATGTTCTATGGCCAGATTATTAAATCAAGAGTTGATTTGATAATCTAATGTATAATTATATATTTGATATATTATATTACATTAACTAGTATTATCTCACTAGATTGTGCATAAGTGTATATGTGATATATATTTGTGTACATAATTATGTGTCATGCTCGATGATACATGCAACAATGGTGTGTGCATGACTTTCACCATGTATGGTTTAAATTGCTAGGGCTTTATTTATTTTGGTAATTACAAAACTAATTGATTTTATCATGGTTGATAAGCTTGTAGAAGCTTGTAGTTCTTTGACTAAGTCTTCATGTTTTGTTTTACCTAAGATATTTGTTTACCCTACCAATTAACCTAGCCTTGGTTAAGTCTCTAAAAAGGTTAAGTATATGATACTTAACTCACCATGGTTGCTTGACTCTCATTCTCTCTTGATAAATCATCATCTTCTTCAAGAGCTCAAGAAAAGAGTTTTCTAGGGTATGAGTTTGTGATGAAAAAGTGTGAGAAAATGAAATCTAAAGTGAGCCAACTTCCTACTTCATCATCCTCTACTACTTGCTATTTAGTATAGGGTGTTTGCTTCACTAATTATATAATTAGTGAAGAGACAGCTGGGGTTAGTGTCTCCTCGACGTAAATCGTCTTCGGCCTCGAATTCTTCGAAGCAAGCATGTTCGTATCTTCAAGGGAGCCTCTCTAGGGTCCAGAGTTCACGATCACAGCGAAGGGACGACTACACGGAGCTAATGAAGTGAAGGACCGGTCTACAAAGGTTGTATTCCTTGCTCACTAGACTTGCAAAGTGTTTGCATTTATATTTCCGTCAATTTCTAGTTAACGATTCTTAGTTAGGGTTAGATAAAATAGCAAAAATTTGAATTTGGCATAGATGATGCCTCCCGAACCTTGCTGCCGTCTTAGGTAAACCTGCAAGATGAATAGCTGATGATCAACCTGGATTCTTGAGCCGTCTTGGACTTCGTGATCTCGTCGGTTTGATAAGTTTTCAAGTGAGGCTCTATGTTCTATTTATAGTCATAGAAGTTGAAATCCTTAGATCCCCAGAATTAGGGTTAGTTGTATAAAATCCAACCTGAAAAACTCAAATCCCAACTCCCCGTTTAGGCCGCGGTTCCGCCGCATTTTTGGTGTTTTGGCCGTGGTTGCTCCGCATCTTGGTGTGATCTTTGGTTCAATATTTTGGAGATTCATCTAGTTGACATGTGGTGATCTTTCGAATATCTGGATTTTGGAAATCTTCTCTAAGTCTCTGCCAGAATTGATTTCATCGATTTACTTTAATATTTCGGCAGATTTGATCTCGATAACTCGGATTTCCTTGATTCTAGTCCTGATGTAATTTCTGCACAATATCTCAACAAATAATGTTAGAAGAATTGGCTTTTTGTTGAGATATTATCCTAACCATTTGATATGATATTATAGTTTAAGAGAATTGGTTAATGATATTTGATATGGTATGCATATTTAAATGGACTAAATATTATATAGACATTATATGCTTATATTTTCCTTCATAATGTTAATTATAATATATAAATATATGAAAATAGTATTTTTACCGATAAACCCTCATATGTGTCATATTTATAATAAACACCTTTTATTATATTAAAATAGTAAGGAAAATGGCATATCAAATGCATGATATTTTCAACTGAACACTTCTTCAAGGATGACGCTCCATCGAAGTAGAGTTCCCATCGGGTATCATTCCATTCTTTCTCCCCATCAATTGCGTCAAACGCGTGTTCGTCCGATAACTCACAGTTCAAAGGAGAGTCGGCAGGTATCGGATGTTCAGCGAGAAAGTCGGTGATGTCCTGACCATTTATTGCCTTGAGGGGTCGATATACTATAGAGAAATCTATCAAGAGGAGGGCCCATTTGGCAAGCCTTCCCGTTAGCATGGCTCTTGATATCAAATACTTGAGAGGATCTATCTTTGATATGAGTTGGAACTCATGTGCCAATGCATAATGTCGAAGCTTCGTTACTGCAAAGATCAACGCCAAGCAATGCTTTTCGATGGGGGAGTAGTTATTTTTTTCCCCCAGGATAACTCGACTCAGATAGTAGAGAGCTCTCTCCTTCCCCTGGCCATTCTCTTATGCCCATAGCGCGCCTGAAGAACCTTCAAGGGTTGTTGTGTACAGGATGAGGGGCTTTCCCTTGACCGGAGCAGTCGGTACCGGCGGGTTTGCAGATATTACTTGATTTCGTCCAGTGTGTTTTGGCATTTACGATCCCAAATGAACGGGGTCCACTTCTTCATTAGATGACTGTAGGCGTGCCATTTATCGGAGAAGTTAGCTATGAACCGTTGGATATACGCGAGCTTTCCTTGGAGAGACCGCAGTTGCTTGAGAGTTCTTGGCGAACGCATTTCCATAATCACCTTGATCTTTGACGGGTCTATTTCGATGCCCCGGTGTCGTGCGATGTATCCTAGGAATTTTCCTGAGGAAACTCCAAATGCGCATTTCAGAGGGTTCATCATCAGATTATATTTCCGAAGACGCTGGAACACTATTTTCAAATGCTCCCAGTGTTCCTCGTATGATTTTCTCTTCACCATGAGGTCGCTGATATAACATTCAACAATGTCAAGTACAAGGTCATCGACGATCTTTGTCATGGCCCTCTAGTAGGTGGCTCCAGCGTTCTTCAGACCAAAGGGCATCACTTTGTAGCAGAATATGCCCAGTAGAGTCCAGAAAGAAGTGTGCTTTTGGTCTTCAGGGTGCATCTTGATTTGGTTTTACTGTGAGGATCCGTCCATGAAGGAGAAGACTTCATGGGTGAATATGTTATTGACCATCAGCTCGGTAACAGGCACTGGAAAGTCATCTTTCGGATAGGCTTTGTTGAGATCCCGAAAATCTACGCAGATGCATACTGTCCCATTTTTCTTCATTGTAGGAATGATATTGGCGATCCATTCAGGGTATTGAACTTCTTGGATGAAGCTGGAGTCGATTAGCTTCTTAACATCGGCATTGATACTTATCTCAAGCTCGAGCCGCATTCTTCTTCGCGCCTGTTTGACTGGCTTGACATCCGGCGATATCGCCAGTTTATGCACAGCTATCTCTGGATCAAATCCCGGCATCTCGGAATAGTTCCATGCGAAACAGTCTTTATACTATATAAGCATGTCCTTTAACGTGGCCACCTATTTCTCAGACACCAGCTCACTGACGAACGTTGGTCTTGGATCGTTTTCCGTCCCCAAGTCAATTTTTCTCAAGTTGTCTGCTGTGGTGTGCATCCCATCTTCCAGCTCTTTTGGCGCTAGTGGAAATTCTGAGATCACATCATTCTCATATTCATTTGTGAAGCACTGGGAGATGTCGTTCGTATTCTCATGCTCTCCTTCCTTTGAGAATGTTATCATATGGCAGGTACGAGCTCGTTTCCAAGCTCGATGCTGATCTAGACTTTCCCTTGTAGTGTAGGTTGCTCTCGGCTCATGCTTTCGTGGAGGGGCTACCCTCCAACTGTCGGATAGAGCAAACCTGCCTTGCTAATACTGATCTTCAACACAGTCTTTGAAGGTGAAGCAATTTTCAAAAGGATGTCCCACTATTCGGTGGTAGGAGCAATAATCTGGGTGATAGACATCGTCTATTTGTTTGGGGCACTGAGACCCAGGGAGCACCATCATTTGATGTTTCATGACAAGGTCGAAGATTTTCCTTGTCTTGTCTTGAGAGAAAGAGTACTCCCGACCCATCTTTTTCATAAAAGACGGATTCCACCTGACTTTTTCTCGATCGCGTGGCTTCTTGGATCCGCTTCGATGTTTTCGAACGTCATTCCCGGTCTTTACCTTATTATTGCATTTACGTCGGGCTTTCTTTTTGTCACAAGAGCGCACAGCGGGTCGAGGGTGAAGGGGATCGTCATCCTTCGTAGCCTGCTGAATGATACGTTGCGTCCTGGCTTTCTCATAAATGGCAATTTTGCGGCTATGGTCATCCCGAACCTTTTGACCGGCTTCTCTTATTAACTTATCAATTTGTTCTTCGAATGACGGGCTTGGTATTTTCATGGCGGGATCTCGCTCTGGTTCGACATCAACGCCATTTGGAAATGCATTCGTTTCTCCACCGGAATTATTTATGACATGGCAGCCATGGAATCGCTCCCTTTTATTGGACCGAACGTATCCAAGGCCAGTCGTCTCCATTATCCCATTGGGTATCTTCCGCTGAGTCCCGGGAACATCCCAAATCTTGTTATAGAACTGGGCTTGTCGAGTAGTCTGTTTGAAGGGTACATCTTGGCGTCTCAATAGCCTTTTCAGTCCCTCTGCGTAGTATCTGGGAGGACGGATTGGTGGAAGCCTATTGAGCGTAGGTTTAACACCGTGCCATACTACTTTCTCCACTTTAGTCTCCGTAGATTGGAAGAAAAGGATCGCCTTCTAACTTCTTTGGCGAGGAGGGACGTAGAAGGTCTGTAGTTCTTGCACGCTGTACGTATCAAGTGCATCAAGTCCTTTGTAATACCGCCGCTGAACCAGGGTAATCTGTAAACTCTGGTCAGCTCCAGCAAAGATCTATATTGACGGGAGGATGGATAACACTGCGTTGGACTCGTCTTCAAAGTCACTGCCAAAGACTAAAATAGGAGTGGATGGTTCTGACTTGTTGCCTTGGGTTGTCCTAAGTAGACCATCTCTTCATCCTCTTCGGTATTGCCAAATATCGAGATAGTGGCGATGGATTTTTAATTGTTCTCTGGTTTGCGACATCTTTCCATGTCTCCGAACTATGGTAAGAAGTACTTGGCATCTTCATATTTGCGGACCTCATTTACGGAGAATGGGTTCAGCTCCTCTATAACTGTGTACTCGAGTCCATCCTTGAAGTACTTCATACACTGATGTTGTGTAGAAAGGATGATGTTGTACTCATGTAACCAAGGCTTGTCGAGCAAAGCGTTGTAGGAAGTTCTGGCGTCAATAACATGGAACTTGTCAGTGACGAGCAGCCCGAATCATAATGTCAGTATTACGGATCTAAGCGTCCATGATGACTGCGAGTCGAACCCAGAGATAGTAATTTTGTCCCGGGCCAGGTGCTGAACGTTCATGCAAATCTCCTTCAACATTCTCACATTGAAAAGGTTGATGGAGGATCGTTTGTCAACCAGGACCTTCCCTATCTTGATGTCGTGGTAGTATCTCGTTACATACAGGGGACGGTTGTGCTCACACGTTCCGAGAAGGAGGTCTTCATCGCTGAAAGTGATATCAGCCGTATGAAGTTCTTCCCTGTCTTTCATCTTTTCTTCTGCAAGGAAGGCTTGAAACTGATCGAGCTCTTGTATTTCCTTGATCAGAGAATCTTGTGCCTCTTTGGACAGGAATAGAGCATCCAGTATGCTCAGTTGTGAAGGTATCTTCCTCAGGTGTGCCAGGACATTGTAATCCACCCTGTTCTTCTTAGGCGGGTCTTTAGCTGCAAGCTCTTTGACAACCCCGTCATCGAGGGCAATTTCCTCAGGGACTTTATCTTTCCCCTTGTATCTTTTGACCAAACCTTTGTTTGTAGGCCCAAGGTTCTTCTCAGGCAGCTTGCGGTTACGTAGTTGAATGTTCTCGCTTTTCTTCACCACTTCTTCTTTTCTAGAGGTGGATTCCTTAAAGAGAGGGCCGGGAGCCATTTCTTTCTCAAAATTGCTCTCGAATTTGAGAACTTGAGTTTTCCCTTTTGTCGCACTGGTATAAATCATTTGACAGTTGTCAGCCATTCCTTCATGCTCGTCTTCACGCTTCTTTGTTGTCGACGGGCTCCACGCTTCATTCGTTTGAAGTGTTATCGATGAGCAACGCATCCGTGCCACCACTTCTTGAAGGCGCTGCACTCTTTGGTGGGGTGTGTAATCCTCCGATGGTACAAGCAGTAGTTCGGATGTACATCCGTTTCTTCGGGGCACATACTCCGGGAAGTATTTTCTTTGAAAGGTGGCAGCTTCATTCCCATTGACAGAGCTTTGGCGAACTGCTTCCTTATCTTGATTCTGCTCTTGCTGGTGGCAGGCGCGCTTCGATCCGGTTGGGGTACTTTATGACTTCTCATTACCGCAGCTTCTTCAGCTTGACGCCAACGCTTGGCCTTTTCGTATATGCCCGTTTCACGTCCTTAGCCAGCTTTGCTCTTTTGGAGGGCTTTGTTTAGCAGCTTGTCGACCAGGTCATCTGACGGTTCTAGAGATTTTGGTTCTGGATTTGCCCCAAGTTTCTTTACAACATAAGCTTCTTTGCTATTTGCCGACGAGTGAGAGATCATGTGGAAACGCTCCAAATAATCCTCGGGTTCTGATTGATCTATGTTTTGTGTGTAGTAATAACCGCAATCAATAACGGTGTCGCGTGTAGTTAGACCGAGATGAGTACGGGTCGTCCTCTGGGAAACGTTGAACCTTTTATTCTTACCTTAGATGTGTTGAGAAAGAGAGAGGACGAAATAAGAATGTTGAGGAATGGTTTCTAGTTCTACGTTAACCACTAATGCAAAATATAGATCTAGATTATTTATGGATGTAGTTAATATAAGAAGGGGCTTATAGGGTTCGTTAGGATTTAGTAGTTATGGATGATTAATTAAAAATTACCCTTTTTATCCTTTAATAGTTTTAAAACTAGAACGACAGTGATGCATGTAGATTAGGGTTTCTGGAGGGAAAAGGAATCCCACTCTTAACCCTTATCTCGACACGGAACTCCGTTCATATCTAGCCTTTACCAAAACAATCATTAATCTAATCTCTAATCGCGGTCGAGACTAACAATGAATTGGTAGCGCGCCCGATTAGGATGTTAATGATTGTTTTGATAAAGGTTATAAACTTTATAGGACGTAAAAAGAGTTTAGGTATTTTCATCATCCATTAACCTATAATAATCCTACGAACCCTAACAAGCGGAGAATTACTCGCGCATGTTGGGAGAAAAAGAGATGGAGAGAAAATGCATAATTAAACTACGAAGAAATAGAATAGGAAAAAGAACTACCTTTATTAATCAACAATATTCATTACACTTTCATTCCTTAGAAAATGATTACAAATACTAGTTTGCTTCTCGATCTCTTCTAAGGAGGTAGATGAACCGATGATGATCAGCCTGGATGCGTGAGCCGTCTTGGACTTCGTGATCTCGTCGGCTTGATAATTTTTCCAAGAGGCACTCGGTCCTTATTTATACTCCAAAAGTCAGAACCCTAGTTTCCAAATTTGGAATCCATCTGTTAAGATTCTACAGAAGAAATTACAGCTTCCAAGGCTTCAAAACCGCGGCGGATCCGCGGCCAACAGGTGGGTTTGGCCGCGGATCCGCGGCCAAGTAGGAGGATCATTTTATGATTTTTCTGGGGCTTCATCCATATGACATGTGGCGATCTCTGGAACCTTTTGAAATTGGAAATCTTTTCTTTGTTCCTGCCAGACTTGATTTCTTAGTTTGCTTTCTTAATTAGGCAGGTTTGCTCTTAACAACTTTGATTCCCTTGATTTTTAGCCCTGAAAAATTTTGCACAATCTCAACAAATAATATTAGTAGTGTTTTGTTTTATTGAGATATTAATTTTACCATTAAGATTTGGTCAATGGTATTTTTGCATACATTTTTCTACCAAATGTTACTTATAATATATCAACACATGAAAAATAGTATTTTTACAGATAAACCCTCATATGTATGATATATTATAATAAACACCTTTTCTATTATAGAAATAGTAGGAAAAATGTAATAACAAATGTGCAGTTTTATCAACTGAACAAATACCCCCAAACTTATCTTTGATCGTCCCGAGCAAACTAGTTTATTCAAGAGAAGGACAAAAAGAAGGGAGAAAACTAAGCACACTTTCGTAGGCTAACACGATTGCACAGAGCACGTGCAACAAGCCGTTAAACCTCTAGGTGTCCCTAGTAGGAGGAGTGTTGTCTCCTGAGGGTTTTCAGCGGATTACACCCACAAAATCCTATAATAAAAAAGAGATGGTGAAATTTACATATAAAGATAAGAACCATAAAAGAAATACTTTGAAAATTTAGAGTTTCCAACTATACTAGCTTTTCAGTTGTCATGAGCCCTATCTTAATAGTCATGAAAAGATGTTAGAAATCACATCATCCCTCAATAAAACATCGTCTTTATTCTTTATTCCTACCTTTCATCGAAACATCGATCATATACCCCTACGTGTGTGTATAGAATATCCTTACACTCGGAGAATTCAATTCAAGCTATCATACTCTTGTCCATCTACCTCAGTACTTTTTAATTTGGTGAATATTTATATGGATTCGCTCACACATTTTCATGCGACAGTTAATACTTCTTGAGGTACTAACCGACCGATTACTTATGTGCTTGCTGATTAGGTGATAGTATTTTCCTCGTCTTGCACCACCTAAGGCTTAGCAATAACTCTCAGACCAGTTGGTCTAAGGCACTGAGTGATGAAGCACCATCGTTATATTTTTTTATTGCTGCCTTGGCGATAACAAAACCAGTGTTCATTTTTTCTTCACCATTTTATATTTTATTCATTTGTTTTATTTCCTTCATACTTTGGTTTTTAGACAAGAGCATTTCAAGATATCCTCTACTATCCCGAGTTTCAAGACGTGTGTAAGTGCATATAGTAGAGTATCAACATTCAAATGTTTGGCTTCCAGAATAGAAACTATTTTTCAAGCTTATTTTTATCGTCAGATTAGTGACTTCTTTCATCTTACAAACCCTTGGGACAACAGCTCATAACTACTTATTACTAGTTCGTTTAAGAAAACTTCTAATTTTGTTAGTTTTCTTAAACTATTCCTATCTTTTGGATGTAATTTTTCACTTTCTACTCTTTTGTTATAAAAGGAAAAAAAATTAATTTTTTTTTGAAAATGTTGTGCTTATGCAAAGTATGATGCAAATTGATGCGTAAATAAGCACAAACTTCCCCCAAACCTGTTTACAGCAGTATCCTCACTGATGTCATCCGTTAAGCTCAAAAACCTGTAGACTTGGGAGGAGAAAGCGGACAAGAAATAATGCGAGTGAAATCCTCCCCCAAACTTATTTTTGGCTCACAAATTTGAGGACAAAAGTTATGTTCAAGAGCCAAAAATATACCCCCCCTTAAACATGAGTTAGACAATATGAAGCATTTTAAGAGAGGGTGAGTCATTTGGTCAAAGTAAGACTTTACAAAGACCAAAAGTTAACACCAACCATTCAAAGATTTTATCAGTATAGCGTATAGGTCGGTGGAAGAATGTGTTGTATCGAGTCAAGAAAAAATGGGGAAGGGATAAGAGGTGGTCTGGAAAGGGTTTGAATTTGAAATTAAAGAAAAGAAAGAATGAGGATGAATGTGAATGATTAGGAAGAAGGAATGGTGACGGTTCAACCTCTATAGGTGGAGATTAATCAATCACAAAATCCGTATTGTTTAAAAATTCAAGTTCGTCAGCAAAAAGTTCTTCAAAACTTTTATCAATGGTGTGATTGAACATTTTGCTGTCAAAGAGTTTTGTGCCAGAATTTATCCTACTTGATTCATCAAAAATCATTGAGGTAGAGGACTCGAAAAACTCATCTACCTCATTTTCAAAAATATCCAAATCAAGTTGAATTTCTGGTATTATTGAACTTGAATTAACGGATTGTGATTCATCAAAACTCATTGAAACCATTGGAACAGAAGAAGAACCGAAGAAAGTAGAAGGTGAAATGGGTAAACAAATTGGTGTGTCGAGTGTTGCTGAACCAGATGTGGAAGATGGAGGCTGTATTTCGGTCTGATCTTCGGGTATACCATTATCATCAACTTCAAGACATATTTGGGGTTCGGGAAGAATTAAAGGCTCAAGATGATGACCACAAGGAAGTGAAAGGATTTGATGAATTGGTGGGACAAAATCATCCAAAATTTCGGGTTCATCAATCAATATATCCCCAACGTCAATCACCTCATTCAAGTGGAGGTTAAAATTCTCAAACACCTCATCAAAAGTATGGTTTTCAATCAGTTTTTCTTTAAGAGTGGAGGTGTAGAGGTCACAAGGGTTAGGTATGTTGGAGATAGTGCCCTCATAGTCAATTATTGGATAGCAGGTACGTGATTGCAATGATTGCGGAGGACCTATACCGGTAGGACAGTCTTACTCGAGATGATAGTATGCTATCTGGTTTGCCTTTATCAGTCGTGTACATGTTCAGGTAACTGATTACATGTTACACTTTGATAGAGCCCTTAGGATCATGCTTTGCTACCAACAGTATGATGGCGATCATATACGTGAGAGTTGGGTGGTTTATATGCATATCCTTAATTGTGGTCCCTAGTCGTGGGAGTTTCGAGACAGGGCATCGATACTCCGGAGTAGACTAGTGTATACAGTCAAGACCCCGACAAGGGGCGGTGGCCGGTCTCACAAGCCACTGGTGTCAGTTGGATCACCTAAGATGTATACAGGTGCTCATTGGGTTATGAGTACACCGGACAGGACACGCCGGGAATCTGCTAGTTGGTATTATACATATCGTCAGATAGCAGTTCCCTGGTGACATGTGTACAGGTTAGTTCATCGACCTGAGGTCGTCATTTGTCTCGTGTGAGTTCCCACTGTGCTTTGATTTCTACCCTACTACGGCTCAAAGGAGTCGTGCAAACAGGTAGCTTTTGGGTACAGTCCCGAGCCATATGGAGGCACGTGAGCGGATCGGCAGGGGATTCGTCTC
This sequence comes from Agapanthus africanus, assembly GCA_030015575.1. Taxonomy (NCBI): domain Eukaryota; kingdom Viridiplantae; phylum Streptophyta; class Magnoliopsida; order Asparagales; family Amaryllidaceae; genus Agapanthus; species Agapanthus africanus. The sequence continues at coordinate 462,210,264 of CM057337.1, read as the reverse complement.
TCCCGGTATTGGGGGCGAGATCGTGCTGTGTCTAGGAGAGCCATTACACAAAGCCCACGGCCGTGGCAGGAGATTTACTTGTAGGTACTCCAGTAGTATCTCAGGGTGTTATTGGGCTACACTCCGACACGACTTATACTGCTATTGGGTGTCTGACGTTACTAGCCCCCTAGGCAGATATGCGATACTCATAGATGAACGGATCGGACTGTATATACATTGTCACTGTTAGGCTCAGTAGGGTTTCCGGGTGAGTTCGCTCATCGGCCTCCCTTGAGGTCAGTCCATGGGCAGCCGTTATGCATAGCTAGTGCCGCTGACGGTTTGTGGTTAAACCCACTGCCAGGGTACAGACGAGTCATTAGAGTTCCCCACAGACAGTTTTCCAAGTTCGGGCGAAACGTTGTAGAGGCCGTATGGTTTTATGGAAGGGTTCGGAAAATGCACGTGCGTTTACGCACGTGTCATTTTTCAGGCAGATGATACTGGTCGGCTTTGGTTTAAGCCGGATCCGAGTATTATATTGAGTAGATATAATATCTTTGTCTCAGTTGCATTTGTATTCGGTCGTAATACAAATGCGGGTATATTTATACAGTTACGGGGTTGTCCTGAAATTCGTTTCAGGATCACTTTTGGAAGTTGCCAATTTCCAGTTTTCTATCAGCCGTCTTTTAACATTCGGTTAAAAACGGATTTATCTTTTCTTGAGATGAGTGTGGAAGGTTCTAGAAGTTTCTTGAAGGTGGTGACATGGCTAATGACTCACTTGTTCCTTATTGGTTGCTTTTGGTGTGTTCACACTTAGTGTTCACACTTGAGATATTTTCTTGTGTTCACACTTGATATTTTTTCTCTTAAGGTCACCACTTCCCTCCTACACTCACCCCCCTCTCTTGCTATCTATGGCCGGCCCCCTTCCCCCTCTCACTCACTCTCACTTGATATTTCATTTGGTAGAAAAAGATTATGATAGTTTTCGGTGTATGGAATTTCACAGCTCATTTCATTCCATCACCCGATTCCCACGGCAACTTCATTAACCGTTCGTCCATAAATTTGGACGGAACGAGACAAAGTCTTCTACTCATTCTCTACATCATTCTTGGTCGTCTCTTTTAGCAAACTTGACGACCGAGTTGCCTCGAGTCAGAGGCGGGAGCCCGTTTAAAGAATCGTTGACGTGGTGCCACCTGGACGAGCAGATCGGAGATCGACGAGATCGGAGCAGCCGCAACGGAGCGTGGGATGATGGTTAAAGAACGAAGGACTCGGATCGTTCGGTAAAACCTTTCTACTGTCTTTACAATTTGTTAGTTTAGCAATAATGGAAGATCCAGGTTATAGTATACGATAGCGCCGGTTAAAAGTTTTTTGTTCCGCATTTGGCGTCTGTAGACGGCCGAGGCGCTACCGTAGACTTACAGTGGTATCAGAGCCTCACCATTTTGCTATACTAACTTGTGCTAACGCGTTTAAAACATCGATCGAACCGGATATCAAAAACCGCATTTTTCAAGTTCACAGTTTCTGTAGATTTTAAATGATGTCCAAAAATTATTCTACATATCTCAGAAAACTGTGCAGGGTTTTATAAGAACACCGTACAAATTTGGGCTCATGAATCGACAAGACTGCCGCGGAATCGCGGCCAAACCCATGGTTTGGCCGCTCATCCATGGCCATTCTGTGTGATCATGCCCCCAAAGTTGCACAGTGTATTCTTCTCTGGAAATTGGGGTTTTTGGTATATATCTTTTGGGCCCAGATTTTGTTACTGTTCAATAGATGTTCGTGGGGCCCACTTCGTGATATTTAGTCGATCGAAATTTAAATATGTTAGTTTACAGTGCTTACATTATATCTCTGACCGAGAATGTCATTTGATCGGTAAACCGCGTCTGATTGCTATAGTTCTTTTAGACGGGTTTGCGAACGTGACATTCGCGTTGATGTTCTGTGTTGTGCTGTGATGTTGCGGTTTTGTCGTGGTGGATAGCAGTGTGCAATGGTAGTGCAGTTTGGATTTATTTGTACATTTGATATTGCGGGGTGAGCGTCCAACATGTGGACTGCCGTCACTGCCTGTTGTATAATATTCTTTTGGGGCACGACCAGGTTGCGGTCGATGTACCTGTTGTACTATTATTTATTACTGTACTAGGTTTTGCCCCGCGACGGAGTGCACGGATAGCCGGGTTCTGGGGGGCAACGGGTCCGCATCTCATGGTTTTGAGAGGCAAAGGGGCCTCACTCTAGAATTGGCAGACTATTCGCCGCACTCGTAGGGGATACAGGTTGACCCAAGGAGGGGTGCCCAAGATTACCGGATTTCGTGAAGTGCTGGGTGGTCCATTCACTTTGCTGTAGGGGGCTGCCTCGCTTCAGGTTTTGGCGGGTAACATGCCGCACCCGTAGGGGTCTAGGTTTCATTGCACAGGCTATCCACAAAACCAGGGGAACGCCGGGTTTCAGCAGCGGCTCTGTGAAACTCGGGGATCCCAGATTATCTGTATTGTTCTGTGATGCTTATTACTTTTCTGTAATGTTGCATATTATCACGCCTGGAGCGATTATTGTATATCGGTATATATACTATTAGATGTTGTATATGTTTTACACCCGTGCTAGTCCAGTCCCCGCTCTGTCATTAGTTAAGTAACCTAACGGGTGATGACGGGACCCAGTGACGAATGCGGATGGCATATACGTACATTTTATTTTCGTTCTTTTCTGGTGTGATTGATTGATGGGACTGCGTTGATTCTGATCAATGCAAAGTAAAACAAACCTATTTGGCAGTTGTTGGAACAATTTAAAAAGTGTTATTACAAAGATGTTTCCTTTTGTTTTGCATAGCGGTATGCAGTGGAATATCCTGCACCTCATTCGACGGGGCAAGGGCCGATATCCCTTCACCGGGACTGACCCCTTGGGCAGAAGTTTGCATCAGGGTAATAACTTCACTTTATTCGATTACAAGTTGCTTTGCATCGCGGTATTCAGTGGAATATCCTGCACCTCATTCCACGAGGAAAGAGCCGAGATCCCTTCACCGGGAATGACCTCTTTAGCAAAAGGTTTTCGCCACTATATTTTAAAAAGCTATCAGGTTCCTTCAGCGATATCAAGTTCACTACGTCAAAGGTTTTTCGCCAAAAACCAGCCATAGCCCTCCGTCACTTCTTTTGGGTATTCAGTAGTATTCAAGCTATGCATTTTAGCCAAAGTTAAGGCATAGTGTTTGGTAGCTGCTGGGTATTCAATTGTTGCATAGATAGATGAGTTGGTTTGGGACAGTCGTTATGCCGATTGGCCAAAGTCAGGGGCATGTGCGGGTGGGTTCAAATTGACAAGATAGTGACGGGTAGAACTTGGCATGTGACTTATGACATTTTGACCAAAACCAAGGTTATAAGAGCATGGGGCAAAAATCTTATCGGGAGTTTCTAAAGAAACTGAAACTTTCCAAGTATGCGCATACCTTCTGGAGTATGAGTAACGTGGATGCATTCCATCACGTTATCATACGATGAGAGTTGGATCCCGATTCCCACTGATGAGTTGGTTTACTCTTCGGGTGATCCCGATTGATTCTTCTTTAAGGTTTGGAGGAGAATTTGACAGGACAGTGGGAGATTTCAGGATTAGATAAAGTGATAACCATTCTGATCTAGGTTAGAGTGCACGCAGAGTGTTTCTTTTCTCTCTTTCTTTGGCAGCGACCTTTGACCGACCCTAGACTATGACTCAGTGACCAAGTTGACCGAACCTTCTTAAAATACTGGCTTTTGAATTGTCCGAGTTGCATAAGTCATTGCCACTCCTTCTTCTACCCTTTGAATTTCTCAGAACACCCGTATTACTACGGAAATCCACTTCCATTGGATAGATCCATCGTATGGTTATATACGAACTCGAAGGGACTTCTTCGAGGATGGATCAAGGTTCAGGAGAAATAGAATTGGTTTATTCAGTTGTCTTTTATTATCACCTTCTCTCAGGATGCGAGGGCTCCTTGGTTTAGGAGAGTACACCTATTACGCTTATTGGATAGTCTTATTCCAAACCATAGGCTGGTGCCGAAAGGTAGGGAATGAAGAAAACCAATTAGCCTAAGTAGGGTGTACAGAAGGTAATATGTAAAGACAAAATAAAGGGATTAGAAAGAGGGCAAAGTAAATTGCGACTGTTATCATTCACGACCAAACCGCGTACTTCATCGCCACTCCTATTTCACTTTTAAAAGAATAACTTATTATTCAGTTGTCTTTTATCATCACCTTCTCTCAAGATGCGAGTACTCCTTGGTTTAGAAGGGTACACCTATTATGCTTACTGGATAGTCTTCTTCCAAACCATAGGCTGATGCTGAACGGTAGGGAAGGAAGAAAACCATTTAGCCTGACGAAGGTGTACAGAAGGTAACGACTAAAGACAAATAAAGGGATTTGGAGAGATGGCAATAAAATATACGGTTAAAGTCATGGATTGGATTATGGAAGAGGCATTACTAGGAATACCAGGATACCCCTACGAAACATTTTCATGTTTCAGTGCATTGTTAAAAGAAAACTGTTTTCCCGATTAGATACTTACTCCAAGGGTATGTATTTACCATGTTTTATTCTCATATCTGTATGGTTTTACGGATGATGAGTGGGAGTAAGTTATTGGGAATTAGGTAATTATCATCATTATATCGGAATTCGTTGTAATTGGTGATATTTGAGGAAATCGCCAGGGTACAGTTTTCAACCTACGAAGCACAGGTTTTGAGTTATTCAACTCAGCGGACTTATACAGATTATTGTATGTTGTCCAGTGTCCATCAGGACAAAGGGGTAGGTCCTCGTACTTTGTTCTATTTACTTATGACTTCTCTAGTTTTTAGACAAGTGTTTCGTAGAAATACAAGGTCTAAGTTTTGAGAAGTTGTGGGTATAAGAATAAAGTAGAGAACCAGGTGTCACAAGTATCGGGATTCTTCAAAAAGATCGAAGATGTAGATTCTTGTGTTTGGTATTCAGATGAAAGTAATGATTTTGAGAAACTAGTTTCTCTTTCAGGTTACTCATAATTGGAAGGAGTCCTAAGTTGAGTAATGCTGATTAGTCTCTTTCCATTAAGTTGATATGCACTGGAGACAGCTGCATGATTGAATATCGTTCCAATTAAATAAGTGCCAAAGTTTCTATATTGGATATAGAATAGTTCGTATCTTAAAAGATGTTAAGGTACGGGGAGTTGTCCAGCTTATGCTTAAAACCAGACACTGGATAACTCAGGGCACGTTTCTGTAATGGTTGTTTGTGGGTTGACCCTGGCTATGACGAGGGTTGATATTCTACCATTTGGAAGATCAATAGTGATATTGTTCTTGACTCGCCACAGTTTTAGTAAAATGGATTTTTTCAAAAAACAGTAGTGGGAGTATGGTAGAACTGGAACTGATTCCAGAACCGCGAACGATTACGGAAAATTTAATAGGACCTATATATTCAATCAGGTTTGACATTCCATTAGCCACTCCGCAGATATGGTGGGTAACCTCAGACACCCGAGAGGTACTTCGGTAGCCTTGAGGACGGTGACAGGGAGGTTCTTATCTACCCAGACTTGACACTACTGTTGTTCCAGACTATGAGACCAGGCAGGAGGATAAGTATAGCGTCGTTCTAAACTAGCTTTAGAAGTGCACGTGTATATTATTCTGCCAGAGGGTTGTCGTAGTCAGTGGGAGCAGCGGAAGCATAGTGGGCAAGTAGCTTATGTCTATTTATAGACTAGAGCAGTTATAGCGGAGATAGATCATCTAATTTTGATGTAACAGTCATGGGTTTGACTTCATCAGAATAGGGGATGGATCTGTTAAGAAGGTAGTAGGGTGTGATGTCATGGTATCTGGATGACATACACAGAGTAAGAAGTAAAATTCCTATACTACGATCGGTTGTACTGTGGTCGTCACACAGTTGTTTCTCCAGACAGGATATGGATATAATATTTGACATTCTGGTTTCTGGATCTATGGTTTTAGATCTAGATTTGGGTAGTTTCCCAATGTGGGTACTTTGACAGATATTCTAATGGTTTTTAGAATAGTTGACTCCTAGCATGGTGGTGTACCTGCAAATGATGGAGTCACCCTCTCTAAAAGTGTCGTATAGACTAAAGGGGAGAGGGTTGCGCATGATTGGTAGATCACTTGCTTAGCCAATTGAGTCAATCGTGAGGTGTCAAGTACCACACCAGATGTTGTTTTTGCACTAGATGCGATAAGTTTGTATTAATCCAATCCTGGAGAGACATAAGGAAGCAGTTATAGAACATAAGTGGATGTTCTACGGATTTGATGACGGCAGCCTCCTTCGGGAGACGATTATCATTCCAGGCTTCAAAGGTGACGTGGATGACAGAGTGATTGTCAGAGTTTTAGTTTTCCCTCTGACGAGAGACAGTATTATGGACAGGTGGTCCAAGAGGATACTGTGGGTGGCATGGTGCCGGATACTGATTAGGTTCAGTGATCGATACAGTCTAAGAGGTTTGGATTTGGAGTTCATTTATGAACTAGGTCCCATCAGATATCCAGACATATTCTAAGACAGGTATTACTCGATTCGGGAGATAGTTTTCTCCGTGAACTTGAGATTTAGAGAGATATAGAAAGAAACATCTAGGCGGATCCACTCACTGAGGCTATTTCTCGAACACAATAGTTTTACAAACGGGCTGTATGAAACTGATTAGTAGAGGAGTTGGATGTTCGGTTTCACACGGGCTGTGAGTAGTCGACATCGCAATAATTAGCCTTGAGTGCAAGTGGGAGATTGTTGGAGATAGTGCCCTCATAGTCAATTATTGGATCGCAGGTACGTGATTGCAATGATTGCGGAGGACCTATACCGGTAGGACAGTCTTACTCGAGATGATAGTATGCTATCTGGTTTGCCTTTATCAGTCGTGTACATGTTCAGGTGACTGATTACATGTTACACTTTGATAGAGCCCTTAGGATCTTGCTTTACTACCAACAGTATGATGGCGATCATATACGTGAGAGTTGGGTGGTTTATATGCATATCCTTAATTGTGGTCCCTAGTCGTGGGAGTTTCGAGACAGGGCATCGATACTCCGGAGTAGACTAGTGTATACAGTCAAGACCCCGACGAGGGGCGGTGGACGGTCTCATAAGCCACTGGTGTCAGTTGGATCACCTAAGATGTATACAGGTGCTCATTGGGTTATGAGTACACCGGACAGGACACGCCGGGAATCTGCTAGTTGGTATTATACATATCGTCAGATAGCAGTTCCCTGGTGACATGTGTACAGGTTAGTTCATCGACCTGAGGTCGTCATTTGTCTCGTGTGAGTTCCCACTGTGCTTTGATTTCTACCCTACTACGGCTCAAAGGAGTCGTGCAAACAGGTAGCTTTTGGGTACAGTCCCGAGCCATATGGAGGTACGTGAGCGGATCGGCAGGGGATTCATCACTCCCGGTATTGGGGGCGAGATCGTGCTGTGTCTAGGAGAGCCATTACACAAAGCCTACGGCCGTGGCAGGAGATTTACTGGTAGGTACTCCAGTAGTATCTCAGGGTGTTATTGGGCTACACTCCGACACGACTTATACTGCTATTGGGTGTCTGACGTTACTAGCCCCCTAGGCAGATATGCGATACTCATAGACGAACGGACCGGACAGTATATACATTGTCACTGTTAGGCTCAGTAGGGTTTCCGGGTGAGTTCGCTCATCGGCCTCCCTTGAGGTCAGTCCATGGGCAGCCGTTATGCATAGCTAGTGCCGCTGACGGTTTGTGGTTAAACACACTGCTAGGGTACTGACGAGTCATTAGAGTTCCCCACAGACAGTTTCCCAAGTTCGGGCGAAACGTTGTAGAGGCCGTATGGTTTTATGGCAGGGTTCGGAAAATGCACGTGCGTTTACGCACGTGTCAGTTTTCGGGCAGATGATACTGGTCGGCTTTGGTTTAAGCCGAATCCGAGTATTATATTGAGTAGATATAATATCTTTGTCTCGGTTGTATTTGTATTCGGTCGTAATACAAATGCGGGTATATTTATACAGTTACGGGATTGTCCTGAAATTCGTTTCAGGATCACTTTTGGAAGTTGCCAATTTCCAGTTTTCTATCAGCCGTCTTTTAACGTTCGGTTAAAGACGGATTTATCTTTTCTTGAGATGAGTGTGGAAGGTTCTAGAAGTTTCTAGAAGGTGGTGAAAAGGCTAATGACTCACTTGTTCTTTATTGGTTGCTTTTGGTGTGTTCACACTTAGTGTTCACACTTGAGATATTTTCTTGTGTTCACACTTGATATTTTTTCTCTTAAGGTCGCCACTTCCCTCCTACACTCACCCCCCTCTCTTGCTATATATGGCCGGCCCCCTTCCCCATCTCACTCACTCTCACTTGATATTTCATTTGGTTGAAAAAGATTATGATAGTTTTCGGTGTATGGAATTTCACAGCTCATTTCATTCCATCACCCGATTCCCACGGCAACTTCATTAACCGTTCGTCCATAGCTTTGGATGGAACGAGACAAAGTCTTCTACTCATTCTCTACATCATTCTTGGTCATCTCTTTTAGCAAACTTGACGACCGAGTTGCCTCGAGTCAGAGGCGGGAGCCCGTTTAAAGAATCGTTGACGTGGTGCCACCTGGACGAGCATATCGGAGATCGACGAGATCGGAGCAGCCGCAACGGAGCGTGGGATGATGGTTAAAGAACGAAGGACTCGGATCGTTCGGTAAAACCTTTCTACTCTCTTTACAATTTGTTAGTTTAGCAATAATGGAAGATCCGGGTTATAGTATACGATAGCGCCATTTAAAAGTTTTTTGTTCCGCATTTGGCGTCTGTAGGCGGCCGGGGCGCTACCATAGACTTACAAGGTATGGTTTCACTTGATATGGACCCTTCACAGTCGGGTAAATCAAACACTACAAATTCACACAACTTATCAGACATTCTATTTGGTGTGCTTGATGAATCTATGAAACTGGAGTTGTGGATTTCAGTTTGGAATGGGGAGGTTTGATTAGGAAGGGTGTACAGTTCTGTCTCACTACCAAAATTCTCATTTTGTCCTATGCCCGAATCATATACTGAAAAATTTTGGGCAGGTTTGAAATTCCTTGCTTGCATCCACTCTGTTGTTTCCTTCCTAATTTGGTTCGACAATTCCAGAAATTTTTCTAATGTCTGCTCCAGACTAGTCTTGGGTTGATAAGGGGTTTCAGTATAAGATTGAAATTCCTGTGGATAATTAAAACTCCCAAATGACTGATTAGAAGAACTGTCTAGAGAAGGTGGAAAAGTCGGATCGGATTGATAGGAATAGAATGGTTGCGAAAATTGGGTAGGAGTAGGATCAATATTATGATAAGAAGAATATTGATATGGGTTGGTCGGTTGGCTATTGGACATCTTACATGCCACAAACCGCCTATCAAACTCTTCTTTGGAATGTGGAGTTGATGGTTGATATTGGTCCGGGTTGAAACTTTGGCCTCTGGCCCTAACTATATACTCAGCAATGGACATTCGTCTTGGAGCTTCCTCACTCGGGGTATCAACTGAAACAGGTGTAGAATTAGGATACGGTTGATAAGATTTAGACTGAGGTGGTTAATTGTTTCTTCCCTCTTGTTCTATATGATCTCTTAAGGACATGGAAGAGCCGGACGGTATACTGAAGGGATTACGAAAACAAGAAATATCTGGTTGTGGACAGCAAAGCTCGGCAAGTGTTCTTCTGTTTGGGTCACCCATTATAAGAAGAGAAGAGGGGGGAAGGGTAAAAAGGGGAGAAAATAATTGGTTTGTTTTGAAAAATGTGTCGGACTTAGACAAATCCCACAAAAATGCAAAAACAACCATAGAACTATGGTTACCTAGGTCCAATCTCTAGACCGCTCCTAGACTTCCAAAGGACAAGCTGCAGGATCAATCCTCTACCGCCTCTTTACTACTCTTGTAGCCAGGTAAGTGCCAGGTGAGTGGGAGGCTCCCCACTACGAAAGTAGTTGTCCTAATCAAGTAACCACTCTCCTTAAACAAACTTGCCTAGACACTACAAAAGTAATGCGGATAAGCGATAGATTACCCACGACCTTTCTCTGTCTTTATTGAGCGCGACAGTCCTTTGAGACTGGTGTAGATATTTTTTAAATTAATATAGGGTTATGCGGATGCTCGTTTTATGATTTGTGGGGCTTAGAAAGGGAGATGAAATCCCTACCTAATCTGAATTTTGGTCTTGCCCATTAAAAATCCGTATTAAAATATGAAATAACAAACCAATAACAAAACTTTGCAAAAAGATTTTTGCGCGGCGATATTTTGCAAAGAATCCTGCAGAAAAGATATTTTATTGGATTTCAGAGGAGAGAGAAAGAGTTATGAAAGATACCAGAGAAGTTAGGACCCCTGACTCCCCTCTCCCACCGCGCTTCCGCCGCCAAAAGAGCTTCTTTGCCACGGTTCCGCCGCTGGGTGGAGGGATCAGGTGGTGAAAGTTTGCTCTGTGGCCTCCTGTACTTCTCTGGATCTTGATGAATGTCTCTGTCTTCTGTTTCCTCAAATCTGTGACTCCAGATTTCCTCGCAAAATTCACACAATAATCGTTAAATATACAGTTTGCAGTTTTGTTTTAATTATGATATAGATCGTATAAGAATTCAACACAAATAGTAAGAATAAAAAATTACGCACGTTTCCCCGGCAACGGCGCCATTTGATTGATCTATGTTTTGTGTGTACTAATAACCGCAATCAATAACGGTGTCGCGTGTAGCTAGACCGAGATGAGTACAGGTCGTCCTCTGGAAAACGTTAAACCTTTTATTCTTACCTTAGATGTGTTGAGAAAAAGAGAGGAAGAAATAAGAATATTGAGAAATGGTTTCTAGATCTACGTTAAGCACTAATGCAAAATATACATCTAGATTATTTATGGATGTAGTTAATATAAGAAGGGGCTTGTAGGGTTCATTAGGATTTAGTAGTTATGGATGATTAATTAAAAATTAACCTTTTTATCCTTTAATAGATTTAAAACTAGAACGACAGTGATGCATGTAGATTAGGGTTTCTGGAGGGAAAAGGAATCCCACTCTTAACCTTATCTCGACACAGAACTCCGTTCATATCTAGCCTTTACCAAAACAATCATTAATTTAATCTCTAATTGCAGTCGAGACTAACAATGAATTGGTAGCGCGCCCGATTAAGATATTAATGATTGTTTTGTTAAAGTTTATAAACTTTATAGGACGTAAAAAGAGTTTAGGTATTTTCATCATCCATTAACCTACCCTAATCCTACGAACCCTAACAAGCGGAGAATTACTCGCGCATGTTGGGAGAAAAAGAGATGGAGAGAAAATGCATAATTAAACTACGAAGAGATAGAATAGGAAAAAGAACTACCTTTATTAATCAACAATATTCATCACACTTTAATTCCTTAGAAAATGATTACAAATACTAGTTTGCTTCTCGATCTCCTCTAAGGAGGTAGATGAACCGTTGATGATCAGCCTGGATGCGTGAGCCGTCTTGGACTTCGTGATCTCGTCGGCTTGATAATTTTTCCAAGAGGCACTCGGTCCTTATTTATACTCCAAAAGTCAGAACCCTAGCTTCCAAATTTGGAATCCATCTGTTAAGATTCTACACAAGAAATTACAGCTTCCAAGGCTTCAAAACCGCGGCGGATCCGCGGCCAACAGGTGGATTTGGCCGCGGATCCGCGGCCAAGTAGGAGGATCATTTTATGATTTTTCTGGGGCTTCATCCATATGACATGTGGCGATCTCTGGAACCTTTGGAAATTGGAAATCTTTTCTTTGTTCCTGCCAGACTTGATTTCTTAGTTTTCTTTCTTAATTAGGCAGGTTTGCTCTTAACAACTTTGATTCCCTTAATTTTTAGCCCTGAAAAATTCTGCACAATCTCAACAAATAATATTAGTAGTGTTTTGTTTTATTGAGATATTAATTTTATCATTAAGATTTGGTCAATGGTATTTTTGCATACATTTTCCTACCAAATGTTACTTATAATATATCAACACATGAAAAATAATATTTTTACAGATAAACCCTCATATGTATGATATATTATAATAAACACCTTTTCTATTATAGAAATAGTAGGAAAATGTAATAACAAATGTGCAGTTTTATCAACTGAACAGGTTCTTCTGACGAGTCGTCTCCTTCATCAATGTCACTGTCTCCGTTCTCAAGAATATGCTTGAGGAATTCTTCTAGTGTGACTGGGGTCTACGCTTTTTGGTTGTATTCCTCCAGTGAGTCGATGTACTTTTGCAAACCCGTACGAATGTCGTCGAGCTGCACGGGCTTCTTGGCCTTCTTCTTTTTCTTTAAATATTTCAGAGGCTTGGCCTGGAGGTTTTGCTCATCGTTACCAACTTTCAGCATTGCACGCGGCTTCAGTGTTCCGTCAATAATCTCAGGCTCCAGCGGGCTCTTCCACCTAATCGCCAGACATGCTTGAAGATCCTTCAGCATTCTTTTAGTTTTACCTGAAAGGACCACTTCCCACGGAGCTTCCTCTATAAATGAGCATGATGCTCCCGGCGTATCCACGTTTTTAGGAGTGTGCTGCTGCGGCGGGTTTACCTTCCAGTTTTCGGACAGCGTAAACTTGCCCTGTTGGTATTGGTCTTCAACCCAGTTTTTGAAGACGTAGCAATCTTCGATTGGGTGGCCTACTATTCGGTGGTAGGGGCAGTAATTAGGATTGTTGACGTCGCCCGATTGCAGTGGGCATCTCGGATCCGGTAGAGTGATGAGCCTGTTGCGCACCGCCAGTTTGAATAGTCTCCTCGTTTTATACCGGGGGAACGAGTAAGGACGTCGTAACTTTTATTTGAGGGATCTTGGTTTGTTGTTTTGGCGAGCAACCGATTTCGGGTCACTCGATTGTTGTTGAGCGTTGGTGACGAAGGTCGCTTTCCCTTTGCCCTTTTCATTTCGAAGATCTGTCTTTGAAGAAGACGGCCTATGGCCCATCTGGTCCATTTGTGTCAGTTTGCCAATCAAGGCCTGGAAGGTGGTTGTCTTGAAGAACATCATAAACTGGGATATGGTTGCCTGAGGATCATGGGTCCCCATGAACATGCCCACAGAAGGTGCTTCTTCTATGCGCTGTTCACATTTCGACCATATGTTTCGCCACCGAATTGCGTACTGAACCCAAGTTTCTCCCGGTTTCATCCTAGCGTTGATTAGCGCCGTGATCGGGGTGCACTCGCTAGCGCTTGCGAACCGTTATGTAAACAATAGCTCCATTTCTATAAAAATCTTGATGGAGTCATTCGGAAGCTCCGAATACCATTCAAATGCTGTCTCTACCAAGCTGCCGACAAATTGGCGAAGCAATAGTTTGTCATGACCCCAGGTGTTACCGCACAAAGCTCTGAATTGAGTAACATGTTGGTGCGGATTGCCCGTCCCTTTATATACATGGAATTTGGGGATCGTATATCCTGGCGGGTACTTAATTTGGTCGCACCGGTCTGGATAAGGTCGCCCAGTTCTAACGACCTGTCCTGCCGCTTCGTTTGCTTGATGAGCTCGTATTTGTTGAGCTATGTAGTCATCAAGGGTAGTTTTGGAGATCGTCTCCTCCCTGGCTGAGGATGGTTTGATGTCTCCCCTCTGTCGTCTTTAATGATTATTGGAGGGTCTTCAGCTGGAGGATCCTGCTGGATCATCATCCCAACCATGTCTTGGAACAGAAACGCCATCTGTTTTATATTAGCCGCTTGTTCTGCGGCCTCTTTATCTTTCTTTTCAAATACCCTTCGTAGGAATTCGGTGTCAGTCTCCTGCTCTTGGCGTTGGTCCGATGATGCTTCTGGTCTTTCTTTCTGCCCAGTGAGTGCGGCCATCGTTTTCAACATCTCCTGGAGCTTTTGTTGTTGCTCCTGAGCTTTCGTCATAGATCGTGTGAGCGGTCGATGACTCACGGAAGCACGACTATCGTCTTATCCGAATGCCAGGTGTGTAGGGTTCCTAGGCACACTAATGAGGTCTCACAAGGCATCAACCATGCCAATTTCAAATTTTACAAGTGCCGAGAAACCCTAATACGGATCGTTAACTAGAATTTTAGGCGAAACAAATGCGAATAGTTAACAACTTAACTAAGTGAACGGAAATACAACCTTTGTAGATCCGGTCCTCCACCTCCATAGCTCCGTAATGAAGTCCCCTCGCTGCGATCATCGGATCCCGGGCTCTAGCGTTGGCTTCATCGGAGAAATGGGCGGGCTAGGTCGTCGACTTCGATGCCGAAGATGATCTACATCGAGGCAACACAAGTTCAAGCTCCAACTTCACCAAGTCAAGAAACTTGTGAAGAAAACACCCTATACTACATGGCAAGTGGTAGAGGATGAAGAAATAGGAAGTGGATTCACTTTAGAATTGGATTTCTCACTCTTTTTCTCAAGATGCCATTAATGGTGGCAAGCTCTCTTCTTGAAGAAGAAGAAGAAGAAGAAGATGATAGAATATGATAAGTCTCTCATCAAAAAAGAAAATAATATGAATACTTATCATATACTAACCATGGTCAAGTGTAGAGAGTAAACTAGGGTTAGGTGAATGGTTAGGTTAAGGGAATAAAACAAAAATGGTCAAGCTTTCAACTCTTCATGAAGCTTCATGAAAGAAACAAAGAAAGCCACCATTTCCATTTTTGTCTTTTCCAAAATAAATAAACAAAATAAATAAATGAATAAGTAAACAAAACCCTAACCATTCATATAACCATGGTTTAATCTTTACACATGAACTCAAGTTAGCATGTATCATCAAACATGATACAAACAAGTGCACAAAAGTATATCACATATACAACTTATGTACTTCAAGTGAGAAAATCCAATTTAAGTGAACCAATACTAGTTAATGCAAAGTAATATATCAAATATATAATTATACATTAAATCATTAACTCAACACTTGATTTAACGATCCGGTCATATCGCATATAACCGACTAATATCTAATGTATCCGCTTATCGAATCAATCCTCGATTCGATAACTAGGTTAAATCGCATACAACCAATCGATACATTCATCGCGAGAATATAATACGGTATCACATACACGCATTATTCTCGGTCCCGCACATATCTCATATGTGCTCCTATTTTGTTTCGCTTGAGCCAGGAAACCACTGTGTAGGACTCTAAAACCTCGTCAATACGCCGGCAGCAGGTGATGATCATATCAAACACCTGTTAGTGTATATGCCCTAGAGGCCATTACTGTATCATACTAGTTTGTATATTACTTAATGGAAGCTTGGGATATTCACCTTGTATATACAATCTTGCTCAAAATAGTAGTATGCTACTTGGTTTGTTTCTACTTCAATGTGTACATGTGTTTATTTTATCACCTATACGCATTAGTGGAGCCCTTAGGATCTTTGCTTGATTACCAGTGTTGTGATGGCAGTCACACTAGTGGGGGTTGGGTAATCTATAAGCACATCCTTATGCAGGTCCCTAGTCGCAGGACTATCGAGACAAGGCATCGATACTCCGGAGTAGACTAGCGCATGCGCTTTTCATCCCAGTGTGGGAGATGGTCTGTCCCACAGCCATCAGTACGTCGTACTGGATATAGTATGCGGGTGCTCGTTGGGTTACGAGTACACTGGACAGGACTCGTCGGGAACTGATCGGTTGGTATTATACCTATCGTCAGTTATCAGTTCCCAGGTGACATGAGTACAGCTTAGTCCGCTGACTTGACACTGTCACTTCGCCTCGAGTGTGTTCCCACTGTACTTTGATTACTACCCTACCGCGGCTCAAAGGAGTCGTGCAAACAGGTAGTAGTTGGGTGCAGTCCCGAAGCACTTGGAGTCAGTGACGGTTAGACAGGATTCGTCTCTCCCGGTATTGGGGGTTGACATCGCGCTGTGTCTAGGAGAGCCATTACACGAGTAGTCCCTGGCCAGGGCAAGCAGGATATACTGGTAGGCTTCCAGTGTTATCTCAGGGTGTATTGGGCTTCACTCCGACACGACTTGTACCGCTATTAGGGGACTGGCGTTTACCGCCCCCCTAGGCCCGCCATGCGATGTATCAGACGAACAGACCGGACTGTATGGAGAATGTCACATTCAGGCTCAGTAGGAGTTTAGATGGGTTTCACCTCGTCAGCCTTCTTGTCGGCATCTGCCTGGGGACCGTTACGCACAGCTAGTGCCGCTTGCGGTCTATGGTTAAACCCACTGCCAGCGCAGTGTCGAGTCTTTAGAGTCCCACACAGAAAGCTATTCACATTTAGGCAAAAGAGTAGAGGTCGCATGGTTTTGCGACTGGTCGCATGGTTTTGCGACAGGGTTCGGTCACATCCGTGCACTTGTGCACGTACAGTGTCCGGATAGTTTACACAAGAGGGCTTTGGTTTAAGCCAGATCCTAGTGTACCTTTTGGGATTGGTTTTATCCAGTTTGCATCCGTGTTCCTCGGAACGCGGATGCGGGTGTGAATGCACAGTTGACGGAGAGACAGAGGCAGAGGATTCTCATTACGGTTGTTGACCGTTGACCGTTGACTATTGACTTTTTGCTCAACCCTAATGAGAATATGATATGTAATTAACAATTATATTAATTAAGTATTATGGTGACATGGTTGTTGAAGGGTTGACTTTGTTGACTTGTTGACTTTGTGGACCGGTTGACTAGGCTTGACTAGTTGACCATCATGATAAGAATGGCTATCATTTCATGGCAAAGACTTTTGCTTGCTTGCTCTCTTGTGCAAAATGAGTGCATGAAATGATATGGCTATTGTTGCTTAAACCATCACATAATACTTGATTGCTATGATGTGTTATGATGGTTATGGATTATGAGAGCCAAGAGAGAAAAGTCTTCTCTCATTCTATCATTCTCATTCTCTCTCTTGTTCTTCAGCTCTCATCTTCCGCCTCTTGCTCTCCCTCTCTTGAGTCTATGGTTCACTTGTCTCATGTGTTGAGAACCAAGAACCATAGATAAAATCCCAACAAAACTCTTCTCTACTCACTCTAGTTCACAAGGTTTGGCAAACCAAGTGAACTAGTTTCTTCAAAGTTCGAAGAAGGAGCCAAAGGTAGAAGCTTTCAGGTGGATCGATCTTCGGCGCAAGGAGACGACGGGGAGAAGCCGATTCGGACAACCATCGAGGCTTGAAGACGAAGGAGTTCAAGAAAAGAAAGGTATAACCCCCTAACCGAGTAGTTAATAACTCTTAGTTAGGTTGTTAATTATATGTTTAACAAAGATCCGGGTTTTAAGTCCATGTTACCACCTCTAAGAAAATTGTTTTTCATCAAATTCCGCATGCCCGAAAGTACCGGGAGAAGTAGCATGGACTTACAGTGGTATTAGAGCCAAGTTAAACTCTATCTAACATGTTAGCAAAGTAACTAGAAGATCGATCAAACAAAAAGTCACGAAATACACCAAAAATTCATGCTTGCTGTCGATTTTCAAAGTACTGTAAAAGTAATAAATCATTCTTCAAAAATCGACTCAGGGTTTTTATAGCAAACTGCAAAAATTTCATCCGCTGAACCGATCAAAGCGCCGCGGAAACGCGGCGGGAGCGTGCTCCCGCCGCGGTTCCCCGGCAGAGTTGACTCGGCAGTGGGAAATTTTGGTTGCAGTTTGTTCAGTGGGGTATTTTGGGAATTTTGGAATATGTCTTTTCAGCCCAGATTTTCCAGAACGAAAATTATGTGTTTGGGGCCTAAAAATCCGTATTTTTGATCGAACTTCTAAAGACTTAAGCTGACGGGTTTTTATCTGTGATGTGATATTTGTATTGAACGTCTGCTAATCGCTATATGTCGATTAGTGGGGGTTATACAAATCTGTGATCTGTAATGTTATTGGAATGTGTATATGTATTCATTGGATTGTCGCGGGTGAATAGCCGGGGGTTGTGAGACGAGAGTTTTCTTTTCTTTCAATTCATGTAAATTTGTAAATTGATGTAATTATTATTTGTATGGCCGCACAACCGGGTCGGGGTTGTAGCCGTCATTGTATAATTTCTTTTTACTGTTTTTTTTCCTAGGATAGACCCATGGAGGGGGTGCACAAACTACCGGGTATGCCGAAGTGCCGAGTGGCCTACTCACGGAGTTGAGGGAGGTTGCTTCGCTTCGGGTACTTGGCGGGTAGTTTGCCGTACCCGTAGGGGTCTTGGGTGGGGTATTGGCTATTCACCGCGACCGTGTAATCTGCTTTTCGTTACAGGCTCGTACGAATTGCGGATTCCTAGTATATCCAATGTGTTCATCTGTGATATGAAATGGCTATCATTGCAGTATATCTATATATGAATTATTTAGGCGTTGCTTATGTTTTACAGCCGCGCTAGCCCAGCCCCCGCTCTGTCGTTAGTTAAGTAACCTAACGGGTAATGACGGGGCCCCGTGGCGAATGCGAATGGCATAAGCGTACGTCATATTTTGGTTGTTTTCTGCAATGGTAGGATTAAATGATGGGACGCATTAAAAGAACTAATGCAAGAATATCACGCATTAAAAGAACTAATGCAAGAAAATAAACCAAGTAAAAGTCGTTGGAACACTTTCGAAAAACCACTCGGTTCTTTTCAAAACTAACTTTTAAATGCGGAGCTTGAGCCACTCCTTTTAAAAGCTATCTCGTTCCATCGATTATATCAAGTTCACTACGTTCACGGTTTTGCCAAAACCATTCGTAGCCCTCCGTCGTTTCACGTGAATAGTCAATAGTATTCAAGCTGTGTATGTTGGCCAAAGTCAAGGCATAGTGATTGGTAGCTATTGGGTATTCATGTGTAGCATAGATAGATGCGTTGGTTTGGGACAGTCGTACTGCCATTTTGGCCAAAGTCAAGGGTAGGTACGGATGGATCCAAATTAACCAGGAGAATGACGGGTAGAACTTGACATGTGACTTATGATATTTTGGCCAAAGTCAAGGTCATAAGAGCATGGGGCAAAAATCCACATCGGGAGTTTCAAAAGAACTGAAACTTGCTAGTGTTGCATACCATTTGGAGTGTGATGATTCTGGTAGGATTCCTTCAGTTTCATCACGCGATGATATTTGGATCCCGATCCTACTGTGAGTATATGCTACTCCTCGGGAAATTTCTCACTTAACGATCAATGCTATAAACCAAGTAGGTGTCTAGAAAGGTGTTAGCGGGGCTACGCCCCCAGGGAAAAGAGGTTATTTAATTAAGGAACTTCGCGAAAGCGTTGGAAAACCTCCCTCGAAGTACCGACACTAGCCTGGCTGAACGGTTAAGCAAGTATTGTACGGTGAGAATGATCCTGACTAATTCTTCCTTTTTAGTTTGAGGAGGGATTCGAGAAACAGTGGTAGCCATCCTGTTTAGACAAACTAAAATCCATTCTAAACTTACAAGAGCATCATGCTGAGTGTTTCTTCTCTCTCCTAATTGCAGCGACCAATCGACATGACTGGACTTAAGTTACTCCTAGATAAAAACATAGTGACAGGGCCAAACTACAAAGATTGGCTCAGGAATGTCAAGATGGCAATCACTTACGACAAGCTGGGGTATCTTCTTACCACCAAAGCTCCCCCTGTCCCAGGTCCCAAAACCAGCGTCGCGGATAAGGAAATCCGTAAGACCTGGGAATTAGACTGCGCGAAGGCCAAGTGCCTCGTGCTTGCCTCTATGGACAATGAACATCAGAGGAGGCACAAGAATATGGACCTGGAATCCATATTTCTTCATACAAAAGAACTGTATGGAGAGCAATCTCGTATCGCAAGATACGAAGTGTCGAAGAAGTTATTTTCGGCAAGATTGGCCGTCGGATCATCGGTAGCGGAACACGTGCTTAAGATGATTGGCTACATTGAGGAGCTCGCGGACCTTGGGACCACGTTGGAGAATGAGCTCTATACGGACTTGATTCTCCAGTCCCTTCCTTCCACTTACGCCTAGTTCATAATGAACTTCAACTTACAAGAAAAGGAAGCTGAACTTTCAGAACTCCTCAACATGCTGAGGAGCGCAGAGGGCACCCTACAGAAAGGTAGGGAAACATCCACTTTGTTTGTAGGAGGATCTTCTTCTTCTAGGTCCAAGGCGAAAGCCAAGGGAAAGAAGAAGAAAACCCCCGCCAAACCAAGGGGCGGTGTTAGTAAAGTGGATACGAAGGGAAAGGCAAAAGCAACAAAGAAAGTGGGAAAGCTTGTGGATAAGGAAGAATGCTTCTATTGTCATAAGAAGGGACACTGGAAAAATGATTGCAGGGCTTGGAAAGCCAGGACACAGGAATTGAAGCAGGTTGCAGCTTCAGCTTCAAGTGTGTATGTTATTGAAAACTGTCTTTTAATAAACTCTACTTCCTGGGTATTGGATACCGGATCAGGATCTCATATCTGTAATTCTTTGCAGGCGTTGAGAAACCGTAGGGTTTTGAAGGCAGGTGACTTGACCCTTAAAGTTGCAAACGGAGCTAGCATGGATGCTAAGGCCGTGGGGGACTATCACCTGGGGTTGTCAGATGGACACGTTTTGGTTTTGCGTAATTGCTATTTTGTACCCAACGCAACTTGTAATATCATTTCTGTATCTTTGACTTCTAAAGAAGGTTATGAATTTGCGTTTGTAAGTAATGTTGTAAACATTCACCTTAATCAAGTTCTGATTGGGTCAGGTACATTAAGCAATAGTATATACGTATTAAACCATCCACAGATTTTCAATGTCCAGAATACACACAAAAGAAAGTCTTCGGAAATCAATCAGACTTTCTTATGGCATTGTAGACTGGGTCACATCAATAAGAGAAGGTTGACGAAGTTACATACAGAAGGATATTTGAATCCGTTCGAATATCAATCGTATGCCACTTGTCAATCCTGTCTCAAAGGGAAGATGACAAAGACTCCGTTTACTGGACACGGAGTAAGGGCGAGCGAGCTCTTGGGACTCGTACACAGCGACGTGTGCGGTCCAATGTCTACACATGCGCGAAGCGGTTATTCTTACTTCATTACTTTTACGGATGACTTTTCAAGGTACGGTTATGTCTTCTTAATGAAACATAAGTCTGAAGCCTTTGGAAAATTCCAGGAATATAAGAATGAAGTAGAAAAACAAACCGGCAAAAGTATCAAGATTCTAAGATCGGATCGAGGTGGAGAATACTTAAGTGCCGAGTTCCTGGACTATTTAAAAGAGAACGGAATTCTCTCTCAGTTTACTCCTCCATACACTCCGCAACATAACGGTGTATCGGAGAGATGGAACCGAACCCTATTGGATATGGTACGGTCCATGATGAGTAACGCTGAGTTACCGCGATCATTCTGGGGGTATGCGCTAGAATCAGCTGCATACCTTTTGAACCGAGTTCCCACTAAAACTGTGCCTACTACACCATATGAGATGTGGTGTGGGAAGAGACCCTATCTTAATCACATTAAGACATGGGGAAGTCCAGCGTTTGTCAAAAAGCAGCATGCGGACAAGCTCGAGGCACGCTCAGTACAGTGCAAGTTCGTGGGATATCCAAAGAACTCCAAGGGATATTTCTTCTATTGCGAAGAGGAACAAAAGGTTTTTGTTTCTCGTCATGCCCACTTTCTAGAACACCAGTTCTTAGAAAAGGAAATTAGTGGGAGCACAGTAGAACTGGAAGAAATTACAGAACCACGAGCTATTACTGAAAGCTTAGTGGAACCAGAGGGTTCAAAAGAACAGGACATTCCTACGCCGCTCCGCAGGAGTAGTAGGCAGTCTCATCCGCTCGAGAGATACTACGGTTTTCTCATAGACGGGGATAAAGAGGATTGCATCATAGATTATGATGAGCCTACTAGATTCCAGCAGGCCATTCAGAGCGTTGACTCAGTAAAATGGCTGGATGCAATGCGGACCGAAATGGAGTCCATGTACACCAACAAAGTATGGACGTTGGACATTGCTCCAGACGGGGTAAAACCCGTAGGATGCAAGTGGATCTTCAAAAGGAAGATTGGTGTAGATGGACAGGTTGAGACCTATAAAGCTAGACTTGTTGCAAAGGGTTTCCGTCAAAGGCCTGGCTTGGACTATGACGAAACCTTTTCTCCAGTGGCTATGCTGAAATCCATTCGGATCCTTCTTGCCATTGCTGCCTTCCACGATTATGAGATCTGGCAAATGGACGTAAAGACCGCTTTTCTAAATGGAAATTTAGAGGAGTGTGTCTATATGGACCAACCAGAGGGTTTCATTCAGAGTGGGAGCAGCGGAAAGGTGTGCAAGTTGCTTAAGTCCATCTATGGACTGAAGCAGGCATCGCGGAGTTGGAACATCTGTTTTGATGAGACGGTCAAGGAATTTGGCTTTATCAAAAATCCAGATGAACCATGCATCTATAGTAGATTTGTAGCGAGAACTGTAGTTTTCCTCGTTTTATACGTGGATGACATTCTCTTAATAGGAAATGACATTCCTATGCTACAATCTGTCAAGGGGTTCTTGTCACACAGGTTCTCCATGAAAGACCTGGGTGATGCCTCATACATCCTGGGGATCCGGATCCATCGTGATAGATCCAAGAGGATATTAGGACTTTCACAGTCCAGGTACATCGACACCATACTGAAGAGATTCAGTATGGAAGATTCCAAACGCGGTAACCTACCGGCTTGTCACGGGATCACCCTCTCTAAAGAGATGTCTCCCAAGACTGATTTGGAGAGGGATCGCATGTCTATTATACCCTATGCTTCTGCGGTAGGCTCTATAATGTATGCGATGTTGGGTACCAGACCGGATGTTGCTTATGCACTGAGTGTGGTAAGCCGGTATCAGTCAAACCCTGGGGAGAAACACTGGATAGCGGTAAAGAACATTCTCAAGTACCTGAGAAGGAATAAGGAGATGTTCTTGGTGTATGGCGGAAAAGACCTCCAGATCGAGGCCTTTGCTGACTCCAGCTTCCAGAGTGACAAGGATGATTCCAAGTCCATGTCGGGTTTTGTCTTTACCCTTAATGGAGAGGCGGTGTGTTGGAAGAGTTCCAAACAGGAAACCGTTGCAGACTCGACGATGGAAGCGGAATACATCGCTGCATCTTATGCCGCAAAGGAAGCTGTCTGGATGAGGAAGTTCTTGAAAGAACTTCAGGTGGTTCCGTCCATTGTTGATCCAATACCTCTATATTGCGACAACAACGGGGCTATAGCTTTAGCGAAGGAACCCAGGTCCCATCAGAGATCCAGACACATCTTGAGGCGGTATCACCTGATCAGCGAGATCGTGGATCGCCGGGAGATCGGGGTTCGGAGGGTTGCTTCAGAAGATAACACTGCAGATCCATTCACCAAGGACTTGCCCCAGACTCAGTTCGAGCGGCTGATCGAGATGATAGGTCTTCGATACGCCAGTACATGGCCTTAGTGCAAATAGGAGATTGTTAGTGTATATGCCCTAGAGGCCATTACTGTATCATACTAGTTTGTATATTACTTAATGGAAGCTTGGGATATTAACCTTGTATATACAATCTTGCTCAAAATAGTAGTATGCTACTTGGTTTGTTTCTACTTCAATGTGTACATGTGTTTATTTTATCACCTATACGCATTAGTGGAGCCCTTAGGATCTTTGCTTGATTACCAGCGTTGTGATGGCAGTCACACTAGTAGGGGCTGGGTAATCTATAAGCACATCCTTATGCAGGTCCCTAGTCGCAGGACTATCGAGACAGGGCATCGATACTCCGGAGTATACTAGCGCATGCGCTTCTCATCCCAGTGTGGGAGATGGTCTGTCCCACAGCCATCAGTACGTCGTACTGGAGATAGTATGCGGGTGCTCGTTGGGTTACGAGTACACTGGACAGGACTCGTCGGGAACTGACCGGTTGGTATTATACCTATCGTCAGTTATCAGTTCCCAGGTGACATGAGTACAGCTTAGTCCGCTGACTTGACACTGTCACTTCGCCTCGAGTGTGTTCCCACTGTACTTTGATTACTGATTGATAGGATACGAGCGTGTTCAAGTTTAAGTTTAAATACCGCAATCAAGACGGTTTCGCACGTAGCTAGCCGGTTGAGTACGGGTCGTCCGCAGGGAGATGGGAATCTTTTTCTATGTGTTTTTTGACGAGTTAAGTCCGGTTGTTCAGATTTTGTTTGTAACTATCTAAGTGCTAAGTTGATATTTAAAGAGAGCTTGTTAGGGTTAGGATTAGGTTAGTTTGAGTTAGGAGTCTCCACATCTTTCGTTGCCCCACTTAATATCGGTGTTACGGTAATCGGCAACAACGGGGATTAGCACGACTAGGAAGGAACTTGCGAGTATAATCTAGGCTTTCCAACGCATAGTCCTTCCTTTTGGTGCTTGTCCGTCCGTTCTTGGCTCTTATCCATAACCTCCGGTTAATTCAACCATAACCGGTCTCACTACGGAATCACCGCTATCATGTAGGATAGGGTGCCGTAAGGAGCGGATTGTGGTTCAATTAACGGGAGTCGATTTAAGTTGTTGGGCAAGGAAAGAGTGAGAGAGATTTCCTTCTCTCAAACTTCCCTTATCCCACCCTAACAAGTATAAAACTACTCACACTTCATAATACGGAAAAATAAAACAAACAAAAGAGGAAGATAGAAAGAAGGAGACTAGAAGAATACGACTAACTATTTGCGACCTCACCTTGGCGAGGATCAAGCGTAAGTATCATGGTCGTATGAATGATAAAGAAAAAGAGAGAAGAAAGAAACAATCAAGCAAATAACAACAACTACTTAACAATTAAAATTACAACAAATTACAACAAGTAAAGAAAGAGACAAGCATGATAATAAAAATGTTCTTCTTTATTCATCACTCTTCACTCAAAAGCTCACTACAAGTTTAATGGAGAAGAGGTGAGAAGAGGAAGAAGAACAACACTAAAACTAGGCAAAATGAAAATACAAAATTGGACCCCTCCCTTCTCAAACATCTGGGCTATTTATAGGCTGGAGAATGGAAATCTAGGGCAACCACCAGACACTTGTACAATGACCAAAATACCCCCCAAAAACTCTCTGTGTTTGGCGCCAGAATGGCCGCGGATCCGCGGCCTGGACCCCTCTTTGGCCGCGGATCCGCGGCCCATTGGAAGAATTGGGCTTTCTCCTTTTTTGGGTTTTCCTGTTTTTCTGTGCACATTATTGTGGCATATGTATTTTCTCAATTTGGATCCCCGATTTTTCCAGAATTTCTGTTGAGGGAAAGGTGGACTTTTTGTCAAGATTTTGTCATGATTGCCTCGAGCTCCGCGTAGATCTCTTGGATTTTGTGCTACCATTGAGCCTTGTGCATGAAGGTGACATTGATTTGACATTTTGTCTTCCTAAACTGGTATCTGGCAACATACGGATGACGAGCGGAGACCGTGTTTTCTCAGTGGTTGGCAGGAACCCGGATTTTGTTGTGTTTTCCATGAATTTCACCGTTTTAGAACCGAGAACCTGTATCCTGCAATTGACTAGCAAACACGGCTCAAGAGTATCTACCGATATGCAATGTGACAAAAATTGGGCGGTATGAAAATGCAAAAATCTGATATGAACAAATACCCCCAAACTTATCATTTGCTCGTCCCGAGCAAAGCCCATTTATTCACAAAAAATTTCCTAACCTCACTTTCGCAGGGAACGCGATTGCACTGAGCATGTGCAACAAGCCGTTAAACCTCTAGGTGTCCCTAGTAGGAGGAGTGTTGTCTCCTGAGGGTTTTCAGCGGATACTACCCACAAAATCCAGTCAAGTTGGTTTTGCAAAATAACTAAGATTCAAACCCTAAAGTTTTGTTTTTGAAAATAACAATTCTATAATCCTAAGTCTAGACCATCGAACCTTTATTTTTCACACCTCGCTTCTTATTTAACTACAGATTTTACATGTCTTTACGTGCAGTGCAAATAGTGTCGTTAAGTTCCCGAAAGGTCGAATAAAGTCATCATGTCGCACAATAAAGCCCAGATAACAATTTTAAAAGGATCACATAAGTTTTATAGAGAGTTAAGCATTTTTCAAGTTTCGTTTTCCAGTAAGGTTTCAACTTCAGAATTTCTATCTTCCTTAACAGGAAACTAAGTCGTATTTTTCACTCCACCTTTTTCTTGTTTTCATTTCATACACACCTCTGTGAACGTGCAATAGTCTTTATCATAGAATAAAACCTTCATATCTCCGTTAACAAATTTTTTTTAAAAGCCTGTCTTTTATCAAGATTATTCTCACACAAAGAACCGTTAGGAATTTTAACTCGGAGAGAACACTTGCTTGACTTTGTTTTAACCTGGACTTTCTAGGCTTCTTAGCGAGCTTTGGGCCAATACTCCCAAACCAGTTGATTTTAGGGCATTAGGTGTAGAAACACCCCAGCGGACTTAATTACTCAAGTTACCTAGGTCCAAAAACAAAAGACAGTTTGGCGTGAAAATCAGATGATTTAATACGAACGGAGATATAACTGGCAGTTCAAATATTTTTTTGGATAAAAGACGTGTTTGGTGTGTTTGGTGTGTAATCATTCCACTCAAGTTTTCGATGGGTTATTTTTCAGACTTAGCTCCAATTACGGCATCAATAACATTCCTTCATATTCGCTTTACTTCATAAACTATTCTTGACATTACTTATTTCAGAACAAACCTATTTGATCCTCAGAACATCATTTATCTGTTTAAAAGTTTAAACATGAAAGACTTGTCATCTAATTCCCAAAATCTTACGACACGTGTAGTGTGATGTAAAGACGTATATCAGCTATAGTTAACTTCAAAGGAGAGTTAACTTTCAGGTTTTCAAAATCCAAACATAAGATTTAGTTATTCCTATTTTTTCAAAAAACCGTCGAAATGTTGAATCAAAGTTCTTCCACAAGCTAACTTGACAAAAAAGTTTTTATATTTTTTAGAAAATTTTCAGATTTTTTATGGATTTTATGGAATTTAATATGCAGATGCAAAATATACATATGAATGCGAAGGTAAGAAATGCGTACCGAGCGTACCCCCAAACTTAAACTGGACAGTGTCCTCACTGTCGTTGCATGAAGAGAGTAGTTGGAAGGTTCAAAATTGTCGGTTAGCAATATACAAATTTTTATTTGTTTTTGTTTTTAAAGAAAAGACAAAGAATATATACAAATATATACAAAATGGTTTGTACATACCCCCAAACTTATTTGGAACAGTGTCCACTGTTCTTGGCTGGATAACCGAAGTTTGGAGGTAGGCAGAGGAAGATTAGGCAGGGTAAACCGGCTCCTGTAAGAACAGGAGCTCCTCTGTTGGTTCGGCGCTCAGGTACGGTTTGCATCGGTGTCCGTTTACCTTGAAGAGTGAACCGTCCTTTGGATTTTCCAAATCCACAGCGCCCTGCGGATACACATTCCGCACAAAATATGGCCCTTTCCAGCGAGATCTGAGCTTTCCAGGATGGAAGTGAAGTCGGGTGTCGTAAAGAAGTACCTGCTGACCAGGTACGAAGGTTTTGCGCACAAGGTGTTTATCATGAAACACCTTCGTTCGATTCTTAACGACAACCGCGTTGTCGTAAGCCTCATCCCTAAGCTCGTTCAGTTCGTTAAACTGCAGCTTCCGATGGCTGCCCGCGTCCTCGAGAGACAGATTCAGCTCCTTTATCGCCCAAAATGCGCGATGCTCGATTTCGACAGGAAGGTGGCAGGCTTTTCCGTACACAAGCCGATAGGGAGACATGCCAAGGTCGGTCTTATAAGCGGTTCTAAATGCCCAAAGGGCATCGGTGAGTTTCATAGACCAATCCTTACGGTTCTTGGAAACCGTCTTCTCCAGTATCTGCTTGATTTGCCGATTTGAAACTTCGGCCTGCCCGCAGGTTTAGGGGTGGTAGGGCGTAGAGAGCTTATGATTAATGGAGTATTTCCGCATCAAGGCCTCGAAAGTCCTATTGCAGAAATGACTTCCATTGTCGCTAATGATCGCTCGGGGGTGCCCAAACCGGGAGAAAATGTTTTCTTTAAGGAACCTGACGACAACCTTGTTGTCGTTAGTCCGGCTGGGCACAGCCTCGACCCATTTAGAGACGTAATCAACAGCTAGAAGGATGTACAAGTTCCCAAAAGAGCTGGGAAACGGCCCCATGAAGTCTATCCCCCAAACATCGAAAATCTCCACAACCAAGATCGGTTGGAGCGGCATCTCGTTCCTCCAGGATATCCGGCCCATGTGTTGGCACCGGGAGCAAGTCTTGCAATAATCGTGAGCGTCTTTGAAAAGTTGTGGCCAGTAGAAACCACATTGCAAGATCTTCTCAGCTGTCTTTCTGGGCCCAAAATGCCCGCCACACGCTTGATCGTGGCAAAAGGACAGCACACTCTTGAATTCTTCGTCAGGGACACACCGACGGATAATCTGGTCGGGACAGTACTTGAACAAGTAGGGTTCGTCCCAGTAAAAGTGTTTTACTTGGGATAAGAAGCGAAGTCTGTCCTGATTTGACCATTCGGTCGGTAGTAACCCCGTGGCCAAATAGTTCACAATATCTGCGAACCAGAGTTCGCAAGATACTGTCAAGAGTTGTTCATCCGGGAAAACGTCGTTTATCGGAATTGGAAGCGAAGGCGAAGAAGGAAGTCGCGAGAGATGGTCGGCAACTACGTTTTCACATCCTCGTTTGTCCTTAATGACAAGGTCAAACTCTTGAAGCAAGAGGATCCAACGGATTAACCGAGATTTTGCATCTTTCTTCGCAAAAAGATGGCGCAAAGCTGAATGGTCCGTGTAGACAATGACTGGAGAGCCGATGAGGTAGGGCCTGAACTTTTCTAGAGCAAATACAACAGCTAAGAATTCCTTCTCAGTCGTTGTATAATTGAGTTGGGCATCGTTCAGGGTTCAGCTCGCGTAATAGATTACATGCGGCATCTTGTTGATGTGCTGTCCAAGGACAGCACCGATGGCAAAGTCGGATGCATCGCACATAATCTCGAATGGGTGCGTCCAGTCAGGAGAAGAAAGAACGGGAGCAGAAATGAGTGAGCGTTTCAGTGACTCAAAGGCAGTCACACAGCTCGAGTTGAAGTCAAATGGTGTATCCTTGGCCAGCAAAAGAGTCAAGGGCCTAGCAATCTTGCTAAAGTCCTTGATAAACCGTCTATAGAAACCGGCATGGCTAAGGAAGGCTCGGATATCTCTGACGCAACGGGGAGGAGGCAGATTGGAAATGACCTCAATCTTTGCTTTGTCAACCTCTATGCCATTTTGCGAGATGATATGTCCTAAGACAATACCTTCTTGCACCATGAAGTGGCATTTCTCCCAGTTCAAAGTGAGATTCTTGTCCTTACATCGGGTAAGGACAGCGTCAAGATGCAGCAAACACTCGTTGAAGGAATCGCCGAAGATGGAGAAGTCATCCATGAAAATCTCCAGAAATTTTTCCACCATGTCCGAGAAAATTCCCATCATACACCGCTGGAAGGTAGCGGGCGCATTGCATAACCCAAAGGGCATGCGTCGATATGCAAATGTGCCGAAAGGACAAGTGGAAGTGGTCTTGTCCTGGTCTTTTTCGGCGATGGGAATTTGATTATAGCCAGAGTAGCCATCAAGAAAACAATAGTACTCATGTCCGGCCAATCGTTCCAGCATCTGGTCAATGAAAGGTAGCGGAAAGTGGTCTTTCCGCGTTGCGGCGTTGAGTTTTCTGTAATCAATGCAAACTCGCCACCCAGTTTGGGTGCGAGTAGGGATTAACTCATTCGCCTCGTTGGTTATGACCGTGATGCCCGACTTCTTGGGGACAACATGAATGGGGCTAACCCACTGGCTATCAGAGATAGGGTAAATGATACCACTATCTAGACATTTGACGATCTCCTTCTTCACAGCCTCCTTCATGACTGGATTAAGACGTCTTTGTGGATCCCGGGCTGGTTTGGCATCATCCATCAGATGAATGTGATGCTCAACGATCAGGGGACTAATCCCCTTGATGTCCGCCATGGACCAGCCAAAAGCTTGCCTGTTGCTGTGAAAGACCGCGAGAAGGGCTTTCTCTTGCTCTGGAGCTAGAGAAGCCGAAATGATGACAGGGAGGGTCTCGTTCTCACCTAAGTAAGCATACTTAAGGTGAGACGGCAACGGCTTGAGTTCGAGCGTTGGAGGTGAAATGATGGAAGGCAAGACTGGTGCAAAGGTCTCGAACTCAAAGGACTCCAGCAAAGGTTCAAAGCGAGTGTAGGCAACCGAGTTGGATGGTTCAGATAACACATCCGGAAAGTCGAAAGATTCAAACTCGGGTTGTGCGCGGCTAAGATCGTTGAAGAACGTGAAACACTCGTATTCGTTGTCGGGCGCAGAAGCAGCAGCAGGTTCGAAGAGAAACACACTAGTCGCGTCAAGATTATCGTGTTCAAACAGAAACTCCTCGAATTCACACTCTTCTGGTGTGATCTCCTGGATCGAGCAGACATCCAGTATATGAGCATTAGGTTCGGAGGGCTGATTCCCCAACCTAAAAATGTTGAGTTCAATTGTCATATTTCCAAAAGAGAGGTTCATTGAACCATTGCGACAATTGATCACAGCATTTGAGGTTGCGAGAAATGGGCGACCGAGTATCACCGGAATTTGATTCCGGGGGTTAGCTACAGGCTGTGTATCTAAGACAATGAAGTCGACGGGGAATATGAAGTCCCCGACTTTTATTAACACATCCTCTAGCTCACCCCTAGGATGGGTGATCGATCGGTCGGCCATATGGAGAGTGCAGTGTGTGGGTTTCAGCTCTCCGACGCCTAATTGCTCGTATACTGAATACGGAAGCAAGTTAACACTGGCACCAAGATCTAATAGTGCGCGGTTGATGTTCTTATCCCCAATAGTAATTGAAATTGTAGGACAGCCAGGGTCCTTCCGTTTTTGTGGTAAAGATTGGGTAAGGGCATCACTCACAGCACTAGCCAAGAAAACTTTCTTGGGTACCTGAGACTTCCTCTTTTTCGTGCACAAGTCCTTTAAGATTTTCGCGTAAGACGGGACTTGTTGGACAGCATCTAAAAGAGGAATGTTAATGTTAACTTGCTTGAATAACTCCAAAATCTTCTCCATTTGTGGATTTTGTTTGTTAGACCTCAACCGGTTTTGAAATGGAACATTTTGAAAATTGGTTGAGTCTAATGCTGGAGGAGGAGATTTTGGAGTTGGAACGGATCCCAGAATAGGTGTTTTCATGGAGTGAGAAGTGGGTCCATTCAGAGAAGAAGAGGAAGGAGAGCCTTGTGAAGAACGGAGAATAGGCTCAGAAGACGAAGAAGAAGAAGCAGGAGAAGAAGAAGAAGAAGAAGAAGCAGCGGCCGGGGTGTCATCGTTGATCCGTTTGCCAATGTTGTTTTGCAGCATCCTTCCCGATCTCAGTATGGTCACGGCACTCACATTATGGTTTTGTTGTTCAAGAGCAACATGTGCATTATGTGGGTGACCGGGATTTGGAAGTGGCTGAGACGGGAGCTTCCCCTTCTCTCGCTCGCTCAAGGCCGCGTTCAGCTGCGCAATCTGGGCCTCGATTGTCTTGATGCTCTGCCCGTGTGCGGCGGTGTGTTGCACTAAAGATTGGATCGAAGACTGGATGTTGGCGGTGGATTGAGTCGATTGTTTAACAAACGCCTCCAGACTTCGCTCGAGCGAGGAAACCTTATCAGTGTTTGACGGAACAAAATTGTTTGGTGGAAAAGAGTTGTTCGGTGCAAAGTTGTTCGTCTGGTTTTGGAAAGGCTGGGGTTGGAAGGGTTGCTGATATTGGTGTTGAGTTTGTTGCTGCGCTTGTTGTTGCGGCGGAGGGGACCTTTGGAAATTGTTGCCCTGGAATTGATTCTGATTCTGATTCCAGGCGAAATTGGGATGGTTCCTCCAACCGGGATTATAGGTGGAAGAGTATGGATCATTCCTCGGTCTTTGCTGGAAGGCAACATTAACCTGATCCTGTCCTTGCGAGGGTGAATTGTAAGGACACTCTTCGGTCAAGTGGGACGGATCGGAACAACAATCGCAGATGGTACGAAGGGGGAGAACAGGGGCAGGGGCAGGAGCAGAAAATTTGCTCTCTATCGCTTCAAGCTTTCTTGTTATAGCAGCCATTTCAGCTTTCATCGCAATAGAGACATCGAGTTGGTGGATTCCTACCCTAAACTGACCGGTAGAAGTGGAGGTAGAAGAAGAAGAAGTCGGTCTGGTGCTCTCCCACTGTAGCGTTTGCTCCGCAAGATCGTCAAAGAACTGCCACGCTTCCTCGTCAGATTTGGATAGGAAGTGGCCCTGACAGATGGTTTCCAGCAACTGCTTCGTTGCTGGGTTCAGTCCCTCGTATAAGGTTTGGCAGAGTTGCCATTTCTCTATACCGTGGTGAGGACACTGAACAAGAAGGTCTTTGTACCGGTCAAAGCACTTCCAGAAGGGTTCAGAAGGAAGCTGGGAGAATTGGTTGATCTCATTTCGAATTCTTGCGGTCTTATGATTTGGGTATAATTTTTTCAGAAACGCTTTAACAAACTCATCCCAGCTGGTGATTGAGTGGGAAGCGGTGCTATACAGCCATTTTTCAGCGAGATCGCATAAAGTGAACGGAATGACCCGTAGACGTATAGCATCGTCCGACAGCTGGGTTGTTTTCATCATGGCACAGACGTTTTGAAATTTGTTGATGAAGATATAGGCATCTTCAGATTCAAGCCCATGAAAACGTGGGAGCATGTTGATGAAATGGGGCTTAATTTCAAAGTTGTCCCCTTTGGCCGGAGGAAGAGAAAGGCAGGTGGGTAGTGCAGAACGGGTGGGGTAGAAACGATCCTGGAGCGCAATTCGCTGCGGCGCTACAACAGGCGGAGGTGGTGGAAGATTGGTCTCCGTAGGAGGTGGAGCCAATCCAGGGGTGGTCAACGAGATGTTCGGATTAAATCCCGACATCGCGGAAGAAGAGGTTGGTGAAGGTGAAGGTGAAGATGTATGAACAGAATTCCGGTCAACGTCGGAGTTGGCCGGCAAAGGAAGGGGAGAAAGAGGAGTGGACGGAGTATCGACTTCGGAGTCGATCGCGTAGTCGGTCGCGACTAACGTAACGCGGACTAGACGGGCGCTAGTGTCCCGAGTACAAGCGGACATACACTAACCGAGTTTAGTATAGTCAAAGCGGAGAAGGTGAGGGTAAGAAAACGTCAATGGAGAAAGGCGATGGGTGGTGGGTGAAAATGGATTTGGCGACAAAAGGGCAAGTTTTTATAAAAGTTTTTGATTTTTTTCCTTTTTTTTTTGTTTTTAGAAAGAGATTTACAGAAGTATGTACGGAAATACGGCTTAATCAATCACAAACAAGATATGCACAATCACACCTAGATCTAGGGTAACCTAGGTCTACTAGACCTGCTCCTGAACTTGATTGTCGAAGTTAAACAATGTCGAGAAATGGGCTTAAAAATACACTGATCACGAGGCCAGGTAAGTGCAGAGATAAGGGGAGGTTGTCCAACGCTTTCGCGAAGTTCCTTAATTAAATAACCCTTTCTCTTTCAGCGGTTGCGCCTTTAACACTTTCCTAGACACCCCGTAAACAATATACGGTTAAGCGAGGTTCTAAACAAGGTTTATCTTCTCCTAATGAGCGCGAAGTCCTTAGGGCTGAAGTCTAGTATTTTTTAATTACAATGGACAATGCATATGCTTTAGTGATTTTTGGGGTCCTGGGAAGGGTGATGAAATCCCCACCCAATCTGGATTGGTTTCAAGCCCCTTAAGTCCGTATTAAAGAATGCAAAACAGTAACAAATCAACTGCAAACAATTTTTATTTGCGGCGCAAAGAATCCTGCACAAGAACAGTTTATTGGAAGGGAGAGAAGAATTTGCGCAAAGAAGGCTGCAGAAAACACAATTTATTGGAGTTCAGAGGAGTGGGAGAGAGCAGAAGAACACTTACAGAGAAAATGGCAGAGTGACCCCACCACCAGGCCGCGGTTCCGCGGCAATAAGGCCCTAATGCCGCGGTTCCGCGGCGGAAATGAAGAGTTGGCTCTTCATTTTTCTTCTGTGGGCTTCTTTGGATGTCCTATGCTTGTACAGATGTACTGATTTTTTACTTGCTCACTGTACCAGCTCCAGATTTCTACAGTAGACCGGATGCTTTGTTTTTGTCCGTCGCGGTGTAGCCGCGAACTGTGGGTCTATTTTCCCACGTCTTTGGCACTGTACTTGAACTCCGTATTTTCAGCGTCTTGGCCACTGAACTCAAACTTGTATTTTCCTTCACACTTGCACAAAAACTAATCAAAAATAACAAGATGATTTTTTACAAAGTATATATATTTTTTTGTTGTTTTTGTTTTTATATTCACAAATTAACCCGAAATTACACAAGGAAATAAACTACCGTCTCCCCGGCAACGGCGCCATTTGATTGATAGGATACGAGCGTGTTCAAGTTTAAGTTTAAATACCGCAATCAAGATGGTTTCGCACGTAGCTAGCCGGTTGAGTACGGGTCGTCCGCAGGGAGATGGGAATCTTTTTCTATGTGTTTTTTGACGAGTTAAGTCCGGTTGTTCAGATTTTGT
The DNA here is from genome assembly GCA_030015575.1 of Agapanthus africanus. Taxonomy (NCBI): domain Eukaryota; kingdom Viridiplantae; phylum Streptophyta; class Magnoliopsida; order Asparagales; family Amaryllidaceae; genus Agapanthus; species Agapanthus africanus. Next base: position 462,175,567 of record CM057337.1, on the reverse strand, counting down.
TTGTAACTATCTAAGTGCTAAGTTGATATTTAAAGAGAGCTTGTTAGGGTTAGGATTAGGTTAGTTTGAGTTAGGAGTCTCCACATCTTTCGTTGCCCCACTTAATATCGGTGTTACGGTAATCGGCAACAACGGGGATTAGCACGACTAGGAAGGAACTTGCGAGTATAAGCTAGGCTTTCCAACGCATAGTCCTTCCTTTTGGTGCTTGTCCGTCCGTTCTTGGCTCTTATCCATAACCTCCGGTTAATTCAACCACAACCGGTCTCACTACGGAATCACCACTATCATGTAGGATAGGGTGCCGTAAGGAGCGGATTGTGGTTCAATTAACGGGAGTCGATTTAAGTTGTTGGGCAAGGAAAGAGTGAGAGAGATTTCCTTCTCTCAAACTTCCCTTATCCTACCCTAACAAGTATAAAACTACTCACACTTCATAATACGGAAAAATAAAACAAACAAAAGAGGAAGATAGAAAGAAGGAGACTAGAAGAATACGACTAACTATTTGCGACCTCACCTTGGCGAGGATCAAGCGTAAGTATCATGGTCGTATGAATGATAAAGAAAAAGAGAGAAGAAAGAAACAATCAAGCAAATAACAACAACTACTTAACAATTAAAATTACAACAAATTACAACAAGTAAAGAAAGAGACAAGCATGATAATAAAAATGTTCTTCTTTATTCATCACTCTTCACTCAAAAGCTCACTACAAGTTTAATGGAGAAGAGGTGAGAAGAGGAAGAAGAACAACACTAAAACTAGGCAAAATGAAAATACAAAATTGGACCCCTCCCTTCTCAAACTTCTGGGCTATTTATAGGCTGGAGAATAGAAATCTAGGGCAACCACCAGACACTTGTACAATGACCAAAATACCCCCCAAAAACTCTCTGTGTTTGGCGCCAGAATGGCCGCGGATCCGCGGCCTGGACCCCTCTTTGGCCGCGGATCCGCGGCCCATTGGAAGAATTGGGCTTTCTCCTTTTTTGGGTTTTCCTGTTTTTCTGTGCACATTATTGTGGCATATGTATTTTCTCAATTTGGATCCCCGATTTTTCCAGAATTTCTGTTGATGGAAAGGTGGACTTTTTGTCAAGATTTTGTCATGATTGCCTCGAGCTCCGCGTAGATCTCTTGGATTTTGTGCTACCATTGAGCCTTGTGCATGAAGGTGACATTGATTTGACATTTTGTCTTCCTAAACTGGTATCTGGCAACATACGGATGACGAGCGGAGACCGTGTTTTCTCAGTGGTTGGCAGGAACCCGGATTTTGTTGTGTTTCCCATGAATTTCACCGTTTTAGAACCGAGAACCTGTATCCTGCAATTGACAAGCAAACACGGCTCAAGAGTATCTACCGATATGCAATGTGACAAAAATTGGGCGGTATGAAAATGCAAAAATCTGATATGAACAATTACTACCCTACCGCGGCTCAAAGGAGTCGTGCAAACAGGTAGTAGTTGGGTGCAGTCCCGAAGCACTTGGAGGCAGTGACGGTTAGACAGGATTCGTCTCTCCCGGTATTGGGGGTTGACATCACGTTGTGTCTAGGAGAGCCATTACACGAGTAGTCCCTGGCCAGGGCAAGCGGGATATACTGGTAGGCTTCCAGTGTTATCTCAGGGTGTATTGGGCTTCACTCCGACACGACTTGTACCGTTATTAGGGGACTGACGTTTACCGCCCCCTAGGCCCGCCATGCGATGTATCAGACGAACAGACCGGACTGTACGGAGAATGTCACATTCAGGCTCAGTAGGAGTTCAGATGGGATTCACCTCGTCAGTCTTCTTGTCGGCATCTGCCTGGGGACCGTTACGCACAGATAGTGCCGCTTGCGGTCTGTGGTTAAACCCACTGCCAGCGTAGTGTCGAGCCTTTAGAGTCCCACACAGAAAGCTATTCGCCTTTAGGCAAAAGAGTAGAGGTCGCATGGTTTTGCGACTGGTCGCATGGTTTTGCGACAGGGTTCGGTCACATCCGTGCACTTGTGCACGTACAGTGTCCGGACAGTTTACACTAGCGGGCTTTGGTTTAAGCAAGTTCCTAGTGTACCTTTTAGGATTGGTTTTATCCAGTTTGCATCCGTGTTCCTCGGAACGCGGATGCGGGTGTGTATGCACAGTTGACGGAGTGACAGAGGCAGAGGATTCTCATTAGGGTTGTTGACCGTTGACCGTTGACTATTGACTTTTTGCTCAACCCTAATGAGAATATGATATGTAATTAAGTATTATGGTGAAATGGTTGTTGAGGGGTTGACTTTGTTGACTTGTGGACTTTGTTGACTTGTTGACTTTGTTGACCTTGTTGACCGGTTGACTAGGCTTGACTAGTTGACCATCATGATAACAATGGCTATCATTTCATGGCAAAGACTTTTACTTGCTTGCTCTCTTGTGCAAAATGAGTGCATGAAATGATATGGCTATTGTTGCTTAAACCATCACATAATACTTGATTGCTATGATGTGTTATGATGGTTATGGATTATGAGAGCCAAGAGAGAAAAGTCTTCTCTCATTCTATCATTCTCATTCTCTCTCTTGTTCTTGAGCTCTCATCTTCCTCCTCTTGCTCTCCCTCTCTTGAGTCTATGGTTCACTTGTCTGATGTGTTGAGAACCAAGAACCATAGATAAAATCCCAACAAAACTCTTCTCTACTCACTCTAGTTCACAAGGTTTGGCAAACCAAGTGAACTAGTTTCTTCAAAGTTCGAAGAAGGAGCCAAAGGTAGAAGCTTTCAGGTGGATCGATCTTCGGCGCAAGGAGACGACGGGGAGAAGCCGATTCGGACAACCATCGAGGCTTGAAGACGAAGGAGTTCAAGAAAAGAAAGGTATAACCCCCTAACCGAGTAGTTAATAACTCCTAGTTAGGTTGTTAGTTAGATGTTTAACAAAGATCCGGGTTTTAAGTCCATGTTACCACCTCTAAGAAAATTGTTTTTCATCAAATTCCGCATGCCCGAAAGTACCGGGAGAGGTAGCATGGACTTACAACACCCACAAGCCGCAAGCGGTCTGCTAAACGTAACGGCCACCCGGGTATTGAACGATCAGAAGATCGACGAGCAAGCCCGCTCATACTCCTGTGAATCCAACCAGTAACACTTACCGTACAGTCCGGTCTCGTCGTCTGATATGTCGCAAATCTCGCCTAGGGGTGGTAAACGTCAGACCCCAATAGCTTGATAAGTCGTGTCGATATGAGGTCTATAAAAGTTCGAGAAACTACAGGTAACACTTACCAGTAAATCTCAGCAACCCTGGCCAGGGATTTCCGGTTATAGCCAATCGAACACAGCGCAACATCAACCCCCTATACCGGGAGAGACGAATCCCCTCCTATCGCTCATTGCCTCCATGTGACTCGGGACTGTACCCAAAAACCACCGTTTTGCATGCCCTCTTGGATGTGGTAAGGCGGAAATCAAAGCACAGTGGGAACCACACAAGACTGTATGACGATCTCGGGTCAACAGACTACTCTGTACCAGTGTCACCAAAGAACTGCCATCTGACGTAAGGTATAATACCATCTGGGAGTTCTCGGCGAGTCCGTCCAGTGTACCCAGTCTCCACTGAGCACCCGTATATCATCTCTGATGTCAAACACCAATGGATATGGGATCATCCATCGCCCATCTGTATGGGTCGAGAAGGTATACGCTAGTCTACTTTGGTATATCGATGCCCCGTCTCGTTACACCCACGACTAGGGACCTTGAAGGATGTACTTATGGACTACCATGTCCCCACTAGTATGATCCACATCATAGTCCAGGTAGTCAAGTACACATCCTAAGGGCTTTACCAACATATAACAGAGAGAGACAATCAGTGTACATGTTAAGGTAAAGAGTAACCAGATAGCATACTATCATGTCGAGCAAGAAAGTCCTCCCTATATATGTCCAAGCATCCACTACAATATACATCCTATGTATAGTAATGGCCTCTAGGGCATACATATAACTAACAATCTCCCACTTGCACTAGGGCCATCTGATAGTAGAGGTTGTAGTATCTCATACTCAACCATCCCATAAAAGTCTCTCTCTGGGAAACGGCCTTTGTGAGTGGATCCGCCGTGTTGTCCTCTGAGTTTACTCTCCTAACCTTGATCCCCTAGAGATCAACTATCTCCATGATCAGGTGATGCTGCCTCAGAATACGCCGGCGTCATTGATGGGACGGGCGTTCCTTGGCATAAGCCACAACTCCATTGTCACACAATGGGAGGAACTAAGTTCATCTCATGAACAAATATACATCCAGACTGCCTCTTTGGTAGCATCTTAAGTAGCGATGTATCCAGCCTTTATCATCTAGTTTGCCACGGTATCTAGCTTGGAACTCTTCCAACATACCGTCCCTTTACTGAGGGTAAAGACAATGCCTGCGACTGACATTCAGTCGTCCTTATCACCCTGGAACCTTTCCAGTGATTCTCCCCAGGTCCAATTGATACCATCTCACTACAACTAGTGAGTATCCTAATATCCAATTAGATATATCTCATAGATCCAAAACCCAGGATTTAGAAGGTATCACTTTGATCCTATATGGAGAATCATTGTGATAAGCGGAGATTGACCGAGCGTAGCATAGGAAACTCCTTCCCTATCAAGAGTATGTTATCCACGTACTCTACGAGGATCGTCACAATACTCCCTACTACCTTTTTGATTATACAAGGTTCATCAACCATTTTGATGATGTCAAACTCTTTGACTACTTCATCAAAACAGACGTTCTAACTCCGCGATGCCTGCTTTATCCTATAAAGCATCTTGTACACGTTTCCGCTGCTCCCACTGTTTACGAAGCCCTCTGACTGTGTACTTATAGACTCTCTCTTCTAAAACATCATTTAGAAAAGCAGTCATGACACCCAACCGCCAGATATCGTAGTCATGGTATGTAGCCGTGGCAAGTAGGATCTGGATGGACTTAAGCATAGCTACTTAGAAAAGGTTTCATCATAATCCATATCTGGTCAATGATGCAGACCTTTAACAAGTTTAGCTTTGAAAGTCTCAACTTTTCCATCTACACCAAGTAATCTTCACAAGATATACTTGCTCCTGATGGGGATTTAACCCTTCAGATATAGCAACCAAATTCCATACTTTGTTGGTGTACATGGATTCCATCTCAGATCACTAAGCATCCAACCATTCTTACAGAGTCTTACTCCTGATGGCCAGCTCGAAACTAGTTGGGTCATCATCTCATGATGCAATCCTCGCTCCCACTGTCATAGAGTGACCGAAGTATCTCTCAGGCGGGTGAGGAACCTTACTAGATCGGCGGAGAGGCTGAGGTTCGTTGGTAACTATTGAATCCTTTGGTTCTTTCAAATCATCAGCTGCAGTTTGTATAGCTGGAACCTTTCCAGTTCTACATAACAGACCTGGCCTCGAGCTTGTCCGGATTTTGCTTTTAGACATAGGCTGGACAACCCCAAATCTTAACTGACTTAAGAGATAGGCTCTTCCCTTACCATATCAAATATGAAGTGGTAGGCAACTGATTTGATTTGAACCCTATTCAATAGGTATGCAGCTTCTCAAGTGCATAACTCCTAAAAGGAAATAGGTAACTCAGTAGTACTCATCATAGAGCAAACCTTATCATATAAGGTGTGATTGCTCCGCCCCGATATACCATCGTGCTATGGTGTATACGGAGGAGTAATGCTGAGAGAGAATCTCATTCTCCTTTAGAAAAGTTCAAGAATTCCGTGCTCAAGTATTCTCCTCCTTGATCTCATCAAAGGATATAATACTTATACCCGTATTTTGGTTCTCTACTTCTAACTTATATTCTGTGAATATCTCAAAAGGTTCAGACTTGTGTTTCAACAGGAACATATTTCTGAATTAAAAGAGATCATCAGAGAATTTAATGAAGTACAAAGAACCGCTCCCGGCATGTGTAGACAGGAGACCTTATATACATCATCATGTATCAGTCCCAAGAGTTCATTAACTCTTTCTCTGTTTGCAATAAACAGAGCTATGGTCATCTTATCTTTGTTACATGACTGGCAAGTTTCACAAGATGTAAATTCAAACTGATTTAAATACGCATCTAAAATGTAACTTCAGCCAGTCGGATCGCATTGATATGACCTAGTCTAAAAAGCCTCAAGAAGGATTCGTTCATTTCTGAACTCTTCCTCTTGTGTGTGTTCTGTATACTAGGAACTGTAGTTTGATTTAGAACGTCAATGCTTTTAGATAACGTGTCTGAACCGATCAACTTTTGATGTAGGAAATGTTCAAAACATTATCCATCAATACAAAATTATATCCTTTCTTTACTAGTAAAGAGACTGATATGATTTTGTATATCAGGTTCGGTATCTAATAACATTCGTTCAGAATCAATGTATTGGTAATACAGGGTGACAGTGACCAACAGACTTGGCTGCAACACTTGCCCCGTTTTCTGTCTCATGAAACTTATCACCCGTTCTCAGTTCTTTACCTATCTGTAGTCCATGTAACAAATTACATATGCGGGATCCTGATCCGGTATCAAATACCCAGGACGTAGATGATACAGAGAAACAGTTCTTTGTAATGAACACACCCGAAGGAGATGCATCATATGCACTTTCTTCGTTTGGGCAGCACGGGAAATCTGGTATTCCCCTATTTCCTGCTCGGTCTTATAACAATTATAAGTTGGAGCGGGACCAACGTTCCCCAGCTCAGTAAAACAAGCGGGTTCGGTCAACATTCCGTATTATTATCTTGATTAAGGCGTGATATGGTCGCTACCTGGAGAGAGAGAGAAGAAAACACTCAGCGTGCGCTCTTGCAAGAATAGATTGGTTATTATTTTATCTAATCAGGATGGCTCCCACTGTTTTTGTCGAATCTTCCTTCAAACCCTAAAAGGAAAGACTAGCCGGGATTAATTACACGCTACAAGTTCGCCAATATTTCAGCCAGGCCAGTGTCGGTACTTTGAGGGAGGTCCCCCGTGCTTTCGCACGAACCTAATTAATGTAAACCTCGTTTTCCCAGAGGCGTAACCCCATTGACACCTTTCTAGACACCTACTTGATCGGCTAATTGTAATGTGTAAAACTCTCCCAGGAGTAACTCTTACTCGCAGTGGGTATCGGGATCCAACTATCTCATAGAAGGTATGCAATCTCATTGCAAATTTCAACACTTGAAATTCCCGATAATTTTGCCCCTGGCGTCCTATGACCTTGACGGAGGCTACACTACCCATAGTCCGCTAGTCAAGTTCAACCCGTCATTTCCTGATTGAATTAAACCCACCCGCACGACCCTTGACGGAGGCCAAACAACGCCGTACGAATACCCTAATCCAATCGCATCATATGCTAGCAGATAAGCACTAGTTAGCTACCGTACACTACGCCTTGACGGAGGCCAAACTACCGCAGCACGAATACTAACTAGTATTTATCTGAAATGACGAAGGGCTACGACAAGTTTTTCTGAAAACCTATTGCGTAATGAACTTGATATCGTTGTAGAATCAAATGATTTTGAAATGGAGTGTTTTTGATGCTTTTCTAGTTTTGCTAAAGGGGTCACTTCCGGTGAAGGGATCGTCGGCCCTTTCCTCGTCGAATGAGGTGCGGGATATATCATATATATCACTGTGCAAAGCAGAAACTATAGAAGCTATCAAAAGACAAACCGAGGGTTGTAGCATCTGCCAGTTATTGCTAAAGGAGTCACTCCCGGTGAAGGGATCTCGGTCCTTTCCTCGTCGAAAGAGGTGCAGGATGTTCTATAATGAACACCGCGATGCAAAGCAAGAACTGTATCTACCTGTTTTGTTTTGAAATTCGATTCCACAACATCAATTAGGTTTATTTTCTTTCATTAATCTCATTAATGAATATCCCATCATTTAAGTCCACCTAAACATCACAGATAAATATAACGTACGCTTATGCCATCCGCATTCGCCTCGATGTCCCGTCTGCACCGTTAGGTTAGGTAACTAACGCCAGAGCGAGGCAGGGCTAGCGCGGGTGTAAAACATAAGCCATGTCTATATAATATATCATATATACTATATATAATATCTATCTGAACAAATCACATGATCACATCACAGATAACGCAGCAGAAAATATCATATGAAATATTGGATATACTAGGACGTCCGTGTTTTTTTTAATACGAGCCAGTATAAAACACGGATTCCACGGTCGCGATGAATAGCCAAACCCACACCCCTAGACCCCTACGAGAGCGGCAAGCAACCCTACCAATTCTAGAGTTAGGAGACCCGGACTCGACTCCTCGAGTTGGTCTCCCACTGGACTCTAGAACCCGGTTACTTGTGCCCTCCTCCTTGGGTCTATCCTAGTGCGGAAAAGTAAATAATATACAAAAGGTGACATCTTCCGCAACCTGGAAGTGCCCCAATAAAAGAATATTACATACAAGTTTTTACATGAATGAAAATGAAAAACACTCATCTCACATAAAACCCCCCCGGCTATTCAAACACGACGATCCAATATAACATATCCAGCAACACATAACATCACATGTCAACAATGTAAGTAAATATGCGAATCCCAATTGTCGTTGACATATAGCAACGAAACCGGCGATATCACATATTACACTTACGCTCACAGAAAAGAAAGTGTAAAATTACAACAGTTGGAATTCGCAACATCCTCAGACATCGCATGCCTGACTAAATGAATTCTTTAGACATCGCATGCCTAACAATTATAAACCCCGCATTTTAGTCTCAATATCGAAAACACTTTTCAATGTAAAGTCGGGCAATTCAACAGGATTCCCGGCATCCTGACCGAATGCTCGTCGCAAACTTCAGTAGACGGCCGCACCCCCGATACCGTCGACGAAGTGCACCAAGGCGGAACACCGCTGCCGCGAGCACCCGAACGGATGATTTCGGCGACGGGGTTCTCCTACAGTCACTTGGTCGGGGCTAAGGGGTGTAGCTGTCTATTAAGTTTATCCGGCGAGTATCCGCGTACGCTACGTGATTGCGACGGACTTTTGATCACATCAAAATTCCGTGGCAACCGATCAAGTGAGACTAAAGTGCTATGTTTATAACATTCATACAGTTATCTCATAACTTCTTGTGAATTCCCATTGTTGTATCCCATTCCAGATAAATAGAAAATGTTAAACTTTCCGATCGAACATTCAAACACCCAAGTTTTCCCGAAACAGCTCAACACATGAAACAAGTTTAAAAACATCCAGTTCATGCCTCAGTACCAACGGTCCAGCCGTAGAAGGGTCAAGCCAATGCCTCACATGTGGCACGCCGTACTGCCCCCAAACCCTAAGGTTCAAAGGGCAGTTCAAGACGGTCACATAATCAAGTTAAGGTTTGTTGTCTTCTAGAGGGTCCATCGCGTTACTTGCACTACTTAGAACGTTATTAAACCACGGAAAGATCAAACATTTGGAAATTTCCCGACAGGGGAAAAAATGGGTATTTATATCCGATCGAACTTTTTAACATATTCAAAAATTATCCGGAAAACATAGAGACAAAATTAGACAATCCGATCGAATAATCGAATCCCCAAAACAACCCCAGAAAAACTCAACTGTTGAGTAAAATATAAAAATTTCCAAAAGACTCAGCACTTCAAGACAAGAATTACTGTGCAAGCCACGTGGTCTAACTCACCAAAACGGCCGCGGAACCGCCGCGAAACCCAGACTGGGGCCGCGGTTCCGCGGCGTTTTGGTCGAGTTAGCATCACGTGCTTCACAGTAACCCATAGAATTCCCTGCTAATTTTTTGGCAATTTTTAATTCACAAAAATCCAAATTTTCATAAAATTTCCAGAGAGCAATTTGAGTTAGGGTTTCGATGTTCGTTCGGATTTCAAACGTCGTCTACACTTCACCTAAGGCTCTAGCTAGGCTCTGATACCACTGTAGGGTTCCTAGGCACACTAATGAGGTCTCACAAGGCATCAAGCATGCCAATTTCAAATTTTACAAGTGCCGAGAAACCCTAATACGGATCGTTAACTAGAATTTTAGACGAAACAAATGCGAATAGTTAACAACTTAACTAAGTGAACGGAAATACAACCTTTGTAGATCCGGTCCTCCACCTCCATAGCTCCATGATGAAGTCCCCTCGCTGCGATCATCGGATCCCGGGCTCTAGCGTTGGCTTCATAGGAGAAATGGGCGGGCTAGGTCGTCGACTTCGATGCCGAAGATGATCTACGTCGAGGCAACACAAGATCAAGCTCCAACTTCACCAAGTCAAGAAACTTGTGAAGAAAACACCCTATACTACTTGGCAAGTGGTAGAGGATGAAGAAATAGGAAGTGGGTTCACTTTAGAATTGGATTTCTCACTCTTTTTCTCAAGATGCCATTAATGGTGGCAAGCTCTCTTCTTGAAGAAGAAGAAGAAGAAGATGATAGAATATGATAAGTCTCTCATCAAAAAAGAAAATAATATGAATACTTATCATATACTAACTATGGTTATGTGTAGAGAGTAAACTAGGGTTAGGTGAATGGTTAGGTTAAGGGAATAAAACAAAAATGGTCAAGCTTTCAACTCTTCATGAAGCATCATGAAAGAAACAAAGAAAGCCACCATTTCCATTTTTGTCTTTTCCAAAATAAATAAAAAAAATAAATAAATGAATAAGTAAACAAAACCCTAACCATTCATATAACCATGGTTTAATCTTTACACATGAACTCAAGTTAGCATGTATCATCAAACATGATACAAACAAGTGCACAAAAGTATATCACATATACAACTTGTGTACTTCAAGTGACAAAATCCAATTTAAGTGAACCAATACTAGTTAATGCAAAGTAATATATCAAATATATAATTATACATTAAATCATTAAATCAACACTTGATTTAACGATCCGGTCATATCGCATATAACCGACTAATATCCAATGTATCGGCTTATCGAATCAATCCTCGATTCGATAACTAGGTTATATCGCATACAACCAATCGATACATTCATCGCGAGAATATAATACGGTATCACATACACGCATTATTCTCGGTCCCGCACATATCTCATATGTGCTCCTATTTCGTTTCGCTTGAGCCAGGAAACCTCTGTGTAGGACTCTAAAGACTCGTCAATACGCCGGCAGCAGGTGATGATCATATCAAACACCCACAAGCCGCAAGCGGTCTGCTAAACGTAACGGCCACCCGGGTATTGAGCGATCATAAGATCGACGAGCAAGCCCGCTCATACTCCTGTGAATCCAACCAGTAACACTTACCGTACAGTCCGGTCTCGTCGTCTGATATGTCGCATATCTCGCCTAAGGGTGGTAAACGTCAGACCCCAATAGCTTGATAAGTCGTGTCGATATGAGGTCTATAACAGTTCGAGAAACTACAGGTAACACTTACCAATAAATCTCAGCAACCCTGGCCAGGGATTTCCAGTAATAGCCAATCGAACATAGCGCAACATCAACCCCCTATACCGGGAGAGACGAATCCCCTCCTATCGCTCATTGCCTCCATGTGACTCGGGAATGTACCCAAAAACCACCGTTTTGCACGCCCTCTTGGACGTGGTAAGGTGGAAATCAAAGCACAGTGGGAACCATACAAGACTGTATGACGATCTCGGTTCAACAGACTACTCTGTACCAGTGTCACCAAAGAACTGCCATCTGACGTAAGGTATAATACCATCTGGGAGTTCTCGGCGAGTCCGTCCAGTGTACCCAGTCTCCACTGAGCACCCGTATATCATCTCTGATGTCAAACACCAATGGATATGGGATCATCCATCGCCCATCTGTATGGGTCGAGAAGGTATACACTAGTCTACTCTGGTATATCGATGCCCCGTCTCGATACACCCATGACTAGGGACCTTGAAGGATGTACTTATGGACTATCATAGTCCAGGTAGTCAAGTACACATCCTAAGGGCTTTACCAATATGTAACAGAGAGAGACAATCAGTGTACATGTTAAGGTAAAGAGTAACCAGATAGCATACTATCATGTCGAGCAAGAAAATCCTCCCTATATATGTCCAAGCATCCACTACAATATACATCCTATGTATAGTAATGGCCTCTAGGGCATACATATAACTAACAATGTGGACGGTATACACAACCAATCACCAAGACTTGGGGCGTTTTGCTGGGTTATGCCGGCGCCCTGGCCATCAAAAGTGGCCGGTGCGGAACAAAAACGACGAATAAAATTCTGGCGCCGACAGAACCTAATTCCAAGATCGAACCCATAAACATTAAAACTTGCAAACCAAATACAAAGAGATAGAACGGTTATACCAAATGAACCAAGTCCTACGGGTCTTCAACGATTACCAAGCTCCAAGTGATGCGGATCGACTTTGGTCGCCGGTCTTCCATCATCTCAGATGATCCACCCGAGGGAAACGGCACAAGCTCCAGGTCCGCCAAGCGGACCAACCGACCATCCAAGATAGCAAGTAGTGGAGATTGGGGGTGCAGTATAGTCTCACCATAATTTTTATCTCAACCATATGCTCAAGTGAGCAACAATAGAAGATGAAGAAGAAGGTGACCATGGCATAGAAAATTGGCTAAATATTTTGTGTGAGCATGAGAGTGAGTGAGCACCAAAAATGAATCCCACCAAAAATTATGGCCGGCCCCTCTCTCATCCCCTCACAAAATACCTCATTTCCATTTTTAAAATAAACAATTTTCTCCATACCAATCACTACATGAAAAAGTCCATACTTTGACCTTAAGCCCATGCCCATGCCCATGCCATGTCACCTTTTCCACCTCATCTAAAGCAAATGATTTTCTAAAGAAAACCAATAATGAGGTGGCACCTTCTAGAAGCCATTCCATATAAATACGGAATGCTTCCCGGTACATGTATCGAAATACACACACGCGTATTCGTACGAAAATACGAATAACCAAAGAGAGAAAATAAATAATGAGCAATAATACTAGAATACATACATATAAATACGTATGTAAATTATTAAATCAAAACTTGATTTGACAATCTGGCTTAATCCTAAGCCGCTTGTATTATCAACCGTCCGATTAAAGTCTGTGCACTCCGTGCACATATTTAATCGGACACCTGTAAGTATCAACATACATCAACTACACCATATTGCCTGAATCGTGAAAACCCTCTGTGTGAGACTCTAAAGACTCGTCAATATGGTGGCATTGGGTTTAACCATATGCACGTCAGCGGCACTAGTTGTACGTAACGGCTACCCAGGTATTGAGCGAAAGGAAGGCCGACGAGCAAACTCATCCGAACCCCTACTGAGCCTGTCAGTGACAATATCCATACAGTCCAGTCTGTTCGTTTAAGAGTATCACATATCGAGTTTAGGGGGTGGATAAAGTCAGACCCCTAATAACGCGATAATTTGTGTCGGTATGAAACCCATCACCTCCTGAGAAACTACTGATCCAAATCAGTAATTCTCCATTACCCCGGCCGAGGATTTCAGGTGATGGCCACCCGTGCACTGTGCGACATCAACCCCCAATACTGGGAGAGACGAATCCCTGATGATCCGCTCACTGCCTCCATGTGGCTCGGGACTGTACCCAACAAAAACCTGTTTGCATGTCTCTTTTGAGCGTGGTAGGGTAGTAATCAAAGTACGGTGGGAACTCACACGAGACAAATGACGATCCCAGGTCGACAGACTAACTTGTACACATGTCACCAGGGAACTGCTATCTGACAATAGGTATAATACCAACTAGCATGTTCCCGGCGAGTCCGTCCAGTGTAATCATAACCCAATCAGCACCTGTATATTATGTTAGGTGAACAACTAACACCAATGGCTTGTGAGACCGGCCACCGCCCCTCGTCAGGGTCTAGATAAGTATACACCAATCTACACTGGAGTATCGATGCCCAGTCTCGATACTCCTTCGACTAGGAACATTTTGAGGATGGGCTTATAGACCCCCAGCTCCCACGTATATGATCGCCATCATATTGCTGGTGTTCAAGCAAGAATCCTATGGGCTCTATCATGATGATAAAGACAAACCAAATAGCATACTATCATCTCGAGTAAGACTGTTTTATCGGTATAGGCCCTTCCTCAATCATCACAATCACGTTCCTGTGACTACAATAATTGCCTTGAGGGCATTATAGCCAACAATCTCCCACTTGCACTTAAGGCTAATTATTGCGATGTTGCATACTCACAGCCCGTGTGATACCAAACACCCAACTCCTCTAGCAATCAGTTTCGCAAAGCCTGTTTGTGAAACTAATGTGTTCGAGGATTAGCCTCAGTGAGTGGATCCGCTCTAATTTTTCTTTCTATGTCTCTCTTTATCTCAAGTTCGCGGAGAAATCCATCTCCCGAATTGAGTAATACCTATCTTAGAATATGTCTGGACATCTGATGGGACTTAGTTCATAAATGAACTCCAAATCCAAACTTCATAGACTGTATCGTCAACTGAATTTAATCAGTATCATGTGCCATGCCTCCCTCAGTATCTGCTTGGACCACCTGTCCAAACTACTGCCCCTCGTAAGAGGGAAAGACTATAACTCTAACAGTCACTCTGTCATCCATGTCACTTTGGAAGCCTGGAATGATAACCATCTCCCGAAGGAGGCTGCCGTTATCAAATTCTTAGAACATTCCCTTATGCTCATAAACTGCTTCCTAACATTTCTCGAGGATTGGATTAATATCTCAATTTATTGCATCTAGTGCAAAAACAACATCTGGTGTGGTACTTGACATATCATGATTGACTCAATTGCCTAAGCAATTCATATGCCAATCATGCACATCCCTATCCCCTTTAGTCTTTAAGACACCTTTAGAGAGGGTGAATCCATCATTTGCAGGTTTACCACCATTCTAGGAGTTGTCTATTCTAAAATTCCTTTAGAATGCTGTCTAAGTACCCAGATTGGGAAACTACCCAAATCTAGATCTAAAACCATAGATCTAGTAACCAGAATGCCAGATATAATATCCAAATCCATTGTGTGACAACCACGGTTTAACCGATCGTAGTATATGAATTTTACTTCCTACTCTGTGTATGTCATCCAAATACCAGGACATCACACCCTACTACCTTCTTAACAGATTCATCCCCTATTCTGATGAAGTCAAACCTATGATTGTCACATCAAAGATAGATGATCTATCTCCGCTATATCTGCTTTAGTCTATAAATAGACACAAGCTACCTGTCCACTATGCTTCCGCTGCTCCCACTGACCACAACAACCCTTTGGCAGAGTCATATATACGTACACTTCTAAAGCTGGTTTAGAACGACGCTATATTCATCCTCCTACCGGGTCTTATAATCTAGAACAGCAGCAATGGCTAGTATGGGTAAACAAGAACCTCCCTGTCACCGTCTCTGAGAAGACCGAAGTACCTCTCGGGTGCCTGAGGTTACCCACCATATCTGCGGAGTGGCAAATAGAATGTCAAATTCAATTGAATCCTTAGGTTCTATTAAATTATCAGTAATCGTTTGCGGTTCTGGAATGAATTCCAGTTCTACCATACTCCCACTTCTGTTTTCTGAAAAAAAATCCATTTTATAAAAACTGGTGGCGAGTCAAGAACAATATCATTATTGATCTTCCTGATGGTAGAAAGTTAACCCTCGTAAAAGCCGGGATAACCCACAATCGGCCATTAATGAAACGTGCCCTGAGTTTGTCCAGATTTTGGTTTTAAGCATCAGCCGGACAACTCCCTATATCTTAACAACGTTAAGATACAAATTGATTCTATATACCTTACAGAAACAAATGCACTAATTTTATTGGAGCCAGATTCAAAATCATGCAGCTGTCTCTAGTGCATATCTGCCAAATGGAATGAGGCTAATCAGTATTACTCAACTAGGAGTCCATCCATATATGAGTAATCTAAAAGAGAATCCAGTTCTCAAAACCATTACTATCAACTGAACATCAAACACAAGTATCACCTTGAAGAATCCTGATACTTGCAACACGTAGTTCTTTACTTTATTCTTACACCTATAACTTCTCAAAACTTAGACTTGTATTTCTACGAAACACTTGTCTAAAACTAGAGAAGTCACAAGTAAACAGAATATAGTACGAGGACCTTCCCCTTTATCCTTTTGGACACTGGACAACATACAATACTTTGTATAAGTCTCTTGAGTTGAATAACTCAAACCCTGTGCGTCATAGATTGAAAACTGTACCCAGGAGATTTCCTCAAATATCACCAATTACAACGAATTCCGATATAATGAGGATGGTCACCTAATTCCCAATAACTTACTCCCACTCATCATCTGTAAAACTATACAGATGTGAGAATCATACGTGGTAAATACATACCCTAGAGTAAGGGTCTAATTGGAAAATCAGTTTACAATTAACAATACACAGTGAAACTAAAACATGAAAATGTTTCGAAGGGGTATCCGGGTAATCCTAGTAATGCCTCTTCCATTATCCAGATTCATGACTGTAACCATATATTTCTTTGCCATCTCTCCAAATCCTTTTATTTGCCTTTAGTTGTTACCTTCTGTACACCTTCGTTAGGTTTAAATGGTTTTCTTCCTTTCCTACCGTTCGGCACCAACCTATGGTTTGGAAGAAGACTATCCAATAAGCGTAATAGGTGTACTCTCCTAATTCTAGGAGTACTCGTAACCTGGGAGAAGGTGATGATAAAAGACAACTAAATAATCTTTATTCTATTTCTCCTGAACCAGAATCCATCTTCGAAAAAGTTCCTTCGAGTTCGTATATAACCATATGATGGATTTATCCAATGGAATTGGATGTTCGTAGTGATACGGGGTGTTCTGGAGAAATACAAAGGTGAAGTAGGAGTGGCGATGGAATACGTGGTTTGGTCGTGAATCATAGGAGTCGCATTTTACTTTGTCCTCTTTCTAATCCATTTATTTGTCTTTACTTATTACCTTCTGCACACCACACTTAGGCTAATTGGTTTTCTTCATTCCCTATCTTTCGGCACCTGCCTATGGTTTCGAAGAAGACTATCCAATAAGCGTAATAGGTGTACTGTCTCCTAATCCTAGGAGTACTCACAACCGGAGAGAAGGTGATGATAAAAGACAACTGAATAGTCTTATTCATTTTCTCCAGAACCAGAAACCATCCTCGAAAAAGTTCCATCGAGTTCGTATATAATCATACGATGGTTTTATCCAATGGAAGTGGATGTTCGTAGTAATACGGGGTGTTCTGGAGAAACACAAAGGATAGAAGAATGAGCGGCAATGATGTATGCAACTCGGACAATCCAAAAGCCAGTGTTTTTAAGAAAGTTCGGTTAACTTGGTCATTGAGTTATTGTCTAGGGTCGGGCCATGGTCGCTGCCAAAGAGAGAGAGAGAAGAAACACTCAGCATGCACTCTAACCAAGATCAGAATGGATAATCACTTTATCTAATCTGGATGGCTCCCACAGTTTTCTCGAATTCTCCTCCAAACCCAAAAGGAGAATTAGTCGGAATTACCCGAGGAGTAATTCTACTCATCGGTGGGAATCGGGATCCAACTATTATCGCATGATAACTTGATGGAAGCCACTCATGTTATCACACTCCAGAAGGTATGCACAGGCCTGGCAAGTTTCCTGTATGTTTGAAACTCCCGATGTGATTTTTATCCCATGCTCTTATGACCTTGACGTAGGCCAACAAATCATAAGTCACATGTCAAGTTCTACCCGTCATTATCCAGGTTAATTTGAATCCAACCGTACATACCCTTGACGTAGGCCAACAAGGTAGTACGACTGTTCCAAACTAACGCATCTATCTATGCAACAGAAAAGTAACAAATAGCAACCATACACTATGCCTTGACGTAGGCCAACAAACATAGCATGAATACTAAGTGCTACCCTTCTGAAATGACGGAGGACTACGAATGGTTTTTGGCGAAAAACCTTTAACGTAATGAACTTGATATCGTTGAAGGAACCGAATAGGTTTTATAGAAATATAACTGCGAAAACCTTTACTAAAGAGGTCACTCCCGGTGAACAGATCTCGGCTCTTTTCTCGTCGAATGAGGTGCAGGATATTCCAAACTGAATACCACGATGTAAAGCAAAAATAATCGACTATAGTAAAGTTATTACGTTGACCCAAACTTTCACTCAAGGGATCACTCCCGATGAAGGGATCTCGGCCCTTGCCTCGTCGAATGAGGTGCTGGATATTCATAATCGAATACCACTGTGCAAAGCATAAGCGTACGTCTGTAATGTCAGTTTTTAAAATTGGTTCCAACAACATCAAATATTGTTTTGTTTTATCCTTGCATTGATAAGAATCAATGCAGTCCCATCAATTAATCACACCACAAAAGAACGAATATATAATGTACGTATATGCCATCCGCATTCACCACTGGGTCCCGTCATCACCCGTTAGGTTACTTAACTAACGACAGAGCGGGGATTGGACTAGCGCAGGTGCAAAACATATACAACATCTACTAGTATATATATAATAATCGCTCCAGGCATGATAAATGCAACATCACAGAAAAGTAATAAGCATCACAGAACAATACAGATAATTTGGGATCCCTGGGTTTCCATTGAGCCATAATGAAAACCCGACGTTCCCCTGGTCGTGTGGATATCCTGTGCAATGAAAGTCCTAGACCCCAATGAGCGCGGCAAGTTACCTGCCAAAAGCTGAAGCGAGGCAGCCCCCTTCAGCAAAGTGAATGGACCACCCAGCACTTCACGGAATCCGGTAACTTGGGCACCCCTCCTTGGGTCAACTTATAGCCCCTACAAGTGTGGCGAATAGCCCGTCAATTCTAGAATAAGGTACCCTCCGTCTCAACGCCATGAGATGCTAATCTGTTGCTCTCTAGAACCCGGCTATTCGTGCACTCTACCGTGGGGTAATCCTAATACAGAAAAGAAAATAATATATAAGGGTGACATCGACCTCAGCCCGGTCGTGCCCCAAAAGAATAATATGCAAACAGGCAGTGACGGCAGTCCACATGTCGGACGCTCGCCCCGCAATATCAAATATACAAATAAATCCAAACTGCACTACCATTGCACACAAGCTATCCACCACGACAATCCGCAACATCACAGCACAAAACAGAACAACAACGTGAATGTCACGTTCGCAAACCCGTCTAAAAGGACTATAGCGATTAGACAAGGTTTACTCACCAAATAATATTCACGGTCACAGATAGAAATGTAAAGTACTGAAAAATTACACAGTTAAAATTTCGATCGATTAAAATTTCCGTCTAGCCCCAAGTGCAAACCAGTACTCAATAGAATCTGGGCTAAAAAAGAACATCACAAAAATCATTATTCCTTGTCATAGAGTACCAGAAAATTTTTGGAGGCATGTGGCAACAAAAGCACGGCGGAACCGCCGCCAAATGGCATGTTGTGCGGTGGTTCCGCGGCCTAAAAGTTGAATCAAGCTTCCAAATTTCTTGTGGTGCTCTACAATTGCCTGCACGGATTTTTAAGCTATACAGAAAGATTTTTCGAGGAAGTTTTAAAATCGACAGAAACTTGCCAAAGAGGATAAATGATTTGGAAATTTTGATTGATCGATGTTCTAACTTCGTGCAACCTAGCTAGTAATGGTTTATGGGTGGCTCTGATACCACTGCTGGGTTATGCCGGCGCCCTGGCCATCAAAAGTGGCCGGTGCGGAACAAAAACGACGAATAAAATTCTGGCGCCGATGGAACCCAATCCCAATATCGAACCCATAAACACTAAAAATAGCAAACCAAATACAAAGAGATAGAACGGTTATACCTAATGAACCAAGTCCTTCGGGTCTTCAACCATTACCAATCTCCAAGTGATGCGGATCGACTTTGGTCGCCGGTCTTTTTTCATCTCCGATGATCGACCCGAGGGAAACGGCACAAGCTCCATGTCCGCCAAGCGGACCAACCGACCATCCAAGATAGCTAGTAGTGGAGAGTGCGGGTGTAGTATAGTCTCACCATAATTTTTCTCTCAACCATATGCTCAAGTGAGCAACAATAGAAGATGAAGAAGAGGGTGACCAAGGCATGGAAAATCGGCTAAGTATTTTCTGTGAGCATGAGAGTGAGTGAGCACCAAAAATGAATCCCAGCAAAAATTATGGCCGGACCCTCTCTCATCCCCTCACAAAATACCTCATTTCCATTTTTAGAATAAACAATTTGCACCATACCAATCACTACATGAAAAAGCCCATACTTTGACCTTAAGCCCATGCCCATGCCATGTCACCTTTTCCACCTCATCTAAAGCAAATGATTTTCTAAAGAAAATCAATAATGAGGTGGCATCTTCTAGAAGCCATTCCGTATAAATACAGAATGCTTCCCGGTACATGTATCGAAATACACACACGCGTATTCGTACGAAAATACGAATAGCCAAAGAGAGAAAATAAATAGTGAGCAATAATACTAGAATACATACATATAAATACATATGTAAATTATTAAATAAAAACTTGATTTAACAATCTAGCTTAATCCTAAGCCGCTAGTATTATCAAACGTTCGATTAAAGTCTGTGCAGTCCGTGCACATATTTAATCCGACACCTGTATGTATCAACATACGTCAACTACACCATATTGCCTACACCGTGAAAACCCTCTGTGTTGGACTCTAAAGACTCGTCAATACGCTGGCAGTGGGTTTAACCACAAGCACTTCAGCGGCACTAGCTGTACGTAACGGCTACCCATGTATTGAGCGAAAGGAAGGCCGACGAGCAAACTCATCCGAACCCCTACTGAGCCTGTCAGTGACAATATCCGTACAGTTTGGTCTGTTCGTCTAAGAGTATCGCATATCGAGTCTATGGGGTGGATAAAGTCAGACCCCTAATAACACGATAATTCGTGTCGGTATGAAACCCATCACCTCCTGAGAAACTACTGATCCAAATGAGTAATTCTCCATTACCCCGGCCGAGGATTTCAGGTGATGGCCACCCGTGCACTGTGCGACATCAACCCCCAATACCCGGAGAGACGAATCCCTGATGATCTGCTCACTGCCTCCATGTGGCTCGGGACTGTACCCAATTAAAACCTGTTTACACGTCTCCTTTGAGCGTGGTAGGGTAGTAATCAAAGCACGGTGGGAACTCACACGAGACAAATGACGATCTCAGATCGACAGACTAACCTGTACACATGTCAACAGGGAACTGCTATCTGACAATAGGTATAATACCAACTAGCATGTTCCCGGCGAGTCCGTCCAGTGTAATCATAACCCAATGAGCACCTGTATACTATCTTAGGTGAACAACTAACACCAATGGCTTGTGAGACCGGCCACCGCCCCTCGTCAGGGTCTAGATAAGTATACACCAATCTACACTGGAGTATCGATGCCCAGTCTCGATACTCCTTCGACTAGGAACATTTTAAGGATGGGCTTATAGACCCCCAGCTCCCACGTATATGATCGCCATCATAATGCTGGTGGTCAAGCAAGAATCCTATGGGCTCTATCATGATGATAAAGACAAACCAAATAGCATACTATCATCTCGAGTAAGACTGTTTTATCGTTATAGGCCCTTCCTCAATCATTACAATCACGTGCCTGTGACTACGATAATTGCCTTGAGGGCATTATAGCCAACACGTTTGGGTCCACCGCCTTTGATATTTGCCGCCGGCATGGGGATCTTCTCTGGCCTTCTCCTCTTATGGGAGGTCGAAATTGAGTGGGCCATTGTGGCAAGCACCCTTGCAGATGATACCTTTTGTGGTACGGTGGTGGGATGGTCCTCCTCTTGCCAAGCGTTCGTCTTCTTCAGCCGGCGAGAGTAATCTTTGTTAATTACAGAGTTTTGGACTTTCCGCGAAACTCTGTGGATCTTGGAGGACAACCGCTAAGGAGGCTGTTCCGGCGTCGCCTGTGTTGTGTTTTCAACAGGTGGAGGAGACTTCTTCAGTATGGCAGTTGGAGAGTTCTTGTGCACCCTCCTAATCAGCTCGAAACTGTTCCCAGTTGGAACAGCAGTATCAATTTCCACCATTAGAGCTGGTGGGGTAAGTTCAGAGGGGGAACTACCCCCAGTCTTCCTTACTCAACGTTAGTGGCGATGTCGAGCAAGTCATGCAGATGGGAATGGTTCAGTTACGGGAGTGGCTTCGTCATGCCCCCTACTATGATGGAGGGTTGTTGGTGTCAGTGTAACATTTCAGAAATATAAAATATTATTTTTGTAAATTTAATATAAAAGTAATATATTCCGCGAAAACTATTCGATTTGCGAATAGGGATTTTTCGTAAAGTGGTATATGTATATACCAATATTTGGAAATGTATCGGAGATTAAAATGATTTATTTATTTTAATGATATTTATAGAATTTTTTGTTAAATCCGTGTTTTTACAATTTTCCTTGACTTGTGCACCGTGTCATGTGCATGTTAGGTTGTAACTTGCGAGTTTCAAGAGTTAGAGAAATAAAGAGGGAAAGAAAAGAAAAGAAAAGAAAGACTGTAGTGTGAATGGAATAAAAATATATGCCATGGACAAAATGGATATTTGTGAGAGGTGAGTGTAGAGGAAAGATATTTGTGAAGAGAGTGAGCCTAGGGCCATAACTTGGCTGCCCCTTTCCTTTATCTCCTCCATTGTTTCCTCCACTAAATTGCTTCAAGCTCATTCCCCGCAAAACATCCATTCATCATCTTCATTTCCTTGCCAAAACCTTATGCAACCATCACATAAAACATGCACAACACCATTCTATTCCCTTAGAACCTTTCAAGTTCGGATTTTGGAGACTTGGGCAACTCAAGAAAGTTCTTTGGTTGCTATTAAGGTAATCCTTTCACCTTAGTTTAGATTTTGTATTTAATATCGTATTTTTAGTTAGATATTGAGTTAATTAGGTTTTTGATTTTAGAAAGTTGCAAGTTGCTGTCTAGTGGCCATTTGAGGTGTAGTGAGTGTTTAAAAGAATTTAGGGATTGATTACATGGCCTGGAAATGAGTTTAGAACCCAAAATACGAAGTTTGAAATTTTCCGTGTCGGTTTTGTGAAACCTTATAGCCTACAGGGAATCTGGAGCTATCTGTGATTTTTACAAGAAAATCAAACAAGACCACTAATCTAGATAGACCACTACAAGACCACCACAGAAGTACGAGCATGTTTGGAGCTCATTTGGCCGGTGAGACCGGATTTGGAGGGTGTGTCACCGGATTTTTGGTGAGTTCTGGTGATGAGATTTTACTTGTAGCTCACTTACCCTATAACCTATTCCCTATACTTGTTTGTTTAGTCCTAATTGACCTGAGTCAAAATCTGGGAGTGCTTTCCTTTCTTGCTGGATTAGTGTTATGTGATGTATGGAATTTGGGGTTTGGTTTTTGAGATTCGGATTGCGTCGTTGGATGTTTATACATCAACGGACGAGGGTTGTTTGGTAGTTTTCGGCACGCGAAGCTATAGGTTCTAATCTATAGGTAATCCATGTACCGTATCGGTTTCAGATATTGATTGTGTTTGCATTTCGATGGTGTATTGATTGTAGGTACTTCGCGTGGACTTCCGAGACGACGAAGCATATCGACTTCAGCTAAGCGGGGAGTTTAGCAGGTGAGTAGATTTATATCTATGGGGGAAGTCGGGTGGATGGCGTATAGAACCCCCGCAAATTACTATGGAAACCGATATACATATATATAATATGGTTAAGGAAAGCATGTTAGAAACTTATGGATATGGTTAAAGGATTAGTAGGAGTCAGGATATACCACGGCTTAAGTTTTGTGTATTATTAGTGTGACATGATAAGATAGAATGTATATGTAAGATGACTTGATGTGAGATATTAATGTGATGAATGAGTATACGATGGATATGATGACTTAGTGTGATAAGTCGTTACATGGATGCGAGCCAATATAAGATAGTTGATACCTTTGTCGGTCCTACGATATGAGATTGATATGGATGTGACCTGGGATATAGGTATATAGATATATATAATATTGTGAATCTTGAGTGATATGTCGTACGATGGATTGTACCGTACGTGATATTGTGAGGCTGGATACTGATTGATAGATTCACTGACTTGGATATATTGTAGACACGTATACTTGTAGTGTTTCGCTTACGAAGTACTTTATGCTATGTTCATGATATTTGCATTGCATTGTATGTACCTGTGCTAGTACACCTACACCATTATTAATGATGCGTATGTTACACTTATACAGATTGGCCGGCTCACACACCTTCATCATTGATAATTACTATGTCACTTACACAGTAGAATTGCTTCATCATTCTATGATATATTGCTTTGCTTACATCACTATGTTATGTTACATGATATACTTTCTATGTTCACATCATTTCGATATGTTGCATGATATGCGGATATGCTCATATTTCGTTTATATGTTGGCATACATCATACTTTACGATTATATGCATTGAGATGCTATTCTCATGTGGTTTATGGATTTGAGAACCATGGTATTATTTCAAGAAAGTATGCATTGTTTTGAAAATCCGGTTTCTCTTGATATGATATTTTAGTGCATCCACCATGCGTTTTCTCGGTTCTAAGATGTGTGATATGTGAAACCCGATTCGAGGAGTTAGAAGATCCGTTTGCGGGTTCATGGTGGACCCGGTATGGTTCCCCGGGGTGAGAAATGGTTTTTGTGATGTAGACAATGAGCCTGGCAGGGAGAGTATTACCTACTGGTGATTGGTTGGACCTGGCGGTTATCTGGAGTATACCGACTGTCATGACCCAAAGTTTGGATGTGACCGACACTTAGATTGTATAATATCTAAAGATATGCATACAGTCCAAGTAAGCCGAAAACCAAGATCAAAATTCTTTTTGCGGAATTCTTTATATAAAAATTTACTTTTTTTTTATTAAAAATCACAGTTTATGAAGTTAAATATTAAACAAGTATAAAGTGTTAAGTTTGGTTGCATCCCTAATTGGGATCAACAACATCAATAGTGGAGATAAATATCCAGGAGTATAAGACATTAACAAGAATATCCAATAAGTAAGAAAATATTAATATATAGAACTAAACCGTCTCATCTATCAAATAATATACATATAATCATCTCTCACTCTAAGTCATATACATGTCTGATGGAGATTTTCTAGATACAAAATACAATACCAAAAGAGATGGTTACTACATATGTAACCCACTTATCAAAAGATGCGATATAAGCTGCGAAAAGTAGATCTGCCCGGCCGCTAACTGTCCCCTCTACCCCTGCAAGGAACTGTGGCACAACGGGGGGTGAGTTGCCAACTCAGTGAATAAACTAACATATAACGGCTAATAATGTAAATATAACGATCATACTAACTAAAATGTGAACAAGTAAAATGTATGATGGTATGTGGAAAGCATGAATCTGTACTATAAATATCATAACCAAAATGAAATCTCATCATTTATTTCTAATAATTGATATCTTTCCGTGTCCATCATCGATACAAAACTTCCCTTTCTCTCAGGCATCATTCCTCGAATGACCCTGCAATCAAAACACCGGTCGGTATCATCTAGATATCCGTCGTGTTTAACAACTATCTCCGGTATCGAGTATCCTCGCTAGGCTCGCCCTCCTCAAATGCGGCTATCCTGCCCCTCGGTCTCGACCGGGTCCACCTTGTATCCAACTGTATATCTCCCCCACTTAGTATGGATAATGTAAAATCTACGACCGTATATCTCCCCACTCGGTTCGGAATAAAACCAAATCATAAAACATCTCATGGTGGACATGACACATCAATAATGAAATCACTGGATTTATGTAATAGTATTCAAAACTCAAAACCATAAATCGTCAATAATACAATTATCTCTTATACCAACATAAAATACTCAAATACTAAACATGATGTTAATGATGCAATTAACTACTGTTATTGGTGTTTAAGATATGATATGAATCATTTTTAACAAGAAATTACTAAGTGTAAAAGTGATATGGTAATATCGACGAGGTGTGTTGTGTAGTGTCCTAGCAACTAAGCAAAGTATATGTGAATTATGAGTGCAAATTATCAATTTAGCATACCAAAGTAAAACATTTATTTATATAAAACTACGGGCGTAACACGCCATCTTTACAAAATTCCCCGGTAGATGTTTAGTCTACTCACCTGAAAACGTCGTATCTACTCAGGAATTGCCAACCCTTTTCCTTTTCTCACTTCCGCCGAAAATCCCGTATTTGAATCTAACATCAAAATTTAACTTATATAAGGAAACGGCTACGCCGACACGGCGGAAATGAAAAACACCCGTTCCCACGTACTAGTTATATTACATACGACTATTCCAAGTTATCATACACTTAACCTTACTGGATTTTAACTCAAACCTGTATCGCGACCGAAAACAGTTAGTGATACGCTTTAACCGTGTCCTATTTTTTGTTTTTATATACCTTTTCCGATATTAGCTTCCAAATTGTATACACAGTTAAACTAACTTGTTTAAATAATACCAAAATAGCCAAAATCATACACAGAAACCTACCCAACAAGCCAAAACCACCTAGCTTCCTACAAATCCGGCGACGCCGGAATTTCAATATAAGTCACGGTCCCAATTCCGATCTCCTGGTTTCGTGTTCCTATGGTTTGCTCTAGGTTCAACATACATCATTTTATCACTGTTTTGTTAAGTTTATTTTTATCTAAACTAAAGCAGATTCAAACAGAGTCTCTTTTTTTTACTAAAATACGATATTATAGAACTTGTTCATTTTAAATTAAACTAGTTATAGAATTCAATTTCTTACTGTGGTTAAGAATTTTACTTACAATAATTTGTTGGAATAACACCCTCCAAGATGCACAAGCTCCTTGTCCTAGCTTGGTGGTGAGGAAATCCTAGAACATTAGCTTTTTTTCTCCTTCTTCTTGTTCTTCCTTGTTTGTTCTTGATTTATTTTTCTTTCTTTAGATTTTCAGATTTTTAATTAACCAACTGACCTGAACAAGGTTTATATATGGTAATGGGAAGATGGAGGTGGTAGTAGGAGGTGTCAATGAATTAGATGTGCCCTCTTCATACAAGGAGGAAGTGTTGGTGTGTGTGTGTGTGTGCGCATGCAAGGAAGAGGTGTCATTACCTTATCTCCCAATTTTTTATTTTAATTAGCAATAAAATTCTGAACTAAATGGTTTTCTAACCCTTTTTCATTTATACCCTTAACAAATTCCATTTGCACAAGAAACTTAAACTTTACCTAGAAACCCTTCACAACTTATGTTATTATAAAACACCCTTTTTATAAAAATGAAGGTAAAATTCACGTTAAAACCCTTATAACTTATTTATGTTGCATACTAAAATTTTTATTTAATTTGTTTTATATAGAACTTATGGAATTGTCTTATTTGCTTTTAAAAACTTTTTGATTTATCATTTTATTATTTAATTAATTAATTTTATTTATTTATAATTTTTAAAATGTTACAATATTCCCCCCTTAAAAAATTCGGCCCCGAATTTAAAATTAACTAGACATACCTTCAAAAAGATGTGGAAATTTCTTTCGCATCGCATTCTCGGTCTCCCAAGTAATTTCCTCACGGTCCTTTCCTTGCCAAAGAACCTTTACAGACAAAAGTACTCTCGATCTTAGTTTCTTTGCCTGTCTATCTAGAATAGCAACTGGCTGCACTGTGTAGGATAAGTCCGGCTCAATCTGTAAGGTCTGATGCTGGATCGCATGAGAAGGATCGTGAAGATACTTGCGAAGCATCGAAACGTGAAACACCGTATGCACATCAGGAAAACTCGGTGGAAGTGCTGAATGATAAGCTACAGCACCCACTCCCTCCAGAATCTTGTAAGGTACAACATATCTGGGGCTGAGTTTCCCCTTTTTCCCGAAACGCATCACACCTTTCATCGGGGATATACGAAGGAACATATGATCTTCCACCTGAAACTCGAGTCTACGGCGTCGTCGATCTGCATAGGATTTCTGCCTGCACTGGGCCGCCCTCATTCTGTCCCGTATCAATTGAATCTTCTCTGTAGTCTTCTGTACTATCTGCGGTCTCAAAATGCTACTCTCGCTCAGTTCCGTTCAGCAAACGGGTGATCGACATTTCCTCCCATACAAAGCTTCAAAGGGTGCCATTTGGATCGTCTCCTGAAAACTGTTATTGTACGAGAATTCCATCAAAGGTAGGTGACGGTCCCAACTACCACCAAAATCAAGACTCCAAGCGCGAAGCATATCCTCTAAAGTCTGAATAGTCCGCTCTGACTGACCATCTGTCTGTGGGTGGAAAGCTGTACTAAAACTCAATCGTGTACCAAGAGCTTCTTGAAGTTTCTGCCATAATCTGCTAGTAAACTGGGTACCCCGATCTGATACTATGCACGTCGGAACTCCATGTAATCGTACAATCTCATCGATATATATCTGACCATACTGTGCGAACCTATACGTCGTCTTCACTGGAAGAAAATGAGCTGCCTTTGTCAATCTATCTACAATCACCCAAATGGAATCATACCCTCTGCTTGTCCTGGGTAGACCCACCACGAAATCCATGGAAATCTGTTCACATTTCCACTGTGGAATGGGTAAGGGCTGCAACTCTCCGGCTGGCCTCTGGTGTTCTGCCTTGACTTGCTGACAAGTCAAGCATCTCGAAACGAACTCCGCAACATCCCTCTTCATTCCTTCCCACCAATAAACACCCTTCAGATCATGATACATCTTGGTGGAACCAGGATGAATACTATATGCTGATCTATGGGCCTCCTCTAAAATCTCACGCCTCAATCCGTCAGAATCTGGTACACAGAGACGAGTCCTAAAACGTAATACTCCACTGTCATCAATCACAAACTCTGACTTTCTGCCCTGCCTCACCTGATCCATAATCTCTGTCATACGAGTATCTGCGGGCTGTGTCTCTCGAATACGATCCAATAACTGAGGTCGGGTGCGAACATGTGCTAACTGTCCTCCTGCTGAAGTGAAATCAAACTGTATACGGCTATCACATAAAATCTGCCAGTCTGTAGAAGACTGTTTCTGCAAGATGCGTAAATGAGATAAGCTACCTCTAAGTCTCCGACTCAAAGCATCTGCTACTATATTCACTTTGCCTGGATGATACAAGATCTCACAATCGTAATCTTTCACCAGTTCCATCCATCTACACTGCCTTAGGTTTAGATCCCTCTGCTGAAAAGTATACTTTAAGCTTTTATGATCTGTGAAAAATTGGCACGACTCTCCATACAAGTAATGTCTCCAAATCTTCAGTGCGAAAACCACAGCAGCCATCTCCAAGTCATGAGTGCGGTAGTTCTGCTCGTGTCTCTTTAACTGTCGAGAAGCATAAGCTACAACCCTGCCATGCTGTATCAACACACAGCCTAAACCTACTCTAGAGGCATCACAATACACAACAAAGCCACCTGACCCAGAAGGTAACGATAATACCAGTGCAGTCGTCAAGCGAGTCTTCAACTGCTGGAAACTCTGCTTACATGCATCTGTCCACAGAAATGGAACCTCTTTCCTAGTCAATTCGGTCAACGGTGCAGCTATCCGAGAAAAATCCTGCACAAAGCGTTGGTAATAACCTGCCAGACCTAAGAAACTGCGAATCTCTGTAACTGACACAGGTCTGGGCCAGTGCTGCACTGCTTCGATCTTCTTTGGGTCCACACGTATACCCTCTCTCGTGACCACGTGACCCAAGAACTCCACACTGTCTAGCCAAAAAGCATACTTAGAAAATTTTGCAAACATTTGATGCTCTTTCAAGGTCTGCAACGTGATACGCAAATGCTGTTCGTGCACCTCTCGGCTCCGGGAAAAGAAAGGAATATCATCTATGAATACAACGATAAACTGATCAAGGAAAGGCCTGAAAATGCAGTTCATCATATCCATAAATGCTGCTGGGGCATTGGTAAGTCCGAACGACATCACCAGAAATTCATAGTGCCCATATCGGGTACGAAAAGCAGTCTTCGGAATGTCATCCTTCCGAACTCTCAACTGGTGGTACCCCGATCGCAGATCAATCTTCGAGAAGTAGCCAGCTCCCTGCATCTAATCGAACAAGTCATCGATACGAGGTAAGGGATACCTATTTCGCACAGTGACGCGATTCAGCTGTCGGTAGTCGATGCACAGTCTCATACTACTGTCCTTCTTCTTTACAAATAAGACAGGAGCTCCTCACGGCGATACACTGGGACGAACTAGTCCTCTATCTAACAACTTTTGCAACTGACTTTTGAGTTCCTTCAACTCCGTCGGTGCCATACGATAGGGTGTTATAGAAATAGGCCCCGCACACGGAATCAAGTCAATGCAGAATTCATTGTTGCGATCAGGCGGTAATCCTGTTAACTCAGCAGGAAACACCTCCAGAAATTCTCGTGCGACCGGAACCTGGTCCAATGGAAACTCCGCATCTCCTAAGTCCTGAACAAATGCTAAGAATCCATGACAGCCCTTCTTCAAGAGTCGTCCCGCATAAAGAGCAGAAATCATATTGGCAGGACTTATATTACAATCCCCCAGCACAACAAACATCGGTTCACCTGGAAAACAGAATTTAATCGCTTTCCCCCGACAATCTACATAGGCATGACAAGCAGCCAACCAATCCATACCGAGAAGTATATCAAAATCTAACATATCCAGGAGAATCAGATCAACTAGCGAATCTCTATCACCAATACGTACAGAACACGATCTGAATACATGCTGAGCTATAAAAGAATCTCCCACCGGGATAATCACCACTAATGGTAACTCTAACAACGACGACTTTTTCCCCAAAGAAAGTGCAAAGCGTGAAGATACATAAGAATGTGCAGAACCGGGATCAAATAAAATGTGTGCATCTAACAAACATACTGCAAGAGTACCTGTCACAATTGCATTTCATGCCTGGGCATCCTGTGGAGTCAGCGCAAAAACCCGTGCCTGGCCCCTGCCCGCATCCTGTCGTCTTCTACCTCTATCTCCTCGACCTCTCTGAGAACATGTAACACCTTAGGATATGTTTAGGGAATAATTATATTTAAATATTGGGTTTTTAACAAAAAGTTTACCAAATTGTGTTTTAAATATTTTTCCTAATTTAATAAATATTTTTCCAAAATTTTCCTAGGCTTGCACACACATGTGCATGTAAACTAGGGTTTTTAAAATGATTTATTACAATGATTATTAACCATGGTGGGTTAATCATGGGATTAAGTCTTTTGGGTTTAAATTAATTTAATTAGTTAATTAGTAGTTGTTTTAATTTGAATTTGTTTATAGGTGTTGACTTGTGAGAGAGAGAGAGGGGGGCATCATGGCTCAAGCCATGCTTTCCATTAATGAAGAGAGAGAGAGGAGGGGTGACTTTTGGGTAATGATTTGTTTTGGCTCTCAACTCTCTTTGTTTTTCTCTCAAAACTCTCACACACTCACACACACACACACCTACCTCTCAGCTGAAGCCAGAAGCAGCAGCAAACTCCACAGCAGCAGCAACAAGCAGCTCAGCAACAGCAACAGCAAGCACAGCAGCAACAGCCAGTGAGCAGCAACAGCAACAGCAGCAACTGCAGCTTCTCCCCTTCATTTCTTCTTCTTCCTTCAGCTACCTAGGGTTAAGTATGAGGTATATTTCCTAAACTTATTCCCTAGTTGCTTGCTTAGAGTAGTTTTGCATCGGTTAGTGGTTTTTAGTGCGTTTTCGTGCGATATGAGGTGTTTAGTGGGAACCTTGTGCTAGTGTGGTGTAAATTGGTTTCAGTAGGTTGTTAGTGGGTTGTTGAGACCATATTAACTTAGCTTAACCCCAATTGCACTAAAATACCACCAGTTTTCCAAATTGATGCAAATCCGTCGTTTTTAAGCAAAACTGAGTTTTCTGGAACTGCTTTTGACCCGATGAGTTCTGAGTGAAATTGGGAAGACTGCAGTATAGTGGAGATGTGCTGATACCCCAGATTTAACCCGACCCCCTAAATGCTACAGTAGGCCGCCAATTAATTCATTCTGGCCGCCAATTGCGGCAAGATGGGTAGAATTTGGGTTTGGGTTTGGTCCTGTAGGTGTCTGCTAGTGTGTAGAGTGCTGTGATGTATATATTTTTGTAAGTTTAGTTCTGTATAGAAATCTGGGACCAAATACCTGTTTTGTCGTTTTTCTAAACTTTCGCGACACGCGTGATACGTGAGTGGGTTTGGGGCTTCTGTGTATCGCGACGAGTCGGGGTAGTTTCAGGCGCGTGATCACACGTTTTAGCGTATCGCGCACACGCGCGATTGGTTCGCGACACGGGTCTCTAGTTGGACCGTAATGTCGCGTTTCTGTTAAATTGAGCTTATGTGTGATATCTGTTATGTGATTCTAGGTTCGCAGGCCAGTGAGGCGGACACTGCGAAGAAGGGCAAGCAAGTTGTTGGATACACTTAGCGCGAGACACGGTGAGTAGATTTCATATCTATGGGGATATCGCCCGCATGGCGTTATGCGTCAGGGATGATAGGACTTTATTATTATATGTTGCATGTACCCCATAGACTGTCATCGCATATTGCATTCCCTGCTACATATATATATGCTTAGAACTGATAGAACACCGCACTCTTACTGACGGTTTATGTTGCACGGGCACTATTTGCATGCTACACACACACCGTTAGTAATTGCTATGCCACACTCACTGTAGAGCTGCCATGATTACATTGCTGTAGTTCATCTTACATATGATTGGTTATGATTTTCTAGAAATTGGGAGCCGCATGACATCTTTAAGAACGGAAACTATTTTAAAAAGCGGTTTTCCCCTTATACACATACCATGGATTGATTTACATTGTACCTCGCATTGGATTTACTTATTGGTGTTGGATTTCATGCGATTTCTGGTTTTGAGGACCGTGGAATTATTTAAGAAAAGATGCACTATTTTGAAAACCCGGTACCTCGTGATATGATATTTTGGTGCGTCCACCACGCGTTTTCTCGGTGCTGAGACGTGTGCTTGAAACCCGATTCGAGAAGATGGATGATCCGTTTGCGGGTTCGTGGTGGACCCGGTATGGTACCCCGGGGCGAGAACGGTTTCGCTGTGCAGTAGACGGTGAGCCCGGCGGAGGGACTACTACCTACCGGTGATTGGTTGGACCTGGCAGCTGTCCGGAGGATACTGACCAGAGTCGAGAGATGGATGCGGGATGATCCGTACTGCCGGGGCCGAGGGCCGATACCGCAGACGGACCCCGTGGGCCGATCCGGACTGACGGAGCCCGATATACGAGGATTTGCGTGTCGATGCTGGACACGAGTATTTTATGATATTTTGGGTGCCGATGTTGGGCACTCATGATTTCTCAGAGATATACAGGATTTGAGGGCCGATGGGTGTGCCGGCGCCTGAGTGTATTTGGGATTTGGGTGCAGTCTGAGGCACCGATTATTGTTTTCCATGTTGACATATCCATGTAGATGTTATTTACCCCATGCTCAGTATTGATTACTATATACCTCATCCTGTAGCATTTACCTGATAGAGCACTTGCATTACTATTGCATCCACTGTTGGCAGGCATTGATATCATCTGCTGGCATTAGTAGAGCCATGCTATATGTGCATGCTCGCGATCACCTATATATGTTATCTCTATTCACGAGTTGGCAACTCACCCCCGTTGTGCCACAGTATTTGCAGGTTGCCCTTAGGAGTAGTCGCGGCTGGCTGTTTACCGCATCTTTTGGCACAGATACCATTTCTGAGGCGGGTTAGCCTTTTTGCTGTTAGGTGGGTTTTGTACGGTATCTGTTATCCTTCAGTTGTATATTGATGTATCTAGTATTCTCCATCTACCTTTCTGTATTGACTTAGAGACAGTTGTGAGGACGATGTGTATGATTTTGTACTCTGATGTCGAGCTCGCATGTGAGCCGACTTTATTTTATGCAGTCTTACCCTTGGTGATATTGTCCTTGCTTTACTGTGTATTCTTCGCTACGGCGTCGTATATCATATTGTGATGCTT
The DNA here is from genome assembly GCA_030015575.1 of Agapanthus africanus. Taxonomy (NCBI): domain Eukaryota; kingdom Viridiplantae; phylum Streptophyta; class Magnoliopsida; order Asparagales; family Amaryllidaceae; genus Agapanthus; species Agapanthus africanus. The sequence goes on along the minus strand of CM057337.1, from coordinate 462,141,407 downwards.
TATTCTTTTCACTTGTTAATTCTACGACACCTTGCTTTTACCCGACTTGCGGGTCAAATGTTTTTAAAGGAAATTTTGACAAAATTATAAAATTATAACTGTTGAACTAAAAGCGATTTCTACTAAATTAATAAAAGTTTTTCGGACATGTATGACTGTTTTACGGAAATGTTTTAAACCACTCTATATTTATTGGTTTTGATTTCTGGGTTCGGCTTACTTAGCCGCGTTACGCCTGTAGACGTTGCGTGGTTAAGTGTCGGTCACGATTCGAAATTCTCGGGTCGTGACAAAGTTGGTATCAGAGCGTAGGTTTTACCTTCGGAGTGTAGGATGACCCTGGTATGATGGAGTAGGTAGCTGCAGCAGGGTAGCATAGCGTGTGTATGTTCCGCGGCATACTCACGACACGGTACTCCGCCTACGCGACCTTAGGACTTGTTGATTTAAATTCCTTCCTGAATACATGCATTCTTGTGATTCGATTTCCGTGTTCTTATCGAATCCTAATTTTCTTTCAGCCATTATGCCGCTTAAGGCTACAAGGGCACAGAGAGCAGCCGCGAGGGCCGAGATTCGTGTTGACTCGTCCGAGACGAGGACTGATCCGGGCAGTGCACCCGTTGTACCCGAGCAGACTGTTCCTCCTGTGACAGACCAGATCGCCACGCTAGGGGATGGTGTGCAGGAGATGCGCCAGACGGTTGGATCTAGCATGCAGGAGATGCGCCAGATGATAGGATCGCTAGTTGAGACGCTTCGAGCCCAGTGACCAGAGGTAGCTCCACCTGTTCCAGCGACCGTGATGGTACCTACCGCATAGCCAGTTGCCCCTGCAGCCACGGAGGTGATTACAGTATCGCTATCAGAGTTCATGAGGCTGAAGCCTCCGGTCTTCACAGGCACTGATGCAGCCGAGGACCCCCAGTCCTTTATTGATAAGATGGCCCGTATATGCCGTTCCCTTAGATGCGCAGATACGAGATGGGTCGAGTTTGCGAGCTTTCGCCTAGAAGGTCTTGCGCAGAAGTGGTGTGATTCAGTTGAGAAGGGCAGAGCAGCAGGTCTTCCTCCTATGACCTGGACGGAGTTCGTGACAGTATTTCTAGCCCGTTTCCTTCCCCAGAGTGTTAGGGATGCCCGAGCACGTAGATTTGAGTCTTTGCGTCAGACGCCAGGGATGACAGTGGCAGAGTATGACGTGCTGTTTACCGAGCTAGTAGTTTATGCCCCGTATTTAGTGGCTACCGAGGAGTTACGAGTCAAGAGATTTATTCGAGGCCTGCTTACACCACTGTTCCTTGTGATCAGCGCACAGCACTACGAGACCTATGCAGCAGCTGTAGATGCAGCCTTATTGGTTGAGGAGCACCTTGCTGAGACTTCGGCAGCCCCAGAGCCGAAGAAAGTTCGGGCAGGTACATCGGTGCAGAGACAGCCTTTTCGAAGCCGTGATAGACACCTAGCAGGTGGTAGAGATTCGAGGCGAGTCCGATTGTTCAGCTCTTATCCCCAGGAGGGTCAGCGACCATTATCGGGATGTTTCCGTTGCGGGAGTTCTTATCATCGTGTACGAGATTGTCCCGAGACACATCGGAGGGAGGCAGCAGCACCGCATGTTACTTTACCTCCTTCACCACCCCAGAGGGCGTTGCCTGTTGTACCTACCGTTGCTCCGTGCCAGACTCATACACAGAGAGGTCGTGGGCGTGGAGGAGTTGCTCAGAGAGGACGAGATGACCGAGGCAGAGGGCAGTCAGTTACAGGTGGTGGACAGGCACGGGTTTTTGCTTTGACACATCAGGACGCGCAGGCGTCCAATGCGGTGGTTTCAGGTATCCTTCCTGTATGTTCAGTTGATGCACATGTATTGTTCGATCCCGGATCCACGCACTCGTACGTATCCACACACTTTGTGCCGAGTTTGGGTAGAGAGTCCGGCTTGCTTGATCAGCCGCTTGTGGTGACCACTCCTGTGGGAGAGTCGTTTGTTGCTAGGCACCTGTTCCGATCCTGTATCGTCTGTATTGGCGAGAGAGAGTTGCCTGTCGACTTGATCCTTCTGGAGATGTTGGACTTCGACGTTCTTTTGGGCATGGATTGGTTAGCCACGTGCTATGCTTCTGTGGACTGCCGTGAGAAGACAGTTAGATTCTGCTTTCCCGGCGAGTCGGTTTTTGTTGTGTTGGGGGACCGTGGTGCCGCCCCTCACAGTGTGATTTCTTCTTTTCGCGCTGGACAGCTTTTGAGGAAGGGATGTCAGGGATTTCTTGCCTATGTTTGCGATGCTCGCGCTACAGAGGTTCCATTGGATCAGGCTCCGGTTGTCAGCGAGTTTCCTGATGTGTTCCCTGCCGAGCTTCCAGGGTTGCCGCCCGAGCGCGACATTTCTTTCTGTATTGATTTGGTTCCTGGCTCGGGACCTATTTCCATACAGCCTTATCGGATGGCCCCGGCGGAACTTAGAGAATTGAAGGGTCAGTTGCAAGATTTGCTGGACAAGGGACTTATTCGACCCAGTGTTTCTCCTTGGGGTGCTCCAGTCCTGTTCGTCAAGAAGAAGGACGACAGTTTACGTCTAAGTATCGACTACCGCCAGCTGAACAGGGTGACAGTGCGGAACAGGTATCCTTTGCCGCGCATCGACGATTTGTTCGACCAGCTTCAGGGGGGCAGGGTACTTTTCGAGGATCGATTTGCGATCGGGCTATCATCAGCTGCGGGTTCGACAGGAGGACATTCCCAGGACAGCTTTCCGTACGCGTTATGGCCATTACGAGTTTTTGGTGATGTTGTTTGGACTCACCAATGCGCCAACAGCCTTCATGGACTTGATGAACCGTATTTTCCGGCCATATTTGGATCTGTTCATCATAGTCTTCATTGACGATATCTTGGTGTATTCCCGGAGTAGTGAGGAGCACAAGCAGCACCTGCGGATTACCTTGCAGACCTTGAGGGAGCACCAGCTTTATGCGAAATTCTCCAAGTGTGCTTTTTGGCTGGACAGCGTGGACTTCTTGGGACATGTGATTTCACGAGACGGTATATGTGTAGACCCGAGGAAGATCGAGGCCGTTCAGCGTTGGCCCAGACCCACATCGGTGACGGAGATTCGCAGCTTTTTGGGGCTGGCCGGTTACTACAGACGTTTTGTGCAGGACTTCTACCGTATTGCTACACCGTTGACCGGGTTGACCCGGAAGGGAGTTCCTTTCGATTGGACGGAGGAGTGCGAGCACAGTTTCCACCAGTTACGGACTCGGCTGACGACGGCACCGGTGTTATCTTTAACTTCCGGATCGGGCGGATTTGTGGTATATTGTGATGCTTCTCGAGTGGGGTTAGGGTGCGTACTGATGCAGCATGACAGGGTGATCGCGTATGCCTCACGACAATTGAAGAAACATGAGCAGAACTACCCCACTCACGATTTGGAGATGGCTGCAGTGGTCTTTGCCCTTAAGATCTGGCGACATTACCTATACGGTGAGTCGTGCCAGATATTCACGGATAACAAGAGTCTGAAATACATATTCCAGCAGCGAGACCTGAACCTTCGTCAGCGCCGATAGATGGAGTTAGTGAAGGATTACGATTGCGAGATCTTATATCACCCGGGCAAGGCAAACGTGGTGGCGGATGCTTTGAGCAGGAGGCCCGGGGGTAGTCTATCTTGTTTGAGCGCAGTACAGGAGCAGTCATCAGCAGATTGGCAGATATTATGCGACAGCCGGATACAGTTCGAGTTCACGCCGATTGGAGGACAGATAGCGCATGTCCGTGCATGCCCACAGTTGATCGATCATATACGTGAGGCACAGCTCAGTGACGACCGATGTTCAGAGATCATGGCACAGATTGGACAGGGCAGATTTTCCGAGTTCGTGATCGATGATCAGGGGTTACTACGATTTGGAGTCAGACTGTGCGTACCAGATGCTGAGGGACTGAGGCGTGAGATTCTTGAGGAGGCACATCGGTCGGTATATAGCGTCCATCCCGGTTCCACCAAGATGTATCATGATATGAGAGGTGTTTACTGGTGGGACGGAATGAAGAGGGACATCGCAGATTTTGTGTCGAGATGCCTGACTTGTCAGCAAGTCAAGGCTGATCACCAGAGGCCCACGGGAGAGCTACAGCCTGTAGGGTTCCTAGGCACACTAATGAGGTCTCACAAGGCATCAACCATGCCAATTTCAAATTTTACGGGTGCCGAGAAACCCTAATACGGATCGTTAACTAGATGTCTAGGCGAAAGATGCAACTAGTAAACTACTTTACTAAGAGAACGGAAATACAACCTTTGTAGATCCGGTCCTCCACCTCCATAGCTCCGTAATGAAGTCTTCTCGCTGTCCAAATGGAAACCCGGGCTCTAGCGTCGGCTTCATCGGAGAAATGGGCGGGCAAGATTGTCGGCTTCGTGCCGAAGATGATCTACGTCGAGGCATCACTAGATCAAGCTCCCACTTCACCAAGTCATGAAACTTGTGAAGAGAACACCGTATACTACTTGGCAAGAGGTAGAGGATGAATAAATAGGAAGTGGGTTCACTTTAGAATTGGATTTCTCACTCTTTTCATCAAGTTGCCATTGATGGAGGCAATCTTCTTCATGTGAAGAAGAAGAAGAAGAAGAAGATGAAAATGTTATGATAAGTTATTTTTGCAAAATAGAAAATCAATGAATACTTATCATAATCCAACTCTAGTTAGGTGTAGAGAATTAACTAAGGTTAGGTTGTATGGTTAGGGTTAGAGAAAGAAACAAAATGGTCAACCATTTGAAAGCTTCAAGAAGCTTCAAGGATAATCCAAAATTGGCCACCATTCTATTTCTTTCACAAATCAATAAATAAAGAAAAGAATAAGTAAATGAAGCATATGAAACCCTAACCATTGACCAACCATGGTTTAAACCATACACCAAACTATCATGTATCATCAAACATGATACAACCATTTGCACAAAAAGTATATCACATATATAACTTGTACATCCAAGTGAGAAAATCCATTTAAAGTGAACCAATACTAGTTAATGCAAAGTAATATATCAAATATTTAATTGTGCATTAAATCATTAAATCAACACTTGATTCAATGATCCGGTCATGTCGCACACAACCGACTAGTATACAATGTATCGATTTATCGAATCAATCCTTGATTCGATAACTAGGTTATATCGCATACAACCATTCGACACATTCATCGCGAGAATGAAATACGGTATCACAAACACGCATTATTCTCGGTCCCGCACATATCTCATATGCGCTCCTATTTCGTTTCGCTTGAGCCAGGAAACCTCTGTGTAGGACTCTAAAGACTCGTCAATACGCCGGCAGCAGGTGATGATCATATCAAACACCCATAAGCCGCAAGCAGTCTGCTAAACGTAACGGCCACCCGGGTATTGAGCGATCAGAAGATCGAGGAGCAAGCCCGCTCACACTCCTGTGAATCCAACCAGTAACACTTACCGTACAGTCCGGTCTGATCGTCTGATATGTCGCATATCTCGCCTAGGGGTGGTAAACGTCAGACCCCAATAGCTCGATAAGTCGTGTCGATATGAGGTCTATAACAATTCGAGAAACTACTGGTAACACTTACCAATAAATCTCAGCAACCCTGGCCAGGGATTTCCTGTTATAGCCAATCGAACACAGCGCAACATCAACCCCCTATACCGGGAGAGACGAATCCCCTCCTATCGCTCATTGCCTCCATGTGATTCGGGACTGTACCCAAAAACCACCGTTTTTCATGCCCTCTTGGACGTGGTAAGATGGAAATCAAAGCACAGTGGGAACCACACAAGACTCTATGACGATCTCGGGTCAACAGACTACTCTGTACCAGTGTCACCAGAGAACTGCCATCTGACGTAAGGTATAATACCATCTGGGAGTTCTCGGCGAGTCCGTCCAGTGTACCCAGTCTCCACTGAGCACCCGTATATCATCTCTGATGTCAAACACCAATGGATATGGGATCATCCATCGCCCATGTGTATGGGTCGAGAAGGTATACGCTAGTCTACTCTGGTATATCGATGCCCCGTCTAGATACACCCACGACTAGGGACTTTGAAGGATGTACTTATAGACTGTCTGTCCCCACTAGTATGATCTGCATCATAGTCCAGGTAGTCAAGTACACATCCCATGGGCTTTACCAACATGTAACAGAGAGACAATCAGTCTACACGTTAAGGTAAAGAGCAACCAGATAGCATACTATCATGTCGAGCAAGAAAGTCCTCCCTATATATGTCCAAGCATCCACTACATTATACATCCTATGTATAGTAATGGCCTCTAGGGCTTACATATAACTAACAATCTCCCACTTGCACTAGGGCCATCTGATAGCAGTGGTTGTAGTATCTCATACTCAACCATCCCATAAAAATCTCTCTCTGGGAACAGGCCTTTGTGAGTGGATCCGCTGTGTTGTCCTCTGAGTCTACTCTCCAAACCTCGATCATCCTGGAGATCAACCATCTCCATGATCAGGTGACACTGCCTTAGAATATGTCTGGATCACTGATGGGACCGGCGTTCCTCGGCATAAGCCACAACTCCATTGTCTCACAATGGTTGGAACGTAGTTCATGTCATGAACCAACATACACCCAGACTGTCTCTTTGGTAGCATCTTAAATAGCGATGTATCGAGCCTTTATCGTCTAGTATGCCACGGTATCTAGCTTGGAACTCTTCCAACATACCGTCCCTTTACTGAGGGTAAAGACAATGCCTGCGACTGACTTTCAGTCATCCTTATCACCCTGGAACCCTTCCAGTGATTCTCCCGAGGATCGGTTGATACCATCTCACTACAACTAGTGAGAATCCTAACATCCATTTAGATCTATCTCATAGATCCAAAACCCAAGATTTAGGAGGTATCACTTTGATCCTTTATGGAGAATCATTGTGATAAGCGGAGATTGACCGAGCGTAGCTTAGGAAACTTCTTCCCTATCAAGAGTATGTCATCCACGTACTCTACGAGGATCATTACCATACTCCCTACTACCTTTTTGTATATACAAGGTTCATCTATCATTTTGATGATGTCAAACTGTTTGACTACTACATCAAAACAGATGTTCCAACTCCGCGATCCCTGCTTTATCACATAAAACATCTTGCACACGTTTCCGCTGCTCCCACTGTCTACGAAGCCCTCTGGTTGTGTACTTATAGACGCCCTCTTCTAAAACATCATTTAGAAAAGATGTCATGACACCCAACCACCAGATATCGTAGTCATGGTATGTAGCCGTGGCAAGTAGGATCTGGATGGACTTAAGCATAGCTACTTAGAAAATGTTTCATCATCATCCATACCTGGTCAATGATGTAGACCTTTAACAAGTCTAGCTTTGAAAGTCTCAACTCTTCCATGTACACTAAGTAATCTTCTCAAGATATACTTGCTCCTGATGGGGATTTAACCCTTCAGATATAGCAACCAAAGTCCATACTTTGTTGGTGTATAAGGATTCCATCTCAGATCGCTAAGCATCCAGCCATTCTGACAGAGTCTTACTCCTGATGGCCAGTTCGAAACTAGTTGGGTCATCATCTCATGATGCAATCCTCGCTCCCACTGTCACAGAGAAACCGAAGTATCTCTCAGGTGGGTGAGGAACCCTACTAGATCGGCGGAGAGGCTGAGGTTCGTTGGTATCTACTGAATCCTTTGGTTTTACCAAATCATCAGCTGTTGTTTGTATAGCTGGAACCTTTCCAGTTGTACATAACAGACCTTGCCTCGAGCTTGTCCGGATTATGCTTTTAGACATAGCCCGGACAACCCCAAATCTTAACTAACTTAAGTGATGGGCTCTTCCCTTATCATATCAAATATGAAGTGGTAGGCAACTGATTTGATTTGAACCCTATTCAATAGGTATGCAGCTTCTCAAGTGCATAACTCCCAAAAAAGAAACAGGTAACTCAGTAGTACTCTTCATAGAGCGCACCATATCGAATAGGGTGCAACTGCTCTACCCCAATATACCATCGTGCTATAGTGTATACGGAGGAGTAATGCTGAGAGAGAATCTCATTCTCCTTTAGAATAGTCCAGGAATTCCGTACTCAAGTATTCTCTTCCTTGATGACATCAAAGGACATAATACTTATACCCGTTTTGGTTCTCTACTTCTAACTTATATTCTGTGAATATCTCAAAAGGTTCGGACTTGTGTTTCAACAAGAACATATGTCTGAATCTAAAGAGATTATCAGAGAATGTAACGAACTACAAAGAACCAGTCTTGGCATGTGTAGACAGGGGACCTTACATACATCAACATGTATCATTCCAAGAGTTTACTAACTCTTTCTCTGTTTCCAGTAAACGGAGCTATGGTCATCTTATCTCTGTGACATGACTGGCAAGTTTCATAAGATGTAAATTCAAACTGATTTAAATATGCATCTACATGTAACTTCAGCTAGTCGGGTCACATTTATGACCTAGTCTACAATGCCTCAAGAAGGATTCGTTCATTTCTGAACTCTTCTTCTTGTGTGTGTTCCGTATATTAAAGAACTGTAGTTTGATATAGAACATCAATGCTTTTAGATAACGTGCCTGAACCGATCAACTTTTGATATAGGAAATGTTCAAAACATTATCCAACAATACAAAATTTTATCAGTTATTTACTAATAAAGAGACTGATATGATTTTGTATATCAGGTTCGGTATCTAATAACATTCGTTCAGAATCAATGTATTGATAATACAGGGTGTCAGTGACCAACAGACTTGGCTGCAACACTTGCCCCGTTTTTTGCCTCATGAAACTTATCACCCGTTCTCAGTTTTTCTACCTTTGTGCAGCCCTATGTAACAGATTACATATCTGGGATCCTGATCTGGTATCACATACCCAGGACGTAGAGGATACAGAGAAACAGTTCTTTGTAACGAACACACCCGAAGATGATGCATCAGCATGCACTCTCTTCGTTTGGGCGGCACGGGAAATCTGGTATTCCCCAATTTCCTGCTCTGTCTTATAACAATTATAAGTTGGAGCGGGACCAACGTTCGCCAGCTCAGTATAACAAGCGGGTTCGGTCAAATATCCGTATTATTATCTTGATTAAGGCGTGATATGGTCGCTACCTGGAGAGAGAGAGAAGAAAACACTCAGCGTATGCTCTTGCAAGATCAGATTGGTTATTATTTTATCTAATCAGGATGGCTCCCACTGATTTTTATCAAATCTTCCTTCAAACCCTAAAAGGAAAGACTAGCCGGGATTAATTACACACTACAAGTTCGCCAATCTTTCAGCCAGGCCAGTGTCGGTACTTTGAGGGAGGTCCCCCGTGCTTTCGCACGAACTTAATTAATGTAAACCTCGTTTTCCTAGAGGCGTAACCTCGTTAACACCTTTCTAGACACCTACTTGATTGGCTAATTGTAATGTGTAAAACTCTCCCAGGAGTAACTCTTACTCGCAGCGGGTATCGGGATCTAACTATCTCATAGAAGGTATGCAATCTCATTGCAAATTTCAACACTTGAAATTCCCGATAATATTTTGCCCCTAGCGTCCTATGACCTTGACGCAGGCCAACAAACCATAGTGCGCTAGTCAAGTTCAACCCGTCACTTTCTGATTGAATTAAACCCACCCGCACGACCCTTGACGCAGGCCAACAAAGTCACACGACTACCCTAATCCAATCTGCATCATATGCATAAGCAGATAAATAATAGTTAGCTACCGCACACTACGCCTTGACGCAGGCCAACAAACGTAGCACGAATACTAACTACTACTTATCTGAAATGACGGAGGGCTACGACAGGTTTTTCTGAAAACCTATTGCGTAATGAACTTGATATCGTTGTAGAATCAAATGATTTTAAAAATGGAGTGCTTTTGAGGCTTTTCTAGTTTTGCTAAAGGGGTCACTCCCGGTGAAGGGATCGTCGGCCCTTTCCTCGTCGAATGAGGTGCGGGATATATCATATATATCATTGTGCAAAGCAGAACTCTTAAAAGCAATCAAAAAGACAAACCGAGTGTGTAGCATCTGCCAGTTATTGCGAAAGGAGTCACTCCCGGTGAAGGGATCTCGGTTCTTTCCTCATCGAATAAGGTGCAGGATATATCACATATACCGCTATGCAAAGCAAGAACTGTAGCTACCTGTTTTGTTTTTGAAATTCGATTCTACAACATCTTAGGTTTCTTTTATTTCATTAATCTCATTAATGAAGTCCCATCATTTAAGTACCTAAACATCACAGATAAATACGACGTACACTTATGCCATCCGCATTCGCCTCGATGTCCCCTCGTGCACCGTTAGGTTAGGTAACTAACGGCAGAGCGGGACAGGGCTAGCGCGGGTGTAAAACATAAGTAACGTCTATATAATATATCATATATACTATATACAGTATCTATCATAGAACATCACAAGATCACATCACAGATATCGCAGCAGAAGAAACATATGAAATATTGGATTTACTAGGACGTCCGTGTTTTCAATACGAGCCAATATAAAACACGGATTCCATGGTCGTGATGAATAGCAAATCCCACACCCCTAGACCCCTACGAGAGCGTCAAGCAACCCTACCAATTCTAGGGTTAGGAGACCCGGACTCGACTCCTCGAGATGGTCTCCCACTGGACCCTAGAACCCGGTTACTTATGCTCCCCTCCTTGGGTCTATCCTAGTGCAGAAAAGTAAATAATATACAAAAGGTGACATCTTCCGCAACCTGGAAGTGCCCCAATAAAAGAATATTACATAAAAGTTTTTACATGAATGAAAATGAAAAACACTCATCTCACATAAAAAACCCCGGCTATTCAAACACGACGATCCAATATAACATATCCAGCAACACATAACATCACATGTCATCAACGTAAGTAAATATGCGCATCCCAATTGTCGTTGACATATAGCAACGAAACCGGCGATATCACATATTACACTTACGGTCACAGAAAAGAAAGTGTAAAACTACAACAGTTGGAATCCGCAACCTCTTTAGACATCACATGCCTAATCAAATGAATTACTTAGACATCGCATGCCTAACAATTATAAACCCCGCATTTTAGTCTCATTATCGAAAACACTTTTCAATATCAAGTCGGGCAATTCAACAAGATTCTCGACATCCTGATCGAATGCTCATCGCAAACTTCAATAGACGGCTGCACCCCTGATACCGTCGACGAAGTGCACCAAGGCGGAACACCGCTGCCGCGAGCACCTGAACGGATGCTTTCGGCGACGGGGTTCTCCTACAGTCACTTGGTCAGGGCTATGGAGTGTAGCTGTCTATTAAGTTTACCCGGCGAGTATTCGCGTACGCTACGTGATTGCGACGGACTTTTGATCACATCAAAATTCCGTGGCAACCGATCAAGTGAGACTAAAGTGCTATGTTTATAACATTCATTCAGTTATCTCATAACTACTTGTGAATTCCAATTGTTGTATCACATTCCAGATAAACAGAAAATGTTAAACTTTCCGATCGAACAGTCGAACACCCAAGTTTTCCCGATACAGCTCAACACATGAAACAAGTTCAAAGACATTCACTTCGTGCCTCAGTACCAACGGTCCAGCCGTAGAAGGGTCAAGCCAACGCCTCACATGTGGCACGCCGTACTGCCGCAAACCCGAAGGTTCAAAGGGCAGTTCAAGATGGTCACATAATCGAGTTAAGGTTTGTTGTCTTCAAGAGGGTCCATCGCGTTACTTGCACTACTTAGAACGTCTTTAAACCACGGAAAAATCCAACACTTGGAAATTTTTCGGCAGGGGAAAAGTTGGGTATTTATATCCGGTCGAACTTTTTAACATATTCAAAAATCATCCGGAAAGGCATATAGACAGAGTTTGACAATCCGATCGAATAAACGAATCCCCAAAACAACCCCAGAAAATTCAACTCTTGAATAATATTTAAAAATACCCAGAGAACTCAGCACTGAATAAAGGAAGTTACTGTGCAAAATTGGGTGGGTGACGTCATCATACGGCCGCGGAACCGCCGCAGAATCCAGGCTTCTGCCGCGGTTCCGCCGCACATTGGAGGAATCATGGACACGTGTTGCACAGTAATTCTTAGGATTCTCTGCTGATTTTTCTGCATATTTTTAATTTGGAAAAATCCCAGTTTTTAGAAAAAGTCCAGAGAGCTATTTTGGGGTTAGGGTTTTGGTTCGATCGGGTTTCAAACGTCGTCTACACATCGCCTAAGGCTCTAGCTAGGCTCTGATACCACTGTAGGGTTCCTAGGCACACTAATGAGGTCTCACAAGGCATCAACCATGCCAATTTCAAATTTTACGGGTGCCGAGAAACCCTAATACGGATCGTTAACTAGATGTCTAGGCGAAAGATGCAACTAGTAAACTACTTTACTAAGAGAACGGAAATACAACCTTTGTAGATCCGGTCCTCCACCTCCATAGCTCCACAATGAAGTCTCCTCGCTATCCAAATGGAAACCCGGGCTCTAGCGTCGGCTTCATCGGAGAAATGGACGGGCAAGGTCGTCGGCTTCGTGCCGAAGATGATCTACGTCAAGGCATCACTAGATCAAGCTCCCACTTCACCAAGTCATGAAACTTGTGAAGAGAACACCCTATACTACTTGGCAAGAGGTAGAGGATGAAGAAATAGGAAGTGGGTTCACTTTAGAATTGGATTTCTCACTCTTTTCATCAAGTTGCCATTGATGGAGGCAATCTTCTTCATGTGAAGAAGAAGAAGAAGAAGAAGATGAAAATGTTATGATAAGTTATTTTTGCAAAATAGAAAATCAATGAATACTTATCATAATCCAACTCTAGTTAGGTGTAGAGAATTAACTAAGGTTAGGTTGTATGGTTAGGGTTAGAGAAAGAAACAAAATGGTCAACCATTTCAAAGCTTCAAGAAGCTTCAAGGATAATCCAAAATTGGCCACCATTCTATTTCTTTCACAAATCAATGAATAAAGAAAAGAATAAGTAAATGAAGCATAAGAAACCCTAACCATTGACCAACCATGGTTTAAACCATACACCAAACTATCATGTATCATCAAACATTATACAACCATTTGCACAAAAAGTATATCACATATACAACTTGTACATCCAAGTGAGAAAATCCATTTAAAGTGAACCAATACTAGTTAATGCAAAGTAATATATCAAATATATAATTATGCATTAAATCATTAAATCAACACTGGATTCAATGATCCGGTCATGTCGCACACAACCGACTAGTATACAATGTATCGATTTATCGAATCAATCCTTGATTCGATAACTAGGTTATATCGCATACAACCATTCGACACATTCATCGCGAGAATGAAATACGGTATCACATACACGCATTGTTCTCCGTCCCGCACATATCTCATATGCGCTCCTATTTCGTTTCGCTTGAGCCAGGAAACCTCTGTGTAGGACTCTAAAGACTCGTCAATACGCCGGCAGCAGGTGATGATCATATCAAACACCCACAAGCCGCAAGCGGTCTGCTAAACGTAACGGCCACCCGGGTATTGAGCGATCAGAAGATCGACGAGCAAGCCCGCTCACACTCCTGTGAATCCAACCAGTAACACTTACCGTACAGTCCGGTCAGATCGCCTGATATGTCGTATATCTCGCCTAGGGGTGGTAAACGTCAGACCCCAATAGCTCGATAAGTCGTGTCGATATGAGGTCTATAACAATTCGAGAAACTACTGGTAACACTTACCAGTAAATCTCAGCAACCCTGGCCAGGGATTTCCTGTTATAGCCAATCGAACACAGCGCAACATCAACCCCCTATACCGGGAGAGACGAATCCCCTCCTATCGCTCATTGCCTCCATGTGATTCGGGACTGTACCCAAAAACCACCGTTTTGCACGCCCTCTTGGACGTGGTAAGATGGAAATCAAAGCACAGTGGGAACCACACAAGACTCTATGACGATCTCGGGTCAACAGACTACTCTGTACCAGTGTCACCAGAGAACTGCCATCTGACGTAAGGTATAATACCATCTGGGAGTTCTCGGCGAGTCCGTCCAGTGTACCCAGTCTCCACTGAGCACCCGTATATCATCTCTGATGTCAAACACCAATGGATATGGGATTATCCATCGCCCATCTGTATGGGTCGAGAAGGTATACGCTAGTCTACTCTGGTATATCGATGCCCCGTCTCGATACACCCACGACTAGGGACTTTGAAGGATGTACTTATAGACTGTCTGTCCCCACTAGTATGATCTGCATCATATTCCAGGTAGTCAAGTACACATCCCAAGGGCTTTACCAACATGTAACTGAGAGACAATCAGTGTACACGTTAAGGTAAAGAGCAACCAGATTGCATACTATCATATCGAGCAAGAAAGTCCTCCCTATATATGTCCAAGCATCCACTACATTATACATCCTATGTATAGTAATGGCCTCTAGGGCATACATATAACTAACACAGCCGTTACCCATTCCAGAGTGGAAATGGGAACAGATTTCGATGGACTTCATTGTGGGACTACCCAGGACTAGTCGGGGGTATGACTCCATCTGGGTGATCGTGGATCGTTTGACGAAAGCGGCTCATTTCCTACCAGTGAAGACGACTTTCGGATTTACTCAGTATGCCCAGATCTACATCGACGAGATTGTGCGACTACACGGAGTCCCGACATGCATTGTGTCCGACAAAGGCACCCAGTTTACCAGTCGACTATGGCAGAGGCTTCAGGAGGCTTTAGGCACTCGCTTGAGTTTCAGCACAGCATTTCATCCACAGACTGATGGACAGTCAGAGCGGACCGTTCAGACTCTCGAGGACATGCTCAGAGCTTGTGTATTAGATTTCGGAGGTAGCTGGGATCGTCATTTGCCCTTAGTAGAGTTCTCCTACAATAACAGCTACCAGGAGACCATTCAGATGGCACCATTTGAGGCTCTCTATGGGAGGAGATGCAGGTCGCCCACTTGTTGGACAGAGCTCAGTGAGAGCAGTATCTTAAGGCCACAGATCGTTGATGAGACGACCGTGAAGATCCAGTTGATTCGCGATAGGATGAGAGCAGCCCAGAGTAGGCAGAGATCTTATGCGGACCGTCGGCGACGCAGACTTGAGTTTTCTGTTGGTGATCATGTTTTCTTGAGGATCTCCCCAATGAAAGGTGTGATGAGGTTTGGGAAGAAGGAGAAGCTCAGTCCCAGGTATGTGGGCCCCTTCGAGATCCTCGAGCGTGTTGGTGCAATAGCCTACCGTTTAGCCCTTCCGCCCAGCTTTCCAGATGTGCATCCCGTATTTCATGTCTCGATGCTCCGCAGATATCTTCATAATCCTTCACATGCGATTCAGCATCCGACGATCCAGCTGGAGCGTGACCTTTCCTATGCAGAACAGCCAGTGATGATCTTGGATCGACAAGTGAAGAAATTGATATCAAAGGACATTCTATCTGTTAAGGTACTTTGGCGTGGCCAGAACCGTGAGGAGGTCACTTGGGAGACCGAAAGCGAGATGATGAAGATGTATCCCCATCTTTTTGAAGGTACGTGTAGTTAGATTTTTGAAATTCGGGGACGAATTTCTTTAAGGGGGAGAGATTGTAACACCTTAGGATATGTTTAGGGAATAATTATATTTAAATATTGGGTTTTTAACAAAAAGTTTACCAAATTGTCTTTTAAATATTTTTCCTAATTTAATAAATATTTTTCCAAAATTTTCCTAGGCTTGCACACACATGTGCATGTAAACTAGGGTTTTTAAAATGATTTATTACCATGATTATTAACCATGGTGGGTTAATCATGGGATTAAGTCTTTTGGGTTTAAATTAAGTTAATTAGTTAATTAGTAGTTGTTTTAATTTGAATTTTTTTATAGGTGTTGACTTGTGAGAGAGAGAGAGGGGGGCATCATGGCTCAATCCATGCTTGCCATTAATGAAGAGAGAGAGAGGAGGGGTGACTTTTGGGTGATGATTTGTTTTGGCTCTCAACTCTCTTTGTTTTTCTCTCAAAACTCTCACACACTCACACACACACACCTACCTCTCAGCTGAAGCCAGAAGCAGCAGCAAACTCCACAGCAGCAGCAACAAGCAGCTCAGCAACAGCAACAGCAACAACAAGCACAGCAGCAACAGCCAGTGAGCAGCAACAGCAACAGCAGCAACTGCAGCTTCTCCCCTTCATTTCTTCTTCTTCCTTCAGCTACCTAGGGTTAAGTATAAGGTATATTTCCTAAACTTATTCCCTAGTTGCTTGGTTAGAGTAGTTTTGCATCGGTTAGTGGTTTTTAGTGCGTTTTAGTGCGATATGAGGTGTTTAGTGGGAACCTTGTGCTAGTGTGGTGTAAATTGGTTTCAGTAGGTTGTTAGTGGGTTGTTGAGACCATATTAACTTAGCTTAACCCCAATTGCACTAAAATACCACCAGTTTTCCAAATTGATGCAAATCCGTCGTTTTTAAGCAAAACTGAGTTTTCTGGAACTGCTTTTGACCCGATGAGTTCTGAGTGAAATTGGGAAGACTGCAGTATAGTGGAGATGTGCTGATACCCCAGATTTAACCCGACCCCCTAACTACTACAGTTGGCCGCCAATTAATTCATTCTGGCCGCCAATTGCGGCCAGATGGGTAGGGTTTGGGTTAGGGTTTGGTCCTGTAGGTGTCTGCTAGTGTGTAGAGTGCTGTGATATATATATTTTTGTAAGTTTAGTTCTGTATAGAAATCTGGGACCAAATACCTGTTTTGCCGTTTTTCTAAACCTTCGCGACACGCGTGATACGTGAGTAGGTTTGGGGCTTCTGCGTATCGCGACGCGTCGGGGTAGTTTCAGGCGCGTGATCACACGTTTTAGCGTATCGCACACACGCGCGATTGGTTCGCGACACGGGTCTCTAGTTGGACCGTAATGTCGCGTTTCTGTGAAATTGAGCTTATGTGTGATATCTGTTATGTGATTCTAGGTTCGCAGGCCAGTGAGACGGACGCTGCGAAGAAGGGCAAGCAAGTTGTTGGATACACTTAGAGCGAGACACGGTGAGTAGATTTCACATCTATGGGGATATCGCCGGCATGGTGTTATGCGTCAGGGCTGATAGGACTTTATTATTATATGTTGCATGTACCCCATAGACTGTCCTCGCATATTGTATTCCCTGCTACATATATATATGCTTAGAACTGATAGAACACCGCACTATTACTAACGGTTTATGTTGCATGAGCACTATTTGCATGCTACACACACACCGTTAGTAATTGCTATGCCACACTCACTGTAGAGCTGCCATGATTACATTGCTGTAGTTCATCTTACATATGATTGGTTATGATTTTCAAGAAATTGGGAGCCGCATGACATCTTTAAGAACGAAAACTATTTTAAAAAGCGGTTTTCCCCTTATACACATACCATGGATTGATTTACATTGTACCCCGCATTGGATTTACTTATTGGTGTTGGATTTCATGCGATTTCTGGTTTTGAGGACCGTGGAATTATTTAAGAAAAGATGCACTATTTTGAAAACCTGGTACCTCGTGATATTATATTTTGGTGCGTCCACCACGCGTTTTCTCGGTGCTGAGACGTGTGCTTGAAACCCGATTCGAGGAGATGGATGATCCGTTTGCGGGTTCGTGGTGGACCCGGTATGGTACCCCGGGGCGAGAACGGTTTCGCTGTGCAGTAGACGATGAGCCCGGCGGAGGGACTACTACCTACCGGTGATTGGTTGGACCTGGCAGTTGTCCGGAGGATACTGACCAGAGTCAAGAGATGGATGCGGGATGATCCGTACTGCCGGGGCCGAGGGCCGATACCGCAGACGGACCCCGTGGGCCGATCCGGACTGACGGAGCCCGATATACGAGGATTTGCGTGTCGATGCTGGACACGAGTATTTTATGATATTTTGGGTGCCGATGTTGGGCACTCGTGATTTCTCAGAGATATACAGGATTTGAGGGCTGATGGGTGTGCCGGCGCCTGAGTGTATTTGGGATTTGGGTGCAGTCTGAGGCACCGATTATTGTTTTCCATGTTGACATATCCATGTTGATGTTATTTACCCCATGCTCAGTATTGATTACTATATACCTTATCCTGTAGCATTTACCTGATAGAGCACTTGCATTACTATTGCATCCACTGTTGGCAGGCATTGATATCATCTGCTGGCATTAGTAGAGCCACGCTATATGTGCATGCTCGCGATCACCTATATATGTTATCTCTATTCACGAGTTGGCAACTCACCCCCGTTGTGCCACAGTATTTGCAGGTTGCCCTTGGGAGTAGTCGCGGCTGGCTGTTTACCGCATCTTTTGGCACAGATACCATTTCTGAGGCGGGTTAGCCTTTTTGCTGTTAGGTGGGTATTGTACGGTATCTGTTATCCTTCAGTTGTATATTGATGTATCTAGTATTCTCCATCTACCTTTCTGTATTGACTTAGAGACAGTTGTGAGGACGATGTGTATGATTTTGTCCTCTGATGTCGAGCTCGCATGTGAGCCGACTTTATTTTATGCAGTCTTACCCTTGGTGATATTGTCCTTGCTTTACTGTGTATTCTTCGCTACGGCGTCGTATATCATATTGTGATGCTTTATTCTTTTCTCTTGTTAATTCTGCGACACCTTGCTTTTACCCGACTTGCGGGACAAATGTTTTTAAAGGAAATGTTGACAAAATTATAAAATTATAACTCTTGAACTAAAAGGGATTTCTACTAAATTAATAAAAGTTTTTCGGACATGTATGACTGTTTTACGGAAATGTTTTAAACCACTCTATATTTATTGGTTTTGATTTCTGGGTTCGGCTTACTTAGCCGCGTTACGCCTGTAGACGTTGTGTGGTTAAGTGCCGGTCACGAGTCGAAATTCTCGGGTCGTGACAGAACATCCCGCAAAGCCTCGACCTTGTGGTGCAGCTGCCTGGCGTATAGTGCCCACTGGAGGAGGAAGTCAATCTATCGTTGTAGAAGGTGGAGGGGGTAAAGCAGTATGTGGAACAACGGTCCCTCCTTGGGATCTACAATCCCGCGTAAAGTGTCCGGGAAGTCCACAACTAAAATATGTAGATGGGGGCCTCTGATCATCGGGATAAGAACTGAACATCTGGCCCTGGGTCCAACCACGTCCGAAACTGCGGCCTGGAGTATATCTGCCTCTACTTCTGCCAAACTGCCTAGCCATTGGCCCAAACGGTCTACTCCTCTTTGGTTCAGGAACAACCACGGCCTCATTCAACCGCTCCTCCACTCGTATCGCTGCATCCATAGCCTGCGCATACGTATCAAAATGCTGGGAGCCTATAGCCAGATACAACTGCGTGTCCAGACTCCTTATGAACCTCTTCACCCGAAGCTCCTCCGTAGGTACTAAGTATGGGGCATAGCGCAACTGCTGGGTGAATTGTAAGTCATAATTGGCCACTGACATACTTGCCGATTTCCGCAACGCTTCAAAACTGCTAGCTCTAGCGTCCCTCACACTCTGTGGAAGAAATCTGGCAAGAAAGACCTCGGAAAACTCGATCCACGACATCGAAGGAAGACCCGTAGCTCGCCCTCTCTCCATCGACTCACACCACTCCTGTGCAAGTCCTTCCAAACGAAAGATAGTCAGCTCAACTGACCTCGCATCAGAACATCGCAATGATCTGCCAATCCTTGCCATCCAATCAAGATAGGACTGAGGATCTTCCGCTACATCGGTCCCTGTAAATACTGGAGGTCTCAACCTCATGAACTCTGCAAGTGATACCTCTATCACTCTCGTCTCTACCAGTGCGACCGTATGCGTGGGCTATACCTCGGACTCTGCCACGGTCGGTGTCGGATCCTGCCTCAGTACTCGAGTGGCCTCAGCTAACTGTCCTACTACTCGTTGCAATCCTAACATGCCCTCCTCTATCCTAGTCATGCGATTTGGAGGAGGAGGATCAACATGCTCATGCACTGCCGGAACGTCCGGTGTCTCAGTCGCCGTCACAGGCGGATTTGCCCTAGCTGCATCTCTGGATATGGCTCGCCTAGCTCGCATAGCCATAGCAACTGGAACAAGAAACGAGAGTTGATAAGGCTTATGAATAGGAACAATCAATAACGGAGAATCAAAGGAAGGACAATTCAGGACATACATCCTAAGGCTAATTAGGCCGAGTGTGGTAACGTAAATATGCCGCGGAACATACGTACGGTACTGCACTCATCCCAATTCACCTACTCCATCAAACCAAAGGTAACCCTAAATCATGGACTCACGTCAACTTATCTGAACTCACTACTTGATTCCGTAAGGTTAATCCTAAGCTCTGATACTAATTTTGTCACGACCCAAAGTTTGGATGTGACCGACACTTAGACTGTATAATATCTAAAGATATGCATACAGTCCAAGTAAGCCGAAAAGCAAGATCAAAATCCTTTTTGCGGAATTCTTTATACAAAAATATATTTTTTTTTTAGTAAAAATCACAGTTTATGAAGTTAAATATTAAACAAGTATAAAGTGTTAAGTTTGGTTGCATCCCTAGTTGGGATCAACAACATCAATAGTGGAGACAAATATCCAAGAGTATAAGACATTAACAGGAATATCCAATAAGTACGAAAATACTAATATATAGAACTAAACCGTCTCATCTGTCAAATAATATACATATAATAATCTCTCACTCTAAGTCATATACATGTCTGATGGATATTTTCTAAATACAAAATACAATACCAAAAGAGAAGGTTACTACATATGTAACCCACCAATCAAAAGATGCGATATAAGCTGCGAAAAGTAGATCTGCCCGGCCGCTAACTGTCCCCTCTACACCTGCAAGGAACTGTGGCACAACGGGGGTTGAGTTGCCAACTCAGTGAATAAACTAACAAATAACGGCTAATAATCTAAATATGACGATCATACTAACTAAAATGTGAACAAGTAAAATGTATGATGGTATGTGGAAAGCATGAATCAGTACTATAAATATCATAACCAAAATGAATTCCCATCATTTATTTCCAATAATTGATATCTTTCCGTGTCCATCATCGACACAAAACTTCCCTTTCTCTCAGGCCTCATTCCTCGAATGACCCTGCAATCAAAACACCGGTCGGTATCATCTAGATATCCTCCGTGTTTCACAACTATCTCCGGTATCGAGTATCCTCGCTAGGCTCGCCCGTCTCAAATGCGGCTATCCTGCCCCTCGGTCTCGAACGGGTCCACCATGTATCCAACTGTATATCTCCCCCACTCAGTATGGATAACGTAAAATCCACGACCGTATATCTCCCCCACTCGGTCCGGAATAAAACCAAATCATAAAACATCTCATGGTGGACATGATACATCAATCATGAAATCACTGGATTTATGTAATAGTATTCAAAACTCAAAAGCATAAATCCTCAATAATACAATTACCTCTTATACCAACATAAAATACTCAAATACTAAATATGATGTTAATGATGCAATTTACTACTGTTATTGGTGTTTAAGATATGATATGAATCATTTTTAACAAGAAATTACTAAGTATAAAAGTGACATGGTAATATCGACGAGGTGTGTGTAACATATAAGATGTGCACGCAGCATAACTCGTCGATACTTGTGCAGTGTCCTAGCAACTAAGCAAAGTATATGTGAATTATGAGTGCATATTATCAATTTAGCATACTAAAGTAAAGCATTTATTTAAATAAAACTACGGGCGTGACACGCCATCTGTACAAAATTTCCCGGTAGATGTTTAGTCTACGCACCGGAAAACGTCGTATCTACTCAAGAATTGCCAACCCTTTTCCTTTTCTCGCTGCCTCCAAAAATCCCGTATTTGAATCTAACATCAAAATTTAACTTATATAAGGAAACGGCTACGCCGACACGGCGAAAATGAAAAACACCCGTTCCTACGTACTTGTTATATTACATATGACTATTCCAAGTTATCATACACTTAACCTTACTGGATTTTAAGCCAAACCTATATCGCGACAGAAAACAGTTCGCGATACGCTTTAACCGTGTCGTATTTTGTATTTTTATATATCTTTTCCGATATTAGCTTCCAAATTGTCTACACAGTTAAACTTGCTTGTTTAAATAATACCAAATTAGCCAAAATCATACACAGAAACCTACTCAACAAGTCAAAACCACCTAGCTTCCTACAAATCCGGCAACGCCGGAATTTCAATATGAGTCGCCGGCCCAATTCCGATCCCGTGGTTTCGTGTTCCTATGGTTTGCTCTAGGTTCAATATACATCATTGTAGCACTGTTTTGTTAAGTTTATTTTTATCTAAACTAAAGCAGATTCAAACAGAGTCTCTTTTTTTTACTAAAATACGATATTATAAAACTTGTTCAGTTTAAATTAAACTAGTTACAGAATTCAATTTCCTACTGTGGTTAAGAATTTTACCTAAAATAATTTGTTGGAATAACACCCTCCAAGATGCACAAGCTCCTTGTCCTAGCTTGATGGTGAGGAAATCCTAGAACATTAGCTTTTCTTCTCCTTCTTCTTGTTCTTCCTTGTTTGTTCTTGATTTATTTTTCTTTCTTTAAATTTTCAGATTTTTAATTAACCAACTGATCTAAACAAGGTTTACATATGGTGATGGGAAGAAGGAGGTGGTAGTAGGAGGTGTCAATGAATTAGATGTGCCCTCTTCATTCAAGAAGGAGGTGTTGGTGTGTGTGTGTGTATGCATGGAAGAGGTGTCATTACCTTATCTCTTAATTTTTTATTTTAATTAGCTACAAAATTCTGAACTAAATGGTTTTCTACCACCTTTTCATTTATACACTTAACAAATTCCGTTTGCACAAGAAACTTAAACTTTACCTAGAAACCCTTCACAACTTATGTTATTATAAAATACCCTTTTTATAAAAATGAAGCTAAAATTCACCTTAAAACCCTTATAACTTATTTATATTGCATACTAAAATTTTTATTTAATTTGTTTTACATAGAACTTATAGAATTGTCTTATTTGCTTTTAATAACCTTTTGAATTATCATTTTATTATTTAATTAATTAATTTTATTTATTTCTAATTTTCAAAATGTTACACCGACCGGAGTCGAGAGATGGATATGGGCCGACCCGTTCTGCCGGAGCCCGAGGGCCGATCCCGCTGACGGAGCCCGAGAGATATGAGGATTTACGTATCGATGTTGGACACGGGTTTCATGATGTTTCAAGTTTCGATGTTGGACACTCATATTCTAAGATTTGATGTGCCATTAATGGACCCACGTTGATATATATCCTCGTATTTACATGCATATGCTTTTATGATATTTACATGCATGAGCTTGTTGTGTCATTGGTAGACACGTGGATGAGATCCATAAGCATATAGGCATTGATTATATGGTGCATGATACCCACATGCATATAGGCATTGATTATATGGTGGATGATACCCACATGCTGATAGGCATTGATTTTGTTATTGGCACATATGCAGTTACGGTCACCCTAGATATCTTAGTATTACCTTTATGATATAGTTGACTTAGGAATCGTTGTTTATTTCGATTTCTACCTGATGATGTTTTCTACTCACGAGTTGGAAACTCACCCCGTTGTGCCATAGTTCTTGTAGGTTGACCGCTTGGATCAGTAGCGGCATCGCCGGCACACAGCTTATTTACGGGTGACTTGCTTTGGTAGGTGGTACATGATGGATCGTGCCACTCTTGTATTATTATTCCTATTGTATCCAGTCAACTCCATCAACCAGAAACTATTATTTGTATAAGTAGTAAGACTTAGCAAGTCCTGTAGTTGCGAGACTTGAGCGATGGATCATATGTTCACTTGGTGGGCTTGCTGTATTGCTTTACATTATTCCTTGTGTTGACCTTCGCCATTGGGCGTCGTATACTTATATTCTGTCTTGTGTGTTGTGACTTCGCCGATTGGCGAAGAGCTAGCTCCCACTTGGGGATGCCTATATATTGTTGTATAACTGTTTTGGTTCAAAATATATAAGGGAGGTGCTGCCCGAAATTTTAAAAGACAAAACATGATTCATTATACCTTTATTTCAAAACTTTAACTCTTCTATTTTCTTAAAAAGGTTTAGATTTCTGGGTTTCGGCTTACTTAATTTACGTTGCGCCTTCAGACGTTGCGTGATTTAAGTGCCGGTCACGAACTAAATTCGGGTCATGACAAATTTGGTATCAGAGCGCTAGGTTTAACCTTGGTTCAAGTCTAGGTTTGACTATGTGGAGTCTAGGGCATAATTTGTTTCGGAACCTAGGCTTGACCTTACGGAACTTAGACTTCAACGGGGGGGTATTAGACCCGAACTTTTGTTACATAGGCTGACCCTGATTGATGGAGTAGGTAGCTTGAGTAGAGTGACGTACTGTACGTATGTTTCACGACATATTTACGATACGATACTCCACTTAAGTGACCTTAGGATGTACATATCTTGAGACTTGTGATTCGCTTTGTTCCCTTGATTATACATCCATTTAAGATCCTTGATTCTATTTGTTTCCATGATCATACTCTCACTGATTCCGTTCCTCCTTATGATCTTGTATTCATTCTGGATCTGTTGATTCTTTTCATCCCTTTGATCTATTTTCATCGATACTTGATTGAGATTCCTGTCACCATGGTTTGAGCGCAGATTTAGCTGTTACTAGTGATGCGGTTAGGGCGAGCTCGTCGTGGACGAGAACTGACCATCGTGTTTTCTGGTGATATGGGAACGTATCGATTAAGTGTTTGTATTGTGACCACTCGTTTGAGGCGAGTGTACGGTTTTGTACCGGATGATCGAGCCATTGTTAGAGGCTTCCTGTTTTGAGAGGACTGTTGATGTACAGCCTACCTCAGGGATTGTGATGTCGTCTACCGTGCAGACAGATGACCCAGCTATTGCTGAGATTGACGAGATATCGCTTCCAGAGCTTACGAGCTGAGATAGCTGGAGATTTCAGGTAGAGATGCGACAGGTGATAGCTACTCTATCTTGAGTTAAGAGACGAAAGTGATTCGTCATATTTGATGCGCCGACGCAGGCCCAGTTGAGTTGAAGATTTCCAGTGTGGAGAATCTTATTCAGATCTAGAGCAGATCGATCCAGAGAGGAGGTTGTTCGTTGGATGCTCGGATAGGAGATCAGTAAGTGGACCAGCTTCAGATAGAGGATCTCACCTAGATGCGTTGTGAGTTGGTCGAGAACAGACGAATATGGAGTATTCCTCCGATGATTGGGATGAGTTCCCGAGGACGTGTTCGGCTAGATATCTTCTACAGAGTGATGAAGAAACCGAGTTCGAGATTTCGAGTCCGTGTGAGGGATTCCAGATCGACTGTAGCCGAGAACCATTGCCGTACGCAAATAGCATGACGTGACATCGAAATGGACGATAACAAAGATGAGTGGAGCAAGTGGTTCATGCGAGATGTTAATGAGATGTTGTTACTCCCCGTTATGATTAGAGATCTGATATGTATATAGAGGAGTTAGGATACGGCCAGTTCCCGAGGAAATGTTGTGCTGAGAACGCAGATGTCCAGAAAGCGAGAAAAGATTATGTAAGAGTAACAGCCTCCGTATAGTTCGGTATAGGCGAGATCGGAAGGGACCTTGAACTGGTTCTTTCCAGGACACTGCTGCGATAAGATTGCACCCAGGATCAGTTGTGTCGTGTGTATTCCGAAGGCCAGAGGCCGACGCCAATGACGTGCTGCTTTACGAGTGGTTATACTAATTGGCCGAGAGATGACCAGAGGAGTGCCAGAGCAGAATCGTTTCCGTCAAGAAACCTGACCGGGACGACGAACCAATGGATTGTGAGATTGGTAATCCACAAAGAAAATGAGGACCTAGGGACAGAGGACACTAGCCCGTGGGCAGGAGGCAAGCGGATGTTCTTGCTCTGCCTGTTTTGGGCACACCGACATTTTTCGACATTGTAGGAAGTGTACCTCAATGTCATTTGTTGCGATTTGCGTTAGTGATCTGAGTACCACGCTTATATCGCTTGAGTTTGAGTTTCATGATATTGTTTTCATGCACCATGGCTGCACCTATTGGGTATTTACATTTTGTCCATAGTTATTGCACATGAGATATGTTTTATACACCGTTGTGTTGGTTTATAATTTATGCATATTTATTGCACTGGAAATTGGTTTTGGGCCTTGGCTGCACGTGTTTATGATTTCATGGATTTCAAACGGTTGATTTGATTTTGTGCATATGGTATGCACTCGATTTGATTTCTGCACTTGGTATAGCTTACATATGCTTGCAGTGCATTGATACGTGTTTTGTGCGCGTAGTTGCATACGTTTATGATTTTTATACACCTTGGTATACTCGGTGTAGTTTTCATACGCATTTGAGTTAATGATGAGTTTCCGTGCATTTGTTGCACTAGATTTGTATTTCGTGCACTGCATGCACCGGATTTGTATTTCGTGCAGTGGATCACCCGATTTGTATTTTGTGCATTTGTTGCACCAGATTCGTATTTCATGCATTTGTTGCACTAGATTTGCATTTCATGCGTTTGTTGCAGCAGGTGGGTATTTCATGCATTGGTTGCACTAGATTTATACTTCGTACATTGGTTGCACCCGATTTATGTCTTTAAGCATTCCTTTTACTAGATTTGTGTTTTCGTGCGTGTGTATACTGTTGGAGATAGTGCCCTCAGAGTCAATTATTGGATCACAGGCACGTGATTGCAATG
Organism: Agapanthus africanus; assembly: GCA_030015575.1. Lineage (NCBI taxonomy): Eukaryota > Viridiplantae > Streptophyta > Magnoliopsida > Asparagales > Amaryllidaceae > Agapanthus > Agapanthus africanus. The sequence goes on along the minus strand of CM057337.1, from coordinate 462,114,583 downwards.
ATTGAGGGAGGACCTATCCCGGTAGGACAGTCTTACTCAAGATGATAGTATGCTATCTGGTTTACCTTTATCATCGTGTACTGCTTTAGGTGACCTGACATGTCACTATTGCACGTTGATAGAGCCCCTAGGATTCTTGCTTGACTACCAGCAGTATGATGGCGATCATATACGTGGGAGCTGGTAGTCTATAAGCACATCCTTAAAAGGTCCCTAGTCGTAGGAGTTTCGAGACGGGGCATCGATACTCCATTAGTAGACTAGTGTATACAGTCGAGACCCCGACGAGGGGCGGTGGCCGGTCTGACAAGCCACTGGTGTCAGTTGGTTCACCTAAGATGTATACAGGTGCTCATTGGGTTATGAGTACACCGGACAGGACTCGCCGGGAACCTGCTAGTTGGGCTTATACCTGACGTCAGATAGCAGTTCCCTGGTGACATGTGTACAGGTTAGTTCATCGACCTGAGGATCGTCATTTGTCTCGTGTGAGTTCCCACTGTGCTTTGATTACTACCCTACCACGGCTCAAAGGAGTCGTGCAAACAGGTTTTAGTTGGGTACAGTCCCGAGCCACATGGAGGCAGTGAGCGGATCTTCAGGGGTTCGTCTCTCCCGGTATTGGGGGTGAGGTCGCGCTGTGTCTAGGAGAGCCATTACGCAAAGCCCTCAGCCGAGGCAGGAGATTTACTGGTAGGTATTCCAGTAGTATCTCAGGGCGTTCTGTGCTACACTCCGACATGACTTGTACCGCTTTTGGGGGTCTGACTTTTACCAACCCCCTAGGCCCGACATGCGATGCTCATAGACGAACGGACCGGACTGTACGGATATTGTCACTGACAGGCTCAGTAGGGTGTCAGGATGAGTTCGCTCATCGGCGTCCCTTTTGGTCAATAGCTGGTGGCCCGTCACGTATTGGCTGATACCTCTGACGTGCTAGTGGTTAAATCCACAGCCATAGTATTGACGAGTCTTTAGAGTCCACCACACATACAGTTAATCAAGCTTTCGGGCGAAACGCTGTAGAGGCCGTATGGAGATATGGCAGGGTCCGATCAGATACGTGCGGTATTGCACGGATCAGGATCGGACGGTTTGTACTAGTGGCCGTATGGTTATATGGCAGTGTTCGATCTGATACGTGCGGTATTGCACGGATCAGGATCGAACGGATTTTACTAGCCGGCTTTGGCTTAAGCCGGTCCTAGTTTAGTACAGTGTAGATTTTGTCTCATTGCATTTGTATCCGGTCGGAATACAGATGCGGGTGTGTATGCACAGTATCGGGGTTTTCCTGTAATTTATTACGGGACCAGTTTTCTGGAGTTGCCAGTTTGCATTCCGTTCCGGCCGGTTTTCCTTTGTTCTTTCCCGGCCGGACTTTTCTGATGGAGGGGGTAATTTGCAGTTTTGCAAATTACATTTGGTGGAGGTTTTATTTGTAAAAGTATTTATTATGAAAGCATCTTTTATATTCCTTTCTTTTCTATCATCATTTCTTGAAAAGGTGATTAGGATTGATTTTAAGCTTGATGTGAGATTGTGATGATGGTGTTAGGATATGGTCACCCACTCCTTTTTCCTACACTCACCTCCCTTCATGTTTATGTGTTCATATTGTTTCCTCCACCATTCTTCTTCTCACTTGATGAATATGATAAGTTTTTCATGAGAGGAAAAAGAAAGAGAGAAGAAGAAGGAGAGAGTTCTTCATTCTTGAGAGTTTCATCTTCTTGATTTCATTCATGCTAGAAAAATGCAAGCACCATTTTTCTTATCTCATTTCCTCCATCAAGGCAAACAAACCCCAAGTGAGACACTACACTACACATTCTACAGCATATCTTGAGCATGTCGAGTTGCCGGCTTCATGCTCGAGTTGCCTCGGTATTGAGGCGGGAGCCCGTAAAAGACGCAGGCGTTGTGGTGCCCTTTCCGGCGAGGAGGCGACGATGTGGAGGCAAGACTTTCCGCGGGAGATCGGGACGATGACAAGAAGACCGGAGGACTCGGATCACTCGGTATACTTCTCACCCTATCTCTTGATTGCTAGCATTAGGTTAATGGTTACGATCCGGGTTTTCTTTGTCCGCGGTAGCGCCGTTTTCCGAGTAAGGAAAATTTTTGATTCCGTAATTTGGCCTCGAGTAAGACGGCCGGGGCGCTGCCGTGGCGCAACATATACTTGATATTCGTTTTCATGCATGATACTGCACTAGATGTTTTAAACGAACCTGACACACTTGGGTTGGATATTTGCGCATATTAGGCGCTTGGTATTGGAATTCGTGCATGTTGGATGCACTTGACTTAGATTTTATTCGTGCACGTCGGATGCACTTAATTTAGCTTTCATTTGTGCATGACGGATGCAGTTGATTTGGATTTTCACGCATGTTAGGTGCATGATATGAGATGTGATTTGTGCACACCGGATGCACTCGATTAGGATTTTTATTCGTGCATGCTAGCTGCACTGGATTGAGACTTTTGTGCACAACATATGCACTAGATGTTGTCGTGCACACCCGTTGCACTGGACAAATGTTTTCATGCACACTTGTTGCACTGGACAGATGCTTTCGTGCACATCCGTTGCACTTAGTTTTGCTTTTGTGCATATCGTGGCACTTGTATTGGATTTGATTTCCGTGCGCACCGGATGTACGTGATGTTGGATATGTCTTTGGAGGCTGATTTTGCTCTTGAGCGCTTTGTTTTCATGATGGGTACTATATTATGTAGTAGCCGAACAGGACTGATCTGAGGACAGTGCTTGAGTACTTTGCATGCATAAAAACTTTACTAAGAGGTTTTCAAAAAAGGAGCCATAGTCTCGCTATTTCTTACGTGTCCGCGAGCGACACGAACGTTTACCTTTTGGGATATTTTAAAAGGGCGGAACGTATATTTTGGCAAAACATATATAGACATACATTTATTACTTCATAAATGAGCGTCCGTCACTTGGGCCGTGAGTTACGCATCACACGGCGATTTATAAAAGATTTTGCGTATGTTTTATTCATTTATAAGAGCTTTTTCCAAGGATGCGTACTATAACCATATTATAGTATTTGACTTGTGCATATGGGATTTCAGTAGTGGATTTCGATATCTGTATCTCCATTGTAACTCGGATCATTTGCATGCAAATCCGATGATTTGCATGACTCTTAACAGAGTTCGATTTCGAGTTTCGTACTCGTTTTCAGGCGTACATGAGGCGCTACGTTATTTCTAGATCTTCCGTGATTTCGAAGCCCCGTTGATTTGAGTTGATTATTGAAATGTTTTAGCATTTGGGGGTTTAAATTTAAATTTGGGGACCGAATTTATTTAAGGTGGGAAGATTGTAACATTTCAGAAATATAAAATATTATTTTTGTAAATTTAATATTAAAATAATATATTCCGTGAAAACTATTTGATTTGCGAATAGGGATTTTTCGTAAAGTGGTATAAGTATATACCAGTATTTGGAAATGTATCGGAGATTAAAATGATTTATTTATTTTAATGATATTTATCGGATTTTTGGTCAAATCCGTGTTTTCATATTTTTCCGTGACTTGTACACCGTGTCATGTGCATGTTGGGTTGTAACTTGTGTGTTTTGAGAGTTAGAGAAATTAAGTGGAAGAGAAAGGAAAAGAAAAGAAAAGAAAGAGTGAAGTGTGAATGGAATAAAAATAGATGCCATGGACAAAATGGATATTTATGAGAGGTGAGTGTAGGAGAAAGATATTTATGAAGAGAGTGAGCCTAAGGCCTTAACTTGCTGCCCCTTTCCTTCATCTCCTCCATTGTTTCCTCTATTAAATTGCTTCAAGCTCATTCCCCTCACTACATCCATGCATCATTTTCATTTCCTTGCCAAAACCCTATGCAACCTTCACATAAAACATGCACAACACCATTCTAAAGCCTTAGAACCTTTCAAGTTCGGATTTTGGAGACTTGAGCAACTCAAGAATGTTCTTTGGTTGCTATTAAGGTAATCCTTTCACCTTAGTTTAGAGTTTGTGCTTAATATCGTATTTTTTAGTTAGAAATTGAGTTAATTAGGTTTTTGATTTTAGAAAATTGCAAGTTGCTGTCTAGTGGCCATTTAAGGTGTAATGAGTGTTTAAAAGACCTTAGGGATTGATTCCTTGGCCTGGAAATGAGTTTAGAACCCAAAATACGAAGTTTGAAATTTTCCGTGTCGGTTTTGTGAAACCTTATAGCCTACAGGGAATCTGGAACTATCTGGGATTTTTACAAGAAAATCAAACAAGACCACTAACCAAGATAGACCACTAGAAGACTACCACAGAAGTAAGAGCACGTTTGGGGTTCATTTGGCCGGCGAGACCTGATTTGGAGGGTGTGTCGCCGGATTTTTGGTGAGTTCTGGTGATGAGATTTTACCTGTAGCTCACTTACCCTATAACCTATTCCGTATACTTGTTTGTTTAGTCCCAATTGACCCGAGTCAAAATCTGGGAGTGCTTTCCATTCTTGCTGGATTAGTGTTATGCGATGTATGGAATTTTGGGGTTTGGTTTTTGAGATTCGGATTGCGTCGTTGGATGTTTATACGTCAACGGATGAGGGTTGTTTGGTTGTTTTTGGCACGTGAAGCTATAGGTTCTAACCTATAGGCAATTCATATGCCGTATCGGTTTTCGGATATTGATTGTGTTTGCATTTCGATAGTGTATTGATTGTAGGTACTTCACGTGGACTTCCAAGATGACGAAGCACATCGACTTCAGCTAAGCGAGAGTTTAGCAGGTGAGTAGATTTATATCTACGGGAGAAGTTGGGTGTATGGCGTATAACACCGCCGCAAATTATTATGGAAACCGATATATATATATATATATATATATATATATATATGGTTAAGGAAACCATGTTAGAAACTTATGGATATGGTTAAAGTATTAGTAGGAGACAATATATACAATGACTTAAGTTTTGTGTATTGTTAGTGTGACATGATAAGATAGAATGTATACGTAAGATGACTTGATGTGAGATATTAATATGATGAAAGAGTATACGATGGATATGATGACTTGGTGTGATAAGTCATTACATGGATGCGAGTCGATATGTGATAGTTGATACCTTTGCTGGTCTCACGATATGAGATTGATACGGATATGACCTGGGATATAGGTATATATATATATATATATATATATATAATGTTGTGAATCTTGAGTGATATACCGTATGATGGATTGTACCGTACGTGATGTTTTGATGCTAGATGCCGATTGATAGATTCACCGACTCGGATAAATTGTAGACATGTATACTTGTAGCTTTTCGCTTACGATGTACTTTATGCTACGTTTATGATATTCGCATTGCATTGCATATACCTGTGCTAGTACACCTACACCATTATTGATGATGCGTATATTACACTTACACAGATTGGCTGGCTCACACACCTTCATCATCGATAATTACTATATCACTTACACAGTAGAATTGCTATATCATGCTATGATATATTGCTATGCTTACATCACTATGCTATGTTGCTTGATATACTTGCTATATTCACATCATTTCGATATATTGCATGATATGCATATATGCTCATATTTCGGTTATATGTTGGCATACATCATGCTTTACAATTATATGCATTGAGATGTTGTTCTCATGTGGTTTATGGATTTGAGAACTGTGGTATTATTTCAAGAAAGTATGCATTGTTTTGAAAACCCGGTTTATCTTGATATGATATTTCAGTGCGTCCACCATGCGTTTTCTCAGTTTTGAGACTGTGATATGTGAAAATCGATTCAAGGAGTTGGATGATCCGTTTGCAGGTTCATGTTGGACCCGATATAGTTCCCCGGGGTGAGAAATGGTTTTTGTGGTGTAGACAATGTGCCTGGCAGGGAGAGTACTACCAACCGGTGATTGGTTGGACCTGGCGGTTATTTGGAGGATACCGACCGGAGTTCAGAGATGGATATGGGCTGACCCGTTCTGCCGGAGCCCGAAGGCCGATCCCGCAGACGGAGCCTAAGAGATATGAGGATTTACGTGTTGATATTGGACACGGGTTTCATGATGTATTGAGTGTCGATGTTGGACACTCAGGTTCCATGATTTGATGTGTCATTGATGGACACACGTTGATGTATATCCTCGTATTTACGTGCATATGCTTTTATGATATTTACATGCTTGAGGTTGTTGTCTCATTGGTGGACACGTCGATGAGATCCACATGCATATAGGCATTGATTATATGGTGGATGATACCCACATGCATATAGGCATTGATTATATGGTGGATGATACCCACATGCTGATAGGCATTAATTATGTTGTCGGCACATATGCAGATACGGCCGCCCTAGATATCATAGTATTACCTGTAGGGTTCCCAGGCACGCTAATGAGGTCTCACAAGGCATCAAACATGGCCAATTCAAATTTTACAAGTGCCGAGAAACCCTAATACGGATCCTTAACTAGATTTATAGGCGATGCGAAGGAAGTAAACAACTTTAACTCTAAAGGAAAGGGGCTACAACCTTTGCAGATCCGGTCCTTGTTGGAGATAGTGCCCTCAGAGTCAATTATTGGATCACAGGCACGTGATTGCAATGATTGAGGGGAGGACCTATCCCGGTAGGACAGTCTTACTCGAGATGATAGTATGCTATCTTGTTTATCTTTATCATCGTGTACTGCTTTAGGTGACCTTACGAGTCGCTATTACACGTTGATAGAGCCCCTAGGATTCTTGCTTGACTGCCAGCAGTATGAGGGCGATCATATACGTGAGAGCTGGAGTCTATAAGCACATCCTTAAAAGGTCCCTAGTCGTGGGAGTTTCGAGACAGGGCATCGATACTCCAGAGTAGACTAGTGTATACAGTCGAGACCCCGATGAGGGGCAGTGGCCGGTCTCACAAGCCACTGGTGTCAGTTGGTTCACCTAAGATGTATATAGGTGCTCATTGGGTTATGAGTACACCGGACAGGACTCGCCGGGAACCTGCTAGTTGGGATTATACCAGACGTCAGATAGCAGTTCCCTGGTGACATGTGTACAGGTTAGTTCATCGACCTGAGATCGTCATTTGTCTCGTGTGAGTTCCCACTGTGCTTTGATTACTACCCTACCACGGCTCAAAGGAGTCGTGCAAACAGGTTTTAGTTGGGTACAGTCCCGAGCAACATGGAGGCAGTGAGCGGATCTTCAGGGGTTCGTCTCTCCCGGTATTGCGGGTGAGGTCGCGCTGGGTCTAGGAGAGCCAGAACATGAAAAGTCCTTGGCCAAGGCAGGAGATTTGCTGGTAGGTATTCCAGTAGTATCTCAGAGTGTTCTGGGCTACACTCCGACATGACTTGTACCGCTATTGGGGGTCTGACTTTTACCAACCCCCTAGGCCCGCCATGCGATGCTCATAGACGAACGGACCAGACTGTACGGATATTGTCACTGACAGGCTCAGTAGGGTGTCAGGATGAGTTCGCTCATCGACGTCCCTTTTGGTCAATAGCTGGTGGCCCGTTATGTATTGGCTGATACCTCTGACGTACTAGTGGTTAAATCCACATCCATAGTATTGACGAGTCTTTAGAGTCCACCACACTCAGTTACTCAAGTTTCGGGCGAAACGCTGTAAAGGCCGTATGGAGATATGGCAGGGTTCGATCAGATACGTACGGTATTGCACGGATCGTGATCGGACGGTTTTTACTAGCCGGCTTTGGCTTAAGCTGGATCCTAGTATTAGATAGTGTAGTTTTGTCTCTTTGCGTTTGTGTTCAGTGGGAATACAAATGCGGGCATGTATTTGCAGTAGCGGGGTTTTCCTGTAATTTATTACGGGATCAGTTTTCTGAAGTTGCCAGTTTGCATTCCGTTCCGGCCGGTTTTCTTTTATTTCTTCACGGCTGGACTTTCTGTAGAGGGGGTTATTTGCACATTTGCAAATGACATTTGTGGAGGGGCTTTCTTGCTTATGTGAGTCATCATGATTGTTCTCTCATGATGAGATTCTTTTCTTGTCCATTCTTTGCTTTCATGTGATGGTTTAGTGATTTGATGAGATGAGAAGTGGGTGTGACCTTTTTCCTTGCATTTATCTTTTCTTTTCTCCATGATAATTTTCATTCCATTATCTCCACCATGGAGAAGAGGGGCCGGCCACACTAGGGAGAAGGGAGAGGTTTCATTTTAGTGAGGGAAAATGTATTCATCTCATTTTTCATGCTACCAAATTCCTAAGCTCATTTCCATAGTTGCTTTCTTCACCTCCACCAAATCATGGCAACCTCATAACCCCAAAAGAGACAAGCTTCTACACTATTCTACAGTAAATCTTGGACGCGTCGGCTAGCCATCTTCACGCCCGAGTTGCCTCGGTCAAGAGGTGGGAGCCCATAAAAGGATTCCGGCTACGTGGTGCCCTTTCCGACGAGGACGTGACGGACGGAGAATCCGCGAGGAGATCGGAGTGGAGACGAAGACTGAAGGACACGGATCGCTTGGGATAGCTTCTCTACTCTTTTCTTGTTTGCTAGTTGCTAGGTTAATGGCCCGATCCGGGTGAAAAGTGCGCGGTGGTGCCGGTTTGCTAGTTTGCAAAAGTTTTTGTTTCCGCGTTTCCGGCGTCGGATCGACGGCCGGGGCACCGCCGCGGGCTTACAGTCCTCCATCTCCATGGCTCCGTGATGAAGTCCCCTCGCTGTCTAAATCGAATCCATGACTCTAGTATCGGCTTCATCGGAGAAATGGGCGGGCTAGGTCGTCGACTTCGATGCCGAAGATGATCTACGTCGAGGAATCAGAAGATCAAGCTCCCACTTCACCAAGTCATGAAACTTGTGAAGAAAACACCCTATACTACTTGGCAAGAGGTAGAGGATGAAGAAATAGGAAGTGGGTTCACTTTAGAATTGGATTTCTCACTCATTTTCACAAGTTGCCATTGATGGAGGCAAGCTTTCTTCATTGTTGAAGATGAAGAAGAAGAAGAAAGAATATATGATAAGAATTATTTTCAAAAAGAAAATAATATGAATACTTATCATATACTAACCATGGTTAGGTGTAGAGAATAGACTATGGTTAATTTGAATGGTTAGGGTTAAGCATGAGACAAGAATGGTGGACCTGTTCAAAGCTTCATGAAGCTTCAACAAGCAAACAAAGAAAGCCACCATTCTTTATTTATCCTTTCCAAGATGAAAAAATAAATAAATGAATAAGAAAAATGTAAACCCTAATTATTAACTTAACCATGGTTTAATTCTTTACACAAACCCAAGTGATCTTGTATCATCAAACATGATACAAAGAAGTGCACAAAAGTATATCACATATACAATGTGCATTTCAAGTGAGAAAATCCATTTAAATGAACCAATACTAGTTAATGCAAAGTAATATATCAAATATATAATTATGCATTAAATCATTAAATCAATACTTGATTTAACGATCCGGTCATATCGCATATAACCGACTAATATCCAATGTATCGGCTTATCGAATCAATCCTTGATTCGATAACTAGGTTATATCGCATACAACCATTCGATACATTCATCGCGAGAATAGAATACGGTATCACATACATGCATTATTCTCGGTCCCGCACATATCTCATATGCGCTCCTATTTCGTTTCGCTTGAGCCAGGAAACCTCTGTGTAGGACTCTAAAGACTCGTCAATACGCCGGCAGCAGGTGATGATCATATCAAACACCCACATGCCGCAAGCGGTCTGCTAAACTTAACGGCCACCCGGGTATTGAGCGATCAGAAGATCGACGAGCAAGCCCGTTCAAACTCCTGTGAATCAAACCAGTAACACTTACCGTACAGTCCTGTCTGTTTGTCTGATATGTCGCATATCTCGCCTAGGGGTGGTAAACGTCAGACCCCAATAGCTCGATAAGTCATGCCGACGTAGGGTCCATAACATTCGTGAAACTACTGATAACTCTTACCAGTATATCACTGCAACCCTGGCCAGGGATTTCCTGTTATGGCCAGTCGAGCATAGCGCAACATCAACCCCCAATACCGGGAGAGACGAATCCCCTCCTATCGCTCATTGCCTCCATGTGAATCGGGACTGTACCCAAAAACCACCTGTTTGCTCGACTCAGTAGAGCAGTGGTAGGGTGGAAATCAAAGCACAGTGGGAGACACACAAGACTCTATGACGATCTCGGGTCAACAGACTAAGCTGTACCAGTGTCACCAGAGAACTGCCATCTGACGTGATGTATAATACCATCTGGGAGTTCTCGGCGAGTCCGTTCAGTGTACCCAGTCTCCACTGAGCACCCACATACCATCTCTGATGTCAAACACCAATGGATATGGGATCATCCATCGCCCATCACATGGGTCGAGAAGATATACGCTAGTCTACTCTGGAATATCGATGCCCCGTCTCGATATTCCCACGACTAGGAACATTGAAGGATGTACTCATGGACTACCCAGGCCCCACTAGTATGATCTGTATCATAGTCCTGGAAGTCGAGTACACATCCTAAGGGCTTTATCAACATGTAACAGAGAGACAGAAAGTATACTTGTTAAGATAAAGAGCAACCAGATAGCGTACTATCATGTCGAGCAAGAAAGTCCTACCTATATATGTCCCAGCATCCACTACAATATACATCCAATGTACAGTAATGGCCTCTAGGGCATACATATAACTAACAATCTCCCACTTACACTAAGGCCATCTGTAGCAGTAGTTGTAGTATCTAATACTCAACCATCCCCCATAAGTCTCTCTATGGGAAAAGGCCTTTATGAGTGGATCCGCCGTGTTGTCCTCTGAGTCTACTCTCCTAACCTCGATCACCCTGGAGATCAACTTGTTGGATATAGTGCCCTCAGAGTCAATTATTGGATCACAGGCACGTGATTTCAATGATTGAGGGGTGGACCTATCCCAGTAGGACAGTCTTACTCGAGATGATAGTATGCTATCTTGTTTATCTATATCATCGTGTACTGCTTTAGGTGACCTTATGAGTCGCTATTACACGTTGATAGAGCCCCTAGGATTCTTGCTTGACTACCAGCAGTATGAGGGTGATCATATACGTGAGAGCTGGAGTCTATAAGCACATCCTTAAAAGGTCCCTAGTCGTGGGAGTTTTGAGACAGGGCATCGATACTCCAGAGTAAACTAGTGTATACAGTCGAGACCCCGACGAGGGGCGGTGGCCGGTCTCACAAGCCACTGGTGTCAGTTGGTTCATCTAAGATGTATATAGGTGCTCATTGGGTTATGAGTACACCGGACAGGACTCGCCGGGAACCTGCTAGTTGGGATTATACCAGACGTCAGATAGTAGTTCCCTAGTAACATGTGTACAGGTTAGTTCATCGACCTGAGATCGTCATTTGTCTCGTGTGAGTTCCCACTGTGCTTTGATTACTACCCTACCACGGCTTAAAAAGGTCGTGCAAACAGGTTTTAGTTGGGTACAGTCCCGAGCCACATGGAGGCAGTGAGCGGATCTGCAGGGGTTCGTCTCTCCCGGTATTGGGGGTGAGGTCGCGCTGTGTCTAGGAGAGCCAGAACATGAAAAGACCTTGGCCAAGGCAGGAGATTTGCTGGTAGGTATTCCAGTAGTATCTCAGGGTGTTCTGGGCTACACTCCGACACGACTTATACCGCTATTGGGGGTCTGACTTTCACCAACCCCCTAGGCCCGCCATGCGATGCTCATAGACGAACGGACCGGACTTTACGGATATTGTCACTGACAGGCTCAGTAGGGTGTCAGGATGAGTTCGCTCATCGACGTCCCTTTTGGTCAATACCTGGTAGCCCGTCACGTATTGGCTTATACTTCTGACGTGCTAGTGGTTAAATCCGCAGCCATAGTATTGACGAGTCTTTAGAGTCCACCACACTCAGTTACTCAGGTTTCGGGTAAAACGCTGTAGAGGTCGTATGGAGATATGGCAGGGTTCGATCAGATACGTGCGGTATTGCACGGATCGTGATCGGACGGATTTTATTAGCCGGCTTTGGTTTAAGCCGGATCCGAGTATTAGATAGTGTAGATTTTTTCTCTTTGCATTTGTGTTCAGTGGGAATACAAATGCGGGCATGTATATGCAGTAGTGGGGTTTTCCTGTAATTTATTACGGGATCAGTTTTCTGAAGTTGCCAGTTTGCATTCCGTTCCGGCCGGTTTTTCCTTTGTTCCTTCACGGCCGGACTTTTCGTTGGAAGGGGGTTAATTGCAAGTTTGCAATTAACTTACTTGTGAGGGGCTTTCTTGCATTTGTGGCTTTATGATGAGACTAGCATCATGATGAGATTCTATTCTAGTCTTTTTCATTGCTTTTCTTGTGTTGGTTTTTGAGTGGATTGAAAAGGAATTTGGTGTGACCATTTTTCTCTTCAATTATTCCTTCCTTGCTTTATTTGATCCATAACCCATACCCATTTCCTAAGGGGGGCCGGCCACCATTCTTGAGAGAGAGAAAGAGGTTTATTTGAGTAAGGGAAAAATGTTTCATCTCATTTTTCATGCAACCAAATTCCTAAGCTCACTTCCATAGTTGATTTCTTCACCTCCACATCATCCATGGCAACTTCTTGACCCCAAAAAGACATAGACTACTATACTATTCTACAGCATATCTTGGACGCGTCGGCTAGCCAACTTCGCGCCCGAGTTGCCTCGGTCAATAGGTGGGAGCCCGTAAAAGATTCCGGCTACGTGGTGCCCTTTTCGACGATGAGGCGACAGACGAAGTATCCGCGGGAGATCGGAGTGGAGACGAAGACCGAAGGACATGGATCGCTTGGTATAGCCTCTCTACTCTTTTCTATTTTGCTAGTTGCTAGGTTAATGGCCCGATCCGGGTGAAAAGTGCGCGGTGGTGCCGGTTTGCTAGTTTGCAAAGTTTTTGTTTCCGCGTTTCCGGCGTCGGAACGACGACCGGGGCGCCACTGCGGACTTACAATGGTATCAGAGCCACGCCATTAACCATGCCTAGCTTGCTCTAGTATGTTTAGAACTCGATCGAACAAAAATCCCCGAAAACCGTATTTTCAATGCATTGTGTTTTCTGTCGAAATTTTTTCTGCTCCAAAAATTTTTCAGGTCGTTGCAGAAACACAAGCAGACAATTCTAAGAATTCTGGTAAAATTTGGAGCAGTGATTCGTCAGTAAGACCGCGGAAACGCGGCCAAACCCCTGGTTTGGCCGCGGTTCCGCTGTGGTAAGGTGTCCTCACTGCACCAAAATTTCCCAGTAGGCTTTAGACTTGGAAATAGGGGTTTTGGGACATTCTTTTTGGGCCCAGATTTTCTGTAAGTGCTACAGTACTGCTTGGGGCCCACTTTGATAAATTTGTTCGATCGGATATTTTAAACATGCTAGTTCACAGTATTTACATTATATCTGCGACCGTGAATGTCACTTTATCGGTAAATCCAGTCTATCTGCTATAGCCCTTTTAGACGGATTTACGAACGAGACATTCACGTTGATGTTCTGTGATTGTGCTGTGTTGTTGCGGATCGGTCGTGGGGGATAGCCTGGATGCAATGTTAGTACAGTTCTGTTTTATATGTACATTTGTTATTGCGGGGCGAGCGTCCGACATGTGGACTGCCGTCACTGCCTGTTTGTATTATTCTTTTGGGGCATGACCAGGTTGCGGTCGATGTACCCGTTGTATGTATATTTTACTTACTGTACTAGGATTGACCCAAGGATGGGTGCCCAAGTTACCGGATTCCGTGAAGTGCTGGGTGGTCCATTCACGTTGCTGAAGGGGGCTGCCTCGCTTCAGGTTTTGGCGGGTAACTTGCCGCGCCCGTAGGGGTCTAGGATTTTCATTGCACAGGCTATCCACACGACCAGAGGAACGTCGGGTTTCAGTAGCGGCTCTGTGAAACCCGGGGATCCCAGATATCTGTATTATTCTGTGATGCTGTACTTTTCTGTGCTGTTGCATTTTATCACGCCTTGAGCGAAAATTATATATTATATATATACTAGTAGATGTTGTATATGTTTTGCATCTGCGCTAGTCCAGTCCCCGCTCTGTCGTTAGTTAGCTAACCTAACGGGTGATGACGGGACCCAGTGACGAATGCGGATGGCATATACGTATATCAGTATATTTTCGTTCTTTGTGGTGTGACCAATTGATGGGACTGCGTTGATTCGGATCAATGCAAGATTAAAAAACCTATTCTGATGTTGTTGGAACACTTTTCAAAAAGCTGTTATTGCAAGGGCGTTCTCTTTTGTTTTGCATCGTGGTATTCAGTTAGAATATCCTGCTCCTCAGTCGACGAGGCAAGGGCCGAGATCCCTTCACCGGGAGTGACCCCTTGGACAGAAGTTTGCGTCAGGGAAATAACTTCATTATAGCCGATTGCTTTTGCTTTGCATCGTGGTATTCAGTTGGAATATCCTGCACCTCATTCTACGTGGAAAGAGCCGAGATCCCTTCACTGGGAGTGACCTCTTTAGCAAAGGTTTTCGTCACTATATTTTTATAAAGCTATCTGTTCCTTTAACGATATCAAGTTCATTACGTTAAAGGTTTTCGCCAGAAACCATTTGTAGCCCTCCGTCGTTTCATATGAATAGTCAATAGTATTCAAGCTGTGTATGTTGGCCAAAGTCAAGGCACAGTGTTTGGTAGCTATTGGGTATTCATATGCAGCATAGATAGATGCGTTGGTTTGGGACAGTCGTACTGCCATTTTGGCCAAAGTCAAGGGTAGGTACGGGTGGGTTCAAATTAACCTGGATAATGACGGGTAGAACTTGACATGTGACTTTTGATATGTTGGCCAAAGTCAAGGTCATAAGAGCATGGGGTAAAAATCCACATCGGGAGTTTCAAAAGAACTGAAACTTGCCAGATATGCGCATACCTTCTGGAGTGTGATAGCGTGAGCGGATTCCGTCACGTTATCATGCGATGATAGTTGGATCCCGATTCCCACTGATGAGTTGGTTTACTCCTCGGGTGATCCCGGCTAATTCTTCTTTCAGGTTTGGGGAAGAATTTGACGTTACAGTGGGAGGTTTCCAGATTAGATAAAGTAATAACCATTCTGATCTAGGTTAGAGTGCACGCTGAGTGTTTTTTCTCTCTCTCTCTTTGGCAGCGACCATTGACCCGACCCTAGACTATGACTCAGTGACCAAGTTTACCGAACCTTCTTAACACTGGCTTTTGGATTGTCAGAGTTGCAAACCTCATTGCCACTCCTACTTTTACCCTTTTCTCCAAGACACCCCGTATTACTACAAACGTCCACTTCCATTGGAAAAAACCATCGTATGGTTATATACGAACTCGAAGGATTTTATTCGAGGATGGTTTCCGGTTCTGGAGAAAACGAATAGGACTATTCTGTTGTCTTTTCATTTTACCTTCTCTCAGGTTGCGAGTACTCCTTGGTTTAGGAGACAGTACACCTATTATGCAAATTGGATAGTCTTCTTCCAAACCTTAGGCTGGTGCCTACCGGTAGGGAGTGAAGAAAACCAATTAGCCTAAACGGTGTACAGAAGGTATTGAGTTAAGACAAAGAAAGGGATTAGTAAGAGGGCAAAGTAAATTGCGACTACTATTCACGACCAAACCAAGTATTTCTTCGCCAATCCTATATCACCTTTGTATTTCTCCAGGACACTCCATATCACTACGAAGATCCCAAGTTTATTGGATAATCCATCGTATGGTTATATACGAACTCGAAAGGAACTTGTTCCAGTTCGGGGATGGATCCTGGTTCAGGAGAAATAGGAATAAGGTTTATTCGGTTGTCTTTTATCTTCACCTTCTCTCGCATTGCGAGTTCTCCTAGGATTAGGACAGTACACCCATTATGCTTATTGGATAGTCTTCTTCCAAACCATAGGCTGGTGCCGAACGGTAGGGAAGGAAGAAAACCATTTGGCCTAAAAGGGTGTACAGAAGGTAATGACTGAAGACATATAAAGGGATTTGGAGAGGTGGCAAAGAATTATACGGTTACAGTTGTGAATCTGGATAATGGAAGAGGCATTACTAGGAATACCAGGATACCCCATCGAAACATTTCAATGTTTCAGTTTCACTGTGTACTGTTAAAAGAAAACTGATTTCCCAATTAGACACTTGCTCCAGGGTATGTATTTACCAGGATTGATTCTCACATCTGTATGGTTTTACAGATGATGAGTGGGAGTAAATTATTGGGAGTTAGGTGATCATCCTCATTATATCGGAATTCGTTGTAATTGGTGATATTTGAGGAAGTCACCTGGGTTGTTTGCCGGTCGGCAAATATTTGGTTTTGAATATCCGTTGTTATGCACCAATTTCAAATTGATATATCTGTACGTCTATTTTTATAGAGTGAGATATACCTTTCTGAAATTATGTCTATGACATTTACCTATATCAGTGGATGGTTAGGTAAGGAGCATTAAGCAGCGGTGTAATTCTTCTTAACCAAAAGTACAGTTTTCAACCTACGACATACAGTGAATGAGTCATTTGACTCAAGGGACTTATACAGAGTATTGTATGTTGTCCAGTGTCCATTAGGACAGAGGGGTAGGTCCTCGTACTATATTCTGTTTACTTGTGACTTCTCTAGTTCTTAGACAGGTGTTTCGTAGAAACACAGAGTCCGAGTTTTGAGAAGTTATAGGTATAAGAATAGAGTAGAGAACCAGGTATTGGAAGTATCGGGTTCTTCAAGGTGATCGAAGATGTAGATACTTGTGTATGGTATTCAGTTGATAGCAATGAGAACTTGCTTCTCTTTCAGGTTACTCATAATTGGAAGTATTCCTAAGTTGAGTAACGCTGATCGGCCTCCTTCCATTTAGTTGACATGCACTGGAGACAGCTGCATGATTTGAATCTGTTTCAATTAAATCAGTGCCTCTGTTTCTATATTGGATATAGAACAGTTCATATCTTGACATTGTTAAGATACGGGGAGTTGTCCGGTTTATGCTTAAAACCAGACTCTGGACAACTCAAGGCACGTTTCTGTAATGGCTGTTTGTGGGTTGACCCGGGCTATGATGAGGGTTGACTTTCTACCATCTGGAAGATCAATAGTGATATTGTTCTTGACTCGCCACAGTTTTAATAAAAATGGATTTTTTTTCAGAAAACAGTAGTGGGAGTATGGTAGAACTGGAAGTGATTCCAGAACCGCAAACGATTACTGAAGATTTGATAAGAACCTAAAGATTCAATCTGGTTTGACATTCCATTGGCCACTCCGCAGATATGGTGGGTAACCTCAGGCACCCAAGAGGTACTTCTGTATGCTCAGGGACGGTGGCAGGGAGGTTCTTGTTTGCCCAGACTTGCCATTGCTGTTGTTCCAGACTGTGAGACCCGGCAGGAGGCTGAGTATAGCGTCATTCTAAACTGGTTTTAGAAATGTACGTGTATATGACTCTGCCAGAGGGTTGTCGTAGTCAGTCGGAGCAGCGGAAGCATTGGTGGACATCAGGCTTATGTCTATTTATAGACTAAAGCAGATATAGCGGAGATAGATCATCTATTTCTGATGTGACAGTCATAGGTTTGACTTCATCAGAATAGGGGATGGATCTGTTGAGAAGGTAGGAGGGTGTGATGTCCTGGTATTTGGATGACATACACAGAGTAGGAAGTAATATTCCTATACTACGATCGGTTATACTTTGGTCGTCACACAGTAGTTTCTCCACATAGGACTTGGATCTTATATCGGACATTCTGGTTACTAGATCTATGGTTTTAGATCTAGATTTGGGTGGTTTCCCAATCAGGGTGCTTAGACAGCATTCTATGAGTATTTAGAATGGACGACTCCTGGCACGGTGGTTTACCTGCAGGTAATGGAGTCACCCTCTCTAAAGGTGTCTTACAGACTAAAGGGGAGAGGGATGCGCATGATTGGCAGATCACTTGCTTAGGCAATTGAGTCAATCATGAGATGTCAAGTACCACACCAGATATTGTTCTTGCAGTAGTTGCAATAAGTTGATATTCATCCAATCCTGGAGAAACAATCGGAAGCAGTTTTAGAACATAAGTTGATGTTCTAGGGAATTGATAACGGCAGCCTCCATTAGGAGACGGTTATCATTCCAGGCTTCCAAGGTGACCTGGATGGCAGAGTGACTGTCAGAGTTATGGTTTTCCCTTTGACGAGGGGCAGTATTTTGGATAGGTGCTCCAGGCTGGATACTGAGGGAAGGTATGGCGCAGGATACTGATTAAGTTCAGTTGACGATACAGTCTAAGAAGTTTGGATTTTGAGTTCATTTATGAGCTAGGTCCGACATTCTAAGACAGGTATTGCTCATTTCGGGAGATGGCTTTCTCCGCGAACTTGAGATATAGAGAGACATAGAAAGAAACACAAGAGCGGATCCACTCACTAAGGCTATTTCTCGAACGCAATAGTTTCGCAAACGAGCTTTGTGAGACTGACTAGTAGAGGAGTTGGGTGTTCGGTATCACACGGGCTGTGAGTATGCGACATCGCAATAATTAGCCTTGAGTGCAAGTGGGAGATTGTTGGATATAGTGCCCTCAGAGTCAATTATTGGATCACAGGCACGTGATTGCAATGATTGAGGGGAGGACCTATCCCAGTAGGACAGTCTTACTCGAGATGATAGTATGCTATCTGGTTTATCTTTATCATCGTGTACTGCTTTAGGTGACCTTATGAGTCGCTATTACACGTTGATAGAGCCCCTAGGATTCTTGCTTGACTACCAGCAGTATGAGGGCGATCATATACGTGAGAGCTAGAGTCTATAAGCACATCCTTAAAAGGTCCCTAGTCGTGGGAGTTTCGAGACAGGGCATCGATACTCCAAAGTAGACTAGTGTATACAGTCGAGACCTCGACGAGGGGCGGTGGCCGGTCTCACAAGCCACTAGTGTCGGTTGGTTCACCTAAGATGTATACAGGTGCTTATTGGGTTATGAGTACACCGGACAGGACTCGCCGGGAACCTGCTAGTTGGGATTATACCAGACGTCAGATAGCAGGTCCCTGGTGACATGTTTACAGGTTAGTTCATCGACCTGAGATCGTCATTTGTCTCGTGTGAGTTCCCACTGTGCTTTGATTAGTACTCTACCACGGCTCAAAGGAGTCGTGCAAACAGGTTTTAGTTGGGTACAGTCCTGAGCCACATGGAGGCAGTGAGCGGATCTGCAGGGGTTCATCTCTCCCGGTATTAAGGGTGAGGTCGTGCTGTGTCTAGGAGAGCCAGAACATGAAAAGACCTTGGCCAAGGCAGGAGATTTGCTGGTAGGTATTCCAGTAGTATCTCAGGGTGTTCTGGGCTACACTCCGACACGACTTGTACAGCTATTGGGGGTCTGACTTTCACCAATCCCCTAGGCCCGCCATGCGATGCTCATAGACGAATGGACCGGACTGTACGGATATTGTCACTGACAGGCTCAGTAGGGTGTCAGGATGAGTTCGCTCATCGACGTCCCTTTTGGTCAATACCTGGTAGCCCGTCACGTATTGGCTTATACCTCTGACGTGCTAGTGGTTAAATCCACAGCCATAGTATTGACGAGTCTTTAGAGTCCACCACACTCAGTTACTCAGGTTTCGGGCAAAACGCTGTAGAGGCCGTATGGAGATATGGCAGGGTTCGATCAGATACGTGCGGTATTGCACGGATCGTGATCGGACGGATTTTACTAGCCGGCTTTGGCTTAAGCCGGATCCTTGTATTAGATAGTGTAGATTTTGTCTCTTTGCATTTGTATTCAGTGGAAATACAAATGCGGGCATGTATATGCAGTAGTGGGGTTTTCCTGTAATTTATTACGGGATCAGTTTTCTGAAGTTGCCAGTTTGCATTCCGTTCCGGCCGGTTTTTCCTTTGTTCCTTCACGGCCGGACTTTTCGTTGGAAAGGGGTTAATTGCAAGTTTGCAATTAACTTACTTGTGAGGGGCTTTCTTGCATTTGTGGCTTTATGATGAGACTAGCATCATGATGAGATTCGATTCTAGTCTTTTTCATTGCTTTTCTTGTGATGGTTTTTGAGTGGATTGAAAAGGAATTTGGTGTGACCATTTTTCTCTTCAATTATTCCTTCCTTGCTTTATTTGATCCATAACCCACACCCATTTCCTAGGGGGGGCCGGCCACCATTCTTGAGAGAGAGAGAGGTTTATTTGAGTAAGGGAAAAATGTTTCATCTCATTTTTCATGCTACCAAATTCCTAAGCTCACTTCCATAGTTGATTTCTTCTCCTCCACATCATCCATGGCAACTTCTTGACCCCAAAGAGACATAGACTACTACACTATTCTACAGCACATCTTGGACGCGTCGGCTAGCCAACTTCGCGCCCGAGTTGCCTCGGTCAAGAGGTGGGAGCCCGTAAAAGATTCCGGCTACGTGGTGCCCTTTTCGACGATGAGGCGACAGACGAAGTATCCGCGGGAGATCGGAGTGGAGACAAAGACCGAAGGACACGGATCGCTTGGTATAGCCTCTCTACTCTTTTCTATTTTGCTGGTTGCTAGGTTAATGGCCCGATCCGGGTGAAAAGTGCGCGGTGGTGCCGGTTTGCTAGTTTGCAAAGTTTTTGTTTCCGTGTTTCCGGCGTCGGAACGACGACCGGGGCGCCACTGCGGACTTACACAACTATCTCCATGATCTGGTGATGCTGCCTCAGAATATGCCTGGGTCACTGATGGGACCAGGGTTCCTGGGCCGAAGCCACACTTCCATTGTCATACAATGGTAGGAACCTAGTTCATCTCATGAAACAATATACACCCAAACTGCCTCTTTGGTAGTATCTTTAATAGCGATGTTACCAGCCTTTATCGTCTAGTTTGCCACGGTATCTAGCTTGGAACTCTTCCAACATACATTCCCTTTACTAAGGGTAAAGACAATACCTGTGACTGACTTTCAGTCGTCTTTATCACCCTAGAACCCTTCCAGTGATTCTCCACAGGATCGATTGATACCATCTCACTACATCTAGTGAGAATCCTAGCATCCAATTACATCTATCTCATAGATGAAAACTCAGGATTTAGGAGGTATCACTTTGATCCTATTGGAGAATCCTTGTGATAAGCGGAGATTGACCGAGCGTAGTATAGGAAACTCTTTTCCTATCAAGAGTATGTTGTCCACGTACAATACGAGGATGACCACCTTACTCTCTACTACCTTTTTGTACATACAAGGTTCATCTACCATTTTGATGAAGTCAAACTCTTTGACTACCACATCAAAACAGACGTTCCAACTCCGCGATGCCTGCTTTATCACATAAAACATCTTGCACACGTTTCCGCTGCTCCCACTGTCTACGAAGCCCTCTGACTGTGTACTTATAGACTCTCTTTTTTGAAACATCATTTTAGAAAAGCAGTCATGACACCCAACCGCCAGATATCGTAGTCATGGTATGTAGCCGTGGCAAGTAGGATCCGGATGGAGTTAAGCATAGTCCCTGGAAAAGATTTCAACATTATCCACTCTTGGTCGTTGACGAAAAGCTTTAACAAGTCTAGCTTTGAAAGTCTCAACTTTTCCATCTACACCAAGTAATCTTCTCTAGATATACTTGCTCCTGATGGGGATTTAACCCTTCAAATATAGCAATCAAAGTCCATACTTTGTTGGTGTACATGGATTCCATCTCAGATTGCTAAGCATCCAGCCATTCTTACAGAGTCCCTACTCTCGATGGCCTGCTCGAATCTAGTTGGGTCATCATCTCATGATGCAATCCTCGCTCCCACTGTCATCGAGAAACCTGTTGGATATATATGCCCTAGAGGCCTACATTGTATAGGATGCTTGGGATATGTATGTACATGACAGTCTTGCTTGATATGATAGTACGCTATTTGGTTTGACTTTGTCTTAACGTATAATATATTTTACTTGGTATTTATATATATATGTTGATAAAGCCCATAGGGTGTTTGTCTGACTACCGGCGTTGTGATGGCAGTCATACTAGTAGGAGCTGGATAGTCAATAGGCACACCCTTAGATGTCCCTGGTCGCAGGAGTATCGAGATTGGGCATCGATACTCCGGAGTAGACTAGTGTATACATATCTAGACCCTGACGAGGGGCAATGGATTGGTCCCGCAACCATTGGTGGTATTCACCTAAGATTGTATACAGATGCTCACTGGGTGTGAGTACACCGGACATGACTCGCCGAGAACTGACTGGATGGTATTATACCTAACGTCAGATAGCAGTTCTCAGGTGACATGTGTGCAGATAGTCCGTTGACTTAAGGTCATCATTTGTCTCGTGTGAGTTTCCACTGTGCTTTGATTGTTACCCTACCACGGCTCAAAGGAGTCGTGCAAACAGGTTTCAGTTGGGCACAGTCCCGAGCCACATGGAGGCAGTGAGCGACTGTTAGGGATTCGTCTCTCCCGGTATAGGGAGTTGATATCGCACTGTGGTCGTTTGGTCATTACCATAAGTCCCTGGCCAGGGCTGATTGAGAATTACTGATAGGTTGATCAGTAGATTCTCGGATGGTGATAAAGCCATACCGACACGACTTGTACGGTTATTAGGGGTCTGATGTCCACCACCTCCCTAGACCATACATGCGATACTCCTAGACGAACAGACCGGACTGCGCGGATATTGTCACAGACAGGCTCAGTAGGATTTCAGATGGGTTACCTCATCAGCTTTCTTATCGACAACTACATGGGGACCGTTACGTACAGCTAGTGCCGCTTGCGGTCTGTGGTTAAACCCACTGCCAGCGTAGTAGTCGAGTCTTTAGAGTCCCACACAGAGATTTCCCAAACCCAGGCGAAAAGATATAGAGGTCGTATGGTTTTACGACAAAAGTTCGGACGCATACGTGTTTGATCGCACGTACGACATTCGGACAGTTTTTACTAGCCGGCTTTTGTTTAAGCCAGATTCTAGTATCAGGTTATTGGATTTATACAGTCTAAAGTTTTTCCGTGTTTTCACGGATGAGAGGGGCGTTCTCGTAATTTTTCGAGAAGCTTCTAGAAGGATGTGACATAAAGAGAGAGGTGGCATTTTCATTTAATGATTAAGTGACTCATTGTGAGTGATTCATCATATCATTAATGCATCATTAATTGCTTAATGACTCACATGATGAATCACCCACTTGATTTAATGAAACATGATGAATATTCTCTTATTATTCATTTCTTTTAATTCATTATGTTTCATATATATCAAGTGAGAAGCTTTTTCTTTATTTATAATATATCATTATCATCTTCTCACTCTCTCTCTTCAAGTTCTCTCTCCTTCACCAAGCCTAATCCTACCCCTCATGAGTTGAGAACAAGGATTAGGAAAGACTAATTACTCCAAAACCTATCTCTACATCACCTTAGCTACTCTATTTAGCAACTAGAGAAACTAAGTAACCTCAAGTTTAGAGGTTATAGCTTGGATTAGGGTTCTCGGGTGGATCGTCTATCACGGGAGAAAGCCGAAGAGGACGTGGAGATCCAAAGAGGCCGTAGACAACATCAAGACGAAGGACTAGAACCGTTTGGTATAATCTCTTGGCATAGTAGTTTAAAACTCTATAGCTTTTGTTAAAACTTGTTTAGCAAACGATTCATACGGTTAATCGATGTTTGATCATAGAACTTGATTGTTATTCATATTTCCGCCTCCCCACAAGTATTGGGGTGTTGAACATCGACTTACAGTGGTATCAGAGCCTAGCTAAACAAGATTTAACTTAATTGCAAATTTGTACGAATTTCGAACGGAAAAACGAAGCCGGAAAACCCTAAAAATATCAAGTTTCTGTCGAAATTTAAATGAAGTCCAAAAATTTTTCAGGCAAGTTCAGAAAGCTTGACAAGACACCAGAAGAACACCCAAGAAATTTGGGCTCCTGAATCGGCAATGCTGCCGCGGAACCGCGGCGGATCGCACCGATCCGCCGCGCTTCCGCCGCCGAGTTGCCGAGTCAGGAACTCAAATTTCCTGTGCTGCTTCTCTGTGTAATTTGGGATTTTCTGGGATATTTAATATTTGCTCAGGTTTCAGTTTTTCAGAGCAGTTTTTCGAGCAATATTAAAGATGTTTAATCGATCGATATTGTACAGTATTTGCATGTTGGATTATATCTGTGATTGTATAATGTGTTCGTAAACCTCCCCTAACTGCTAGTATGTCAGTTGGCAGGGGGTTGCACATTTCTGAAATGGATTTTAACTGTTTGTGCATATAAACTGTATTGGACTGTTGTGGTGATTAGCCGGGTTTTTGTGATGGGTTATTGTATTAATTCATTTGATGTAATTGTAACAAGTTGTAATATTATTTTGCGGGGCACATCCAGGTTGCGGTTGTAGCCACCGTTGTATTATTTCTTTTTACTGTTTTTTTTGGCTCCTAGGACAGACCTAAGGTAGGGTGCACAAACTGCCGGGCGGGTAGTTTGCCGCACCCGTAGGGGTCGTGGGTGGGGTAATGGCTATTCATCACAACTGTGTAATCTGTCTTTTCTTGCAGGCTCAAAAGAAATACAGATTGCTT
Organism: Agapanthus africanus; assembly: GCA_030015575.1. NCBI lineage: Eukaryota > Viridiplantae > Streptophyta > Magnoliopsida > Asparagales > Amaryllidaceae > Agapanthus > Agapanthus africanus. Next base: position 462,089,989 of record CM057337.1, on the reverse strand, counting down.
GCAAATCCAATATTGTTTATCTGTGTTCTGGAATGTATATCATTGCGTCTGACGAATGTAAAATATCTATATATATGATAGCTATTTAGACGTCGCTTATGTTTTACACCCGCGCTAGCCCAGCCCCCGCTCTGTCGTTAGTTAAGTAACCTAACGGGTGATGACGGGACCCCGTGGCGAATGCGGATGGCATAAGAGGACGTCATATTTTCGTTGTTATCTGTAATGATAGGTTAAAGATGGGACGCATTATTATTAATGCAAAGAAAATAAAACCTAAATAGAATCGTTGGAACAATTTCTAAAAACCACTCGGTTTTCTTGAAAAAGCAAATTTTAAATGCGGAGCTTAAACCACTCCTTTTAATGAAAGCTATCTTAGTTCCTTCGATCAAATCAAGTTCATTACGTTAACGGTTTTTTGCCAAAAATCAGCCGTAACCCTCCGTCGTTTCAGATAGACAGCACATCGTATTCATGCTATGCTTGTTGGCCTACGTCAAGGCATAGTGTATGGTAGCAGTGTGTGTGCCTATTTGTTGCATAGATAGATGCATTAGTTTAATACAGACGTACACCTTGTTGGCCTACGTCAAGGGCTTGTACGATGTATTTAAATTGATCAGGACAACGACGGGTAGAACTTGACTTGCGTCTTATGACTTGTTGGCCTACGTCAAGGTCTATAAGAGCTTGGGCTAAAAATCACATTGGGAGTTTCAAACATAAAGGAAACTTGCAGATTTAGCTTACCTTCTGGAGTGTGGTGACTAGAGTGGCTTCCATCTAGGGCATCATGCAATGATAGTTGGATCCCGATCCCACTGATGAGTAGGATTACTCTCGGGAATTTCTCTCACTTAACAATCAATGCTATAAACCAAGTAGGTGCCTAGAAAGGTGTTAGAGGGGCTACGCCTCCAGGGAAAAGAGGTTCTTTAATTAAGGAACTTCGCGAAAGCGTTGGAAAACCTCCCTCGAAGTACCAACACCAGCCTGGCTGAAAGGTTAAGCAAGTATTGTGACGTGTGATTAAATCCTGACTAGTTCTTCTTTTAGGTTTTGAAAAAGGATTTGAGGAAACAGTGGGAGCCATCCTGTTTAGATAAATTAATAAACCAATCTAAACTTGCAAGAGCATATGCTGAGTGTTTTCTTTTCTCTCTCTCTGGCAGCTACCATGACTGGACTAAAACTATTACTTGAAAAGAATATACTAACCGGGCAGAACTATAAAGACTGGCTAAGAAACGTCAATATTGCGCTGACTTATGACAAAGTTGCATATGTTACCACCGCTGTTCCTCCCCTTATCCCAGGACCAGATTCCTCAGTTGCGGACAAGGAAGTTTGTAAAACCTGGGATCTAGACTGTGAGCGAGCTAAGTGTATCGTGCTGGCGTCCATGAATAATGAACTCCAGAAACAGCACGAGAGTATGGATATTGCATCCATATTCCTCCATTGCAAGGAATTGTATGGTGAACACTCCCGTATTGCGAGGTACGAAACCTCAAGGAAACTCTTCCAGATGAGGTTAGCTCCAGGATCGCCTGTAAGAGAGCACGTCCTCAAAATGATCACCCTCATTGAGGAACTCGCAAACCTGGGATGTGTGCTAGAGAATGATTTGTATATCGACTTGATTTCGCAGTCCCTTCCCCACACCTTCTCTCAGTTCGTGCTGAACTTCAACATGCACGAAATGGAAGCGGATCTTCCAAAGCTCCTCAATATGTTGAGGGTAGCAGAGACCTCCTTGAAAAAGGAGAAGACCCCCGTTCTGTATGTTGGCCAATCATCTTCTTCTAAAACTAAAGCGAAAGCTAAAGGGAAGAAGAAGATGAAAGCCACCAAACCGAAGGGTGGGGTCAAGAAGGTGCAGGGAACGAACAAGGCAGGAAGGGTGAAGGCAGAAAAGAACGAGTGCTTCTATTGTCACAAGCAGGGGCACTGGAAGAAGGATTGTCAGGCCTTCAAAGCCAAGGACATGAAGCAAGCAGTTGCTTCTACTTCAGGTGTGTTCGTAATCGAAAATTGTCTTTCAGTAAACTCTACTTCATGGGTACTTGATACCGGTTCTGGTTCTCACATCTGTAATTCTTTGCAGGATCTGAGAAATAGTAGAGTACTGGGGGCAGGTGATATGACTCTCCGGATGGGCAATGGAATGCATGTAGATGCAGTTGCAATAGGGGAATATCACCTAGGGTTGAATAGTGGAAACATTTTGGTATTGTATAACTGTTTTTGTATTCCCAGTATGTTGTGTAATATTATATCAGTATCTTTATTGTCTAATAAAGGATATAATTTTGTGCTTGATAGAAATGTCATGAACATTCTCCTAAATCAAGAATTGATTGGGTTTGGCACACTGGAAAACGGAATATACATACTTAATCAACCACAAATTTTCAATATTCAAAACACGCATAAAAGAAAGGCTCCAGATTCGAATCAAGCCTTCCAATGGCATTGTAGAGTTGGTCATATAAATGAAACAAGGTTGACTAAGTTACATAAAGATGGATATCTAGATTCGTTTGAATATTCATCATATGCAACTTGTCAATCATGTATCAAAGGAAAAATGACCAAATCTCCGTTCACCGGACACGGAGAAAGAGCCACCGAACTCTTGGGACTAGTACACATTGATGTATGTGGTCCGATGTCTATACATGCACGAAGTGGTCACTCCTACTTCATCACTTTTACTGATGACTTCTCTAGGTATGGACATGTGTTCTTAATAAAGCATAAATCCGAGGCTTTTTGAGAAGTTTAAAGAGTATAAAAATGAAGTAGAGAAACAAACTGGTAAAAGCATCAAGACACTTCGATCTGATCGAGGTGGAGAATACTTAAGTACCAGTTTCCTTGAATACTTGAAAGCAAATGGAATACTCTCTCATCTTACTCCACCTTATACACCTCAGCATAATGGTGTATCAGAAAGAAGGAATCGCACGCTATTAGATATGGTGCGATCAATGATGAGTAGTGCTGAGTTACCACTTTCCTTCTGGGGATTTGCTCTAGAATCAGCCGCATATCTATTAAATAGAGTTCCAACTAAGTCTTTACCTACCACTCCATATGAAATGTGGTGTGGGAAGAGACCATATCTCAAGTATATCAAGATATGGGGGTGTCCGGTATATGTTAAAAAGCATAATCCGGACAAGCTCGAGGCACGATCGGTTTTTGTGCAAGTTTGTAGGATACCCCAAGCATTCAAGGGGGTACATGGTCTACCACACTGAAGAACAAAAGGTGTTTGTCGCTCGTCACATTGTCTTCTTAGAAAGCGAATTTCTTGCAAAAGAAATTAGTAGGAGCGCGGTAGAACTGGAAGAAATTCCAGAACCTCAAACTGCAACCAAGGACTTAGAAGAATCTCAGATTTCAATAGAACATGACGAACCAACGCCACTCCGCAGATCTAGTAGGCTTTCTCATCCTCCTGAAAGATACTATGGTTTTCTTCTTGATGGGGATCGAGAGGATTGCATCATCGATGATGATGAGCCTACTAGTTTTCAGCAGGCTATCACAAGTAGCGACTCAGTAAAGTGGCTGGATGCAATGAGATCCGAAATGGAATCCATGTATACCAATAAAGTATGGACTTTAGAAGTTGCTCCTCCTGGGGTAAAACCAGTTGGGTGCAAATGGATCTTCAAAAAGAAGATTGGTACATTTGGACAAGTGGAAACGTACAAAGCTAGACTAGTAGCAAAAGGTTTTCGTCAAAGACCAGGATTGGACTATGATGAAACTTTTTCACCAGTAGCTATGCTTAAATCCATTCGGATCATGCTTGCCATTGCTGCCTACCATGACTATGAAATTTGGCAAATGGATGTAAAAACAGCTTTTCTAAATAGACATCTAGAAGAGAGTGTTTACATGGATCAACCAGAAGGTTTCTTAGATAGTGGGAGCAGCGGAAGAGTGTGCAAATTGCTTAGATCCATTTATGGGTTAAAGCAAGCATCGCGGAGTTGGAACATCTGCTTTGATGAAACAGTCAAGGAATTTGACTTTATCAAAAATATAGATGAACCATGTGTTTATAGGAAGATTGTAGAAGAAGCAGTAGTCTCCCTCGTTTTGTATGTCGACGACATACTACTGATAGGGAATGATATCCCTATACTACAATCAGTAAAGCTCTTCTTGTCACAGAAATTCTCTATGAAAGACTTGGGAGATGCATCATACATTCTGGGCATTAAGATCTAATAGAATATTGGGACTTTCACAGTCCAGGTATATAGACACTATACTAAAGAGATTTAGTATGGAAGATTCCAAGCGCGGCAATATGCCCGCTTGTCACGGAATCACCCTCTCCAAAGAGATGTCTCCAAAGACTGATGAAGAGAGGACTCGCATGGGCATTATACCCTACGCTTCGGCGGTAGGATCAATAATGTATGCGATGTTATGTACCAGACCAGATGTAGCTTACGCACTTAGTGTGGTAAGCAGGTATCAATCGGACCCAGGTGAGAAACATTGGATAGCGGTGAAGAACATTCTCAAGTACCTGAGAAGGACTAAGGAGATGTTCTTGATTTACGGCAATAAGGACCTCCAGGTAGAGGCTTTTACCGACTCCGGCTTCCAAAGTGACAAGGATGATTCTAAATCAATTTCGGGTTTTGTGTTTACCCTCAATGGAGGGGCGGTAAGTTGGAAGAGTTCCAAACAAGATACCGTCGCAGACTCAACTATGGAGGCTGAGTATATAGCCGCTAGTGAAGCCGCAAAAGAGGCTGTCTGGATAAGGAAGTTCATTTCTGAACTTCAGGTGGTTCCGTCCATTGCCAATCCAATACCTTTGTATTGCGAAAACAATGGCGCTGTAGCTTTAGCGAAGGAACCAAGGTCCCATCAGAAATCCAGGCATATCTTAAGGCGGTTTCACCTGATCAGGGAGATCGTGGATCGTCGGGAGATCGAGATACGGAGAGTAGACACAAAAGACAACACGGCAGATCCATTCACCAAGGCCATTCCTCAAGTACAGTTCGAGAGGCTTTTTGAGATGTTGGGCATGCGGTACGCAAGCAACTGGATCTGGTAGAGACAGTGGGTACTCATTGCGCCAATCATAGGCCTTAGTGCAAGTAGGAGATTGTTGGATATATATGCCCTAGAGGCCTACATTGTATAGGATGCTTGGGATATGTATGTACATGACAGTCTTGCTTGATATGATAGTACGCTATTTGGTTTGACTTTGTCTTAACGTATAATATATTTTACTTGGTATTTATATATATATGTTGATAAAGCTCATAGGGTGTTTGTCTGACTACCGGCGTTGTGATGGCAGTCATACTAGTGGGAGCTGGATAGTCAATAGGCACACCCTTAGATGTCCCTGGTCGCAGGAGTATCGAGATTGGGCATCGATACTCCGGAGTAGACTAGTGTATACATATCTAGACCCTGACGAGGGGCAATGGATTGGTCCCGCAACCATTGGTGGTATTCACCTAAGATTGTATACAGATGCTCACTGGGTGTGAGTACACCGGACAGGACTCGCCGAGAACTGACTGGATGGTATTATACCTAACGTCAGATAGCAGTTCTCAGGTGACATGTGTGCAGATAGTCCGTTGACTTAAGGTCATCATTTGTCTCGTGTGAGTTCCCACTGTGCTTTGATTGTTACCCTACCACGGCTCAAAGGAGTCGTGCAAACAGGTTTCAGTTGGGCACAGTCCCGAGCCACATGGAGGCAGTGAGAGACTGTTAGGGATTCGTCTCTCCCGGTATAGGGAGTTGATATCGCACTGTGGTCGTTTGGTCATTACCATAAGTCCCTGGCCAGGGCTGATTGAGAATTACTGATAGGTTGATCAGTAGATTCTCGGATGGTGATAAAGCCATACCGACACGACTTGTATGGTTATTAGGGGTCTGACGTCCACCACCTCCCTAGACCATACATGCGATACTCTTAGACGAACAGACCGGACTGCGCGGATATTGTCACAGACAGGCTCAGTAGGATTTCAGATGGGTTACCTCATCAGCTTTCTTATCGACAACTACATGGGGACCGTTACGTACAGCTAGTGCCGCTTGCGGTCTGTGGTTAAACCCACTGCCAGCGTAGTAGTCGAGTCTTTAGAGTCCCACACAGAGATTTCCCAAACCCAAGCGAAAAGATATAGAGGTCGTATGGTTTTACGACAAAGGTTCGGACGCATACGTGTTTGATCGCACGTACGACATTCGGACAGTTTTTACTAGCCGGCTTTGGTTTAAGCCAGATTCTAGTATCAGGTTATTGGATATATACAGTCTAAAGTTTTTCCGTGTTTTCACGGATGAGAGGGGCGTTCTCGTAATTTTCCGAGAAGCTTCTAGAAGGATGTGATATAAAGAGAGAGGTGGCATTTTCATTTAATGATTAAGTGACTCATTGTGAGTGATTCATCATATCATTAATGCATCATTAATTGCTTAATGACTCACATGATGAATCACCCACTTGATTTAATGAAACATGATGAATATTCTCTTATTATTCATTTCTTTTAATTCATTATGTTTCATATATATCAAGTGAGAAGCTTTTTCTTTATTTATAATATATCATTATCATCTTCTCACTCTCTCTCTTCAAGTTCTCTCTCCTTCACCAAGCCTAATCCTACCCCTCATGAGTTGAGAACAAGGATTAGGAAAGACTAATTACTCCAAAACCTATCTCTACATCACCTTAGCTACTCTATTTAGCAACTAGAGAAAGTAAGTAACCTCAAGTTTAGAGGTTATAGCTTGGATTAGGGTTCTCGGGTGGATCGTCTATCACGGGAGAAAGCCGAAGAGGACGTGGAGATCCAAAGAGGCCGTAGACAACATCAAGACGAAGGACTAGAACCGTTTGGTATAATCTCTTGGCATAGTAGTTTAAAACTCTATAGCTTTTGTTAAAACTTGTTTAGCAAACGATTCATACGGTTAATCGATGTTTGATCATAGAACTTGATTGTTATTCATATTTCCGCCTCCCCACAAGTATTGGGGTGTTGAACATCGACTTACAAAACCGAGGTATCTCTCAGGCGGATGAGGAACCCTACCAGATCGGCGGAGAGGCTGAGCTACGTCGGGAACTATTGAATCCTTTGGTTCTGTCAAATCATCAGCTGCAGTTTTGTATAGCTGGAACCTTTCCAGTTCTACAGAACTGACCTTGCCTCAATCTTGTCCGGATTTTGCTTTGACACAGGCCGGACAATCCCAAATCTTAACTTACTTAAGAGATAGGCTCTTCCCATACCATATCTTTTATGGAGTGGTAGGCACTGATTTGAATCGAACCCTATTCAATAGGTATGCAACTTCATAAGTGCATAACTCCCTAAAAGGAAATAGGAAACTCAGTAGAGCGCACCATATCATATAGGGTGTGATTGCTCCGCCCCGATATACCATCGTGCTATGGTGTATACGGAGGAGTAATGCTGAGAGAGAATCTCATTCTCCTTTAGAATAGTCCAGGAATTCCATGCACAAGTATTATCCTCCCTGATCTCATCATAGGATATAATACTTATACCCGGTTATTGGTTCTCTACTTCTAGCTTATATTCTGTGAATATCTCAAAAGGTTCGGACTTGTGTTTCAACAGGAACATATGTCTGAATCTTGAGAGATTATCAGAGAACGTAATGAAGTATAAAGAACCAGTCCTGGCATGTGTAGACAGGAGACCTTACATACATCATAATGTATCAGTCCCATGAGTTTACTAACTCTTTCTCTGTTTCCAATATACAGAGCTATGGTCATCTTATCTCTGTGACATGACTGGCAAGTTTCACAACATGTAAATTCAAACTGATTTAAATATGCATCTAAAATGTAACTTCAGCCAGTCGGATCGCATTGATATGACCTAGTCTACAATGACTCAAGAAGGATTCATTCATTTCTTAACCCTTCTTCTTGTGTGTGTTCTGTATACTAGGAACTGTATTTTGATTTAGAACATCAATGCTTTTAGATAACGTGCCTGAACTGATCAACTTTCGATATAGGAAATGTTCAAAACATTATCCATCAATACAAAATTTTATCATTTCTTTATTTATAAAGAGACTGATATGATTTTGTATATCAGGTTCGGTATCTAATAGCATTTGTTCAGAATCAATGTATTGGTAATACAGGGTGACAGTGACCAACAGACTTGGCTGCAACACTTGCCCCGTTTTCTGTCTCATGAAACTTATCACCCGTTCTCAGTTTTTCTACCTTTTTGTAGCCCTATGTAACGGATTACATATCTGGGATCCTGATCCGGTATCAAATACCCAGGATGCAGAGGATACTGAGAAACAGTTCTTTGTAATGAACACACCCGAAGGAAATGGATCATATGCACTTTCTTCGTTTGGGCGGCATAGGAATTCTGGTATTCCCCTATTTCCTGCTCTGTCTTATAACAATTATAAGTTGGAGCGGGACCAACGTTCCCCAGCTTAGTATAACAAGCGGGTTCGGTGAATACATCCATATTATTATCTTGATTAAGGCGTGATATGGTCTCTACCTGGAGAGAGAGAGAGAAGAAAACACTCTGCGTGCGCTCTTGCAAGATCAGATTGGTTATATATTTATCTAATCAGGATGGCTCCCACTGTTTTTATCAAATCTTCCTTCAAAACCTAAAAGGAAAGACTAGCCGGGATTAATTACACTCTACAAGTTCACCAATCTTTCAGCCAGGCCAGTGTCGGTACTTTGAGGGAGGTTCCCCGTGCTTTCGCACGGACCTAATTACAGTAAACCTTGTTTTCCCAGAGGCGTAACCCCGTTGATACCTTTCTAGACACCTACTTGATCGGCTAATTGTAAAGTGCAAAACTCTCCTAGGAGTAACAATTACTCGCAGTGGGTATCGGGATCCAACTATCATATAGAAGGTATGCAATCTCATTGCAAATTTCAACACTTGAAACTCCCGATAAAAGTTTTTACCCCTAGCACTTATGACCTTAACTATGGTCAACAAATCATAAGTACTAGTCAAGTTCTACCCGTCATTTCGTGATTAATTAGACCCACCCACATGACCCTTAACTAAGGTCAACAAAGTCACGCGACTGTCCTAACTAATCGCATCATATGCGGTGTAGGAAGACATCACTTAGCTACCGTACACTGTGCCTTGACTATGGTCAACAAACACAGCACGAATACTAAGTACTCTACTTCCTAAAATGACGGAGGGTTGCGAATGGTTTTTGTGAAAAACTTTAACGCTTTGAACTTGATCTCGTTGTGGAATCAAATGATTTTTAAATGGAATGTTTTTGAAGCTTTTCTAGTTTTGCTAAAGGGGTCACTCCCGGTGAAGGGATCGTCGGCCCTTTCCTCGTCGATTGAGGTGCGGGATATATCACATATATCACTGTGCAAAGCAGAAACTATAGAAGCAATCAAAAGACAAACCGAGGGTTGTAGCATCTGCCAGTTATTGCTAAAGGAGTCACTACCGGTGAAGGGATCTCGGTCCTTTCCTCATCGAATAAGGTGTAGGATGTTCTATAATGAACACCGCGATGCAAAGCAAGAACTGTAGCTACCTGTTTTATTTTGAAATTCGATTCCACAACATCAATTAGGTTTATTTTCTTTCATTAATCTCATTAATGAATGTCCCATCATTTAAGTCCACCTAAACATCACAGATAAATATAACGTACGCTTATGCCATCCGCATTCGCCTCGATGTCCCGTCTGCACCGTTAGGTTTGGTAACTAACGCCAGAGTGAGGCAGGGCTAGCGCGGGTGTAAAACATAAGCAACGTCTATATAATATATCATATATACTATATATAATATCCATCTCAACAAATCACATGATCACATCACAGATAACGCAGCAGAAAAATATCATATGAAATATTGGATATACTAGGACGTCCGTGTTTTCAATACGAGCCAGTATAAAACACGGATTCTACGGTCGTGATGAATAGCCAAACCCACACCCCTAGACCCCTACGAGAGCGGCAAGTAACCCTACTAATTCTAGAGTTAGGAGACCCGGACTCGACTCCTCGAGTTGGTCTCCCACTGGACCCTAGAACCCGGTTACTTGTGCCCTCCTCCTTGGGTCTATCCTAGTGCAGAAAAGTAAATAATATACAAATGGTGACCTCATCCGCAACCTGGAAGTGCCCCAATAAAAGAATATTACATACAAGTTTTTACATGAATGAAAATGAAAAACACTCATCACACATAAAAAAAACCCGGCTATTCGAACACGACGATCCAATATAACATATCCAGCAACACATAACATCACATGTCATCAACGTAAGTAAATATGCGCATCCCAATTGTCGTTGACATATAGCAACGAAACCGGCGATATCACATATTACACTTACGGTCACAGAAAAGAAAGTGTAAAACTACAACAGTTGGAATCCGCATCCTCTTTAGACATCGCATGCCTAATCAAATGAAATACTTAGACATCGCATGCCTAACAATTATAAACCCCGCATTTTAGTCTCAAAATCGAAAACACTTTTCAATATTAAGCCGGGAATTCAACAGGATTCCCGACATTCTGATCGAATGCTCGTCGCAAACTTTAGTAGGCGGCCGCACCCCTGACGCCGTCGACGAAGTGCACCAAGGCGGAACAACGCTGCCGCGAGCACCCGAAAGGATGCTTTCGGCGACGGGGTTCTCCTACAGTCACTTGGTCGGAGCTATGGGGTGAGGCTGTCTATTAAGTTTACCCGGCGAGTATCCGCGTACGCTACGTGATTGCGACGGACTTTTGATCACATCAAAATTCCATGGTAACCGATCAAGTGAGACTAAACTGCTATGTTTATAACATTCATTCAGTTATCTCATAACTTCTTATGAATTCCAATTGTTGTATCACATTCCGGATAAATAGAAAATGTTAAACTTTCCGATCGAACAATCGAACACCCAAGTTTTCCCGATACAGCTCAACACATGAAATAAGTCTAAAAACATTCAGTTCATGCCTCAGTACCAACGGTCCAGCCATAGAAGGGTCAAGCCAACGCCTCACATGTGGCACGCCGTACTTCCCCAAACCCTAAGGTTCAAAGGGCAGTCCAAGACGGTCACATAATCGAGTTAAGGTTTGTTGTCTTCTCGAGGGTCCATCGCGTTACTTGCACTACTAAGAACGTCTTTAAACCACGGAAAAATCTAACACTTGGAAATTTTCCGGCAGGGGAAGAAGTGGGTATCTATATCCGGTCGAACTTTTTAACATATTCTAAAATTATCCGGAAAAACACACAGACAAAATTAGACAATCCGATCGAAACACCGAGTCCCCAATACAACCCAGAAAATTCAACTCTTGAATAAATATTAAAAATTCTCAGAAAACTCAGCATTTAAATAAAGAAGTTACTGTGCAAAAATGGTTGACTAAATTCATTATTTGGCCGCGGAACCGCCGCAGAAGCCATGCTTCTGCCGGGGTTCCGCCGCACATTAGACACATCATTAGGTAATTTTTGCACCTTAATTCTTAGAATTTCCTGCTGAATTTTTTAAGCATTTTTAATTTACAAAATTCCACGAATTTCAAAAATGTACAGAGAGCAATTTTTGAGTTAGGGTTTCGGTTCGATCGGACTTCTAACTCCGTCTACGCATCGCCTAAGGCTCTAGCTAGGCTCTGATACCACTGTAGGGTTCTTAGGCACGCTAATGAGGTCTCACAAGACATTAAACATGGCCAATTCAAATTTTACAAGTGCCGAGAAATCCTAATACGGATCGTTAACTAGATTTATAGGCGATGCGAAGGAAGTAAACAACTTTAACTCTAAAGGAAAGGGGCTACAACCTTTGTAGATCCGGTCCTCCATCTCCATGGCTCCATGATGAAGTCCCCTCGCTGTCCAAATCGAATCCATGACTCTAGCATCGGCTTCATCGGAGAAATGGGCGGGCTAGGTCGTCGACTTCGATGCCGAAGAAGATCTACGTCGAGGCATCACAAGATCAAGCTCCCACTTCACCAAGTCATGAAACTTGTGAAGAAAACACCCTATACTACTTGGCAAGAGGTAGAGGATGAAGAAATTGGAAGTGGGTTCACTTTAGAATTGGATTTCTCACTCATTTTCACAAGTTGCCATTGATGGAGGCAAGCTTTCTTCATTGTTGAAGATGAAGAAGAAGAAGAAAGAATATATGATAAGAATTATTTTCAAAAAGAAAATAATATGAATACTTATCATATACTAACCATGGTTAGGTGTATAGAATAGACTATGGTTAATTTGAATGGTTAGGGTTAAGCATGAGACAAGAATGGTGGACTTGTTCATAGCTTCATGAAGCTTCAATAAGCAAACAAAGAAAGCCACCATTCTTTATTTATCCTTTCCAAAATGAAAAATAAATAAATGAATAAGAAAAATGTAAACCCTAATCATTAACTTAACCATGGTTTAATTCTTTACACAAACCCAAGTGAGCTTGTATCATCAAACATGATACAAAGAAGTGCACAAAAGTATATCACATATACAATGTGCATTTCAAGTGAGAAAATCCATTTAAATGAACCAATACTAGTTAATGCAAAGTAATATATCAAATATATAATTATGCATTAAATCATTAAATCAATACTTGATTTAACGATCTGGTCATATCGCATATAACCGACTAATATCCAATGTATCGGCTTATCGTATCAATCCTTGATTCGATAACTAGCTTATATCGCATACAACCATTCGATACATTCATTGCGAGAATAGAATACGGTATCACATACACGCATTATTCTTGGTCCCGCACATATCTCATATGCGCTCCTATTTCGTTTCGCTTGAGCCAGGAAACCTCTGTGTAGGACTCTAAAGACTCGTCAATACGCCGGCAGCAGGTGATGATCATATCAAACACCCACAAGCCGCAAGCGGTCTGCTAAACGTAACGGCCACCCGGGTATTGAGCGATCAGAAGATCGATGAGCAAGCCCGCTCACACTCCTGTGAATCCAACCAGTAACACTTACCGTACAGTCCGGTCTGTTCGTCTGATATGTCGCATATCTCGCCTAGGGGTGGTAAACGTCAGACCCCAATAGCTCGATAAGTCATGCCGACGTAGGGTCCATAACATTCGTGAAACTACTGATAACTCTTACCAGTATATCACTGCAACCCTGGCCAGGGATTTCCTGTTATGGCCAGTCGAGCATAGCGCAACATCAACCCCCAATACCGGGAGAGACGAATCCCCTCCTATCGCTCATTGCCTCCATATGAATCGGGACTGTACCCAAAAACCACCTGTTTGCACGACTCAGTAGAGCCGTGGTAGGGTGGAAATCAAAGCACAGTGGGAGACACACAAGACTCTATGACGATCTCGGGTCAACAGACTAAGCTGTACCAGTGTCACCAGAGAACTGCCATCTGACGTGAGGTATAATACCATCTGGGAGTTCTCGGCGAGTCCGTTCAGTGTACCCAGTCTCCACTGAGCACCCGCATACCATCTCTGATGTCAAACACCAATGGATATGGGATCATCCATCGCCCATCACATGGGTCGAGAAGATATACGCTAGTCTACTCTGGAATATCGATGCCCCGTCTCGATATTCCCACGACTAGGAACATTGAAGGATGTACTCATGGACTACCCAGGCCCCACTAGTATGATCTGCATCATAGTCCTAGAAGTCGAGTACACATCCTAAGGGCTTTATCAACATGTAACAGAGAGACAGAAAGTATACATGTTAAGATAAAGAGCAACCAGATAGCGTACTATCATGTCGAGCAAGAAAGTCCTACCTATATATGTCCCAGCATCCACTACAATATACATCCAATGTACAGTAATGGCCTCTAGGGCATACATATAACTAACATTACCTTTATGATATAGTTGACCTAGGAATCGTTGTTTATTTCAATTTCTACCTGATGATGTTTTCTACTCACGAGTAGGAAACTCACCCCCGTTGTTCCACAGTTCTTGCAGGTTGACCGCTTAGATCAGTAGCGGCATCGCCGGCACACAGCTTACTTACGGGTGACTTGCTTTGGTAGGTAGTACATGATGGATCGTGCCACTCTTGTATTATTATTCCTATTGTATCTAGTCAACTCCATCAACCAGAAATTAGTATTTGTATAAGTCGTAAGACATAGCAAGACTTGTAGTTGCGAGACTTGAGCGATGGGTTATATGTTCGCTTGGTGGGTTTGATGTCTTGCTTTACATTATTCCTTGTGTTGATCTTCGACGTTGGGCGTCGTATACTTATATTTTGTCTTGCATGTTATTACTCCATCGATTGTCACAGTGCTAGCTCCCGCTTGGGGATGCCTATCTATTGTTGTATATCTGTTTTGGTTCAAAATATACGAAGGAGGTGCTGCCCGAAATTTTAATAGACAAAACATGATTCATTATATCTTTATTTCAAAACTTCACCTCTTCTATTTTATTAAAAAGGTTTAGATTTCTTGGTTTCGGATTACTTAATTTACGTTGCCCCTTTAAACGTTGCGTGATTTTAGTGCTGGTCACGAACTAAATTCGGGTCATGACAGTCAGCCTGTCGAAGATCGACGTCCGCTGAGAGGGAACGGTCAAACTTGCAAAGGCCGACTTTTTGGCAGGGAAAGCATTTTTAACGACCTCGCCTACAGCAAGAGTTGGAACGGCCAGTCTTGTGAAAACCGATCCCTTAAAAGGAGAATCCCCTTTGGCGACTTCGTCTACAAGAGCTGGAATGGCTATCCGCTTCGGGATTACCCCTTCAGGTATCGCGGGCCTCTTCACAGGCCCACTTGAGCTTTGGCTTAGCCTGTCGAAGACTAAGGCTGCGGACTTGGACGACCCGTTGAGAGGGTCTGTGGTAATTGCAAGCCGATCGAAGACTGACTTCTTTGGAGCCTCCTGTGATGATATTGAAGCATTGAAGCTCAATGACGGGAGAATGGTCCCGAAGAACAGTCCAGTAGTGGCCTGAGTCACCTGTTCCACTGGCATTGCGAAGATAGAGGCCGCTGGGGCCCATAAGATACTCCTCCAGCAGGGATGGAGTAGAAGTTGCTGCTGCAATTGGTGCAGTTTGAAGCCATCGATGTCGTCTTCTCTTATGCATGTAGAAAGACACCAAATCTTAGTAGCTTGAATCCAGGGGCAACCATATTAAACCGTGATTCGTTCGCGAACACGACGCACGAAGTGTGGAGTTGAAAGAGGAAAATGTCCCACCGGGCATGCCAGAATCTGTTTACCGCTGAAAACCAGGAAGACAAACATCTTACCAGAATTTGGGGGCAGATGCTATTAGGGTTTATCCGTCTACCTCTCCGAAGATGCCAAATTGATTTAGGGCATCGTGTATCGGAGGTCTAGATGGATGTGACCATTGTAGCAGACTTCGTCAGATTTCCCCTGGTTGTGAAGGGTTTCTTGATTGTGGGGACGCTCTTCCCTGCAGGCACAAGCCCCGGTAGATAATTATGTTACCACATCATGATAACCACTTTCTCCTGCTCCAAATTTCACTTCGTGTCGTGTGTGTTTGTTTTGTTTTTTGTTTCCCGTGGATAGTATATGGGGACTCATTTGTGCTGTCGCCCATAGGCCATGGATTAGTCCAAATCCGTATCTTCTTAGATTTGGGCTTGGTTTGATTTAAGGATTATTAATCTCATTTGGGATTAAGATTAGCTTAAATGTTTGCTGAGGATACGTTAGTATAATTTTAGACTAAAATCTACTCAGCATGATATTAGGATCATTCAGACTCAACAAAAGAGCATTTGGGCTCTATTGTCTTAGTTTAAGGACGTTGCGGTCCGTAGAATTATTGGTTGGTGGGACTCGCCACCTCTCTGAAGACGTTGAAGAATTACAACGACGTATATCAGAGGTCTGGGGAGATGTACCCTCGAACAAATGAATATTCTTCAGAAGCTTGGTAGTTTTGTTTGAGACTAGGACCACTCTGGAAAATAAGGAGCACATGGGCTCGGTTGATTAAGAGTTTGACCAAACTTGGGCTCAGCCCAGTCATTCCATTTTTGAATAAAGTGTTAAACACTTACTTGGGCTTGGTCCCTTTTCTGTGCCAACAATGCTGAACATTCATATGGCTTATGACGCCCACACTTTATCTTGCTTTTCCATTTTTTTGTTATTTATGGAGTGTTAAACACACTTTATGGCGCCCACGTGTGGAGCATGTGAGGCGCTTGGCGCTGAGCGCCAACCATGGACACTGGTTGATGAGTGCAGAGCACTTTATGCTGAATAGCGCCAACGTGAGGGGCACGTGGGGCGCTTGACGCTGAGCACCAACCACTGAGTGCTAAGCACTCTTTATTAAGCAGCGCCCACATGAGAGGCACGTGAGACGCTTGGCGCTGAGCGCCAACCACTGAGTGCTAAGCACTCTTTATTGAGCAGCGCCCACGTATGGGGCACATGAGGCGCTTGGCGCTGAGCGACAACCACCGAGTGCTAAGCACTCTTTATTAAGCAGCGCTCACATGAGGGGCACGTAAGACGTTTGGCGCTGATTTTTCTTCGTGTATTATGTTCTGAAGAGTTCAATTCTCTATTCTTCTCTGGGTCTTCGATCCCCAAGAACAAATTAATCACCATGAGAATTAAATTCTCATTTATGGGAGACTTGTCTCATGGATCTCAAATCTAGGGAAAGAGCTATGTTCTTTTATGCGGGTTAAACCCGTAGATATGTAGATGAGATGCTCTGATCTCTACTACTTTTATTTACCTTGAAGAAAGTTCTTCTTCTTTCTTCTCTCTTAAAGCTTTTTTCGCTTGCTCTTCTTTTTGAACTTGAAGTTTATGGAGGGTTCCTCTGTACAAGACTTGATGTCTTGGGGCCTTTATATAGTGGAGGTAGATTTGTTGATGTTGTTAAGGAAATCTCTCATTGAGAGATCCTTAATTGATCTGGGGATTTTTTCCACCGTTGGATCTTTGATCTAAGGACTTCTGTTTTACAGAAAATATTTTTCATGTTTTTAAAAAGATTGGGGAAATATTTTTCCATACAGAGCTTATTCTGTAGCTTGGTGATTTTTTTAATCACTATTGGATTTTTAATCCAACAGTGCTCTGTTTTACAGAGAGTAACCTTTCTCTTTTAGAAAGATTTGAGAAATATTTTCTCAACAGAATTTAATTCTGTATTTTGATGATTTATCATCTTCGTTGGATCTTTGATCCAATGGCAGAGAACTTTTAGTTCTGGTGTCGGCGCCCTCATGCATGGCACGTGAGACGCTGCCTTAGAGTTTTTTTTAATTCTTGGCGCCGGCCCTCTCGTGCAAGGCACGTGAGGCGCTGCCTCAATACTAAAGGTGTCTTTTCACCTTTTTTCTATGCTTTTCCTGAGTCAAACTTCTTTTTCCCAATGCCTTCTCTTAACAAAGCTAGGAAACAGTTCCATCATGCACAAAATTTTCTGTGCCTAGACTTAAATGTCTCCCTTTAAAATTTAATGCAATGCTTCTCTTCTCTTTCATTTATATAGAATCATTTTCACAGAGAAGAGCTATAGCTCATAATCGTCTACATGCTTGCCGGCATCCATGGGAGGTGCCTATTAAGGAAATTGTTCCTCCATTTGTTCCACGCTTGGTGAACCCTATTCTTATGGATGAACAATGCGATACGGTGCTGCACGAGCTCTTGATTCGTAGAGCATCTCCTCTCCCCATCGGCTCCATCTGACTCCGGATGGTCTTCTTGTCCATGCTCGACGACATTCCTCCTCACCAAGCGGAGATGAACCCGGCAATGCTCGACGCCGCGGAGGACAAGATCAGGTGCTTTCACGAGGCACTTTTGATTAACACAGCTCTATGGGATCGCTCTGTTCAGCTGCTAAGCCAGATACGGGCTCAGTGGGTTGTCATGTCTGCTTTCGCTGATGGGCATGGAGCTGAATGATAGGGAGCGACTCCTTATGAAGATCGCCGTTTTGACATAGTGGAGAAGGCAGTGAGGGAATTTGAGAATTTTCTCCATAAGTTTGTAAACCCTTGTACTTTCGATCCCATGTATGGTGATTTATTTCCTGTAGAATAAATGTTCAATTAAATGCTTTCTTTTTTTCGTTGACCACCAAGTGCTCCATTTCTAACACCTGTTATTCCTCTGATGTGTGTATGTGCGTATATGAATGAGCCCGATTTCACACATATCTATAAACGAAATTTAAACCGATGTAAACAGGAGAAAATAGATTTTGGCCGACGATTTTGGCGGGAACACCTCCTTACTGCCAAAGCCCCTGCCGTCCCGCGTCTAGATTCCAGTTTCACGGATATTGAAATCCATAAGACCTGGGAAATTGTCAGTGCGAATGCTAAGTGCCTCTTACTTGGCTCTATGGATAATGAACACCAGAAAGGGCACGAGAAGATGGACTTTGCTTCCATCTTCCTCCATACCAAGGATTTATATAGAGAGCAATTTTATATCGCAAGAAATGGCAACCCTAAAGTAAACTCATAACGAATTACAAGAATACCCCTCATCCGTATATACATACCTGCATCCTTTTTCCGATTGAATATGAATACAACGAGACGAAAATAATCCAACAATATAATCTAGGATCCGGCTTAAACAAAAGCCCACTAGCATTATCCGTCCGATTATGATCCGTGCACAAGTGCATGTATATGATCGAACCCTACCATAAAACCATACGGCCTCTACAACGTTTTGCCCGAATCAGGGAAACCCTCTGTATAGGACTCTAAAGACTCATCAATACGCTGGCAGTGGGTTTAACCACAACCACATCAGTGGCACTAGCTGTATGTAACGGCCATCTAGGTATTGAGCGAAAGGGAGGCCGACGAGCAAACTCATCCTGAAACCCTACTGAGCCTGATAGTGACAATATCCGTACAGTCCGGTCCATTTCTCTATGAGTATCGCATATCGAGTCTAGGCGGGTAGATAAAGTCAGACCCCTAATAACACGACATTTAGTGTCGGCATGAAACCTACCTCCAACTGAAAAACTATCGATCCTAGATCGATAATTCTCGTCTACCCCGGCCGAGAATTTCTGGTGATGGCCATCAGTGCACTCCGCGGCCTCAACCACTAATATACCGGGAGAGACGAATCCCCTGACGATCTGCTCACTGCCTCCATGTGGCTCGGGACTGTACTCAACTAAAACCTGTTTGCATGACTCCTTTGAGCAGTGGTAGGGTAGTAATCAAAGCACAGTGGGAACTCACATGAGACAAATGATAATCTCAGGTCGACAGACTAACCTGTACACATGTCACCAGGGAGCTCCCATCTGACAATAGGTATAATACCAACTAGCATGTTCTCGGCGAGTCCGTCCGGTGTACTCATAATCCAATGAGCACCTGTATACATCTTAGGTGAACCAACTGATACCAATGGCTTGTGAAACCGGCCACCGCCCCTGGTCAGGGTCTCAATCCGTATACACTAGTCTACTATTAGAGTATAGATGCTCAGTCTCAAAACTCACACGACTAGGGACATTTTAAGGATGTGCTTATAGACTACCCAACTCTCACATATATGATCGCCATCCTACTGCTGGTAGTGAAGCAAGAATCCTATGAGCTCTATCAACATGTAATAGTGATCTGTAATGTCACCTGAAGCAAGTACACGATAAAAAGACAAACCAGATAGCATACTATCATCTCGAGTAAGACTGTTCTACCGGTATAGGTCCTCCCTCAATCATTGCAATCACGCGCCTGCGATCCAATAATTGACTTGAGGGTACTATAGCCAACAATCTCCAACTTCCACTTAAGGTTAATTATTGCGGTGTCGCATACTCACAACACGTGTCATACCAAACACCCAACTTCTCTTCTAATCAGTTTCCCAAAGCCCGTTTGTAAAACTATTGTGTTCGAGAAATAGCCTCAGTGAGTGGATCCTCTCCATTGTTTCTTTCTATGTCTCTCTTTATCTCAAGTTCGCGGAGAAAACAATCTCCGAAATGAGCAATACCTGTCTTAGAATATGTCTGGATATCTAATGGGACCCAGTTCACAAGTGAACTCCAAATCCAGTAAACTTCTTCGACTGTATCATCAACTGAATTTAATCAGTATCCTGCGCCATGCCTCCCTCGGTATCCGCTTGGACCACCTGTCCAAACTACTGACCCTCAAAAGAGGGAAAACTATAACCCTGACAGTCACTCTGTCATGGTCACCTTGGAAGTCTGGAATGATAATCGTCTCCCGAAAGAGACTATCATTACCAAATCCCTAGAACATCCTCTTATGTTAATAAACTGCTTCCGAACGTTTCTCCAGCATTGGATTAATATATCAACTTATTGCATCTACTGCAAAAATAACATCTGGTGTGGTACTTGACATCTCATGATTGACTCAATTGCCTAAGCAAGTGATATGCCAATCATGCATATCCCTCTCCCCTTTAGTCTGTAAGACACCTTCAGAGAGGGTGACTCCACACCTGTAGGTACACTATTATACCAGGAGTCGACCATTCTAAAATACCTTTAGAATACAGTCTAAGTACCCAGATTGGGAAACTACCCAAATCTAGATCTAAAATCATAGATCTAGTAACCAGAATGCCTGATATAATATTCATATCCTATGTGGAGAAACCACTGTATGACCACCACAGTATAATCGATTGTAGTGTAGGAATTTCACTTCCTACAAAATGTATGTCATCCAAATAGCAGGACATACCCCCCTATTACCTTCTTAACAGATCCATCTCCTATTCTGATGAAGTCAAAGTCTATGAATGTCACTTCAAAAATAGATGACCTATCTCCGCTATACCTGCTTTAGTCTATAAATAGACGTAAGAAACTTGTCCACTATGCTTTCGCTTCTCCCACTGACTACAACAACCCTTTGGCAGAGCCATATACACGTGCACTTCTAAAGCTCGTTTAGAACGACGCTATACTCATCCTCCTGCCGGGTCTCATAGTCTGGAGCAACAGTAGTGTCAAGTCTGGGTAAATAAGAACCTCCCTACCACCGTCTTTGAGGATACCGAAGTACCTCTCGGGTGCCTAAGGTTACCCACCATATCTATGGAGTGGCTAATGGGATGTCAAACCTGATTGAATCTTTAGGTTCTATTAAATTTTTTAGTAATAATTTGTGGTTCTGGAATCACTTCCTGTTCTACCATACTCCCACTACTGTTTTCTGAAAAAATCCATTTTGCAAAAACTGTGGCGAGTCAAGATAAATATCACTATTGATCATCCAGATGGTAGAAAGTTAACCCTCGTCACAGCCTGGGATAACCCATATATTGCCATTACAGAAACATGCCTTGATTTATCCAGAGTTTGGTTTTAAGCATAAGCCGGACAACTCCATATACCTTAACATCGTTAAGATATGAACCATTCTATATACAATATGTTGGAGATAGTGCCCTCAGAGTCAATTATTGGATCACAGGCACGTGATTGCAATGATTGAGGGAGGACCTATCCCGGTACGACAGTCTTACTCGAGATGATAGTATGCTATCTGGTTTACCTTTATCATCGTGTACTGCTTTAGGTGACCTGACAGGTCGCTATTGCACGTTGATAGAGCCCCTAGAATTCTTGCTTGACTGCCGACAGTATGAGGGCGATCATATACGTGAGAGCTGGGGTCTACAAGCATATCCTTAAAAGGTCCCTAGTCATGGGAGTTTCGAGACAGGGCATCGATTCTCCAGAGTAGACTAGTGTATACAGTCGAGACCCCGACGAGGGGCGGTGGCCGGTCTCACAAGCCACTGGTGTCAGTTGGTTCACCTAAGATGTATACTGGTGCTCATTGGGTTATGAGTACACCGGACAGGACTCGCCGGGAACATGCTAGTTGGTCTTATACCTGACGTCAGATAGCAGTTCCCAGGTGACATGTGTACAGGTTAGTTAATCGACCTGGGGATCGTCATTTGTCTCGTGTGAGTTTCCACTGTGCTTTGATTACTACCCTACCACGGCTCAAAGGAGTCGTGCAAACAGGTTTTAGTTGGGTACAGTCCCGAGCCACATGGAGGCAGTGAGCGGATCTTCAGGGGTTCGTCTCTCCCGGTATTGGGGGTGAGGTCGCGCTGTGTCTAGGAGAGCCATTACACGAAGTCCTTGGCCAAGGCAGGAGATTTACTGGTAGGTATTCCAGTAGTATCTCAGGGTGTTCTGGGCTACACTCCGACACGACTTGTACCACTTTTGGGGGTCTGACTTTTACCCACCCCCTAGGCCCGATATGCGATGCTCATAGACGAACGGACCGGACTGTACGGATATTGTCACTGACAGGCTCGGTAGGGTGTCAGGATGAGTTCGCTCATCGACGTCCCTTTTAGTCAATAGCTGGTGGCCCGTTACGTATTGGCTTATACCTCTGACGTGCTAGTGGTTAAATCCACAGCCATAGTATTGACGAGTCTTTAGAGTCCACCACGCCTTCAGTTACTCAGCTTTCGGGCGAAACGCTGTAGAGGCCGTATGGAGATATGGCAGGGTCCGATCAGATACGTGCGATATTGCACGGATCAGGATCGGACGGTTTGTACTAGTGGCCGTATAGATATATGGCAGGGTTCGATCAGATACGTACGGTATTGCACGGATCAGGATCGGACGGATATTACAAGCCGGCTTTGGTTTAAGCCGGATCCTAGTTTAGTACAGTGTAGATTTTGTCTCTTTGCATTTGTATCCGGACGGAATACAGATGCGGGTGTGTATGCACAGTATTGGGGTTTTCCTGTAATTTATTATGGGACCAGTTTTCTGGAGTTGCCAGTTTGCATTCCGTTCCGGCCGGTTTTCTTTTGTTCTTTCCCGGCTGGACTATTCCGATGGAGGGGGGGTTATTTGCAAGTTTGCAAATAACACTTTGTGGAGGGTTTTATTGCAAAAGTATTGATTATGATATCTTTCATCCATGATGCATTTATTGTGAAGTGAAAGGATTTGATTTGGATGTGAGTTTTGTGATCATTATGTTCTTGGATGTGGTCACCATTGCTTTTCTCCTACCATCACCTCCCTTCATGCCTTTTGATTCATTACTCCACCCTTCTCACAATGAGAATGGCCGGCCACAATTTCTTGAGAGGAGATGAGAAAAATGAGAGAGATTCATTTTTGTGTAAAGCATTCTTCAGCTCATTCCATTTGCTAGAAAATTGAAAGCACCAATTTTCTTTAGACCATTCCTCCGTCTATGGCAACCAACCCCAAAGAGACATACTCTACACTACATTCTACAGCACTTCTTGGGCATGTCGACTTGCCAGCTTCATGCCCGAGTTGCCTCGGTATAGAGGCGGGAGCCCCTAAAAGATGCAAGCGATGTGGTGCCCTTCCGGCGAGGAGGAGACGACCGGAGTTTCCGCGGGAGATCGGGACGACGACGAGAAGACCGGAGGACTCGGATCACTCGGTTTATCTCTAACCCGTCTTGTTGTTAGCTAGATCTAGTTTAATGGCCCGATCCGGGGTTTAGTGCGCGGTGGTGCCGGTTTGCAAAGTTCGCAAAATTAAAGTTTATCACCGTTTCCGGATTTGGCCGTCGGATTGACGGCCGGGGCGCCGCCGTGCACTTACAGTGGTATCAGAGCCTCGCCATTAGCTTCGTCTAGCTTCGTTTGATGTGTTTGCATTTCCGATCGACCAAAATTTCCAAAAACCGTATTTTTCCTTCACATCAGTTTCTGTTGAATTTTTTTGAAGTCTAAAAATTTTCAGGTTGTCTCAGAATGATGTGCAGGGTGTTCTAAGAAAACTGGGAAAATTCGACAACATGATCCCTCCGTACGACCGCGGAACCGCGGCCATAACCCCTCTTTGGCCGCGGTTCCGCCGCAGGTTGGTGGGATCAATGCTTCGAAATTTTTCAGTGGGCTTCTGGGATGATATTAGGGGTTTTGGAATATTACAATTGGGCCCAGATTTTCTGTGAGTGCTACAGTATTGTTTTGGGGGCCCACTTGTTATTTTTTGATCGATCGGATATTTTAAACATATTATTTCACAGTATTTACATTATATCTGCGACCGTGAATGTCACTCGATCGGTAAATCCGGTCTAACTGCTATAGCCCGGTTAGACGGATTTGCGAACGTGACTTTCACGTTGATGTTCTGTGTTTTGCTGTGATGTTGCGGATCGGTCGTGGGGGATAGCCTGGATGCAATGCTAGTACAGTGTTGTTGTATTATGTACATTTGATATTGCGGGGCGAGCGTTCGACATGTGGACTGCCGTCACTGCCTGTTTGTATTATTCTTTTGGGGCACGACCTGGTTGCGGTCGATGTACCCGTTGTATGTATATTTTACTTTCTGTACTAGGGTTACCCCGCGGAGGGGTGCACGGATAGCCGGGTTCTGGAAGGCAACGGGCCCGCATCTCAGGGCATTGAGACGGAGGGGGCTTCAGTCTGGAATTGGCGGGCTATTCGCCGCACTCGTAGGGGGTACAGGTTGACCCAGGAGGGGTGCCCAAGTTACCGGATTCCATGAAGTGCTGGGTGGTCCATTCACGGCGCTGAAGGGGGCTGCCTCGCTTCAGGTTTTGGCGGGTGACTTGCCGCGCCCGTAGGGGTCTAGGATTTCATTGCACAGGCTATCCATATGACCAGGGGAACGTCGGGTTTCAGTAGTGGCTCTGTGAAACCCGGGGATCCCAGATATCTGTATTGTTCTGTGATGCTGTACATTTCTGTGATGTTGCATTTTATTCACGCCTTGAGCGAAATACTATATATTGGTATATATATTAGTAGATTTTGTATATGTTTTTCATCCGCGCTAGTCCAGTCCCCGCTCTGGCGTTAGTTAGCTAACCTAACGGGTGATGACGGGACCCAGTGGCGAATGCGGATGGCATATACGTACGTCAGTATATTTTCGTTCTTTGTGGTGTGATCAATTGATGGGACTGCACTGATTCGGATCAATGCAAGTTAAAACAAACCTATTCTGATGTTGTTGGAACACTTTTCAAAATGCTGTTATTGCAAGGACGTTCACTTTTGTTTTGCATCGTGGTATTCATTTGGAATATCCTGCTCCTCAGTCGACGAGGCAAGGGCCGAGATCCCTTCACCGGGAGTGACCCCTTGGACAGAAGTTTGCGTCAGGGCATTAACTTCACTATAGCCGATTGCTTTTGCTTTGCATCGTGGTATTCAGTTGGAATATCCTGCACCCCATCCTACGAGGAAAGAGCCGAGATCCCTTCACCGGGAGTGACCTCTTTAGCGAAGGTTTTTCGTTACTATATTTTCTAAAAAGCTATCTGTTCCTTCAACGATATCAAGTTCATTACGTTAAAGGTTTTCGCCAGAAACCATTCGTAGCCCTCCGTCGTTTCATATGGATAGTCAATAGTATTCAAGCTGTGTTTGTTGGCCATAGTCAAGGCATAGTGTTTGGTAGCTGTTGGTTATTCACATGCAGCATAGATAGATGCGTTGGTTTGGGACAGTCGTATAGCCTTGTTGGCCCTAGTCAAGGGCTTGTACGGGTGGGTTCAAATCAACCTGGATAATGACGGGTAGAATTTGACATGTGACTTATGATTTGTTGGCCATAGTCAAGGTCATAAGAGCATGGGGTAAAAATCCACATCGGGAGTTTCAAAAGAACTGAAACTTGCCAGATATGCGCATACCTTCTGGAGTGTGATAGCGTGAGCGGATTCCGTCACGTTATCATGCGATGATAGTTGGATCCCGATTCCTACTGATGAGTTGGTTTACTCCTCGGGTGACCCCGACTAATTCTTCTTTCAGGTTTGGAGGAGAATTTGAGGTACAGTGGGAGGTTTCCAGATTAGATAAATTGGTAACCATTCTGATCTTGGTTAGATTGCACGCTGAGTGTTTCTTTTCTCTCTCTCTTGGCAGCGACCATTGACCCGACCCTTAGACTATGACTCAGTGACCAAGATGACCGAACCTTCTTTACACTGGCTTTTGGATTGTCAGAGTTGCGGACCTCATTGCCACTCCTACTTTTACCCTTTTCTCCAGGATACCCCGTATTACTACGAACGTCCACTTCCATTGGACAAAACCATCGTATGGTTATATACGAACTCGAAGGAATTTATTCGAGGATGGTTTCCGGTTTTGGAGAAAACGGATAGGATTATTCAGTTGTCTTTTCCCTTTTACCTTTTCTCAAGTTGTGAGTACTCCTTGGTTTAGGAGATAGTACACCTATTACGCAAATTGGATAGTCTTCTTCCAAACCTTAGGCTGGTGCCGACCGGTAGGGAATGAAGAAAACCAATTAGCCTAAACGGTGTGCAGAAGGTATTAAGATTAAGACAAAGCAAGGGATTAGTAAGAGGGCAAAGTAAATTGCGACTGATATTCACGACCAAACCAAGTATTTCTTCGCCAATCCTAAATCACCTTTGTATTTCTCCAGGACACTCCGTATCACTACGAAGATCCACAGTTTATTGGATACTCCATCGTATGGTTATATACGAACTCGAAAGGAACTTGTTCCAGTTCGGGGATGGATTCTGGTTCAGGAGAAATAGGAATAAGGTTTATTCAGTTGTCTTTTATCTTCACCTTCTCTCGCATTGCGAGTGCTCCTAGGATTAGGACAGTACACCCATTATGCTTATTGGATAGTCTTCTTCCAAGCCATAGGCTGGTGCCGAACGCTAGGGAAGGAAGAAAACCAATTGGCCTAAATGGGTGTGCAGAAGGTAATGACTAAAGACATATAAAGGGATTTTGAGAGGTGGCAAAGAATTATACGGTTATAGTTGTGAATCTGGATAATGGTAGAGGCATTACTAGGAATACCAGAATACCCCATCGAAATATTTCAATGTTTCAGTTCAGCTGTGTACTGTTAAAAGAAAACTGATTTCCCGATTGGACACTTGCTCCAGGGTATGTATTTACCAGGTTTGATTCTCACATCTGTATGGTTTTACAGATGGTGAGTGGGAGTAAGTTATTGGGAATAGGGTAATCATCCTCATTATATCGGGATTCGTTGTAATCGGTGATATTTGAGGAGATCATCTGGGCTGTTTGCCGGTCGGCAAATATTTGGTTTTGGATATCCGCTGTTGTGCACCAATTTCAAATTGATATATCTGTACGTCTATTTTAATAGAGTGAGATATACCTTTTGATATTATGCCGATGACATTTACCTATATCAGTGGATGGTTAGGTAAGGAGCATTAAACAGCGGTGTAATTCTTCTTAACCATAAGTACAGTTTTCAACCTACGACACACAGTGAAAGAGTTGTAAGACTCGGCGGACTTATACAGAGTATTGTATGTTGTCCAGTGTCCATTAGGACAGAGGGGTTGGTCCTCATACTATATTCTGTTTACTTTTAACTTCTCTAGTTCTTAGACATGTATTTCGAAGAAACACAGGGTCTAAGTTTTGAGGAGTTATAGGTATTTGAATAGAGTAGAGAACCAGGTGTAACAAGTATCGGGATTCTTCAAAGTGATCGAAGATGTAGATACTTGTGTATGGTATTCAGTTGATAGTAATGACAAAGAGAAATTGCTTCTCTTTCAGGTTACTCATAATTGGAAGCATTCCTAAGTTGAGTAACGCTGATTGGCCTCTCTCCATTTAGTTGATATGCACTGGAGACAGCTACATGATTTGAATCTGGTTCAATTAAATTAGTGCCTCTGGTTCTATATTGGATATAGTACAGTTCATATCTTAACATTGTTAAGGTACGGGGAGTTGTCCGGCTTATGATTAAAACCAGACTCTGGATAACTCAAGGCACGTTTCTGTAATGGCTGTTTGTGGGTTGACCCAGGCTATGACGAGGGTTGACTTTCTACCATAAGAAAGATCAATAGTGATATTGTTCTTGACTCGCCACAGTTTTAATAAAAATGGATTTTTCAGAAAACAGTAGTGGGAGTATGGTAGAACTGGAAGTGATTCCTGAACCGCAAACGATTACTGAATATTTGATAAGGAACCTAAAGATTCAATCTGGTTTGACATTCCATTGGCCACTCCGCAGATACGGTGGGTAACTTCAGGCACCCGAGAGGTACTCCGGTAGCCTCAAGGACGGTGACAGGGAAGTTCTTGTTTACCCACACTTGCCATTGTTGTTGTTCCAGGCTGTGAGACCCGGCAGGAGGATGACTATAGCGTCGTTCTAAACTAGATTTAGAACTGCACGTCTATATGACTCTGCCAGAGGGTTGTCATAGTCAGTGGGAGCAGCGGAAGCATTGGTGGACTTCAGGCTTATGTCTATTTATAGACTAAAGCAGATATAGTGGAGATAGATCATCTATTTCTGATGTGACAGTCATGGGTTTGACGTCATCAGAATAGGGGATGGATCTGTTGAGAAGGTAGTAGGGTGTGATATCCGGGTTTTGGATGACATACACAAAGTAGGAAGTGATATTCCTATACTACGATCGGTTATACTTTGGTCGTCACACAGTGGTTTCTCCACAAGGGACTTGGACATTATATCAGACATACTGGTTACTAGATCTCTGGTTTTAGATCTAGATTTGGGTGGTTTCCCAATCAGGGTACTTTGACAGCATTCTAAGAGTATTTAGAATGGACGACTCCTGGCACGGTAGTGTACCTGCAGGTAATGGAGTCACCCTCTCTAAAGGTGTCTTATAGACTAAAGTAGAGAGGGATGTGCATGATTGACATATCACTTGCTTAGGCAATTGATTCAATCATGAGATGTCAAGTACCACACCAGATGTTGTTCTTGCAGTAGGTGCAATAAGTTGATATTGATCCAATCCTGGAGAAACAGTCGGAAGCAGCTTTAGAACACAAGTGGATGTTCTAGGGATATGATAACGACAGCCTCATTTGGGAGACAGTTATCATTCCAGGCTTCCAAGATGACATGGACGACAAGGAGGTTGTCAGAGTTATATTTTTCCTTCTAACGAGGGGCAGTATTTTGGACAGGTGGTCCAATGAAATACTGAGGGTGGCATGGCACAGGATACTAATTAAGTTCAGTTGACGATACAGTCTAAGAAGTTTGGATTTGGAGTTCATTTATGAGCTCGGTCCTATCAGACATCCAGACACTCTAAGACAGGTATTGCTCTTTTTGGGAGATGGCTTTCTCCGCGAACTTGAGATATAGAGAGACATAGAAAGAAACATCTAGGCGGATCCACTCACTGAGGCTATTCCTCGAACGCAAGAGTTTCGCAAACAGGCTTTATGAGACTGACTAGTAGAGAAGTTGGGTGTTCGGTATCACACGGGCTGTGAGTATGCGAAATCGCAATAATTAGCCTTGAGTGCAAGTGGGAGATTGTTGGAGATAGTGCCCTCAGAGTCAATTATTGGATCACAGGCACGTGATTGCAATGATTGAGGGAGGACCTATCCCGGTACGACAGTCTTACTCGAGATGTTAGTATGCTATCTGGTTTACCTTTATCATCGTGTACTGCTTTAGGTGACCTGACAGGTCGCTATTGCACGTTGATAGAGCCCCTAGGATTCTTGCTTGACTGCCGGCAGTATGAGGGCGATCATATACGTGAGAGCTGGGGTCTACAAGCATATCCTTAAAAGGTCCCTAGTCGTGGGAGTTTCGAGACAGGGCATCGATTCTCCAGAGTAGACTAGTGTATACAGTCGAGACCCCGACGAGGGGCGATGGCCGGTCTCACAAGCCACTGGTGTCAGTTGGTTCACCTAAGATGTATACTGGTGCTCATTGGGTTATGAGTACACCGGACAGGACTCGCCGGGAACATGCTAGTTGGTCTTATACCTGACGTCAGATAGCAGTTCCCAGGTGACATGTGTACAGGTTAGTTCATCTACCTGGGGATCGTCATTTGTCTCGTGTGAGTTCCCACTGTGCTTTGATTACTACCCTACCACGGCTCAAAAGAGTCGTGCAAACAGGTTTTAGTTGGGTACAGTCTCGAGCCACATGGAGGCAGTGAGCGGATCTTCAGGGGTTCGTCTCTCCCGGTATTGGGGGTGAGGTCGCGCTGTGTCTAGGAGAGCCATTACACGAAGTCCTTGGCCAAGGCAGGAGATTTACTGGTAGGTATTCCAGTAGCATCTCAGGGTGTTCTGGGCTACACTCCGACACGACTTTTACCGCTTTTGGGGGTCTGACTTTTACCCACCCCCTAGGCCCGACATGCGATGCTCATAGACGAACGGACCGGACTGTACGGATATTGTCACTGACAGGCTCAGTAGGGTGTCAGGATGAGTTCGCTCATCGATGTCCCTTTTAGTCAATAGCTTGTCACGACCCGAAAGTACGGAACGTGACCGGCACTTAGATTACGAAGCGTCTAGAGGCGCCACGTAACCTAAGTAAGCCGAAGCCCAGAAATCTAAACCATAGAAGAAGAAGAAGAAGAAGAAGAAGAAGAAGAAAAAGAAAACAAGTTTAAAAGCATCAGCAATTTTCCCAAAAATTTCGGCAGAGTCTCCTCTATAAAAACTGGCCCCCAAACGGGTACAACAAGTATAATATACATAAACAATAAAAAGCATCCCCAAACGGGAGCTAGCATCAACGCCAACAGGCGGAAACAACCACAACAAGCACAATAATATACAACGCCAATAGGCGAGGCTCAAAACTCAAAAGAAAACAAAACCACCAGATCAGAATAATACATGCGCGACTCTAAGGTCGAAATAAAAGACGGGTCCAATAAACTTATCAAGTAATACAAGTATGGTTGATGGAGCTTACTAGATACAAATGAATGAATAAAAGTACAATGGTGGTTCGGATACAAGTGAACCAACCTACCGTGCAAATCACCCTGAAGAAAAGATGTGCCAACAAGCTGCCACGGAAACCTGTACATCGAACCTGTAAAGAATTTGGCACAACGGGGGTGAGTTGCCAACTCGTGAGTAGAAGACATCTACGAAAAGAAATCGAATGCACGACGCTATCCTAGGTCATAATAATACACTACTGTATCCCAAACATCTAGTAATAGCAGGGTAATACTACGTGTAAGTGCAACTACTCCGTGTCGTGTCAGTACCTCATATAATACTATGTCATATGAATGAAATGCATGCACCATGAATGTAAAGTAACAAATCCTGAAATCCAGATATATATGTATAAGAAATCTTTAGCTGTTATCATAGTAGAATGTGTATAAGAATCTGAAATCTCAATAATGAAACCCATGGAAATCCGTGTCAAACATCGACACAACACATGTAATCTCAAGTCTCAATATCTCAGGCTCCGTCAGTCCGGATCGGCCCATATCATCAAATCTCACGACAACGGTCGGTATCCTCCGGATATCCGCCGCGCCAGACATCACCGGTAGGTAGCCTTCCCCTGCCAGGCTCATCGTCTACAACCCGATCTTCTTGCCCCGGGGTACCATACCGGGCCCACCATGTACCCGAGACGGTTCATCCACTCCTCGAATCGGGTCTCGAAATCCAACAGAAAACATGAAATACTCATGGTGGACGACTCATACATCACGAGAAAATCGCATCTTATTTCAAAAGAGAAGAGGAGAGAGAGAGAAGTTTTTATATATTTTTGCGGTTTTCCCCAAAAATCCAGAAATCTCATAGAAATCCAAATCTCAAAATCATGAGTAAGTATATGATAAGTGTCAGCATATGCCCATACTACTGTGCGATAACATGAAATATGAATGCATGAATGTCTAAGTAATAAATATCATGTCTTATACTAATGTCAGAAAATAATCACAATATTATATCTGTTTAGTTGCTAACTGATTCTATCCATAAAAGACAATATGATCTAAAGTGTACGTGACATAGCAATTACCGATGATGATGTGTGTGAGCCGGAAAATAAGTGTGCGTAGAATATGCGCATCATCGGTAATAGTGCTGGTGTCCTAACAGGTAAAGTTTATACTGATTATAGCAACATATAAAAGAACATGCACCATGATGATTACAGTATGAATGTAAATACAGATGTGCATTATCCACTCCTCTGCGAGATACGAGTACAACTACCACTATGTGAGTCGAACCTAAACCAGTGTCCATCTAACATCCTAAAGAACTAAACCTAATAGACTAGTTAGTAAGAAACTAGAGTCTACCTAAGGTCTGAATCAATATCTCTAATAGTCGGCGATCCCGCCTCAATAGCGTCACGTACGTAGTACGGCTTCTTCGAATCAAGAGTGCGGATCAATCATCAAATCTAAGCCTCGTACGGTACAATCCATCGTACGGCATCCCAATATCGGGGTACGGTCAAGTATCTCCTAGGTGTCTCTTCATTCGTATAATGTTATTATCAACACATCTCATGATCAAGGAGCTAAACTGTAATCGCATACATCAATCATATATCATTGCCATCATGGAATAATCATTAGTTTATCCTCAGAAACATCATGTCACATGTATCATATTGTGATTAAGTCATACCAATATCTTATCGTCATCAAGTCACAAACTACAGCCCCGGTACTATTTTAGAGTCTCATGTACCTCAATATCATCACCACCCATTATAATCTATGTATACCTGTTTATTATCTCATTCTCAATGATCCGCTAACACGTAATACGAATGTATAGCCAAGGATCACGGCATCAAGCCCAG
Source organism: Agapanthus africanus (assembly GCA_030015575.1). Taxonomy (NCBI): domain Eukaryota; kingdom Viridiplantae; phylum Streptophyta; class Magnoliopsida; order Asparagales; family Amaryllidaceae; genus Agapanthus; species Agapanthus africanus. The sequence goes on along the minus strand of CM057337.1, from coordinate 462,057,238 downwards.
TTACACTGTTTCATCATGCCTCAGATATCATATCACATCAATGAATCCCATGTACGTGTTGTATATATATATATACCTATACCTAGTTCTATATATATATACACATACACGTATACACCATGTCGTGTTTCAGTGTGTGCGTGGGTGTGTTTCTACCTGAAACCTATGAACCTCTTCCAAGGTACTCATCCTCTGATATGGTTTTCCTAAATCAGTCTAGTCCAGCCTAGGGTCAATACTAGGGTCCTACTGATTAAAAATCTAGGGTCACATCTGGTTTCCTAATGTCAATACATACTATTCCTATCCTATGTTGCGGGGGTGCTAAACGCCATCCACCCGACTTCCCCCCGTAGATATGCATCTACTCACCTGGTCCATGTCTGCCGACGACGGTGTCGCCATCCTCCTCTTCATCACCCGCAGTCCACTTGAAGGGTACCTAAATGCAAAAAAATAAATAGCATCGTAAACTGAATCACATACGAAAGTCAAACGATACAAGGAACAAGCATAGGTTAAAACCTATGTCTCGTCCACGCAAAAGCACCAAAAATCGCTCGATATCGGCGTACAAACTCCGATGGATCGAGATAACATCATCAAACAACTTGTAGTTTAAAAACACATTACTTATACCATAAAACACGATTAAATCCATCGAAACCCTAAAATCTATCAAACTGTCCAATTTCGCAAAAACCCGAAAATGCCAATATACCGTTTTTCATCAAAACTTGACATTTAAATAAAACTAATGGTCATAAAACTCATTAAATAGCATTACTAGACTATACAAACCATTACTATATTTTTATTACACAAATTTATATAAATTTGAAATTTCTAGTTTACAACATTTAACAATTTTCAACATTTTCCAAGCAAAATACCATAATTCCATCTCAAAACATGATTTTGCATAAATTAATGACTTAAACCACAATTTATGATGATAATGATATAATGAAACCAATATTATATTTTAAATCCCTTTTATTTAGAATTTTCCAAAATATAGTTAACAAAATAATAGCATTTTATTACTATTTTCCAATTATCAATTGAATCTAGTGATCAAACTAAGTTTTTCTTTCCACTAACATGCTAATATGCTCACTAAAACTACAATCTAATGATAGAAATCTTAATTGGAATTTTATATTACCCATAAACATATTTTATAAAAAACTAGTTAGCTAAAAAGTATAATTAAATCAATTTTAGGTTAACAATTTACAACATATCATCCCTATAAGAATTTCCACTTCTAAATATGTTAAACTAGTGATTATAACCCTCATTAATTAATAAAAATCACAACTTGATTTTTCAAACCCTAACTTGAATTTTAAAAGTAGTAAATAGAATTAGTAGATTAAATCTAATTAAACTTTAAAAGAAATATCTAATAGAAATAAAATAAAAGAGAAGGATTTATACCTCCACAACCTCATGTCCAAACTTGAAAATGAGACTCAAAAATACATGCTTTCCCACTCCAAATTCCATGTAAAGAAGAGTAGAGAATAAAGGGTATGAAAATATATATGATTTTGTGGAATTTTAATTGAATTTTTGATGTATTTTTGATGATTTTTGAATAAAAATGAGGTGGAAAATGGGGGGGGCAGCCATGGGGGTGTTGTGGCCAGCCTAAGTGAGGGGAGTGAGAGAAAGAAGAGAGCGGAAAAAGTGTGTGGAAGTTTCAAGAGAAGAAATATCATAAAAAGTCTTTTCATGCTTATTTATTTATTTATTTATTTATTTACTATAGCAACTCAAGAAAGCTCTAGAAATTAGGAAAAATTTGCAAATAAATTTTTCATGATAAACACTAAATTATAATATGCCATGGCTCACTTTTAGAAATTAAAACCATTTAAATTTGTAATTTACACTAATGTAGTGTAAAAATAAAGCTTATGTTAATATTTAAAATAATTAATTTAGGAAAAATATTTTATTAAACTAAAAATTTATAAGTGGCTAAATAAACACTATTTACTAGTAATTACATAATTAAATTGGTATTTTTGAATTTATAATGAAAAACAATTGCGGTTTGGTTTTACGAAAAATACATTTTACTTTACCGAAAATCCTAAAATTCACTTAAACACTTTTATTCATTTAATTATTTATTTAATTATTTTTAAAACGTTACAATCTTCCCCCCTTTAAGAAATTCGGTCCCCGAATTTAAATTAAAACTCCCCCTCCAAATACTAAAACATTTAGCAAAACACTCAAATCATCGGGGCTCCGAAATTATCAATACATAACAAAAATCAACTCCGTCAAGTATAACGCAATCATCGGAGTTATGGCGAGAAGAAAATATCAAAACCCAATATGAAAACCAACATAATATACATCAATCTACAACTTATATATAGTGTGCATCATAGTGAAACTGTACAAATATCTGGATAAGGAAATATACAAAAACCCCTTTTGAAAATTGCTGTGTGATGCACGTGTCACGGCATAAGTAGCAGACGTTTATTTAAAAAATTAATTATATATATATATATCTTTTATTTAACATACACGTCTCGCCTGGTTACTAAATCAAATAATAATGATTATGAAAATATACTGCTCAAACTGAAATCAATCCCAATCACATCAATAAAATATCATGTGCGTCCGGTGCGAACTGAAATCGAAACCAAATACAGATACCATGAATACACACAACAACAAAACTAAGTGCAACAGGTGTGCACCAAAAACATCCGTCAAGTGCAACGGGCGTGCACGACTCAATATCAGGTGCATCTAATCTGCACAAAACCCCGATTTAGTGCATCTGGTATGCACAAAATCGCATCAAGTGCGCCAAGTATGCGCAGAATCCTAATCAGGTGCACATGGTGCACGAAAACATACATCGAATATCAAAATCGAAATCACTGCACAAAAATGCATGAAAAATAGGTCGAAACATATGTCAAAATCACGTGTAACCCCTATGCACGAAATCAAATCAAAAATCCCAAAATATATAAAACCAAATCAAGTGTACTGGTTATGTACTAAACAACATCAATACAACTGATATATGAAACACAAATAGAATGAAGGCACACACATGAAATACCAATCGTAGAACAAAGTCCTCAAAATACCAAAATCCAATAAATGAAAATATGCAATTCAAATCACTAAATCACAATCGTAAACACTATCGTCAATGCGCACATCTTTCCTCTGATGTCGGCTGCCTTAAACTCGCCTCTTCGTAGCTATGCAGACTGCGCTACCAACGGCAACACTCATATCTAGAGTCTCCCATGTAATCGATCCCTTCACCTGATATCCGGACTACATTAAACTTTTCGATCGATCCATCAAAATCCCATAATTCCCCGAGAGCTCAACACTCAAGTACAGTTTAAAAATATCCGGTATATACCCCAGCATCGATGATCCAGCTGTAGAAGGGCAAACCCAAGCCTCACTAATAGCACAGCGGAACTGCCGTAAACCCTAAGGTTCAAGGGCGTTCTCGTGGTCATTATGTCGAGTTAGGGTTTCATTCTTCTAGAGGGTCCATCGAAATACCTGCATGTTCTTCCGAATACTTTAAACTTAGGAAAATGGTTTTCTGATAATCGTTCGAACCCTTTAACTTCATCCGGACAGCATGTGAATACCCTTCATCCGCACGCTAAGCAATGCTTCAATCCTCAAGAATAACCAATACTCTAATGGTTATCGCATTCGAGCCGCAGCTCCCTCTGCCCGTGGTAACAGAAACCACCATCCGACATCGATGAAGATAGATCAAAGGAACGAATGAAATACGGTGCAAACAATGTACATCCTAAGGCTCCTTAAGCAGAGTAGCGTATCGTAAGTATGCCGCGGACCATACCCACGGTACGTTACTCTACCTAAATCGCCTACTCCATCAACCAAGGGTCACCTAGACTTATACAGGGTTAAACCTAGCGCTCTGATACCAACTTTGTCACGACCCGAAAGTACGGAACGTGACCGACACTTAGATTACGAAGCGTCTAGAGGCGCCACGTAACCTAAGTAAGCCGAAGCCCAGAAATCTAAACCATAGAAGAAGAAGAAGAAGAAGAAGAAGAAGAAAAAGAAAACAAGTTTAAAAGCATCAGGAATTTTCCCAAAAATTTCGGCAGAGTCTCCTCTATAAAAACTGGCCCCCAAACGGGTACAACAAGTATAATATACATAAACAATAAAAAGCATCCCCAAACGGGAGCTAGCATCAACGCCAACAGGCGGAAACAACCACAACAAGCACAATAATATACAACGCCAATAGGCGAGGCTCAAAACTCAAAAGAAAACAAAACCACCAGTTCAGAATAATACATGCGCGACTCTAAGGTCGAAATAAAAGACGGGTCCAATAAACTTATCAAGTAATACAAGTATGGTTGATGGAGCTTACTAGATACAAATGAATGAATAAAAGTACAATGGTGGTTCGGATACAAGTGAACCAACCTACCGTGCAAATCACCCTGAAGAAAAGATGTGCAAACAAGCTGCCACGGAAACCTGTACATCGAACCTGTAAAGAATTTGGCACAACGGGGGTGAGTTGCCAACTCGTGAGTAGAAGACATCTACGAAAAGAAATCGAATGCACGACGCTATCCTAGGTCATAATAATACACTACTGTATCCCAAACATCTAGTAATAGCAGGGTAATACTACGTGTAAGTGCAACTACTCCGTGTCGTGTCAGTACCTCATATAATACTATGTCATATGAATGAAATGCATGTACCATGAATGTAAAGTAACAAATCCTGAAATCCAGATATATATGTATAAGAAATCTTTAGCTGTTATCATAGTAGAATGTGTATAAGAATCTGAAATCTCAATAATGAAACCCATGGAAATCCGTGTCAAACATCGACACAACACATGTAATCTCAAGTCTCAATATCTCAGGCTCCGTCAGTCCGGATCGGCCCATATCATCAAATCTCATGACAACGGTCGGTATCCTCCGGATATCCGCCGCGCCAGACATCACCGGTAGGTAGCCTTCCCCTGCCAGGCTCATCATCTACAACTCGATCTTCTTGCCCCGGGGTACCATACCAGGCCCACCATGTACCCGAGACGGTTCATCCACTCCTCGAATCGGGTCTCGAAATCCAACAGAAAACATGAAATACTCATGGTGGACAACTCATACATCACGAGAAAACCGCATCTTATTTCAAAAGAGAAGAGGAGAGAGAGAGAAGTTTTTATATATTTTTGCGGTTTTCCCCAAAAATCCAGAAATCTCATAGAAATCCAAATCTCAAAATCATGAGTAAGTATATGATAAGTGTCAGCATATGCCCATACTACTGTGCGATAACATGAAATATGAATGCATGAATGTCTAAGTAATAAATATCATGTCTTATACTAATGTCAGAAAATAATCACAATATTATATCTGTTTAGTTGCTAACTGATTCTATCCATAAAAGACAATATGATCTAAAGTGTACGTGACATAGCAATTACCGATGATGATGTGTGTGAGCCGGCAAATAAGTGTGCGTGGAATATGCGCATCATCGGTAATAGTGCTGGTGTCCTAACAGGTAAAGTTTATACTGATTATAGCAACATATAAAAGAACATGCACCATGATGATTACAGTATGAATGTAAATACAGATGTGCATTATCCACTCCTCTGCGAGATACGAGTACAACTACCACTATGTGAGTCGAACCTAAACCAGTGTCCATCTAACATCCTAAGGAACTAAACCTAATAGACTAGTTAGTAAGAAACTAGAGTCTACCTAAGGTCTGAATCAATATCTCTAATAGTCGGCGATCCCGCCTCAATAGCGTCACGTACGTAGTACGGCTTCTTCGAATCAAGAGTGCGGATCAATCATCAAATCTAAGCCTCGTACGGTACAATCCATCGTACGGCATCCCAATATCGGGGTACGGTCAAGTATCTCCTAGGTGTCTCTTCATTCGTATAATGTCATTATCAACACATCTCATGATCAAGGTGCTAAACTGTAATCGCATACATCAATCATATATCATTGCCATCATGGAATAATCATTAGTTTATCCTCAGAAACATCATGTCACATGTATCATATTGTGATTAAGTCATACCAATATCTTATCGTCATCAAGTCACAAACTACAGCCCCGGTACTATTTTAGAGTCTCATGTACCTCAATATCATCACCACCCATTATAATCTATGTATACCTGTTTATTATCTCATTCTCAATGATCCGCTAACACGTAATACGAATATATAGCCAAGGATCACGGCATCAAGCCCAGTTACACTGTTTCATCATGCCTCAGATATCATATCACATCAATGAATCCCATGTACGTGTTGTATATATATATATATATATACCTATACCTAGTTCTATATATATATACACATACACGTATACACCATGTCGTGTTTCAGTGTGTGCGTGGGTGTGTTTCTACCTGAAACCTATGAACCTCTTCCAAGGTACTCATCCTCTGATATGGTTTTCCTAAATCAGTCTAGTCCAGCCTAGGGTCAATACGAGGGTCCTACTGATTAAAAATCTAGGGTCACATCTGGTTTCCTAATGTCAATACATACTATTCCTATCCTATGTTGCGGGGGTGCTAAACGCCATCCACCCGACTTCCCCCCGTAGATATGCATCTACTCACCTGGTCCATGTCTGCCGACGACGGTGTCGCCATCCTCCTCTTCATCGCCCGCAGTCCACTTGAAGGGTACCTAAACGCAAACATATAAATAGCATCATAAACTGAATCACATACGAAAGTCAAACGATACAAGGAACAAGCATAGGTTAAAACCTATGTCTCGTCCACGCAAAAGCACCAAATATCGCTCGATATCGGCGTACAAACTCCGATGGATCGAGATAACATCATCAAACAACTTGTAGTTTAAAAACACATTACTTATACCATAAAACACGATTAAATCCATCGAAACCCTAAAATCTATCAAACTGTCCAATTTCGCAAAAACCCGAAAATGCCAATATACCGTTTTTCATCAAAACTTGACATTTAAATAAAACTAATGGTCATAAAACTCATTAAATAGCATTACTAGACTATACAAACCATTACTATATTTTTATTACACAAATTTATATAAATTTGAAATTTCTAGTTTACAACATTTAACAATTTTCAACATTTTCCAAGCAAAATACCACAATTCCATCTCAAAACATGATTTTGCATAAATTAATGACTTAAACCACAATTTATGATGATAATGATATAATTAAACCAATATTATATTTTAAATCCCTTTTATTTAGAATTTTCCAAAATCTAGTTAACAAAATAATAGCATTTTATTACTATTTTCCAATTATCAATTGAATCTAGTGATCAAACTAAGTTTTTCTTTCCACTAACATGCTAATATGCTCACTAAAACTACAATCTAATGATAGAAATCTTAATTGGAATTTTATATTACCCATAAACATATTTTATAAAAAACTAGTTAGCTAAAAAGTATAATTAAATCAATTTTAGGTTAACAATTTACAACATATCATCCCTATAAGAATTTCCACTTCTAAATATGTTAAACTAGTGATTATAACCCTCATTAATTAATAAAAATCACAACTTGATTTTTCAAACCCTAACTTGAATTTTAAAAGTAGTAAATAGAATTAATAGATTAAATCTAATTAAACTTTAAAAGAAATATCTAATAGAAATAAAATAAAAGAGAAGGATTTATACCTCCACAACCTCATGTCCAAACTTGAAAATGAGCCTCAAAAATACATGCTTTCCCACTCCAAATTCCATGTAAAGAAGAGTAGAGAATAAAGGGTATGAAAATATATATGATTTTGTGGAATTTTAATTGAATTTTTGATGTATTTTTGATGATTTTTGAATAAAAATGAGGTGGAAAATTGGGGGGGAGGGGCAGCCATGGGGGTGTTGTGGCCAGCCTAAGTGATGGGAGTGAGAGAAAGAAGAGAGTGGAAAAAGTGTGTGGAAGTTTCAAGAGAAGAAACATCATAAAAAGTCTTTTCATGCTTATTTATTTATTTATTTATTTATTTACTATAGCAACTCAAGAAAGCTCTAGAAATTAGGAAAAATTTGCAAATAAATTTTGCATGATAAACACTAAATTATAATATGCCATGGCTCACTTTTACAAATTAAAACAATTTAAATTTGTAATTTACACTAATGTAGTGTAAAAATAAAGCTTATGTTAATATTTAAAATAATTAATTTAGGAAAAATATTTTATTAAACTAAAAATTTATAAGTGGCTAAATAAACACTATTTACTAGTAATTACATAATTAAATAGGTATTTTTGAATTTATAATGAAAAACAATTGCGGTTTGGTTTTACGAAAAATACATTTTACTTTACCGAAAATCCTAAAATTCACTTAAACACTTTTATTCATTTAATTATTTATTTAATTATTTTTAAAACGTTACATAGCTGGTGGCCCGTTACGTATTGGCTTATACCTCTGACGTGCTAGTGGTTAAATCCACAGCCATAGTATTGACGAGTCTTTAGAGTCCACCACATCTTCAGTTACTCAGCTTTCGGGCGAAACGCTGTAGAGGCCGTATGGAGATATGGCAGGGTCCGATCAGATACGTGCGGTATTGCACGGATCAGGATCGGACGGTTTGTACTAGTGGCCGTATAGATATATGGCAGGGTTCGATCAGATACGTGCGGTATTGCACGGATCAGGATCGGACGGATATTACTAGCCGGCTTTGGTTTAAGCCGGATCCTAGTTTAGTACAGTGTAGATTTTGTCTCTTTGCATTTGTATCCGGACGGAATACAGATGTGGGTGTGTATGCACAGTATTGGGGGTTTCCTGTAATTTATTACGGGACCAGTTTTCTGGAGTTGCCAGTTTGCATTCCGTTCCGGCCGGTTTTCTTTTGTTCTTTCCCGGCCGGACTTTTCCGAAGGAGGGGGGTTATTTGCAAGTTTGCAAATAACACTTTGTGGAGGGTTTTATTGCAAAAGTATTGATTATGATATCTTTCATCCATGATGCATTTATTATGAAGTGAAAGGATTTGATTTGGATGTGAGTTTTGTGATCATTATGTTCTTGGATGTGGTCACCATTGCTTTTCTCCTACCATCACCTCCCTTCATGCCTTTTGATTCATTCCTCCACCCTTCTCACAATGATAATGGCCGGCCACAATTTCTTGAGAGGAGATGAGAAAAATGAGAGAGATTCATTTTTGTGTAAAGCATTCTTCATCTCATTCCATTTGCTAGAAAATTGAAAGCACCAATTTTCTTTAGACCATTCCTCCGTCTATGGCAACCAACCCCAAAGAGACATACTCTACACTACATTCTACAGCACTTCTTGGGCATGTCGACTTGCCAGCTTCATGCCCGAGTTGCCTCGGTATAGAGGCGGGAGCCCGTAAAAGATGCAGGCGATGTGGTGCCCTTCCGGCGAGGAGGAGACGACCGGAGTTTTCGCGGGAGATCGGGACGACGACGAGAAGACCGGAGGACTCGGATCACTCGGTATATCTCTAACCCGTCTTGTTGTTAGCTAGATCTAGTTTAATGGCCCGATCCGGGGTTTAGTGCGCGGTGGTTCCGGTTTGCAAAGTTCGCAAAATTAAAGTTTATCACCGTTTCCGCATTTGGCCGTCGGATTGACGGCCGGGGCGCCGCCGTGCACTTACACAAAATACAAACAGAGGCACTGATTTAATTGGAACCAGATTCAAATCATGCAGTTGTCACCAGAGCATGTCATCTAAATGGAGAGAGGCTGATCAGCATTACTCAATTTAAGAATGCATCCAGATATGAGTAACCTGAAAGAGAAGCAAGTTCTCAAAACCATTACTATCAACTGAATACCAAACTCAAGTATCTACATCTTCGATCACCTTGAAGAATTCTGATACTGCAACACATGGTTCTCTACTTTATTCATATACCTATAACTTCTCAAAAGTTGGACCTTGTATTTCTATGAAACATTTTTCTAAGACTAGAGAAGTCATAAGTAAACAAAATATAGTACGAGAATTAACCCCTTTGTCCTAATGGACACTGGACAACATAAAATACTTTGTATAAGTCCCCTCAGTTGAATAACTCAAACTCTGTGCGTCGTATGTCGAAAACTGTACTATAGTTAAGAAGAATTACACCGTTGTTTAATGCTCTTTACCTAATCATCAACTGACATAGGTAAATGTCATGGACATAATTCAAAAAGCTATATCTCATTTTATAAAATAAACGTACAGATATATCAGTTTGAAATTGGTGCATAACAATGGATATTCAAAACCAAATATCTGCCATCAGGCAAATTCCCAGGCGATTTCCTCAAATATCACTAATTACAACGAATTCCGATATAAAGTGGATATAATCACCTAATTCCCAATAACTTACTCCCACTCATCATCTGTAAAACCGTATAAATGTAAGAATCAAATCTCGTAAATACATATCCTAGAGCAAGGATCTAATTGGAAAATCAGTTTTCAATTGACAACGGATAGTGAAACTGAAACATGAAAATGTTTCGAAGGGGTATCTGGGTATTCATAGTAATGCCTCTTCCATTATCAAGATTCAAGACTATAACCGTATATTTCTTTGCCATCTCTCAAAATCCGTTTATTTTTCTTTACTCATTACCTTTTGTACACTACCTTTAGGCTAAATGGTTTTCTTTCTTCCTTACCGTTCGGCACCAGCCTATGGTTTGGAAAAAGACTATCGAATAAGCGTAATAAGTTTACTCTCCTAATCCTAGGAGTACTCGTAACTTGAGAGAAGGTAAAGATAAAAGACAACTGAATAAACCTTATTCTATTTCTCCTGAACCAGAATCCATCCTCGAACTGGAACAAGTTCTTTAGAGTTCGTATATAACCATACGATGGATTATCCAATAACTGTGGATCTTCATAGTGATACGGGGTGTTCTGGAGAATTCAAAGGTGAAGTAGGAGTGGCGATGAAATACGTGGTTTGGTCGTGAATGATAGCAGTCGCAATTTACTTTCCCCTCTTTCAAATCCCTTTATTTGTCTTTACTCATTACCTTCTGTACACCACACTTAGGCTAATTGGTTTTCTTGATTCCCTACCTTTCGGCATCTGCCTATGGTTTGGAAGAAGATTATCCAATAAGTGCAATAGGTGTACCCTCTCCTAATCCTAGGAGCCCTCATAACCTGAGAGAAGGTAAAATGAAAAGACAACTGAATAGTCCTATTCATTTTCTCCAGAACCAAAAACCATCCTCAAATCTGAAACAAGTTTCTTCGAGTTCGTATGTAACTATTGTTAGTGTTTATGCCCTAGAGGCCATTACTGTATCATACTAGTTTGTATATTACTTAATGGAAACTTGGGATATTCACAGTTGTATTGACAGTCTTGCTAAAAATGGTAGTATGCTACTTGGTTTGTGTCTACTTTAATATATGCATGTGTTTCTTTTAACATATCGCTTATAGTATTAGTAGAGCCCTTAGGATCTTTGCTTGATTACCAGCGTTGTGATGGAAGTCACACTAGTGGGGGCTGGATAGTCTATAAGCAACATCCTATACAGGTCCCTGGTGGTACGATTATCGAGACGGAGCATCGATACTCCGGAGTAGACTGGTGTATACGCTTCTCATCCCAGCATGGGGAGATGGTCTGTCCCACAGCCATCAGTACGTCATACTGGAGATAGTATGCAGGTGCTTGTTAGGTTACGGGTACACCGGACAGGACTCGCCGGGAACTGCAGGTTGGTCCTATACCCATCGTCAGATAGCAGTTCCCAGGTGACATGAGTAAAGCTTAGTCCGTCGACTTGACACTGCTATTTCGCCTCGAGTGTGTTCCCACTGTACTTAGATTACAACCCTGCCACGGCTCAAAGGAGTTGTACAAACAGGTAGTAGTTGGGTGCAATCCCGAAGCACTTGGAGGCAGTGGCAGTTAGATAGGATTCGTCTCTCCCGGTATTGGGGGTTGATATCGCGCTGTGTATGGAGAGCCATTACGCAAAGTCCCTGGCCAGGGCAAGTGAGATTTACTGGTTGGTTCCAGTAGTTTCTCAAGGTGTAATGGGCTTCACTCCGACATGACTTATACCGCTATTAGGGGTCTGACATTTACCGTCCCCTAGGCCCGATATGCGATAGTCCTAGACGAACAGACCGGACTGTACGGAGATTGTCACAGACAGGCTCAGTAGGAGTTCGGATGGGTTTCCTCCTCGTCCTTCTTATCGACATCTACCTGGGGACCGTTACGGACAGCTAGTACCGCTTGCGGCCTGTGGTTAAATCCACTGCCAGCGTAGCGTCAAGTCTTTAGAGTCCTACATAGAGAGTTTCCCTGCACCAGGCAAAAGGTGTAGAGGCCGTATGGTTTTACGACAGGTCTGCGATCACTTACGTACACTTGTGCACGTACTATGATCGGGCAGATAATACTAGCGGGCTTTGGTTTAAGCCAGATTCTAGTATTATACCGATGGATTTATTCAGTCAAAGATTATCCGTGTTTTTTTGGAAATACGGATAGGAGGGGCAGTCTCGTAATTTTTCGGAAAGCTTCTAAAAGGAAGTGACTCATTTGTGTTTATTTCTTTTTAGATTTAAACTAAATGAGGTGGAGGAGATGAGGTGTAGTTAACATTAAATGCTTAATGACTCATGAGGTGATTCACCCTTAGAATTAAATGAAGCATGCTAAATATTATCTTGATATTATCAAGAGAGATATTTGTATGCTTCATATTATTCTAGCATGAGATATTATTCATTCATGATCAAAAAACACTTCTCTCTCCTCTTGTATTCATCTTCTTCATCAAACCCTAAAAGCTCTCATGAGTTGAGAATCCTAGGGTTTAAGTGACTAAGTAATCCTTCTAAATACTCTACACCCTCTAGGACATCTATATTACCAAAATAGAAGCCGTAGTTATCTCAGATTCGAGATAGGAGCTCGGACTATAGACTCTCGGGTGGATCTTCTTTGACTCGAGGAGGCCGTTGAGGTGACCATGTTCCATAGAGCCAATGAGGTGTGAAGGACAGCGATGAAAACCCGAAGGACAAGTAACGTGAGGTATAACTTTGAATCCGAGTAGTTAAACCTCTCGTAGTTTGTTAGTAATGGTTTAGACATGATCCGTGTGCTCAAGTCGGTGTTACGAAGCATTGATAATTGTTTTTCATATATTCCGCCTCCCCGCAAACACGTGGGGTGCGTGACATGGACTTACAGTGGTATCAGAGCCTACTAAACCTTTACTAGTTTGTTAGCAACTAATTAGAACTTCGATCGTCGGAAAAACACGAAAACTTAACCCCGAACACCTCAAGTTTCTGTCGATTTTAAACCTGTCGAAAAAATTATTTCAGAGGTATAAAACTTCACAGCAGGGAATTATAAGAATACTGGAGAAATACGAGACCCTAACTCGGTTAGACGACCGCGGAAGCAAGGCGAGTTGGTGCAATTTGCCGCAGATCCGCGGCCGAGTCGACACCAAGTTGACTCGTATTTACACTGTTTGTCTTATTTTTGGGTGCTTTGTTTTCCTGTATATTTTGTTTCTGCCCAGGTTTTTTCAGTGCTGGCTTGCATTTGGGGTAGACACGGAAAAACGTTGTCGATCGAAATTCTAAGTTATTTGCTAATCAGGTTTTATCTGTGATGTTTAATGTGTTCGTAAACCTCCGCTAATTGCTAGTATGTCGGTTAGTTGGGGGTTGCACATTTCTGTGATGGATATTGGATTGTGGATATGAACTTCATTGGATTGTCGTGGATGAATAGCCGGGGATGTGAGATGAGAGTTTTTATCTTTCATTCGATGGAAACTGTAATATGTTGTAATATTCTTTTGCGGGAAACATCCGGGTTGAGCTTGTAGCCACCGTTGTATTATTTCATTTACTGTTTTATGCTCTTAGGATAGACCTAAGATGCGGTGCACAAACTACCGGGTACTTTGAAGTGTTTAATGGCCTACTCATATCGTTGAGGGCGACTGTTTCACTTCTGGTACTAGGCGAGTAGTTTGCCACACCCGTGGGGGTCTAGGGTAGGGTTTGGCTATTAATCACGATTGTGTAATTCGTCTTTTGTTGCAGGCTCGAACGAAACGTGGATTCCTAGTATATCCAATATGTTCATTTGTGATCTGGAATGTCTATTATTGCGTCTGACGAATGTAAAATATCTATATATGATATCTAGTAGGCGATGCTTATGTTTTACATCCGTGCTAGCCCAGCCCCCGCTCTGTCGTTAGTTAAGTAACCTAACGGGTGAATGACGGGGCCCAGTGGTGAATGCGGATGGCATAAGCGGACGTTGTATTTTCGTTGTTTTCTGCAATGATAGGATAAATGATGGGACGCATTATATTAATGCAAAGAAAACAAACCAAAGCTGAATCGTTGGAACAAATTTAAAAGAAACAACTCCGTTATTTTAAAAGAGAAGAATTTTTAATTGCGGAGCTTTAACCACTCCTTTTAAAAAGCTATCAAGTTCCTTCGATTATATAAAGTTCACTACGTTCACGGTTTCGCCAAAACAAGTTGTAGCCCTCCGTCATTTCATATGGATGGTCAGTAGTATTCAAGCGATGTTTGTTGGCCTTCGTCAAGGCATAGTGTTTGGTAGCTGCTGGGGTATTCATATGTAGCATAGATAGATGCGTTGGTTTGGGACAGTCGTATTACTTTGTTGGCCTTCGTCAAAGGTATGTACGGGTGGGTTCAAATTAACAAGGATAATGATGGGTAGAACTTGACATGTGACTTATGATTTGTTGGCCTTCGTCAAGGTCATAAGAGCATGGGGCAAAAATCCACATCGGGAGTTTCTGAAGAAACTGAAACTTGCTAGTGTTGCATACCATTTGGAGTTTGATAATATTGGTTGGATTCCTTCAGTATTATCACATAATGATATTTGGATCCCGATCCTACTGTGAGTATAAGCTACTCATCAGGAGATTCGTCACTTAACGATCAATGCTATAAACCAAGTAGGTGTCTAGAACATTGTCAGCGGGGCTATGCCTCCATAGAAAAGAGGTTTTTTAATTAAGGAACATCGCGAAAGCGTCGTAAAACCTCCCTCGAAGTACCGACACTAGCCTGGCTGAACAGTTAAGCAAGTATTGTACGGTGAGATCAGTCATAGCTATTTCTTCTTTTATGGTTTGAGGAAGGATTCGAGAAACAGTGGGAGCCATCATGTTTAGATAAACTAAAAATCAATCTGAACTTCCAAGAGCATCATGCTAAAGTTTTTTCTTCTCTGTCTCCACTGCAACGACCATGTGACCATGACTAGGTTACATTTAGATAACAAGTTGACTGAATCTGACATTTATGACTGGCAAAGGTCTGTCCAGATGTCCATTGCCTATAACAAGCTGGACCACCCTATTACTACTCAAGCCTCCACTGTGCCAGGTCCAGTTTCCACCGTCGCGGATATGGATATCCGTTAGACAAGGGAAAAGGACAGTGCGAATGCCAAGTGCCTTGTGTTGGCTTTAGTAGATGGTGTATACCAGAAGTAGCATGAGAAGATGGACTCGGTTTCCATCTTCCTCCATAACAAAGATTTATATGGAGAGCAATCTCGTATCGCAAGATATGAGACCTCGAACGAATTGCTTCAAGCGAGATTAGCTGTCGGGTCATCTGTAAGGGATGGCGTCCTTAAGATGACTAGCTATATTAATGAGCTCATGGACCTGGAGACCACGTTGGGAAACAAGTCATATGCTGACTTAATTCCATAGTTCCTACCCTCTACTTACACCCTGAAAGAAACCAGGGTGACACCCGCTTTGCTTAATGGGGGACCTTCTTCTTCTGCATCCAGGGCGAAAGCAAAGGGTGAAAAGAGGAAAAACTCCACAAAGCCGATATATGGTGTCAGTGAAGTAGAAGGAAAGGGAAGAGCAAAAGTTTCGGGACTTGGTGTAGGTAAGGAGGGATGTTCCTATTGTTGTGGGAATGGGCATTGGCAGAAGGATTGCAGGGCTTTGGAAGCCAGTACCCTGGATTCGAAGCATGTTGTTGCTTCGGCCTCGAGTGTGTTTGTTATTGAGAACTGTTTGTCAATTAACTCTACTTACTGGGTACTAGATACCGGAGCAGGATCTCATATCTGTAATTCATTACATGATTTGAGAAACCGTAAAGTTATCAGGGTAGGCGATTTGTAGTTGCGAACGGAATGAGCATGGACGCTGAAGCCGTGGGAGAATATCACCTAGGTTTGACAAGTGGACAGATATTGATTCTACGTAACTGTTTGTATGCACCTAGTTTGACTTGTAATATCATATCAGTGTCCTCACTTTCGAGAGAGGGATATGATTTTACATTCGTAAGCGATGTGGTTCACATCCACCTAAATCAAGTTCTGATTCGGTCCGGTACATTAGATGGCGGTATATACGTATTGAATCAAGCTCAGGTTTTCAATGTCCAGAACACACTTAAAAGAAAGTCTCCGGAAATAAATCAGGCTTTCTTATGGCACTGTAGACTAGATCACATCAATGAAACACGGTTGACTAAGTTACATAGAGAAGAATATTTGAATCCGTTCGAATATCAATCTTATTGCCACGACCCAAAGTTTGGCCCGTGACCGGCACTTAACCACGTAACGCGACTAAGTGAACCGAAAACCCAGAAATCAAACCAGTAAATGTATAGAGTGTTATAAGTTTTAAATGAAAGCACTTACTAACATGATAAGAAATCTAAGTAAACAATTACCAAGATAACAATATACGACGCCGTAGCGAAGATCAAGATCCACAAGTGGGAACATCAAAGATAGAATAAACTGCAAGTACAGTCGGCTCACAACGAGCTCGGCACCAGAAACAAATAATATACATCATCCTCCTCACACTGTCTCTAAGTCAAATACATACATGGTAGATGGAGGATACTAGATACAACAATGTACATAACTGAAAGATAAACAGATACTGCATAAAACCCACCTATCAGCGAAAGAGCTAGTACACCAACTAAGGGGGTATCTGTGTCAAAATATGCAAAACGCAGCCTGCCGCGACTACTCCGAAGGGCAACCTGCAAACACTGTGGCACAACGGGGGTGAGTTGCCAACTCGTGAATAGAGATAACATATAAAGGTAATCGCGAGCATGCACGTACTGCGCTACTCTAATCATATGCCAACAGATGATATCAATATGTGATAAGCAGTATGTGCAATAATCATGCAAGTGCTCAATCAGGTAATATAACTACAGGATGAGGTATAATAATAAATGCTGAGCATGGGCAATATAACATCTACACGGAATGTCAACGTGGAATATGTAATTGGTGTCCATTAATGCACCCAGATCCCCCAAATAGATCAGGCGCCGGCACTCTCATCGGCCCTCAAATCCTGTAAATCTCTGAGAATCCCGAGTGCCCAACATCGGCACCCAAATATCATAAATACTCGTGTCCAGCATCGACACGCAAATCCTCATCCATCGGGCCCCGTCAGTCCGGGTCAGCCCACGGGCTCCGTCTGCGGTATCGGCCCTCGGCCCCGGCAGTACGGATCACCCCGCATCCATCTATCGACTCTGATCAGTATCCTCCGGATAACTGTCAGGTCCAACCAATCACCGGTAGGTAGTAGTCCCTCTGCCAGGCTCACCGTCTACTACACAGTGAAACTGTTCTCGCCCCGGTGTACCGTACCGGGTCCACCATGTACCCGTAATCGGCCTCAACCAGCTCCTCAATTCGGGTTCACATATATCACTCTAGTACCGAGGAAACACGTGGTGGACGCACCGAAATATCATATCAAGGGAACCGGGTTTTTAAATGATTACATATTTGAAATAGCCATGGTTCCCAAATCCAGAAATCACATGTAATCCAAACCAATATGCAAGTCAATGATCCGATATGAAATGTGCAACAAATATGAATATCATGTCAAGTCACATAAAGATGAGCTACAACATAACGATCCGATGTAATATATGCATCAAGTATGAATATCATGTCAAGTCACATAAAGATGAGCTATAACATAAGGATCCGATGTGATATATGCATCAAGTATGAATATCATGTCAAGTCACATAAAGATGAGCTACAACATAATGATCCGATGTGATATATGCATCAAGTATGAATATCATATCAAGTCACATATAGATGGGCTACAATATAATGATCCGATGTGATATATGCATCATGTATGAATATCATGTCAAGTCACATATAGATGAGCTACAATATAATGATCCGATGGAAATTCTACAGTGTGAGTGTCATGGCAATTACTAACGGTGTGTGTGTAACATGCAGGATAGCGCTCGTGCAACATGGACCGTTAGTAATGGTGCGGTGTCTATCAATTCCAGTTTATATCCATATTGCAGGGAATGCGGTATGCATTAAATAGTAGCCATGCACAGTCAATGTATGTAAATGTAGCTATAAGGTCCTGTCATCCCTGATGTAGAACGCCATGCGGGCGATATCCCCGTAGATGTTAAATCTACTCACCGTAGTCTCTCGCTAGGTATAGCCAACAACTTGTTTCCCCTTCTGCGCGGCGTCCGCCGTACTCGCCTGCGAACCTAGAATTAAACAATACATCATACATAAGCTTAACATCACACAAACACGACATTAAAGCCGAACTAGCAACTCGTGTCGTGAACTAAGCGCGCGTGTGCGCGATACGCTAAAACGTGTGATTACGCGCCTGAAGCCACTCCGACACGCCGCGATACGCAGAAACCCAAAACCCATACACACGTATCACGCGTGTCGCGAAGATTAAAATACGGGAAAAATAGGTAATCACCTTCAGATTTTGATACAGAAATGATATTGTAAAACTAGATATACCAAAATAACCAAAATAGCAGCAGACTCAGTGGCCCAAACCCCAAATCCCAACTCACCCATCTGGCCGCAAATTGCGGCCAGAATGAATATTCCGGTGGCCTGGGTAGGGGGGTGGGCTCCGAGGTTTGGTGTGTGCACTCTATACCCCCCATACATGCTACAGTAACATCTAGTTTTGTTCTGGAACATCTCGGGTAGTTGCAGATCCTACAGAGCCTTAAATCAAGTTAAAATCCACACTTTTACACTAAAATGGAACTTTGTGGTATTTCTGTGCAAACTGAAACAAACCTGACCTAAAATAGCTCTAATAACACATAATAGAGCTAACCCAACTAACAAAATCCTAATCTAACATGTGAATCACAAATATCCTTTAATATCACTAAAAATGCACAAAAATGTGATTTTTGCTAAATTATACTACAGGTTAAAGGAAAAGGAGTGCTAACATGAGTTAATACCTCCAAAACACCTCATAAAACACCAAAAGTCTCAGCTTTTGCACTAAGTGTGCAGATTTGCCTTCAAACACCTCAAAAAGCCCCTTTTTCTATGGTTTTGTGAAGGAAAAGTGTTGATTTATATAGGGTTTTGTTTGGGGATCAAAGGGAAATGAAGAGAAGAAGAAGACATGAAGAAAATGAGAGGGTTTTTCTGCTGGAAGCTGCAGAATTCAGAAGTGGGGAAAAGAGAGAGAGAAAAGAAGGAAAATGGGGGTCAAAAGTCAAACTTTCACCTAACCACCATGCCTCATTGTTTAATTGGATTTTGAATTATGAAAAGGGTTATGATATGATTAAAATGGTGGGGAATTAAAATGAACCATGCACAAAAGAATGGTTAACATGTTATACCAAAAAGCCTGAGTCACAAAAATGGCTAAGTGTGCAAGTGTACACTACAAAGGCAAATTTTCCAATTTGCCAACACGACTAAATATAACTAATAATCCTATGCACACATATATAATAACACGTAAAATTACTAATTATCATGAAAAACATTCTTACGGAAATTCAAAGTGTTACAATCTACCCCCCTTAAAGAAATTCGGTCCCCGAATTTTAAAAAATCTAACTATACGCACCTTCAAAAAGATGGGGATACCTCTTCCTCATCTCGCTCTCGGTCTCCCAAGTGACCTCCTCTCCGCTCTGGCCACGCCAAAGTACCTTGACGGACGGTATCTCCTTCGACCTCAACTTCTTCACTTGTCGATCCAAGATCATTACCGGCTGCTATGCATAGGAAAGGTCGCGCTTAAGCTGGATCGTCGGGTGGTGGATCGTCGGGTGGTGAATCGCATGCGAAGGATCATGAAGATATCTGCGGAGCATTGAAACGTGAAATACGGGGTGCACGTCTGGAAAACTGGGCGGAAGGGCTAATCGATACACAACCGCACCAACACGCTCGAGGATCTTGAAAGGGCCCACATATCTGGGACTAAGCTTCCCCTTCTTCTCAAATCTCATCACGCCTTTCATTGGGGAGACCCTCAAGAAAACATGATCACCAACAGAAAACTCAAGTCTGCGCTGACGAGGTCCGCATAAGACCTCTGCCTACTCTGGGCTGCTCTCATCCTATCGCGAGTCAACTGGATCTTCGCGGTCGTCTCCTCCACAATCTGCGGCCCTAAGATACTGCTCTCACTGAGCTCCGTCAAACAGGTGGGCGATCTGCATATCCTCCCATAAAGAGCCTCAAACGGTGCCATCTGAACTGTCTCCTGGTAGCTGTTGTTGTAGGAGAACTCTACTAAGGGCAAATGATGATCCCAGCTACCTCAGAAGTCTAAAACGCATGCTCTGAGCATGTCCTCAAGAGTCTGAATAGTCCGCTCTGACTGTCCGTCGGTCTGCGGATGGAATGCTGTGCTGAAACTCAAGCGAGCACCCAAAGCCTCCTGAAGCCTCTGCCATAGCCTGCTGGTAAACTAGGTGCCTCTATCGGACACGATACATGTCGGAACTCCGTGCAGTCGTACAATCTCATCAATGTAAATCTGGGCATACTGAGCAAACCCGAAAGTCGTCTTCACCGGTAGGAAGTGAGCCGCTTTCGTCAAACGATCCACGATCACCCAGATGGAGTCATACCCTCGACTAGTCCTGGGTAGACCCACAATGAAGTCCATAGATATCTGTTCCCATTTCCACTCCGGAATGGGTAAAGGCTGTAGCTCTCCCACGGGCCTCTAATGCTCATCCTTGACTTGCTGACAAGTCAGGCATCTCGACACAAAATCTGCAACGTCTCTCTTTATTCCGTCCCACCAGTAAACACCTCTCAAGTCATCGTACATCTTGGTGGAACCGGGATGAACACTATATATCGATCGATGTGCCTCCTCAAGCATCTCGCGCCGCAATCCCTCAGCATCTGGTACGCACAGTCTAGCCCTAAATCGTAGTACCCCCTGATCATCGATAACGAACTCGGAAAATCTGCCCTGTCCCATCTGTGTCCTGATCTCTGAACAGCGGTCATCACTGTGCTTTGCCTCATGTATACGGTCAAGCAACTGTGGGCGTGCACGAACATGCGCAATCTGTCCTCCGATCGGCGTAAACTCGAACTGTACCCGGCTGTCGCATAAGATCTGCCAATCTGCCGACGACTGCCTCTGCACTGCGCTCAAACAAGATAGACTACCCCCGGGCCTCCTGCTCAAAGCATCCGCCACTACATTCGTCCTGCCCGGGTGATACAAGATCTCACAATCGTAGTCCTTCACCAACTCCATCCATCGGCGCTGTCTAAGGTTCAGGTCTCGCTGCTGAAATATATACTTCAAGCTCTTGTGGTCAGTGAATATCTGGCACGACTCTCCATACAGATAATGTCGCCAGATCTTAAGTGCAAAGACCAGTACAGCCATCTCCAGATCATGAGTGGGGTAATTCTGTTCAATTTTCTTTAATTGCCGCGAAGCATACGCGATCACCCTGTCATGCTGCATCGAAACGCACCCTAGCCCCACTCATGAAGCATCACAGTAGACCACAAATCTTCCTGATCCTGAAGGCAATGATAGCACTGGTGTCGTAGTCAGTAGAGCCCGTAGCTGCTGGAAACTGTGCTCACACTCCTCCGTCCAATCGAAGCGAACTCCCTTCCGGGTCAACCCGGTCAAAGGTGTAGCAATGCGAGAGAAGTCCTGCACAAATCGCCTGTAATAGCCTGCCAGCCCTAGGAAGCTGCGAACCTCCGTCACTGACGTGGGTCTAGGCCAACTCCGAACTGCCTCGATCTTCCTCGGGTCTACACATATACCATCTCTGGTAATCACGTGCCCTAAGAAGTCTATGCTGTCTAGCCAGAAAGCACACTTTGAAAATTTGGCGAAAAGCTGATGCTCCCTCAAGGTCTGCAGTGTAATCCGCAGGTGCTGCTCGTGCTCCTCTCTACTCCGAGAATGCACCAAGATATCGTCAATGAACACTATGATGAACAGATCAAGATACGGCCGGAAAATGCGGTTCATCAAGTCCATAAATGCTGCTGGCGCGTTGGTGAGTCCGAACGACATCACCAAAAACTCATAATGGCCGTAGCGCGTGCGGAAAGCTGTCCTAGAAATGTCCTCATGTCGAACCTGCAGCTGATGGTAGCCTGATCGCAAATCGATCCTCGAAAAGTATCCTGCCTCCTGAAGCTGGTCGAACAAATCGTCGATGCGTGGCAAAGGATACCTGTTCCGCACTGTCACTCTGTTCAGCTGACGGTAGTCGATACACAAACGCATACTGCCGTCCATCTTCTTGACAAACAGGACTGGAGCACCCCAAGGAGAAATACTGGGTCGAATGAGTCCCTTATCCAGAAAATCTTGCAACAGACCATTCAATTCTCTAAGTTCCGCCGGAGCCATCCGATAAGGCGGTACAGAAATAGGCCCCGCGCCAGGAACCAAATCAATACAGAAAGAAATATCACGCTCGGGCGGTAGCCCAGGAAGCTCGTCAGGGAACACATCAGGAAACTCGCTAACAACCGGAACCTGATCCATCGGAACCTCTGTAGCTCTAGTATCGCAAACATAGGCGGGAAATCCCTGACATCCCTTCCGCCAAAGCTGTCCAGCGCGAAAAGAAGAAATCACACTGTGAGGGGTGGCACCACGGTCCCCCAACACAACAACAACCGACTCACAGGGAAAACAAAATCGAACTGTCTTCTCGCGGCAGTCAACAGAAGCATAGCACGTGGCTAACCAATCCATGCCCAAAAGAACGTCGAAGTACAACATCTCAAGAAGGATCAAATCGACAGGCAACTCTCTCTCGCCAATACGGACGGTACAGGATCGGAACACGTGCCTAGTAACAAACGACACTCCCACAGGAGTAGTCATAACAAGCGACTGGTCAAGAAAACTGGACTCTCTACCCAAACTCGGCACAAAGTGTGTGGATACGTACGAGTGCGTGGATCCGGGATCGAATAACACGTATGCATCAACCAAACATACTGGAAGGATTCCTGAGACCACCGCATTGGACGCCTGCGCGTCCTGATGCGTCAAAGCAAAAACTCGCGTCTGTCCTCCACCTGCGACTAACTGTCCCCTGCCGGCCGCTGGCTGCCCTCTGCCTCGGTCACCTCGTCCTCTATGAACAAATCCTCCGCAACCACGACATCTCTGTGCATGGGTCTGACGCGGAGTAACAGTAGGTACTATCGGCAATGCCGTCTGGGGTGGTGAAGGTGGTAATGTAACATGTGGTGCTGTCGCCCCACTCCGGGGTACCTCAGGACAATCTCGCACACGATGATAAGAACTCCCGCAACGGTAACATCCCGATAATGGTCGCTGACCCTCCTGGGGATAGGAGCTAAATAACCGGCCTCGCTTCGAATCTCTGCCACCTGCAAGGTGCCTGTCATGACGCCGAAAAGGCCATCTCTGCACTGACGTATCTGCACGAACTCTCTTCGGCTCTGGGACTGCCGAAGTCTCAGCAAGGCGCTCCTCAACTAATAATGCTGCATCTACTGCTTCTGCGTATGTCTCGTAATGCTGAGCGCTGATAGCAAGGAATAGTGGTGTAAGCAAGCCTCGGACAAATCTCTTAACTCGCAACTCCTCAGTAGCCACTAGATACGGAGCATAAACTGATAGCTCGGTGAACAGCACATCGTACTCTGCCACTGACATCTCTGGCGTCTTGCGTAAGGACTCGAACCTGCGTGCTCTAGCATCTCTGACACTCAGGGGAAGAAAGCGGGCAAGGAATAGGGCCACGAACTCTGTCCAGGTCATAGGAGAAAGACCTGCTGCTCTACCCTTCTCGACTGATTCGCACCATTTCTGCGCAAGACCTTCCAGGCGAAAGCTCGCGAACTCAACCCATCTCGCATCTGCGCATCTAAGTGAACGACATATCCGCGCCATCCTATCAATGAAAGACTGTGGGTCCTCGGCCATATCGGTGCCTGTGAAGACCGGAGGCTTCAGCCTCATAAACTCTGAAAGCGATACTGTAATAACCTCTGTAGTCGGAGGTGCAACTGCCTGCACTGTGGGTACCACCACGGTCTCTGCAACAGGTGGAACTACCTCTGGTCGCTGCGCTCGAAGTGTCTCAACTAGAGATCCCATCATCTGGTGCATTTCCTGCATACTGGATCCCATCGTCTGGCATATCTCCTACACATCAGCCCCTAACATAGCAATCTGATCTGTCACGGCAGGAACAGCCTGCTCGGGCACAACCGGTGTACTACCCGGATCAGTCTTCGTCTCCGACGAGTCAACTCGAATCTCGGCCCTCACGACCGCTCTCTGCGCCCTCGTAGTCTTTGGCGGCATAATGGCTGAAAGGAACAATAGGATTCGATAAGGATACGGAAATCGAATCGCAAGAATGTATATACTCAAGAAGGAATTTAAATAAAAAGTCCTAAGGTCGCGTAGGCGGAGTACCATGTCGTGAGTATGCCGCGGAACATACGCTACGCTACCCTGCTGCAGCTACCTACTCCATCATACCAGGGTCGTCCTACACTCCGAAAGGTAAACCTACGCTCTGATACCAACTTTGTCACGACCCAAAGTTTGGCCCGTGACCGGCACTTAACCACGTAACGTCTACAGGCGTAACGCGACTAAGTGAACCGAAAACCCAGAAATCAAACCAGTAAAAGTATAGAGTGTTATAAGTTTTAAATGAAAGAACTTACTAACATGATAAGAAATCTAAGTAAACAATTACCAAAATAACAATATACGACGCCGTAGCGAAGATCAAGATCCACAAGTGGGAACATCACAGATAGAATAAACTGCAAGTACAGTCGGCTCACAACGAGCTCGACACCAGAAACAAATAATATACATCATCGTCCTCACACTGTCTCTAAGTCAAATACATATATGGTAGATGCAGGATACTAGATACAACAATGAACATAACTGAAAGATAAACAGATACCGCACAAAACCCACCTATCAGCGAAAGAGCTAGTACACCAACTATGGGGGTATCTGTGTCAAAATATGCAAAACGCAGCCTGCCGCGACTACTCCGAAGGGCAACCTGCAAACACTGTGGCGCAACGGGGGTGAGTTGCCAACTCGTGAATACGGATAACATATAAAGGTAATCGCGAGCATGCACGTACTGCGCTACTCTAATCATATGCCAACAGATGATATCAATATGTGATAAGCAGTATGTGCAATAATCATGCAAGTGGTCTATCAAGTAATATAACTACAGGATGAGGTACAATAATAAATACTGAGCATGGGCAATATAACATCTACACGGAATGTCAACGTGGAATATATAATCGGTGTCCATCAATGCACCCAGATCCCCCAAATAGCTCAAGCGCCGGCACTCTCATCGGCCCTCAAATCCTGTAAATCTCTGAGAATCCCGAGTGCCCAACATCGGCACCAAAATATCATAAATACTCGTGTCCAGCATCGACACGCAAATCCTCATCCATCGGGCCCCGTCAGTCCGGGTCAGCCCACGGGCTCCGTCTGCGGTATCGGACCTCGGCCCCGGCAGTGCGGATCACCCCGCATCCATCTATCTGTTAGTTGTATGTATGCCCTAGAGGCCAGTATTGTACAGATGATGTATATTATATTGGATGCTTCGACATATATAGAGATGACTTTCTTGCTCGATATGATAGTATGCTATCTGGTTGCTCTTTATCTTAACATGTACACTAGTCTCTTTAAACTGTCTTATAGTTACATGTTGGTAAAGCCCTTAGGATGTGTACTTGACTACCTGGACTATGATGCGGATCATACTAGTGGGGACATGGTAGTCTATAGGTACATCCTTCAAGGTCCCTAGTCGTGGGTGTATCGAGACGGGGCATCGATATACCAGTGTAGACTAGCGTATACGCTTCTCGACCCATGAGATGGGCGATGGATGATCCCATATCCATTGGTGTTTGACATCAGAGATGGTATACGGGTGCTCAGTGGAGACTGGGTACATTGGACGGACTCGCCGAGAACTCCCAGATGGTATAATACCTCACGTCAGATGGCAGTTCTCAGGTGACACTTATGCAGGTTAGTCTGTAGACCCGAGATCGTCATAGAGTCTTGTATGATTCCCACTGTGCTTTGATCTCCACCTTACCACGTCCATGAGGGCGTGCAAAACGGTGGTTTTTGGGTACAGTCCCGAGTCACATGGAGGCAATGAGCGATAGGAGGGGTTTCGTCTCTCCCGGTATTGGTGGTTGATGTTGCGCTGTGCTCGATTGGCCGTAACAGGGAAGTCCCTGGCCAGGGCTGATCAGAGATTTGCTGGTAAGCGTTACCAGTAGTTTCTCGACCCGTTATGAGCCTCACATCGGCACGACTTATCGGTTATTGGGGTCTGACGTTTACCACCCCTAGACTTGATATGCGACATATCAGACGAACAGACCGGACTGTACGGTAAGTGTTACTGGTTGGATTCACAGGAGTATGAGCAGGCTAGCTCGTCGATCTTCTGATCGCTCAATACCCGGGTGACTGTTACGTTTAGCAGACCGCTTGCGGCTTGTTGGTGCTTGATATGATCATCATCTGCTACCGGCGTATTGACGAGTCTTTAGAGTCCTACACAGAGGTTTCCTGGCTCAAGCGAAATGAAATAGGAGTGTATATGAGATATGTGCTGGACCGAGAATAATGCGTGTATGTGATACCGCATTTCATTCTCGCGATGAATGTTTCGATTTGTTGTATGCGATATAACCTAGTTATCGAATCAAAGGCTGATTCGATAAGTCGATACATTGGATACTAGTCGTTTATGTGCGACATGATCGGATCATTGAATCAAGTGTTGATTTAATGATTTAATGTATATTTGATATATTACTTTGCATTAACTAGTATTGGTTCACTTTAAAGGGATTTTCTCACTTGAAGTGCACATTGTATATGTGATATATTTTAATGTGCACTTGATTGTATCATGCTTGATGTTGCTTGCTAACTTGAGTTTTGTGTAAAGAATAAACCATGGTTGTGTAATGGTTAGGGTTTTCTTTTTCTTACTCATTTATTTATTTATTGATTTTGGAAAGGATTATGAAGAAAATGGTGGCATTCTTTGGATTTAGTTGAAGCATCATGAAGGTTTGACTTTGTTACCATTTTGTCTTCACGCTTAACCCTAACCATTCTAACTAACCATGATCTATTCTCTACACCTTACCATAGTTAGTATATGATAAGTATTCACATTATTTTCATTTTAATTGGATACTCATTATATTCTATCTTCTTCTTCTTCTTCATCTTCATGAAGAAAACCTTGCCTCCATCAATGGCACCTTGAGAAAAAGAGTGAGAAATCCAATTCTAAAGTGAACCCACCTCCTATTTCTTCACCCTCTACCTCTTGCCAAGTAGTATAGGGTGTTTTCTTCAGAAGTTTCACAACTTGGTGAAGTTGGAGCTTGATCTTGTGTAACATCAACGTAGATCATCTTCGGCATCGTAGCCGACGACTAGTCCGCTCATTTCTCCGATGAAGCCGATGCAAGAGTCCGGGATTCGAGATGGACAGCGAGGGGACGACTATGTGGAGCTAAGGAAGTGGATAACCGGATCTACAAAGGTTGTAGCTTCTTACCTTTAGTTAAGTTGTTAACTAGTTTATTGTTTCGCCTAAAATTCTAGTCGACGATCCGTATTAGGGTTTCTCGGCACTCATAAAATTTGAAATTGGCATGGTTAATGCCTTATGAGACCTCTTGAGAGTGCCTAGGAACCCTACAGTGGTATCAGAGCCTAGCTAGAGCCTTAGGCGAAGTCTAGACGACGTTTGAAATCCGAACGAACATCGAAACCCATTTCCAAAATGCTCTCTGGAAATTTTCTGAAAATTTGGATTTTTGTCAATTAAAAATATGCAGAAAAATAAGCAGGGTCTTATTTGAATTACTGTGAAAAACGAGGGTCTAAATCGATAAATCCACCGCGGAACCGCGGCACATGCTTGGCATGTGCGGCGGTTCCGCGGCCGTACTGTCCCCTTGTCCAATGATTTCTGCACAGTAATTCATATAATTGAATGCTATATTTTCTGGGTATTTTTATTATGACTCAACAGATGAGTATTCTGGGGTTGTTTTGGGGATTCGAAGATTCGATCGGATTATCAGATTTTGTTTATGTGGATTCCGGATAATTTTCGAATATGTTAAAAAGTTCGACCGAATATAAATACCCAACTTTTCCCCTGCCGGAAAATTTCCAAGTGTTGGATTTTTCTATGGTTTAAGGACGTTCTGAGTAGTGCAAGTAACGCGATGGTCTCTCTAGAAGACAACAAACCTTAACTCGATTATGTGACCGTCTTGAACTGCCCTTTGAAGCTTCGGGTTTGGGGCAGTACGGCGTGCCACATGTGAGGCGTTGGCTTGACCCTTCTACGGCTGGACCGTTGGTACTGAGGCATGAAGTGAATGTCTTTGAACCTATTTCATGTGTTGAACGGTTTCGGGAAAACTTGGGTGTTCGAATGTTCGATCGGAAAGTTTAATATTTTCTATTTATCCGGAATGGGATACAATAATTGGAATTCACAAACAGTTATGAGATAACTGAATGAATGTTATAAATCTAGCGGTTTAGTCTCATTTGATATTGAAAAGAGTTTTCGATAATGGGACTAGAATGCGGGGTTTATAATTGTTAGGCATGTGATGTCTAAGTATTTCATTTTGATTAGGCATGCGATGTCTAAAGAGGTTGCGGATTCCAACTGTTGTAGTTTTACACTTTCTTTTCTGTGACCGTAAGTGTAATATGTGATTCGCCGGTTTCGTTGCTATATGTCAACGACAATTGGGATGCACATATTTACTTACGTTGATGACATGTGATGTTATGTGTTGCTGGATATGTTATATTGGATCGTCGTGTTCGAATAGCCGGGGGTTTTTATGTGAGATGAGTGTTTTTCATTTTCATTCATGTAAAAACTTGTATGTAATATTCTTTTATTGGGGCACTTCCAGGTTGCGGAAGTTGCACCTTTTGTATATTATTTACTTTTCCGCATTAGGATAGACCCAAGGAGGGGAGCACAAGTAACCGGGTTCTAGGGTCCAGTGGGAGACCATCTCGAGGAGTCGAGTCCGGGTCTCCTAACCCTAGAATTGGTAGGGTTGCTTGCCGCTCTCGTAAGGGTCTAGGGGTGTGGGATTGGCTATTTATCACGACCGTGGAATCCGTGTTTTATACTGGCTCGTATTGAAAACACGGACGTCCTAGTATATCCAATGTTTCATATGTTTCTTCTGCTGCGATATCTGTGATGTGATCATATGATGTTCTGTGATAGATACAATATATAGTATATATGATATATTATATAGACGTTACTTATGTTTTGCACCCGCACTAGCCCTGCCCTGCTCTGTCGTTAGTTACCTAACCTAACGGTGCATGAGGGGACATCGAGGCGAATGCGGATGGCATAAGTGTACGTCGTATTTATCTGTGATGTTTAGGTGACTTAAATGATGGGACTTCATTAATGTGATTAATGAAAGAAATGAAACCTAAGATGTTGTAGAATCAAATTTTAAACAAAACAGGTAGCTACAGTTGTTGCTTTGCATAGCGGTATATATGATATACCCTGCACCTTATTCGATGAGGAAAGGACCGAGATCCCTTCACCGGGAGTGACTCCTTTAGCAATAACTGGCAGATGCTACACACTCGGTTTGACTTTTGATTGCTTCTATAGTTTATGCTTTGCACAGTGATATATATGATATATCCCGCACCTCATTCGACGAGGAAAGGGCCGACGATCCCTTCACCGGGAGTGACCCCTTTAGCAAAACTAGAAAAGCCTCAAAATCACTCCATTTCAAAACTTCATTTGATTCTACAACGATATCAAGTTCATTACGCTCATGGTTTTCAGAAAAACCTGCGTAGCCCTCCGTCAATTCAGATATGTAATATTCAGTATTCGTGCTACGGTTGTTTGGCATGCGTCAAGGCGTAGTGTACGGTAGCAGACTATTACTTATCTGTAGCATGAGATGCGATTGGATTAAGGTATTCGTACGGCGTTGTTTGGCATGCGTCAAGGGTCGTACGGGTGGGTTTAATTCGATCACGAATTGTACGGGTTGAACTTGACTAGCGGACTATAGGTTGTTTGGCATGCGTCAAGGTCATAGCACGCTAGGGGCAAAATATTATCGGGAATTTCAAGTGTTGAAATTTGCAATGAGATTGCATACCTTCTATGAGATAGTTGGATCCCGATACCCACTGCGAGTAAGAGTTACTCTTGGGAGAGTTTTACACATTGCAATTAGCTGATCAAGTAGGTGTCTAGAAAGGTGTCAACGGGGTTACGTCTCTGGGAAAACGAGGTTTACATTAATTAGGTTCGTGCAAAAGCACGGGGGACCTCCCTCAAAGTACCGACACTGGCCTGGCTGAAAGATTGGCGAACTTGTAGTGTGTAATTAATCCTGGCTAGTCTTTCCTTTTAGGGTTTGAAGGAAGATTTGATAAAAACCAGTAGGAGCCATCCTGATTAGATAAGATAATAACCAATCTGATCTTGCAAGAGCATACGCTAAAGTGTTTTCTTCTCTCTCTCTCCAGGTAGCAACCATTTCATGCCCTAATAAAGATAATAATATGGATGTATTGACCGAACCCACATGTTATACTGTGCTAGGGAACGTTGGTTTCGTTCTTTCCTATAAGAGTTATAGGACTGAACAGGATATAGGGGAATACCAGGATTCCCATGCCACCCGAATGAAGAAAGTACATGATGATGCATTTTCTTCGGGTGTGTTCGTTACTGAGAACTGTTTCTCCATTTGCTCTACGTCCTGGGTATTAGATACCGGGTCAGGATCCCATATATGTAATCAGTTGCATGGGCTTAGGAAAGGTAGAGAACTTGGAGAAGGTGATAAAGACAATAGAGTTGGAAATGGTGCAATTGTTGCAGCTAAGACTGTCGGGGAATATCACCTTGTATTACCAACTGGTAATACATTGGTTCTGAATGAATGCTATTACATGCCGAACCTGATATGCAACATTATATCGGTTTCTTTGTTGAGCAAAGAGGGATATAATTTTGTATTACAGGATAATGTTATGAACATTTTCCGTAACCAAAAGTTGGTTGGATCAGGCACGTTGTGCAATGGCATTTTTGTTCTAAATCAGTCAACAGTTCTGAGCATAACAAACACACACAAGAGGAAGAGTTCAGAACTGAATGAATCCTTCTTATGGCATTGTAGACTGGGTCACATCAATGCAACACAACTAGCTAAGTTGCATAAGGATGGATATTTAAATCCGTTTGAATTTTCATCTTATGACACTTGCCAGTCGTGTCTCAAAGGCAAGATGACCAAAACTCCGTTTACGGGACACGGAGAAAGAGTTACCGAACTCTTGGGACTGATACATAGTGATGTATGCGGTCCCATGTCTACACATGCCAGGGATGGTTCTTCGTACTTCATTACATTCACTGACGATCTCTCTAGATTCGGATATGTGTTCCTGATGAAACACAAATCAGAAGCTTTTAAGAAATTTAGAGAATATAAACAAGAAGTTGAGAACCAAACCGGAAAAAGTATTAAAATCCTACGATCTGATCGAGGAGGTGAATACTTGAGCATTGAATTCCTGGACTTCCTAAAAGAGAATGGGATTCTCTCTCAGCTAACTCCTCCATATACACCACAGCACAACGGTGTATCTGAATGGAGAAACCGCACCCTATTAGATATGGTGCGCTCAATGATGAGTACAGCTGAGTTGCCTATTTCCTTATGGGGATATGCGCTTGAGACAGCCATGGACCTATTGAATAGAGTTCCTACCAAATCAGTGCCTACCACTCCATATGAGATATGGAAAGGGAAGAGACCACATCTTAATTATATTAAGATATGGGGTTGTCCAGCCTATGTCAAAAGACAAAATCCGGACAAACTCGAGGCAAGATCAGTCTTATGTAAGTTTATAGGATATCCCAAAAATTCACAAGGGTATATCTTCTACCATCTCGAGGAACAAAAGGTGTTTGTTTCTCGACATGCCACTTTCTTAGAAAAAAGTTTTCTTATGAAACAGATAAGTGGCATTGAGGTAGAACTGGAAGAGGTTCCAGCGACACAAACTATAACAGAAGACTTGGTAGAACCAGAGGATTCAGTAGTACCCGACGAACCCCAGCCTCTCCGCCGATCTAGTAGGGTTCCTCGCCAACCTGAGAGATACTACGGTTTTCTCATGGATGGTGGGAGCGAGGATTGCATCATGGAGGATGATGACCCAACTAGCTTCGAGCAGGCCATCACGAGTAGGGACTCAGTGAAATGGCTGGATGCAATGCGGTCCGAGATGGAATCCATGTACACCAACAAAGTATGAACTTTGGATGTTGCACCTGAAGGGGTAAAACCCATTGGGAGCAAGTGGATCTTCAAGAAGAAACTTGGTGTAGATGGGAAAGTGGAGACTTTCAAAGCTAGACTTGTTGCAAAAGGTTTTCGTCAAAGACCAGGTGTGGATTATGACGAAACCTTTTCTCCAGTGGCTATGCTTAAATCCATCCGGATCATGCTTGTCATCGCTGCATATCATGATTACGAAATCTGGCAAATGGATGATAAGACCGCCTTTCTAAACGGTGATTTAGAAGAGTGCGTGTACATGACTCAGCCAGAGGGCTTCGTAGACAGTAGGAGCAGCGGGAAGGTGTGCAAGCTGCTTAAATCCATTTATGGATTAAAGCAAGCATCGCGGAGTTGGAACATCTGCTTTGATGTCGTTATCAAAGAGTTTGATTTCGTCAAAAACCCAGATGAACCTTGTATCTACAAGAAGGTGACAGAGAGTAAGGTTGTCTTCCTCGTATTTTACGTGGACGACATACTCTTGATAGGAAATGATATTCCTATGCTGCAATCGGTCAAGCTCTTCTTATCACAAAGATTCTCAATGAAAGATCTTGGTGATGCCTCCTGCATATTGGGAATTAGGATCTAAAGAGATAGATCCAAACGGATATTGGGATTGTCCCAATCCAGGTACATTGACACCATACTAAAGAGGTTTAGTATGGAAGAATCCAAGCGTGGAAACTTGTCCACGATCTCTGGAGACACTCTCTCCAAAGAGATGTCTCCCAAGACTGATTTGGAGAGAGCTCGCATGCAAGGGATACCCTATGCTTCAGCTGTAGGCTCTATCATGTATGCGATGCTATGTACCAGACCCGATGTAGCATACTCACTAAGTGTAGTGAGCAGGTATCAAGCTGATCCTGGAGAGAGTCACTGGACAGCTATGAAGAGCATTCTCAAGTACTTGCGAAGGACTAAAGAGATGCTCTTGGTGTATGGTAACGGAGAACTCCAAGTAGAGTCCTTTACCGATTCGAGCTTCCAGAGTGATAAGGACGACTCTAAGTCGTAGACGGGATTTGTCTTTACCCTTTACGGAGGGGCGGTTAGCTGGAAGAGTTCCAAGCAGGAAACCGTGGCAGACTCGACAATGGAGGCTGAATACATCGCTGCCAACGATGCTGCCAAAGAGGCTGTCTGGATCAAGAAGTTCATTACTGAACTTGGAGTGGTTCCATCCATTGAGCATCCAATACCTTTGTATTGCGATAACAATGGAGCGGTGGCTTTGGCCAAGGAACCTAGGTCCCATCAGCGATCCAGGCATATTCTGAGGCGGTCGGGAGATAGTTGATCGCCGGGAGATCGAGGTCAGGAGGGTTGACACGAAGAACAACACGGCGGATCCACCCATGAAGGCCATTCCCAAGATACAGTTTGAGAGACTCTTCGGGATGCTCGGTATGCGATACTACAGCAGCTGGCCCTAGTGCAAGTGGGAGATTGTTAGTTGTATATATGGCCTAGAGGCCAGTATTGTACAGATGATGTATATTATATTGGATGCTTGGACATATATAGAGATGACTTTCTTGCTCGATATGATAGTATGCTATCTGGTTGCTCTTTATCTTAACATGTACACTAGTCTCTTTAAACTGTCTTATAGTTACATGTTGGTAAAGCCCTTAGGATGTGTACTTGACTACCTGGACTATGATGCGGATCATACTAGTGGGGACATGGTAGTCTATAGGTACATCCTTCAAGGTCCCTAGTCGTGGGTGTATCGAGACGGGGCATCGATATACCAGTGTAGACTAGCGTATACGCTTCTCGACCCATGAGATGTTCGATGGATGATCCGATATCCATTGCTGTTTGACATCAGAGATGGTATACGGGTGCTCAGTGGAGACTGGGTACACTGGACGGACTCGCCGAGAACTCCCAGATGGTATTATACCTCACGTCAGATGGCAGTTCTCAGGTGACACTTTTGCAGGTTAGTCTGTAGACCCGAGATCGTCATAGAGTCTTGTGTGATTCCCACTGTGCTTTGATCTCCACCTTACCACGTCTATGAGGGCGTGCAAAACGGTGGTTTTTGGGTACAGTCCTGAGTCACATGGAGGTAATGAGCGATAGGAGGGGTTTCGTCTCTCCCGGTATTGGGGGTTGATGTTGCGCTGTGCTCGATTGGCCGTAACAGGGAAGTCCCTGGCCAGGGCTGATCAGAGATTTGCTGGTAAGCGTTACCAGTAGTTTCTTGACCCGTTATGAGCCTCACATCGGCATGACTTATCGGTTATTGGGGTCTGACGTTTACCACCCCTAGACTTGATATGCGACATATCAGACGAACAGACCGGACTGTACGGTAAGTGTTACTGGTTGGATTCACAGGAGTATGAGCGGGCTAGCTCGTCGATCTTCTGATCGCTCAATACCCGGGTGGCTGTTACGTTTAGCAGACCGCTTGCGGCTTGTGGGTGCTTGATATGATCATCATCTGCTACCGGCGTATTGACGAGTCTTTAGAGTCCTACACAGAGGTTTCCTGGCTCAAGCGAAACGAAATAGGAGCGCATATGAGATATGTGTGGGACCGAGAATAATGCGTGTATGTGATACCGTATTTCATTCTCGCGATGAATGTTTCGATTGGTTGTATGCGATATAACCTAGTTATCGAATCAAAGGCTGATTCGATAAGTCGATACATTGATACTAGTCGGTTATGTGCGACATGACCGGATCATTGAATCAAGTGTTGATTTAATGATTTAATGTATATTTGATATATTACTTTGCATTAACTAGTATTGGTTCACTTTAAAGGGATTTTCTCACTTGAAGTGCACATTGTATATGTGATATATTTTAATGTGCACTTGATTGTATCATGCTTGATGTTGCTTGCTAACTTGAGTTTTGTGTAAAGAATAAACCATGGTTGTGTAATGGTTAGGGTTTTCTTTTTCTTACTCATTTATTTATTTATTGATTTTGGAAAGGATTATGAAGAAAATGGTGGCATTCTTTGGATTTAGTTGAAGCTTCATGAAGGTTTGACTTTGTTACCATTTTGTCTTCATGCTTAACCCTAACCATTCTAACTAACCATGATCTATTCTCTACACCTTACCATAGTTAGTATATTATAAGTATTCACATTATTTTCATTTTAATTGGATACTCATTATATTCTATCTTCTTCTTCTTCTTCATCTTCATGAAGAAAACCTTGCCTCCATCAATGGCACCTTGAGAAAAAGAGTGAGAAATCCAATTCTAAAGTGAACCCACCTCCTATTTCTTCGCCCTCTACCTCTTGCCAAGTAGTATAGGGTGTTTTCTTCACAAGTTTCACAACTTGGTGAAGTTGGAGCTTGATCTTGTGTAACCTCAACGTAGATCATCTTCGGCATCGTAGCCGACGACTAGTCCGCTCATTTCTCCGATGAAGCCGATGCAAGAGTCCGGGATTCGAGATGGACAGTGAGGGGACAACTACGTGGAGCTAAGGAAGTGGATAACCGGATCTACAAAGGTTGTAGCTTCTTACCTTTAGTTAAGTTGTTAACTAGTTTATTGTTTCGCCTAAAATTCTATTCGACGATCCGTATTAGGGTTTCTGGGAACTCATAAAATTTGAAATTGGCATGGTTGATGCCTTGTGAGACCTCTTGAGAGTGCCTAGGAACCCTACACTATCGACTCTGATCAGTATCCTCCGGATAACTGTCAGGTACAACCAATCACCGGTAGGTAGTAGTCCCTCTGCTAGGCTCACCGTCTACTACACAGCGAAACCGTTCTCATCCCGGGGTACCATACCGGGTCCACCATGTACCCGTAATCGGCCTCAACCAGCTCCTCGATTCGGGTTCATATATATCACTCTAGCACCGAGGAAACACATGGTGGACGCACCGAAATATCATATCAAGGGAACCGGGTTTTTAAATGATTACATATTTGAAATAGCCACGGTTCCCAAATCCAGAAATCACATGTAATCCAAACCAATATGCAAGTCAATGATCCGATATGATATGTGCATCAAATATGAATATCATGTCAAGTCACATAAAGATGAGCTACAACATAACGATCCGATGTAATATATGCATCAAGTATGAATATCATGTCAAGTCACATAAAGATGAGCTACAACATAATGATCCGATGTAATATATGCATCAAGTATGAATATCATGTCAAGTCACATAAAGATGAGCTACAACATAATGATCCGATGTGATATATGCATCAAGTATGAATATCATGTCAAGTCACAAAAAGATGAGCTACAACATAATGATCCGATGTGATATATACATCAAGTATGAATATCATGTCAAGTCACATATAGATGAGCTAAAATATAATGATCCGATGTGATATATGCATCAATTATGAATATCATGTCAAGTCACATATAGATGAGCTACAATATAATGATCCGATGGAAATTCTACAGTGTGAGTGTCATGGCAATTACTAACGGTGTGTGTGTAATATGCAGGATAGTGCTCGTGCAACATGGACCGTTAGTAATGGTGCGGTGTCTATCAATTCCAGTTTATATCCATATAGCAGGGAATGCAGTATGCATTAAATAGTAGCCATGCACAGTCAATGTATGTAAATGTAGCTATAAGGTCCTGTCAGCCCTGATGTAGAACGCCATGCGGGCGATATCCCCGTAAATGTTAAATCTACTCACCGTAGTCTCCGCTAGGTATAGCCAACAACTTGTTTCCCCTTCTGTGCGGCGTCCGCCGTACTCGCCTGCGAACCTAGAATTACACAACACATCATACATAAGCTTGACATCACACAAACACGACATTAAAGCCGAACTAGCAACTCGTGTCGTGAACCAAGTGCGCGTGTGCGCGATACGCTAAAACGTGTGATTACGCGCCTGATGCCACTCCGACGCGCCGCGATACGCAGAAACCCAAAACCCATACACACGTATCACGCGTGTCGCGAAGATTAAAATACGGGAAAAATAGGTAATCACCTCCAGATTTTGATACATAAATGATATTGTAAAACTATATATACCAAAATAACCCAAATAGCAGCAGACTCCAGTGGCCCAAACCCCAAATCCCAACTCACCCATCTGGCCGCAAATTGCGGCCAGAATGAATATTCCGGCGGCCTGGGTAGGGGGGTGGGCTCCCAAGTTTGGTGTGTGCACTCTATACCCCCCATACATGCTACAGTAACATCTAGTTTTGTTCTGGAACATCTCGGGTAGTAGCAGATCCTACAGAGCCTTAAATCAAGTTAAAATCCACACTTTTACACTAAAATGAAACTTTGTGGTATTTCTGTGCAAACTGAAACAAACCTAACCTAAAATAGGTCTAATAACACATAATAGAGCTAACCCAACTAACAAAACCCTAATCTAACATGTGAATCACAAATATCCTTTAATATCACTAAAAATGCACAAAAATGAGATTTTTGCTAAATAATACTACATGTTAAAGGAAAAGGAGTGCTAACATGAGTTAATACCTCCAAAACACCTCATAAAACACCAAAAGTCTCAGCTTTTGCACCAAGTGTGCAGATTTGCCTTCAAACACCTCAAAAAGCCCCTTTTTCCATGGTTTTGTGAAGGAAAAGTGTTGATTTATATAGGGTTTTGTTTGGGGATCAAAGGGAATTGAAGAGAAGAAGAGGAGATGAAGAAAATGAGAGGGTTTTTCTGCTGGAAGCTGCAGAATTCAAAAGTGTGGAAAAGCGAGAGAGAGGAGAAGGAAAATGGGGGTCAAAAGTCAAACTTTCTCCTAACCACCATACCTTATTGTTTAATTGGATTTTGAATTATGAAAAGGGTTATGATATGATTAAATTGGTGGGGAATTAAAATGAACCATGCACAAAAGAATGGTTAACATGTTATACCAAAAACCCTAAGTCACAAAAATGGCTAATTGTGCAAGTGTGCACTACAAAGGCAATTTTTCCAATTTGCTAACACGACTAAATATAACTAATAATCCTATGCACACATATATAATAACACGTAAAATTACTAATTATCATGAAAAACATTCTTACGGAAATTCAAAGTGTTACACTTATGCTACTTGTGAATCTTGTCTCATGGGTAAGATGACAAATACTCCGTTTACTGGACACGGATTAAGAGCGAGCGAGCTCTTGGGACTTATACACAGCGATGTGTGTGGTCTAATGTCTACAAATACGAGAGGTGGTTATTCCTACTTCATTACTTTTACGGATGATTTCTCTAGGTATGGTCTTATCTTCTTGATGAAGCATAAATCCGAGGCCTTTGAGAAATTCCGGAAATACAAGAATGAAGTACAAAATCAAATAGGCAAACGTATCAGGACACTGAGATCTGATCGAGGTGGTGAATACTTAAGTGCCGAGTTCTTGGGTTACTTAAAAGAGAATGGAATTCTCTCTCAGCTTACTCCTCCATACACACTACAACACAACGGTGTATCGGGAAGGCGGAATCGAACCCTATTGGATATGGTTCATTCCATGATGAATAAGGCTGAGTTACCACGATCTTTCCAGGGTTATGCACTAGAATCAGCTGCATATCTTTTGAACAAGGTTCAACCAAGACTGTACCTTCCACACCATATCAGATGTGGAGTGGGAAGAAACCCTATCTTCAGTACTTAAAGACATGGGGATGTCTAGCTTTTGTTAAAAAGAAGCATGCGGACAAGCTTGAAGCATGCTCAGTACAGTGTAAGTTTGTGGGATATCTAAAGAACTCCAAGGGGTATTATTTCTATTACGGAGAGGAACAAAATATTTTTGTTTCTCATCATGCCCACTTCTTGGAAGCTGAATTTTTAGAAAATCAGAAGAGTGGGAGCACAATAGAACTGGAAGAAATTCAAGAACCACAAGCTGTTACTGAAAGTATGGTAGAACAAAAAGTTTCAGAAGAAAGGGACATCCCAGCGCCTATCCGCAGAAGTAATAGGCAGTCTCATCCGCCCGAGAGATACTACGGTTTTCTCATAGACGGGGATCGAGAGGATTGCATCATTGATAATGAAGACCCTACTAGCTTCCAGCAAGCCGTTCATAGCGGCGACTCGGTAAGATGGCTGGATGCAATGCGGACCGAAATGGAGTCCATGTACACTAACAAAGTATGGACTTTAGACATTGCTCCAGATGGGGTAAAACCCGTAGGATGCAAATGGATCTTCAGAAAGAAGATTGGTGTAGATGGACAGGTTGAAACCTATAAGGCTAGACTTGTTGCAAAGGGTTTTCGTGAAAGACCTGGTTTGGACTATGATGAAACCTTTTCTCCATTGGCTATGCTCAAATCCATTCGGGTCCTTCTTGCCATTGCTGCCTTCCACAATTATGAGATCTGGCAGATGGACGTAATGACGGCTTTTCTAAATAGTAATTTGGAAGAGTGCGTCTATATGGATCAGCCAGAGGGATTCATTTAGATTGGGAGCAGCGGTAAAATGTGCAAGTTTCTTAAGTCTATTTATGGGCTAAAGCATGCATCACGGAGTTGGAACATTTGTTTTGATGATACTGTTAAAAAATTCAATTTTATCAAGAATCTAGATGAACCATGCATATACAGTATGATTATAGGGAGAGCTATAGTATTCCTCGTCTTGTACGTGGATGACATTCTTCTAATAGGAAATGATATTCGTATGCTACAGTTAGTCAAAGGATTCTTGTCACAGAAGTTCTCCATGATGGACCTGGGTGATGCCACCTACATTCTGGGTTTTCCAGATCTATCGTGATAGATCAAAGAGGATGTTGGGACTTTCGCAGTCCAGGTACATAGACACCATATTGAAAAGATTCAGTATGGAAGATTCTAAGCGTGGTAACCTACCGGCTTGTCACGGAATCACCCTCTCCAAAGAGATGTCTCCCAAGACTGATTTGGAAAGGGCTCGCATGTCGATTATACCATATGCTTCAGCGGTAGGCTCTATAATATATGCGATGTTATGTACCAGACCAGATGTAGCATACGCATTAAGCGTTGTAAGCTGGTATCAGACAAACCCAGGGAAGAAGCACTGGATAGTAGTAAAGAACATTCTCAAGTACCTGAGGAGGACTAAGGAGATGTTCTTGGTGTACGGCGGAAAGGACCTCCAGATCGAGGCCTTTGCCGACAATAGCTTCCAGAGTGACAAGGATGACTCCAAGTCTATGTCGGGTTATGTCTTTACCCTCAATGGAGGGGCGTTCTGTTGGAAGAGTTCCAAGCAGGACACCGTTGCTGACTCGACGATGGAAGCGAAGTATATAGCTTCTTGCGATGCCGCAAAAAAAGCTGCCTGGATGAAGAAGTTCCTCACAGAACGTCAGGTGGTTCCTACCAGTGTTGATCAAATACCTCTGTATTGCGACAACAATGGCGCTATAGCTTTAGCGAAGGAACCCAGGTCCCATCAGAATTCCAGACACATCTTAAGGCGGTATCACCTGATCAAGGAGATCGTAGATCCCGAGAGATCGAGGTGAAGAGAGTAGATACGGAGAATAGCGCTGCTGATCCATTCACAAAGGCCATTCCTCAGAGGCTATTCAAGATGATAGGTCTTCGATATGCCAGTACATGGCCCTAGTGCAAGTGGGAGATTGTTAGTGTTTATGCCCTAGAGGCCATTACTGTATCATACTAGTTTGTATATTACTTAATGGAACCTTGGGATATTCACAGTTGTATTGACAGTCTTACTAAAAATGGTAGTATGCTACTTGTTTTGTGTCTACTTTAATATGTGCATGTGTTTCTTTTAACATATCGCTTATACATATTAGTAGAGCCCTTAGGATCATTGCTTGTTTACTAGCATTGTGATGGCATTCACACTAGTGGGGGTTGGGTAGTCTATAAGCAATATCCTATACAGGTCCGTGGTCATAGGATTATCGAGACGGGGTATCGATACTCCAGAGTAGACTGGTGTATACTCTTCTCATCCCAGCATGGGGAGATGGTCTGTCCCACAACCATCAGTACGTCGTACTGGAGATAGTATGTGTTGGATATAGTGCCCTCAAAGTCAACTATTAGATCGCAGGCACGTGATTGCGATGATTGAGGGAGGACCTATGCCGGCAGGACAGTCTTACTCAAGATGATAGTATGCTATCTGGTTTATCTGTATCATCGTGTACATGCTTTAGGTGACCTTACAGATCACTATTGCATGTTGATAGAGCACTTAGGATTCTTGCTTAACTACCAGCAATATGATGGCGATCATATACGTGAGAGTTGGGTAGTCTATAAGCACATCCTTAAAGTGATCCCTAGTCGTGGGAGTTTCGAGAATGGGCATCGACACTCCATTACCAGACTAGTGTATACGGATTGAGACCCCAACGAGGGGCGGTGGGCGTTCTCACAAGCCATTGGTGTCAGTTGGTTCACCTAAGACGTATACAGGTGCTCATTGAGTTATGAGTACAATGGACAGGACTCGCCGGGAACATACTAGTTGGTTTTATACCTAGCGTCAGATAGCAGTTCCTTGGTGACATGTGTACAGGTTAGTTCATTGATCTGAGATCGTCATTTGTCTCGTGTGAGTTCCCACTGTGCTTTGATTACTACCCTACCACGGCTCAAAGGAGTCATGCAAACAGGTTTTAGTAGGGTACAGTCCCGAGCCACATAGAGGCAGTGAGCGGATCGGCAGGGGTTTCGTCTCTCCCGGTATTGGGGGTGAGATAGCGCTGTGTCTAGGAGAGCCATTACATGAAGTCCTTCGCCAAGGTAGGAGATTTACTGGTAGGTATTCCAGTAGCATCTCAGGGTGTTCTAGGCTACACTCCGACATGACTTGTACCGCTTTTGGGGGTCTGATTTTTACCAACCCCTTAGGCCCGACATGCGATGTGTAAGTCGATGTTCAACACCCCAATACTTGTGGGGAGGCGGAAATATGAATAACAATCAAGTTCTATGATCAAACATCGATTAACCGTACGAATCGTTTGCTAAACAAGTTTTAACAAAAGCTATAGAGTTTTAAACTACTATGCGAAGAGATTATACCAAACGGTTCTAGTCCTTCGTCTTGATGTTGTCTACGGCCTCTTTGGATCTCCACGTCCTCTTCGGCTTTCTCCCGTGATAGACGATCCACCCGAGAACCCTAATCCAAGATATAACCTCTAAACTTGAGGTTACTTAGTTTCTCTAGTTGCTAAATAGAGTAGCTAAGGTGATGTAGAGATAGGTTATGGAGTAATTAGTCTTTCCTAATCCTTGTTCTCAACTCATGAGGGGTAGGATTAGGCTTGGTGAAGGAGAGAGAACTTGAAGAGAGAGAGTGAGAAGATGATAATGATATTATTATAATGAATAAAGCTTCTCACTTGATATATATGAAACATAATGAATTTAAAAGAAATGAATAATAAGTGAATATTCATCATGTTTCATTTAATCAAGTGGGTGATTCATCATGTGAGTCATTAAGCAATAAATGATGCATTAATGATATGATGAATCACTCACAATGAGTCACTTAATCATTAAATGAAAATGCCACCTCTCTCTTTATGTCACATCCTTCTAGAAGCTTCTCGGAAAATTACGAGAACGCCCCTCTCATCCGTGAAAACACGGAAAAACTTTAGACTGTATAAATCCAATAACCTGATACTAGAATCTGGCTTAAACCAAAGCCGGCTAGTAAAAACTGTTCGAATGTCGTACGTGCGTTCAAACACGTATGCGTCCGAACCTTTGTCGTAAAACCATACGACCTCTATATCTTTTCGCCTGGGTTTGGGA
Source organism: Agapanthus africanus (assembly GCA_030015575.1). NCBI lineage: Eukaryota > Viridiplantae > Streptophyta > Magnoliopsida > Asparagales > Amaryllidaceae > Agapanthus > Agapanthus africanus. The sequence continues at coordinate 462,013,516 of CM057337.1, read as the reverse complement.
AATCTCTGTGTGGGACTCTAAAGACTCGACTACTACGCTGGCAGTGGGTTGAACCACAGACCGCAAGCGGCACTAGCTGTACGTAACGGTCCCCAGGTAGTTGTCGATAAGAAAGCTGATGAGGTAACCCATCTGAAATCCTACTGAGCCTGTCTGTGACAATATCCGCGCAGTCCGGTCTGTTCGTCTGAGAGTATCACATGTACGGTCTAGGGAGGTGGTGGACGTCAGACCCCTAATAACCGTACAAGTCGTGTCGGTATGGCTCTATCACCATCCGAGAATCTACTGATCAACCTATCAGTAATTCTCAATCAGCCCTGGCCAGGGACTTATGGTAATGACCAACCGATCACCGTGCGATATCAACTCCCTATACCGGGAGAGACGAATCCCTAACAGTCGCTCACTGCCTCCATGTGGCTCGGGACTGTGCCCAACTGAAACCTGTTTGCACGACTCCTTTGAGCCGTGGTAGGGTAACAATCAAAGCACAGTGGGAACTCACACGAGACAAATGATGACCTTAAGTCAACGGACTAACTGCACACATGTCACCTGAGAACTGCTATCTGACGTTAGGTATAATACCATCCAGTCAGTTCTCGGCGAGTCCTGTCCGGTGTACTCACACCCAGTGAGCATCTGTATACAATCTTAGGTGAACACCACCAATGGTTGCGGGACCAATCCATTGCCCCTCGTCAGGGTCTAGATATGTATACACTAGTCTACTCCGGAGTATCGATGCCCAATCTCGATACTCCTGTGACCAGGGACATCTAAGGGTGTGCCTATTGACTATCCAGCTCCCACTAGTATGACTGCCATCACAACGCCGGTAGTCAGACAAACACCCTATGGGCTTTATCTACATATATATATAAATACCAAGTAAAATATATTATACGTTAAGACAAAGTCAAACCAAATAGCGTACTATCATATCAAGCAAGACTGTCATGTACATACATATCCCAAACATCCTATACAATGTAGGCCTCTAGGGCATATATATCCAACAATCTCCCATTTGCACTAAGGCCTATAATTGGCGCAATGAGTACCCACTGTCTCTACCAGATCCAGTTGCTCGCGTACCGCATGCCCAACATCTCAAAAAGCCTCTCGAACTGTACTTGAGGAATGGCCTTGGTGAATGGATCTGCCGTGTTGTCTTTTGTGTCTACTCTCCGTATCTCGATCTCCCGACGATCCACGATCTCCCTGATCAGGTGAAACCGCCTTAAGATATGCCTGGATTTCTGATGGGACCTTGGTTCCTTCGCTAAAGCTACAGCGCCATTGTTATCGCAATACAAAGGTATTGGATTGGCAATGGACGGAACCACCTGAAGTTCAGAAATGAACTTCCTTATCCAGACAGCCTCTTTTGCGGCTTCACTAGCAGCTATATACTCAGCCTGCATAGTTGAGTCTGTGACGGTATCTTGTTTGGAACTCTTCCAACTTACCGCCCCTCCATTGAGGGTAAACACAAAACCCGAAATAGATTTAGAATCATCCTTGTCACTTTGGAAGCCGGAGTCGGTAAAAGCCTCTACTTGGAGGTCCTTATTGCCGTAAATCAAGAACAACTCCTTAGTCCTTCTCAGGTACTTGAGAATGTTCTTTACCGCTATCCAATGTTTCTCACCTGGGTCCGATTGATACCTGCTTACCACACTAAGTGCGTAAGCTACATCTGGTCTGGTACATAACATCGCATACATTATTGATCCTACCGCCGAAGCGTAGGGTATAATGCCCATACGAGCCCTCTCTTCATCAGTCTTTGGAGACATCTCTTTGGAGAGGGTGATTCCGTGACAAGCGGGCATATTGCCGCGCTTGGAATATTCCATACTAAATCTCTTTAGTATAGTGTCTATATACCTGGACTGTGAAAGTCCCAATATTCTATTAGATCTATCTCGATAGATCTTAATGCCCAGAATGTATGATGCATCTCCCAAGTCTTTCATAGAGAATTTCTGTGACAAGAAGAGCTTTACTGATTGTAGTATAGGGATATCATTCCCTATCAGTAGCATGTCGTCGACGTACAAAACGAGGAAGACTACTGCTTCTTCTACAATCTTCCTATAAACACATGGTTCATCTATATTTTTGATAAAGTCAAATTCCTTGACTGTTTCATCAAAGCAGATGTTCCAACTCCGCGATGCTTGCTTTAACCCATAAATGGATTTAAGCAATTTGCACACTCTTCGGCTGCTCCCACTGTCTAAGAAACCTTCTGGTTGATCCATGTAAACACTCTCTTCTAGATGTCCATTTAGAAAAGCTGTTTTTACATCCATTTGCCAGATTTCATAGTCATGGAAGGCAGCAATGGCAAGCATGATCCGAATGGATTTAAGCATAGCTACTGGCGAAAAAGTTTCATCATAGTCCAATCCTGGTCTTTGACGAAAACCTTTTGCTACTAGTCTAGCTTTGTACGTTTCCACTTGTCCAAATGTACCAATCTTCTTTTTGAAGATCCATTTGCACCCAACTGGTTTTACCCCAGGAGGAGCAACTTCTAAAGTCCACACTTTATTGGTATACATGGATTCCATTTCGGATCTCATTGCATCCAGCCACTTCACTGAGTCTCTACTTGTGATAGCCTGCTGAAAACTACTGGCTCATCATCATCGATGATGCAATCCTCTCGATCCCCATCAAGAAGAAAACCATAGTATCTTTCAGGAGGATGAGAAAGCCTACTAGATCTGCGGAGTGGCGTTGGTTCGTCATGTTCTATTGAAATCTGAGATTCTTCTAAGTCCTCGGTTGCAGTTTGAGGTTCTGGAATTTCTTCCAGTTCTACCGCGCTCCCACTAATTTCTTTTGCAAGAAATTCGCTTTCTAAGAAGACAATGTGACGAGCGACAAACACCTTTTGTTCTTCAGTGTGGTAGACCATGTACCCCCTTGAATGCTTGGGGTATCCTACAAACTTGCACAAAACCGATCGTGCCTCGAGCTTGTCCGGATTATGCTTTTTAACATATACCGGACACCCCCATATCTTGATATACTTGAGATATGGTCTCTTCCCACACCACATTTCATATGGAGTGGTAGGTACAGACTTAGTTGGAACTCTATTTAATAGATATGCGGCTGATTCTAGAGCAAATCCCCAGAAGGAAAGTGGCAACTCAGCACTACTCATCATTGATCGCACCATATCTAACAGCGTGCGATTCCTTCTTTCTGATACACCATTATGCTAAGGTGTTTAAGGTGGAGTAAGCTGAGAGAGTATTCCATTTGCTTTCAAGTATTCAAGGAAACTCGTACTTAAGTATTCTCCACCTCGATCAGATCAAAGTGTCTTGATGCTTTTACCAGTTTGTTTCTCTACTTCATTTTTATACTCCTTAAACTTCTCAAAAGCCTCGGATTTATGCATTATTAAGAACACATGTCCATACCTAGAGAAGTCATCAGTAAAAGTGATGAAGTAGGAGTGACCACTTCGTGCATGTATAGACATCGGACCACATACATCACTGTGTACTAGTCCCAAGAGTTCGGTGGCTCTTTCTCCGTGTCCGGTGAACGGAGATTTGGTCATTTTTCCTTTGATACATGATTGACAAGTTGCATATGATGAATATTCAAACGAATCTAGATATCCATCTTTATGTAACTTAGTCAACCTTGTTTCATTTATATGACCAAGTCTACAATACCATAGGAAGGCTTGATTCGAATTTGGAGCCTTTCTTTTACGCGTGTTTTGAATATTGAAAATTTGTGGTTGATTAAGTATGTATATTCCGTTTTCCAGTGTGCCAAACCGAATCAGTTCTTGATTTAGGAGAATGTTCATGACATTTCTTTCAAGCACAAAATTATATCATTTATTAGACAATAAAGATACTGATATAATATTACACAACATACTGGGAATACAAAAACAGTTATACAATACCAAAATGTTTCTACTATTCAACCCTAGGTGATATTCCCCTATTGCAACTGCATCTACATGCATTCCATTGCCCATCCGGAGAGTCATATCACCTGCCCCCAGTACTCTACTATTTCTCAGATCCTGCAAAGAATTACAGATGTGAGAACCAGAACCGGTATCAAGTACCCATGAAGTAGAGTTTACTGAAAGACAATTTTCGATTACGAACACACCTGAAGTAGAAGCAACTGCTTGCTTCATGTCCTTGGCTTTGAAGGCCTGACAATCCTTCTTCCAGTGCCCCTGCTTGTGACAATAGAAGCACTCGTTCTTTTCTGCCTTCACCCTTCCTGCCTTGTTCGTTCCCTGCACCTTCTTGACCCCACCCTTCGGTTTGGTGGCTTTCATCTTCTTCTTTCCTTTTGCTTTCGCTTTAGATTTAGGAGAAGATGATTGGCCAACATACAGAACGGGGGTCTTCTCCTTTTTCAAGGAGGTCTCTGCTACCCTCAACATATTGAGGAGCTTTGGAAGATCCGCTTCCATTTCGTGCATGTTGAAGTTCAGCACGAACTGAGAGAAGGTGTGGGGAAGGGACTGCAAAATCAAGTCGATATACAATTCATTCTCTAGCACGCATCCCAGGTTTACGAGTTCCTCAATGAGGATGATCATTTTGAGGACGTGCTCTCCAACAGGCGATCCTGGAGCTAACCTCATCTGGAAGAGTTTCCTTGAGGTTTCGTACCTCGCGATACGGGAGTGTTCACCATACAATTCCTTGCAATGGAGGAATATGGATGTAATATCCATACTCTCGTGCTGTTTCTGGAGTTCATTATTCATGGTCACCAGCACGATACACTTAGCTCGCTCACAGTCTAGATTCCAGGTTTTACGAACTTCCTTGTCCGCAACTGAGGAATCTGGTCCTGGGATAAGGGGAGGAACGGCGGTGGTAACATATGCAACTTTGTCATAAGTCAGCGCAATATTGACGTTTCTTAGCCAGTCTTTATAGTTCTGCCCGGTTAGTATATTCTTTTCGAGTAATAGTTTTATTCCAGTCATGGTAGCTGCCAGAGAGAGAGAAAAGAAAACACTCAGCATATGCTCTTGCAAGTTTAGATTGGTTTATTAATTTATCTAAACAGGATGGCTCCCACTGTTTCCTCAAATCCTTCTTCAAAACCTAAAAGAAGAACTAGTCAGGATTTAATCACACATCACAATACTTGCTTAACCTTTCAGCCAGGCTGGTGTTGGTACTTCGAGGGAGGTTTTCCAACGCTTTTGCGAAGTTCCTTAATTAAAGAACCTCTTTTCCCTGGAGGCGTAGCCCCTCTAACACCTTTCTAGGCACCTACTTGGTTTATAGCATTGATTGTTAAGTGAGAGAAATTCCCGAGAGTAATCCTACTCATCAGTGGGATCGGGATCCAACTATCATTGCATGATGCCCTAGATGGAAGCCACTCTAGTCACCACACTCCAGAAGGTAAGCTAAATCTGCAAGTTTCTTTATGTTTGAAACTCCCGATGTGATTTTTACCCCAAGCTCTTATAGACCTTGACGTAGGCCAACAAGTCATAAGACGCAAGTCAAGTTCTACCCGTCGTTGTCCTGATCAATTTAAATACATCGTACAAGCCCTTGACGTAGGCCAACAAGGTGTACGTCTGTATTAAACTAATGCATCTATCTATGCAACAAATAGGCACACACACTGCTACCATACACTATGCCTTGACGTAGGCCAACAAGCATAGCATGAATACGATGTGCTGTCTATCTGAAACGACGGAGGGTTACGGCTGGTTTTTTGGCAAAAAACCGTTAACGTAATGAACTTGATTTGATCGAAGGAACTAAGATAGCTTTTATTAAAAGGAGTGGTTTAAGCTCCGCATTTAAAATTTGCTTTTTCAAGAAAACCGAGTGGTTTTTAGAAATTGTTCCAACGATTCTGTTTAGGTTTTATTTTCTTTGCATTAATAATAATGCGTCCCATCTTTAACCTATCATTACAGATAACAACGAAAATATGACGTCCTCTTATGCCATCCGCATTCGCCACGGGGTCCCGTCATCACCCATTAGGTTACTTAACTAACGACAGAGCGGGGGCTGGGCTAGCGCGGGTGTAAAACATAAGCGACGTCTAAATAGCTATCATATATATAGATATTTTACATTCGTCAGACGCAATGATATACATTCCAGAACACAGATAAACAATATTGGATTTGCAAGCAATCTGTATTTCTTTTGAGCCTGCAAGAAAAGACAGATTACACAGTTGTGATGAATAGCCATTACCCCACCCACGACCCCTACGGGTGCGGCAAACTACCCGCCCGGCAGTTTGTGCACCCCACCTTGGGTCTGTCCTAGGAGCAAAAAAAAGCAGTAAAAAGAAATAATACAACGGTGGCTACAACCGCAACCTGGATGTGCCCCGCAAAATAATATTACAACTTGTTACAATTACATCAAATGAATTAATACAATAACCCATCACAAAAATCCGGCTAATCACCACAACAGTCCAATACAGTTTATATGCACAAACAGTTAAAATCCATTTCAGAAATGTGCAACCCCCTGCCAACTGACATACTAGCAGTTAGGGGAGGTTTACGAACACATTATACAATCACAGATATAATCCAACATGCAAATACTGTACAATATCGATCGATTAAACATCTTTAATATTGCTCGAAAAACTGCTCTGTAAAACTGAAACCTGAGCAAATATTAAATATCCCAGAAAATCCCAAATTACACAGAGAAGCAGCACAGGAAATTTGAGTTCCTGACTCGGCAACTCGGCGGCGGAAGCGCGGCGGATCGGTGCGATCCGCCGCGGTTCCGCGGCCGTGTTGCCGATTCAGGAGCCCAAATTTCTTGGGTGTTCTTCTGGTGTCTTGTAAAGCTTTCTGAACTTACCTGAAAAATTTTTGGACTTCATTTAAATTTCGACAGAAACTTGATGTTTTTGGGGTTTTCCGGCTTCGTTTTTCCGTTCGAAATTCGTACAAATTTGCGATTAAGTTAAATCTTGTTTAGCTAGGCTCTGATACCACTGTAAGTCGATGTTCAACACCCCAATACTTGTGGGGAGGCGGAAATATGAATAACAATCAAGTTCTATGATCAAACATCGATTAACCGTACGAATCGTTTGCTAAACAAGTTTTAACAAAAGCTATAGAGTTTTAAACTACTATGCGAAGAGATTATACCAAAAGGTTCTAGTCCTTCGTCTTGATGTTGTCTACGGCCTCTTTGGATCTCCACGTCCTCTTCGGCTTTCTCCCGTGATAGACGATCCACCCGAGAACCCTAATCCAAGCTATAACCTCTAAACTTGAGGTTACTTAGTTTCTCTAGTTGCTAAATAGAGTAGCTAAGGTGATGTAGAGATAGGTTATGGAGTAATTAGTCTTTCCTAATCCTTGTTCTCAACTCATGAGGGGTAGGATTAGGCTTGGTGAAGGAGAGAGAACTTGAAGAGAGAGAGTGAGAAGATGATAATGATATTATTATAATGAATAAAGCTTCTCACTTGATATATATGAAACATAATGAATTTAAAAGAAATGAATAATAAGTGAATATTCATCATGTTTCATTTAATCAAGTGGGTGATTCATCATGTGAGTCATTAAGCAATAAATGATGCATTAATGATATGATGAATCACTCACAATGAGTCACTTAATCATTAAATGAAAATGCCACCTCTCTCTTTATGTCACATCCTTCTAGAAGCTTCTCGGAAAATTACGAGAACGCCCCTCTCATCCGTGAAAACACGGAAAAACTTTATACTGTATAAATCCAATAACCTGATACTAGAATCTGGCTTAAACCAAAGCCGGCTAGTAAAAACTGTTCGAATGTCGTACGTGCGTTCAAACACGTATGCGTCCGAACCTTTGTCGTAAAACCATACGACCTCTATATCTTTTCGCCTGGGTTTGGGAAATCTCTGTGTGGGACTCTAAAGACTCGACTACTACGCTGGCAGTGGGTTGAACCACAGACCGCAAGCGGCACTAGCTGTACGTAACGGTCCCCAGGTAGTTGTCGATAAGAAAGCTGATGAGGTAACCCATCTGAAATCCTACTGAGCCTGTCTGTGACAATATCCGCGCAGTCCGGTCTGTTCGTCTGAGAGTATCACATGTACGGTCTAGGGAGGTGGTGGACGTCAGACCCCTAATAACCGAACAAGTCGTGTCGGTATGGCTCTATCACCATCCGAGAATCTACTGATCAACCTATCAGTAATTCTCAATCAGCCCTGGCCAGGGACTTATGGTAATGACCAACCGATCACCGTGCGATATCAACTCCCTATACCGGGAGAGACGAATCCCTAACAGTCGCTCACTGCCTCCATGTGGCTCGGGACTGTGCCCAACTGAAACCTGTTTGCACGACTCCTTTGAGCCGTGGTAGGGTAACAATCAAAGCACAGTGGGAACTCACACGAGACAAATGATGACCTTAAGTCAACGGACTAACTGCACACATGTCACCTGAGAACTGCTATCTGACGTTAGGTATAATACCATCCAGTCAGTTCTCGGCGAGTCCTGTCCGGTGTACTCACACCCAGTGAGCATCTGTATACAATCTTAGGTGAACACCACCAATGGTTGCAGGACCAATCCATTGCCCCTCGTCAGGGTCTAGATATGTATACACTAGTCTACTCCGGAGTATCGATGCCCAATCTCGATACTCCTGCGACCAGGGACATCTAAGGGTGTGCCTATTGACTATCCAGCTCCCACTAGTATGACTGCCATCACAACGCCGGTAGTCAGACAAACACCCTATGGGCTTTATCTACATATATATATAAATACCAAGTAAAATATATTATACGTTAAGACAAAGTCAAACCAAATAGCGTACTATCATATCAAGCAAGACTGTCATGTACATACATATCCCAAACATCCTATACAATGTAGGCCTCTAGGGCATATATATCCAACACGATGCTCATAGACGAACGGACCGGACTGTACGGATATTATCACTGACAGGCTCAATAGGGTGTTTGGATGAGTTCGCTTATCAGCCTCCCTTTTGGTCAATACCTGGTAGCCCGTTACGTACAGCTAGTACCTGTAAGTACACGGCAGCGCCCCGGCCATCTAACAGACGCCGATATGCGGAACAAAACTTTTACGACTGGCGCTATCGCGTACTTTATCCCGGATCGTCCATTAAAGCTAAACTAACAAATTGTAAAGAGGGTAGAATTGTTATACCGAATGATCCGAGTCCTTCGGTCTTCAACCATCATCCCACGCTATGTTGCAACTGATCCGAACTTGCTTGATCAACGTTCTCATCGTCCAGGTGGCACCACGTCGACGGATCTTTAAACGGGCTCCCGCCTCTGAACCGAGGCAACTCGATCGTCAAGTTTGCCAAAAGAGACGACCAAGATGAAGTAGAAAATGAGTAGAATACGTTGTCTCGTTACGTCCAAGACTATGGACGAACGGTTAAAAGAAGTTGCCATTTGGAATCGGGTGAATGGAAATTGAACCAGGAAATTTCCATACACTAGTTATCATAATCTTTTTCTCACAACATGAAATCAAATGAACAACCCATGCCTCACCAAGAGGGGCCGGCCACTACAAATAGAAGAGGGAGGTGAGTGTAGGAGCTTCAAGTGGTGACCATAACAAATGATAGTTATCATAACCTAACAACAAAGCATGAATCACTAGAAACAATAAATGCAAACCAATCACATTAAACCTAGTCACCTTGCATCATTAATGAACCATTAATGACACAAATGAGTCATATGCTTAATCACCACTTCTAGAACCTTCTAGAAGCATGACTCACTCAGAAGACGAAAAGAAAAATCCGTATTTAACCGAATGTCAAATACGGCTGATAGAAAACTGGAAACTGGCAACTTCCAAAAAATCATCCCGAAACGAATTTCAGGATAACCCCGTATTGGTATAAACATACCCGCATTTGTATTACGATCGAACACAAATGCAACTGAGACAAAGATATTATATCTACACAGTATAATACTGGGTTCCGGCTTAAACCAAAGCCTACCAGTATTATCTGCCCGAAAACTGACACGTGCGAAAATGCACGTGCATTTTCCGAACCTTGCCATAAACCCATACGGCATCTACAACGTTTCGCCCGAACTTGGTAAAGTGTCGGTGGGGGACTCTAATGACTCATCAGTACACTGGCACTGGGTATAACCACTAGCACGTCAGAGGTACAAGCTGTACGTAACGTTTTGCCTATGTATTGATTGGAAGGGAAGCTGGCGAGCGAACTCATCTATAAACCCTACTGAGCCTGACAGTGACAATATCCGTACAGTCCGGAACATTCGTCTATGAGTATCGCATATTAGGCCTAGGGGGCCGGTAAACGTCAGACCCCCAATAGCTGCATAAGTCGTGTCAGAGAGCAGCCCAGAACACTCTGATATACTACTGGTATGCCTACCAGTATATCTCGATTACCCTGGCCAGGGATTTCGTGTAATGGCTCTCCTAAACACAGCGCGATCTCACCCCCAATACCGGGAGAGACGAATCCCCGAAGATCCGCTCACTTGCCTCCAATGTGGCTCGGGACTGTACTCAACTAAAACCTGTTTGCACAACTTCTTTGAGCGTGGTAGGGTAGTAATCTAAGCACAGTGGGAACTCACACAAGACAAATGACGACCTCAGGTCAATGAACTAACCTGTACACATGTCACTAGGGAACTGCTATCTGACGATATGTATTATACCAACTAGCATGTTCCCGGCGAGTCCTGTCCGGTGTACTCATAACCCAATGAGCACCTGTATACATCTTAGGTTGACCAACTGACACCAGTGGCTTGTGAGACCGGCCACCGCCCCTCGTCGGGCTCTCGACTGTATACACTAGTCTACTCTGGAGTATCGATGCCCTATCTCGAAACTCCCACGACTAGGGACACTTTTAAGGATGTGCTTATAGACCCCAGCTCTCACGTACATGATCGCCATCATACTGCTGGTAGTCAAACAAGAATCCTATGGGCTCTATCATGATGATAAAGACAAACCAGATAGCATACTATCATCTCGAGTAAGACTGTTTTATCGGTATAGGTCCTCCCTCAATCATTGCAATCACGTACCTGCGATCCAATAATTGACTTAGAGGGCACTATATCCAACAATCTCCCACTTGCACTTAAGGCTAATTATTGCGATGTCGAGTACTCACAGCTCGTGTGATACCGAGCATCCAACTCCTCTACTAATCAGTTTCACAATGTCTGTTTGCGAAACTAATGTGTTCGAGAAATAGCCTAAGTGAATGGATCCGCCATGATGTTTCTTTCTATGTCTCTCTTAATCTCAAGTTCGCGGAGAAAACCATCTCCCAAATTGAGTAATACGTGTCTTAGAATATGTCTGGATATCTGATGGGACCTAGTTCATAAATGAACTCCAAATCCAAACTTCTTAGACTGTATCGATCACTGAAACTAATCAGTGTCCAGCACCAAGCCTCCCACAGTATCCTCTTGGACCGCCTGTCCATAATACTGTCCCTCGTCTGAGGAAAAAATATAACCTTGACAATCATTCTGTCATCTATGTCACCTTTGAAGCCTGGAATAATAACCGTCTCCCGAAGGAGGCCGCCGTCATCTTGTCCGTAGAACATTCACTTATGTTCTAAAACTGCTTCCTAATGTTTCTCCAGGATTGGATTAATATAAACTTATTGCATCTAGTGCAATAAAACATCTGGTGTGGTACTTGATATCTCACGATTGACTCAATTGCCTAAGCAAGTGATCTGCCAATCATGCATGTCCCTCTCCCCTTTTGTCTGTAAGACACTTTTAGAGAGGGTGACTCCATTACCTGCAGGTACACCACCATGCCAGGAGTCATTTATTCTAAAATACTATTAGAATACTGTCAAAGAACCCACATTGGGAAACTACCCAAATCTAGATCAAAAACCATTAGATCTAGTAACCAGAATGTCTTATATTATATCCATATCCTTTGTGGATAAACAACTGTGTGACGACCAAAGTACAACCTTATCGTAGTATAGGAATTTTACTTCCTATTCTGTGCATGTCATCCAAATACCAGGACATTACACCTTACTACTTTCTTAACAGATTCATCCTCTATGCTGATGAAGTCAAACCCATGACTGTCACATCAAAAATTAGATGATCTATCTCCGCTATTTCTGCTCAAGTCTATAAATAGACACTAGCTACTTGCCCACTATGCTTCCGCTGCTCCCACTGACTACAACAACTCTCTGGCAGAATAATATATACGTGTAGTTCTAAAACTAGTTTAGAACGACGCTATACATTTCCTCCTGCCGGGTCTCATAGTCTGGAACAACAGTAGTGTCAAGTCTGGGTAAACAAAAACTTCCCTGTCACCGTCCTTGAGGCTACCGGAGTACCTCTCGGGTGTCTGAGGTTACCCACCACATCTGCGGAGTGGCTATTGGAATGTCAAACCTGATTGAATATAAAGGTCCTATTAAACTTTTCGTAATCGTTTGCGGTTCTGGAATCACTTCCAGTTCTACCATGCTCCCACTACTGTTTTCTGAAAAAATCCATTTTAATAAAACTGTGGCTATTCAAGAACAATATCACTATTGATCTTCCGGATGGTAGAAAATCAACCCTCGTCAAAGCTAGGGTCAACCCACAAACTGTCATTACAGAAACGTGCCTTGAGTTTTCCAGTGTCTGTTTTAAAGCATAAGCTGGACAACTCCCCTTTACCTTAACATCGTTAAGAAATAAAGCAATTTATATCCAATATAGAAACATAGGCACTTATTTTAATTTGGAACTAAATTCTAATCATGTAGCTGTCTCCAGTGCATATCAACTTAATGGAGAGAGGCTAATCAGTATTATTCAACTTAGGAATCCATCCAATTATGAGTAACCTGAAAGAGAAACAAGTTTCTCAAAAACCATTACTATCAATTGAATACCATTCAAAAGAATCTACATCTTCGATTTCTTTGAAGTATCCCGATACTTGTGACACTTGGTTCTCTACTTTATTCCTATACCCACAACTTCTCAAAACTTAGACATTGTATTTCTACGAAACACTTGTCTAAAAACTAGAGAAGTTACAAGTAAACAGAATATAATACGAGGACCAACCCCTTTGTCGTGACGGACACTGGACAACATACAATACTCTGTATAAGTCCCTTGAGTTGAATAACTCAAAACCTGTGCATCGTAGGTTGAAAAACTGTACCCAGGCGATTTCCTCAAATATCACCAATTTCAATGAATTCCGATATAATGAGGATGATCACCTAATTCCTAATAACTTGCTCCCACTCAACATCTGTAAAAACCATGCAGATGTAAGAATCGTTCCTGGTAAATACATACCCTGGAGTAAGTATCCAATCGGGAAATCAGTTTTCTATTAACAATGCACAGTGAATATGAAACATAAATATGTTTTGTAGGGGTTTCCTGGTATTCCTAGTAATGCCTCTTCCATAATCCAAATCATGACTTTAACCGTATATTTCCCTGCCATCTTTCCAATTCCCTTTATTTGTCTTTAGTCGTTACCTTCTGTACACCATCATTAGGCTAAGTTGTTTTCTTCCTTCCCTACCGTTCGGCACCAGCCTATGGTTTGGAAGAAGAATATCCAGTAAGCATAATAGGTGTACCCTCCTAATCCTAGGAGTACTCGCAACTTGAGAGAAGGTGATGATAAAAACAACTGAATAATACCTTATTCTTATTTCTCCTGAACCGGAATCCATCCTCGAAAAATATCCTTCGAGTTCGTATATAACCATACGATGGATTTATCCAATGGAATTGGATGTTCGTAGTGATACGGGTTGTTCTGGAGAAATCAAAGGTGAAGTAGGAGTGGCGATGAAACACGTGGTTTGGTCATGAATGTAAATAGTCGCAATTTACTTTGTCCTCTTTCTAATTCCTTTATTTTTTCTTTACATATTACCTTTTGCACACCCTACTTAGGCTAATTGGTTTTCTTCATTCCCTACCGTTCGGCACCAGCCTATGGTTTGGAAGAAGACTATCCAATAAGCGTAATAGGTGTACTTTCCTAAACCAAGGAGCCCTCGCAACCTGAGAGAAGGTGATAATAAAAGACAACAGAATAAACCAATTCTATTTCTCCTGAACCTGGACCCATCTTCGAAGAAGTCCCTTCGAGTTCGTATATAACCATACGATGGATCTATCCAATGGAAGTGGATGTCCGTAGTAATACGGGGTGTTCTGAGAAATACAAAGGGTAAAAGAAAGAGCAGCAATGACTTATGCAACTATAGACAATCCAAAAGTCAGTATATTAAGAAGATTCGGTCAACTTTGGTCACTAAGTTATAGTCTAGGGTCGGTCAAAGGTCGCTGCCAAAGAGAGAGAGAAAAGAAACACTCTGCGTGCACTCTTGCCTAAATCAGAATGGTTATCACTTTATCTAATTAGGAAACCTCCCACTGTTTTCTCAAATTCTCCTCCAAACCTGAAAGAAGAATTAGTCAGGGTCACCCGAAGAGTAAACCAACTCATCCGTGAGAATCAGGATCCAACTATCATCGCATGATAACTTGATGGAAGCCACTCAAGTTAACACACTCCAGAAGGTATGCGCAAGTCTGGCAAGTTTCTTGTATGTTTGAAACTCCCGATGTAATTTTTATCCCATGCTCTTATGACCTTGACGTAGGCCAACAAATCATAAGCAACATGTCAAGTTCTACCCTTCGTTGTCCTGATCAACTTAAGTCATCGTACAAGCCCTTGACGTAGGCCAACAAGGTGTACGTCTGACTTAAACTAATGCATCTATCTATGCAACAAATGAATACCCAGCAGCTACCAAACACTATGTCTTGACGTAGGCCAACAAACATAGCTTGAATACTACTGACCATCCATAAGAAACGACGGAGGATTACGGCTGGTTTTTGGCGAAAAACCTTTAATGTAATGAACTTGATCTCGTTGAAGGAACCTGATAGCTTTATAAAAATATATAGTAGCGAAAACCTTTTGCTAAAGAAGTCACTCCCGGTGAAGGGATCTCGGCTCTTTCCTCATGGAATGAGGTGCAGGATATTCCAACTGAATACCTCTATGCAAAACAAAAGGAAACGTCTTTGTAATAATTTTAAAATTTGTTCCAACAACATTAAATATAGGTTTGTTTTATCTTTGCATTAATAAGAATCAACGCAGTCCCATCAATCAATCACACCAGAAAAGAACGAAAATAAAATGTAAGTATATGCCATCCGCATTCGTCACTGGGTCCCGTCATCACCCGTTAGGTTACTTAACTAACGACAGAGCGGGGACTGGACTAGCGCGGGTGTAAAACATATACAACATCTAATAGTATATATACTAATATACAGTAATCGCTCCAGGCGTGGTAATATGCAACATTACAGAAAAGTAATAAGCATCACAGAAAAATACAGATTAAACTGGGATCCCCGGGTTTCATAGAGCCGCTACTGAAACCCGACGTTCCCCTGGTCGTGTGGATAGCCTGTGCAATGAAACCTAGACCCCTACGGGTGCTGCAAGCTACCCGCCAAAACCTGAAGCGAGGTAGTCCCCACAACATAGTGAATGGAATACCCGGCACTTCACGGAATCCGGTAAATTGAGCACCCCTCCTTGGGTCAACCTGTACCCCCTACGAGTGCGGCGAATAGTCTGCCAATTCTAGAGTGTGGTCCCTTTGCCTCTCAATGCCATGAGATACGAACCCGTTGCCCTCCAGAACCCGGTTATTCGTGCACCCCACCGCGGGGTAAACCTAGTACAGAAATAAAAATAGTACAATAGGTACATCGACCGCAACCTGGTCGTGCCCCAAAAGAATATTATACAAACAGGCAGTGACGGCAGTCCACAAGTCGGACGCTCGCCCCGCAATATCAAATGTACAAATAAATTTAAACAACACTATCATTGCACCCTGCTATCCACCACGACAAATCCGCAACATTACAGCACAACACAGAACATCAACGCGAATGTCACGTTCGCAAACCCGTCTAAAAGAACTATAGCAATCAGACGCGGTTTACCGATCAAATGACATTCCCGGTCGGAGATATAATGAAAGTACTGAAAAACTAACTAGTTTAAAATTTCGATCGACTAAATGTCCCGAAGTGGGCCCCACATACATCTGGTGTACAGTAACAAAATCTGGGCCCAAAAGATATATGCCAAAAACCCCAAAATCCAACAGAGAACCCACTGTACAAATTTGGGAGCATGAGCTCACCAAATGGCCGCGGATGCGCGGCTAAACCATGGGTTTGGCCGCGTTTCCGCGGCGATTTGGTGGAGTCACGTGCCCAAATTTGGTCGTGGTTCTTAGAAAAGCCTGCACAGATTTTTAAGACATGTAGAAAAATTTTAGGAGACCATTTAAAATCGACAGAAACTGTGAGCTTGGAATTTTGCAATTTTCGATTTCCGGTTCGATCGATATTTTAAACGTGTTAGCACAAGTTAGCATAGCAAAATGGTTAGTCTCTGATACCACTGTAAGTACACGGCAGCGCCCCGGCCATCTAACAGACGCCGATATGCGGAACAAAACTTTTACGACTGGCGCTATCGCGTACTTTATCCCGGATCGTCCATTAAAGCTAAACTAACAAATTGTAAAGAGGGTAGAATTGTTATACCGAATGATCCGAGTCCTTCGGTCTTCAACCATCATCCCACGCTATGTTGCAACTGATCCGAACTTGCTTGATCAACGTTCTCATCGTCCAGGTGGCACCACGTCGACGGATCTTTAAACGGGCTCCCGCCTCTGAACCGAGGCAACTCGATCGTCAAGTTTGCCAAAAGAGACGACCAAGATGAAGTAGAAAATGAGTAGAATACGTTGTCTCGTTACGTCCAAGACTATGGACGAACGGTTAAAAGAAGTTGCCATTTGGAATCGGGTGAATGGAAATTGAACCAGGAAATTTCCATACACTAGTTATCATAATCTTTTTCTCACAAAATGAAATCAAATGAACAACCCATGCCTCACCTAGAGGGGCCGGCCACTACAAATAGAAGAGGGAGGTGAGTGTAGGAGCTTCAAGTGGTGACCATAACAAATGATAGTTATCATAACCAAACAACAAAGCATGAATCACTAGAAACAATAAATGCAAACCAATCACATTAAACCTAGTCACCTTGCATATTAATGAACCATTAATGACACAAATGAGTCATATGCTTAATCACCACTTCTAAAACCTTCTAGAAGCATGACTCACTCAGAAGACGAAAAGAAAAATCCGTATTTAACCGAATGTCAAATACGGCTGATAGAAAACTGGAAACTGGCAACTTCCAAAAAATCATCCCGAAACGAATTTCAGGATAACCCCGTATTGGTATAAACATACCCGCATTTGTTTTACGATCGAACACAAATGCAACTGAGACAAAGATATTATATCTACACAGTATAATACTGGGTTCCGGCTTAAACCAAAGCCTACCAGTATTATCTGCCCGAAAACTGACACGTGCGAAAATGCACGTGCATTTTCCGAACCTTGCCATAAACCCATACGGCATCTACAACGTTTCGCCCGAACTTGGGAAAGTGTCGGTGGGGGACTCTAATGACTCATCAGTACACTGGCACTGGGTATAACCACTAGCACGTCAGAGGTACAAGCTGTACGTAACGTTTTGCCTATGTATTGATTGGAAGGGAAGCTGACGAGCGAACTCATCTATAAACCCTACTGAGCCTGACAGTGACAATATTCGTACAGTCCGGAACATTCGTCTATGAGTATCGCATATTAGGCCTAGGGGGCCGGTAAACGTCAGACCCCCAATAGCTGCATAAGTCGTGTCAGAGAGCAGCCCAGAACACTCTGATATACTACTGGTATGCCTACCAGTATATCTCGATTACCCTGGCCAGGGATTTCGTGTAATGGCTCTCCTAAACACAGCGTGATCTCACCCCCAATACCGGGAGAGACGAATCCCCGAAGATCCGCTCACTTGCCTCCAATGTAGCTCGGGACTGTACCCAACTAAAACCTGTTTGCACAACTCCTTTGAGCGTGGTAGGGTAGTAATCTAAGCACAGTGGGAACTCACACGAGACAAATGACGACCTCAGGTCAATGAACTAACCTGTACACAAGTCACCAGGGAACTGCTATCTGACGATATGTATAATACCAACTAGCATGTTCCCGGCCAGTCCTGTCCGGTGTACTCATAACCCAATGAGCACCTGTATACATCTTAGGTGATCCAACTGACACCAGTGGCTTGTGAGACCGGCCACCGCCCCTCGTCGGGGTCTCGACATTATACACTAGTCTACTCTGGAGTATCGATGCCCTATCTCGAAACTCCCACGACTAGGGACACTTTTAAGGATGTGCTTATAGACCCCAGCTCTCACGTACGTGATCGCCATCATACTGCTGGTAGTCAAACAAGAATCCTATGGGCTCTATCATGATGATAAAGACAAACCAGATAGCATACTATCATCTCGAGTAAGACTGTTTTATCGGTATAGGTCCTCCCTCAATCATTGCAATCACGTACCTGCGATCCAATAATTGACTTAGAGGGCACTGTATCCAACAGTACCACTGACGTGCCAGTGGTTAAATCTACAGCCGAAGTATTGACGAGTCTTAAGAGTCCCTCACAGACAGTTTCTCAAGTTTCGGGCGAAATGTTGTAGAGGCCGTATGGTATTATGGTAGGGTTCGATCATATACGTGCAGTAGTGCACGGATCATGATCGGACGGATCATACTAGTGGGCTTTGGTTTAAGCCGAATCCCAGTATTAGATTTGTTGGATTACTTTAGTCTCATCGCATTCGCATTCAGTCGGAATGCGGATGCATGTATGTATATACTGGCGAGGGGTATCCTTGTGATCCGTCACGAGTTTAGTTTAGATGTTGCTGTATCTTTTTGTTGGACTAAACATTTGGGTTAATGTTTATTTTGGTGGAAATTATGAGCTTAGTTCATGATGAGGTGCATTTAATGTGACATGGACATGTTTAGTGACTCATGGTCTCTTTATTTGTGCTAATGTCTCATTAGGATTTATTTATTGTGTTGAATTGATGGATGGAGAGAGAGGGGGCAGCCATAGGATTGGGGTTTGCTCTTGTATTATTATTCTTGCTCTCGTTTTATCAACACAACACATAACAAAAGAAAGCCTCTTCTTCTTCTTCTTCCTCTAGCTCACCATTTCCACTAATGGCAGCATCTTCAACCTCCATCCATACACTCTCATGTGTTGAGAATCAATGGATGCTTGAGACAAAGTTATCACACACATTCTCTACATCACCTTGGACACGTCGACTAGCAAACTTCGTGTCCGAGTTGCTTCGGATGAAGCGGGAGCCCGTAAAAAGACTCATTGATGTGGTTCCCTTTCCAACGAGGAGACCGGAGATCGAAGATACCGCGAGGTGCTTGGGATGGTGGCCAAAGACCGAAGGACACGGATCGATCGGTATAGCCACTCTCACTTCTTGTAGTTAGCTAGTTTAGAGTTAATGGTTCGATCCGGGTGAAAGACTACGATAGCGCCGGTTTCCTAAAAAGTTTTTTTTCCACATTTGGCCTCAGATCGACGTCCGGGGCGCTACCGTAGACTTACATGGTATCAGACCCACGCCATTAAACTTTACTAGCTTATTCTAAGATTTTTAAATTATCGATCGATCAAAATTTCCGAAACCGCATTTCCATTTTCTGAGTTTCTGTCAAAATATTTTTGTGGTCGAAAAATTATTTTGGGTATGCCAGAAAATCAGGCAGGCATAACTAAAGCTACAGAAAAAATTTGAAGACCTAAGTCCAAAATTCCACCGCGGAACCGCCGTGAAATGTCGCATTTGGCAGCCCTTGCGCGGCCCATTTTAGGCTACAGTGCCCCAAATTTTTTCTAAGGGCTTAGTTCATGGAAATATGATTTTTGTGATATATAGTTTTTTCCCAGATTATTATGAATGCTGGAATTATACTTGGGGCCCACTTCGGGATGTTTTGTCGATCGGAATTTTAAATACGTTAGTTAACAGTACTTACATTATATCTGTGAACGTGAATTGTTGGAGTTAGTGCCCTCAGAGTCAATTATTGGATCACAGGCACGTCATTGCAATGATTGATGGAGGACCTATCCCGATAGGACAGTCTTACTCAAGATGATAGTATGCTATCTGGTTTAACTTTATCATCGTGTACTGCTTTAGGTGACCTTACAGGTCACTACTGCACGTTGATAGAGCCCCTAGGATTCTTGCTTGACTACCAGCAGTATGAGGGCGATCATATACATGGGAGCTGGGGTCTATAAGCACATCCTTAAAAGGTCCCTGGTCGTGGGAGTTTTCGAGACAGGGCATCGATACTCCATAGTAGACTAGTGTATACAGTCGAGACCCCGACGAGGGGCGGTGGCCGGTCTCACAAGCCACTGGTGTCAGTTGGTTCACCTAAGATGTATACAGGTGCTCATTGGGTTATGAGTACACTGCACAGGACTCGCCGGGAACATGCTAGTTGGTCTTATACCTGACGTCAGATAGAAGTTCCCTGGTGACATGTGTACAGGTTAGTTCGTCGACCTGAGATCGTCATTTGTCTCGTGTGAGTTCCTACTATACTTTGATTACTACCCTACCACGCTCAAAGGAGACGTGCAAACAGGTTTTAGTTGGGTACAGTCCCGAGCCATATGGAGGCAGTGAGCGGATCTGCAGGGGTTCGTCTCTCCCGGTATTGGGGGTGAGGTCGCGCTGTGTCTAGGAGAGCCAGTACATGAAAAGTCCTTGGCCAAGGTAGGAGATTTACTGGTAGGTATTCCAGTAGTATCTCAGGGTGTTCTAGGCTGCACTCCGATACGACTTGTACCGCTTTTGGGGGTCTGACTTTTACCAACCCCCTAGGCCCGCCATGCGATGCTCATAGGCAAACGGACCGGAATGTACGGATAATGTCACTGACAGGCTCAGTAGGGTGCCAGGATGAGTTCGCTTATCGACGTCCCTTTTAGTCAGTACCTCGTAGCCCGTTACGTATTGGCTAATACCTCTGACGTGCTAGTGGTTAAATCCACAACCAAAGTATTGACGAGTCTTTAGAGTCCTCCACAGACCAGTTTCTCAAGTTTCTGGCGAAACGCTGTAGAGGCCGTATGGAGATATGGCAGGATTCGATCAAATACGTGCGGTATTGCACGGATCGTGATCGGACGGATTTTACTAGCCGACTTTGGTTTAAGCCGGATCCTAGTATTAAACGGTGTAGTTTTGTCTCTTTGCATTTGTGCTCAGTGGGAATACAAATGCAGGTATGTATATACAGTCGCGGGGTTTTCCTGTAATTTATTACGGGATCAGTTTTCTGAAGTTTCCAGTTTGCATTCCGTTCCGGCCAGTTTTCATTTGTTCCTTCCCGGCCGGACTTTTCCGATGGAGGGGGTAATTTGCAATTGTGCAAATTACTTTTGAGGAGGGGTTGTTTGCATTTGTGGCTTCATGATGGTATCTTTTCTTTTCATGCATCATTACATGGATTAATGAGAAGAGATTGATTTGTTTATGGATGTGATGCTTGTTTTTGGGGGTGTGTGTAAGTGCACGGCGGCGCCCCGGCTGTCAATCCGACGCCTGAATGCGGAAGCGATGCTTATCTTTAACTTTGTAACCAGCACCACCGCACACAAAAGTCCCAGATCGGGCCATTAATCTAGTCCTAGCTAACAAGAGAAAGAGTAGAGAGATATACCGAGCGATCCATGTCCTTCGGTCTTCTCGTCGTCGTCCCGATCTCCCGCGGAATGTCCGGTTTCCACCTCCTCGCCGGAAAGGCACCACGTCACCGGCTTCTTGTACGGGCTCCCACCTCTGGACCAAGGCAACTCGGGCACGAAGTTGGCGAGTCGACATGCCCAAGGTTTGCTGTAGAATGAGCGTAGTGCTATGTCTCGTTGGGGTTGTAGGAAGTTGCCCTTTTTGAGATGGTGGAGGAATCAAGTTTTAGAGATGGAGCTAAATGGATTTTGTGCAATACAAAAGAACAAAAATCCCAACCCAAAATTTTGGGACAGCCCTCCCCCTAATATGGCCGGCCATATCCACAAGAAGAAGAATGAGAGGAGTGTGTATGAATGAAAAAGAATGAGCCCCCATAATGCAAGAGAGAGAGAGAAAATGCGATGATGAAAAACAATTATCACAAAGCAAGAACCTCACTCAACCATCACTCATCAAACATGATGACTCCAAAAGCAAACCATGATGAAGTCAAGAAGTCAATGGAGGCTAAACCATCATGACACAACAAAATGCGAATAACACCCTGCACAATGCTTATTTGCACAAATGCAAATAAGCCCTCCTCCACCGAACTTCAGCCAACGAAAGATACAAAGAAAATTGGCCGAAACGGATAAACAAACTGGCAACTCCAAAAACTGATCCCGTAATAAATTGCAGGAAAACTCCGCTACTGTATATACATACCCGCATCTGTATTCCGACCGAATAAAAATGCAATGAGACAAAATCTACACGGTACTATACTAGGATCCGGCTTAAACCAAAGCCCGCTAGTATTAACCGTCCGATCATGATTCGTGCAATACCGCACGTATCTGATCGAACCCTGCCATATCTCCATACGGCCTCTACAGCGTTTCGCCCGAAACTTGAGTAACTGTGTGTGTGGGGAACTTTAAAGACTCGTCAATACTTTGGCTGTGGATTTAACCACTAGCACGTCAGAGTTATTAGCCATACGTAACGGGCTACCAGCTATTGACCAAAAGGGACGTCGATGAGCGAACTCATCCTGACACCCTACTAAGCCTGTCAGTGACAATATCCGTACAGTCCGGTCCGTTCGTCTATGAGCATCGCACAGCAGGCCTAGGGGGTTGGTAAAAGTCAGACCCCGAAAAGCGGTACAAGTCGTGTCGGAGTGTAGCCCAGAACACCCTGAGATACTACTGGAATACCTACCAGTAAATCTCCTGCTTCTGCCGAGGGCTTTGTGTAATGGCTCTCCTAGACAAAGCGCGACCTCACCCCCAATACCGGGAGAGACGAACCCCTTAAGATCCGCTCACTGCCTCTATATAGCTCGGGACTGTACCCAACTAAAACCTGTTTGCATGTCTCCTTTGAGCGTGGTAGGGTAGTAATCAATGTACAGTGGGAACTCACACGAGACAAATTACGATTCTCAGGTCGATGAACTAACCTGTACACATGTCACCAGGGAACTGCCATCTGACGTCTGGTATAATCCTAACTAGCAGGTTCCCGGCGAGTCCTGTCCGGTGTACTCATAACCCAATGAGCACCTGTATACATCTTAGGTGAATCAACTGACACCAGTGGCTTGTGAGACCGGCCACCGCCCCTCGTCGGGGTCTTGACTGTATACACTAGTCTACTCTGGAGTATCGATGCCCTGTCTCGAAACTCCCACGACTAGGGACTTTTTAAGGATGCGCTTATAGACTACCAGCTCCCACGTATATGATCGCCCTCATACTGCTGGCAGTTAAGCATGAATCCTAGGGGCTCTATCAACGTGTAATAGCGACCTGTCTGGTCACCTAAAGCAGTACACGATGATAAAGATAAACCAGATAGCATACTATCATCTTGAGTAAGACTGTCCTACCAGGATAGGTCCTCCCTCAATAATTGCAATCACGTGCCTGTGAACCAATAATTGACTCTGAGGGCACTATCTCCAACAATCTCCCACTTGCACTCAAGGCTAATTATTGCGATGTCGCATACTCGCAGCCCGTGTGATACCGAACACCCAACTCCTCTACTAGTCAGTCTCACAAATCCCGTTTGCGAAACTATTGCGTTCGAGGAATAGCCTCAGTGAGTGGATCCGCATTGATGTTTCTTTCTATGTCTCTCTATATCTCAACTTCGCGGAGAAAGCCATCTCCCGAAATGAGCAATACCTGTCTTAGAATGTCTGGATGTCTGATGGGACCTAGTTCATGAATGAACTCCAAATCCAAACTTCTTAGACTATATCGGCAACTGAACATAATCAGTATCCTACGCCATCCTTCCCTCAGTATCCACCTGGACCACCTGTCCAAAATACTGCCCTCGTAAGAGGGAAAACTAAAACTCTGACGGCCACACTGCCGTCCAGGTCACCTTGGAAGTCCGGAATGATAACCGTCTCCTAAAGGAGGCTGCCGTTATCAAATCCTTAGAACATCCACTTATGTTCTAAAACTGCTTCCGAATGTTTCTCCAGGATTGGATCCATATCAACTTATTGCATCTACTGCAAGAACAACATCTGGTGTGGTACTTGACATCTCATGATTGACTCAATTGCCTAAGCAAGTGATCTGCCAATCATGCACATCCCTCTCTATTTTAGTCTGTAAAACACCTTTAGAGAGGGTGACTCCATCATCTGTAAGTACACTACCGTGCCAGGAGTCGTCCATTCTAAATACTCATAGAATGCTGTCTAAGTATCCAGATTGGGATACTTTCCAAATCGAGATCTAAAACCATAGATCTAGTAACCAGAATGTCTGATATAATATCCAAGTCCTATGTGGAGAAACCACTGTATGACAACCAAAGAATAACCGACCGTAGTATAGGAATATCATTTCCTACTCAGTGTATGTCATCCGAATACCAGGACATCACACCCTACTACCTTCATAATAGATCCATCCCCTATTCTGATGAAGTCAAACCTATGACTGTCATGTCAGAAATAGATGATCTATCTCCGCTACAACTGCTTTAGTCTATAAATAGACATAAGCCACCTGTCCACCAATGCTTCCGCTGCTCCCACTGACTACGACAACCCTCTGGCAGAGTCATATAGGCGTGCACTTCTAAAGTCATTTTAGAACGACGCTATACTCATCCTCCTGCCGAGTCTCGCAGCCTGGAACATCAGCAATGGCAAGTCTGGGCAAACAAGAACTTCCCTGTCACCGTCCTTGAGGCTACCGGAGTACCCCTCGGGTGCCTGAGGTTACCCACCGTATCTGCGCAGTGGCCAATGGAATGTCAAACCAGATTGAATCTTTAGGTTCTTATCAAATCTTCAGTAATCGTTTGCGGTTCTGGAATCACTTCCAGTTCTACCATACTCCCACTACTGTTTTCTGAAAAAATCCATTTTTGTTAAAACTGTTGCGAGTCAAGAACAATATCACTATTGATCTTCCAGATGGTAGAAAGTCAACCCTCGTCATATCCTGGGTCAACCCACAAACAGCCATTACAGAAACGTGCCTTGAGTTATCCAGAGTCTGGTTTTAAGCATAATCTGGACAACCCCCCGTACCTTAACATCGTTAAGATATGAACTGTTCTATATCTAATATAGAAATAGAGGCACTGATTTAATTGAACCAGATTCAAATCATGCAGCTGTCTCCAGTGCATGTCAACTAAATGGAAGGAGGCCGATCAGCGTTACTCAACTTAGGAATGCTTCCAATTATGAGTAACCTGAAAGAGAAGCAACTTCTCTTAATCATTACTATCAACTGAATACCTTACACAAGTATCTACATCTTCGATCACCTTGAAGAATCCCGATACTTGCAACATCTGGTTCTCTACTTTACTCTTATACCTATAACTTCTCAAAACTTGGACCTTGTGTTTCTACGAAACACCTGTCTAAGAACTAGAGAAGTCATAAGTAAATAGAATATAGTACTTGGACCAACCCATCTGTCCTAATGGACACTGGACAGCATATAATCCTCTGTATAAGTCCTCTGAGTCTAACAACTCATTCCCTGTGTGTCGTAGGTTGAAAACTGTACTTATGGTTAAGAAGAATTACACCGTTATTTAATGCTCCTTACCTAACCATCCACTGATATAGGTAAATGTCATCGACATAATTTCAAAAAGGTACATCTCACTCTATAAAAATAGACGTACAGATATATCAATTTGAAATTGGTGCATTATAACGGATATTCAAAACCAAATATTCGCCGTCCGGCAAACAACCTAAGTGACTTCCTCAAATATCACCAATTACAACGAATTCCGATATAATGAGGATGATCACCTAATTCCCAATAACTTACTCCCACTCATTATCTGTAAAACCATACAGATGTGAGAACCATACCTGGTAAATACATACCCTGGAGCAAGTGTCAAATTGGGAAATCAGTTTTCTATTAACAGTACAGAGTGAAACTGAAACATTGAAATATTTCGTAGGGGTATCTGGGTATTCCTAGTAACGCCTCTTCCATTATCCAGATTCACGACTGTAACCGTATAATTCTTTGCCAGCTCTCCAAATCCCTTTATATGTCTTTAGTCATTACCTTCTGCACACCCCTTTAGGCCAAATGGTTTTCTCCCTTCCCTACCTTTCGGCACCAGCCTATGGTTTGGAAGAAGACTATCCAATAGGCATAATGGGTGTACTGTCCTAATCTTAAGAGCACTCACAATGCGAGAGAAGGTGAAGATAAAAGACAACCGAATAAACCTTATTTCTATTTCTAATCAACCAGAATCCATCCCCGAACTGGAACAAGTTCATTTCGAGTTCGTATATAACCATACGATGGAGTATCCAATAAACTGTGGATCTTCGTAGTGATACGGAGTGTCCTGGAGAAATACAAAGGTGAAGTGGGAGTGGTAATGAAATACTTGGCTTGGTCGTGAATATCAGTCGCAATTTACTTTGCCATCCTTCTAATCCCTTTCTTTGTCTTAACTTAATACATTCTGTACACCGTTTAGGCTAATTGGTTTTCTTCATTCCCTACCGGTCGGCGCCTGCCTATGGTTTGGAAGAAGACTATCCAATTTGCGTAATAGGTGTA
Source organism: Agapanthus africanus (assembly GCA_030015575.1). Taxonomy (NCBI): domain Eukaryota; kingdom Viridiplantae; phylum Streptophyta; class Magnoliopsida; order Asparagales; family Amaryllidaceae; genus Agapanthus; species Agapanthus africanus. Next base: position 461,986,563 of record CM057337.1, on the reverse strand, counting down.
CTATCCCCTAATCTAAGGGACACTCGCAACCTGAGAGAAGGTAAAAGGAAAAGACAACTGAATAGTCATATTCGTTTCCTGCAGAACCGGAAACCATCCTCGAATAAATTCCTTTCGAGTTCGTATATAACCATACGATGGTTTTGTCCAATGGAAGTGGACGTTCGTAGTAATACGGGGTGTCCTGGCGAAAAGGGTAAAAGTAGGAGTGGCAATGAGGTTTGCAACTCAGACAATCCAAAAGCCAGTCTTATAAGAAGCTTTGGTTAACTTGGTCTCTGAGTCATAGTCTAAGGTCGGGTCAATGGTCGCTGCCAAAGAGAGAGAGAAAAGAAACACTCAGCGTGCACTCTAACCTAGATCAGAATGGTTACCAATTTATCTAATCTGGAAACCTCCCACTGTAACGTCAAATTCTCCTCCAAACCTGAAAGGAGAATTAGTCGGGATCACCCGAGGAGTAAACTAACTCATCGGTGGGAATCGGGATCCAACTATCATCGCGTGATAACATGACGGAATCCGCTCACGTCATCACACTCTAGAATGTATACGCATATCTGGCAAGTTTCAGTTTCTTTAGAAACTCCCGATGTGGATTTTTACCCCATGCTCTTATGACCATGGCGTGAAGTCAAAATGTCATAAGTCACATGTCAAGTTCTACCCATCATTATCCAGGTTAATTTGAACCCACCCGTACATACCCTTGACTTTGGCCAAAATAGTAGTACGACTATCCCAAACCAACGCATCTATCTATGGAACAGATAAATATCCGGCAGCTACCAATCACTATGCCTTGGCGTGAGGTCAAAATACATAGCTTGAATACTACCGAATATTTAACTGAAATGATGGAGGGCTACGAATGGTTTCTGGCGAAAACCTTTAACGTAATGAACTTGATATCGTTGAAGGAACAGGATAGCTTTATAAAAATATAGTGGCGAAAACCTTTGCTAAAGAGGTCACCCCCGGTGAAGGGATCTCGGCTCTTTCCCCGTAGAATGAGGTGCAGGATATTCCAACTGAATACCACGATGCAAAGCAAAAGTAATCGACTATAGTAAAGTTATTGCCCTGACGCAAACTTCTGTCCAAGGGGTCACTCCCGGTGAAGGGATCTCGGCCCTTGCCTCGTCGACTGAGGAGAAGGATATTCCAACTGAATACCACTGTGCAAAACAAAAGTGAACGTCCTTGCAATAACAGCTTTTTGAAAAATGTTCCAACAACATCAGAATAGGTTTCTTTTTAACTTGCATTGATCCGATTCAACGCAGTCCCATCAATTGATCACACCAATAAAGAACGAAAATAATGACGTACGTATATGCCATCCGCATTCGCCACTGGGTCCCGTCAATACCCGTTAGGTTAGCTAACTATAGACAGAGCGGGGACTGGACTAGCGCGGATGCAAAACATATACAACATCTACTAGTATATCTATCAATATATAATATTTCGCTCAAGGCGTGATAAAATGCAACATCACAGAAATGTACAGCATCACAGAACAATACAGATATCTGGGATCCCCGAGTTTTACAGAGCCACTACAGAAACCCGACGTTCCCCTGGTCGTGTGGATAGCCTGTGCAATGAAATCCTAGACCCCTACGGGCGCGGCAAGTTACCCGCCAAAACCTGAAGCGAGGCAGCCCCTTTCAGCAACGTTAATGGACCACCCAGCACTTCACGGAATCCGGTAACTTGGGCACCCCTCCTGGGTCAACCTGTACCCTCTACGAGTGCGGCGAATAGTCCGCCAATTCTAGAGTGAAGCCCACTCCGTCTCAATGCCATGAGATGCGGGCTCGTTGCCCTCTAGAACCCGGCTATCCGTGCACCCCTCCTTGGGGTAATCCTAGTACAGAAAGTAAAATTTACATACAACGAGTACATCGACCGCAACCTGGTCGTGCCCCAAAAGAATAATACAAACATGCAGTGAAGGCAATCCACATGTCGGACGCTCGCCCCGCAATAACAAATGTCCATAATACAACAAAAACTGTACTAGCATTGCATCCAGGCTATCCCCCACGGCCAATCCGCAACATCACAGCACAATCACAGAACATCAACGTGAATGTCACGTTCGCAAATCCGTCTAACCGGGCTATAGCAGTTAGACAGGATTTACCGATCAAGTGACATTCACGGTCGCAGATATAATGTAAATACTGTGAACTAAAGTGTTTAAAATTTTCGATCGATCAAATTTACCAAGTGGGCCCCAAGCACTACTGTAGCACTCAAAGAAATCTGGGCCTAAAAAATAACATTCCAAAAACCCTATATTACACTCAGGAGCTCTCTGTAAAATTTTGGGGACATGAACAGTCAAGATTGCGGCGGAACTGCGGCCCAAGCATGGGTTTCGCCGCGGTTCCGCGGTGGAAAAGTGGGATCATGCAACCAAAATTTCACAGAATGCTTATAATGCCCTGAATGTACTTCTGCAATATACTGAAAAAATTTTGGAGCCAAAAAAATTTCGACAAAAACCTGATGCTTTTGAAAATGCAGTTTTGGAATTTTGTTCGATCGGAAATGTAAACACATTAGACCAACCTAGACTAGGTTAATGGCGTGGCTCTGATACCAGTGTAAGTGCACGGCGGCGCCCCGGCCGTCAATCCAACGCCTGAATGCGGAAGCGATGCTTATCTTTAACTTTATAATCGGCACCACCGCGCACAAAAGTCCCGGATCGGGCCATTAATCTAGTCCTAGCTAACAAGAGAAAGAGTAGAGAGATATACCGAGCGATCCGTGTCCTTCGGTCTTCTCGTCGTCGTCCCGATCTCCCGCGGAATGTCCGATCTCCACCTCTTCTCCGGAAGGGCACCAAGTCGCCGACTTCTTTTACGGGCTCCCACCTCTGGACCGAGGTAACTCGGGCACAAAGTTGGCGAGTCGACGTGCCCAAGGTTTGCTGTAGAATGTGCGTAGTGTTATGTCTCGTTGGGGTTGTAGGAAGTTGCCCTTTTTGAGATGGTGGAGGAATCAAGTTTTGGAGATGGAGCTAAATGGATTTTGTGCAATACAAAAGAACAAAAATCCCCACCCAAAATTTTGGGACAGCCCTCCACCTAATATGGCCGGCCATATCCACAAGAAGAAGAATGAGAGGAGTGTGTATGAATGAAAAAGAATGAGCCCCCATAATGCAAGAGAGAAACAGAAAATGGGATGATGAAAAACAATGATCACAAAGCAAGAACCTCACTCAACCATCACTCATCAAACATGATGACTCCAAAAGCAAACCATGATGAAGTCAAGAAGTCAATGGAGGCTAAACCATCATGACACAACAAAATGCGAATAACACCCTGCACATTGCTTATTTGCACAAATGCAAATAAGCCCTCCTCCGCCAATCTTCAGCCAATGAAAGATACAAAGAAAATTGGCCGAAACGGAAAAACAAACTGGCAACTCCAAAAACTGATCCCGTAATAAATTACAGGAAAACCCCGCTACTGTATATACATACCCGCATTTGTATTCCGACCGAATACAAAAGCAATGAGACAAAATCTACACTGTACTATACTAGGATCCGGCTTAAACCAAAGCCCGCTAGTATTAACCGTCAAATCATGATCCGTGCAATACCACACGTATCTGATCGAACCCTGCCATATCTCCATATGGCCTCTACAGCGTTTCGCTCGAAACTTGAGTAACTGTGTGTAGGGGGGACTCTAAAGACTCGTCAATACTATGGCTGTGGATTTAACCACTCGCACGTCAGAGGTATTAGCCATACGTAACGGGCTACCAGCTATTGACCAAAAAGGACGTCGATGAGCGAACTCATCCTGACACCCTACTGAGCCTGTCAGTGACAATATCCGTACAGTCCGGTCCGTTCGTCTATGAGCATCGCATGGCGGGCCTATGGGGTTTGTAAAAGTCAGACCCCCAAAAGCGGTACCAGTCGTGTCGGAGTGTAGCCCAGAACACCCTGAGATACTACTGGAATACCTACCAGTAAATCTCCTGCCTCGGCCTAGAGCTTTGTGTAATGGCTCTCCTAGACACAGCGCGACCTCACTCCCAATACCGGGAGAGACGAACTCCTGAAGATCCGCTCACTGCCTCCATGTGGCTCGGGACTGTACCCAACTAAAACCTGTTTGCACGTCTTCTTTGAGCGTGGTAGGGTAGTAATCAAAGTACAGTGGGAACTCACACGAGACAAATGACGATCCTCAGGTCGATGAACTAACCTGTACACATGTCACCAGGGAACTGCTATCTGACGTCTGGTATAATCCCAACTAGCAGGTTCCCGGTGAGTCCTGTCCGTTGTACTCATAACCCAATGAGCACCTGTATACATCTTAGGTGAACCAACTGACACCAGTGGCTTGTGAGACCGGCCACCGCCCCTCGTCAGGGTCTCGACTGTATACACTAGTCTACTCTGGAGTATCGATGCCCTGTCTCGAAACTCCCACGACTAGGGACTTTTTAAGGATGTGCTTATAGACTACTTGCTCCCACGTATATGATCGCCCTCATACTGCTGGCAGTCAAGAATGAATCCTAGGGGCTCTATTAACGTGTAATAGCGAACTGTCTGGTCACCTAAAGCAGTACACGATGATAAAGATAAACTAGATAGCATACAATCATCTTGAGTAAGACTGTCCTACCGGGATAGGTCCTCCCTCAATCATTGCAATCACGTGCCTATGATCCAATAATTGACTCTGAGGGCACTATCTCCAACAGTGTGGTCACCTTTCTACTTTTCCTACACTCACCTCCCTTCTTGTTTATTCCATGACACTCCCATTTGGAGAGAGAGGCCGGCCACTTGAGGGTGAGCGTGAGAGAGATTTCATTTTGTGTGAGTGGGGAAATTATCATCTCATTCTTTGTACACCAAAGTTCATCTCCATTGTTCATAATTTCCCTCCATCCAAAGGCAACTTCACTACCCCAAAGAGACATAGATTCTACACTAGCCTAAAGCACTTCTTGGGCACGTCGACTCGCCAGCTTCGTGCCTGAGTTGCCTCGGTCCAGAGGTAGGAGCCCGTAAAAGAACCCGGCGATGTGGTGCCCGTTCCGATGAGTAGGCGACGACCGGAGATTCCGTGAGGAGATCGGAGTGGAGACGAAGACCGAAGGACACGAATCGCTTGGTATAGCTTCTCTACTCTTATTCTCGTTTGCTAGAGTTAGGTTAATGGCCCGATCCGGGTTGATAGTGCTCGGTGGTGCCGGTTTGCAAGTTTCGCAAAGTTTTCATTTCCGCATTTCCGGCGTCGGATTGACGGCCGGGGCGCCGCCGTGCACTAACACTGGTATCAGAGCCACGCCATTAACCTAGTCTAGCTTGCTCTGGTATGTTTAGAACTCGATCGAACTAAAATCCCAAAAACCGTATTTTTAGTGTATCTGTTCTCTGTCGAATTTTTTTTAGCTCCAAAAATTTTTCAGGTTGTTACAGAAACACATGCAAGAAATTATAAGCATACTGTGAAAATTTGGTAGTGTGACATCATCTTTTCACCGCGGAGCCACGGCCAAATCCATGCTTGGGCCGCGGTTCCGCCGCCACTTTGAGTGTTCACTGTGCCAGATTTTTACAGTGGGCTTTTGAATAGGAAATAGGGTTTTTGGGATATTCTTTTTGGGCCCAGATTTTCTGTGAGTGCTACAGTAGTGCTTGGGGCCCACTTCAGTAAATTTGATCGATCGAATATTTTAAACATGTTAGTTCACAGTATTTGCATTATATCTGCGACCGTGAATGTCATTTGATCGGTAAATCCTGTCTAACTGCTATAGCCCTTTTAGACAGATTTGCGAACATGACATTCACGTTGATATTCTGTGTTGTGCTGTGATGTTGCGGATTGTCGTGGGGACAGCCTGGATGCAATATTAGTACGGTTTTGTTTTATATGTATATTTGATATTGCGAGGCGAGCGTCCGACATGTGGACTGCCGTCACTGCCTGTTTGTATTATTCTTTTGGGTCACGACCGGGTCGAGGTCGATGTACCCGTTGTATGTATATTTTACTTTCTGTACTAGGTTTACCCCGCGGAGGGGTGCACGGATAGCCGGGTTCTAGAGGGCAACGGGCCCGCATTTCATGGCATTGAGACGGAGGGTCTTCACTCTAGAATTGGCGGGCTATTCGTCGCACTCATAGGTGGTACAGGTTGACCCAGGAGGGATGCCCAAGTTACCGGATTCCATGAAGTGTTGGGTGGTCCATTCACGTTGCTAAAGGGGACTGCCTCGCTTCAGGTTTTGGCGGGTAACTTGCCGCGCCCGTAGGGGTCTAGGATTTCATTGCACAGGCTATCCACACGATCAGGGGAATGTCGGGTTTCAGTAGCGGCTCTATGAAACCCGGGGATCCCAGATATCTGTATTGTTCTGTGATCCTGGTTATATTTCTGTGATGTTGCATTTTATCACGCCTTGAACGAATATGATATATTGATATATATACTAGTAGATGTTGTATATGTTTTGCATCCGCGCTAGTCCAGTGCCCGCGCTGTCGTTAGTTAAGTAACCTAACGGGTGATGACGGGACCCAGTGGCGAATGCGGATGGCATATACGTACAACATTATTTTCGTTCTTTGTGTTGTGATCAATTGATGGGACTGCGTTGATTCGGATCAATGCAAGCTAAACAAACCTATTTTGATGTTGTTGGAACATTTTTTCAAAAAGCTGTTATTGCAAGGACGTTCACTTTTGTTTTGCACAGTGGTATTCAGCTGGAATATCCTGCTCCTCAGCCGACGAGGCAAGGGCCGAGATCCCTTCACCCGGAATGACCCCTTGGACAGAAGTTTGCGTCAGGACAATAACTTCACTATAGCCGATTACTTTTGCTTTGCATCGTGGTATTCAGTTGGAATATCCTGCACTTCATCCTACGGGGAAAGAGCCAAGATCCCTTCACCGGGAGTGACCTCTTTAGCAAAGGTTTTTGTTACTATATTTTTATAAAGCTATCCAGTTCCTTCAACGATATCAAGTTCATTACGTTAAAGGTTTTCTCCAGAAACCATTCGTAGCCCTCCGTCGTTTCATATGAATAGTCAATAAGTATTCAAGCTGTGTATGTTGGCCAAAGTCAAGGCACAGTGATTGGTAGCTATTGGGTATTCATATGCAGCATAGATAGATGCGTTAGTTTGGGACAGTCGTACTACTATTTTGGCCAAAGTCAAGGATATGTACTGTAGGGTTCCTAGGCACGCTAATGAGGTCTCACAAGGCATCAACCATGCCAAATTCAAATTTTACAAGTGCCGAGAAACCCTAATACGGATCGTTGACTAGAGTTTAGGCGAAAAATGAAACTAGTTAACAACTTAACTAAAAGAAAGAGGCTACAACCTTTGTAGATCCGGTTCTTCACTTCCTTAGCTCCACGTAGACGTCCCCTCGCTGTCCATATCGGATCTCGGACTCTAGCGTCGGCTTCATCAGAGAAATGGGCGGGCTAGGTCATCGACTTCTATTCCGAAGATGATCTACGTCGAGGCATCACAAGATCAAGCTCCCACTTCACCAAGTCATGAAACTTGTGAAGAAAACACCCTATACTACTTGGCAAGAGGTAGAGGATGAAGAAATAGGAAGTGGGTTCACTTTAGAATTGGATTTCTTACTCTTTTTCTCAAGTTGCCATTGATGGAGGCAAGCTTTCTTCATGTTGAAGAAGGAGAAGAAGAAGAATATAATATGATAAGTATTTTTAAAAAGAAAATAAAATCAATACTTATCATACACTAACCATGGTCAAGTGTAGAGAGTAAACTAGGGTTAGGTGAATGGTTAGGGTTAAGCATGAAGACAAAAATGGTCACTTAGTCAAAGCTTCATGAAGCTTCAATAACAAACAAAGAAAGCCACCATTTCTCTTCATCTTTTCCAAAATAAATAAATAAATAAATAGATATGAAAATCAAAACCCTAACCATTTAAATAACCATGGTTTAATCTTTACACAAACTCAAGTGAGCATGTAACATCAAACATGATACAATCAAGTGCACACAAAAATATATCACATATACAATGTGCACATCAAGTGAGAAAATCCTTTTAAAGTGAACCTATACTAGTTAATGCAACGTAATATATCAAATATATAATTATACATTAAATCATTAAATCAACACTTGATTCAATGATCCGGTCATGTCGCATATAACCGACTAGTATCCAATGTATCGGCTTATCGAATCAATCCTTGATTCGATAACTAGGTTATATCGCATACAACCAATCGATACATTCATCGCGAGAATAGAATACGGTATCACATACACGTATTATTCTCGGTCCCGCACATATCTCATATGCGCTCCTATTTCGTTTCGCTTGAGCCACGAAACCTCTGTGTAGGACTCTAAAGACTCGTCAATACGCCGACAGCAGGTGATGATCATATCAAACACCCACAAGCCGCAAGCGGTCTGCTAAACGTAACGGCCACCCGGGTATTGAGCAATCAGAAGATCGACGAGCAAGCCCGCTCATACTCCTTTGAATCCAACCACCGTACAGTCCGGTCTCGTCGTCTGATATGTCGCATATCTCGCCTAGGGGTGGTAAACGTCAGACCCCAATAGCTCGATAAGTCGTGTCGATATGAGGTCTATAACTGTTCGAGAAACTACTGGTAACACTTACCAGTAAATCTCAGCAACCCTGGCCAGGGATTTCCGGTTATAGCCAATCGAGCACAGCGCAACATCAACTCCCTATACCGGGAGAGACGAATCCCCTCCTATCGCTCATTGCCTCCATGTGACTCGGGACTGTACCCAAAAACCTCCGTTTTGCACGCCCTCTTGGACATTGTAAGGTGGAAATCAAAGCACAGTGGGAACCATACAAGACTCTATGACGATCTCGGGTCAACAGACTACTTTGTACCAGTGTCACCTGAGAACTGCCATCTGACGTAAGATATAATACCATCTGGGAGTTCTCGGCGAGTCCGTCCAGTATACCCAGTCTCCACTGAGCACCCGTATATCATCTCTGATGTCAAACACCAATGGATATGGGATCATTCATCGCCCATCTGTATGGGTCGAGAAGGTATACGCTAGTCTACTCTGGTATATCGATGCCCCGTCTCGATACACCCACGACTAGGGACCTTGAAGGATGTACTTATGGACTACCATGTCCCCACTAGTATGATCCGCATCATAGTCCAGGTAGTCAAGTACACATCCTAAGGGCTTTACCAACATGTAACAGAGAGACAATCAGTGTACACGTTAAGGTAAAGATCAACCAGATAGCATACTATCATGTCGAGCAAGAAAGTCCTCCCTATATATGTCCAAACACCCATTACAATATACATCATATGTATAGTAATGGCCTCTAGGGCATACATATAATTAACAATCTCCCACTTGCACTAGGGCCATCTGATAGCAGTGGTTGTAGTATCTCATACTCAACCATCCCATAAAAGTCTCTCTCTGGAAAAATGCCTTTGTGAGTGGATCCGCCGTGTTGTCCTCTGAGTCAACTCTCCTTACCTCGATCCCCTGGAGATCAACCATCTCCATGATCAGGTGACACTTGCCTTAGAATATGTCTAGATCACTGATGGGACAGACGTTTCTTGGCATAAGCCACGACTCCATTGTCACACAATAGGAGGAACTAAGTTCATCTCATGAACAAATATACACCCAGACAGCCACTTTGGTAGCATCTTAAGTAGCGATGCATCCAGCCTTTATCGTCTAGTATGCCACGGTATCTAGCTTGGAACTCTTCCAACATACCGTCCCTTTACTGAGGGTAAAGAGAATGCCTGTGACCGACTTTCAGTCGTCCTTATCAGCCTGGAACCCTTCCAGTGATTCTCCCCAGGATCGGTTGATACCATCTCACTACAACTAGTGAGAATCCTAACATCCAATTAGATCTATCTCATAGATCCAAAACCCAGGATTTAGGAGGTATCACTTTGATCCTATATGGAGAATCATTGTGATAAGAGGAGATTGACCGAGCGTAGCATAGGAAACTGCTTCCCTATCAAGAGCATATCATCCACGTACTCTACGAGGATCGTCACTATACTCCTTACTACCTTTTTGTTTATGCAAGGTTCATCTACCATTTTGATGATGTCAAACTCTTTGACTAACACATCAATACAGATGTTCCAACTCCGCGATACCATCTTTATCCTATAAAGCATCTTGTACACGTTTCCGCTGCTCCCACTGTCTACGAAGCCCTCTGGCTGTGTACTTATAGATGTTCTCTTCTAAAACTTCATTTAGAAAAGCAGTCATGGCACCCAACCGCCAGATATCGTAGTCATGGTATTTAGCCGTGGCAAGTAGGATCTGGATGGACTTAAGCATAGCCACTTGAAAAGGTTTCATCATTTTCCACGCCTGGTCGATGACGAAAAGCTTTAACAAGTCTAGCTTTGAAAGTCTCAACTTTTCCATCTACACCAAGTAATCTTCTCAAGATATACTTGCTCCTGATGGGGATTTAACCCTTCAGATATAGCAACCAAAGTCCATACTTTGTTGGTGTACATGGATTCCATCTCAGATCGCTAAGCATCCAGCCATTCTTACAGAGTCCCACTCCTGATGGCCAGCTCGAAACTAGTTGGGTCATCATCTCATGATGCAATCCTCGCTCCCACTGTCATAAAGTAACCGAAGTATCTCTCAGGTGGGTGAGGAACCCTACTAGATCGGCGGAGAGGCTGAGGTCCGTTAGTAACTATTGAATCCTTCGGTTTTATCAAATCATCTGCTGTAGTTTGTATAGCTGGAACATTTCCAGTTCTACATAACTTGCCTTGCCTCGAGCTTGTCCGGATTTTGCTTTTAGACATAGCCCGGACAACCCCAAATCTTAACAAGCTTAAGACATGGGCTCTACCCTTTCCATATCACATATGAAGTGGTAGGCAACTGATTTGATTTGAACCCTATTCAATAGGTATGTGATTGGAATATTTTCTGACGTGTATATGTAAAAAGTAACGACAATCAAAAAATTATATTGACCGCAATCAAACCACGGTGTCGGATGTATTTAATGAATGAGTGCGGATCGTCCACAGGGATTGTGCAATTCAATTGTATTTTGATACGTTTGAAATGAAATGTTAAGCAACAATAAACGAAAACATGATTCAAGATGTGATTTGTATTCGAGTGTCACTATTCTTTACTCAAGAATCAAGAAACTATAAACAATCAAGAATCGGTTGTTTTGATAATATTTCCAATCAACAATCAAGAATATAAGAGAGGCTCGTAGGAATCGATCGAATCTTTAGACGTGATGCTATCTAAAGGGTTTCGTGTTCTTGTCCTTCGAAGAATTGATACTAGATCAATGGTGATCGACGAGAGTTAGGGTTTTCTTGATGAAATTAGGGTTTCATCTCTTAACCCTTGTTCTTTCGAGGATACCATTTATATTCTAGCCTCTAGCAATTCCAAGAAACGATCGGAACTCCCCAATCTCGAGCGATGTCGATCAAGAAAGCATCGCTACGAATTGGGTCGTCGATTCTTGAACTTGCTAGGGCTTACAAACTAGTGGGATTCAAGAATCGATTACAAATTTGTTACATCATCATACTAAAGATCGTTTCGACTCCCCGACGAGCGGAGTTTTATTCACACATCACCACAAAGACAATATTCAAGAATAGTAATGATAACATGATGCGGAATTTAAAGAAAACAAGATAAAAGAATATCACCTTTTATTTAATCAACAATTTCAATACATTCTTTCAAGAATCTACAAGAAGAAGAAATCGATCGTTGACTCGGCTTCGCTCATCTCCGTGGATCGTGGATCTACTTTGATCTCTTGCCCGATTGAAGATCGGCTCGGCTCATAAAAGGGTTGAAGGCATCTTGCTTGGCTTGCACTCAAGATCTTGAATTGTTGTTGGATTTAGGGTTAGGGTTTCCTACAAGCTCTCTCACTAAACTTGAGGAAGAGGAAGATGAAGAATGGGATTGATTTTTCTAAGCTTTCCCAAGGTTGAATAATTCTCAAATGATGAGCCTAGGGTCATATTTATAGACTCCCAAACCCTAGGTTAGATTTGAATTAGAACTTTCCCTCCCAAAGTTTGTTGAAGGGTTTCTAGAAGGAGTTTGTTAGGAGTTAGCTTAGGGTTTAAGCTAGGGTTTAGGGAAAGTTCTAGAAAGATTAGGCTAGTTTGGGTGTTTGCTGATCTGGTGGAAGTATCTGGACTCTTCTGGAAGTTTGTGTGCATTTCTGAGCAGTGGGAACTGAAACAGGAGTTTTGGTGAAATTTGAGGAGCTGACTCCCTGGTCCCGCCGCGCAACCGCCGCATGAGGTGGGCATTGGCCGCCCTTCCGCCGCACATTGATGAGGTTGGGATCTGTGCTTTCTTCTGTTGCTTGGTACTTCTGTTTGGGCTTTTCTCTGATGTTTAGAATTTCAGTTTCCCTTCTGTGTTGATACCAGATTTGAGTTGAGTGAGTTTACGAGCAATTGTAATGGTCGAGCGATGTAATGATCGAGCAAGCATCTCTTTTCCTGCATAGACTTCGAAACAGGGGTTGCAAGATATGGAAAATATGCTATGTAATGCAATGCAGTTAATTTCCCTAGAATTGCCGGTTTTAAGGTCGAATACATGTAATTTGATATTTTGCGACCGATTAGCTAATATGTGAATTATGAATACCGTACTCTTCTATATGTATGCAGATGATAAGGAAATTGCCGGTTAAAATATGCAATATTTTCGACTGATCAAATACCCCCAAACTTAATTTCGATCGTCTCGAGCGAATGTTTTATTAAAAAGAGAGAAGGAGAAAATAAAGAAAGAGAAAAACTAACTAGCACACTTTCGTAGGCAACACGATTGCACTGAGCATGTGCAACAAGCCTTTAAACCTCTAGGTGTCCCTAGTAGGAGGAGTGTTGTCTCCTGAGGGTTTTCAGCGGATTGCACCCACAAAATCCAATAAAAGCAAGATCATGAATATTACATTTAAAGAAGAGAATCGTAAAAGAAAGACTTTGAAAATTAGGGTTTCCAACTAAGCTAGCTTTTCGGTTGTCATGAGCCCTATCTTAATGGTCATGAAAAGATGTTAGAAATCACGTCCTCCCTCAATAAAACATCATCTTATTCTTCATTCCTATCTTTCTTCCAAACATCGATCATATCACCCTGCGTGTGTGTAAAGACATCCCTACACCCGGAGAATTCAATTCAAGCTATCATACCCTTGCCCATCAGCCTCAGTACTTCTTGGCAAACGAGATTGCTTACACACTTTCATGCGACCGTTAATACTTCTTGAGGTACTAACCGACCGATTACTAATGTGCTTGCATGCTTGGTGTATTTTCCTCGTCTTGCACCACCTCAGGCATAGCAGTGACTCCCAGACCAGTTGACCTTGGGGGCACTAGGTGAAGAAGCACCCTTTTGCTATATATTTTTATTGCCCTCGGTGATAACAAAACCAGTATCCATTTTTTTTTTTCACCATTTTTTTTTATACCCTTTTTTTATACATCGGCTTTAAGACAAGAGCATTTCAAGGTATCCTCTACTATCCCAGGCTTCAAGACGTGTGTAAGTGCGAATAGCAGGGTAGCCACGTTCAAAATGTTTGGCTTCCAGAATAGAAACTATTTTTCAGACTTATTTTTATCCTCAGATTAGTGACGTCCTTCATCTTACTAACCCTTGGGACAACGGCTCATAACTACTTATTACTAGTTCGCATAAGAAAACTTCTAATTTTCTTAGTTTTCTAAAAAATTTCCAATCTCATGGATGCAATTTTTCACTATCTAAACTTTCATTATCTTATTTATATACAAAAAGTGTAAATATTAAAATTATTTTTATATTTGAAAATTCTTAAATTTTTATGGGTTTTGAAAATTTTTCAATTTTTATAGATTTTTCTAAAGAAATGTTTTGTGCTTATGCAGATGATATGCAAATGATGCGAAAATAAGCACAAACCTCCCCCAAACTTGTTTTCAACAGTGTCCTCACTGTTGCCGACAGCTATACCTACAAAAACCTGTAAATCTGGGAGGAATTATTAGTGGGGGCAAAATATATAAGTGAAGAACTTCCCCCAAACTTGTTTTTCATTCACCTTCATTCAAAAGATGATGCAATGATATACAGGATATGAAGGTGAGACGGAGGAATTTTAATCCAAATAAACTGGCTCTTGTAAGAACAAGAGCTCCTCCGTGGGGTCAGTGGAAAAATACGGCTTTAGTCTATGTCCATTTACTTTGAAAACTGTGCCGTTTTTAACATTTTCTACTTCTACAGCCCCGTGCGGGAATACAGACCGCACAACAAAAGGTCCCTTCCAACGAGATCGGAGCTTACCCGCATGAAGGTGTAAACGTGAATCATAAAGAAGGACTTGTTGACCAGGTAAAAATGTTTTCCTTAAAATGCTTTTATCATGAAAAACCTTAGTCCTATTCTTTGTGATTACAGCATTATCATAAGCTTCATCGCGGAGTTCGCTTAGCTCGTTAAGTTGCAGCTTCCGAAAGTTGCAAGCAAGGTTTAGATCAAAATTTATTTCCTTTATAGCCCACAATGCTTTATGTTCTATCTCAACAGGTAGATGACATGCTTTACCAAAAACTATCCTATATGGAGACATTCCTAGGTCGGTCTTATATGCAGTTCTGAATGCCCAAAGAGCATCCGTCAATTTGGTCGACCAATCTTTTCTATTTTTAGCAACAGTTTTCTCCAGGATAAGTTTGATTTGTCTGTTTGAGATCTCAGCCTGCCCGCTTGTTTGTGGATGATAGGGTGTAGAAAGGCGGTGGTTGATTGAGTATTTTCGCATCAGAGTCTCGAAAGATCTGTTGCAGAAGTGCGTCCCATTATCGCTAATGATAGCACGTGGGTGTCCAAATCGCGAAAAGATATTCTCTTTCAAGAACTTAATGACAACTTTCCTGTCATTAGTGCGACATGGAATGGCTTCTACCCACTTTGAGACATAATCAACCGCCAGCAAAATATACAGATTCCCAAAGGAGTTGGGAAAAGGACCCATAAAATCAATGCCCCAAACATCAAACATTTCAACAACCAGAATGGGTTGCTGAGGCATTTCATTCCTCTGGGATATTCTACCTGTATACTGACATTGTGTACAGGTTTTGCAATACTCAAATGCGTCCTTGAATAAGGTCGGCCAGTAAAATCCACATTGCAAAACCTTTTCCGCTGTCTTTCTAGGACCAAAGTGACCCCCACAAGCCTGATCATGACAAAATGAAAGAACACTCTTGAACTCTTCATTTGGGACGCACCGGCGAATGATCTGATCAGGACAATATTTAAACAAATAAGGCTCGTCCCAGTAAAAGTGTTTTACTTGGGAAAGAAAACGGTATTTGTCCTGTTTTGACCAATCGCTCGGTATAAGTCCCGTGGCATGATAGTTCACAATATCCCTGAACCATGGTTCAGCGGATATGCTCAAGAGTTGTTCGTCAGGGAATGAGTCATGGATCGGTAGGGTCACAGGGGAAGAAACGATGCGTGAAAGGTGGTCAGCTACTACGTTTTCACATCCTTTCTTATCTTTGATAACAAGATCAAATTCTTGTAAAAGTAGGATCCAACGTATTAGTCGACCTTTTGCATCTTTCTTCGCCAGAAGATGTTTTAAAGCGGAAAGGTCAGTATATACAACTATAGGTGAGCCGATTAAGTAAGGCCTGAATTTTTCTAACGCAAATACAACCGCTAAAAGCTCTTTCTCGGTGGTTGTATAATTGATTTGCGCATCATTCAAGGTCTTACTAGCATAGTAAATCACGTGTGGCATCTTATCAATGTGCTGTCCTAAGACTGCACCTACTGCAAAATCAGATGCGTCACACATCAGCTCAAAGGGGTAGTCCCAATTTGGTGATGATAAAACGGGGGCTGTGGTGAGTGAGTGTTTAAGTGAGTCGAAAGCTGTCTCGCAATCCGAGTCAAAATGGAAGGTCGTATCCTTGGCCAGGAGTAGTGTTAAAGGTCTAGCAATTTTGCTAAAGTCCTTTATGAATCTCCTATAAAAGCCCGCATGGCCAAGGAAAGAGCGAATATCTTTGACGCTTTTGGGATGAGGCAGGTTGTGAATGACATCTACTTTAGCTCTGTCAACCTCAATGCCTTTCTGTGAAATGACATGTCCAAGGACTATTCCTTCTTGGACCATAAAATGGCATTTTTCCCAGTTCAATGTCAAGTTCTTCTCTTTGCAACGAGTAAGAACAGCGTCAAGATTCGCTAGGCAATCAGAAAAAGAGTCTCCAAAAATCGAGAAGTCGTCCATAAAGATCTCCAGAAAATTCTCTACCATATCAGAGAATATCCCCATCATACACCGCTGAAAGGTAGCGGGAGCATTGCATAGCCCAAAGGGCATGCGACTGTAAGCAAAGGTACCAAAAGGACAAGTAAAAGTGGTTTTATCTTGATCCTTTTTGGCGATGGGGACCTGATTGTAGCCTGAGTAACCGTCCATAAAACAATAAAACTCTCGTCCCGCTAAGCGTTCCAGCATTTGATCAATAAATGGTAGAGGAAAATGGTCTTTCCTCGTAGCAGCGTTGAGTTTTCTATAATCGATGCATACACGCCACCCAGTTTGGGCGCGTGTTTGAATCAACTCATTCGCTTCATTTGTGATAACTGTGATGCCGGATTTCTTAGGAACGACATGTATAGGACTCACCCACTGGCTATCGGAGATGGGGTATATGATACCACTATCTAAACACTTGACGATTTCTTTCATGACAGCTTCCTTCATGACGGGATTCAACCGTCTCTGTGGTTCTCGGGTTGGTCTGGCATCATCCATCACATGTATATGATGTTCAACTATCAAGGGACTAATCCCTTTGATGTCCGCCATACTCCAACCAAACGCCTCTTTGTTAGATCTCAATACCGATAAAAGGGCATTCTCTTGCTCTGATGCAAGAGAAGCAGAAATGATAACCGGTAATGACTCGTTCTCACCAAGATAAGCATATTTTAGGTGAGAAGGTAAAATTTTGAGATCTAACTCAGGCGGAGAAATGATAGAAGGAAGGGTCATAGATTGATTTTTGGATCTACAAAGAAGCTCAGAGCCTGTGAAAGATACAGACTCGGGTGGAGAAAAGTCAGAAGTGCAGGACTCATGTGTAGCTAAAGTGTCCTCACTAAGATCATGTGTGAAATCAAACAGAGATGTGCTAATGTCATCGAGATCAGTCAAGCAAAGATCCTCAGCTCCACAACTATCGGGAGCGATCTCATGGACAGAGCACACATCTAAAATATGAGCACTAGGTTCTGACGGCTGACTTCCAACTTTATAGATATTTAGTTCAATGGTCATATTTCCAAATGATAAATTCATTGAACCATTTCTACAGTTTATAACAGCGTTGGAAGTGGCAAGGAAAGGACGACCTAGAATCACCGGAATTTGGCCCCGGGGGTTTGCTACAGGATGTGTGTCGAGCACAATGAAGTCTACAGGGAAAACAAATTCCCCGACCTTTATTAACACATCCTCTAATTCACCCCTTGGTTTGGTGATAGATCGGTCTGCCATCTGGAGAGTGCAATGAGCAGGTTTCAGCTCTCCAATCCCTAATTGCTCATAGACAGAATAAGGTAACAGGTTAACACTCGCGCCAAGGTCTAACAGAGCACGATTTATGTTTTTACCCCCAATCGAAATCGAAATTGTAGGACAACCTGGGTCCTTTCTTTTCTTTGGAAGCTGGGGTATAAAAGCAGTGCTGATGTTATTAGACATAAAGACCTTCTTTGGCACTTGGGTCTTCCTCTTCCTAGTGCACAAGTCCTTTAGAATTTTCGCATAAGCGGGGACTTGCTGAATCGCATCTAGGAGAGGGATATTGATGTTAACCTGTTTGAACATCTCTAAAATTTTCTCCATATGAGGACTCGTTCTATTAGCCCTTAGCCGGTTCGGGTAAGGTGCTTTCGCAATAAGCGCGGGGTCCATCATAGGAGAAGGAAAGGGGGGTAGACGAGGTCCCAAAGGAGGTGTGGGGACCGTCTGTGGAGAACTATAAGGGTTGGGTGAAGGTGTTGAGCCTAAGGGGAAATGGAGAATAGGCTCGTGCGAAAGTGGTTTGGTAGAAGAAGAAGGATCAGAAGGTGAAGTGTGTGTGTGTGGGAAAGACTCAGCCGGGGTGTTGATATGATTTTCAGTATCATCAATACCTTCCCCGACATGATTGTTCAGCACTCTTCCCGATCTCAACGTTGTAATGGCATTTACATTGTAATGCCCAGGATTCTGTAGGGGTTGAGAGGGAAGTTTCCCTTTTTCTCTCGCACTCATTTCGGCTTTTAAGCGTGCGATTTCAGCTTCCATCGTGCGGATACTCTCAGCTTGGGACGCTGAGTTTTTCTTTATTTCACTGACGGAAGATCTAACCTCAGTCGAAACATCCATGAAATTTGCTAAAAGTGATTTCATGGTTTGAGTGAATTGAGAGAAATCGTCAGCACAGGGCTGCATAGGATTAGACTGTGCAGGAGTGTTGCCCTGGTTTTGGAAATTTTGTGACTGATAGGGGTGCTGAGTGAGTTGTAGGGGTTGCTGTTGTGGTGGAGGAAGAGCCTGTTGAAATTGATTCGTGTTTGGAACCGTGTTTTGAGATTGGTTTTGGTTCCAAGCAAAATTCGGGTGGTTCCTCCAACCCTGATTGTACGTGGAAGAATATGGATCGTTTCGAGGTCTTTGAAATGCGGCATTAGAATGCTCGTGACCTTGAAACGCAGAGTTTAATGGACATTCTTCCGTTAAATGTGACGGATCAGAACAGCACCCACAAACAGTTTTGGGGAGCGACATTGGGTTTAGGGAGGCTGCTGCAAATTTGTGTTCCATAGCGTCGAGCTTCTTTTGCATTGCTGCCATTTCAGCTCGGACACCTATGGACACATCTATTTGGTGTACGCCACCCCTATTCAATGGTTGTGTTCCACTCTCCCAAATTAGTGACTTTTCAGCGAACTCTTCTAAGTATCGCCAGGCTTCCCCGTCATCTTTGGTCATAAAAGTACCTTGACACATGTTTTCAAGGCTCTGTTTAGTGCTAGGGTTACTGCCCTCATATATGATTCGGCAAAGCTCCCATCTCGGGATGCCATGGTGAGGACATTGAACCAATAGATCCTTGAAACGTTCAAAGTATTTTGAAAATGGTTCGGCAGGGAGCTGGGCAAATTGGTTCAGTTCGCTACGGATTCTAGCCGTCTTTTGGACTGGGTAAAATTTCTTAAGGAATGCGGCGACGAATTCTTCCCAATTCGTAATAGAGTGTGCGGTGGTGTTATATAGCCACTTCTCGGCTATATCGCACAAAGTAAATGGAAGAAGTCGTAGACGCATCGCATCCACTGAAAGTTGTGACGTACCCATCATTGCGCATACGTTTTCAAATTTGGTAATGAAAACGTAAGCGTCCTCGGTCTCGAGTCCGTGGTATTTGGGTAAAAGATTGATATACTGGGGCTTTATTTCAAAGTTGTCCCCATTGGCTGGTGGTGTGGATAAGCAGGTCGAAAGAGGACCTCTATGTGGATAGCATCTTTCCTGGAGAGAAATGTGGGGTGGAGTAGGATTCTGCGCACCAACGGACGGTGGCAGATTAGGGTTAAAGAAGTTTGATGGATTCGGATCCATCGATGTGGGTGTGGTAGTGGGTAAAGAAAAGGTAAATGGAGAATTATCGACTTCGGAGTCGATAGGAGGTACGCGGACTAAACGGGCACTAGAATCCCGTGTCCAGCCTATCTTGCACTAAAAAGGGTTAGTACAAGTGGCAGCGTTGACTTATAATTAGGGATGAATGAATGCGGTGCTTGCTTTGAAAAAGGGACGGATTTTGAAAAAATGATGCGACAAAACAAATGCAGCACACAAACCCTAGAATCTGATGGTCACCTAGGTCCGATCTCTAGACCGCTCCTAACTGCCAAAAGACAAGTCGCAGGATAGAATCCTCCACTGCCTCTTTGTCCCCCTGTGGCCGGATAAGTGCCAGGTAAGTGGGAAGGAACCACCACTACAGTGGACCTAATTAATAACCACTAGCCTTAGACACACTCGCCTTAGGCACCACAAGAAAACGCGGATAAGCAATGAATTACCCACGACCTTCTCTTGTTCTATTGAGCGCGACAGTCCTTAGAGTCTTCTCTAGATTTCTTTTAGTTAATGGAGGTAATGCGGATGCAAGTTTGACGATTTTCGGGGCCTAGGAAGGGTAATGAAATCCCCACCTAATTTGGATTTGGCCGTGCCCCTTAAATTTCCGTATTAGAATGCAAACAACCAAGAAATCAAAATCACACACAGTTTTTATTTTGCTTTTGCGCGCTGCGATTTATTTGCAAAGAATCCTGCAGCAAAGGGTTATTTGGAGCTAAAAAGGGTGAGAGGAGAGAGCAAGAAAATACCTGCTGGAAAATTTTCCAGAGAACCCTCAAGTATGCGGCGCTTCCACCGCAATAACCATATATCTGCCGCGGATGAGCGGTCAGTTCTTGGGAACAGTGAACAATTTTTCTTCAGCAAGCTCCTGTTGCTATCTACAGCACTCTGATATATTCAAACAAATTTTTCCACAGAACAGAATGCTCCAGATCACCTTGCAATCAAATCACAACACACGTGTAAGAGTTTGTACGAATTTTGATTTCAAGAAGTAGAACGTAATAATTCTTTCACTTCAAACTATAAATGCAAATGAATTAGCGCGATCCCCGGCAACGGCGCCATTTTGATTGGAATATTTTCTGACGTGTATATGTAAAAAGTAACGACAATCAAAAAATTATATTGACCGCAATCAAACCACGGTGTCGGATGTAGTTAATGAATGAGTGCGGATCGTCCACAGGGATTGTGCAATTCAATTGTATTTTGATACGTTTGAAATGAAATGTTAAGCAACAATAAACGAAAACATGATTCAAGATGTGATTTGTATTCGAGTGTCACTATTCTTTACTCAAGAATCAAGAAACTATAAACAATCAAGAATCGGTTGTTTTGATAATATTTCCAATCAACAATCAAGAATATAAGAGAGGCTCGTAGGAATCGATCGAATCTTTAGACGTGATGCTATCTAAAGGGTTTCGTGTTCTTGTCCTTCGAAGAATTGATACTAGATCAATGGTGATCGACGAGAGTTAGGGTTTTCTTGATGAAATTAGGGTTTCATCTCTTAACCCTTGTTCTTTCGAGGATACCATTTATATTCTAGCCTCTAGGAATTCCAAGAAACGATCGGAACTCCCCAATCTCGAGCGATGTCGATCAAGAAAGCATCGCTACGAATTGGGTCGTCGATTCTTGAACTTGCTAGGGTTTACAAACTCGTGGGATTCAAGAATCGATTACAAATTTGTTACATCATCATACTAAAGATCGTTTCGACTCCCCGACGAGCGGAGTTTTATTCACACATCACCACAAAGACAATATTCAAGAATAGTAATGATAACATGATGCGGAATTTAAAGAAAACAAGATAAAAGAATATCACCTTTTATTTAATCAACAATTTCAATACATTCTTTCAAGAATCTACAAGAAGAAGAAATCGATCGTTGACTCGGCTTCGCTCATCTCCGTGGATCGTGGATCTACTTTGATCTCTTGCCCGATTGAAGATCGGCTCGGCTCATAAAAGGGTTGAAGGCATCTTGCTTGGCTTGCACTCAAGATCTTGAATTGTTGTTGGATTTAGGGTTAGGGTTTCCTGCAAGCTCTCTCACTAAACTTGAGGAAGAGGAAGATGAAGAATGGGATTGATTTTTCTAAGCTTTCCCAAGGTTGAATAATTCTCAAATGATGAGCCTAGGGTCATATTTATAGACTCCCAAACCCTAGGTTAGATTTGAATTAGAACTTTCCCTCCCAAAGTTTGTTGAAGGGTTTCTAGAAGGAGTTTGTTAGGAGTTAGCTTAAGGTTTAAGCTAGGGTTTAGGGAAAGTTCTAGAAAGATTAGGCTAGTTTGGGTGTTTGCTGATCTGGTGGAAGTATCTGGACTCTTCTGGAAGTTTGTGTGCATTTCTGAGCAGTGGGAACTGAAACAGGAGTTTTGGTGAAATTTGAGGAGCTGACTCCCTGGTCCCGCCGCGCAACCGCCGCATGAGGTGGGCATTGGCCGCCCTTCCGCCGCACATTGATGAGGTTGGGATCTGTGCTTTCTTCTGTTGCTTGGTACTTCTGTTTGGGCTTTTCTCTGATGTTTAGAATTTCAGTTTCCCTTCTGTGTTGATACCAGATTTGAGTTGAGTGAGTTTACGAGCAATTGTAATGGTCGAGCGATGTAATGATCGAGCAAGCATCTCTTTTCCTGCATAGACTTCGAAACAGGGGTTGCAAGATATGGAAAATATGCTATGTAATGCAATGCAGTTAATTTCCCTAGAATTGCCGGTTTTAAGGTCGAATACATGTAATTTGATATTTTGCGACCGATTAGCTAATATGTGAATTATGAATACCGTACTCTTCTATATGTATGCAGATGATAAGGAAATTGCCGGTTAAAATATGCAATATTTTCGACTGATCAGTATGCAGCTTCTCAAGTGCATAACTCCCAAAAGGAAATAGGTAACTCAGTAGTACTCATCATAGAGCACACCTTATCATATAGGGTGTTATTGCTCTGCCCCGATACACTAACGTGCTATGGTGTATTCGGAGGAGTAATGCTGAGAGAGAATCTCATTTTCCTTTAGAAAAGTCCAAGAATTCCGTGCTCATGTATTCTCCTCCTTGATCTCATCAAAGGACATAATACTTATACCCGTATTGGTTCTCTACTTCTAACTTATATTCTGTGAATATCTCAAAAGGTTCGGACTTGTGTTTCAACAGGAACATAGGTCTGAATCTCGAAAGATCATCAGAGAATGTAATGAAGTATAAAGAACCGGTCTTGGCAAGTGTAGACAGGGGACCTACATACATCAACATGTATCATCCCAAGAGTTCACTAAATCTTTCTCTGTTTCCAGTAAACGGAGCTATGGTCATCTTATCTCGGTGACATGACTGGCAAGTTTCACAAGATGTAAATTCAAACTGATTTAAATATGCATCTAAAATGTAACTTCAGCCAGTCGGATCGCATTGATATGACCTAGTCTACAATGCCTCAAGAAGGATTCGTTCATTTCTAAACTCTTCCTCTTGTGTGTGTTCCGTATACTAAAGAACTGTAGTTTGATTTAGAACATTAATGCTTTTAGATAACGTGCCTGAACCGATCAACTTTTGATATAGGAAATGTTCAAAACATAATCCAACAATACTAAATTATATCCTTTCTTTACGAATAAAGAGACTGATATGATTTTGTACATCAGGTTCGGTATCTAATAACATTCGTTCAGAATCAATGTATTTGGGATACAGGGTGACAGTGACCAACAGACTTGGCTGCAACACTTGCCCCGTTTTCTGTCTCATGAAACTTATCACCCGTTCTCAGTTCTCAACCTTTCTGTAGCCCTATGTAACAGATTGCATATCTGGGATCCTGATCCGGTATCATATACCCAGGATGCGGAGGATACTGAGAAACAGTTCTTTGTAATGAACACACCCGAAGATGATGCATCAGTATGCACTTTCTTCGTTTGGGCGGCACGGGAATTCTGGTAATCCCCAATTTCCTGCTCTGTCTTATAACAATTATAAGTTGGAGCGGGACCAACGTTCCCCAGCTCAGTATAACAAGCGGGTTCGGTCAATACATCCATATTATTATCTTGATTAAGGCGTGATATGGTCACTACCTGGAGAGAGAGAGAGAAGAAAACACTCAGCGTGCGCTCTTGCAAGAATAAATTGGTTATTATTTTATCTAATCAGGATGGCTCCCACTGTTTTTATCAAATCTTCCTTCAAACCCTAAAAGGAAAGACTAGCCGGGATTAATTACACACTACAAGTTCGCCAATCTTTCAGCCAGGCCAGTGTCGGTACTTTGAGGGAGGTCCCCCGTGCTTTCGCACGAACCTAATTAATGTAAACCACGTTTTCCCAGAGGCGTAACCTCGTTAACACCTTTCTAGACACCTATTTGATCGGCTAGTTGCAATGTGTAAAACTCTCCCAGGAGTAACTCTTACTCGCAGCGGGTATCGGGATCCAACTATCTCATAGAAGGTATGCAATCTCATTGCAAATTTCAACACTTGAAATTCCCGATAATATTTTGCCCCTAACGTGCTATGACCTTGACGAAAGCCAACAAACCATAGCCCGCTAGTCAAGTTCAACCCGTACATTTCTTGATTGAATTAAACCCACCCGCACGACCCTTGACGAAAGCCAACAAAGCCGCACGACTACCCTAATCCAATCGCATCGTATGCAGCAGATAAGCAGCATATAGCTACCGCACACTGCACCTTGACGAAAGCCAACAAATGCAACACGAATACTATATACAACTTATCTGAAATGACGGAGGGCTACGACGGGTTTTTCTGAAAACCTATTGCGTAATGAACTTGATATCGTTGTAGAATCAAATGATTTTAAAATGGAGTGTTTTTGAGGCTTTTGTAGTTTTGCTAAAGGAGTCACTCCCGGTGAAGGGATCGTCGGTCCTTTCCTCGTCGAATGAGGTGCGGGATATATCATATATATCACTGTGCAAAGCAAAACTTCTTAAAAGCAATCAGAAGACAAACCGGGTGTGTAGCATCTGCCAGTTATTGCTAAAGGAGTCACTCCCGGTAAAGGGATCTCGGTCCTTTCCTCATCGAATAAGGTGCAGGATATATCACATATACCGCTGTGCAAAGCAAGAACTGTAGCTACCTGTTTTATTTTTGAAATTCGATTATACAACATATTTATGTTTCTTTTTACTTTCATTAATCTCATTAATGAAGTCCCATCATTTAAGTTACCTAAACATCACATATAAATACGACGTACACTTATGCCATCCGCATTCGCCTCGATGTCCCCTCGTGCACCGTTAGGTTAGGTGACTAACGGCAGAGCGGGGCAGGGCTAGCGTGGGTGTAAAACATAAGTAACGCCTATATAATATATCATATATACTATATATAGTATCCATCAAAGAACATATCACATGATCACATCACAGATATCGCAGCAGAAGAATCATATGAAATATTGGATATACTAGGACGTCCGTGTTTTCAATACGAGCCAGTATAAAACACGGATTCCACGGTCGTAATGAATAGCCAAACCCACACCCCTAGACCCCTACGAGAGCGTCAAGCAACCCTACCAATTCTAGAGTTAGGAGACCCGGACTCGACTCCTCGAGTTGGTCTCCCACTGGACTCCAGAACCCGGTTACTTGTGCCCTCCTCCTTGGGTCTATCCTAGTGCGGAAAAGTAAATAATATACAAAAGGTGACATCTTCCGCAACCTGGAAGTGCCCCAATAAAAGAATATTACATACAAGTTTTTACATGAATGAAAATGAAAAACACTCATCTCACATAAAAAACCCCGGCTATTCAAACACGACGATCCAATATAACATATCCTGCAACACATAACATCACATGTCATCAACGTAAGTAAATATGCGCATCCCAATTGTCGTTGACATATAGCAACGAAACCGGCGATATCACATATTACACTTACGGTCACAGAAAAGAAAGTGTAAAACTACAACAGTTGGAATCCGTAATCTGCATAGACATCGTATGCCTAATCAAATGAATTACTTAGACATCACATGCCTAACAATTATAAACCCCGTATTTTAGTCTCATTATCGAAAACACTTTTCAATATCAAGTCGGGTAATTCAACAAGATTCCAGACAATTTTGATCGAATGCTCGTCGCAAACTTCAGTAGACGGCCGCACCCCCGATGCCGTCGACGAAGTGCACCAAGGCGGAACACCGCTGCCGCGAGCACCCGAACGGATGCTTTCGGCGAGGGGGTTCTCCTACAGTCACTTCGTCGGGGCTATGGGGTGAGGCTGTCTATTAAGTTTTCCCGGCGAGTATCCGCGTACGCTACGTGATTGCGACGGACTTTTGATCACATCAAAATTCCGTGGCAACCGATCAAGTGAGACTAAACTGCTATGTTTATAACATTCATTCAGTTATCTCATAACTACTTGTGAATTCCAAATATTGTATCACATTCCGGATAAATAGAAAATGTTAAACTTTCCGATCGAACAATCAAACACCCAAGTTTTCCCGAAACAGATCAACACATGAAACAAGTTTAAAAACATCCAGTTCATGCCTCAGTACCAACGGTCCAGCCGTAGAAGGGTCAAGCCAACGACTCACATGTGGCACGCCGTACTGCCCCAAACCCGAAGGTTCAAAGGGCAGTTCAAGACGGTCACATAATCGAGTTAAGGTTTGTTGTCTTCTAGAGGGACCATCGCGTTACTTGCACTACTTAGAACGTTATTAAACCACGGAAAGATCCAACACTTGGAAAATTCCCAACAGGGGAAAAGGTGGGTATTTATATCCGGTCGAACTTTTTAACATATTCAATAATTATCCGGAAAAACACATAGGCAAAATTAGATAATTCGATCGAATCTCCGAGTCCCGGTACAACCCCAGAACACCCAACACTTGAGTCAAAATAAAAATACCCAGAAAATATAGCATTCAAATATAGGAATTACTGTGGAAAAAACAATGAAAGAGGAGACCGTACGGCCGCGGAACCGCCGCACATGCCAGGCTTGTGCCGCGGTTCCGCGGTGGATTAATCGAATTAGACCCTCGTTTTTCACAGTAATTCAAATAAGACCCTGCTTAATTTTCTGCATATTTTTAATTCACAAAATTCCACAATTCCAGAAAATTTCCAGAGAGCATTTTTAAGTTAGGGTTTCGGGTCGATCGGACTTCAAACTCCGTCTACGCATCGCCTAAGGCTCTAGCTAGGCTCTGATACCACTGTAGGGTTCCTAGGCACGCTAATGAGGTCTCACAAGGCATCAACCAAGCCAGATTCAAATTTTACAAGTGCCGAGAAACCCTAATACGGATCGTTGACTAGAGTCTAGGAGAAAAATGAAACTAGTTAACAACTTAACTAAAAGAAAGAGGCTACAACCTTTATAGATCCGGTTCTCCACTTCCTTAGCTCCACGTAGACGTCCCTTCGCTGTCCATATCGGATCTCGGACTTTAGCGTCGGCTTCATCGGAGAAATGGGCGGCTAGGTCATCGACTTCGATGCCCAAGATGATCTACGTCGAGGCATCACAAGATTAAACTCCCACTTCACCAAGTCATGAATCTTGTGAAGAAAACACCCTATAGTACTTGGCAAGAGGTAGAGGATGAAGAAATAGGAAGTGGGTTCACTTTAGAATTGGATTTCTCACTCTTTTTCTCAAGTTGCCATTGATGGAGGCAAGCTTTCTTCATGTTGAAGAAGGAGAGGAAGAAGAAGATAATATGATAAGTATTTTTAAAAAGAAAATAAAATCAATACTTATCATACACTAACCATGGTCAAGTGTAGAGAGTAAACTAGGGTTAGTTGAATGGTTAGGGTTAAGCATGAAGACAAAAATGGTCACTTAGTCAAAGCTTCATGAAGCATCAATAACAAACAAAGAAAGCCACCATTTCTCTTCATCTTTTCCAAAATAAATAAATAAATAAATAGATATGAAAATCAAAACCCTAACCATTTAAATAACCATGGTTTAATCTTTACACAAACTCAAGTGAGCATGTATCATCAAACATGATACAATCAAGTGCACACAAAAATATATCACATATACAATGTGCACATCAAGTGAGAAAATCCTTTTAAAGTGAACCTATACTAGTTAATGCAAAGTAATATATCAAATATATAATTATACATTAAATCATTAAATCAACACTTGATTCAATGATCCGTTCATGTCGCATATTACCGACTAGTATCCAATGTATCGGCTTATCGAATCAATCCTTGATTCGATAACGAGGTTATATCGCATACAGCCAATCGATACATTCATCGCGAGAATAGAATACGGTATCACATACACGCATTATTCTCGGTCCCGTACATATCTAATATGCGCTCCTATTTCGTTTCGCTTGAGCCAGGAAACCTCTGTGTAGGACTCTAAAGACTCGTCAATACGCCGGCAGCAGGTGATGATCATATCAAACACCCACAAGTCGCAAGCGGTCTGCTAAACGTAACGGCCACCCGGGTATTGAGCGATCAGAAGATCGACGGGCAAGCCCGCTCATACTCCTGTGAATCCAACCAGTAACACTTACCGTACAGTCCGGTCTCGTTGTCTGATATGTCGCATATCTCGCCTATGGGTGGTAAACGTCAGACCCCAATAGCTAGATAAGTCATGTCGATATGAGGTCTATAACAGTTCGAGAACTACTGGTAACACTTACCAGTAAATCTCAGCAACCCTGGCCAGGGATTTCCGGTTATAGCCAATCGAACACAGCGCAACATCAACTCCCTATACCGGGAGAGACGAATCCCCTCCTATCGCTCATTGCCTCCATGTGACTCGGGACTGTACCCAAAAACCACCATTTTGCACGCCCTCTTGGACGTGGTAAGGTGGAAATCAAAGCACAGTGGGAACCACACAAGACTCTATGACGATCTCAGGTCAACAGACTACTTTGTACCAGTGTCACCTGAGAACTGCCATCTGACGTAAGGTATAATACCATCTGGGAGTTCTCGGCGAGTCCGTCCAGTGTACCCAGTCTCC
Source organism: Agapanthus africanus (assembly GCA_030015575.1). Classification (NCBI taxonomy): domain Eukaryota; kingdom Viridiplantae; phylum Streptophyta; class Magnoliopsida; order Asparagales; family Amaryllidaceae; genus Agapanthus; species Agapanthus africanus. The sequence continues at coordinate 461,957,675 of CM057337.1, read as the reverse complement.
ACTGAGCACCCGTATATCATCTCTGATGTCAAACACCAATGTATATGGGATCATCCATCGCCCATCTGTATGGGTCGAGAAGGTATACGCTAGTCTACTCTGGTATATCGATGCCCCGTCTCGATACACCCACGACTAGGGACCTTGAAGGATGTACTTATGGACTACCATGTCCCCACTAGTATGATCCGCATCATAGTCCAGGTAGTCAAGTACACATCCTAAGGGCTTTACCAACATGTAACAGAGAGACAATCAGTGTACACGTTAAGGTAAAGATCAACCAGATAGCATACTATCATGTCGAGCAAGAAAGTCCTCCCTATATATGTCCAAGCACCCACTACAATATACATCCTATGTATAGTAATGGCCTCTAGGGCATACATATAACTAACATGTACGGGTGGGTTCAAATTAACCTGGAGAATGACGGGTAGAACTTGACATGTGACTTATGATATGTTGGCCAAAGTCAAGGTCATAAGAGCATGCGGGCAAAAATCACATCGGGAGTTTCTAAAGAAACTGAAACTTGCCAGATAAGCGCATATCTTCTGGAGTGTGATAACGTGAGCGGATTCCGTCACGTTATCATGCGATGATAGTTGGATCCCGATTCCCACTGATGAGTTGGTTACTCCTTGGGTGATCCCGACTAATTCTTCTTTTAGGTTTGGAGGAGAATTTGACGGTACAGTGGGAGGTTTCCTGATTAGATAAATTGATAACCATTCTGATCTAGGTTAGAGTGCACGCTGAGTGTTTCTTTTCTCTCTCTCTTTGGCAGCGACCATGACCCGACCCTAGACTATGACTCAGTGACCAAAATTAACTGAACCTTCTTATAACACTGGCTTTTGGATTGTCTGAGTTGCGAACCTCATTGCCACTCCTACTTTTACCCTTTTCTCTAGGACGCCCCGTATTACTACGATTGTCCACTTCCATTGGACAAAACCATCGTATGGTTTTATACGAACTCGATGGAATTTATTCGAGGATGGTTTCCGGTTATGGAGAAAATGAATAGGACTATTCAGTTGTCTTTTCCTTTTACCTTCTCTCAGGTTGCGAGTACTCTTTGGTTTAGGAGATAGTACACCTATTACACAAATTGGATAGTCTTCTTCCAAACCTTAGGCTAGTGCCGAGCGGTGGGGAATGAAGAAAACCAATTAGCCTAAACGGTGTACAGAAGGTATTAAGTAAAGACAAATAAAGGGATTAGTAAGAGGGCAAAGTAAATTGCGACTGCTATTCACGACCAGACCAAGTATTTCTTCACCAATCCTAAATCACCTTTGTATTTCTCCAGGACACTCCGTATCACTACGATGATCCACAGTTTATTGGATACTCCATCGTATAGTTATATACGAACTCGAAGGAACTTGTTCCAGTTCGGGGATGGATTCTGGTTCAGGAGAAATAGGAATAAGTTTTATTCGGTTGTCTTTTATCTTCACCTTCTCTCGCATTGCGAGTGCTCCTAGGATTAGGACAGTACACCCATTATGCTTATTAGATATTCTTCTTCCAAACCATAGGCTGGTGCCGAAAGGTAGAGATGGAAGAAAACCATTTAGCCTATGAGGGTGTACAGAAGGTAATGACTAAATACATATAAAGGGATTTGGAGAGATGGCAAAGAATTATACCGTTACAGTTGTGAATTTGGATAATGGAAGAGGCATTGCTACGAATACCGGGATACCCCATCAAAACATTTCAATGTTTCAGTTTTACTGTGTACTGTTAAAAGAAATCTGATTTCCCAGTTAAACACTTGCTCCAGGGTATGTATTTAGCAGGTATGATTCTCACATCTGTATGGTTTTACAGATGACGAGTGGGAGTAATTTATTGGGAATTAGGTGATCATCCTCATTATATCGGAATTCGTTGTAATTGGTGATATTTGAGGAAATCGCCTGGGTTGTTTGCCGGACGGCAAATATTTGGTTTTGAATATTCGTTGTTATGCACCAATTTCAAATTGATATATCTGTACGTCTATTTTTATAGAGTGAGATATACCTTTTTGAAATTATGTCTATGATATTTACCTATATCAGTGGATGGTTAAGTAAGGAGCATTGAACAACGGTGTAATTCTTCTTAACCATAAGTACAGTTTTCCACCTACAACACACAGGGAATGAGTTATTAGACTCAGGGGACTTATACAGAGTATTGTATATTGTCCAGTGTCCATTAGGACAGAGGGGTTGGTACTTGTACTATATTCTGTTTACTTGTGACTTCTCTGGTTCTTAGACATGTGATTCGTAGAAATGCATGTTCTAAGTTTTGAGAAGTTATAGGTGTATGAATAAAGTAGAGAACCAGGAGTTGCAAGTATCGGGATTCTTCAAGGTGATCGAAGATGTAGATACTTGTGTATGGTATTTAGTTGATAGTAATGATTAAGAGAACTTTCTTCTCTTTCAGGTTACTCATAATTGGAAGCATTCCTAAGTTGAGTAACGTTGATCGGCCTCTCTCCATTTAGTTGACATGCACTGGAGACAGCTGCATGATTTGAATCTGGTTCGATTAAATCAGTGCCTCTGTTTCTATATTAGATATAGAACAGTTCATATCTTGACATTGTTAAGGTACGGGGAGTTGTCCAGCTTATGCTTAAAACTAGACTCTGGATAACTCAAGGCACGTTTCTGTAATGGCTATTTGTGGGTTGACCCGGGCTATGACGAGGGTTAACTTTCTACCATCTAGAAGATCAATAGTGATATTGTTCTAGACTCGCCACAGTTTTAATAAAAATGGATTTTTTCAGAAAACAGTAGTGGGAGTATGGTAGAACTGGAAGTGATTCCAGAACCGCAAACGATTACTGAAAATTTGATAGGAATCTAAAGATTCAATCTGGTTTGACATTCCATTGGCCACTCCGCAGATACGGTGGGTAACCTCAGGCACCCGAGAGGTACTCCGGTAGCCTCAAAGACGGTAGCGGGGAGGTTCTTTTTTACCTAGACTTGCCATTGCTGTTGTTCCAGACTGTGAGACCCGGCTGGAGGATGAGTATTGCGTCGTTCTAAACTAGCTTTAGAAGTGTACGTCTATATGACTCTGCCAATGGGTTGTCATGGTCAGTAGGAGCAGCGGAAGCATTGGTGAACAAGTGGCTTATGTCTATTTATAGACTAAAGCAAATATAGCGGAGATAGATCATCTATTTCTGATGTGACAGTCATAGGTTTGACTTCATCAGAATAGGGGATGGATCTGTTAAGAAGGTAGTAGGGTGTGATGTCCTGGTATTTGGATGACATACACAGAGTAGGAAGTGATATTCCTATACTACGATCAGTTATACTTTGGTTGTCACACAGTGGTTTCTCCAGATAGGATGTTAATCCAGTCCTGGAGAAACATTCGGAAGCAGTTTTAGAACATAAATGGATGTTCTAGGGATATGATAACGTCAGCCTCATTCAGGTGACGGTTATCGTTCCAGGCTTCCAAGGTGACCTGGATGACAGAGTGGCTGTCAGAGTTATAGTTTTCCCTCTGACGAGGGGCGGTATGTTGGACAGGTGGTCCAGGCGGATACTGAGGGAAGCATGGCGTATGATACTGATTAAGTTCAGTTGACGATACAGTCTAAGAAGTTTGGATTTAGAGTTCATTTATGAGCTAGGTCCCATCAGACATCCAGACACATTCTAAGACAAGTATTGCTCATTTCGAGAGATGGGTTTCTCCGCGAACTTGAGATAAAGAGAGACATAGAAAGAAACATCACAGCAGATACACTCACTGAGGCTATTCCTCGAACGCAATAGTTTCGCAAACGAGCTTTGTGAGGCTGATTAGTATAGGAGTTGGGTGTTCGGTATCACACGGGCTGTGAGTATGCGACATCGCAATAATTAGCCTTGAGTGCAAGTGGGAGATTGTTGGAGTTAGTGCCCTCAGAGTCAATTATTGGATCACAGGCACGTGATTGCAATGATTGATGGAGGACCTATCCCGATAGGACAGTCTTACTCAAGATGATAGTATGCTATCTGGTTTATTTTTATCATCGTGTACTGTTTTAGGTGACCTTATAGGTTACTATTGCACGTTGATAGAGCCCCTAGGATTCTTGCTTGACTACCAGCAGTATGAGGGCGATCATATACGTGGGAGTTGGGGTCTATAAGCACATCCTTAAAAGGTCCCTAGTCGTGGGAGTTTTCCAGATAGGGCATGGATACTCCGGAGTAGACTAGTGTATACAGTCGAGACCCCGACGAGGGGCGGTGGCCGGTCTCACAAGCCACTGGTGTCAGTTGGTTCACCTAAGATGTATACAGGTGCTCATTGGGTTATGAGTACACTGGACAGGACTCGCCGGAAACATGCTAGTTCGTCTTATACCTGACGTCAGATAGCAGTTCCCTGGTGACATGTGTACAGGTTAGTTCATCGACCTGAGATCGTCATTTGTCTCGTGTGAGTTCCCACTGTACTTTGATTACTACCCTACCACGCTCAAAGGAGACGTGCAAACAGGTTTTAGTTGGGTACAGTCCCGAGCCACAAGGAGGCAGTGAGCGGATCTGCAGGGGTTCGTCTCTCCCGGTATTGGGGGTGAGGTCGCGCTGTGTCTAGGAGAGCTAGTACATGAAAAGTCCTTGACCAAGGCAGGAGATTTACTGGTAGGTATTCCAGTAGTATCTCAGGGTGTTCTGGGCTGCACTCCGACACGACTTGTACCGCTTTTGGGGGTCTGACTTTTACCAACCCCCTAGGCCCGCCATGCGATGCTCATAGACGAACGGACCGGACTGTACGGATATTGTCATTGACAGGCTCAGTAGGCTGTCAGGATGAGTTCGCTCATCGACATCCCTTTTGGTCAGTACCTGGTAGCCCTTTACGTATTGGCTAATACCTCTGACGTGCTAGTGGTTAAATCCAAAACCAAAGTATTGACGAGTCTTTAGAGTCCCCCACAAACCAGTTTCTCAAGTTTCGGGCGAAACGCTGTAGAGGCCGTATGGAGATGGCAGGGTTCGATCAGATACGTGCGGTATTGCACGGATCGTGATCGGACGGATTTTACTAGCCGGCTTTGGTTTAAGCCGGATTCTAGTATTAGACGGTGTAGTTTTGTCTCTTTGCATTTGTGTTCAGTGGGAATACAAATGCGGGTATGTATATACAGTCGTGGGGTTTTCTTGTAATTTATTACGGGATCAGTTTTCTGAAGTTGCCAGTTTGCATTCCGTTCCGGCCAGTTTTCATTTGTTCCTTCCAGGCCGGACTTTTCCGATGGAGGGGGTAATTTGCAATTGTGCAAATTACTTTTGTGGAGGGGGTTGTTTGCATTTGTGGCTTCATGATGGTATCTTTTCTTTTCATGCATCATTACATGCATTAATGAGAAGAGATTGATTTGTTTATGGATGTGAGGCTTGCTTTTGGGGGTGTGGTCACCATTCTACTTTTCCTACACTCACCTCCCTTATTGTTTATTCCATGACACTCCCATTTGGAGAGAGAGGCCGGCCACTTGAGGATGAGGGTGGGAGAGATTTCATTTTGTGTGAGTGGGGAAATTATCATCTCATTCTTTGTACACCAAAGTTCATCTCCATTGTTCATAATTTCTCTCCATCCAAAGGCAACTTCAGTACCCTAAAGAGACATAGATTCTACACTAGCCTACAGCACTTCTTGGGCACGTCGACTCACCAGCTTCGTGCCCGAGTTGCCTCGGTCCAGAGGTGGGAGCCTGTAAAAGAACCCGGCGATGTGGTGCCCGTTCCGACGAGGAGGCGACGACCGGAGATTCAGCGAGGAGATCGGAGTGGAGACGAAGACCGAAGGACACGGATCGCTTGGTATAGCTTCTCTACTCTTATTCTAGTTTGCTAGAGTTAGGTTAATGGCCCGATCCGGGTTGATAGTGCGCGGTGGTGCCGTTTTGCAAGTTTCGCAAAGTTTTTCGTTTCCGCATTTCCGGCGTCGGATTGACGGCCGGGGCGCCGCCGAGCACTTACATGAATGTCATTCGAGCGGTAAATCTTTTCTAATTGCTATAGCTCTTTTAGACGGATTTGCGAACGTGACATTCACGTTGATGTTCTGTGTTGTGCTGTGATGTTGCGGATTTGTCGTGGTAGATAGCCTGGAGCAATGGTAGTACAGTTTGATTACATTTGTAGATTTGATATTGCGGGGCGAGCGTCCAACATGTGGATTGTCGTCACTGCCGGTTTGTATATTATTCTTTTGGGGCACGACCGGGTTGAGGTCGATGTACCCGTTGTACATATTTTATTTTCTATACTAAGATTACCCCGCGGTAGGGTGCACGGATAGCCGGTTTCTAGAAGGAAACGAGCCCGCATCTCATGGCTTTGAGACAGAGGGGGATTTACTCTAGAATTGACAGGCTATTTGCCGCACTCGTAGGGGGTATAGGTTGACCCAAGGAGGGGTGCTCAAGTTACCGGATTTTGTGAAGTGCTGGGTGGTCCATTCACTTTGTTGAAGGGGGGCTGCCTCGCTTCAGGTTTTGGCGGGTAACTTACCGCACCCGTAGGGGTCTAAGATTTCATTGTACAGGCTATCCACACGACCAGGGGAACATCGGGTTTCACTTGCGGCTCAAAGGAAACCTGGGGATCCAAGATTATCTGTATTGTTTTGTGATACTTATTACATTTCTATGATGTTGCATTTATCACGCCATGAGCGATTATTATATATTGCTATATATATACTAGTAGATGTTGTATATATTTTACACCCGCGCTAGTCTAGTCCCCGCTCTGTCATTAGTTAAGTAACCTAACGAGTGATGACGGGACCCAGTGGCGAATGCGGATGGCATATACGTACATCATATTTTCGTTATTTATTGGTGTGATCAATTGATGGAACTGCATTGATTCAGATCAATGCAAGAAAAACAAACCTATTTGATGTTAATGGAACATTTTTCAAAAAGCTGTTATTACAAGGACGTTCTTTTTTGTTTTGCACAGTGGTATTCGGTTATGAATATCCTGCAACTCATTCGACGAGGCAAGGGTCGAGATCCCTTTATCGGGAGTGACCCCTTGGACAGAAATTTGCGTCAGGGTAATAACTTCACTATAGTCGATTACTTTTTACTTTGCATCGTGGTATTCAGTTGGAATATCCTGCACCTCATTCTACGGGGAAAGAGCCGAGATCCCTTTATTGGGAGTGACCTCTTTAGCAAAGGTTTTCGCCACTATATTTATAAAAAGCTGTCTGGTTCCTTCAACGATATCAAGTTCATTACGTTAAAGGTTTTTCGCCAAAAACCAGCCGTAGCCCTTCGTCATTTCAGATTAGTATTGCTTAGTATTCACGCTACATTTGTCGTTGCTATTCGCCGAGACGTAGTGTGCGGTAGCTCTGTTGTGCTTTTCTTTCGCATGGATATGTGGATTGGTTAGGACTGTCGTACGACTTTGTTGATTATTCGTCAAGGGTCGTGCGGGTGGGTTTAACGCAATCAAGATGATGACGGGTTGAACTTGACTAGGACCTCTTTGTTAGGTTTACCTAGCACCCTATGAGAGGTTTGGAAGCATCACATGTCACAAAGATCAAATTTTTATGGTGCTAAGCGAGCATACAAAGGATCTATCCTAGAAAATTAGGGTTTCATAACTTTACAAGTGACAAAGGCTAGGGTTTTGAGAGTACAACTTTTGTAGCTCCCTACGCTGGACTCCTTGGCCACTTGATGGTTGGAGGAGGGTTCGCTTGAAGTCTCCTAGTGTCCACGATGATCCACCCGAAGCTCCTTTGTCCAAGCTATCGACTTCACTTGATCAAGAGAAGAAATGAAGATAACACTCTAAACAAGTGGGCTAGACTTGTGTAGAATGATGTTGTGGTTCTAATTCCCACTTCAAAATCTTATCTTGCTAAGTGTATTGCTCACTACAAAAGTCTAGAGAGCAAAAGAGGAAGGAAGAAGAAGATGATGGCTATTCTTTTAACAAGAGTGAAAAGAATTAACTCTTGTGAAGAAAAAGAAAATATATGTATATATATTTTCTTATCCTCATCTCAAACCATGGTTAGATGATAAAGATATTATTTAATTTGAGTTTAAAACACAAAGAGAAGGTTAACCCATGGTTAGTGGTAGGTGAGCATGGTTAGGTTTAAGGAAGAGTGTAGAAACTAGCCATGAATTATCCTTTTCTTCTTTTCTTTTGTTTTAACAAAAATTAAATAATAACTCATATATTTAAACCATGGTGTGAGTCTTATATTGCCACCATTTTCTATGTATAAAAAACCATGAAGGATGATGCATGTATGTATGTGTGTATGCACATCCATGTGTGCATGAATCTAAAAAGAAAGAAAGCATAAATGCATGCATACATCCATCATATACAAGAAAAGATTTCAAGTGAGAAAACTAATGGTTAAATGATAAATTAACACTTGATTTATCAATCCGTCCATATCACATACGACCCTACCAAAAGCAAGCCGCCCGATCAATATACGGTATCCTATACGCGCATTTTAACCGGGTCCATGCGCCTATCGCATACGCGCACCACAACGTTTCGCCTGGACTAGATAACTCCTTTGTGGGACTCTAAGACTCGTCAATACGCCAGCAGTGGGTGATGATCATATCAAGCACCCTAAAGCCGCAAGCGGTCAGCTAAACATAACGGCCACCCGGGTATTGAGCGATCAGAAGAAAACAAGCGAACCTGCTACAACTCCCATCGAGCCAACCGGCAACACTACCGTACAGTCCGATCTCTTCGTCGGATATGCTGCATATCGAGCCTAGGGATGGTCACGTCGACCCCAATAACTCAATAAGTCATGCTGGTGAATGGTCTATAACAGATCGAGAAACTACTGATAACACTTATCAGCAAATCTCAGCAGCCCTGACCAGGGACTTACTGATATAACCAGTCGGGCACAGCACAGCATCAACTCCCAATACCGGGAGAGACGAAACTCCTCCTATCGCTCATCGCCTTCGTATGCCTCGGGACTGTACCCAACAGCCACCTGTTTGCACGACTCAGTAGAGCCGTGGTAGGGTGGCAATCAAAGTACAGTGGGAGAACACACAAGACTCTATGACGATCTTGGGTCTACAGACTAACCTGTACAAGTGTCACCTGAGAATTGCTATCCGACGATAGATATAATTCCATATAGGAGTTCTCGGTGAGTCCGTCCAGTGTACCCAGTCATCACTGAGCACCCGTATATGATCTTGATGTCAAACATCGATGGATGTGGGAACATCCATCGCCCATCACATAGGTCTAGTATCATATACGCTAGTCTACTCTGGTATATCGATGCCCCATCTCGATACACCTACGACTAGGGACATTTCAGGATATGCTTATAAACTACATATGTCCTACTAGTATTTTCTCTATCATAATCATTGTAGTCAAGCCGATATCCTCAGGGCTTTATCAGCATGTATGAATGAATAAAAGCATGATCAAATCAACATGTCAGATAAAGAATAACCAGATAGCATACTATCATGTCGAGCAAGAATGTACACTGAATATATATATATATACATGTACAGATACATCCACTATCATATAATGGCCTCTAGGGCATACATATATTCAACAATCTCCCATTTGCACTAAGGCCAGTTATTGGCATATCTCATACCCAACATCTCAAAAAGTCGCTCATGCTGCGGCTGAGGGAGGGCCTTGGTGAGTGGATCCGCGACGTTATTCTTTGTGTCTACTCTCTTAATCTCGATCTCGCGGCGATCTACAATCTCCCAGATCAAATGAAAGCTCCTCAGGATGTGTCTGGACCGCTGATGGGACCTGGGCTCCTTGGCTAACGCCATAGCCCCATTATTATCACAATACAATGGTATTGGATCAATAATGGTTGGAACTACTCCTAGCTCCGAGACGAACTTCTTCATCCAGACGGCTTCCTTGGCGGCATCATTCGCAGCAATGTACTCAGCTTCCATCGTAGAGTCTGCAAAGGTATCCTGTTTGGAACTCTTCCAACTTACCGCTCCTCCATTGAGGGTAAATACAAACCCTGAGATAGATTTGTTGTCGTCCTTATCGCTCTGGAAACTCGAATCGGTAAAGGCCTCCATTTGGAGATCTGCATTACCATACACCAAGAACAATTCTTTAGTCCTTCGTAAGTACTTAAGAATGTTCTTCACAGCTGTCCAATGATTCTCCCCTGGGTTGGATTGATACCTGCTTACAACACTAAGTGCATAAGCTACATCTGGGCGTGTACATAACATCGCATGCATTATAGATCCTACAGCCGAAGCATAGGGTATAATGCTTATGCGAGCTCTCTCTTCATCGGTCTTTGGACAAGAATCCTTGGAGAGAGTGACTCCATGGCAAGCGGGTAAGGCACCCCGCTTGGAGTCTTCCATACTAAACCTTTTTAAGATGGTGTTGATGTACCTGGTTTGGGACAATCCCAATAACTTTTTAGATCTATCCCTATAGATCTTTATGCCCTGGATGTATGTGGCATCACCCAGGTCCTTCATGGAGAACCTTAGTGATAAGAAAGATTTGAACGACTGTAGCATAGGAATATCATTTCCTATCAGAAGAATGTCATCCACGTACAATACGAGGAATGTGACAGCTCTTCCTACAGCCTTCTTATAAACACAAGGTTCATCTGGATTTTTGATGAAATCAAACTCTTTGATAACATCATCGAAACAGATGTTCCAACTCCGAGATACCTGCTTTAACCCATATATGGATTTAAGCAATCTGCATGCTTTCCCGCTGCTCCCATTGTCAATGAAGCCCTCTGGCTGATCCATATAAACGCATTCTTCTAAATCTCCATTTAGAAATGTTGTTTTAACATCCATCTGCCAGATTTCATAGTCGTAGTGAGCAGCAATAGCAAGTAGGATCCGAATGAATTTAAGTATGGATACGGGAGAAAAAGTCTCGTCATAGTCCAAACCTGGTCTTTGACGAAAACCCTTCGCCACAAGTCTTGCCTTATAGGTCTCTACCTGCCCATCTACACCAATCTTTCTTTTAAAGATCCATTTGCACCCCACAGGTTTTACCCCAGGGGGTACAACGTCCAAAGTCCATATTTTGTTGGTGTACATAGACTACATTTCGGATCTCATGGCATCCAGCCACTTCACAGAGTCTCCACTCGTGATAGTTTGCTGAAAACTGGTAGGATCATCATCATCCATGATGTAGTCTTCTCCGTCACCATCAATGAGGAAACCGTAGTACCTCTCCCGTGGGCGAGAAGTTCTACCAGACCTACAGAGTGGCCGAGGTTCCTCAATTTCAATTGCAACAACCGGTTCAACCAAATCGTCATTTGTAGTTTGTGTCTCTAGAACCCCTTCTAGATCCACCACCTTGCCATCATCTTTATCTGTGAAAAACTCTTTTTCCAAGAATGTGGCATACTGAGAAACAAACACCTTTTGTTCCTCTTTGTGGTAGAATAGATATCCATAAGAATTCTTTGGATACCCCACAAAATTACACATGACTAACCGTGTCTCGAGTTTGTCCGGATTCTGCTTTTTAACATAGGCCGGGCAACCCCAAATCTTAATTCTCTTAAGAGACGGTCTCTTCCCATGCCATATCTCATATGGCGTGGTAGACACGGCTTTGGTTGGAACCCTGTTGAGTAGAAACGCTGCAGTCTCCAATGCATGCCCCCAAAATGAGACGGGTAACTCAGCATCACTCATCATGGACCGGACCATATCTAATAGGGTCCTATTCCGTCGTTCAGACACACCGTTGTGCTGTGGTGTGTAAGGAGGAGTGAGTTGAGAGAGAATCCCATTTTCTTTTAGGAAGTTTGCAAATTCTGTACTAAGGTATTCCACACCTCGATCTGATCGAAGCATCTTGATACTCAAGCCGATTTGTTTTTCTACTTCTTGTTTATATTCAATGAATTTCTCGAAAGCTTCGGACTTGTGCTTTAATAAAAATACATGACCGAATCTTGAGAAATCGTCAGTGAAAGTATTGAAGTATGAAAAACTGCCTCTAGCCTGTGTAGACATTGGCCCGCATACATCACTATGTATGAGGCCTAGGAGCTCAGTAGCTCTTTATCCGTGTCCGGTAAACGGAGTTTTGGTCATTTTACCCTTGATACAAGACTGGCAAGTCGCATAAGATTTATATTCAAAAGGGTTTAAATATCCATCTTTATGTAACTTGTTTAGTCTTGTTTCGTTAATATGACCAAGTCTACAGTGCCAAAGAAAAGCTTCATTTAATTCTGAAAGTTTTCTTTTATTAGTGCGTTGTATACTGAAAACTGTGTGTTGATTTAGGACGTATATCCCGTTATTAAGTGTACCATACCCAACCAACATTTGATTCAGGTGAATGTTCATAACATTATTCTGCAATATAAAGTTATATCCTTCATTGTCTAACAATGAAACTGATATTAAATTACATAGCATACTTGGTACAAAATAACATGGGTTCAAAACCAATATACATCCAGACGGCAACCCCAAGTGATACTCTCCCACTGCGACTGTATGTACATTGGAACCATTTCCAACGCGGAGAGTATGGTCACCTGTCTTCAAAACTTTGCTATTTCTCAGTCCCTGCATAGAATTGCAAATATGAGAACCTGAACCGGTATCTAATACCCAGGAAGCAGAGTTTATTGAAAAACAGTTTTCTGTCACAAACACACCTGAAGCGGAAGCATCCCCATGCATCTTCTTGAGGTTCAAGTACTCCGTACAGTTGCGCTTCCAATGTCATGTCTTGTGGCAATGAAAACATTCACCTTTCCCCGAGTCTCCAGCTTTGGACTTTTCCTTTCCCTTCACCTTTTTAACTCCACCCTTAGGATTGGTGGGCTTCTTCTTTTTCTTTCCCTTGGCCTTAGCTTTCGGGCGAGAAGAGGAAGACTGTCCAACAGTCATAACGGGAGTTTTTACTGACTTCATAGTGCTCTCTGCACTCCTTAACATATTAAGGATTTCACGTAGCTCCTTCTCCATGCCATGCATGTTGAAGTTAACTATGAATTGAGCAAAGGTGGAGGGGAGGGACTGCAGAATAATATCTGTATATTGTTCATTGTCCATAGTCCACCCAAGGTCCTCAAGCTCTTCTATAAGAGCTATCATCTTCAGAACATGGTCTCCTACTGGTATGCCGGGGGCCATTCGCATCTGAAACAATTTCTTTGATGCTTCGTATCGCAATACGCGGGATTGCTCTCCATACAACTCCTTTGTATGGAGCAATATGGTTTGAATGTCCATATTCTCGTGCTGCTTTTGATGTGTATTGTCCATTGATGCAAGCGCGAGGCATTTGGCCGTGGCATAATCAGCGTCCTATGTCTTGCGGACTTCTTTGTCCGCAACTGAGGATTTTGGACCTGGGACGGGCAGGGCTGAAGCCGTGAGGACATATGATACGTTATCATAAGTCAAGGCTATTTTCAGATTCCTCAGCCAGTCTTTATAATTGGTCCCATTCAGTTTGTTTTTATCTAGTAGAAGCTTGAGTCCAGTCATGGGTATCTTCCGTTAAGAGAGAGAAAAGAATACACTCAGCGAAAGCTCTTGAATAGATTAGATTGGTTATTATCTTGTCTAATCGATGTTTCCCACTGCTTTTATCGAGTTTTTCTTTCAAACCTTAAAAAGAAAACTAGCCAGGATTAATTACAGTCTACAACTTCGCTAACTGTTCAGCCAGGCCAGTGTCGGTACTTAAGGGAGGTTCCCCGTGCTTTCGCACGGACCTAATTAAAGTAAACCTCATTTCCCCAGAGGCGGAGCCCCGTTAACACCTTTCTAGACACCTAATGAGTTAGCTAATTGTAAACTGTAAAACTCTCCTAGGAGCAACTATTGCCCACAGTGGGATCGGGATCCAACCATCACATGGAAGGTATGCAATCTCATTGCAAATTTCAACTATTGAAATTCCTGATGTGGTTTTTACCCCAAGTACTTATGACCTTAACTAAGGTTAACAAATCATAAGTACCAGTCAAGTTCTACCCGTCATTTCTTGATTAATTAGACCCACTCATATGACCCTTAACTATGGTCAACAAAGTCATAAGAATGTCCTAATTAATCTGCATCATATGCAATGTAGGAAGACATCACTTAGCTACCGTACACTACGCCTTAACTATAGTCAACAAACGTAGCACGAATACTAAGTACTCTACTTCCTAAAATGACGGAGGGTTGTGGTTGATTTTTAAGAAAATCTTTAACGCTTAGAACTTGATATCGTTGTAGAAACAAATGGTTTTCAAAAAAAGAGTGGCTTAAGCTCCGCAGTTTTGAAATGTAGCCTTTTCATAAATAGCCGAGTGTTTTTAAATCCGATTCTACAACATCTTTTTAGGTTTATTTTCTTTAAATTAATCACATTAATGTAATCCCATCATTTAAGTCCTTAAGCCAATCACAGAAAAGAAACGAAAATAACACGTACGCTTATGCCATCCGCATTCGCCGCAATGTTCCGTTATGCACCGTTAGGTTACTTAACTAACGGCATACCGGGACGGGACTAGCGCGGGTGTAAAACATAAGCAACGTCTACTATATATCATATATATAAATGTCATTCGTCTCAGATATCACAGAACACAGGCAGCAGAAACATAGATATAATGTGGGATATACTAGGACGTCCGTATTTAGTATTTAGCCAAAATAGAAAATACGGATTCCACAGTCGCGATGAATAGCCAAGCCCACACCCTGGACCCCTACGAGAGCGGCAAGCGACCCTACCAATTCTGGAGTTTTGGAGACCCGGTCTCGACTCCTCGAGATGGCCTCCCACTGAACCCCAGAACCTGGTTACCTGTGCTCCCCTCCTTGGGTCCATCCTAATGCGGAAAAGTAAATAATATACAACACTGGTGGCAGCAACCTCAACCCGGAAGTGCCCCAAATAAAAGAATATTACATTACATTTGAATTTACATGAATGAAAATATAAAACTCTCGTCTCACATAAAACCCCCCGGCTATTCAATCGCGACAATCCTGCACATCATATCTCAGCAACACATAATATCTCATATCATCAATGTAAGTAAGTATGCATACTCCGATTGTCGTCGACGTATAGCAACGACAATCGGCAATACCACTACATACTACACTTACGGTCACAGAAAAGAAAGTGTAAAACTGCAATATCTGGAATCCACATTCTCTTTAGACATCGCAAATGCGAAATATCACATACTTCGTATTTCATGTCTAGTAATATGAATTCCACACATTGCATCACATTCCAGATAAACAGACAGTATTAAAGCTTTCGAACGAATAATCAAACACCCAAGATTCCCTAAAGCTCAACACTAGAGCGGAGTTCAAAAACCCGGAGTGTGACACAGTAGTAGCGGTCCAGACGTAGAAGGGTCAAGCCAACGCCTCACATGTGGCACGCCGTACTGACCCAGACCCTAAGGTTCAAAGGGCAGTTCAAGACGATCACATAATCGAGTTAAGGTTTGTTGTCTTCTAGAGGGTCCACCACAAAACTTGCACGTATCTCCAAAATATTTAAGCCCCATGAAAAGTAAGCAAATGATACTCGTTCGAACACTTCAATACTTTCTAATTTACCCGGAAAAGCAACGAAATGAAAATTCCGATCGAATCGTCGAGTCCAAAACCATCTCCAGAATATACAGTACTGGATTCAGATTAAACATACCTAAAACAATATACAAGCAGTTGTAGGAATTACTGTGCAAATAGGAAGCCATGAAGCCTCTGTACGGCTGCGGAGCCGCGGCCTAAGCAAGGATTGGCCGCGGTTTCGCGGCGGTTTGTACGGAACATGGCTTCGAATTTAACAGTGTTTCTTAGTTTTTCCTACTGTATTTTTTAAGTATTTTTAATTCTGAAAAATGACAGATTTTGAAAAATGTCCAGAGAGGGTCCCGAAAAGTCGTATTTTGGTTCGACCGGAGTTTTTACTTCGTAAAAGTGTCATCTAATGTTCTAGGTCGGCTCTGATACCAATGTTAGGTTTACCTAGCACCCTACGAGAGGTTTGGAAGCATCACATGTCACAAAGATCAAATTTTTATGGTGCTAAGCAAGCATACAAAGGATCTATCCTAGAAAATTAGTGTTTCATAACTTTACAAGTGACAAAGGCTAGGGTTTTGAGAGTACAACCTTTGTAGCTCCCTACGCTGGACTCCTTGGCCACTTGAGGGTTGGAGTAGGGTTCGCTTGAAGTCTCCTAGTGTCCACGATGATCCACCCGAAGCTCCTTTGTCCAAGCTATCGACTTAACTTGATCAACAGAAGAAATGAAGATAACACTCTAAACAAGTGGGCTAGACTTGTGTAGAATGATGTTGTGGTTCTAATTCCCACTTCAAAATCTTATCTTGCTAACTGTATTGCTCACTACAAAAGTCTATAGAGCAAAAGAGGAAGGAAGAAGAAGAAGATGGCTATTCTTTTAACAAGAGTGAAAAGAATTAACTCTTGTGAAGAAAAAGAAAATATATGTATATATATTTTCTTATCCTCATCTCAAACCATGGTTAGATGATAAAGATATTATTTAATTTGAGTTTAAAACACAAAGAGAAGGTTAACCCATGGTTAGTGGTAGGTGAGCATGGTTAGGTTTAAAGAAGAGTGTAGAAACTAGCCATGAATTATCCTTTTCTTCTTTTCTTTTGTTTTAAAAAAAATTAAATAATAACTCATATATTTAAACCATGGCGTGAGTCTTATATTGCCACCATTTTCTATGTATAAGCAACCATGAAGGATAATGCATGTATGTATGTGTGTATGCACATCCATGCGTGCATGAATCTAAAAAGAAAGAAAGCATAAATGCATGCATACATCCATCATATACAAGAAAAGATTTCAAGTGAGAAAACTAATGGTTAAATGATAAATCAACACTTGATTTATCAATCCGGCCATACCACATACGACCCCACCAAAAGCAAGCCTCCCGATCAATATACGGTATCCTATACGCGCATTTTAACCGGGTCCATATGCATATCACATACGCGCACCACAACGTTTCGCCTGAACTAGGTAACTCCTTCGTGGGACTCTAAGACTCGTCAATACGCCGGCAGTGGGTGATGATCATATCAAGCACCCCCAAGCCACAAGCGGTCGGCTAAACGTAACGGCCACCCGGGTATTGAGCGATCAGAAGAAAACAAGCGAACCTGCTACAACTCCCGTCGAGCCAACCGGCAACACTACCGTACAGTCCGGTCTCTTCGCCAGATATGCTGCATATCGAGCCTAGGGATGGTCACGTCGACCCCAATAACTCAATAAGTCGTGCCGGTGAATGGTCTATAACAGATCGAGAAACTACTGATAACACTTATCAGCAAATCTCAGCAGCCCTGGCCAGGGACTTACTGATATAACCAGTCGGGCACAGCACAGCATCAACTCCCAATACCGGGAGAGACGAAACCCCTCCTATCGCTCATCGCCTTCGTGTGCCTCGGGACTGTACCCAACGGCCACCTGTTTGCACGACTCAGTAGAGCCGTGGTAGCGTGGCAATAAAAGTACAGTGGGAGAACATATAAGCCTCTATGACGATCTCGGGTCTATAGACTAACCTATACCAGTGTCACCTGAGAACTGCTATCCGACGATAGATATAATTCCATATAGGAGTTCTCGGTGAGTCCGTCCAGTGTACCCAGTCATCACTGAGCACCCGTATATGATCTTGATGTCAAACATCGATGGATGTGGGAACATCCATCGCCCATCACATGGGTCTAGTATCATATACGCTAGTCTACTCTGGTATATCGATGCCCCGTCTCGATACACCTACGACTAGGGACATTTTAGGATATGCATATAAACTACAGATGTCACACAAGTATGATCTCTATCATAATCACTGTAGTCAAGCCGATATCCTCAGGGCTTTATCAGCATGTATGAATGAATAAAAGCATGATAAAATCAACATGTCAGATAAAGAATAACCAGATAGCATACTATCATGTCGAGCAAGAATGTACACTGAATATATATATATATATACACATGTACAGATACATCCACTATCATATAATGGCCTCTAGGGCATACATATATCCAACACTTTTGATTTGTTGATTATTCGTCAAGGTCACTTGGGTCGTAGGGGTAAAAATCACATCGGGAGTTTCTAAAGAAACTGAAACTTGCTACGCATGCGTATACCTTCTGGAGTGTGGTGACTTGAGTGGATTCCATCAAGTTATCATGCGATGATAGTTGGATCCCGATTCCCACTGATGAGTTGGTTTACTCCTCGGGTGATCCTGACGAATTCTTCTTTCAGGTTTGGTGGCGAATTTGAGGATACAGTGGGAGGCTTCCTGATTAGATAAAGTTATAACCATTCTGATCTAGGTTAGACAGCACGCAGAGTGTTTCTTTTCTCTCTCTCTCTTTGGCAGCGACCATGACCCAACCCTTGAGTATTACTCAGTAACCAAGATTAACCGAACCTTCTTAAAACACTGGCTTTTGGATTGTCCAAGTTGCATACCGCATTGCCACTCCTACTTTTACCCCTTTTTCTCCGGAACATTTCGTATAACTATGAACGTCCACTTCCATTGGATAAAACCATCGTATGGTTATATACGAACTCGAAGGAACTTGTTCAAGATTCGAGGATGGTTTCCGGTTCTGGAGAAAATGAATAGGACTATTCAGCTGTCTTTTCCTTTTACCTTCTCTCGGGTTGCGAGTGCTCCTTGGATTAGGACGGTACACATATTACGCTAATTGGATAGTCTTCATCCAAACCATAGGCAGGTGCCGAAAGGTAGGGAATGAAGAAAACCGATTAGCCTAAGTATGGTGTACAGAAGGTAATAAGTAAAGACAAATACAGGGATTAGAAAGAGGGCAAAGTAAATTGTGACTGCTATTCACGACCAAACCAAGTATTTCATCGCCACTCCTACTTCATCTTTGTATTTCTCAGGACACCCGGTATCTCTACGAATATCCACAGTTATTTGGATAAATCCATCGTATGGTTATATACAAACTCGAAGGAACTTGTTCAAGTTCGGGGATGGATTCTGGTTCAGAAGAAATAGGAATAAGGTTTATTCAGTTGTCTTTTATCATTACCTTCTCTCAGGTTGCCAGTACTCTTAGGATTAGGGGAGTACACCCATTATGCTTATTGGATATTCTTCTTCCAAACCATAGGCTGGTGTCGAACGGTAAGGAAGGAAGAAAACCATTAGGCCTTAAAGTGGTGTACAGAAGGTAATGCCGAAAAACATATAAAGGGATTTGGAGAGATGGCAAAGAAATATACATTTACAGTTGTGAATCTGATAATGGAAGAGACATTACTAGGAATACCCGGATACCCCTTCGAAATATTTACATGTTTCAGTTTCATTGTGTATTGTTAAAAGAAAACTGATTTCCCAATTAGCCCTTTCTCTAGGGTATGTATTTATCAGGTTTGATTCTCACATCTGTATGGTTTTACAGATGATGAGTGGGAGTAAGTCATTGGGAATTAGGTGATCATCCTCATTTTATCGGGATTCGTTGTAATTGGTGATATTTGATCAAATCGCCTGGGTTATTGCCGGACAGCAAATATTTGGTTTTGAATATCCGTTGTTATGCACCAATTTCAAACTGATATATCTGTACGTTTATTTTTATAAAGTGAGATATAACCTTTTGAAATTATGTCCATGACATTTACCTATATCAGTTGATGGTTAGGTAAGGAGCATTTAACAACGGTGTAATTCTTCTTAACCATAAGTACAGTTTTCAACCTACGACACACAGGGAATGAGTTATTAGACTCAGGGGACTTATACAAAGTATTGTATGTTGTCTAGTGTCCATTAGGACAGAGGGGTTAGTACTCGTGTAATATTCTGTTTACTTATGATTTCTCTAGTTCTTAGACATGTGTTTCATAGAAATACAAGATCCAAGTTTTGAGAAGTTATAGGTATATGAATAAAGTAGAGAACCAGGTATTGCAAGTATCAGGATTCTTCAAGGTGATCGAAGATGTAGATACTTGTGTATGGTATTAAGCTGATAGTAATGATTATGAGAAACCTGTTTCTCTTTCAGGTTACTCATATCTGGATGCATTCCTAAGTTGAGTAACGCTGAATAGCCTCTCTCCATTTAGTTGACTTGCACTGCAGACAGCTGCATGATTTGAATCTTGTTCCAATTAAATCAGTGCCTCTGTTTCTATATTGTATATAGAATAGATCATATCTTAACGATGATAAGGTATATGGAGTTGTCCGGCTTATGCTTAAAACCAGACTCTGGATAACTCAAGGCACGTTTCTGTAATGGCTGTTTGTGGGTTGACCCGGGCTATGACGAGGGTTGACTTTCTACCATCTGGAAGATCAATAGTGATATTGTTCTTGACTCGCCACAGTTTTGAAAAATGGATTTTTTTTCCAGAAAACAGTGGTGGGAGTATGGTAGAACTGGAAGTGATTCCAGAGCCACAAACGATTACTGGAAATTTGATAAGAACCTAAAAATTCAATCAGGTTTGACATTCCATTGGCCACTCAGTAGAGATGGTGGGTAACCTCAGGCACTCGAGAGGTACTTCGGTATGCTCAAAGACGGTGACAGAGAGGTTCTTGTTTACCCAGACTTGACACTACTGTTGTTCCAGGCTAAGAGACCCGGCAGGAGGATGAGTATAGCGTCGTTCTAAACTAGCTTTAGAAGTGCACGTGTATATGACTCTGCCACAGGGTTGTCGTAGTCAGTGGGAGCAGCGGAAGTATAGTGGACAAGTAGCTTATGTCTATTTATAGACTAAAGCAGATAAAGCGGAGATAGATCATCTATTTCTGATGTGAAAGTCATAGGTTTGACTTCATCAGAATGGGGGATGGATCTGTTAAGAAGGTAGTAGGGTATGATGTCCTGGCATTTGGATGACATACACAGAGTAGGAAGTGAAATTCCTATACAACGATCGGTTATACTTTGGTTGTCACACAGTGGTTTCTCCACATAGGATATGGATATTATATCAGACATTCTGGTTACTAGATCTATGGTTTTAGATCTAGATTAGGGTAGTTTCCCAATTTGGGTACTTAGACAGTATTCTAAAGGTATTTAGAATGGACGACTCCTGGCACGGTAGTATACCTGCAGGTGATGGAGTCACCCTCTCTAAAGGTGTCTTGCAGACTAAAGGGGAGAGGGATGTGCATGATTGGCATATCACTTGCTAAGGAAATTGAGTCAATCATGAGATGTCAAGTACCACACCAGATGTTGTTTTTGCACTAGATGCAATAAGTTGTGATATTAATCCAATCCTGGAGAAACGTTCGGAAGCAGTTTTAGAACATAAGTGGATGTTCTAGGGACATGATAACGACAGGCTCTTTCGGGAGACTGTTATCATTCCAGGCTTCCAAGGTGACCTGGATGACTGGGTGACTGTCAGAGTTATAGTTTTCCCTCTGACGAGGGGCAGTGGTTTGGACAGGTGGTCCAAGCAGATACTAAGGGAGGCATGGCACAGGATACTGATTAGATTCAGTTGACGATACAGTCTAAGAAGTTTGGATTTGGAGTTCATTTATAAACTAGGTACAATCAGATATCCAGATACATTCTAAGATAGGTATTGCTTATTTCGGGAGATGGCTTTCTCCACGAACTTGAGATAAAGAGAGACATAGAAAGAAACATCAAAGCGGATCCACTCGCTGAGGCTATTCCTCGAACGCAATAGTTTCACAAACGGGTTTTGTGAGACTGATCAGTATAGGAGTTGGGTGTTCGGTATCATACAGGCTGTGAGTATGCGACATCACAATAATTAACCTTGAGTGCAAGTGGGAGATTGTTGGATATAGTGCCCTCAAACTCAAGATGATAGTATGCTATCTAGTTTATCTGTATCATCGTGTACATGCTTTAGGTGACCTTACAGATCACAATTGCACGTTGATAGAGCCCTTAGCATTCTTGCTTGACTACCAGCAGTATGATGGCGATCATATACGTGAGAGTTGGGTAGTCTATAAGCACATCCTTAAAGTGGTCCCTTGTCGTGGGAGTTTCGAGACTGGGAATCGATACTGCATTAGTAGACTAGTGTATACGGATCGAGACCCCGATGAGGGGCTGTGGGTGGTCTCACAAGTCATTGGTGTCAGTTGGTTTACCTAAGACGTATACAGGTGCTCATTGGGTTATGAGTACACCGGACAAGACTCGCCGGGAACATGCTAGTTGGTTTTATACCTAGCGTCAGATAGCAGTTCCCTGGTGACATGTGTACAGATTAGTTCATCGACCTGAGATCATCATTTGTCTCGTGTGAGTTCGCACTGTGCTTTGATTACTACCCCACCACGGCTCAAAGGAGTTGTGCAAACAGGTTTTAGTTGGGTACAGTCCCGAGCCACATGGAGGCAGTGAGCGGATCGGCAGGGGTTTCGTCTCTCCCGGTATTAGGGGTGAGATCACGCTGTGTCTAGGAGAGCCATTACATGAAGTCCTTGGCCAAGGCAGGAGATTTACAGGTAGGTATTCCAGTAGCATCTCAGGGTGTTCTGGGCTACACTCTGACACGACTTGTACTGCTTTTGGGGGTCTGACTTTTACCAACCCCCTAGGCCCGACATGCGATGCTCATGGACGAATGGACCGGACTGTACGGATATTGTCACTGACAGGCTTAGTAGGTTGTCTGGATGAGTTCGCTTATCGGCCTCCCTTTTGGTCAATACCTGGTAGCCCGTTACGTACAGCTAGTACCACTGACGTGCTAGTGGTTAAATCCACAGGCAAAGTATTGACGAGTCTTTAGAGTCCCCTACAGACAGTTTCTCAAGTTTCGGGTGAAACGTTGTAGAGGTCGTAAGGTATTATGGCAGGGTTCGATCATATACGTGCAGTCGTGCACGGATCATGATCGGATAGATCATACTAGTGGGCTTTGGTTTAAGCCGGTTCCTAGTATTAGATTTGTTGGATTACTTTAGTCTCATCGCATTCGCATTCAGTCGGAATGCGGATGCAGGTATGTATATACTGGTGAGGGGTATCCTTGTGATCCGTCACGAGTTTACTTTAGATGTTGCCGTATCTTTTTGTTGGACTAAACATTTGGATTAATGTTTATTTTGGTGGAAATTATGAGCTTAGTTCATGATGAGGTGCATTTAATGTGACATGGACATGTTTAGTGACTCATGGTCTCTTTATTTGTGCTAATGTCACATTAAGATTTGTTTATTGTGTTAAAATGATGGATGGAGAGAGAGTGGGCAGCCATAGGATTGGGGTTTGCTTTTGTATTATTCTTGCTCTCATTTTATCAACAAAACACACAACAAAAGAAAGCCTCTTCTTCTTCTTCCTCCTCTAGCTCACCATTTCCACTAATGGCATCATCTTCAACCTCCATCCATACAGTCTCATGTGTTGAGAATCAATGGATACTTGAGAAAAAGTTTTCACACATATTCTCTA
Organism: Agapanthus africanus; assembly: GCA_030015575.1. Lineage (NCBI taxonomy): Eukaryota > Viridiplantae > Streptophyta > Magnoliopsida > Asparagales > Amaryllidaceae > Agapanthus > Agapanthus africanus. Next base: position 461,934,067 of record CM057337.1, on the reverse strand, counting down.
AATCACCTTGTACACGTCGGCTAGCAAACTTCATATCCGAGTTGCTTCGGATGAAGCGGGAGCCCGTAAAAAGACTCATTGATGTGGTTCCCATTTCGACGAGGAGACCGGAGATCGGAGATGCCGCGAGGAGCTTGGGATCGTGGCCAAAGACCGAAGGACACGGATCGATCGGTATAGCCACTCTCACTTCTTGTAGTTAGCTAGTTTAGAGTTAATGGTTCGATACGGGTGAAAGACTACGATAGCACCGGTTTCCTAAAAAGTTTTTGTTTCCGTATTTAGCCTCGGATCAACGGCCGGGGCGCTACCGTAGACTTACAGTATGCAGGTGCTCGTTAGGTTACAGGTACACCGGACAGGACTCGCCGGGAACTGCAGGTTGGTTCTATACCTATCGTCAGATACCAGTTCCCAGGTGACATGAGTACAGCTTAGTTCGTCGATTTGACACTGCTACTTCGCCTCGGGTGTGTTCCCACTGTACTTAGATTACTACCCTACTATGGCTCAAAGGAGACGTGCAAACATGTAGTAGTTGGGTGCAGTCCCGAAGCACTTGGAGGCAGTGGCGGTTAGACAGGATTCGTCTCTCCTGGGATTGGGGGTTGATATCGCGCTGTGTATGGAGAGCCATTACGCAAATTCCCTGGCTAGGGCAAGCGAGATTTACTGGTAGGTTCCAGTAGTTTCTCAAGGTGTAATGGGCTTCACTCCGACACGACTTATACCGCTATTAGGGGTCTGACGTTTACCGCCCCCTAGGCCCGATATGCGATAGTCCTAGACGAACAGACCGGACTGTACGAAGATTGTCACATACAGGCTCAGTAGGAGTTCGGATGGGTTTCCTCATCATCCTTCTTATAGACATCTACCTGGGGACCGTTACCTACAGCTAGTACCGCTTGCGGCCTATTGTTAAATCCACTGCCAGCGTAGCATCGAGTCTTTAGAGTCCCACACAGAGAGTTTCCCTGCACCAGGCAAATGGTGTAGAGGTCGTATTGTTTTACGGCAGGGTTGCGATCACTTACGTACACTTGTGCACGTACTAAGATCGGGCAGATAATACTAGCGGGCTTTGGTTTAAGCCAGATTCTAGTATTATACAGATGGATTTATTCAGTCAAAGATTATCCGTGTTTTTTCGAAAATACGGATGGGAGGGGAGTCTCGTAATTTGTCGGGAAGCTTCTAGAAGGAGGTGACTCATTTGTGTTTATTTCTTTTTTGATTTAAACTAAATAAGGTGGAGGAGATGAGGTGTAGTTAACATTTAATGCTTAATGACTCATGAAGTGATTCACCCTTAGAATTAAATGAAGCATGCTAGATATTATCTTGATATTATGAAGAGAGATATTTGTATGCTTCATATTATTCTAGCATGAGATATTATTCATTCATGATCACAAAACACTTCTCTCTCCTCAAGTCTTCATCTTCTTCATTAAACCCTAAAAGCTCTCATGAGTTGAGAATCCTAGGGTTTAAGTGACTAAGTAATCCATCTAAATACTCTACACCCTCTACGACTTCTAGATTAGCAAACTAGAAGCCGTAGTTATCTCATATTCGAGATAGGAGCTCGGACTATAGACTCTCGGGTCGATCGTCTTTGACTCGAGGAGGCCGTTGAGGTGCCCATGTTCCATAGAGCCGACGAGGTGTGGAGGACAACGATGAAGACCCGAAAGATAAGTAACGTGAGGTATAACTTCGAATATGAGTAGTTAAACCTCTCGTAGTTTGTTAGTAATGGTTTAGACACGATCCGTGTGCTCAAGTCCGTGTTACGAAGCTTTGATAATTGTTTTTCATATATTCCGCCTCCCCGCGAACACGTGGGGTGCATGACATGGACTTACAACTATACGATGGTCATATACAATAACTGTGGATCTTCGTAGTGACACGGAATGTTTCGAAGAAAAGCAAAGGGTAAAAGTTGGAGTGGAAATGAAGTATGCTACTCTGACAATCCAAAAGTCAACGTGTTTTAAGAAGGTCTGATTAACTTGGTTATTGGGTTATAGTCTAGGGTCGGGTCAAAGTCGCTGCCAAAAAGGGAGAGAAAAGAAATATTCAGCGTGCACTCTAACCTAGATCAGAATGGTCAATCACTTTATCTAATCAGGATGCCTCCCACTGTATCCTCAAATTCTCCTCCAAACCTGAAAGAAGAATTAGTCAGGATCATCTAAAATCACCCGAGGAGTAAACCAACTCACCAGTGGGAAACAGGATCCAACTATCATCGCATGATAACCTGATGGAATCCAATCAAGTTATCACGCTCCAAAAGGTATGCGCATTCCTGGAAAGTTTCCTTTATGTTTGAAACTCCCGATGTGATTTTTACCCCATGCTCTTATGACCTTGACGAAGGCCAACATATCATAAGTCACATGTCATGTTCTACCCGTCATTGTCCAGTTTAATTTGAATCCACTGTTGGGAATTCACCCGTGCGCGCAAACGCGTATGTTTTGGAAATGTGATCGTTTTAATGAAATGGAATGCGCATGCGAGATCGTTCTTGTTTTAAATATTTATAACCGCAAGTGCACGGCGTGTTGTAGTGAGCAGGCAAGCACGGGTCGATCCGTAATGAATTGTGTATTAAGTTTTGTTGTTTAAGGTTAACAAATTAATGAATTGGGGTTTGTCATAAAAAAATATAAAAAGAATACGAAAGCAAAGAAAAGCGAAAAAACAAGTGGGAAGAAATGGTTGTGGCTTGGCTCGGAAGCTTGAATCGCGACGTTTACCTCTGTACTTCCTTGGTCATGAGTTGTCCGGCCTTACCTTGATCCCGGCATGAAGCACGACTTGTCAACACGGTTGCGGAGCAAAAACCGTCAAATTCCGATATTCGCCGCAAGGAACGAAACGAGTCCTTTTGATCACTTACTGTTTGTATATCCGCGCTTGGGGTATCAACACTAAACACAAGGGTTAGCAAGCATACCGCAACAACAAAAACACAAAGTGGTTAGTGAGAGCAAATGATTTTGGTGTTGAGTTTCCTAAGTATTTGTGATGGTATATTGTACACGAAAACAAAAGATTGTCAAGCAATTGATCACAAGATACGATATCCAAACTTAGCAAACTTAAAACCAAATGGATTTTAACTTAAACATTGAAAATGGGGAAAGAGAATGAATACGGTATATGAGGAGCTTACAAGTAACCGTGTTTCAAAACACCGTATCATATCAATACATAAATAATATTTAGGTTAGAATCATAAGTTAAGCACATGAAACATAAACAAGAAGTGGAGGAGGCAAAGCCTTTCATCTCACTTCCTCACCCACACCACAACCAAAGAATTAGTTAAGCATAATGAATAAAAGCAAGTAAGGAAAAACAAGCAAGTAAATAAGAGAAACAACAAATATTATAAACATTTGAGAAAGAGATACAAGATTTATGGTAACTTTTTCAACCTCATTAATGAAGCTCTCCAAAGAGAGCTTCAAGAGGGAAGAAGAAGAAGAAACCAATATGAAGCCCACTCACCCTCAAGCTAAACAAAAAAGAAAGAAACTAAAAAAAACTATGAGAATATATGAGAATGAGAGAGAGCCCTCCCCTTGTCACTGATCTGCTATTTATAGGCCTCAAAGAGGAATAAACAAACAATAAAAATAAGCTGACGTGGCAGAAAGGGAGAGACAGAGAAAAGATGGGGCCCATTGGGCACTGTTTAGCCGAGCTCGCCGGATTTCAAGGGGTTCTCGCCGGGTCTAATCCGAGCAATGAGGCTCGTACTTGTTGTGTGGTCTTGTACACATCCCAATATCACTCTGGTGTTGTTTTCTTGGTCTAAATTAACCTAGTTTGTCTTCAGAGTTTTGGACGGAAACATGGATGCTTTAACTCACATCAAAGCTTTTAAGCATTTATTGCACCATCAATGCACATCACACCATATGTGCCTACTTTCTCTAGCCATCATGCCATGGCATCCCCACCATGGTCCATGCCCAAGAGTTTGTGTGTACACTTGCTATGTGTTGGACCAAAATGAGTGTACACTTTTATTTTGCAAAAGAGCTCTTTAGATATCGGTTGTTTTCCAGTTCCGTCTACAGTGTTGGCTCACAGACGATATATCCTTGATTTTAAATGTGTTTCCGGTATGTTATCACGAATACCTATAAACTATAATTATAGAGCAGACACTGATTAATAGCACCGATATAAACAAAATAGATAACGAAAGAGCGGTCTTAAAATGCAGTTTTCTGTGATGAACAAATACCCCCTAACTTATCTATTGCTCGTCCCGAGCAATACAAAAAATCCTAGACTCACTTTCGCGGGGAACGGGATTGCACTGAGCATGTGCAACAAGTCTTTATTAGTAGAAGGAGTGTTGTCTCCTGAGGGTTTTCAGCGGATTACACCCATAAAATCCCGTCAAGCTAGGTTCATAAGTTAACATCGATTCTACTCCTACAGTTTAGTATCTAAGTTAGAAATTCTATCATCCTAAGTTAGAAATATTCAACCCTTATGTTTCACGCCTCCTATTTATTTAACCTTAAATCCTATACGTTTCACAGTTTAGAAAGATCTCAGTATCTCTTGAGTTTTCCTTCTAAGGTGCGGTCTCTAATCAGGAATTTTTATCATCATTACAGAAATCATAAGTCTTATTCTTCATCCCTATCTTTCCTCCAAATATCGATTGTATATCCCTACGTATGTGTAAATTTTCACCCTACACTTATGAATTCAATTCAAGCTATAGTACCCTTACCTTAATACCTAATACTAATTCATTTCATTAATGGATGGATGGTTTTGCTCAGACATCTTTCATGAGATTATTAATGCTTCTTGAGGCACTGACAACCGATTACTGAATGTATGAGCTTAAAGCATAAATAGCAGTTTCCAGGTCATGACTTTATTTATTTTTTCTTTTATTTATCTTTTTCTTTTTAAGACCGGAATATATTTTTCAATGATTCTCTTATGGTGGTTAGCTTTAAATACAATTTTTTCTTTCATACTAGGCTTTCAGGCAAGAGTATTTCTAGGTATCCTCTACTATCCCAAGTTTCAAGGTGCGTGTATGTGCAGTTTGTAAGGTACATATTTTCAAAATTTGGACTCAAGAATAGAAACTATTTTTAAAACTTATATTTCAGTAAAGCTTCAATACTCTTCCTTCATCTCGACTTAACTAAAGAACTGAACTCAATATTACCTATTTCTCAAAACAAAAACTGTAAGGACGTATAATTACCAAGGTTAAACAGAATGAGGGTTATTTTTAGGGTTTTCAATTCCTAAGCCTAGGATTTAGTTACTTCTAATATATTAACTAAATTTTCGGAATAACAATCTAAGTTACCTTACTAGCTAACTTGACGACAAATTTTTTATATTTTTAGGAAATTTTTTCAATTTTTATGGGTCTTTTAATATGCATGCAATGCTAAATCTACACATGATACAGCAAAATAAACGGAGTGCTCACCCCCAAACTTGAGTTTTACGATGTCCTCATCGTTGTCCTCGTGTCCGGTAGCTAGACTTAGACATCGGTGTGAGACTTTTATTCACAGAAAAAGAAAACCCACGACTAATTACAGCATATACAAGTGAAACGATTGGGTTAGTCCAGAAATTAATACCAGCCATTCAAAAAATTTTTCAATATAGTGCCATGGCTGGCAAAACAATAGGTATAATAAAAAGAAAAGAGAATATACAAAAAATAGTTAGATGTTAGTGAAGGACATGGGCGTGTAAAAGTAAGGGTCGGAAGACATTGAAGGCGAAGATGAAGTTTTGAGGGGGTTAAAGATTTGTTTTCTGAATGAATTGAATGTTCAATAAGCACATGTTGAGTTCCGAAGTCAAGTTCGTGTAAAAACTGGAGTTCATCCGCAGAAAGTTCGGTAAAAGAAAGGTTCTTAGGATGCTCCCAAATTGATCCTGACTCCGACTCACCTAAAATATCAAGTTCATCAGCAAAAATTTCCTCAAAATTCGACATGAAAGAATGTTTTTCATTGTTGTCTTCCTTCCTATTATTTTCCACAATCTTATTCTCTTTATTTACAAACTCCCCCAAAATTATTTCCTCCTCATCTCATTCACAAATGGGTAGGTTCATATCATCAAAAAAAGTAGGTTCCCACACTAACGTTTTTTCCGAAACAATATCAACAGGTGATACAAAAATCGTGGGTTCCTGATCTTTGATCTTTTCTAACAATTTATCCCAATCATTCCTATCAAATTCATAAGCTTCCTTCTCTAAAATTGGAAAGCAAAAATCAGTCAGATGTTTTTCTTGTGTGTCCTGACAACACTCGGTCAATTCAATCGTATCATCATCTATGAAATTATCAAAATTTGGTTGATCGTTTATCTCGCTTAGGTGACTTCCTAGATGACAGATATTGACACTATTGGGTTCCGATTGACTGTGTTCACTCCTTAGAATCCTCACAGCTAAATGTTTCAATTGGTCCTCGATTCTCACCAATGATTGAGCTTGAGCAACAAATAATTGCTCAGATTGCTGTATAAACAGGGCTAGCGTCACAGCTGTTTGATTCTCAACCACAGTCATCACTTCAATAACCTTTTCTAAAGCAGTCAACCTAGCATCCATCTCACCGTCATTTCCTAATGATGGTTCAATTGTTTCAGGTTGGAGGGGTTGTGATGGTAGTGATGCTATAGCAGTTAATCTGTCGACCTCTTTCTCTAGATCTTCAATCATTTGGTCTATGGTTGAAGTGGGACTGGGTTCAAGAGTGTTAAGTGGATGACCGTTATCAAAAATTTGGGACGGTTGGTCACCTCCTAGAAAAGGACAATTTTCATGAATGTGGGAAGAATTTTGGCAATTTGAACAAGTGTATTGGGATTGAATATAAACAAAAGAATAAGAAGCGTGAAAAAATGAATTGAATCGTGTATCACCCATATAAATAAGAATTCACAAATGTCAAAAAAATAAAGAATATCACACCCCTAGCAGTCTATGGTATGCTAGTCAACTGGACCTGCTCAAGAACCAGATTGTCGAAATAAAACTGTATCGAGAAACAGGCTTAAGATATACGGATCACGAAGCAAGGTAAGTGCAAGAGAGAAGGGAAGGTTTTACAACGCTTTCGCGAAGTTCCTTAATTAAATAACGCTTTCTCTTGAACACTTGTCTAGACACCCCATGAGCGCGACGTCCTTAGAGTCAAAGTTCTAATTGATTTTAATTTACTGGGAGTATGCAATAATGTAATTTTGTGATTTGTGGGCTATGGAGAAAAGGTGATGAAATCATTTACCGTATCTTGTTTGGTCATTTATGCCCTTAAAATCCGTATTAATATGCACTGCGCAATCAATAAAAGAATTTAAATAATCAAGCAATTTAAGCAATTCTTTTTCTGTTTAAGTTTAAGTGCTGCAACAAATACGGGTTAGTTCTCTGTGCAATTGGCGGAAAATTCGTGCGAAGAATACTGCATAAGATAGAAATATTAGAATGTGTTGGATTTGAGCGAAGGTGTTAGAAAATACGTACCGATGTGTATTGGGTTAAGATACCCCTTTGCAAGTGATCCGAGCTTTTGATTATTCGCTTGCGCGGGTTAAACTATCCGGATCTTTGGCACTGTACTTTTCTAACGTCTTGCAATTGCATTTGAGGCTAGCTCCGCACGATCGCTGGTGGTAATTCCGTAAAAACTGAAATGTCAGAAAAATACGATATTTAATGTCAAAAAGTGATATATGTGCCCCAATTCCTGCACACTTAAAATTAAAAAAATCAAACAATACCACTAGAACACTGACAACACACTGGAGACAACTCAAAAAGAAAAAAATCACAAAAACCCTCATTGGGCCGGCGAGCTCGGATTTCCCCTTGATGTTGCCGGCCAAATATTGTTTGAGTTGGAATTTTGTATGGCACCTCCAGACTATGTTAGTATTATAATGGTCTTATTTGATTTTTCAGTTAAGTAACAGAGTGCAATCTGGTATGAAGGACAGAGAATACGTTGTTAGTTGTTTGTTTTTGTTAGTTTTGAAAAAAATTTGAATTAGAAATTAGTAAGTTAGTAGGAACCAGAAATAACAATTCCTAATACTACCAACTCCCCGGAAACGGTGCCAAAAACTTGTTGGGAACTCACCCGAGCGTGCAAACGCGTATGTTATGGAAATGGATATGAACATGAAGGAAACGGAATGCACACGCGAGATCGTTCTCGTTTTAAATATTTATAACCGTAAGTGCACGGCGCGTTGTAGCTAGCCGGCAAACACGGGTCGATCCACAGGGAATTATGTATTAAGTATTGTTGTTTAAGGTTAACAAATTAATGAATTGGGGTTTGTCACAAAAAATATAAAAAGAATACGAAAGCAAAGAACGGCAAGAAAACAAGTGAGGAAGAAATGGTTGTGGCTTGGCTCGGAAGCTTGAATCGCGGTGTTTATCTCTACACTCTCTTGGTCATGAGTTGTCCGGCCTTACCTTGATCCCGGCATGAAGCACGACTTGTCAACGCGGTTGCGGAGCACAAACCATCAAATTCCGATATTCGCCGCAAGGAACGAAACGAGTCCTTTTGATCACATACCGTTTGTATGTCCGCGCTTGGGGTATCAACACTGAACACAAGGGTTAGTAAGCATACTACAACAACAAATACACAAAGTGGTTAGTGAGAGCAAATGATTTTGGTGTTGAGTTTGCTAAGTATTTATGATGGTATACCGTATATGAAAACGAAAGATTGTTAAGCAATTGATCACAAGATACGATATCCAAACTTAGCAAACTTAACACCAAATGGATTTTAACTTAAACAATGAAAATGGGGCAAGAGAATGATACGGTATATGAGGAGGTTAAAAGTAACCATGTGTCAAAATACCGTATCATATCAATATATAAACAATATTTAGGTTAGAATCATAAGTTAAGCACATGAAATATAAACAAGAGGTGGAGGAAGCAATGCCTTTCATCTCACTTCCTTACCCACACCACAACCAAAGAATTAGTTAAGCATAATGAATAAAAGCAAGTAAGGAAAAACAAGTAAGTAAATAAAAGAAACAACAAATATTATAAACACTTGAGAAAAAGATACAAGATTTATGGTAAATTTATCAATCCCCTTAATGAAGCTCTCTAAAGAGAGCTTCAAGAGGGAAGAAGAAGAAGAAACCAATATGAAGCCTACCCACCCTCATGCTAAACCAAAAAGAATGAAACTAAGAAAGACTATGAGAATGAGAGAGAGCCCTCCCCTTGCCACTGATCTGCTATTTATAGGCCTCAAAGAGTAATAAATAAACAATAAAAATAAGCTGACTTGGCAGAAAGGGAGAGACAAAGAAAAGATGGGTCCCATTGGGCACTGTTTAGCCGAGCTCGCCGGATTTCAAGGGGTTCTCGCCGGGTCTAATCCGAGCAATGAGGCTCGTACTTGTTGTGTGGTCTTGTACACATCCCAATATCATTCTGGTGTTGTTTTCTTTGTCTAAATTAACCTGGTTTGTCTACAAAGTTTTGGAGGGAAACATGGTTGTTTTAACTCACATCAAAGCTTTTAAGCATTTATTGCACCATCATTGCACATCACACCATATGTACCCATATGCTCTAGCCATCATACCATGGCAGCCCCACCATGGTCCATGCTTAAGAGTTTGTGTGTACACTTGTTATGTGTTGGACCAAAATGAGTGTACACTTTTATTTTGCAAAGAGCTCTTCGGATATCGGTCGTTTTCCAGTTTCGTCTGCAGTGTTGGCTTACAGACGATATATCCGTAATTTTGAATGTGTTTCCGGTATTTTATCACGAATACCTGTAAACTGTAATCACAGAGCAGACACTGATTAATAGCACCGATATAAACAAAATATATAACGAATGAGCGGTATTAAAATGCAGTTTTCTGTGAATAACACGCACCCGTACATACCCTTGACGAAGGCCAAAATAGTAGTACGACTGTCCTAAACCAACGCATATATTTATGCAATAGAAAAGTAAGAAATAGCTACCATACACTATGCCTTGATGAAGGCCAACATACATAGCATGAATACTAAGTGCTATTCGTCTGAAATGACGGAGGGCTACGAATGGTTTTTGGCGAAAAACCTTTAACGTAATGAACTTGATATCGTTGAAGGAACTGGATAGCTTTTTCTAAATATATAGTGGCGAAAAGCTTTGCTAAAGAGGTCACTCCCGGTGAAGGGATCTCGTCTCTTTCCTCGTCGAATGAGGTGCATGATATTCCAAACTGAATACCTCGATGCAAAGAAAAAAGTAATCGACTATAGTGAAGTTATTACCCTAACGCAAACTTCTGCCCAAGGGGTCACTCCCGATGAAGGGATCTCGGCCCTTGCCTCGTCGAATGAGGTGCTGGATATTCATAACCGAATACCGTTGTGCAAAACAAAAGAAAACGTCCTTGTAATAACAGCTTTTTAAAATTGTTCTAACAACATCGAATAGGTCTGTTTTCCTTGCATTGATCTGAATCAACGCGGTCCCATAAATTAATCACACTACAAAAGAACGAAAATATAATGTGCGTATATGCCATCTGCATTCGCACTGGGTCCCGTCATCACCCGTTAGGTTTCTTAACTAACGACAGAGCGGGGACTGGACTAGCGCGGGTGAAAACATATACAACATCTACTAGTATATATATAACAATATATAATAATTGTAAGTGTACGGTAGCGCCCCGGTCGTCTGTCCGAGGCCAAAATGCGGAAACGAAAACTTTTTCAAACTAAAAACCGGTGCTATCGTATGCTTAAAACCCGGATCGAACCATTAACCTACAACTAGCAACTAGAGAAAGGGTTGGAAAGCTATACCGATCGATCCGTGTCTTTCGGTCTTTAGCCACCATCCCAAGCTCCCCGCGGCATCTCCGGTCTTGATCTCCTCGTCGGAAAGGGCACCACATCATCGAGTATTTTTACGGGCTCCCGCTTCATCTGATGCAACTCGGGCACGAAGTGTGCTAGCCGACGTGTCCAAGGTGTTGTAGAGAATGTTTGTGATCACTTTGTCTCTTGCATCCATTGATTTGGATGGAGGTTAGAGGTGTTGCCATTGATGGAGATAATGAGCTAGAGGAAGAAGAAGAAGAAGTGCATTTTTTTTCTTATGTGTTGCTTTGATAAAATGAGAGTGAGAAGTAAAAATACAAGAGCAAACTTTAGCTATATGGCTGCCCTCTCTCTCTCTCCTCTTATCAATTCAACACATTAAATCAATCCTAATGTGACATTAGCAGAAGAAATGTAACATTTTAGAAATAATTAAATAAATAAAATCGTTTAAGTGAATTTTATAATTTTCGGTAAAATAAAACGTAGTTTTCATAAAACTAAACCGTGATTATTTTTCGCTATAAATTTAAAAATACCTATTTTAATTATATTATTACTAGTAAATGGTGTTTATCTATCCACTTATAAATTTTTAGTTTAATTAAATATTTTTCTTAAATTAATTATTTTAAATATTAACATAAGTTTTATTTTTACACTAAATTAGTGTAAATTACAAATTTGAATTGGTTTAATTAGCAAAAGTGAACCATTACATATTAGAATTAAGTGTGTTTCATGCAAAATTTATTTTCAAAATTTTACAATGGTTCTAAACCATTCTAAGTCAAATGGAGTGAAGAAAATAAAGAATTTTTAAATAAATTCATGAAAAGACTTAATTGTGTGATATTTTTGTGAAACCTTCTACACTTTTCATCACCTTTTCTCACTCTCCTCTCTTTTCATCACCTCATGTCCGGCCTCACCACCATGGGCAGCCCCAAAAATTTTCCCCCATCATTTTTGTATTAAAAATCATCAAAAATCATCAAAAATTCAGTAAAAAACCCACAAAATCCTAATTAATTCCTATCCTCTGTTCTTTGCTCATCTTTACATGGATTTTGGAGATGGAAAGCATTCATTTTGGAGGCTTATTATCAGGTTTGGATTTCATGTTGTGGAGGTATAAATCTTATTCTTTTGATTTATTGTTATTAGATATTTCATTTAAGCATAATTAGATTTAATAAATAATTTCTATCTACAAGTTTTAAAATTCAAGTTAGGGTTTATAAAATTAAGTTATGGTTTTTATTAATTAAGTAGGGTTATAACAACTAGTTTAACATTTTTAGAAGTGGAAAATCATGCATGGTTGATATATTGTAAATTGTTTATCCAAAATTGTTTAAATTAATCCATTTTGCAAACTACATTTCTATATATTGTATATATTGGTGAGATCAAAATTCCAATTAATATTTGTAACACTAGATTGTGCTTTTAATGAGGATATTAACTTATTAGTAGAATGAAAAACTTAAATTGGTTACTAGTTTCTATTGATAATTGAAAAATACTAATAAAAATACTATTTTTGCTAACTTGATTTTGGAAATTCTTAAATAAATGAGGTTTAAAATCTAAATTATGATTTCATTATATTATTATCATCATGAATTGTAGTTTAATGCATTAATTCATGTAAAATCCAGTTTAGATGTGATATTGTGAAATTTTCCTTAAAAGTATCGAAATCGGGCAAGTTTGCAAACTAGAAATTTTCAAACTAATATAAATTAGGGTGTTAAAAATATAGTGATGGTTTATATAGTCTAGTTATGCTAATTAATGAATACTATGACCATTAGTTTCTTTCCAACATCATGTTTTGAAGCAAAACGGTAAATTGGCGTTTTCGGGTTTTTCGAAATCGGACGATTTGATCGATTTTTAGGGTTTCGATGAATTAAATCATGTTTTATATTATAGGTAATGAGTTTTAAAACTATGAGTTGTTTGTTGATATTTATCTCGATCAATCGGCATTTGTACGCCGATATCGAGCGATATTTGGTTCTTTTGCATGAGCGGGACATAGGTTTTAACCTATGCGCGTGTCGTGCGTCGTTTTGGTTTTGTCCGTGATTCAGTTTACGATATTATATGTGTTTGCATATAGGTATCCCTCATGTGTACTTCGGACGAGGAAGAAGAGGATGGCGACACCGTCTTCGGCAGACAAGGACCAGGTGAGTAGATGTATATCTACGTGGAGAAGTCGGGTGGATGGCGTTTAGTACCCCCGCAAACGTAGAATAGGGATAGTACTTTTTGTCATTAGGAAGCCAGACACGACCTTAGAATTTCGGTGACTAGGACCCTAGTAGTGACCTTAGGTTGGACTAGACTGATTTAGAAAGACCATACCAGAGGATGAATACCTTGGATGAGATTCTTAGGTTTCAGGTAGATACACACACACGCACACACTGAGACTCGACATGGTGTATACGTGTATGTATATATATATAGGACTAGATGTAGGTATATATATATATACAATACGTATATGTGATACAAGGATGTGATATGATACATGGGGATGAAACAATATAACTGGGCTGATGCCGTGATTCTTGGCTATACAGTCGTGTTATGATGTTAGCGGATCATTAGAAAATGAGATGATGGATTTGTATACATGAACAATAATAAAGGGTGGTAATGATCTTGAAGTATATGGGACTCTAAAATAGAACCCGGACCGTAACCTGTGCCTGAAATTCTGATATGATATATGTGTGACTTGATTACGACATCATATAGGTGTGACTTGATTTCGATATGATATATGTGTAACTTGATTACGACATTATATAGGTGTGACTTGATTTCGGTATAATATATGTGTGACTTGATTACTATATCATATAGGTGTGACTTGATTTCGATATGATATATGTATAACTTATTACGATATCATATAGGTGTGACTTGATTACGATATGATCTAAGTGTTACTTAATCACAATATAATACATATACATGATATTTCTGAGGATAAATTAACGATGTATATTTATACTGGCAATGATATATGATGTATGCGATTACAGTATAGCACCTTAATCTTGACATGTGTTGATGATGATATTATACGAATGATGAGACACGTTGGTGATACTTGACCCGTACCCCGATATTGGGATGCCGTACGATAGATTTTACCGTACGAGGCATAGATATGATGATTGATCCGCACTCTTGATTCGAGGAAGCCGTACTACGTACGTGACGCTATTGAGGCTGGATCGCCGACTATTAGAGATGTGGATTCAGACCTTAGGTGGACTCTTATTTCTTATTGACTAGTTTCTTAGGTTTAGTTCCTTAGGAGGTTAGATGGACACTAGTTTAGGCGCGAGTCATATAGTTGTAGTTATACTTGTATATCACAGATGAGTGGTTATTACACATCCGTCTTTACATTCATACAGTAATCTTAATGGTGCAAGTTCATTCATATGTTTCTATAATCAGAATAAAACTTTGCCTGTTAGGACACCAGCACCATTAACGATGATGGATATATTCCACGCACACTTATTTGCCGGCTCACACACATCATCATCGGTAATTACTATGTCACATAATCTTTAGATCATATTATCTTTTATTGATACAATCAGCTAACAGCTAGATCGATATAATATTGTGATTACTCTCTGGTGTTAGTATAGACATGGTATTTATTACTTAGACATTTCATGCATTCGCATTTTCATGTTATCATGCAGTATTATGGGGCATATGCCGACACTTATCATATACTTACTCATGATTTTAGGATTTTGGATTTCTATGAGATTTCTGGATTTTTGGGGAAAACCGCAAGAGTATATAAAAACTTCTCTCTCTCTCCTACTCTCTTTTTAAAACAAAAGATGCGGTTTTCTCGTAATGTATGTGTCATCCACCATGAGATTTCATGTTTTCTGTTGGATTTCGAGACCCGATTCGAGGAGTGGATGAACCGTCTCGGGTACATGGTGGGCACGGTATGGTACTCCGGGGTAAGAAGATCGAGTTGTAGACGATGAGCCTGGTAGGGAAGGACTACCTACCGGTGATGTCTGGCGCGGAGGATATCCGGAGGATACCGACCGTTGTCGTGAGATTTGATGATATGGGCCGATCCGGACTGACGGAGCCCGAGATATTGAGACTATGAGACATTGAGATTTTGAGGTATTGAGACTTGAGATTTACATGTTTTGTGTCGATGCTTAACACGGATTTCCATGGATTTCATCGTTGATATTTCAGATTTCTATACACATTTTACCATGATAAAAGTTAAAGATTTCTTATACAGATATATCTAGATTTCAGGATTGGTTATTTCACATTCATGGTGCATGCATACTCATTCACATGACATAGTTCTTAATGAGGCACTGATACGAGCACGGAGCATTTGCACTTACACGTAACTTATTATCCTGTCTTTACTTGATAACTATTAGTATATTAGTATATTATTATGACCTAGGATAGCGTCGTGCATTCGATTTCTTTTCACAGATATCTTCTACTCACGAGTTGGTAACTCACCCCCGTTGTGCCAAATTTTATTACAGGTTCGATGTACAGGTTTTCCTGGCAGCTTGCTGGCACATCTTTTCACTCAGGGTGATTTGCACGGTAGGTTGGTTCACTTGTATCTGGACCGTCATTGTACTTTTATTATTTCATTTGTATATAGAAAGCTCCATCAACCAAACTTGTATTACTTGATAGTTTACTGGATCAGTTGTCTATTTCGACCTTAGAGCTGCGCTTGTATTATTATGATATTTGGTGGTTTTGTTTTCTTTTGAGCTTTGAGCCTCGCCCTTTGGCGTTGTATACTATTGTGCATTGGTGTGGTTGTTTCCGCCTGTTGGCGTAGAGCTAGCTCCCGTTTGGGGATGCTTTTTATTGTTTGTATGTATCAAACTTGTTTGTACCCGTTTGGGGCCAGTTTTTACAAAGGAGACTCTGCCGAAATTTTTGAGGAAATTGGATATTGCTTTTAAACTTATTTTCTACATGTTTTCCTTTACTTCTTCTTCTTTTATGGTTTAGATTTCTAAGCTTCGGCTTACTTAGGTTACGTTGCGCCTCTAGACGCTTCGTAATCTAAGTGCCGGTCACGTTCTGTACTTTCGGGTCGTGACAAAGTTGGTATCAGAGCGCTAGGTTTAACCTTGTATATGTCTAGGGTGACCCTTGGTTGATGGAGTAGGCGACTTAGGTAGAGTGACGTACCGTGGGTATGATCCGCGGCATACTTACGATACACTACTCTTCTTAAGTAGCCTTAGGATGTACATTTGTTTGCACCGCATTTCATTCGTTCCTTTGATCTATCTTCGTCGAAGTCGGAAGGTGGTTTCTGTTACCACGGGCGCACGGGCAGAAGGAGCTGCCGCTCGAATGCGATAACCATTAGGGTATCGGTTATTCTTGAGGATTGAAGCATTGTTTAGCGTGCGGGAGAAGGGTATTCACATGCCGTCCAGACGAAGTTAAAGGATTCGAATGATTGTCAGAAACCCATTTTCCCAAGTTTAAAGTATTCGGAAGAACATGCAGGTATTTCGATGGACCCTCTAGAAGAATGCAACCCTAACTCGACATAATGACCACGAGAACGCCCATGAACCTTAGGGTTTACGGCAGTTCCACGGTGCCATTAGTGAGGCTTGGGTTTGCCCTTCTACGGCTGGACCATCGATGCTGGGGTATGTACCAGATATTTTTAAACTGTACTTGAGTGTTGAGCTCTCGGGGAATTATGGGATTTTGATGGATCGATCGAAAAGTTTAATGTAGTCCGGATATCAGGTGAAGGGATCGACTACGTAGGAGACTTTAGATATGAGTATTACCGTTGGTAGCGCAGTCAGCACACCTATGAAGAGATAAGTTCGAAGCAGTCGACACCAGAGGAAAGGGGGAAAGAGGCGCACATTGACGATAGTGTTTACGATTGTGATTTGGTGATTTGAATTTCATATTTCCGTTGGTTGGCTTTTTTTTTTGGTATTTCGAGGATTTTGTTCTACGATTGGTATTTCTTATGTGTGCATTCATTACATTCTATTCGTGCTTCATATATCAGTTGTATTGATGTTGTTTTGTACATACCCAGTACACTCGATTTGGTTTTATACATTTTGAGATTTTGATTTGATTTCGTGCATATGGGTTACACATGATTTTGACATATGCTTTGACCTAGTTTTCATGCATTTTCTTACTGTGATTTCGATTTTGATGTTCGGTGTATGTTTTCGTGCACCATATGCACCTTATTGAGATTCTTGCGCACATTCGGTGCACCTGATACGATTTGTGCACACCAGATGCACTAAATCGTGGTTTTGAGCAGATTAGATGCACCTGATATTAGAGTCCTGCACGCCCGTTGCACTTGACAGATGTTTTTGGTGCACACCTGTTGCACTCAGTTTTGTTTTTGTGTGAATTCGTGGCATCTGTATTTGGTTTCGATTTCAGTGCGCACCGGACGCACATGATATTTTTATGATGTGATTGGAATTGATTTCAGTTTGATCAGTATGTTTTTATAATCATTACTACTGATTTGGTAACCAGGCGGGACATGTATGTTAAATAAAATATATATATATATATAGCTATTTCTTTTAAAATAAACGTCCGCTACATATGCCGTGGCACGTGCATCACACGGCGATTTTCAAAAGGGGTTCTTGCATGCTTCTTTATCCAGATGTTTGGACGATTTTATTATGATGCGCAAAATATATAAGTTGTAGTTTTGATGTATATTATGTTGATTTTCGTATTGGATTTTGGTATTTTATTTTTGCCATAACTCCGATGATTGTGTTATGCTTGACGGAGTTGATTTTAGTTATGTATTGATGATTTCGGAGCCCCGACGATTTGAGTGTTTTGGCTGAATGTTTTCGTAATTGGGGAGAGTTTTAATTTAAATTCGGGGACCGAATTTCTTAAAGGGGGGAAGATTGTAACATTTTAAAAATAATTAAATAATTAAAATCGTTTAAGTGAATTTTATAATTTTCGGTAAAATAAAACATAGTTTTCATAAAACTGAACCGTAATTATTTTTCACTATAAATTTAAAAATACCTATTTTAATTATGTTATTACTAGTAAATGGTGTTTATTTAGCCACTTTAAATTTTTTAGTTTAATTAAATATTTTTCTTAAATTAATTATTTTAAATATTAACATAAGCTTTATTTTTACACTAAATTAGTGTAAATTACAAATTTGAATGGGTTTAATTAGCAAAAGTGAACCATTACATATTAGAATCAAGTGTGTTTCATGCAAAATTTGTTTTCAAAATTTTACAATGGTTCTAGACCATTCTAGGTCAAATGGAGTGAAGAAAATAAAGAATTTTTAAATAAATTCATGAAGAAACTTAATTGTGTGATATTTTTGTGAAACTTTCTACACTTTTCTTCACCTTTTCTCACTCTCCTCTCTTTTCCTCACCTCATGTCTGGCCTCACCACCATGGGCAGCCCCAAAATTTTCCCCCCATCATTTTTGTATTAAAAATCATCAAAGTTCATCAAAAATTCAATAAAAAACCGACAAAACCCTAATTAATTCCTACCCTCTATTCTTTGCTCATCTTCACATGGATTTTGGAGATGGAAAGCATTCATTTTGGAGGCTTATTTTCATATTTGGATTTCATGTTGTGGAGGTATAAATCTTATTCTTTTGATTTATTGTTATTAGATGTTTCATTTAAGCATAATTAGATTTAATAAATAATTTCTATCTATAAGTTTTAAAATTCAAGTTAGGGTTTATAAAATTAAGTTATGGTTTTTATTAATTAAGTAGGGTTATAATAACTAGTTTAACATTTTTAGAAGTGGAAAATCATGCATGGTTGATATATTGTAAATTGTTTATCCAAAATTGTTTAAATTAATCCATTTTGCAAACTAGATTTCTATATATTGTATATATTGGTGAGATAAAATTCGAATTAATATTTGTAACACTAGATTGTGGTTTTAATGTGGATATTAACTTATTAGTGGAATGAAAAACTTAAATCGGTTACTAGTTTCTATTGATAATTGAAAAATACTAATAAAAATGCAATTTTTGCTAACTAGATTTTGGAAATTCTTAAATAAATGATGTTTAAAATCTAAATTATAATTTCATTATATTATTATCATCATGAATTGTAGCTTAATGCATTAATTCATGCGAAATCCAGTTTAGATGTGATATTGTGAAATTTTCCTTAAAAGTATCGAAATCGGGCATGTTTGCAAACTAGAAATTTTCAAACTAATATAAATTAGGGTGTTAAAAATATAGTGATGGTTTATATAGTATAGTTATGCTAATTAATGAATACTATGACCATTAGTTTCTTTCAAACATCATGTTTTGAAGCAAAACGGTAAATTGGCGTTTTCGGGTTTTTCGAAATCGGACGATTTGATCGATTTTTAGGGTTTCGATGAATTAAATCATGTTTTATATTATAGGTAATGATTTTTAAAACTATGAGTTGTTTGTTGATATTTATCTCGATCAATCGGCGTTTGTACACCGATATCGAGCGATATTTAGTTCTTTTGCATGAGCGGGACATAGGTTTTAACCTATGCGCATGTCGTGCGTCATTTTGGCTTTGTCCGTGATTCAGTTTACGATATAACATGTGTTTGCATATAGGTGTCCCTCACGTGGACTTCGGACGAGGAAGAAGAGGATGGCGACACCGTCTTCGGCAGACAAGGACCAGGTTAGTAGATGTACATCTACGGGGGGAAGTCGGGTGGATGGCGTTTAGCACCCCCGCAAACGTAGAATAGGGATAGTACTTATTGTCATTAGGAAGCCAGACGTGACCTTAGAATTTCGGTGAGTAGGATCCTAGTAGTGACCTTAGGTTGGACCATACTGATTTAGAAAGACCATACCAGAGGATGAATACCTTGGATGAGATTCGTAGGTTTCAGGTAGATACACACACACGCACACACTGAGACTCGACATGGTGTATACGTGTATGTATATATATATAGGACTAGATGTAGGTATATATATATACACAATACGTATATGTGATACAAGGATGTGATATGATACATGGGGATGAAACAATATAACTGGGCTGATGCCGTGATTCTTGGCTATACAGTCGTGTTATGATGTTAGCGGATCATTAGAAAATGAGATGATGGATTTGTATACATGAACAATAATAAAGGGTGATAATGATATTGAACTATATGGGACTCTAAAATAGAACCCGGACCGTAACCTGTGCCTGAAATTCTGATATGATATATGTGTGACTTGATTACGACATCATATAGGTGTGACTTGATTTCGATATGATATATGTGTAACTTGATTACGACATCATATAGGTGTGACTTGATTTCGATATGATATATGTGTAACTTGATTACGATATCATATAGGTGTGACTTGATTTCGATATGATATATGTGTAACTTGATTACGATATCATATAGGTGTGACTTGATTACGATATGATCTAAGTGTGACTTAATCACAATATGATACATATACATGATATTTCTGAGGATAAATTAACGATGTATATTTATACTGGCAATGATATATGATGTAAGCAATTACAGTATAGCATCTTAATCTTGACATGTGTTGATGATGATATTATACGAATGATGAGACACCTAGGTGATACTTGACCCGTACCCCGATATTGGGATGCCGTATGATGGATTTTACCGTACGAGGCATAGATATGATGATTGATCCGCACTCTTGATTCGAGGAAGCCGTACTACGTACGTGACGCTATTGAGGCTAGATCGCCGACTATTAGATATATGGATTCAGACCTTAGGTGGACTCTTATTTCTTATTGACTAGTTTCTTAGGTTTAGTTCCATAGGAGGTTAGAAGGACACTAGTTTAGGCGCGAGTCATATAGTTGTAGTTATACTTGTATATCACAGATGAGTGGTTATTACACATCCGTCTTCACATTCATACCGTAATCATAATGGTGTATGTTCATTCATATGTTTCCATAATCAGAATAAAACTTTGCCTGTTAGGACACCCGCACCATTACCGATGATGCGCATATTCTACGCACACTCATTTGCCGGCTCACACACATCATCATCGGTAATTACTATGTCACGTACACTTTAGATCATATTATCTTATTGATACAATCAGCTAACAGCTAGATCGATATAATATTGTGATTACTCTCTGGTGTTAGTATAGACATGTTATTTATTACTAAGACATTTCATGCATTCACATTTTCATGTTATCATGCAGTATTATGGGGCATATGCCGACACTTATCATATACTTACTCATGATTTTGGGATTTTGGATTTCTATGAGATTTCTGGATTTTTGGGGAAAACCGCAAGAATATAAAAACTTCTCTCTCTCTCTCCTCCTCTCTTTTTAAAACAAAAGATGCGGTTTTCTCGTGATGTATGTGTCGTCCAGCATGAGATTTCATATTTTCTGTTGGATTTCGAGACCCGATTCGAGGAGTGGATGAACCGTCTCGGATACATGGTGGGCCCGGTATGGTACCCCGGGGCAAGAAGATCGAGTTGTAGACAATGAGCCTGGTAGGGGAGGACTGCCTACCGATGATGTCTGGCGCGGCGGATATCCGGAGGATACCGACCGTTGTCGTGAGATTTGATGATATGGGCCGATCCGGACTGACGGAGCCCGAGATATTGAGAGTATGAGACATTGAGATTATGAGGTATTGAGACTTGAGATTTACATGTTTTGTGTCGATGCTTGACACGGATTTCTATGGATTTCATCGTTGATATTTCAGATTTCTATACACATTTTACCATGATAAAAGTTAAAGATTTCTTATACAGATATATCTAGACTTCAGGATTGGTTATTTCACATTCATGGTGCATGCATACTCATTCACATGACATAGTTCTAAATGAGGCACTGATACGAGCACGGAGCATTTGCACTTGCACGTAGCTTATTATCCTGTCTTTACTTGATAACTAGTAGTATATTAGTATATTATTATGACCTAGGATAGCGTCGTGCATTCGATTTCTTTTCACAGATATCTTCTACTCACGAGTTGGCAACTCACCCCCGTTATGCCAAATTTTATTACAGGTTCGATGTACAGGTTTTCCTGGCAGCTTGCTGGCACATCTTTTCACTCAGGATGATTTGCACGGTAGGTTGGTTCACTTGTATCTGGACCGCCATTGTACTTTTATTATTTCATTTGTATCTAGAAAGCTCCATCAACCAAACTTGTATTACTTGATAGTTTACTGGATCAGTTGTTTATTTCGACCTTAGAGCCTCGCTTGTATTATTATGATATTTGGTGGTTTTGTTTTCTTTTGAGTTTTGAGCCTCGCCCTTTGGCGTTGTATACTATTGTGCATTGGTGTGGTTGTTTCCGCCTGTTGGCGTAGAGCTAGCTCCCGTTTGGGGATGCTTTTTATTGTTTGTATGTTTCATACTTGTTTCTAACCGTTTGGGGCCAGTTTTTACAAAGGAGACTCTGCCGAAATTTTTGAGGAAATTGGATATTGCTTTTAAACTTATTTTCTACATGTTTTCCTTTACTTCTTCTTCTTCTTTTATGGTTTAGATTTCTGGGCTTCGGCTTACTTAGGTTACGTTGCGCCTCTAGACGCTTCGTAATCTAAGTGCCGGTCACGTTCCGTACTTTCGGGTCGTGACAGAAAAAGTCAGAGATCGGCTCGAGAAAGCAGCGAAAAGAGACCATGAGTCACTAAGCATGTGCATGTCACAATTAATGCACCTCATCATGAATTATGCTCACTACTTCCACCAAAGTAAACATTAACCCAAATGTTTACAATAACAAAAAGATACGGCAACATCTAAAGTAAACTCGTGACGGATCACAAGGATACCCCTCACCTGTATATAAATACCTGCATCCGCATTCCGACTGAGTGCGAATGCGATGAGACAAAAGTAATCCAACAAATCAAATACTAGGATCCAGCTTAAACCAAAGCCCACTAGTATGATCCGCCCGATCATGATCCGTGCACTACTGCACGTATATGATCGGACCCTGCCATATATCAAACGGTCTCTACAACATTTCGCCCGAAACTTGAGAAACTGTCTGTGGGGGACTCTAAAGACTCGTTAATATTTTGGCTATGGATTTAACCACTAGCACGTCAGAGGTACTAGCTGTACGTAACGGGCTACCAGGTATTGACCAAAAGGGAGGTTGATGAGCGAACTCATCCTGACACCCTACTAAGCCTGTCAGTGACAATATCCGTATAGTTCGGTCCGTTCGTCTATGTGCATCGCATGGCGGGCCTAGGGGGTTGGTAAAAGTCAGACCCCCAAAAACGGTACAAGTCGTGTCGGAGTGTATCCTAGAACACCCTGAGATACTACTGGAATACATACCAGTAAATCTCATGCCTTGGCCAAGGACTTTGTGTAATGGCTCTCCTAGACGCAGCGCGATCTCATCCCCAATACCGAGAGAGACGAAACCCCTGCCGATCCGCTCACTGCTTCCATGTGGCTCGGGACTGTACCCAACTAAAACCTATTTTCACGACTCCTTTGAGCCATGGTAGGGTAGTAATCAAAGAACGGTGGGAACTCACATGAGACAAATGACGATCTCAGGTCGATGAACTAACCAGTACACATGTCACCAGGGAACTGCCATCTGATGTCAGGTATAATACCAACTTGCATGTTCCCGGCTAGTCCTGTCCGGTGTACTCATAACCCAATGAGCACCTGCATACATCTTAGGTGATCTAACTGACACCAATGGCTTGTGAGACCGGCCACCGCCCCTTGTCGGGGTCTCGACTGTATACACTAGTCTACTAATGGAGTATCGATGCCCAGTCTCGAAACTCCCGCGACTAGGGACCTTTTAAGGATGTGCTTATAGACCCCAGCTCCCACGTATATAATCGCCATCAAACTGCTGGCAGTCAAGCAAGAATCCTAAGGGCTCTATCAACGTGCAATAGCGACCAGTAAGGTCACCTGAAGCAGTACATGATGATAAAGATAAACCAGATAGCACACTATCATCTTGAGTAAGACTGTCCTACCGGCATAGGTCCTCCCTCAATCATTGCAATCATGTGCCTGTGATCCAATAATTGACTCTGAGGGCACTATATCCAACAATCTCCTACTTGCACTCAAGGCTAATTATTGCGATGTCGCATACTCACAGCCCGTGTGATACCGAACACCCAACTCCTCTACCAATCAGTCTCACAAAGCCCGTTTGCGAAACTATTGCGTTCGAGGAATAGCCTTAGTGAGTGGATCCACCCTGATGTTTCTTTCTATGTCTCTCTTTTTCTCAAATTCACGGAGAAAGCCATCTCCCGAAATGAGCAATACCTGTCTTAGAATGTATTTGGATGTCTGATGGGACCTAATTCATAAATGAACTCCTAATCCAAACTTCTTAGACTGTATCGATAGCTGAATTTAATCAGAATCCTGCGCCACGCCTCCCTCAGTATCCGCTTAGACCACCTATCCAAAATACCGCCCCTCGTCAGAGGGAAAACAATAACTCTGACAGTCACTCAGTCATCCAGGTCACCTTGGAAGCCTGGAATTATAACCGTCTCCCAAAAAAGGCTGCCGTTGTCATATCCCTAGAACATCCACTTATGTTCTAAAACTGCTTCCGAACGTTTCTCCAGGATAGGATTAATATAAACTTATTGCATCTCGTGCAAATACAACATCTGGTGTGGTACTTGACATCTCATGATTGACTCAATTGCCTGAGCAAGTGATCTGCCAATCATACACATCCCTCTCCCTTTTAGTCTTTAAGACACCTTTAGAGAGGTTGACTCCATCACCTGCAGGTACACTACCGTGCCAGGAGTCGTCCATTCTAAAAGACTTTTAGAATGCTGTCTAAGTACCCGGATTGGGACATTGCCCAAATCTAGATCTAAAACCATAGATCTAGTAACCAGAATATATGATATAATATCCATATCCTATGTGGAGAAACCACTGTGTGACAACCAAAGTATAACCGATTGTAATACAGGAATTTCACTTCCTACTCTGTGTATGTCATCCAAATACCAGGACATCACACCCTACTACCTTCTTAACAGATCCTTCCCCTATTCTGATGAAGTCAAACCTATGACTGTCGCATCAGAAATAGATGATCTATCTCCGCTATATCTGCTTTAGTCCATAAATGGACATAAGCCACTTGTCCATTTTGCTTGCGCTGTTCCCACTGACTACGACAACCCTCTTGCAGAGTCATATACACATACACTTCTAAAGCTAGTTTAGAACGACGCTATACTCATCCTCCTGCCGGGTCTCACAGTCTGAAACAACAGTAATGGCAAGTCTGGGTAAACAAGAACCTCCCTGTCACCGTCCTTGAGGCTACTGGAGTACCTTTCGGGTGCCTTAGGTTACCCACCATGTCTGCGGAGTAGCCAATGGAATGTCAATCCAGATTGAATCTGTAGGTTCTTATCAAATTTTCAGTAATCGTTTGCGGTTCTGGAATCACTTCCAGTTCTACCATATTCCCACTACTGTTTTCTGAAAAAATCCATTTTTATTAAAACTGTGGGGAGTTTAGAACAATATCACTATTGATCTTCCAGATGGTAGAAAGTCAACCCTAGTCATAGCCTGGGTCAACCCACAAACAGCCATTACAGAAACATGCCTTGAGTTATCCAGATTCTGGTTTTAAGCATAAGCCGGACAACTCCCCGTACCTTAACATTGTTAAGATATGAACTATTCTATATCCAATATAGAAACAGTGGCATTGATTTAATTGGAACCAGATTCAAATTATACAGCTGTCTCCAGTGCATGTCAACTAAATGGAGAGAGGCCGATCAGCATTACTCAACTTAGGAGTGCTTTCAATTATGAGTAACCTGAAAGAGAAGCAAGTTCTCTTAATCATTACTATCAACTGAATACCATACACAAGTATCTACATCTTCGATCACTTTGAAGAATCCCGAAACTTGTAACACCTGGTTCTCTACTTTATTCTTATACCTATAACTTCTCAAAATTTAGACCTTGCATTTCTACGAAACACATGTCTAAGAACTAGAGAAACCACAAGTAAACAGAATATAGTAAGAGTACCAACCCCTCTGTCCTCATGGACACTGGACAACATACAATACTCTGTATAAGTCTCTTGAGTCTAATAACTCATTCCCTGTGTGCCGTAGGTTGAAAACTGTACTTATGGTTAAGAAGAATTACACCACTGTTTTAATGCTCCTTACCTAACCATCCACTGATATAGGTAAATATCACAGACATAATTTCAAAAAGTTATATCTCACTTTATAAAAATAAACGTACAGATATATCAATTTGAAATTGGTGCATAACAACGGTTATTCAAAACCAAATATTTGCCGTCCGGCAAACAACCCAGGCGATTTCCTCAAATATCACCAATTACAACGAATCCCGATATAATGAGGATGATCGCCCAATTCCAAATATCTTACTCCCACTCATCATCTGAAAAACCATACTGATGTGAGAACCAAACCTGGTAAATACATACCCTGGAGTAAGGGCCAATTGGGAAATCAGTTTTCTTTTAACAATACACAGTGAAACTGAAACATATAAATGTTTCGAAGGGGTATCCGGGTATTCCTAGTAATGCCTCTTCCATTATCAGATTCACAACTGTAACCGTATATTTCTTTGCCATCTCTCCAAATCCCTTTATATGTCTTTAGTCATTACCTTCTGTACATCCTTTTAGGCAAAATGGTTTTCTTCCTTCCCTACCATTCGGCACCAGCCTATGGTTTGGAAGAAGACTATCCAATAAGAATAATGGGTGTACTCTTCTAATCCTAGGAGTACTCGTAACCTGAGAGAAGGTGAAGATAAAAGACAACTGAATAAAACTTATTCCTATTTCTCTTGAACCAGAATCCATCCCCGAACTGGAACAAGTCCTTTCGAGTTCGTATATAACCATACGATGGAGTATCCAAATAACTCTGGATCTTCGTAGTGATACGGAGTGTTCTTGAGAAATACAAAGGTGATATAGGATTGGCGAAGAAATATTTGGTTTGGTCGTGAATAGCAGTCGCAATTTACTTTGCCCTCTTACTAATCCCTTTATTTGTCTTTACTTAATACCTTATGTACACCTTTTAGGCTAAATGGTTTTCTTGATTCCCCACCGTTCGGCACCTGCCTATGGTTTGGGAGAAGACTATCCAATAAGCGTAATATGTGTACTGTCCTAATCCAAGGAGCACTCGCAACCTGAGAGAAGGTAAAAGGAAAAGACAACTGAATAGTCCTATTCGTTTTCTCCACAACAGGAACCATCCTTGAATCTGGAACAAGTTCCTTCGAGTTCGTATATAACCATACGATGGATTTATCCAATGGAAGTGGATGTTCGTAGTAATACGGGGTGTCCTGGAGAAAAGGGTAAAAGTAGGAGTGGCAATGAGGTATGCAACTCAGACAATCCAAAAACCAGTGTTTTAAGAAGGTCGGTTAACTTGGTCACTGAGTCATGGTCTAGGGTCGGGCCATGGTCGCTACCAAAGAGAGAGAGAAAAGAAACACTCTGCGTGCACTCTAACCTAGATTTAAATGGTTATCAATTTATCTAATCAGGAAACCTCCCACTGTATCGTCAAATTCTCCTCCAAACCTGAAAGAAAAATTAGTCGGGATCACCCGAGGAGTAAACCAACTCATCAGTGGGAATTGGGATCCAACTATCATCGCATGATAACGTAATGGAATCCACTCACGTTAACACACTCCAGAAGGTATGCGCATATCTGGCAAGTTTCAGTTTCTTTAGAAACTCCCGATGTGATTTTTACCCCATGCGCTTATGACCTTGACTTTGGCCAACAAATCATAAGTCACATGTCAAGTTCTACCCGTCATTTTCCAGGTTAATTTGAACCCACCCGTACCTACCCTTGAGTTTGGCCAACAAGGCAGTATGACTGTCCCAAACCAACGCATCTATCTATGCAGCAGAAAGATAACAAATAGCTACCATACACTATGCCTTGACTATGGCCAACAAACATAGCATGAATACTAAGTGCTACCCGTCTGAAATGACGGAGGGCTACGAATGGTTTTTGGCGAAAAACCTTTAACGTAATGAATTTGATATCGTTGAAGGAACCGGATAGCTTTTCATAAAAATATAGTGGCGAAAACCTTTGCTAAAGAGGTCACTCCCGGTGAAGGGATCTCGGCTCTTTCCCCGTAGAATGAGGTGCAGGATATTCCAACTGAATACCACGATGCAAAGCAAAAAGTAATTGGCTATAGTGAAGTTATTACCTTGACGCAAACCTCTGTCCAAGGGGTCACTCCCGGTGAAGGGATC
This sequence comes from Agapanthus africanus, assembly GCA_030015575.1. NCBI lineage: Eukaryota > Viridiplantae > Streptophyta > Magnoliopsida > Asparagales > Amaryllidaceae > Agapanthus > Agapanthus africanus. The sequence goes on along the minus strand of CM057337.1, from coordinate 461,905,654 downwards.
TCGGCCTTTGCCTCTTCGACTGAGGTGCTGGATATTCATAACCGAATAGCACTGTGCATAACAAAAGAGAAGGTCCTTGCAATAACAGCTTTTTGAAAAATGATCTAACAACATCAGAATAGGTTTGTTTAGCTTGCTTTGATCCGAATCAATGCAATCCCATCAATTAATCACACCACAAAAGAACGAAAATATGATGTACGTATATGCCATCAGCATTAGCCACTGGGTCCCGTCATCACCTGTTAGGTTACCTAACTAACGACAGAGCGGGGAATGGACTAGAGCGGGTGTAAAACATATACAACATCTACTAGTATATATAACAATGTATAATATTCACTCAACGCGTGATATAATGCAACATCACAGAAATGTAATAAGCATTACAGAACAATACAGATAATCTGGGATCCGCGGGTTTCATAGAGCTGTTAGTTATATGTATGCCCTAGAGGCCATTACTGTACATGGGATGTATATTGTAGTGGATGCTGGGACATATATAGGGAGGACTTTCTTGCTCGACATGATAGTATGCTATCTGGTTACTCTTTACCTTAACGTGTATGCTGATTGTCTCTCTGATTACATGTTGGTAAAGCCCTTAGGATGTGTACTTGACTACCTGGACTATGATGCGGATCATACTAGTGGGGACATGGTAGTCCATAAGTACATCCTTCAAAGTCCCTAGTCGTGGGTGTATCGAGACGGGGCATCGATATACCAGAGTAGACTAGCGTATACCTTCTTGACCCATACAGATGGGCGATGGATGATCCCATATCCATTGGTGTTTGACATCAGAGATGATATACGGGTGCTCAGTGGAGACTGGGTACACTGGACGGACTCGCCGAGAACTCCCAGATGGTATTATACCTTACGTCAGATGGCAGTTCTCTGGTGACACTCGTACAGGTTAGTCTGTAGACCCGAGATCGTCATAGAGTCTTATGTGATTCCCACTGTGCTTTGATTTCTACCTTACAACCTCCAAGAGGGCGTGCAAAACGGTGGTTTTAGGTACAGTCCCGAATCACATGGAGGCAATGAGCGATAGGAGGGGATTCGTCTCTCCCGGTATAGGGAGTTGATGTTGCACTGTGTTCGATTGGCTATAACCGGAAATCCCTGGCCAGGGTAACTGAGATTTACTTGTAAGTGTTACCTGTAGTTTCTCGAACTGTTATAGACCTCATATCGAGACGACTTATCGAGATATTGGGGTCTGACGTTTGCCACCCCTAGGCGAGATATGCGACATATCAGACGAACAGACCGGACTGTACGGTAAGTGTTACTGGTTGGATTCACAGGAGTGTGAGCGGGCTTGCTCTTCGATCTTCTGATCGCTCAATACCCGGGTGGCTGTTACGTTTAGCAGACCGCTTGTGGCTTGTGGGTGTTTGATATGATCATCACCTGCTGCCGGCGTATTGACGAGTCTTTAGATTCCTACACAGAGATTTCCTGGCTCAAGCGAAACGAAATAGGAGCGCATATGAGATATGTGCGGGACCGAGAATAATGCGTGTATGTGATACCGTATTCTATTCTCGCGATGAATGTATGAAATGGTTGTATGTGATATAACCTAGTTATCGAATCGAGAATTGATTCGTTAAGTCGATACATTGGATATTAGTCGGTCATATGCGATATGACCGGATCGTTAAATCAAGTGTTGATTTAATGATTTAATGCATAATTATATATTTGATATATTACCTTGCATTAACTAGTATTGGTTCACTGAAGATGGATTTTCTCACTTGATGTGCACATTGTATATATGATATATTTTTGTGCACTTGATTGTATCATGTTTGATGATACATGCAAGTTTGGGTGTATGTTTAGTTTAAACCATGTTTAAGTGAATGGTTAGGGTTTTATTATCTTCTCTTGATTATTTAGTTTATTTATTTATTCTTTATTTTAGGAAAAGAAAAGATATGGTTGCTTATTTTGTTTGTTTTGTTGAAACTTCAAGAAGCTTTGACCATTCTTGTTCTTTTCCTAAACCTAACCATTCACCTAACCTTGGTTCATTCTCTACACTTAACCATGGTTGCTATTATGATAAGAATGAATGGGATTTTCTTTTTTAAAAATTTCTTTTTATTCTATCATATCCTTTTCTTCTTCTTCTTCTTCAAGATGAAGAAAAAGCTTGCTACCAACAATGGCAACATGAGAAAAAGAGTGAGAAATCCAATTCTAAAGTGAACCCACTTCCTATTTCTTCATCCTCTACCACTTGCCAAGTATTATAGGGTGTTTTCTTCACAAGTTTCATGACTTGGTGAAGTTGGAGTTTGATCTTGAGTTGCCTCGACGTAGATCATCTTCGGCATCGAAGTCGACGACCTAGCGCGATCATTTCTTCGACGAAAGCACCGCGAGAGTCCGGCATCCGATGGGTACAGCGGAGGGACGTCATCGCGGAGCTATGGAGGTGGAGGACCGGATCTACAAAGGTTGTATTTCCGTTCACTTAGTTAAGTTGTTAACTAGTTGCATGTTTCGTCTATTCTCTAGTTAACGATCCGTATTAGGGTTTCTCGGCACCGGAAATTTTTGAATTTAGCATGGTTGATGCCTTGTGAGACCTCCTTAGAGTGCCTAGGAACCCTACAGTGGTATCAGAACCTAGCTAGAGCCTTAGGCGATGAGTAGACGAAGTTAGAAACCCGATCGAACCCGAAACCCTAATCCCAATTTGCTCTCTGTACATTTTTTAAAACAGTGATATTTTCTATATTAAAAATATGCAGAAAATTAAGCAGGGTCTTATATGAATTACTGTGAAATACGGGAGCCTAATTCGACTAAACAGCCGCGGAACTGCGGCAATAGCGTGGCATATGCGGCGGTTCCGCGGCCGTTCGGTCTCCTCTTGCATTGAATTTTGCACAGTAATTCCTATTTTGTGGTGCTGAGTTTTCTGGGAATTTTTAATTTGCACTCAAGAATTGAGTTTTCTGGGATGCTTTGGGGCTTCGATGATTCGATCGGAATTTTTGATTTTGTCTATGTGTTTTTCCGGGTAACTTTAGAATATGTTAAAAAGTTTGACCGGATATAAATACCCACTTTTTCCCCTGTCGGGAAATTTCCAAGTGTTGGATTTTTCCGTAGTTTAATGACGTTCTAAGTAGTGCAAGTAACGCGATGGTCCCTCTAGAAGACAACAAACCTTAACTCGATTATGTGACCGTCTTGAATTGCCCTTTGAACCTTAGGGTTTGGGGCAGTACGGCGTGCCACATGTGAGGCGTTAGCTTGACCCTTCTACGGCTGGACCGTTGGTACTGAGGCATGAACTGGATGTTTTTAAACTTGTTTCATGTGTTGAGCTGTTTCGGGAAAACTTGGGTGTTTTAATGTTCGATCGGAAAGTTTAACATTTTCTATTTATCTGGAATGGGATACAATAATTGGAATTCACAAGTAGTTATGAGATAACTGAATGAATGTTATAAATCTAGCACTTTAGTCTCACTTGATCGGTTGCCACGGAATTTTGTTGTGATCAAAAGTCCGTCGCAATCACGTAGCGTACGTGGATACTCGCCGGGTAAACTTAATAGACAGCTACACCCCATAGCCCTGACCAAGTGACTGTAAGAGAACCCCGTCGCCGAAAGCATCCGTTCGGGTGCTCGCGGTAGCGGTGTTCCGCCTTGGTGCACTTCGTCGACGGTATCGTGGGTGCGGCCGTCTACTAAAGTTTGCGACGAGCATTCGATCAGTATATCAGGAATCTTGTTGAATTGCCCGACTTGGTATTGAAAAGTGTTTTCGATTTTGAGACTAAAATGCGGAGTTTATAATTGTTAGGCATGTTATTTCTAAGGAATTCATTTGATTAGGCATGCGATGTCTAAAGAAGTTGCGGATTCCAACTGTTGTAGTTTTACACTTTCTTTTCTGTGACCGTAAGTGTAATATGTGATATCGCCGGTTTCGTTACTATATGTCAACGACAATTGGGATACGCATGTTTACTTACGTTGATGACATGTAATGTTATGTGTTGCTGGATATGTTATATTGGATCGTCGTGTTTGAATAGCCGGGGGTTTTTATGTGAGATGAGTGTTTTTCATTTTCATTCATGTAAAAACTTGTCTGTAATATTCTTTTTTTGGGGCACTTCCAGGTTGCGGAAGATTTCACCTTTTGTATATTATTTACTTTTCCGCACTAGGATAGACCCAAGGAGGAGGGCACAAGTAACCGGGTTCTGGAGTCCAGTGGGAGACCAACTCGAGGAGTCGAGTGCGGGTCTCCTAACTCTAGAATTGGTAGGGTTGCTTGCCGCTCTCATAGGGGTCTAGGGGTGTGGGTTTGGCTATTCATCGCGACCGTGGAATCCGTGTTTTATACTGGCTCGTATTGAAAATACGGACGTCCTAATATATCCAATATTTCATATGATTCTTCTGCTGCGATATCTGTGATGTGATCATTTGATGTTCTGTGATAGATACTGTATATAGTATATACGATATATTATATAGACGTTACTTATGTTTTACACCCACGCTAGCCCTGCCCCGCTCTGCCGTTAGTGACCTAACCTAACGGTGCACGAGGGGACATCGAAGCGAATGCAGATGGCATAAGTGTACGTCTTATTTATCTGTGATGTTTAGGTAACTTAAATGATGGGACTTCATTAATATGATTAATGAAAGAAAAAGAAACCTAAAGATGTTGTAGAATCAAATTTCAAAAATAAAGCAGGTAGCTACAGTTCTTGCTTTGCACAGCGGTATATATGATATATCCTGCACCTTATTCGATGAGGAAAGGGCCGACGATCCCTTCACCGGGAGTGACCCCTTTAGCAATAACTGGCAGATGCTACACACTCGGTTTGTCTTTTGATTGCTTCTATAGTTTCTGCTTTGCACAGTGATATATATGATATATCCCGCACCTCATTCGAAGAGGAAAGGGCCGACGATCCCTTCACCGGGAGTGACCCCTTTAGCAAAACTAGAAAAACCTTAAAAACACTCCATTTTAAAATCATTTGATTCTACAACGATATCAAGTTCATTACGCAATAGGTTTTCAGAAAAACCTGTCGTAGCCCTCCGTCATTTCAGATAAGTACTACTTAGTATTCATGCTGCAGTAGTTTGGCATTCGTCAAGGCGTAGTGTGCGGTAGCTAACTAGTACTTATCTGCTTATGCATATGATGCAGATTGGATTAGGGTATTCGTACGGCGTTGTTTGGTATTCGTCAAGGGTCGTGCGGGTGGGTTTAATTCAATCAAGGAATGTACGGGTTGAACTTGACTAGTGGACTATGGGTTGTTTGGCATTCGTCAAGGTCATAGAACGCTAGGGGCAAAATATTATCGGGAATTTCAAGTGTTGAAATTTGCAATGAGATTGCATACCTTCTATGAGATAGTTGGATCCCGATACCCGCTGCGAGTAAGAGTTACTCCTGGGAGAGTTTTACACATTACAATTAGCCGATCAAGTAGGCGTCTAGAAAGGTGTTAACGAGGTTACGCCTCTGGGAAAACGAGGTTTACATTAATTAGGTTCGTGCGAAAGCACGGGGGACCTCCCTTAAAGTACCGACACTGGCCTGGCTGAAAGATTGGCGAACTTGTAGCGTGTAATTAATCCCCGCTAGTCTTTCCCTTTAGGGTTTGAAGGAAGATTTGATAAAAAAGAGTGGGAGCCATCCTGATTAGATAAAATAATAACCAATCTATTCTTGCAAGAGCGCACGCTGAGTGTTTTCTTCTCTCTCTCCAGGTAGCGACCATATCACGCCTTAATCAAGATAATAATACGGATTATTGACCGAACCCACTTGTTATACTGAGCTGGGGAACGTTGGTCCCGCTCCAACTTATAATTGTTATAAGACAGAGCAGGAAATTCGGGATTACCAGAATTCCCGTGCCGCCCAAACGAAGAAAGTGCATGCTGATGCATCATCTTCGGGTGTGTTCATTATATAGAACTGTTTCTCAGTGTCCTTTACTTCCTGGGTATATGATACCAGATCAGGATCCCGCATATGTAATATGTTACATGGGCTACAGATAGGTAAAGAATTGAGAACGGGTGATAAGTTTATGAGGCAGAAAACGGGGCAAGAGTTGCAGCCAAGTCTGTTGGTCACTGTCACCCTGTATTACCAATACATTGATTCTGAACAAATGCTATTAGATACCGAACCTGATATACAAAATCATATCAGTTTCTTTATTAGTAAAGAAATGATAAAATTTTGTATTGTTGGATAATGTTTTGAACATTTCCTATATCAAAAGTTGATCGGTTCAGGCACGTTATCTAAAAGCATTGACGTTCTAAATCAAACTACAGTTCCTAATATACAGAACACACACAAGAGGAAGAGTTCAGAAATGAACGAGTCTTTCTTAAGGCATTGTAGACTAGGTCATATCAATGCGACCCGACTGGCTGAACTTACATTTAGATGCATATTTAAATCAGTTTGAATTTACATCTTGTGAAACTTGCCAGTCATGTCACAAAGATTAGATGACACCAGCTCTGTTTATTGGAAACAGAGAAAGAGTTAGTGAACTCTTGGGATGATACATGTTGATGTATAAAGGTCCCCTGTTTACACATGCCAAGACCAGTTCTTTGTACGTCATTATATTTTCTGACGATCTCTCAAGATTCAGACATATGTTCCTGTTGAAACACAAGTCAGAACCTTTTGAGGTATTCACAGAATATAAGTTAGAAGTAGAGAACCAATACGGGTATAAGTATTATGTCCTTTGATGAGATCAAGGAGGAGAATACTTGAGCACGGAATTCTTTGACTTTTCTAAAGGAAAATGAGATTCTCTCTCAGCATTACTCCTCCGTATACACCATAGCACGATGGTATATCGGGGCGGAGCAATCACACCCTATATGATATGGTGTGCTCTATTATGAGTACTACTGAGTTACCTATTTCCTTTTGGGAGTTTTGCGCTTGAGAAGCTGCATACCTATTGAATAGGGTTCCAATCAAATCAATTGCCTACCACTTCATATGTGATATGGAAATGGAAGAGTCCATATCTTAAGTTTGTTAAGATTTGGGGTTGTCCAGCCTATGTCTAAAAAGCATAATCCGGACAAGCTCGAGGCAAGATCTGTTATGTAGAACTGGAAATGTTCCAGCTATACAAACTACAGCTGATGATTTGAAAGAACCAAATGATTCAATAGTTACCAACGGACCTCAGCCTCTCCGCTGATCTAGTAGGGTTCCTCACCCACCTGAGAGATACTTCAATTTCTCTATGACAGTAGGAGCGAGGATTGCATCATGAGATGATGACCCAACTAGCTTCGAGCTGGCCATCAAGAGTGGGACTCTGTGAGAATGGCTGGATGCTTAGCAATCTGAGATGGAATCCTTATACACCAACAAAGTATGGCCTTTGGTTGCTTTATCTGAAGGGTTAAATCCCCATCAGGAGCAAGTATATCTTGAGAAGATTACTTACTGTACATGGAAAAGTTGAGACTTTCAAAGCTAGACTTGTTAAAAGTTTGCATTATTGACCAGGTATGGGTTATGATGAAACCTTTTCTAAGTAGCTATGCTTAAGTCCATCCAGATCCTACTTGCCACGGCTACATACCATGACTACGATATCTGGTGGTTGGGTGTCATGACTGCTTTTCTAAAAATCATGTTTCAGAAAAGAGAGTCTGTAAGTACACAGTCAGAGGGCTTCGTAGACAGTGGGAGCAGCGGAAACGTGTGCAAGATGTTTTATGTGATAAAGCAGGTATCGCGGAGTTGGAACATCTGTTTTGATGTAGTAGTCAAATAGTTTGACTTCATCAAAATGATAGACGAACCTTGTATATACAAAAAGGTAGTAGGGAGTATGGTGGCGATCCTCATAGAGTACGTGGATGACATACTCTTGATAAGAAAGTAGTTTCCTATGCTGCGCTCGGTCAATCTCCGCTTATCACAATGATTCTCCATATAGGATCAAAGTGATACCTACTAAATCCTGGGTTTTGGATCTGTGAGATAGATCTAAATGGATGTTAGGATTCTCACTAGTTGAAGTGAGATGGTATCAATTGATCCAGGGGAGAGTCACTGGAAAGGTTCCAGGGTGATAAAGACGACTGAATGTCAGTCGCAGGCATTGTCTTTACCCTCAGTAAAGGGACGGTATGTTGGAAGAGTTCCAAGCTAGATACCGTGGCATACTAGACGATTAAGGCTGGATACATCGCTACTTAAGATGCTACCAAAGAGGCTGTCTGGGTGTATATTAGTTCATGAGATGAACTTAGTTCCTCCCATTGTGTGACAATGGAGTTGTGGCTTATGCCAAGGAACGTCCGTCCCATCAGTGATCCAGACATATTCTAAGGCAGTATCACCTGATCATGGAGATGGTTGATCTCCAAGGAGATCGAGGTTAGGAGAGCAGACTCAGAGGATAACACGGCGGATCCACTCACGAAGGCCTATTCCCAGAGAGAGACTTTTATGGGATAGTTGAGTATGAGATACTACAACCACTGCTACAGATGGCCCTAGTGCAAGTGGGAGATTGTTAGTTATATGTATGCCCTAGAGGCCATTACTGTACATAGGATGTATCTTGTAGTGGATGCTGGGACATATATAGGGAGGACTCTCTTGCTCGACATGATAGTATGCTATCTGGTTACTCTTTACCTTAACGTGTATGCTGATTGTCTCTCTGATTACATGTTGGTAAAGCCCTTAGGATGTGTACTTGACTACCTGGACTATTATGCGGATCATACTAGTGGGGACATGGTAGTCAATAAGTACATCCTTCAAAGTCCCTAGTCGTGGGTGTATCAGGACGGGGCATCGATATACCAGAGTAGACTAGCGAATACCTTCTTGACCCATACAGATGGGCGATGGATGATCCCATATCCATTGGTGTTTGACATCAGAGATGATATACAGGTGCTCAGTGGAAACTGGGTACACTGGACGGACTCGCCGAGAACTCCCAGATGGTATTATACCTTACGTCAGATGGCAGTTCTCTGGTGACACTGGTACAAGTTAGTCTGTAGACCCGAGATCGTCATAGAGTCTTGTGTGATTCCCACTGTGCTTTGATTTCCACCTTACCATGTCCAAGAGGGCGTGCAAAATGGTGGTTTTTGGGTACAGTCCCGAATTACATGGAGGCAATGAGCGATAGGAGGGGATTCGTCTCTCCCGGTATAGGGTGTTGATGTTGCACTGTGTTCGATTGGCTATAACCGGAAATCCCTGGCCAGGGTTGCTGAGATTTACTGGTAAGTGTTACCTGTAGTTTCTCGAACTGTTATAGACCTCATATCGACACGACTTATCGAGCTATTAGGGTCTGGCGTTTACCACCCCTAGGCGAGATATGCGACATATCAGACGAACAGACCGGACTGTACGGTAAGTGTTACTGGTTGGATTCACAGGAGTGTGAACGGGCTTGCTCGTCGATCTTCTGATCGCTCAATACCTGGGTGGCCGTTACGTTTAGCAGACCGCTTGCGGCTTGTGGGTGTTTGATATGATCATCACCTGCTGCCGGCGTATTGACGAGTCTTTAGAGTCCTACACAGAGGTTTCCTGGCTCAAGCGAAACGAAATAGGAGCGCATATGAGATATGTGCGGTACCGAGAATAATGCGTGTATGTGATACCGTATTCTATTCTCGCGATGAATGTATGAAATGGTTGTATGTGATATAGCCTAGTTATCGAATCGAGGATTGATTCGATAAGTCGATACATTGGATATTAGTCGGTCATATGCGATATGACCGGATCGTTAAATCAAGTGTTAATTTAATGATTTAATGCATAATTATATATTTGATATATTACCTTGCATTAACTAGTATTGGTTCACTTAAGATGGATTTTCTCACTTGATGTGCACATTGTATATATGATATATTTTTGTGCACTTGATTGTATCATGTTTGATGATACATGCAAGTTTGGGTGTATGTTTAGTTTAAACCATGTTTAAGTGAATGGTTAGGGTTTTATTATCTTCTCTTGATTATTTAGTTTATTTATTTATTCTTTATTTTAGGAAAAGAAAAGATATGGTTGCTTATTTTGTTTGTTTTGTTGAAACTTCAAGAAGCTTTGACCATTCTTGTTCTTTTCCTAAACCTAACCATTCACCTAACCTTGGTTCATTCTCTACACTTAACCATGGTTGCTATTATGATAAGAATGAATGGGATTTTCTTTTTAAAAAAATTCTTTTTATTCTATCATATCCTTTTCTTCTTCTTCTTCTTCAAGATGAAGAAAAAGCTTGCTACCAACAATGGCAACATGAGAAAAAGAGTGAGAAATCCAATTCTAAAGTGAACCCACTTCCTATTTCTTCATCCTCTACCACTTGCCAAGTAGTATAGGGTGTTTTCTTCACAAGTTTCATGACTTGGTGAAGTTGGAGTTTGATCTTGAGTTGCCTCGACGTAGATCATCTTCGGCATCGAAGTCGACGACCTAGCGCGATCATTTCTTCGACGAAACCACCGCGAGAGTCCGGGATCCGATGGCTACAGCGGAGGGACGTCATCGCGGAGCTATGGAGGTGGAGGTATTTCCGTTCACTTAGTTAAGTTGTTAACTAGTTGCATGTTTCGTCTATTCTCTAGTTAACGATCCGTATTAAGGTTTCTCGGCACCGGAAATTTTTGAATTTGGCATGGTTGATGCCTTGTGAGACCTCCTTAGAGTGCCTAGGAACCCTACAAGAGCTGCTACTGAAACCCGACGTTCCCCTGATCGTGTGGATAGCCTGTGCAATAAAATCCTAGACCCCTACGGGCGCGGCAAGTTACCCGCCAAAACCTGAAGCGAGGCAGCCCTCTTCAACAATGTGAATGGACCACCCATCACTTCACAGAATCCAGTAACTTGAGCATCCCTCCTTGGGTCAACTTGTACCTCCTACGAGTGCGGCGAATAGCCCGCCAATTCTAAAGTGAAGCCCCTTCCTTCTAAAAGCCATGAGATGCTGGCCCATTGCCCTCTAGAACCCGGCTACCCGTGCACCCCTCCGCGGGGTAATCCTAGTACAGAAAGTAAAATATATACAACGGGTACATCAACCTCAGCCCGGTCGTGCCCCAAAAGAATAATATACAAACAGGCAGTGACGGCAGTCCACATGTCGGACGCTCGCCCCGCAATATCAAATGTACAAATACAACCAAACTGTACTACCATTGCATCCAGGCTATCTACCACGACAAATCCGCAACATCACAGCACAACACAGAACATCAACGTGAATGTCATGTTCGCAAATCCGTCTAAATGGGCTATAGCAATTAGATAAGATTTACCGATCAATTGACATTCACGGTCGCGGATATAATGTAAATACTGTGAACTAACACGTTTAAAATTTTCGATCGACAAAATTTCCCAAAGTGGGCCCCAAGTACAATACCCAGTACTGAAACAAATCTGGGCCCAAACAAAAAATACCAGAAACCACATTTCCAAGTCAGAGACCACCTCAGAAAATTTCGTGCACTGTGGCTACAGTACTGCGGCGGATCCGCAGCCAAAACGTGGGTACGGCCGCGGTTCCGCCGCGCTACAGGGATATCATGCAACCAATTTTCTGCAGTGTTCTTAGAAAACCCTGCTTGAATTTCTGCAATGCTCAAAATAAATTTTTGACGACAAAAAAAATTCGACAGAAACTCCGAATTTGGAAATGCAGTTTTTGGAAATTTCGTTCGATCGAAATTCTAAACACATTAGAGCAAGCTGGTAAAGGTTAATGGCGTGTCTCTGATACCATGTAAATCTACGGTAGCGCCCCGGCCGTTTGTCCGAGGCCAAAATGCGGAAACGAAAACTTTTTCAAACTAGAAAACAACGTTATCGTATGCTTAAAACCCGGATCGAACCACTAACCTACAACTAGCAACTAGAGAAAGGGTTGGAAAGCTATACCGATCGATCCGTGTCCTTCGGTCTTTGGCCACCATCCTAAGCTCCTCGCGGCATCTCCGGTCTTGATCTCCTCATCGGAAAGGGCACCACATCTTCAAGTCTTTTTACGGGCTCCCGCTTCATCCGAAGCAACTCGAGAACGAAGTGTGCTAGCCGACGTGTCCAAGGTGTTGTAGAGAATGTTTGTGATCACTTTGTCTCTTGCATCCATTGATTTGGATGGAGGTTAGAGGTGTTGCCATTGATGGAGATAATGAGCTAGAGGAAGAAGAAGAAGAAATGCCTTTTTTTCTTATGTGTTGCTTTGATAAAATGAGAGTGAGAAGTAAAAATACAAGAGCAAACTCTAGCCATATGGCTGCCCTCTCTCTCTCTCCTCTTATCAATTCAACACATTAAATCAATCCTAATGTGATATTAGCACAAGAAAAGAGACTATGAGTCACTAAGCATGTCCATGTAACAATTAATGCACCTCATCATGAATTAAGCTCACTATTTCCACCAAAGTAAACATTAACCCAAATGTTTACAACAATAAAAAGATACGGCAACATCTAAAGTAAACTCGTGACGGATCACAAGGATACCCCTCACCTATATATACGTACCTGCATCCGCATTCCGACTGAATGCGAATGCGACCAGACAAAAGTAATCCAACAAATCTAATACTAGGATCCGGCTTAAACTAAAGCCCACTAGTATGATCCGCCCGATCTTGATCCGTGCACTACTGCACGTATATGATCGGACCCTGCCATATATCATACGGCCTCTACAACGTTTCGCCCGAAACTTGAGAAACTGTCTGTGGGGGACTCTAAAGACTCGTCAATACTTTGGCTGTGGATTTAACCACTAGCACGTCAGAGGTACTAGCTGTTCGTAACGGGCTACCAGGTATTTGACCAAAAGGGAGGTCGATGAGCGAACTCATCCTGACACCCTACTGAGCCTGTCTGTGACAATATCCATACAGTCCGGTCCGTTCGTTTATGAGCATCGCTTGGCGGGCCTAGGGGTTGGTAAAAGTCATACCCCCAAAAGCAGTACAAATCGTGTCGGAGTGTAGCCCAGAACAGCCTAAGATACTACTGGAATATCTACCAGTAAATTTCCTGCCTTAGCCAAGGACTTCGTGTAATGGCTCTCCTAAACACAGCGCGATCTCACCCCCAATACCGAGAGAGACGAAACCCCTGCCGATCCGCTCACTGCCTCCATGTGGCTCGGGACTGTACCCAACTAAAACCTGTTTGCTTAAGTCTTTTGAGCCATGGTAGGGTAGTAATCAAAGCACAGTGGGAACTCACACGAGACAAATGACGATCTCAGGTCGATGAACTAACCTGTACACATGTCACCAGGGAACTGCCATCTGACGTCAGGTATAATACCAACTAGCATGTTCCCGGCGAGTCAAGTCCGGTGTACTCATAACCCAATGAGCACCTGTATACATCTTAGGTGATCCAACTGACACCAATGGCTTGTGAGACCGGCCACCGCCCCTCGTCGGGGTCTCGACTGTATACACTAGTCTACTAATGGAGTATCGATGCCCAGTCTTGAAACTCCCACGACTAGGGACCTTTTAAGGATGTGCTTATAGACCCCAGCTCCCACGTATATGATCGCCATCATACTGCTGGCAGTCAAGCAAGAATCCTAAGGGCTCTATCAACGTGCAATAGTGACCTGTAAGGTCACCTGAAGCAGTACACGATGAAAAAGATAAAACAGATACCACACTACCATTTTGAGTAAGACTGTCCTACCGGCATAGGTCCTCCCTCAATCGTTGCAATCACGTGCCTGTGATCCAATAATTGACTCTGAGGACACTATATCCAACAATAATCGCACCAGGCGTGGTAAATGCAACATCACAAATAAGAAATAAGTATCACAGAACAATACAGATAATCTGGGAGCCTCGGGTTTCCTTTGAGCTGCAAGTGAAACCCGACGTTCCCTTAGTCGTGTGGATAGCCTGTGCAATGAAAACCTAGACCCCTACGAGCGTGGCAAGTTACCCGCCAAAACCAGAAGTGGGGCAGCTCCCTTCATCAAAATGAATGGGCCACCCGGCACTTCACGGAATTCGGTAACTTGAGCACCCCTCCTTAGGTCAACTTATACCCCTTACGAGTGCGGCAAATAGCCCGCCAATTCTAGAGTGAAGCCCCCTCCTTCTCAACACCATGAGATGCGGACCCGTTGTCCTCCAGAATCCGGCTATCTATGCACTCCATCGCGGGGTAATCCTAGTATAGAAAAGAAAATTTGTACAATGGTGACATCGACCTCAAACCGGTCGTGCCTCAAACAAATAATATACAAGCAGGCAGTGACGGCAATTCACATGTTGGACGCTCGCCCCGTGATTCCAAATGTACAAATAAAAATAAATTGTACTAACATTGCACCCAAGCTATCCACCATGACAAATCTGCAACAACACAGAACATCAACGTGAATGTCATGTTCGCAAACCCGTTTAAAAGAACTATAGCAATTAGACAAGTTGTACCGATCAAATGACATTCATGGTCGCAGATAAAAATGTATGTACTGTAAATTTTAAAGAATTTAGAAATATCGAGTTCGAAATAACCCCGAACAGCTCCCAAACAACTAGATAAATCCATATCAAAACTTGGTCAAACTAGCAGTACCACTGATCCAACATTCCAGAGACAAGACCACAACCAAAATACGAAGTCTAGACTCATTCCTTCGGCCGGCCAGATTGGTTTTTATACATGTGTGGCCGTTCCTTTCAGGTGGAATTGGTTCGTATTTGGGGTGTACTCAAGTAGTGATGTCAGTAGTCTTTTGCGGATACTAAAAAAATTTTAGAAGACCAAATGAAATTCGACAGAACTGGAATGTGCAGGACAGTAAATTGGAGTTGTCTCGGTTTCGATAGTTTAACATTGTCCAAACAAATAGTATGTGGTTAATGGGTTGGCTCTGATACTATGTAAGGTTATGCCAGCGCCCTGACCATCGTACCGTGGCCAAACGCGAAACAAAAACTTTTTAAAACCCGGCGCTAACGGAACCCGATTCCCGGATCGAACCGTTAACCCTATACTAGTTAACTGTAAAAAGAGTTTAGAGAGGTTATACCGATCGATCTGTGTCCTTCGGTCTTCAACCTGTGTCCCAAGCTCCTCGCGGCTTCCTCGAACATGTTCGGTCTCCGGTCTCCCTCGTCGAAGACGATCTACGTCGAGGAATACTAATACGGGCTCCTGCTTCAAAACTGAAGCAACTCAGGCATCCAATTTGCTAGCCTAGATACCCAAGATGAAGTAGAGATTGTGTGTGAATACTTTGTCTCAATACACCCTAGGTTGCTCAACACATGAGACATGTTAGGGTGGAGGTGAAAGAGTTGCTATTGGAGTGAAGAAAGTGAGCTCAAGAATTTTGCAAGTCAAGAATGGTGAAGTGAAGTGGTTGCTTTTTGAAGCGATGAAGTTGTTGATGAATGGAAAAAGGGCTCTGTGGTTTTTGGCGTGAGTGTTTGATTTTAAGCTCAAGAAAAAGAAAAAAAATAAGAACCAAAACCTTACACTCGAAAATCCAGCAGCCCAAGAAATTACCCATCACTAAAAAACAACAGCCACACACCCCCTCAGAAAAATAAAATCCACAGCCACTTTTAAATCTTTTGTTTTTACTTGAGTTTGTGAGGTATAGTGCAATATTTAAATGTGCAACTAATGAAATTTCATTCCCCAAAAATCAATAGCCCATGCCTCTTCAATGCCCAAGCCAAAACCCATGCTCACACTTTACACCTCAACAATATTAAATATTTAAAAAACTCTAAATGTTTAATACATTATGAAAGAAAAGAAATGGCAATCCTAAAGTAAACTCGTAACGAATTACAAGAATAACCCTCATCCGTATATACATACCTGCATCTATATTCCGACTGAATACATATACAACGAGACAAAAATAATCCAACAATATAATACTAGGATCTGGTTTAAACCAAAGCCCATTTGTATTATCCGTCCGATCATGATCCGTGCATAAGTGCACGTATATGATCAAACCCTGCCATAAAACCATACGGCTTCTACAACATTTTGCCCGAATCAGGGAAACCCTCTGTGTGGGACTCTGAAGACGCGTCAATACGCTGGCAGTTGGTTTAACCACAAGCACGTAAGTGGCACTAGCTGTACGTAACGGCTACCCAGGTATTGAGCGAAAGGGAGGCCGACGAGCAAACTCATCCTGAAACCTTACAGAGCCTGACAGTGACAATATCCGTATAGTCCGGTCCATTCGTCTATGAGTATCGCATATCGAGTCTAGGGGGTGGATAAAGTCAGACCCCTAATAACGCGGCATTTAGTGTAGGCTTGAAACCTATCACCAACTGAGAAACTATTGATCCTAGATCGGTAATTCTCGTCTACCCCGGCCGAAGATTTCTGGCGATGGCCATCCGTGCACTCTGCGACCTCAACCCCTAATATACCGGGAGAGACGAATCCCCTGACGATCCGCTCACTGCCTCTATATGGCTCGGGACTGTACCCAACTAAAACCTGTTTGCACGACTCCTTTGAGCCGTGGTAGGGTAGTAATCAAAGTACAGTGGGAACTCACACGAGACAAATGACGATCTCAGGTCGAAAGACTAACCTATACACATGTCACCAGGGACCTGCTATCTGACAATAGGTATAATACCAACTAGCATGATCCCGGCGTGTCCGTCCGGTGTCCTCATAACCTAATGAGCACCTGTGTACATCTTAGGTGAATCAACTGATACCAATGGCTTGTGAGACCGGCTACCGTCCCTCCTCAGGGTCTAGATCCGTATACACCAGTCTACTATTGAAGTATCGATACCCAGTCTCGAAACTCCCACGACTAGGGACACTTTAAGGATGTGCTTATACACCACCCAACTCTCACGTATATGATCTCCATCATACTGCTGGTAGTCAAGTAAGAATCCTATGGGCTCTATCAACATGTAATAGTGATCTGTAATGTCACCTGAAGCATGTACACAATGATAAAGACAAACCAGATAGCATACTATCATCTCGTGTAAGACTGTTCTACCGGTATAGGTCTTCCATCATTCATTGCGATCACGTGCCTGTGATCCAATAATTGACTTGAGGGCACTATAGCCAATAGAAGTTACACTTCCAGAACTCCTCAACATGTTGAGGAGTGCTGAGGGCAACCTACAGAAATCCAGGGAGACACCCACTCTGTTTATTGGGGATCTTTCTCTTAATGATCCATGGAGAAATCCAAGGGGAAGAAGAAGAAGGCCTCCACCAAGCCGAAAGGCGGTGTCAGTAAGGTATAGGGAAAGGGCAGGGCAAAAGTTGGAGGCTGACAGTAGGGAAAGAAGAATGCTTCTATTGTCACAAAAAAGGCCATTGGAAGAAGGACTGCAGGGCCTGGAAAGCCCAGAACCAGGGTTCGAAGCAAGTTGTGGTTTCGGCTTCAGGTGTGCTTTTGATTGAAAACTACCTTTCAATCAACTCTACTTCCTGGGTATTGTATACCGGATTAGGATCTCATATCTGTAATTCATTGCAGGCACTGAGAAACCATAGAGTTTTGAAGGCAGGTGAAATGACCCTCAGAGTTGCTAACGGAGCGAGCATGGATGCTGTGTCCATAGGGGAATATCACTTAGGACTAACATGTGGACATATTTTGGTTTTGCGCAACTGTTTTTGTGTACCTAGTTTGACTTGTAATATCATTTTTGTATCTTTGTTATCTAAAGAAGGTTATGATTTTACATTTGTAAGCGATGTAGTAAACATCCCCCAAAATCATAGTTTGATTGCGTCAGGTACACTAAACAACGGTATATACGTATTAAACTAACACCAAGTTTTCAATGTCCATAATGCACTTAAAAGAAAGTATCCATAATTAAATCAGGCTTTCTTATGGAATTGTAGACTGGGTCACATCAATGAAACACGGTTGACGATGTTATATAAAGAGGGATACTTGGATCCTTTCGAATATCAGTCCTATGCAACTTGTCAATCATGTCTCAAAGGAAAGATGAAAAAGAATTCGTTCACTGGACATTGGGTAAGAGCAAGCGAGCTCGTGGGACTCATACACAGCGACGTGTGTGGTCCAATGTCTACACATGCAAGAATTGGTTATTCCTATTTCATTACTTTTACGGATGATTTCTCTAGGTATGGACATGTATTCTTGATAAAATATAAATCCGAGGCCTTTAAGAAATTCCGGGAATATAAGAATGAAGTGGAAAAACAAACCGGCAAAAGTATCAAGACACTTATATCTGATCGAGGTGGTGAATACTTAAGTGCCGAGTTCCTGGATTACTTAAAAGAGAATGGAATTTTCTCTCAGCTTACTCCTGCATACACACCTCAACACAACGGTGTATCGGAAAGGCGGAACCGAAGCATATTGGATTTGTTACGTTCCATTATGAGTAACGCTGAGTTACCGCGATCCTTCTCGGGTTATGCACTAGAATCAGCTGCATATCTTTTAAAGAGGGTTCCTACCAAGACTGTGCCTACCACACCATATGAAATGTAGAGTGGGAAGAAATCCTATCTTCAATATCTAAAGATATGGGGATATCCAGCTTTTGTAAAAAAGCAGCATGCGGATAAGCTTGAGGCATGCTCAGTACTGTGTAAGTTTGTGGGATACCCAATGAACTCCACGGGGTATCTTTTCTATTAACAAAAGGTTTTTGTTTCTCGTCATGCCCACTTTTTAGAAACTCAATTTTTAGAAATAGAGATAAGTGGGAGCAAAATAGAACTGGAAGAAATTCCAGAACCACAAGCTATTACTGAAAGCATGGTGGAACCAGAAGTTTCGAAAGAACCGGACATCCCCGTGCTACTCTGCAGGACCAGTAGGCAGTCTCATCCGCTCGAGAGATACTACGGCTTTATCATAGACAGGGATAAAGAGGATTGCATCATCGACAATGATGAGCCAACTAGTTTCCAGCAAGCCATTCAGAGTAGAGACTCCATAAAATGGCTGGATGCAATGCGGACCGAAATGGAGTCCATATGCACCAACAAAGTATGGACTTTGGACATTGCTCCGGAAGGGGTAAAACCCGTAGCTGGAAATGGATCTTCAGAAAGAAGATTGGTGAAGAAAGACATGTTGAAACCTATAAGGCTAGAGTTGTTGCAAAACGTTTTCATAAAAGACCTGCTTTGGAATATGATGAAACCTTTTCTCCAGTGGCTATGCTCAAATCCACTCTGATCTTTCTTTCCATTGCTGCCTTCCACGATTATGAAATTTGGCCGATGGACGTAATGACCGCTTTTCTAAATTGAAATTTGGAAGATTATGTTTATATGACTCGGTCGGAGGGTTTCATAGAGAGTGGGAGCAGCGGAAGAGTATACAAGTTGCTTAAATCCATTTATCGATTAAAGCAGGCATCGCTGAGTTGGAACATCTGTTTTGATGTAACGGTCAAAGAATTCAACTTTATCAAAAATCCAGATGAACCATGCATTTATAGTAAGATTGTTGCGAGAACTGTCGTATTCCTCATCTTGTACCTGTATGACATTCTCTTGATAGGAAATGATATTCCAATGCTACAATCAGTCAAAGGATTCTTTTCATAAAGGTTCTCCATGAAAGACCTGGGTGATGCCTCCTACATTCTTGGGATCTAGATCTATCGTGATAGATCTAAGGGGATGTTGGGTCTTTCACAGTTCAGGTACATCGACACCATACTGAAAAGATTTAGTATGGAAGATTCAAAGCGCGGTAACCTACTGGCTTGTCACGGAATCATCCTCTCAAAAGAGTTGTCTCCAAAGACTGATTTGGAAAGGGATCGCATGACTATTATACATTACTCTTTTACGGTAGGCTCTATAATGTATGCGATATCGTGTACCAGACTAGATGTTGCTTACGCACTAAGCTTGGTAAGCAGGTATCAGTCAAACCCTGGGGAGAAGCAATTATTAGGAATATGTATACCCTAGAGGCCATTATTGTACATTGATGAATATTATAGTGGATGCCTGGACATATATATAGAAGACTTTCTTGCTCGACATGATAGTATGCTATCTGGTTACTCTTTATCTTAACATGTATACTTAGTATTATTATATTGTCTCTTAGATACATGTTGATAAAGCCCTTAGGGTAGTGGCTTGACGACCAGGACTATGATGCGGATCATTATACTGGGTCCTGGGTAGCCCACAAGCACATCCTTTAATTGTTCCTAGTCGAGGGTATATCGAGACAGGGCATCGATATTCCAGAGTAGACTAGTGTGTACGTTTCTTGACCATGTAAGGGGGCGATGGTTGATCCCATTGCCATTGGTGTTTGACATCAAAGATTGTACATAGGTGCTCATTAGTGAATGGGTACACCAAACAGGACTCGCCGAGAACTTCTAGATGGTACCATACCTGTCGTCAGATAGCAGTTCTCTGATGACACTGGTACATGTTAGCCTGTAGACTCGAGATCGTCATAGAGTCTTGTGTGGTTCCCACTCAAAGGAGTCGTGCAAACAAGTGGATTTTGGGTATAGTCCTGAGTCACATGGAGGCAATGAGCGATAGGAGGGGTATCATCTCTCCCGGTATAGAGAGTTGAGGTTGCGCTTTGCTCGATTGGCTATAACAGGAAGTCCCTTGCTAAGGCTATTGTTGAGATTTACTGGTAAGTGTTATCAGTAGTTTCTCGTACCGTTATAGGCCACACATCGGCATGAATTATCAAGTTATTGGGGTCTGACGGCTCCACCCCCAGACTCGATATGCGACTTATCAGACGAAGAGACCGGACTGTACGGTAAGTGTTACCTATAGACTTCATGGGAGTTTGGTCAAGCTTGCTTATTGATCTTCTATTCGTTCATTACCTAGGTAGCCGTTTTGTCCAGCTGGTACCGCTGATGGCTTGTGTGTAACTGATGTGATCATTACCTACTGCCGGCGTATTGATGAGTCTTTAGAGTCCTATACAGAAGTTTCCTAGTTCAAGAGAAACGAAGTAGGCATATATGTTGATATGTGGGGGGGCCTGATTAAATACGAGTATGTGATACCGTATTCTAATCTGGCGGTTATTTGTTATCAGTTAGGTTATATATGATATAACCGGATTATCGAATCAAGTGTTGATTTGGTAATGTGATATACAGATAAATAATATTAGTCGGTTATATGTGATATAACTGGATTATTAAATCAAGTGTTGATTTAATAATACGATATATATTTATATTTGATATAATTATATATTAACTAATATTATTATTAGCTCACTAATTATTTTCTTCATAAAATATATATTGATATATAGATGATATATATATATATATATTATATGAAGCATGGTAGGATTTTCTATTTTGTGAAAATAGAAAATGAAATGATAAATGGGCAGACTTTGGAGGGACGGGCAAAGCATGGCTTTTATCTATTGTTTATTAGTCTTGACTCACTATTCAAGCATGGTTGCAACTTATTATTGCAAATAATTCCATACTTGAATAAGTGAGGTCAAGAGAGAGCCATTCTTGACTTGATTCCACACATAGCCATTTCTTGAGTTGAGCACATGTGATGAGTTCTCTTCTCTAGCTCTCTCCATTTTCTTTCTTCTTCATCATTCATGCTTCAAGCTCTAAACCATCACATGTGTTGTTAACCCTTGAGCTTAAGATCCTAAGTGAGCAAACAAAACCCCTACTTCATCATCCTACACTTGATTAGCACTAAAGTGTAGTGTGTTTCCTTCACTAAAGAGTTTAGTGAAGAGGTGGCTTGGATTAGTGGACCTTCAAGTGGATCATCTTCGGCACGAAAGTTATCGAAGGAAGCTTGTTCATTCTTCAATTGGAGCCTAATGGAGTCATAGGGACTACTACCTGGAGCATTTGAAGGAAAGAACTCGATCAACAAAGGTTGTTGATTCTATCTTTAGCTTAGTTTTTATTGATATCATCATTGTGAACCCTAATTATCTAGTTAGATTCTAGGTTAGTATAGTTTAGCACCCCAAATTTTTAATGTTGCATGCTTGATGCCGGTTTTAACCTCATGGTGGTGCCGGGTAGATTTTCATGGTATTAGAGCCAAGCTAGAACATTAGGGATGGTCTTTAGGACGTTAAAGTGTTCGATCGAGTTTTGAAACCCGCAAAATGTCAATTTTCTGTCCATTTTTCAAAAGTTGAATTTTTTGTGATTAAAAATATGCAGAAAAATGTGTAGGGTTTTTTATGGAGCCTCAAGAAGTTCGAGGCCACAACTCCTCTAAACCGCCGCGGAACTGTGGCCCAAACCCTGGTTTGGCCGCGGTTCCGCCACAAGTTTGGGAGATCTTGGGCTCCTTCTTCTTGTGTTTCTCCATTATCTTATTTGACACTTTCTGGATGTTTTTAATATTGCTCAAGTTGTTGAGGTCTCTGGAATTTGTAGATGTTTGTTAAATCGATCGAAATGTTTAGCGTCGTATAGATTATGATGATATGCGATACAATATTTGGAATCCACAATAATTATTTTTGTGAAAACAAGTTAGTATATTGTAAATCTAACCGTTTAGATTCGTTTTATCGGTTGCCACAGAGTTTTGATTCGGATCAAAACTCCGTCGTGATCGCGTATAGTATGCGATCACTTAGTCAAGAATCTTGTTGAATTATCCGACTGTTTATTGAAAAGAATTTTCAATTTAAGACTAAAATGCAAGGTTTATAAGTTAGGAATGAAATACGGAATATAAGATATTCTGGGTTTGTGATGTCTAAGGTATTTGCGGATTCTAAATATTGTAGTTTTCATTTCTTTTCTGCGACCGTAAGTGTAATATATGATGTATCCCCGATCTTATTGCTATATGTCAACGGAATTTGGAATACGCATATTTACTTATGTTGATGACATGTGATGTTATGTGTTACTGTGATATGTTATATTGGATCATAGTGAATGAATAGCCGGGGTTTTTATGTGAGATGAGAGTTTTCAATTTTCATTCATATAAAATTTGTATGTAATATTCTTTTATTGTGACACTTCCAGATTGAGGATGATGTCACCATTGTTGTATATTATTTACTTTTCCACATTAGGATAGACCCAAGGCGGAAAGCATAAGTAACCGGGTTCTGGAGTCCAGTGGGAGACCATCTCGAGGAGTCGAGACCGGGTCTCCTAACTCTAGAATTGGCAGGGTTGCTTGCCGCTATCATAGGGGTCTAGGGATGTGGGTTTGGCTACTCATCATGACTGTGGAATCCGTGTTTTTCATTATTAGCTGAATTTAAAAAATAGACCTTCTAGTATATCCAATATTTCATATGTTGATTTCTGCTGCTTAGTTCTGTGATGTGATCATATAACTGTGTGAGACGAATGTTATATATATGCTATATATAATAAACGTTGTTTATGTTTTGCACCCGTGCTAGTCCAGCCCCCACTCTGTCGTTAGTTAAGTAACCTAACGGTGTATGACAGGGCCCCATGGGGAATGCGGATGGAATAAGCATACGTTCTATTTTCATTTCATTTTCTGTGATGTTTAGGAAACATTAAATGATGGGACTTCATTAATGAGATTAATGAAAAGAAAAGAAACCTAAAGATATTGTAGAATCAAAAGTTTTTAAAAAAGGTAGCTCTAGTTCTTTCTTTGCATAGTGGTATTCCTTGATTAATATCCAGCACCTCATTCGATGAGGAAAGAGCCAAGATCCTTTCACATGGAGTGACCTCTTTACCAAAACTTGCAAATGCTACAACCCACTTGGTTTGTTTTAATAGATTCTCTAGTTCTTGTTTTGCATATTGCTATTCCTTAATGAATATCCAGCACCTCATTCGATGAGGAAAGAGCCGAGATCCCTTCACCAGGAGTGATCTCTTTAGCGAAACTAGCAAAAGCTACAAAAAAACACTCATTTTCAAATCATTAGATTCTACATCGATATCAAGTTCATTACGTTAAAGGTTTTCTTAAAAACCAGCCATAGCCCTCCGTCATTTCAGATAAGTACTATTTAGTATTCGTGCTGCGCTTGTTGACCTTCATCAAGGCATAGTGTGCGGTTGCTGATTAGTGCTTATCTGCCGCTTATGATTCGATTGGATTAAGGTAATCGTATGACCTTGTTGACCTCCGTCAAGGGTCGTGTTGGTGGGTTTAATTCAATCACAAAATGAACGGATTGAACTTGACTAGCGGCCTATGGTTTGTTGACCTCCGTCAAGGTCATAGGATGCTAGGGGTAAAAACAATTATAGGGAATTTCAAGTGTTGAAATTTGCAATAAGATTGCATACCTTCTATATGATAGTTGGATCCTGATACCTACTACGAGTAAGAGTTACTCCTGGGAGAGTTTTCCATTTTATAATTAGCTGATCAAGAAGGTGTCTAAGAAAAGTGTTAATGGGGTTATGCCCCTGCGGAAGCGAAGTGATTTAATTAGTTCAAGGCAAAAGAATGGGGAGACTCACTTGGAGTACCAAAACCTTCATGGACGAACAATTGGCGAACTTGTACGGTGTAATTAATCCTGGCTAATCTTACCTTTTACGGTTTGAAGGAAAATTTCATAAAAACAGTTTGAGCCATCCAGATTAGATAAGATAATAACTAATCTAATCTTGCAAAGAGCGCATGTGTCACTACCTGAAATGGTACGCGACTGACACTTGAATTATATGAAGTCTATAGGACCCCATCTCTTTCAAGTAAGCCAAGAAATCCCAGAAATCTAAACCATTTAAAAAAAGAAGTGAAGAAAAACAGGTTTTAAAACAAGGGGCTTTTAAATAAGTAAGCCGAATATGTATTTTTAAAATCTCAAGTCTTTTCTGAAAATTTTGGCAGAATTTCCTTTGTAAAAACTGGCCCCAAACGGGGTACAACATGAATAATATATGCACAATAATAAAAGGCATACCCAAGCGGGAGCTACCTCTTCGTCAATCGACGGTCACAACCACGAAAGCAATATATTATACAACGCCGAAGGGCGAGGATTCAAAACTCAAAAGGAAACTCAAAATCATTAAGAAAAACCATAATACTACAACGCACGATTCTATGGTCGAAAGAATATACAACTGGTTTTCTATGTCTGAAGAAATATACAAGTTTGGTTGATGGAATTTTACTAGATACAATTGAAAATAAATAAGTACAATGGTGGTCACGATGCAAGTGAACCCACCTACCAAAGCAATCACCTAGAAAGGATGCAGTGTGCAAGAAAGCCGCAAAGAACCTGTAGGGCAAAACCTGCAAGAAACTGTGGCACAACGTGGGTGAGTTGCCAACTCGTGAGTAGAAAACATCACAAAGCAGAAATCGTATGTATGACTCAATCCTAGGTCAAACGATCAATATTATATATATCCCCAATATGATAAAGTCTGAAGCATGATAAGGTGGCAAGGGTAAACAGCTATACATAAGTGTAATACCAAGTGCTCGTGTCAGTGCCTCAGGTAGCAACATATCATAAACATGAGGTGTGATCAATGTAATCATCATGAAAATTAGTGTCAACTAAATCATGAAGTCTAATAGTCTGTGGATATCATCCAACCATGTAATCAATGCCTGTACACATGTGGATCTCGTCCACGGGTCAACCAATGACATAAAACATCATGCATGTAAATATCATAAAGCATATGCATGAAAGTATGAGGATATAAATCAACGTGTTTCCCTCGCGACACATCAAAATCATAGAACCCGAGTGTCTAGCATCGACACTCGAAAACATCATGAAACCTGTGCCCAGTATCGGCACGTAAATCCTTATATATATAGGGCTCCATCAGTCCGGATCGGCCCACGGGCTCCGTCAGTCTAGATCGGCCCATAACATCTCTCAACTTCGGTCGGTATCCTCTGGATATCTGCCAAGCCCAAATACAATCACCGGTAGGTAGTAGTCCCTCTGCCAGGCTTATCGTCTGTATACACAGCATCCCTTTTTTTCCCCGGGGTACCATACCGGGCCCCACCATGTACTCGCACACGGCCCACGACTCCTCCTCGCATGAGGTATATATATATCAGAACCGATAAAACTCATGGTGGACGCACTGAAATATCATATCAAGAGAAACCGGGTTTTTAAACAATACATACTTTCTTTCGAAATAGCCATGGTTCTCAAATCCAGAAATCTCATGAAAACAGCATATCTCAATGCGTATAATCACAAAGCATGATGTATGCGACATATAATAGAAATGTAAACATATCCGTATATCATGCAACGTAAAACAGTAATATGCACATATCGAGGGAAAACCGCTCCTTTAAAATGAATCCAGTTTTAAAATATATCTTGCGGTTCCCAAATCTCCAAAATGTAGCCAGAATCATCTATGTACGCACAAATACGTATGTGCGCAAGTATGGGTGTACAATATGTGTGTGCACAAGTATGTCATACAAGGAGTCATATTCTGATGCAACAATCCTACTGTGTAGTGACATGGCATTTATCGATGATGAAGTGTGTGATCCGGCAAGAAGGTGTACGTGGAACATACGCATCATCGATAATGGTGCTGGTGTCCTGATAGCATGAGTTTAATATAACAATAAACACATTTAAACATGCAATGCGATGCGAATAGCAAGAATATGCGGAAAAATGAATAATAAACATAACAATGAAGAATTTACATCAATATATAAATGTCATACAGTTTTGCCATTAGAAAAACACAAATCGTAGTGTTTAGAAAATAAGGGCTACGCTGTTTTAAGAAAAGATGCGTCTTTTGAAAATATCCGTATAATCCCTTGGCCTGTCTTTAAAATACTCACAATTCGTTAGTTTTGAAATAGGTATGACTCGAGTCTAGTCTAACATCTATAGGTACTACATGACTAAACGAACAGTCTAACCGAAAGGGTAAAGGAAACCAGCTAAATCTGAGTCGATATATATATAAATATAATATTCGGTGATCCCGCCTCAATAGTATCACATACGATACAATATACAATATGACATCCTCGAGTCAAGAGTGCGGATCTATCATCAATATAGCTCGTACGGTAAATTCATCGTACGGCATCCCAAATCTGGGTACGGGTCAAATATCACATTCATCTCATTATTCATCCGATATCCATTATCATCATATCTCATGAACTGGGGTACTGATCTAAGTCTAGTACAAACTGATACCATATATATATATGTGTGCGTGTATGAAAACACACGCCTAAAGGCCCGCTATAAACTCATGTCGTATCTCATAATACGAACAAAACATATCACAGATCTCATGGCACCATGCCCAATCTCATCGACTCATCTCCAAATACCATAACAATCCTCATCATCCATGAGTAGGTAAACATATATATATATATATACACACATAGTCCCATACCTATGTGTGTATATATATATACGTATCCCCATATACGCACAAGTATAACAAAGTAAGCATGTGTGTGTATGCGTGTGGGTATAAACCTATTCTAGGGTTCGTGACTAAGAAGCTATGCTCGTTTACTTCTAATTACCTTAAACTAAACCTTGAACACATAATCATATCTTGATAATCATCCACGTATCATAAACCACATATATATCCATTTATATATATAAGCTATACTACTAACTGCGGGGGTGTTATACGCCATCCACCAGACATCCCCCGTAGATATATATCTACTCACCTCCTCTTGCTTGCCGATGTCGATGTCGACATAATCTTCTTTATCTTCATGAATCCAAGTGGGGGTACCTACATATATACACAATCATAAATGCGTATTAAAATCATATCGGAAAATCAAAACGACATGCTAAAGGCTTATCAGTTAGAACCTATGGACCACGCCTTCAAAACCACCACCAACCCACGATATCATCGTACAAACGTCAAGTGATCGAGGTAAAACACAAATACTAAAATCCAGAATTCAAAATACGAGAAACGAAACCCCGAATCAAAACAGCAACTCTTGAAAATGGTCTCAGATTTTACCCTAGGTCAAATTAGTCAATTTTTCATACAGGAGGGGTCTAGTTTATTGCCATGGAGCAAGAATGAGGGACAACATCAACACCCTGGCCGTAAATTGAGGCCTGGAAGGATTTATTTGCATCCATAGCAAGGTGGATGGGGCTCGGCTCATGGGGTTAGCTTCCTGGGTGCTTGCATGTATCACTGTGTATGCTAAATAATTTTCCGGGTCCCCGAGTGTTAGTAGATTCCATATTCCCTACACAATTTCCGCAAAATACGATATCGGCAGAAATTCAAAGTTCGCGAATTGGGGTTTGTCTCAGGTTTAATCCAATGTAACATCGCTACAGGGGTTGTATGACCTCCACTAACGTCAATTACACTTTACTACACAAGATTTCATCAAACCCTAGCTAGGAATTTCCTACCCTCACTAAGCGTCACTAAAACACCTCTAATCAAACATGGAAGCTAAAGAGAATGAAATACAATGCAAATGGTATAAGAATTACCTCATTTGGCAACTCAAGAAATTTCTTCAGTTGCCCCAAGTGTCTAAAATCAAAACTTGCTTGGTCCAAAGTGTTTTCCATGAGCTTGTGCACATATTTAAGGAAGTAGGGATGGAGTTTTGAAGAAGATTTGATGATGAAGTGAGGGTTTGAAGTGGAGGGGAAAGGGGGTGCTTCCATGAGAGAGGAGGAGGCAAAGATGATGAAGGAAATGAGAAGAGAAGGAATGGCCAAGACCTAGGTTTGACCCCTCATTCTCTCTCTCTCTCTCTCATGCCCATGCTTCTTATAATATTGTTTTCCTTCTTCTTTTCTTTTCTTTTCTTTTCTTTTCCCCTCTCAAATAAAATAACAACTATGATATAAAACATGAAGAAAATCCATGATAAAAATGTAACAAGTGTAAAAAGACTTGTGCATGTCATGTGCACAAAACATGTTTAGTGCCCAATTAGCGATATTCAATCTCGATTAGCATTAAAATAGTGTCAAATAAATCTTAAATTTTCGTAATTTGCTTAATTCACATAAAGCACCCTTATTTCAGTAATTTCCATAATTTTCCAAATTTTTTCCAATTTATCGGTATTTAATTATACCGCCGTATTAAAATATTCAATATAATATTGTTTAATTATAAAAATTCCCAAAAATAATATTTTATTTTTCTGAAATTTTACAATCTTCCCCCTTAAAGAAATTCGGTCCCCGAATTTAAATTTAAACCCCTCGAATAGTAAAACATTTCAGTAAAAAGTCCAAGTCGTCGGGGCTCCGAAATCATCAATACATAAAACGTATCATAGCGCAATGCATGCTCATGAACAATGAGCAGATAACTCGAAAACAAAAGTCCGTCAAGCATCCCGCAATCATCGTAGTCATGGTGAAGACACCAATGTAAAATCTGTAAGTGCACGGCGGCGCCCCGGCCGTCAATCCGACGCCGGAATGCGGAAACGGTGATAAACTTAAATTTTGCGGACTTTGCAAACCGGCACCACCGCTCACTAAACTCCGGATGGTAACCATTAACTAGTCTAAGCTAACTAGAATACGGGTTAGAGATGTACCGACTGATCCGAGTCCTCCGGTCTTCATCTCCACTCCGATCTCCTCGCGGGATCTCCGTCCGTCTCCTCCTCGTCGGAAAGGGCACCACATCGCCTGTAGCTTTTACGGGCTCCCACCTTAATACCGAGGCAACTCGGGCGCGAAGCTGGCGAATCGACGCGTCCAAGATTTGCTGTAGGAAGTGTAGTGTAGAGTGGATGTCTCACTTTGGGGTTTTTTGCCATTTGTAGATGATGGAGGAATCAAGAAGAAAAATGGTGCTTGCATTTTTCTTGGCATGAAAAGAGATCAAGAATGATAAAAACTCTCAAAGATGAAGCTCTCTCCTTCTCTTCTTTTCTTCTCACTCAACCATGGTAAGAACTTATGCATCAAGTGAGAATAATGGTGGAGGAAAATCAATATGAAGCAAGAAGGGAGGTGAGTGTAGGAGATGTAGAAAGGGTGACCACATCAAGAGACAAAGAAACATACACCATGCTTCATACTATTGAACCCATACCCTCACTTTATCACAATCAAATCTCAAAAAGCAAAAGCATGGTTGAAAAGAAATGAAAGCTATCATAATCAATCTTTTACAAGAAAACCCCCTCCACAAATGTTATTTGCACAATTGCAAATAACACCCTCCATCGGAAAAGTCCGGCCGGGAAAGAACAAAGGAAAACCGGCCGGAACGGAATGCAAACTGGCAACTCCAGAAAACTGGTTCCGTAATAAATTACAGGAAAACCCCGATACTGTGCATACACACCCGCATCTGTATTCCGTCCGGATACAAATGCAAAAAGACAAAATCTACACTGTACTAAACTAGGACCGGCTTAAACCAAAGCCGGCTAGTAATATCCGTTCAATCCTGATCCGTGCAATACCGCACGTATCTGATCGAACCCTGCCATAAACCTATACGGCTACTAGTACAAACCGTCCGATCCTGATCCGTGCAATACCGCACGTATCTGATCGGACCCTGCCATATCTCCATACGGCCTCTACAGCGTTTCGCCCGAAACTTGAGTAACTGAATGTGGGGGACTCTAAAGACTCGTCAACACCTTGGTTGTGGATTTAACCACTAGCACGTCAGAGGTATAAGCCAATACGTGACGGGCTACCAGGTACTGACCAAATGGGACGTCGTTGAGGAAGCTCACCCCGACACCCAACTGAGCCTGTCAGTGACAATATCCGTGCAGTCCGGTCCGTTCGTCTATGAGTATCGCATGGCGGGCCTAGGGGGTTGGTAAAAGTCAGACCCCCAAAAGCGGTACAAGTCGTGTCGGAGTGTAGCCCAGAACACCCTGAGATACTACTGGAATACCTACCAGTAAATCTCCTTGCCTTGGCCAAGGACTTTGTGTAATGGCTCTCCTAGACACAGCACGACCTCACCCCCAATACCGGGAGAGACGAACCCCTGAAGATACGCTCACTGCCTCCATGTGGCTCGGGACTGTACCCAACTAAAACCTGTTTGCACGACTCCTTTGAGCCGTGGTAGGGTAGTAATCAAAGTACAGTGGGAACTCACACGAGACAAATGACGATCCCCAGGTCGATGAACTAACCTGCACACATGTCACCAGGTAACTGCCATCTGACGTCTGGTATATGACCAACTAGCATGTTCCCGGCGAGTCCTGTCCGGTGTACTCATAACCCAATGAGCACCTGTATACATCTTAGGTGATCCAACTGACACCAGTGGCTTGTGAGACCGGCCACCGCCCCTCGTCGGGGTCTCGACTGTATACACTAGTCTACTAATGGAGTATCGATGCCCGGTCTCGAAACTCCCACGACTAGGGACCTTTTAAGGATATGCTTGTAGACCCCCAGCTCCCACTTATATGATCGCCCTCATACTGCTGGTGGTCAAGCAAGAATCCTAGGGGCTCTATCAACGTGTAATAGCGACGTGTCATGTCACCTAAAGCAGTACACGATGATAAAGGTAAACCAGATAGCATACTATCATCTCGAGTAAGACTGTCCTACCGGGATAGGTCCTCCCTCAATCATTACAATCACGTACCTGTGACCTAATAATTGACTATGAGGGCACTATCTCCAACAATCTCCCACTTGCACTCAAGGCTAATTATTGCGATGTCGCATACTCACAGCCCGTGTGATACCGAACATCCAACTCCTCTACTATTCAGTCTCACAAAGCTCGTTTGCGGAACTATTGCGTTCGAGGAATAGCCTTAGTGAGTGGATCCGCTTAGTTGTTTCTTTCTATGTCTCTCTATATCTCAAGTTCGCGGAGAAACCCATCTCCCGAAATGAGCAATACCTGTCTTAGAATGTGTCTGGATGTCTGATGGGACATAGCTCATAAATGAACTCCAAATCCAAACTTCTTAGACTGTATCGTCAACTGAACCCAATCAGTATCCTGCGCGCCATGCTTCCCTCAGTATTGCCTTGGATCACCTGTCCAAAATACTGCCCCTCATCAGAAGGAAAACTATAACTCTGACGACCTGCTTGTCGTCCATGTCACCTTCGAAGCCTGGAATGATAACTGTCTCCTAAATGAGGCTGTCGTTATCATATCCCTAGAACATCCACTTTTGTTCTAAAACTGCTTCCGACTGTTTCTCCAGGATTGGATTAATGTCAACTTATTGCATCTAGTGCAAGAACAACATCTGGTGTGGTACTTGACATCTCACGATTGACTCAATTGCCTTAGCAAGTGATCTGCCAATCATGCACGTCCCTCTCCCCTTTAGTCTGTAAGACACCTTTGGAGAGGGTGACTCCATTACCTGCAGGTACACTACCGTGCCAGGAGTCGTCCATCCTAAATACTCTTAGAATGCTGTCAAGTACCCTGATTGGGAAACCACCCAAATCTAGATCTAAAACCATAGATCCAGTAACCAGTATGTCAGATATAAAATCCATTTCCTTTGTGGAGAAACCACTGTGTGACGACCAAAGTATAACCGATCATAGTATAGGAGTTTCTTTTCCTACTTTGTGTATGTCATCCAAATACCATGACATCACATCCTACTACCTTCTCAACAGATCCATCTCATATTCTGATTAAGTCAAACCTATGACTGTCACGTCAGAAATAGATGATCTATCTCCGCTACATCTGCTTAAGTCTATAAATAGACATAAGCTACCTGTCCACCAATGCTTCCGCTGCTCCCACTGACTACGACAACCCTCTGGCAGAGTCATATACACGTACACTTCTAAAACTAGTTTTAGAACGACGCTATACTCATCCTCCCGCCGGGTCTCGTAACCTGGAACAACAGCAATGGCAATTTTGGGTAAACAAGAACTTCCCTGTCACCGTCCTTGAGACCACCGTAGTGCCTCTCGGGTGCCTGAAGTTACCCACCTTATCTGCGGAGTGGCCAATGGAATGTCAAATTAGATTGAATCTTTAGGTTCCTTATCAAATCTTTAGTAATCGTTTGCGGTTCTGGAATCACTTCCAGTTCTACCATACTCCCACTACTGTTTTTCTGAAAAAATCCATTTTTTTATAAAACTGTGGCGAGTCTAGAACAATATCGCTATTGTTCATCCAGATGGTAGAAAGTCAACCCTCGTCATAGCCTGGGTCAACCCACAAACAGCCATTACAGAAACGTGCCTTGAGTTGTCCAGTGTCTGGTTTTAATCATAAACCGGACAACTCCCCGTACCTTAACATCGTTAAGATATGAACTGTTCTATATCCAATATAGAAACAGAGGCACTGATTTAATTGAACCAGATTCAAATCATGCAGCTGTCCCCACCGCATGTCAACTAAATGGAAGAAGGCCGATCAGCGTTACTCAACTTAGGAATACTTCCAATTATGAGTAACCTGAAAGAGAAGCAAGATCTCTTTATCAACTGAATACCATACACAAGTATCTACATCTTCGATCACCTTGAAGAATCCCGATACTTGCTACACCTGGTTCTCTACTCTATTCAAATACCTATAACTCCTCAAAACTTAGACCCTGTGTTTCTACGAAACACATGTCTAAGAACTAGAGAAGTTGAAAGTAAACAGAATATAGTATGAGGACCAACCCCTCTGTCCTAATGGACACTGGACAACATACAATACTCTGTATAAGTCCGCTGAGTCTAACAACTCTTTCACTGTGTGTCGTAGGTTGAAAACTGTACTTATGGTTAAGAAGAATTACACCGCAGTTTAATGCTCCTTACCTAACCATCAACTGATATAGGTAAATGTCATCGACATAATATCAAAAGGTATATCTCACTCTGAAAATAGACGTACAGATATATCAATTTGAAATTGGTGCATAACCGCGGATATTCAAAACCAAATGATTGCCGTCCGGCAAACAACCCAGGTGACTTCCTCAAATATCACCGATTACTTCGAATCCCGATATAATGAGGATGATCACCCAATTCCCAATAACTTACTCCCACTCAGCATCTGTAAAACCATACAGATGTGAGAATCATACCTGGTAAATACATACCCTGGAGTGAGTGTCTAATCGGGAAATCAGTTTTCTTTTAACAGTACACAGTGAAACTGAAACATCGAAATGTCTCGTTGGGGTACCCTGGTATTCCTAGTAATGCCTCTACCATTATCCAGATTCACAACTATAACCGTATAATTCTTTGCCACCTCTCCAAATCCCTTTATATGTCTTTAGTCATTACCTTCTGTACACCCCTTTAGGCCAAATGGTTTTCTTCCTTCCCTACCGTTCGGCACCAGCCTATGGTTTGGAAGAAGACTATCCAAAAAGCATAAAGGGTGTACTGTCCTAATCCTAGGAACACTCGCAATGCGAGAGAAGGTGAAGATAAAAGGCACCTGAATGTACTTTATTCCTATTTCTCCTGAACCAGGATCCATCCCCGAACTGGAACAAGTTCCTTTCGAGTTCGTATATAACCATACGATGGATTATCCAATAAAAATGGGATCTTCGTAGTGATACGGAGTGTCCTGGAGAAATACAAAAGTGATGTGGGAGTGGTAACGAAATATTTGGTTTGGTCGTGAATATCTGTTGCATTTTACTTTGCCCTCTTACTAATCCCTTGCTTTGTCTGAACTTAATACCTTCTGCACACCATTGTTATGCTAATTGGTTTTCTTCATTCCCTACCGGTCGGCACCAGCCTAAGGTTTGGAAGAAGACAATCCAATTTGCGTAATAGGTGTACTACCCCTAAACCAAGGAGTACTCGTAACCTGAGAGAGGGTAAAAAGAAAAGACAACTGAATAATCCTATCCGTTTTCTCCAGAACCGGAAACCATCCTCGAATCCTTTCGAGTTCGTATCTAACCATACGATGGTTTTGTCCAATGGAAGTGGACGTTCGCAGTAATACGGGGTGTCCTGGAGAAAAGGGTAAAAGTAGGAGTGGCAATGAGGTCTGCAACTCTGACAATCCAAAAGCCAGTGTTAAGAAGGTTCGGTCAACTTGGTTACTGAGTCAAAGTCTTAGGGTCGGGTCAATGGTCTCTACCAAAGAGAGAGAGAAAAGAAACACTCAGCGTGCACTCTAACCTAGATCAGAATGGTTACCAATTTATCTAATCTGGAATCCTCCCACTGTACCTCAAATTCTCCTCCAAACCTGAAAGAAGAATTAGTCGGGGTTACCCGAGGAGTAAACCAACTCATCAGTGGGAAATCGGGATCCAACTCTCATCGCATGATAACGTGACGGAATCCGCTCACGGTATCACACTCCAGAAGGTATGCGCATATCTGGCAAGTTTCAGTTCTTTTGAAACTCCCGATGTGAATTTTTACCCCATGCTCTTATGACCTTGACTTTGGCCAACAAATCATAAGTCACATGTCAAGTTCTGCCCGTCATTCTCCAGGTTAATTTGAATCCACCCGTACATACCCTTGACTTTGGCCAACAAGGCAGTACGACTGTTCCAAACCAACGCATCTATCTATGCTGCATATGAATAACCAACAGCTACCAAACACTGTGCCTTGACTTTGGCCAACAAGCACAGCTTGAATACTATTGACTACCCATATGAAACGACGGAGGGCTACGAATGGTTTCTGGCGAAAACCTTTAACGTAATGAACTTGATATCGTTGAAGGAACGGATAGCTTTTTAGAAAATATAGTGACGAAAACCTTTACTAAAGAGGTCACTCCCGGTGAAGGGATCTCGGCTCTTTCCCCGTAGAATGAGGTGCAGGATATTCCAACTGAATACCACGATGCAAAGCAAAAGTAATCGGCTATAGTGAAGTTAATGCCCTGACGCAAACTTCTGTCCAAGGGGTCACTCCCGGTGAAGGGATCTCGGCCCTTGCCTCGTCGACTGAGGAGCAGGATATTCCAAATGAATACCATGATGCAAAACAAAAGTGAACGTCCTTGCAATAACAGCTTTTTGAAAAGTGTTCCAACAACATCAGATTAGGTTTGTTTAACTTGCATTGATCCGAATCAATGCAGTCCCATCAATTGATCACACCACAAAGAACGAAAATATACTGACGTACGTATATGCCATCCGCATTCGCCACTGGGTCCCGTCATCACCCGTTAGGTTAGCTAACTAACGGCAGAGCGGGGACTGGACTAGCGCGGATGAAAAACATATACAACATCTACTAATATATATACCAATATATAGTATTTCGCTCAAGGCGTGAATAAAATACAACATCACAGAAATGTACAGCATCACAGAACAATACAGATATCTGGGATCCCCGGGTTTCACAGAGCCACTACTGAAACCCGACGTTCCCCTGGTCGTGTGGATAGCCTGTGCAATGAAATCCTAGACCCCTACGGGCGCGGCAAGTCACCCGCCAAAACCTGAAGCGAGGCAGCCCCCTTCAGCGCCTTGAATGGACCACCCAGCACTTCACGGAATCCGGTAACTTGGGCACCCCTCTTGGGTCAACCTGTACCCCCTACGAGTGCGGCGAATAGCCCGCCAATCCTAGAGTGAAGCCCCCTCCGTCTCAATGCCATGAGATGCGGGCTTGTTGCCCTCTAGAACCCGGCTATCCGTGCACCCCTCCGCGGGGTAACCCTAGTACAGAAAGTAAAATATACATACACCGGGTACATCGACCGCAACCAGGTCGTGCCCCAAAAGAATAATACAAACAGGCAGTGACGGCAGTCCACAAGTCGGACGCTCGCCCCGCAATATCAAATGTACATAATACAACAAAACAGTACTAGCATTGCATCTAGGCTATCCCCACCGACCAATCCGCAACATCACAGCAAATACATAGAACATCAACGTGAAAGTCACGTTCGCAAATCCGTCTAACCGGGCTATAGCAGTTAGACCGGATTTACCGATCGAGTGACATTCACGGTCGCAGATATAATGTAAATACTGTGAAAAATGTGTTTAAAATTTTCCGATTGATTAAACATTAACAAGTGGGCCCCCAAACAAAACTGTAGCAACCACAGAAAACCTGGGCCCAATTTTAATATTCCAAAAACCACATATATCACTCAGGAACACACTGAAAAAAATTGGGGGGGGTGAACAGTTACATCCGCGGCGGAAGCGCGGCCAAAGCAGGGGTTTGGCCGCCCTTCCGCGGCGGTATGATGAGATCGTTGAACCAAATTTTTACAGTGACCTTAAAATTACCTACACATCACTCTGAGACAACCTGAAAAATTTTTGGACTCAAAAAAAATTCGACAGAAACAGATGTGCAAAAATACGGGTTTTTGGACTTTTTGATCGATCGGAAATGCAAACACATTACACAAAGCTAGACTAAGTTAATGGCGAGGCTCTGATACCACTGTAAGTGCACGGCGGCGCCCCGGCCGTCAATCCGACGCCGGAATGCGGAAACGGTGATAAACTTAAATTTTGCGGACTTTGCAAACCGGCACCACCGCTCACTAAACTCCGGATCGTAACCATTAACTAGTCTAAGCTAACTAGAATACGGGTTAGAGATGTACCGACTGATCCGAGTCCTCCGGTCTTCATCTCCACTCCGATCTCCTCGCGGGATCTCCGTCCGTCTCCTCCTCGTCGGAAAGGGCACCATATCGCCTGTAGCTTTTACGGGCTCCCACCTCAATACCGAGGCAACTCGGGCGCGAAGCTGGCGAATCGACGCGTCCAAGATTTGCTGTAGGAAGTGTAGTGTAGAGTGGATGTCTCACTTTGGGGTTTGTTGCCATTTGTAGATGATGGAGGAATCAAGAAGAAAAATGGTGCTTGCATTTTTCTTGGCATGAAAAGAGATCAAGAATGATAAAAACTCTCAAAGATGAAGCTCTCTCCTTCTCTTCTTTTCTTCTCACTCAACCATGGTAAGAACTTATGCATCAAGTGAGAATAATGGTGGAGGAAAATCAATATGAAGCAAGAAGGGAGGTGAGTGTAGGAGATGTAGAAAGGGTGACCACATCAAGAGACAAAGAAACATACACCATGCTTCATACTATTGAACCCATACCCTCACTTTATCACAATCAAATCTCAAAAAGCAAAAGCATGGTTGAAAAGAAATGAAAGCTATCATAATCAATCTTTTACAAGAAAACCCCCTCCACAAATGTTATTTGCACAATTGCAAATAACACCCTCCATCGGAAAAGTCCGGCCGGGAAAGAACAAAGGAAAACCGGCCGGAACGGAATGCAAACTGGCAACTCCAGAAAACTGGTTCCGTAATAAATTACAGGAAAACCCCGATACTGTGCATACACACCCGCATCTGTATTCCGTCCGGATACAAATGCAAAAAGACAAAATCTACACTGTACTAAACTAGGACCGGCTTAAACCAAAGTCGGCTAGTAATATCCGTTCAATCCTGATCCGTGCAATACCGCACGTATCTGATCGAACCCTGCCATAAACCTATACGGCTACTAGTACAAACCGTCCGATCCTGATCCGTGCAATACCGCACGTATCTGATCGGACCCTGCCATATCTCCATACGGCCTATACAGCGTTTCGCCCGAAACTTGAGTAACTGAATGTGGGGGACTCTAAAGACTCGTCAACACCTTGGTTGTGGATTTAACCACTAGCACGTCAGAGGTATAAGCCAATACGTGACGGGCTACCAGGTACTGACCAAATGGGACGTCGATGAGGAAGCTCACCCCGACACCCAACTGAGCCTGTCAGTGACAATATCCGTGCAGTCCGGTCCGTTCGTCTATGAGTATCGCATGGCGGGCCTAGGGGGTTGGTAAAAGTCAGACCCCCAAAAGCGGTACAAGTCGTGTCGGAGTGGAGCCCAGAACACCCTGAGATACTACTGGAATACCTACCAGTAAATCTCCTTGCCTTGGCCAAGGACTTTGTGTAATGGCTCTCCTAGACACAGCACGACCTCACCCCCAATACCGGGAGAGACGAACCCCTGAAGATACGCTCACTGCCTCCATGTGGCTCGGGACTGTACCCAACTAAAACCTGTTTGCACGACTCCTTTGAGCCATGGTAGGGTAGTAATCAAAGTACAGTGGGAACTCACACGAGACAAATGACGATCCCCAGGTCGATGAACTAACCTGCACACATGTCACCAGGGAACTGCCATCTGACGTCTGGTATATGACCAACTAGCATGTTCCCGGCGAGTCCTGTCCGGTGTACTCATAACCCAATGAGCACCTGTATACATCTTAGGTGATCCAACTGACACCAGTGGCTTGTGAGACCGGCCACCGCCCCTCGTCGGGGTCTCGACTGTATACACTAGTCTACTAATGGAGTATCGATGCCCGGTCTCGAAACTCCCACGACTAGGGACCTTTTAAGGATATGCTTGTAGACCCCCAGCTCCCACTTATATGATCGCCCTCATACTGCTGGTGGTCAAGCAAGAATCCTAGGGGCTCTATCAACGTGTAATAGCGACGTGTCATGTCACCTAAAGCAGTACACGATGATAAAGGTAAACCAGATAGCATACTATCATCTCGAGTAAGACTGTCCTACCGGGATAGGTCCTCCCTCAATCATTACAATCACGTACCTGTGACCTAATAAAGGACTATGAGGGCACTATCTCCAACAAAATCCAATACGAAAACCGACATGATATACATTAAAACCATACATGTAAACATCTGAAGGAATGCATGCCAAACCTTTCACGTTGCTGTGCGATGCGCATAACACTGCACAGTAGCGGACGTCTATTGTAGAAAAATAACTATATATATATACCCTTTGTTTAACATGTAGATCCCGCCATTTTGAAAAATAATTTAGAAGGGTTCCCTTGTTTTAAACGTTTCGTGTCATATCAGACACGCAGGTAAATACTGAGACTATAGCTCTCTTTTTGGAAATCCCTTCAATAACTTGTTAGTTATATGTATGCCCTAGAGGCCATTACTATATATAGGATGTATATTGTAGTGGATGCTTGGACATATATAGGGAGGACTTTCTTGCTCGATATGATAGTATGCTATCTGGTTGATCTTTACCTTAACGTGTTCACTGATTGTCTCTCTGATACATGTTGGTAAAGCCCTTAGGATGTGTACTTGACTACCTGAACTATGATGCGGATCATACTAGTGGGGACATGGTAGTCCATAAGTACATCCTTCAAAGTCCCTAGTCGTGGGTGTATCGAGACGGGGCATCGATATACCAGAGTAGACTAGCGTATACCTTCTCGACCGATATAGATGGGCGATGGATGATCCAATATCCATTGGTGTTTGACATCGGAGATGATATACGGGTGCTCAGTGGAGACTGGGTACACTGGACGGACTCGCCGAGAACTCCCAGATGGTATTATACCTTACGTCAGATGGCAGTTCTCTGGTGACACTGGTACAGAGTAGTCTGTTGACCCGAGATCGTCATAGAGTCTTGTGTGGTTCCCACTGTGCTTTGATTTCCACCTTACCACGTCCAAGAGGGCGTGCAAAACGGTGGTTTTTGGGTACAGTCCCGAGTCACATGGAGGCAATGAGCGATAGGAGGGGATTCGTCTCTCCCGGTATAGGGAGTTGATGTTGCGCTGTGTTCGATTGGCTATAACAGGAAATCCCTGGCCAGGGTTGCTGAGATTTACTGGTAAGTGTTACCAGTAGTTTCTCAAATTGTTATAGACCTCATATCGACACGACTTATCGAGCTATTGGGGTCTGACGTTTACCACCCCAAGGCGAGATATGCGACATATCAGACGATCAGACCGGACTGTACGGTAAGTGTTACTGGTTGGATTCACAGAAGTGTGAGCGGGCTTGCTCGTCGATCTTCTGATCGCTCAATACCCGGGTGGCCGTTACGTATAGCAGACCGCTTGCGGCTTATGGGTGTTTGATATGATCATCACCTGCTGCCGGCGTATTGACGAGTCTTTAGAGTCCTACACAGAGGTTTCCTGGCTCAAGCGAAACGAAATAGGAGCGCATATGAGATATGTGCGGGACCGAGAATAATGCGTGTATGTGATACCGTATTCCATTCTCGCGATGAATGTATCGATTGGTTGTATGCGATATAACCTAATTATCGATTCAAGGATTGATTCGATAAGCCGATACATTGGATACTAGTCGGTGATATGCGATATGACCGGATCGTTAAATCAGGTGTTGATTTAATGATTTAATGTATAATTATATATTTGATATATTACTTTGCATTAACTAATATTGGTTCACTTTAAATGGATTTTCTCACTTGATGTGCACATTGTATATGTGATATACTTTTGTACACTAGTTTGTATCATGTTTGATGATACTTGCTCACTTGGGTTTGTGTAAAGATTAAACCATGGTTATATGAATGGTTAGGGTTTTGATTATTTACTTAGTTATTTATTTATATATTCATTTTGGAAATTATTAAGGATGGTGGCTTATTTTGTTTTTATGTTGAAGCTTCTTGAAGCTTTGAACAAGTCCACCATTCTTATCTCATCCTTAACCCTAACCATTCCAACTAACCTTGGTTTAATCTCTACACTTGACCATGGTTTACATTATGATAAGTATTCATTTTCTTTTCATCTTAATTCTATCATCTTCTTAGAATATGTTAAAAAGTTCTTGAAGCTTTTATGGATTCAGGGGCCCCGTTTTATACAGTAATTCTTAGAATCTTCTACTGAGTTTTCTGCATATTTTTAATTCTCAAAAAGTTCGGATTGTCTAATTTTGTCAGTGTGTTTTTCCTGGTATTTTTAGAATATGTTAAAAAGTTCGACCGGATATAAATACCCACTTTTTCCCCTGCCGGAAAATTTCCAAGTGTTGGATTTTTCCGTGGTTTAAAGACGTTCTGAGTAGTGCAAGTAACTCGATGGTCCCTCTAGAAGACAACAAACCTTAACTCGATTATGTGACCGTCTTGAACTGCCCTTTGAACCTTCGGGTTTGGGGCAGTACGGCGTGCCACATGTGAGGCGTTGGCTTGACCCTTCTACGGCTGGACCGTTGGTACTGAGGCATGAAGTGAATGTCTTTGAACTTATTTCATGAGTTGATTTGTATCGGGAAAACTTGGGTGTTTGAATGTTCGATCGGAAAGTTTAACATTTTCTAATTATCAGGAATGTGATACAATAATTGGAATTCACAAGTAGTTATGAGATAACTGAATGAATGTTA
Source organism: Agapanthus africanus (assembly GCA_030015575.1). Lineage (NCBI taxonomy): Eukaryota > Viridiplantae > Streptophyta > Magnoliopsida > Asparagales > Amaryllidaceae > Agapanthus > Agapanthus africanus. The sequence continues at coordinate 461,863,371 of CM057337.1, read as the reverse complement.
TAAACATAGCACTTTAGTCTCAACTTGATCGGTTGCTACGGAATTTTGATGCGATCAAAAGTCCGTTGCAATCACGTAGCGTACGCGGATACTCGCCGGGTAAACTTAATAGACAGCCTCACTCCATAGCCCCGACCAAGTGACTGTAGGAGAACCCCGTCGCCGAAAGCATCCGTTCGGGTGCTCGCGGTAGCGGTGTTCCGCCTTGGTGCACTTCGTCGACGGTATCGGGGGTGCAGCCGCCTACTAAAGTTTGCAACGAGCATTCGATCAGGATGTCGGGAATCTTGTTGAATTGCCCGACTTGATATTGAAAAGTGTTTTCGATAATGGGACTAAAATGCGGGGTTTATAATTGTTAGGCATGCGATGTCCAAGGAATTCATTTGATTAGGCATGCGATGTCTATGCAGATTGCGGATTCCAACTGTTGTAGTTTTACACTTTCTTTTCTGTGACCGTAAGTGTAATATGTGATATCGCCGTTTTCGTTGCTATATGTCTACGACAATTGGGATGCGCATATTTACTTACGTTGATGACATGTGATGTTATGTGTTGCTGGATATGTTATATTGGATCGTCGTGTTTGAATAGCCGGGGGTTTTTATGTGAGATGAGTGTTTTTCATTTTCATTCATGTAAAAACTTGTATGTAATATTCTTTTATTGGGGCACTTCCAGGTTGCGGAAGATGTCACCATTTGTATATTATTTACTTTTCCGCACTAGGATAGACCCAAGGAGGGGAGCACAAGTAACCGGGTTCTAGGGTCCAGTGGGAGACCAACTCGAGGAGTCGAGTCCGGGTCTTCTAACTCTAGAATTGGTAGGGTTGCTTGCCGCTCTCGTAGGGGTCTAGGGGTGTGGGTTTGGCTATTCATCACGACCGTGGAATCCGTGTTTTATACTGGCTCGTATTGAAAACACGGACGTCCTAGTATATCCAATATTTCATATGATTCTTCTGCTGCGATATCTGTGATGTGATCATGTGATATGTTCTGTGATGGATATTTTATATAGTATATATGATATATTATATAGGCGTTACTTATGTTTTACACCCGCGCTAGCCCTGCCCCGCTCTGCCGTTAGTTACCTAACCTAACGGTGCATGAGGGGACATCGAGGCGAATACGGATGGCATAAGTGTACGTCGTATTTATCTGTGATGTTTAGGTACTTAAATGATGGGACTTCATTAATGTGATTAATGAAAGAAAAAGAAACCTAAGATGTTATAGAATCGAATTTCAAAAATGTACAGAGAGCAATATTAGGGATACGGTTTCGTTTCTTGAAGAAGAAGAAGAAGAAGATGAAGAAGATGATAGAATTATGATAAGTTATTCTTAGCTACAGTTCTTGCTTTGCACAGAGGTATATGTGATATATCCTGCACCTTATTCGATGAGGAAAGGACCGAGATCCCTTCACCGGGAGTGACTCCTTTAGCAATAACTGGCAGATGCTACACACTCGGTTTGTCTTTTGATTGCTTTTAAGAGTTTTTGCTTTGCACAGTGATATATATGATATATCCCGCACCTCATTCGACGAGGAAAGGACCGAAGATCCCTTCACCGAGAGTGACTCCTTTAGCAAAACTAGAAAAGCCTAAAAAACACTCCATTTTAAAATCATTTGATTCTACAACGATATCAAGTTCATTACGCAATAGCTTTTCAGAAAAACCTGTCGTAGCCCTCCGTCATTTCAGATAAGTAGTAGTTAGTATTCGTGCTACGTTTGTTGACTATGTTAAGGTGTAGTGTGCGGTAGCTAATTAGTGCTTATCTGCATAAGCATATGATGCGATTGGATTACGGTAGTCGTGCGACTTTGTTGACTATGATAAGGGTCGTGCGGGTGGGTTTAATTCAATCGGGAAATGACGGGTTGAACTTGACTAGCACTTATGATTTGTTGACTATGTTAAGGTCATATAGCTGCTAGGGGCAAAATATTATCGGGAATTTCAAGTGTTGAAATTTGCAATGAGATTGCATACCTTCTATGAGATAGTTGGATCCCGATACCCGCTGCGAGTAAGAGTTACTCCTGGGAGAGTTTTATACATTACAATTAGCCGATCAAGTAAGTGTCTAGAAATGTGTTAACGAGGTTACGCCTCTGGGAAAACGAGGTTTACATTAATTAGGTCCGTGCGAAAGCACGGGGACCTCCCTCAAAGTACCGACACTGGCCTGGCCGAAAGATTGGCGAACTTGTAGTGTGTAATTAATCCTGGCTAGTCTTTCCTTTTAGGGTTTGAAGGACGATTTGATAAAAAGCAGTGGGAGCCATCCTGATTAGATAAAATAATAACCAATCTGATCTTGCAAGAGCATACGCGGAGTGTTTTCTTCTCTCTCTCTCCAGGTAGCGACCATATCACGCCTTAATCAAGATAATAATACGGAATATTGACCGAACCCGCTTGTTATACTGAGCTGGGGAACGTTGGTCCCGCTCCAACTTATAATTGTTATAAGACAGAGCAGAAAATTGGAGATTATCTGAATTCTCGTGCCGCCCAAACGAAGAGAGTGCATGCTGATGCATCATCTTCGGGTGTGTTCATTACAGAGAACTGTTTCTCAGTATCCTTTACGTCCTGGGTATGTGATACCATATCAGGATCCCAGATATGTAATATGTTACATAGGGCTATAGGAAGGTAGAGAGCTGAGAACAGGTGATAAGTTTCATAAGACAGAAAACGGGGCAAGTGTTGCAGCCAAGTCTGTTGGTCACTGTCACCCTGTATTACCAATACATTGATTCTGAACGAATGTTATTAGATACCGAACCTGATATACAAAATCATATCAGTCTCTTTATTAGTAAAGAAATGATATAATTTTGTATTGTTGGATAATGTTTTGAACATTTCCTATATCAAAAGTTGATCGGTTCATGCACGTTATCTAAAAGCATTCATGTTCTAAATCAAACTACAGTTCTTTAATATACGAAACACACACAAGAGGAAGAGTTCAGAAATGAACGAATCCTTCTTGAGGTATTGTAGACTAGGTCAGATCAATGTGACCCGACTAGCTAGAGTTACATAAAGATGCATATTTAAATTAGTTTGAATTTACATCTTGTGAAACATGCCAGTCATGTCACAGAGATAAGATAACCATAGCTCCGTTTACTGGAAACAGAGAAAGAGTTAATGAACTCCTGGGATGATACATGTTGATGTATGTAGGTCCCCTGTCTACACATGCCAAGAATGGTTCTTTGTACTTCATTACGTTCTCTGATAATCTCTCAAGATTCAGACATATGTTCCTGTTGAAACACAAGTCTGAACCTTTTGAGATATTCACAGAATATAAGTTAGAAGTAGAGAACCAATACGGGTATAAGTATTATGTCCTTTGATGAGATCAAGGAGGAAAATACTTGAGCACGGAAATCCTGGACTATTCTAAAGGAGAATGAGATTCTCTCTCAGCATTACTCCTCCGAATACACCAAAGCACGATGGTATATCGGGGTGGAGCAATCACACCCTATATGATAAGGTGTGCTCTATGATGAGTACTACTGAGTTACCTGTTTCCTTTTTGGGAGTTATGCGCTTGAGAAGCAGCATACCTATTGAATATGGTTCAAATCAAATCAGTTGCTTACCACTTCATATGTGATATGGAATGGGATGAGCCCATGTCTTAAGCTAGTTAAGATTTGGGGTTGTCCGGCCTATGTCTAAAAGCAAAATCCGGACAAGCTCGAGGCAAGGTCTGTAATGTACAACTGGAAAGGATCCAGCTATACAAACTGCAGCTGAAGATTTGGTAGAACCAATGGATTCAATAGTAACCAACGAACTCAGCCTCTCCGCCGATCTAGTAAGGTTCCTCACCCGCCTGAGAGATACTTCGGTTTCTCTATGACAGTGGGAGCGAGGATTGCATCATGAGATGATGACCCAACTAGTTTCGAGATGGCCATCAGGAGTAAGACTCTGTAAGAATGGCTGGATGCTTAGTGATCTGAGATGGAATCCTTATACACCAACAAAGTATGGACTTTGGTTGCGATATTTGAAGGGTTAAATCCCCATCAGGAGCAAGTATATCTTGAGAAGATTACTTGGTGTACTTGGAAAAGTTGACACTTTCAAAGCTAGACTTGATAAAGCTTTTCGTCATCGACCTGGCATGGATAATGATGAAACCTTTTCAAATGGCTATGATTAAGTCCATCCAGATCCTACTTGCCACGGCTACATACCATGACTACGATATCTGGCGGTTGGGTGCCATGACTACTTCTCTAAATGATGTTTTAGAAGAGAGAGTCTATAAGTACACAGCCAGAGGGCTTCGTAGACAGTGGGAGCAGCGGAAACGTGTACAAGCTGCTTTATAGGATAAATCAGGTATCGCGGAGTTGGAACATCTGTTTTGATGAAGTAGTCAAACAGTTTGACAACATCAAAATGGTAGATGAACCTTGTATATACAAAAAGGTAGTAGGGAGTATAGTGACGATCCTCATAGAGTATGTGGATGACATGCTCTTGATAGGGAAGGAGTTTCCTATGCTACGCTCGATCAATCTCCGCTTATCATAATGATTCTCCACATAGGATCAGAGTGATACCTCCTAAATCCTGGGTTTTTGGATCTATGAGATAGATCTAAATGGATGTTAGGATTCTCACTAGCTGTAGTGAGAAGGTATCAATCGACCCTGGGGAGAATCACTGGAATGGTTCCAGGGTGATAAAGACGACTGAATGTCAGTCACAGGCATTGTCTTTACCCTCAGTGGAGGGACGGTATGTTGGAAAAGTTCCAAGCTAGATACCGTGGCATACTAGACGATAAAGGCAGAATACATCGCTACTTGAGATGCTACCAAAGAGGCAGTCTGGATGTATATTTGTTCATAAGATGAACTTAGTTCCTCCCATTGTGTGACAATGGAGTTATGGCTTATGCCAAGGAACGCCCGTCCCATCAGTGATCCAGACATATTCTAAGGCAGTATCACCTGATCATGGAGATAGTTGATCTCCAGGGTGATCGAGGTTAGGAGAGTAGACTCAGAGGACAACACGGCGGATCCACTCACAAAGGCTTTTTCCCAGAGAGAGACTTTTATGGGATGGTTGAGTATGAGATACTGCAACCACTGCTACAGATGGCCCTAGTGCAAGTGGGAGATTGTTAGTTATATGTATGCCGTAGAGGCCCTTACTATACATAGGATGTATATTGTAGTGGATGCTTGGACATATATAGGGAGGACTTTCTTGCTCGACATGATAGTATGCTATCTGGTTGATCTTTACCTTAACGTGTTCACTGATTGTCTCTCTGATTCATGTTGGTAAAGCCCTTAGGATGTGTACTTGACTACCTGAACTATGATGCGGATATTACTAGTGGGGACATGGTAGTCCATAAGTACATCCTTCAAAGTCCCTAGTCGTGGGTGGATCGAGACGGGGCATCGATATACCAGAGTAGACTAGCGTATACCTTCTCGACCCATATAGATGGGCGATGGATGATCCCATATCCATTGGTGTTTGACATCGGAGATGATATACGGGTGCTCAGTGGAGACTGGGTACACTGGACGGACTCGCCGAGAACTCCCAGATGGTATTATACCTTACGTCAGATGGCAGTTCTCTGGTGACACTGGTACAGAGTAGTCTGTTGACCCGAGATCGTCATAGAGTCTTGTGTGGTTCCCACTGTGCTTTGATTTCCACCTTACCATGTCGAAGAGGGCATGCAAAACGGTGGTTTTTGGGTACAGTCCCAAGTCACATGGAAGCAATGAGCGATAGGAGGGGATTCGTCTCTCCTGGTATAGGGAGTTGATGTTGCGCTGTGTTCGATTGGCTATAACAGGAAATCCCTGGCCAGGGTTGCTGAGATTTACTGGTAAGTGTTACCAGTAGTTTCTCAAATTGTTATAGACCTCATATCGACACGACTTATCGAGCTATTGGGGTCTGACGTTTACCACCCTTAGGCGAGATATGCGACATATCAGACGATCAGACTGGACTGTACGGTAAGTGTTACTGGTTGGATTCACAGGAGTGTGAGCGGGCTTGCTCGTCGATCTTCTGATCGCTCAATACCCGGGTGGCCTTTACGTTTAGCAGACCGCTTGCGGCTTGTGGGTGTTTGATATGATCATCACCTGCTGCCGGCGTATTGACGAGTCTTTAGAGTCCTACACAGAGGTTTCCTGGCTCAAGCGAAACGAAATAGGAGCGCATATGAGATATGTGCGGGACCGAGAATAATGCGTGTATGTGATACCGTATTCCATTCTAGCGATGAATGTATCGATTGGTTGTATGCGATATAACATAATTATCGATTCAAGGATTGATTCGATAAGCCGATACATTGGATACTAGTCGGTGATATGCGATATGACCGGATCGTTAAATCAAGTGTTGATTTAATGATTTAATGTATAATTATATATTTAATATATTACTTTGCATTAACTAATATTAGTTCACTTTAAATGGATTTTCTCACTTGATGTGCACATTGTATATGTGATATACTTTTGTACACTAGTTTGTATCGTGTTTGATGATACTTGCTCACTTGGGTTTGTGTAAAGATTAAACCATGGTTATATGAATGGTTAGGGTTTTGATTATTTACTTAGTTATTTATTTATATATTCATTTTGGAAATTATTAAGGATGGTGGCTTATTTTGTTTTTATGTTGAAACTTCTTGAAGCTTTGAACAAGTCCACCATTCTTATCTCATCCTTAACCCTAACCATTCCAACTAACTTTGGTTTAATCTCTACACTTGACCATGGTTTACATTATGATAAGTATTCACTTTCTTTTCTTTTTAAATAACTTATCGTAATATTAGCTTCTTCTCCTTCATCTTCTTCAATGAAGAAAGCTTAACTTCATCAATGGTGATTGATGAAAAAAGGTGAGAAATCCAATTCTAAAGTGAACCCACTTCCTATTTCTTCATCCTCTACCTCTTGCCAAGTAGTATAGGGTGTTTCCTTCACAAGTTATCATGGCTTGGTGAAGGTGGAGCTTGATCTAGTGATGCCTCGACGTAGATCATCTTCGGCGTCGTAGTCGATGACCTAGCCCGCCCATTTCTCCGATGAAGCCGACGCTAGAGCCCGGGATTCCATTTGGACAGCGAGGAGACTTCATTGCGGAGCTATGGAGGCGGAGGACCGGATCTACAAAGGTTGTATTTCCGTTCTTTATTAGTAATGTTGTTTACTAATTATTGTTTACGCCTAATATCTAGTTAACGATCCGTAGTTTAGGGTTTCTCGGCACCGTAAAATTTGAAATTGGCATGGTTGATGCCTTGTGAGACCTCATTAGCGTGCCTAGAAACCCTACATAACTATCAATGCATGCAACATACATCCAGGTACTGTCCTCTGACTAGTCCTGCTCAATACGAAAACATTAGTAAATATCATAAAAAACGTACTGCTCCATAAGAAATCAATCCCAAGATGTGCATATGAATGCTATGTGCGTCTGGTGCGTACGGAAATCAAAGTCCATATATGTGCCATACATGTGCACAAAAACAACATCTAAGTGCAACGGGTGTGCACGAAACACCTGTCAGAGGCAACGTGTGTGCCTGACAGCAAAATCAGGTGCATCTGACATGCACGAAGAATCTCGATTTAGTGCATCTGGCGTGCACCCAAATCGTATCTCATAACATGCGCCCAACATGCGCGAAAATCCAAATCAGGTCCACCCATCGTGCATGAATAAAATCTAAATCATGAAATCCAATATCAAATGCCTAACATGTGTAGAATCCAATCCAAGCGCATCAAATATGCGCAAGAATCCAATCAGGTGCACAAGGTGTACAAAACAAATATCGTGTATCACAATCAAAATCCTTGTCTCAAATGATATCAAATCGTAGTCCAGTGCAACTGCGGTGCACAAATACGTATCAATGCACTGCAAGCATATGTGAACTATACCGAGTGTAAAAACCAAATCGTGTGCGTACCATATGCACAAAATCAACTCAACCGTATAAAATCCATGATGTCATAAATATGTGCAGCAAAGGCACAAAACGATATCAAGTGTAATAACTGTGCACAAATCATAAATCAACACAACGGTGTATAAAGAATATCTCAAGTGTAATAACTATGCACAAAATATAGATACCCAGTAGGTGCAACCTTGGTGCATGAAAACAAATATCATGAAACTCGGTCATCAACACTCAATCATGAGAATAGATCACCCAAAATACAGAAATCAAGTATGGCGGAATAGTCCCGCTCAAGCACATCCTCTAAGAATCTCTGGCCAACTGTCATGGTCACTCATAACATGTCTCGTCGACGATGCCGAACTCTGGCCTGCTGGTGTGCGTAAAATGACCACCCCTGGGTCCAAATCTTCTCATGCATTATTCCAGAAATTTCTTGTCGAGGTCTCTCCCAAATCCCGTCTCTGCCGAACTGCCCGGAAGTTACCACCCTTCACTACATCCGTTTCTTATTCCGGAATGGCTGCATACTCATCGCGACTCCTTCTGGAAGATATATCCATATACAATGCCTCTGCATGCGTATCACATCTCTGATGTCGGTGGAGTGAAACACCATCTCATCAAGATCTCGTACGAACCTTTTACTCCACTTTTCTCTAATGTCGACTGCTTCAAACTCGTCTCATCGTGGGTGCATGGACCATGCTCAAACGGCTATACTCGTATCTGGAGTCTCCCAAGAAATGCATCCCATCACATAGCTGTTAGTTATATGTATGCCCTAGATGCCATTACTGTACATATGATGTATATTGTAATGGATGCTTGGACATATATAGGGAGGACTTTCTTGCTCGACATGATAGTATGCTAAATGGTTGTACTTTATCTTAACATGTACTCTGAATGTCTCTATGTTACATGTTGATAAAGCCTTTAGGATATGTACTCGACTACTGGGACTATGATGAGATCATACTAGTGGGGCCACGGTAGTCGATGAGTACATCCTATAACACCTAGTCGAGGGTGTATCGAGACAGGGCATCGATACACCAGAGTAGACTGGCGTATACGCATCTTGACCCATATGATGGGCGATGGATGATCCTATATCCATCGGTGTTTGACATCAAGGATGGTATACAGGTGCTCAGTGGAGACTGGGTACACTGGACGGACTCGCCGAGAACTCCCAGATGGTATTATACCTCACGTCACATGGCAGTTCTCCGGTGACACTGGTACAGAGTAGTCTGTTGACCCGAGATCATCATAGAGACTTGTGTGATTCCTACTGTGCTTTAATTTCTATCATACCACGTCCAAGAGGGCATGCAAAAAGGTGGCTTTTGGGTACTGTCCCGAATCACATGGAGGCAATGAGCGATAGGAGGGGATTCGTCTCTCCCGGTATAGGGAGTTGATGTTGCGCTGTGTTCGATTGGATATAACTGGAAATCCCTGGCCAGGGTTGTTGAGATTTACTGGTAAATGTTATCAGTAGTTTCTCAAACTGTTATAGACCACATATCGACACGACTTATCAAGCTACTGGGGTCTGACGTTTACCACCCCTAGGCGAGATATGCGATATATCAGACGATGAGACCGGACTGTACGGGAGTGTTACTGATTGGATTCGCAGGAGACTGTACAGGCTTGTTTGTTGATCCTCTGAGCGCTCAATACCTGGGTGACTGTTACGTTTAGCTGACCGCTTCCAGCTTGTGGGTGTTTGATATGATCATCACCTACTGCTGGCGTATTGACGCTTCTTTAGAGTCCTACACAGAGGTTTCTTGACTCAGGCAAAACGGAGTAAGATCACATATGTGATATGTGCGGGACCGAGGATAATGCGATATGAGATACCGTATTCTATTCTCGAGATATTTGATATCAGCCGGGTCATCGGATCAAGTGTTGATTCGATGAATCGGTAAATGAGATATTAGTCGGTTATATGGGATATAGCCGGATTTTCAGATCAAGTGTTGATTCGATAATTTAATGTATAATTATATATTTGATATATTAAATTACATTAACTAATATTAGCTCACTAAAAGATTCTTTTTCTCACTCGGGTAATACATTGATATATATGCGATATATGTTAATTGTATTATTTTATTTTGTTACAATAAATATTATATATGTGATATATAATATTGTAACATGATATGATTATTAATGCAACATGTTTAGTGGAGATTAAACAAGATTAAGGTTTGATTTGGGTTAGTTCATTCATGAACCTTCTAGAAGGTTTCTTTTTGTTTTGTGTTAAGATATTTTCATATGACTCATACTTAACCCAACCCAAACCCTAGCCCTAGTGAAATCTCTACAAAGGTTTAGTTAACCATGGTTGCATTATTCATCATTATCATCTTTTCATTGTTCATCACAAATGAATTATCATCTTCTTCCTTCTTCTTTTTCCATTGAAAAGCTTTCTAGCTTTTTGCAAAGCGATGAAAATGAGTAAGAAACAGAAAATAAATGAGAGAAAAAATCCTACTTAATCATCCTCATCTATCCTTGCCATTAAGATGAGAGTGTTCACTTCATTTATTGAGTGAGGGCTTGTGTTAATGAAACTTCAAGGTAGATCATCTTTGTTATCGAAGATCGGAAGCAAGCTTAAACCTTTCTCTTCGTGGAGCCTCTCGAGAGTCCGGAACTTGATGATCGCAGCGAAAGGACTTCAACACGGAGCTTAAGAAGTGAAGGACCGGATCTACAAAGGTTGTAATCCCTCTCACTTAGTGTTAAAGTGTTTAACATGCTTGTTTTCGCCTAATCTCTAGTTTAAAGATCCGGCTTTAGTTTGTTCGGCACGGCTAATATTTAAATCGGGCATGATTGATGCCTCGTAGACCGTTGTGCGTGTGCCTAGCAACCCTACAATAGCATCCGAATGAAGTCGAACCATTCGATCGATTCGTCAAAACCTCATAATTCTCCAAGAGCTTAACAACTTAGGTAGAGTTTAATAGTATCGAGTACATGCCACAGCACCGGTGGACCATCCGTAGAAGGGAAAACCCAAGCCTCACTAGTAGCATCGCGGAACTGCCGTAAACCCTAAAGTTCAAAGGCTTTCACATGGTCATTATGTCGAGTTAGGGTTTCATTATTCTAGAGGATCTATAGAATTGCTTGCAAGTCTTTCCGAATACTTTAAACTTAGAATATAGGTTTCTGACATTTGATCGCCTCTATCGACTCTCAACGTACCTGCGTGAAGTCGTCTCTAGCCGTAATCAATCTATCTGATGACCTCGTATCGGGGTAAGCCAACGAACCACATGTCCTAGTCATTCATCCTCGGACGACTAGCGACCTTCTATCATATTTCTGAGTATATACTCATGCTGCAGTAGCACCAACATCTAGGGCGATATCTTGTCATTCGCAGCAACAACTGGCTCATTCGTCTGCACACTGAACATTGCCTCGATCCTCATGAATAAGCGATACATCAAACGCTCATGGCGCAAAAACACAATAAAAGGACGCCTCTATGCAATCGTAAGTCTCTGGAATCACGCCGTGGTCAGTCCTCGTCCGTGACGAGCTCTTGCTGATGCAACTCTTGCCGTAGTTCACTCTGCCCGTGCAATCGTGGCAGCAAAACAATAAACCGATACCGATGAGGATTGATCATGAATGAATATAATGCTATACAAGGAAATGTACATCCTAAGGCTTCTTAAGCGGAGTAGAGTATCGTAAGTATGCCGCGGAACATACACACGGTACGTAACTCTCCTTAAGTCACCTACTCCATCAACCAAGATCAACCTACGCGACAAAAGTTCGGGTTTAATACCCCCTCGACTAAGTCTAATTTACGTAAGGTCAAGCCTATGTTCCGAATATATACAAACGCTCTAGGCTCCGCATAGTCAAACATAGACTCGAACCAAGGTTAAGCTAGCGCTCTGATACCAACTTTGTCATGACCCGAAATGGTAAGCGACTAGCACTTGAATTATACGAAGTCTATATGACCCCATCTAATTCAAGTAAGCCAAGAAATCCCAGAAATCTAAACCATTTAAAAAAAGAAGTGAAGGAAAACATGTTTTAAAACAAGGGTTTTTTAAATAAGTAAGCCGAATATGCATTTTTAAAATCTCAAGTCTTTTCTGAAAATTTCGACAGAGTTTCGTTTGTAAAAACTGTCCCCAAACGGGGTACAACATGAATAATATATGCACAATGATAAAAGGCATCCCCAAGCGGGAGCTAGCTCTTCGTCAATCGACGGTCACAACCACGCAAGCAATACAATAAACAATGCCGAAGGGCGAGGATTCAAAACTCAAAAGGAAACTCGAAATCATTAAGAAAAACCATAATACTGCAACGCGCGACTCTAAGGTCGAAAGAATATACAACTGGTTTTCTAAGTCTGAAAAAATATACAAGTTTGGTTGATGGAATTTTACTAGATACAACTGAAAAATAAATAAGTACAATGGTGGTCACGATGCGAGTGAACCCACCTACCAAAGCAATCACTCAGAAAGGAAGCAATGTGCCAGAAAGCCGCAAAGAACCTGTAGGGCAAAACCTGCAAGAAACTGTAGCAAAACGGGGGTTTGCCAACTCGTGAGTAGAAAACATCACAGAGCAGAAATCATATGTATGACTCAATCCTAGGTCAAACGATCAGTAGTATATATATCCTCAATATGATAAAGTCTAAAGCATGATAAGGTGGCGAGGGTAAACAACTATACATAAGCGTAATACCAAGTTCTCGTGTCAGTGCCTCAGGTAGCAACATATCATAAATATGAGGTGTGATCAATGTAATCATCATGAAAATCGGTGTCAACTATATCGTGAAGTCTAATAGTCTGTTGATATCATCCAACCATGTAATCAATGCCTGTACGCATGTGGATCTCGTCCATGGGTTAACCAATGACAGAAAACATCATGCATGTAAATATCATAAAGCATAAGCATGAAAGTATGAGGATATAAATCAACGTGTGTCCCTCGCGACACATCAAAATCATGGAACCTGAGTGTCTAGCATCGACACTCGAAAACATCATGAAACCTGTGCCCAGCATCGGCACGTAAATCCTCATATATATAGGGCTCCGTCAGTCCGGATTGGCCCATAACATCTCTTAACTCCGGCCGGTATCCTCTGGATATCCGCCAAGCCTAAATGCAATCACCGGTAGGAAGTAGTCCCTCTTCCAGGCTCACCGTCTATATACACAGCATCCCTTTCTTACCCCGGGGCACCATACCGGGCCCCACCATGTGTAAGTCGATGTGCAACACCCCACGAGTTGTGGGGAGGCGGAAATTTGAAAAACAATCATGTTTATAAAGCGAACATCAACTAACCGAAGATCGTTGCTAAACAATAATTAACAATAAGCATCGAGTTCTAAGCTACTATGTTCAAAGATTATACCAAACGATTCTAGTCCTTCGTCTTTACGATCTCTATAGCCTCCTTGGATCTCCTCGTCCTCCACGGCTTCCTTTCCGTGATAGACGATCCACCCGAGAACCCTAATCCAAGCTATAACCTCTAAACTTGAGGTTACTTAGTTTCTCTAGTGGCTAATAAAAGAACTAAGATGATGTAGAGATTGGTTATGGAGTGTTTAGTCTTTCCTAATCCTTGTTCTCAACTCATGAGTGGTAGGATTAGGGTTTGGTGAAGGAGAGAGAGCTTGAGGAGAGAGAAGGTGGAGATGATAGTGAGAATAAAAAGCTTCTCACTTGAATATATGATACATAATGAATTATCAAATAATATCAATTAAATGATTATTCACCATGCTTCATTTATTCAAGGAGAGTGATTCATCATGTGAGTCATTAGATCATTAATGATGCATTAATGATGCATTTAATGATATGATGAATCATATGAACGAGTCACTAAAACAATTAATGAAAATGCCACCTCAACCCCTCATGTCACATCCTTCTATAAGCTTCTCGGAAATTACGAGAACGCCCCTCGCATCCGTGAAAACACGGAAAAACATTAGACTGTATAAATCCAATAACCCGATACTAGAATCTGGCTTAAACCAAAGCCGGCTAGTAAAAACTGTCCGAATGTCGTACGTGCGTTTATACACGTATGCGTCCGAACCTTTGTCGTAAAACCATACGACCTCTATATCTTTTCGCCTGGGTTTGGGAAATCTCTGTGTGGGACTCTAAAGACTCGACTACTACGCTGGCAGTGGGTTTAACCACAGACCGCAAGCGGCACTAGTTGTACGTAATGGTCCCCAGGTAGTTGTCGATAAGAAAGCCGATGAGGTAACCCATCCGAAATCCTACTGAGCCTGTCCGTGACAATATCCACGCAGTCCGGTCTGTTCGTCTAAGAGTATCGCATCTTTGGTCTAGGGAGGTGGTGGACGTTAGACCCCTAATAACCGTACAAGTCGTGTCGGTATGGCTCAAGACCATCCGAGAATTTACTGATCAGTCCATCAGTAATTCTCAATCAGCCCTGGCCAGGGACTTATGGTAATGACCAACCGATCACCGTGCGATATCAACTCCCTATACCGGGAGAGACGAATCCCTAACAGTCACTCATTGCCTCCACATGGCCCGGGACTGTGCCCAACTAAAACCTGTTTGCACGACTCCTTTGAGCCGTGGTAGGGTAATAATCAAAGCACAGTGGGAACTCACACGAGACAAATGATGACTTTAAGTCAACGGACTATCTGGACACATGTCACCTGAGAACTGCTATCTGACGTTAGGTATAATACCATCCAGTCAGTTCTCGGCGAGTCCTATCCGGTGTACTCACATCCAGTGAGCATCTGTATACAATCTCAGGTGCACTCCACCAATGGCTGCGGGACCAGTCCATCGCCCCTCCTCAGGGTCTAGATATATATACACTAGTCTACTCCAGAGTATCGATGCCCAGTCTCGATACTCCTGCGATCAGGGACATCTAAGGTGTAGGGTTCCTAGGCACACACTAGATGTCTCACAAGGGATCAAACATGCCCAATTAAAATTTTACAAGTGCCTACAAACCCTAATACGGATCGTTAACTAGATTTATAGGCTATGCGATGCAAGTTAACGACTTTAACTTAAAAGGAAAGGGGCTACAACCTTTGTAGATCCGGTCCACCACTTCCTAAGCTCCGCGATGATGTCCCTCCGCTGTCCAAATCAGATTACGGACTCTAGCATCGGCTTCATCGAAGAAATGGGCGGGCTTGGTCGTCGGCTTCGATGCCGAAGATGATCTACGTCGAGGCATCACTAGATCAAGCTCCCACTTCACCAAGTCATGAAACTTATGAAGAAAACACCCTATACTACTTGGCAAGAGGTAGAGGATGAAGAAATAGGAAGTGGGTTCACTTTAGAATTGGATTTCTCACTCATTTTCACTAGTTGCCATTGATGGTAGCTAGGTTTTCTTCATGTTGAAGATGAAGAAGAAGAAGAAAAGATATATGATAAGTGTTGAATAATATTTTGAAAAATAAAAGAAATACTTATCATATATTAACCTTAGTTGAGTGTAGAGAATAGACCATGGTTAACTTGAATGGTTAGGGTTAAGTATAAGACAAGAATGATGACTTAGTCAAAGCTTCATGAAGCTTCAACTAACAAACAAACCAATCCACCATTCATTTATCCTTTCCAAAATGAAAAAGTAAATAAATAAAAGAATAAATAAGTAATGGATAAACAAAACCCTAATCAATAGTTTAACCATGGTTTAATTCTTTACTCTTAACCAAGTAAGCATGTATCATCAAACATGATACAATCATGTGCACAAAAGTATATCACATATACAACTTGCACATCAAGTGAGAAAAACCTTTTAAAGTGAACTAATACTAGTTAATGCAAAGTAATATATCAAATATATAATTATGCATTAAATCATTAAATCAATACTTGATTTAACGATCCGGTCATATCGCGTATAACCGACTAGTATCCTATGTATCGGCTTATCGAATCAATCTTCGATTCGATAACTAGGTTATATCGCATATAACCTAATCGATACATTCATCGCGAGAATGGAATACGGTATCACATACACGCATTATTCTCGGTCCCGCACATATCTCATATGCGCTCCTATTTCGTTTCACTTGAGCCAGGAAATCTCTGTGTAGGACTCTAAAGACTCGTCAATACGCCGGCAGCAGATGATGATCATATCAAGCACCCACAAGCCGCAAGTGGTCTGCTAAACGTAACGGCCACCCGGGTATTGAGCGATCAGAAGATCGACGAGCAAGCCCGCTCACACTCCTGTGAATCCAACCAGCAACACTTACCGTACAGTCCGGTCTGTTCGTCTGATATGTCGCATATCTCGCCTAGGGGTGGTAAACGTCAGACCCCAGTAGCTCGATAAGTCATGCCGACATGAGGTCCATAACAATCGTGAAACTACTGATAACTCTTACCAGTATATCACTGCAACCCTGGCCAGGGATTTCCTGTTATGGCCAGTCGAGCATAGCGCAACATCAACCCCCAATACCGAGAGAGACGAATCCCCTCCTATCGCTCATTGCCTCCATGTGAATTGGGACTGTACCCAAAAACCACCTGTTTGCATGACTCAGTAGAGCCATGGTAGGGTGGAAATCAAAGCACAGTGGGAGACACACAAGACTCTATGACGATCTCGGGTCAACAGACTAAGCTGTACCATTGTCACCAGAGAACTGCTATCTGACGTGAGGTATCATACCATCTGGGAGTTCTCGGCGAGTCCGTTCAGTGTACTCAGTCTCCACTGAGCACCCGCATACCATCTCCGATGTCAAACACCAATGGATATGGGATCATCCATCGCCCATCACATGGGTCGAGAAGATATACGCTAGTCTACTCTGGAATATCGATGCCCCGTCTCGATATTCTCACGACTAGGAACTTTGAAGGATGTACTCATTGACTACCCAGACCCCAATAGTATGATCTGCATCATAGTCCTGGAAGTCGAGTACACATCCTAAGGGCTTTATCAATAACAGAGAGACAGAAAGTATACATGTTAAGATAAAGAGTAACCAGATAGTGTACTATCATGTCGAGCAAGAAAGTCCTACCTATATATGTCCCAGCATCCACTACAATATGCATCCAATGTACAGTAATGGCCTCTTGGGCATACATATAACTAACAATCTCCCACTTGCACTAGGGCCATCTATAGCAGTAGTTGTAGTATCTAATACTCAACCATCCCCTAAAAGTCTCTCTTTGGGAAAAGGCCTTCGTGAGTGGATCCGCCGTGTTGTCCTCTGAGTCTACTCTCCTAACCTTGATCACCCTGGAGATCAACTATCTCCATGATCAGGTGATGCTGCCTCAGAATATGTCTGGGTCACTGATGGGACCAGGGTTCCAGGGCCAAAGCCTCACTTCCATTGTCACACAATGGTAGGAACCTAGTTCATCTTATGAACCAATATACACCCAAACTACCTCTTTGGTAGTATCTTAAATAGCGATGTTACCAGCTTTTATCGTTTAGTTTGCCACGGTATCTAGCTTGGAACTCTTCCAACATACCGTCCCTTTACTGAGGGTAAAGACAATGCCTGTGACTGACATTCTGTCGTCCTTATCACCTTGGAACACTTCCAGTGATTCTCCCCAGGAACGATTGATACCATCTCACTACATCTAGTGAGAATCCTAGCATCCAATTACATCTATCTCATAGATGAAAACTCAGGATTTAGGAGGTATCACTTTGATCCTATGTGGAGAATAATTGTGATAAGCGGAGATTGATCGAGCGTAGCATAGGAAACTCCTTCCCTATCAAGAGTATGTTATCCACGTACTCTACGAGGATCTTCACAATACTCCCGACTTCCTTTTTGTTTATACAAGGTTCATCTACCATTTTGATGATGTCAAATTCTTTGAATGTCAAATTCTTTGACTAACACATCAAAATAGATGTTCCAACTCCGCGATACCTGCTTTATCCTATAAAGCATCTTGTACACGTTTCCGCTGCTCCCACTGTCTACGAAGCCCTCTGGCTGTGTACTTATAGACATTCTCTTCTAAAACATCATTTAGAAAAGCAGTCATGGCACCCAACCGCCAGATATCGTAGTCATGGTATGTAGCCGTGGCAAGTAGGATCTGGATGGACTTAAGCATAGCCACTTGAAAAGGTTTCATCATTATCCACGCCTGGTCGATGACGAAAAGCTTTAACAAGTCTAGCTTTGAAAGTCTCAACTTTTCCATCTACACCAAGTAATCTTCTCAAGATATACTTGCTCCTGATGGGGATTTAACCCTTCAGATATAGTAGCCAAAGTCCATACTTTGTTGGTGTATAAGGATTCTATCTCAGATCGCTAAGCATCAAGCCATTCTTACAGAGTCCCTACTCTCGATGGCCTGCTCGAAACTAGTTGGGTCATCATCTCATGATGCATTCCTCGCTCCCACTGTCATTGAGAAACCGAGGTATCTCTCAGGCGGATGAGGAACCCTACCAAATCGGCGGAGAGGCTGAGGTTCGTCGGAAACTATTGAATCCTTTTGTTCTGTCAAATCATTAGCAGTTTTGTATAGCTGGAACCTTTCCAGTTCTACAGAACTGTCCTTGCCTCGATCTTGTCCGGATTTTGCTTTAGACATAGGCCGAACAATCCTAAATCTTAACTTACTTAAGAGATAGGCTCTTCCCACACCATATCTCATATGGAGTGGTAGGCACTGATTTGATTCGAACCCTATTCAATAGGTATGCAACTTCATAAGTGCATAACTCCCTAATAGAAAACTCAGTAGTACTTATCATAGAGCGCACCATATCATATAAGGTGTGATTGCTCCGCCCCGATATACCATCGTGCTATGGTGTATACGGAGGAGTAATGCTGAGAGAGAATCTCATTCTCCTTTAGAATAGTCCATGAATTCCATGCACAAGCATTCTCCTCCCTGATCTCATCATAGGATATAATACTTATACCTTTACTTTGATTCTCTACTTCTAACTTATATTCTGTGAATATCTCAAAAGGTTCGGACTTGTGTTTCAACAGGAACATATGTCTGAATCTTGAGAGATCATCAGAGAACGTAATGAAGTAAAAAGAACCGGTCCTGGCAAGTGTAGACAGGAGACCTTACATACATCATCATGTATCAGTCCCAAGAGTTTACTAACTCTTTCTCTGTTTCCAATAAACAGAGCTATGGTCATCTAATCTTTGTGACATGACTGACAAGTTTCACAAGATGTAAATTCAAACTAATTTAAATATGCATCTAAATGTAACTTCAGCTAGCCGGGTCACATTGATATGACCTAGTCTACAATGCCTCAAGAAGAAGTCGTTCATTTCTGAACTCTTCCTCTTGTGTGTGTTCCGTATACTAGGAACTATAGTTTGATTTAGAACATCAATGCTTTTAGATAACGTGCCTGAACCGATCAACTTTTGATATAGGAAATGTTCAAAACATTATCCAACAATACAAAATTTTATTATTTCTTTACTTGTAAAGAGACTGATATGATTTTGTATATCAGGTTCGGTATCTAATAACATTCATTCAGAATCAATGTATTGGTAATACAGGGTGACAGTGACCAACAGACTTGGCTGCAACACTTGCCCCGTTTTCTGTCTCATGAAACTTATCACCCGTTCTCAGTTCTCTACCTAGCTGTAGCCCTATGTAACAGATTACATATCTGGGATCCTGATCCGGTATCAAATACCCAGGACGTAGAGAATACTGAGAAACAGTTCTGTATAATGAACATACCCGAAGATGATGCATCAGTATGCACTTTCTTCGTTGGGGCGGCACGGGAAATCTGGTATTCCCCAATTTCCTGCTCTGTCTTATAACAATTATAAGTTGGAGCGGGACCAACGTTCCCCAGCTCAGTATAATAAGCGGGTTCGGTCAATAATCCGTATTTTTATCTTGATTAAGGCGTGATATGGTCGCTACCTGGAGAGAGAGAAGAAAACACTCTGCGTGCGCTCTGTCAAGATTAGATTGGTTATTATTTTATCTAATCAGGATGGCTCCCACTGTTTTAATCAAATCTTCCTTCAAACCTTAAAAGGAAAGACTAGCCGGGATTAATTACACTCTACAAGTTCTCCAATCTTTCAGCCAGGCCAGTGTCGGTACTTTGAGGGAGGTTCCCCGTGCTTTCGCACGGACCTAATTACAGTAAATCTCGTTTTCCCAGAGGCGTAACCCCGTTGACACCTTTCTAGACACCTACTTGATCGGCTAATTGCAAAGTGCAAAACTCTCCCAGGAGTAACAATTACTCGCAGTGGGTATCAGGATCCAACTATCACATAGAAGGTATGCAATCTCATTGCAAATTTCAACACTTGAAACTCCCGATAAAGATTTTTACCCCTAGGATGACCTTGGCTAAGGTCAACAAATCATAGGTACTAGTCAAGTTCTACCCGTCATTTCGTGATTAATTAGACCCACCCACATGACGCTTGGCTAAGGTCAACAAAGCCACATGACTGTCCTAACTAATCACATCATATGCGGTGTAGGAAGACATCACTTAGCTACCGCACACTACGCCTCGGCTATGGTCGACAAACGTAGCACGAATACTAAGTACTCTACTTCCTAAAATGACGGAGGGTTACGAATGGTTTTTGGGAAAACCTTTAACGCTTTGAACTTGATCTCGTTGCGGAATCAAATGGTTTTTAAATGGAATGTTTTTGAAGCTTTTCTAGTTTTGCTAAAGGGGTCACTCCCGGTGAAGGGATCGTCGGCCCTTTCTTCGTCGAATGAGGTGCGGGATATATCATATATATCACTGTGCAAAGCGGAAACTATAGAAGCGATCAAATGACAAACCGAGTGTGTAGCATCTGCCAGTTATTGCTAAAGGAGTCACTCCCGGTGAAGGGATCTCGGTCCTTTCCTCATCGAATAAGGTGCTGGATGTTCTGTAATGAACACCGCGATGCAAAGCAAGAACTGTAGCTACCTGTTTTATTTTGAAATTGGATTCCACAACATCAATTAGGTTTATTTTCTTTCATTAATCTCATTAATGAATATCCCATCATTTAAGTCCACCTAAGCATCACAGATAAATATAACGTACGCTTATGCCATCCGCATTCGCTTCGATGTCCCGTCTGCACCGTTAGGTTAGGTGACTAACGCCAGAGCGAGGCAGGGCTAGTGCAGGTGTAAAACATAAGCAACGTCTATATAATATATCATATATACTATATATAATATCTGTCACAGAACACCACATGATCACATCACAGATAAATCACAGCAGAAGATACATATGAAATATTGGATATACTAGGACGTCCGTGTTTTCAATACGAGCCAGTATAAAACACGGATTCCACGGTCGTGATGAATAGCCAATCCCACACCCCTAAACCCCTAGGAGAGAGGCAAGCAACCCTACCAATTCTAGGGTTAGGAGACCCGGACTCGACTCCTCGAGATGGTCTCCCACTGGACCCTAGAACCCGGTTACTTGTGCTCCCCTCCTTGGGTCTATCCTAATGCGGAAAAGTAAATAATATACAAATGGAGACATCATCGGCAACCTGGAAGTGCCCCAATAAAAGAATATTACATACAAGTTTTTACATGAATGAAAATGAAAAACACTCATCTCACATATAAACCCCCCGGCTATTCGAACACGACGATCCAATATAACATATCCAGCAACACATAACATCACATGTCATCAACGTAAGTAAACATGCGTATCCCAATTGTCGTTGACATATAGCAATGAAACCGGCGATATCACATATTACACTTACGGTCACAGAAAAGAAAGTGTAAAACGACAACAATTGGAATCCGCTACCGCTTTAGACATCTCATGCCTAATCAAATGAAATACTTAGACATCGCATGCCTAACAATTACAAACCCCGCATTTTAGTCTCAAAATCGAAAACACTTTTCAATATAGAGTCGGGTAATTTAACAAGATTCCCGACATCCTGATCGAATGCTCGTCGTAAACTTTAGTAGGCGGCCGCACCCCCGACGCCGTCGACAAAGTGCACCAAGGCGGAACACCACTGCCGCGAGCACCCGAACGGATGCTTTCGCCGACGGGGTTCTCCTACAGTCACTTGGTCGGGGCTATGGAGTGAGGCTGTCTATTAAGTTTACCCGGCAAGTATCCGCGTACGCTACGTGATTGCGACGGACTTTTGATCACATCAAAATTCCGTGGCAACCGATCAAGTGAGACTAAACCGCTAGATTTATAACATTCATTCAGTTATCTCATAATTGCTTGTGAATTCCAATTATTGTATCACATTCCGGATAAATAGAAAATGTTAAACTTTTCGATCGAACAATCGAACACCCAAGTTTTCCCGATACAGCTCAACACATGAAATAAGTCTAAAAATATTCAGTTCGTGCCTCAGTACCAACGGTCCAGCCGTAGAAGGGTCAAGCCAACGCCTCACATATGGCACACCGTAATGCCCCAAACCCGAAGGTTCAAAGGGCAGTTCAAGACGGTCACATAATCGAGTTAAGGTTTGTTGTCTTCTAGAGGGACCATCGCGTTACTTGCACTACTTAGAACTTCATTAAACTACGGAAAAATCCAACAATTGGAAATTTCCCGGCAGGGGAAAAAGTGGGTATTTATATCCGGTCGAACTTTTTAACATATTCTGAAATTATCCGGAAAAACACACCGACAAAATTAGACAGTCCGATCGAATCTCCGAACCCCCAATACAACCCAGAAAACTCAACTCCAAAGTGAGATTTAAAAATTCCCAGGAAACTCAACAATGCAAGAAAGAAGTTACTGTGCAAAATGTTTTGAATGAAGAGATTAAATGGCCGCGGAACCGCCGCATTAGCCAGGCTAATCCCGCGGTTCCGCCGCGCAATGATCGAATCATGGGTCCCGTTTTGTACAGTAATTCTTAGAATCCCCTGCTGAGTTTTCTGCATATTTTTAATTATCAAAAAACCACGAATTACAAAAATGTACAAAGAGCATTTTTGGGTTTGGGTTTTGGTTCGATCGGACTTCTAATTCCGTCTACGCATCGCCTAAGGCTCTAGCTAGGCTCTGATACCACTGTAGGGCTCCTAGGCACACACTAGAGGTCTCACAAGGGATCAAACATGCCAAATTAAAATTTTACAAGTTCCTACATGTTAGTTGTATGTATGCCCTAGAGGCCAGTATTGCACAGATTATGTATATTATATTGGATGCTTGGACATATATAGAGATGACTTTCTTGCTCGACATGATAGTATGCTATCTGGTTGCTATTTATCTTAACATGTACACTAGTCTCTTTATACTGTCTTATAGTTACATGTTGGTAAAGCCCTTAGGATTTGTACTTGACTACCTGGACTATGATGCAGATCATACTAGTGGGGACATGGTAGTCCATAAGTACATCCTTCAAGGTCCCTAGTCGTGGGTGTATCGAGACGGGGCATCGATATACCAGTGTAGACTAGCGTATATGCTTCTCGACCCATGTGATGGGTGATGGATGATCCCATATCCATTGTTGTTTGACATCAGAGATGGTATACGGGTGCTCAGTGTAGACTGGGTACACTGGACGGACTCGCCGAGAACTCCCAGATAGTATTATAACTCACGTCAGATGGCAGTTCTCAGGTGACACTTGTACAGGTTAGTCTGTAGACCCGAGATCGTCATAGAGTCTTGTGTGATTCCCACTGTGCTTTGATCTCCACCTTACCACGTCCATGAAGGCGTGCAAAACGGTGGTCTTTGGGTACAGTCCCGAGTCACTTGGAGGCAATGAGCGATAGGAGGGGTTTCGTCTCTCCCGGTATTGGGAGTTGATGTTGCGCTGTGCTCGATTGGCCGTAGCAGGGAAGTCCCTGGCCAGGGCTGATCAGAGATTTACTGGTAAGTGTTACCAGTAGTTTCTCGACCCGTTACGAGCCTCACATCGGCACGACTTATCGGGTTATTGGGGTCTGACGTATACCACCCCTAGACTTGATATGCGACGTATCTGACGAAGAGACTTGACTGTATGGTAAGTGTTACTGGTCGGATTCGCAGGAGTGTGAGCGGGCTAGCTCGTTGATCTTCTGATCGCTCAATACCCGGGTGGCCGTTACGTTTAGCAGACCGCTTGCGGCTTGTGGGTGCTTGATATGATCATCATCTGCTACCGGCGTATTGACGAGTCTTTAGAGTCCTACACAGAGGTTTCCTGGCTCAAGCGAAACGAAATAGGAGCGCATATGAGATATGTGCAGGACCGAGAATAATGCGTGTATGTGATACCGCATTTCATTCTCGCGATATATGTTTCGAATGGTTATATTCGATATGACCTAGTTATCGAATCATTGATTCGATAAATCGATACATTGGATTCTAGTCGGTTATGTGCGACATGACCGGATCATTGAATCAAATGTTGATTTAATGATTTAATGCATAATTATATATTTGATATATTGCATTGCATTAACTAGTATTGGTTCACTTTAAACGGATTTTTCTCACTTGATTTGCACATTGTATATGTGATATACTATTGTGCACTTTTATGTATCATGTTTGATGATACTTGACCATATTGTTAAGTGTATGGAATTAAACCATAGTTAACTTGAGATTAGGGTTTTATTTATGCCTTTATTCATTTAATTGTTTATTCATTTATTTGGTTAAATATTTAGAGGAGAATGGTGGCATTTCTTGTTTTATGTTGAAGCTTCAAGAAGCTTTGACTTTGCTAACCATCCTTATCTTCATGCTTAACCCTAACCCTCTAAAGTGACCATGGTTTATTCTCTACACTTAACCCTAGTTTAGTTATGATAAGTATTTGATTTTCTATTTTCTTTTTATCATACTTATCATAACTAGCTCATCTTCTTCTTCTTCTTCAAGCTTGCTACAAAAATGGCAACTTGAGTTAAAGTGAGATAAATCCAATTCTAAAGTGAACCCACCTCCTATTTCTTCACCCTCTACCTCTTGCCAAGTTGTTTTGGGTGTTTACTTCACAAGTTTCACAAGTTTGTGAAGTCGGAGCTTGAGTTTGTGCAACCTCGACGTAGATCGTCTTTGACACAAAGCCGACGACCTATTCCGCTTGTTTTCCCGATGAAGCCGATGACGAGTCGAGGATTCATGATGGACAGCGAGGACATGACCACGTGGAGCTAAGGAGGCGGAAATCCGGATCTACAAAGGTTGTAGCATCTCAACTTTAGTTAAATTGTTAACTAGTTTTCCGTTTCGCCTAAACATCTAGTAAACGATCCATGTTAGGGTTTCTCGGCTTCCATAATTTTTAAAATTGGCATGGTCGATGCCTTGAAAGACTTCATTAGGATGCCTAGGAACCCTACAGTGGTATCAGAGCCTAGCTAGAGCCTTAGGCGAAGTCCAGACGGAGTTTGAAGTCCGAACGAACCCGAAAACCCATTACAAACATGCTCTCTGTACTTTTTATAAAATCGTGGAATTTTTAAGATTAAAAATAACCAAAAAATTCAGCAGGGAATTTAATAAGTTACTGTGAAGCACCTTTGACTAAGTCAACTATTTAGGCGCGGAACCGCGGCCCCCACCACATGATGAGCGGCGGTTCCGCGGCCACTGTACGGATTTAGTAAAAGTGGTTTGCACAGTAATTCATTTTATTTAATGCTGAGTCTTCTGGAAATTTTTAATAATTTTTTCAGAGTTGATTTTTTCAGGGTTGTTTTGGGATTTCATGGACTCGATCGGATTATCAAATTTTGTTTGTGTGGCTTTCCAGATAACTGTAGAATATGTTAAAGAGTTCGACCGGATGTAAATACCCAACTTTTCCCCTGCCGGAAAAATTCCAAGTGTTGGATTTTTCTGTGGTTAAAAGACGTTCGAAGTAGTGCAAGTAACGCGATGGTCCCTCTAGAAGACACAAACCTTAACTCGATTATGTGACCGTCTTGAACTGCCCTTTGAACCTTCGGGTTTGGGGCAGTACGGCGTGCCACATGTGAGGCGTTGGCTTGACCCTTCTACGGCTGGACCGTTGGTACTGAGGCATGAAGTGAATGTCATTGAAACTATTTCATGTGTTGATCGGTGTCGGGAAAACTTGGGTGTTCGAATGTTCGATCGGAAAGTTTAATATATTCTATTTATCCGGAATTGGATACAATAATTGGAATTCACAAACAGTTATGTGATAACTGAATGAATGTTATAAATCTAGCAATTTAGTCCCATATGATATTGAAAAGAGTTTTCGATAATGAGACTAAAATGCGGGATTTATATCTGTTAGGCATGCGATGTCTAAAGAGGTTGCGGATTCCAATTGTTGTAGTTTTACACTTTCTTTTCTGTGACCGTAAGTATAGTATGTTCATATCGCCGGTTTCGTTGCTATACGTCAACGACAATTGGGGTATGCATACTTACTTACGTTGATGACATGTGATGTTATGTGTTGCTGGATATGTTATATTGGATCGTCGTGTTCGAATAGCCGGGGGTTTTTATGTGAGATGAGTGTTTTTCATTTTCATTCATGTAAAAACTTGTATGTATTATTCTTTTATTTGGGGCACTTCCAGGTAGCGGAAGTAGTCACCGTTTGTATATTATTTATTTTTCTGCACTAGGATAGACCCAAGGAGGGGAGCACAAGAAACCGGGTTCTGGGGTCCAGTGGGAGACCAACTCGAGGAGTCGAGTCCGGGTCTCCTAACCCTAGAATTGGCAGGGTTGCTTGCCGCTCTCGTAGGGGTCTAGGGGTGTGGGATTGGCTATTCATCACGACCGTGGAATCCGTGTTTTATACTGGCTCGTATTGAAAACACGGACGTCCTAGTATATCCAATATTTCATATGTTTATTCTGCTGCGATATCTGTGATGTGATTCTGTGATGGATATAGTATATAGTATATATGATATATTATATAGACGTTACTTATGTTTTACACCCGCGCTAGCCCTGCCCTGCTCTGTCGTTAGTTACCTAACCTAACGGTGCACGAGGGGACATCGAGGCGAATGCGGATGGCATAAGTGTACGTCATATCTATCTGTGATGTTTAGGTATTAAATGATGGGACTTCATTAATGTGATTAATGAAAGATAAGAAACCTAAGATGTTGTGGAATCGAATTTTAAAATAAAAAGGGTAGCTACAGTTCTTGCTTTGCATAGCGGTATATATGATATACCCCGCACCTCATTCGACGAGGAAAGGACCGAG
Source organism: Agapanthus africanus (assembly GCA_030015575.1). Lineage (NCBI taxonomy): Eukaryota > Viridiplantae > Streptophyta > Magnoliopsida > Asparagales > Amaryllidaceae > Agapanthus > Agapanthus africanus. Next base: position 461,836,013 of record CM057337.1, on the reverse strand, counting down.
ATCCCTTCACCGGGAGTGACTCCTTTAGCAATAACTGGCAGATGCTACACACTCGGTTTGGTTTTGATTGCTTTTAAGAGTTTTTGCTTTGCACAGTGATATATATGATATATCCCGCACCTCATTCGACGAGGAAAGGACCGAGATCCCTTCGCCGGGAGTGACTCATTTAGCAAAACTAGAAAAGCCTCAAAATCACTCCATTTCAAAACTTCATTTGATTCTACAACGATATCAAGTTCATTATGCTCATGGTTTTATGAAAACCTGCGTAGCCCTCCGTCATTTCAGATAAAGACTATTTAGTATTCGTGCTGCGTTTGTTGACCTCTGTCAAGACGTAGTGTGCGGTAGCTAACTAGTAATTATCTGCAAAGCATGTGATGTGATTGGATTAGGGTAGTCGTGCGACCTTGTTGACCTCTGTCAAGGGTCGTGCGGGTGGGTTTGATTCAATCAAGAAATGACGGGTTGAACTTGACTAGTGCACTATGATTTGTTGACCTCTGTCAAGGTCATGGTACACTAGGGGCAAAATATTATCGGGAATTTCAAGTGTTGAAATTTGCAATGAGATTGCATACCTTCTATGAGATAGTTGGATCCCGATACCCGCTGCGAGTAAGAGTTACTCCTGGGAGAGTTTTATACATTACAATTAGCCGATCAAGTAGGTGTCTAGAAAGGTGTTAACGAGGTTACGCCTCTGGGAAAACGAGGTTTTCATTAATTAGGTTCGTGCGAAAGCACGGGGGACCTCCCTCAAAGTACCGACACTGGCCTGGCTGAAAGATTGGTAAACTTGTAGTGTGTAATTAATCCCGGCTAGTCTTTCCTTTTAGGGTTTGGAGGAAGATTTGATAAAAAGCAGTGGGAGCCATCCTGATTAGATAAGATAATAACCAATCTGATCTTGCACGAGCATACGCTAAAGTGTTTTCTTCTCTCTCTCTCCAGGTAGCGACCATTTCATGCCCTAATAAAGATAATAATATGTATGTATTGACCGAACCCGCATGTTATACTGTGCTGGGGAACGTTGGTTCCGTTCTTTCTTATAAGAGTTATAGGAATGAACAGGAAATAGGGGAATACCAGGATTCCCATGCCACCCGAATGAAGAAAGTACATGTTGATGCATTTTCTTCGGGTGTGTTCGTTACTGAGAACTGTTTCTCTATTTGCTCTACGTCCTGGGTATTGGATACCGGGTCGGGATCCCATATATGTAATCAGTTACATGGGCTAAGGAAAGGTAGAGAACTTGGAGAAGGTGATAAAGACATTAGAGTTGGAAATGGTGCAATTGTTGCAGCTAAGACTGTCGGAGAATATCACCTTGTATTACCAACTGGTAATACATTGGTTCTGAACGAATGCTATTACATGCCGAACCTGATATGCAACATTATATCAGTTTCTTTATTAAGTAAAGAGGGATATAATTTTGTATTACAGGACAATGTTATGAACATTTTCCATAACCAAAAGTTGGTTGGATCAGGCACGTTGTGCAATGGCATTTATGTTCTAAACCAATCAACAGTCCTCAGCATAACAAACACACACAAGAGGAAGAGTTCTGAACTCAACGAATCCTTCTTGTGGCATTGTAGACTGGGTCACATCAATGCGACACGACTGGCTAAGTTGCATAAGGATGGATATTTAAATCCGTTTGAATTTTCATCCTATGACACTTGCCAGTCATGTCTCAAAGGCAAGATGACCAAGACTCCGTTTACGGGACACGGAGAAAGAGCTACCGAACTCTTGGGACTAATACATAGTGATGTATGCGGTCCCATGTCTACACATGCCAGGGATGGTTCTTCGTACTTCATTACATTCACTGACGATCTCTCAAGATACGGACATGTGTACTTGATAAGACACAAGTCTGAAGCTTTTGAGAAATTCAGAGAATATAAACAAGAAGTCGAGAAACAAACCGGAAAAAGTATTAAAATCCTTCGATCTGATCGAGGAGGTGAATACTTGAGCAATGAATTCCTGGACTTCCTAAAAGAGAATGGGATTCTCTCTCAGCTTACTCCTCCTTATACACCACAGCACAACGGTGTATCGGAGCGGAGGAATCGCACCCTATTAGATATGGTGCGCTCTATGATGAGTACAGCTGAGTTACCTATTTCCTTCTGGGGGTATGCGCTTGAGTCAGCGGCATACCTATTGAATCAAGTTCCAACTAAATCTGTACCTACCACACCATATGAGATATGGAGTGGGAAGAGACCATGTCTTAAACGAGTTAAGATATGGGGTTGTCTGGCCTATGTCAAAAGGCAAAATCCAGATAAACTCGAGGCACGGTCAGTTCTATGTAAGTTTGTGGGATATCCTAAACATTCAAATGGATATCTCTTCTACCACAGTGAACAACAAAAAGTGTTTATTGCTCAACATGCCACCTTTTTAGAAAAGGAATTTCTTGCAAAAGAGATTAGTGGCTCTGAGGTAGAACTGGAAGAAGTTCCAGAAACACAAACTATAACTGAATATTTAGTGGAACCAGAAGATTCGGTAGTACCCGACGAACCTCAGCCTCTCCGCCGATCTGGTAGGGTTTCTCGTCCACCTGAGAGATACTACGGTTTTCTCATTGATGGTGGAAGTGAGGATTGCATCATGGAGGATGATGACCCAACTAGCTTCGAGCAGGCCATCACGAGTGGGGACTCAGTGAAATGGCTGGATGCTATGCGGTCCGAGATGGATTCCATGTACACCAACAAAGTATGGACTTTGGAGGTTGCTCCTGAAGGGGTAAAACCCATTGGGAGCAAGTGGATCTTCAAGAAGAAACTTGGTGTAGATGGGAAAGTGGAGACTTTCAAAGCTAGACTTGTAGCAAAGGGTTTTCGTCAAAAACCAGGTGTGGACTATGACGAAACCTTTTCTCCAGTGGCTATGCTTAAATCCATCCGAATCATGCTTGCCATTGCTGCCTTTCATGACTACGAAATCTGGCAAATGGATGTTAAGACCGCCTTTCTAAATGGTGATTTAGAAGAGTGCGTGTACATGACTCAGCCAGAGGGCTTCGTAGACAGTGGGAGCAGCGGGAAGGTGTGCAAGCTGCTTAAATCCATTTATGGATTAAAGCAAGCATCGCGGAGTTGGAACATCTGCTTTGACGTCGTTATCAAAGAGTTTGATTTCGTCAAAAATCCAGATGAACCTTGTATCTACAAGAAGGTGGCAGAGAGTAAGGTTGTCTTCCTCGTATTGTACGTGGACGACATACTCTTGATAGGAAATGATATTCCTATGCTGCAATCGGTCAAGCTCTTCTTATCACAAAGATTCTCAATGAAAGATCTTGGTGATGCCTCTTGCATATTGGGAATCAGGATCTATAGAGATAGATCCAAACGGATTTTGGGATTGTCCCAATCCAGGTACATTGACACCATACTAAAGAGGTTTAGTATGGAAGAGTCCAAGCGTGGGAACATGCCCACGATCTCTGGAGTCACTCTCTCCAAAGAGATGTCTCCCAAGACTGATTTGGAGAGAGCTCGCATGCAAGGGATACCCTATGCTTCGGCAGTAGGCTCTATCATGTATGCTATGCTATGTACCAGACCCGATGTAGCATACTCACTAAGTGTAGTGAGCAGGTATCAAGCTGATCCTGGAGAGAGTCACTGGACAGCTGTGAAGAGCATTCTCAAGTACTTGCGAAGGACTAGAGATATGTTCTTGGTGTATGGTAACGGAGAACTCCAAGTGGAGTCCTTTACCGATTCGAGCTTCCAGAGTGATAAGGACGACTCTAAGTCGCAGTCGGGCTTTGTCTTTACACTCTACGGAGGGGCGGTTAGCTGGAAGAGTTCCAAGCAGGAAACCGTGGCAGACTCGACGATGGAGGCTGAATACATCGCTGCCAACGATGCTGCTAAAGAAGCTGTCTGGATCAAGAAGTTCATTTCTGAACTTGGAGTGGTTCCATCCATTGAGCATCCAATACCTTTGTATTGCGATAACAATGGAGCGGTGGCTTTGGCCAAGGAACCCAGGTCCCATCAGCGGTCCAGGCATATTCTGAGGCGGTATCACCTGATCCGGGAGATAGTTGATCGCCGGGAGATCGAGGTCAGGAGAGTTGACACGAAGAACAACACGGCGGATCCACTCACGAAGGCCATTCCCCAGATACAGTTTGAGAGACTCTTCGGGATGCTCGGTATGAGATACTACAGCAGCTGGCCCTAGTGCAAGTGGGAGATTGTTAGTTGTATGTATGCCCTAGAGGCCAGTATTGTACAGATTATGTATATTATATTGGATGCTTGGACATATATAGAGATGACTTTCTTGCTCGACATGATAGTATGCTATCTGGTTGCTATTTATCTTAACATGTACACTAGTCTCTTTATACTGTCTTATAGTTACATGTTGGTAAAGCCCTTAGGATTTGTACTTGACTACCTGGACTATGATGCAGATCATACTAGTGGGGACATGGTAGTCCATAAGTACATCCTTCAAGGTCCCTAGTCGTGGGTGTATCGAGACGGGGCATCGATATACCAGTGTAGACTAGCGTATATGCTTCTCGACCCATGTGATGGGCGATGGATGATCCCATATCCATTGGTGTTTAACATCAGAGATGGTATACGGGTGCTCAGTGTAGACTGGGTACACTGGACGGACTCGCCGAGAACACCCAGATGGTATTATACCTCACGTCAGATGGCAGTTCTCAGGTGACACTTGTACAGGTTAGTCTGTAGACCCGAGATCGTCATAGAGTCTTGTGTGATTCCCACTGTGCTTTGATCTCCACCTTACCACGTCCATGAGGGCGTGCAAAACGGTGGTCTTTGGGTACAGTCCCGAGTCACATGGAGGCAATGAGCGATAGGAGGGGTTTCGTCTCTCCCGGTATTGGGAGTTGATGTTGCGCTGTGCTCGATTGGCCGTAGCAGGGAAGTCCCTGGCCAGGGCTGATCAGAGATTTACTGGTAAGTGTTACCAGTAGTTTCTCGACCCGTTACGAGCCTCACATCGGCACGACTTATCGGGTTATTGGGGTCTGACGTATACCACCCCTAGACTTGATATGCGACGTATCTGACGAAGAGACTTGACTGTATGGTAAGTGTTACTGGTCGGATTCGCAGGAGTGTGAGCGGGCTAGCTCGTTGATCTTCTGATCGCTCAATACCCGGGTGGCCGTTATGTTTAGCAGACCGCTTGCGGCTTGTGGGTGCTTGATATGATCATCATCTGCTACCGGCGTATTGACGAGTCTTTAGAGTCCTACACAGAGGTTTCCTGGCTCAAGCGAAACGAAATAGGAGCGCATATGAGATATGTGCAGGACCGAGAATAATGCGTGTATATGATACTGCATTTCATTCTCGCGATATATGTTTCGAATGGTTATATTCGATATGACCTAGTTATCGAATCATTGATTCGATAAATCGATACATTGGATTCTAGTCGGTTATGTGCGACATGACCGGATCATTGAATGAAATGTTGATTTAATGATTTAATGCATAATTATATATTTGATATATTGCATTGCATTAACTAGTATTGGTTCACTTTAAACGGATTTTTCTCACTTGATTTGCACATTGTTTATGTGATATACTATTGTGCACTTTTATGTATCATGTTTGATGATACTTGACCATATTGTTAAGTGTATGGAATTAAACCATAGTTAACTTGAGATTAGGGTTTTATTTATGCCTTTATTCATTTAATTGTTTATTCATTTATTTGGATAAAGATTTAGAGGAGAATGGTGGCATTTCTTGTTTTATGTTGAAGCTTCAAGAAGCTTTGACTTTGCTAACCATCCTTATCTTCATGCTTAACCCTAACCCTCTAAAGTGACCATGGTTTATTCTCTACACTTAACCCTAGTTTAGTTATGATAAGTATTTGATTTTCTATTTTCTTTTTATCATACTTATCATAACTAGCTCATCTTCTTCTTCTTCTTCAAGCTTGCTACAAAAATGGCAACTTGAGTTAAAGTGAGATAAATCCAATTCTAAAGTGAACCCACCTCCTATTTCTTCACCCTCTACCTCTTGCCAAGTTGTTTTGGGTGTTTACTTCATAAGTTTCACAAATTTGTGAAGTCGGAGATTGAGTTTGTGCAACCTCGACGTAGATCGTCTTTGACACAAAGCCGACGACCTATTCCGCTTGTTTTCCCGATGAAGCCGATGATCGAGTCGAGGATTCATGATGGACAGCGAGGACATGACCACGTGGAGCTAAGGAGGCGGAAATCCGGATCTACAAAGGTTGTAGCATCTCAACTTTAGTTAAATAGTTAACTAGTTTTCCGTTTCGCCTAAACATCTAGTAAACGATCCATGTTAGGGTTTCTCGGCTTCCATAATTTTTAAAATTGGCATGGTCGATGCCTTGAAAGACTTCATTAGGATGCCTAGGAACCCTACAGCCTACAAACCCTAATACGGATCGTTAACTAGATTTATAGGCTATGCGATGCAAGTTAACGACTTTAACTTAAAAGGAAAGGGGCTACAACCTTTGTAGATCCGGTCCACCACTTCCTAAGCTCCGCGATGATGTCCCTCCGCTGTCCAAATCAGATTCCGGACTCTAGCATCGGCTTCATCGAAGAAATGGGCGGGCTTGGTCGTCGGCTTCGATGCCGAAGATGATCTACGTCGAGGCATCACTAGATCAAGCTCCCACTTCACCAAGTCATGAAACTTGTGAAGAAAACACCCTATACTACTTGGCAAGAGGTAGAGGATGAAGAAATAGGAAGTGGGTTCACTTTAGAATTGGATTTCTCACTCATTTTCACTAGTTGCCATTGATGGTAGCTAGGTTTTCTTCATGTTGAAGATGAAGAAGAAGAAGAAAAGATATATGATAAGTGTTGAATAATATTTTGAAAAATAAAAGAAATACTTATCATATACTAACCTTAGTTGAGTGTAGAGAATAGACCATGGTTAACTTGAATGGTTAGGGCTAAGTATAAGACAAGAATGATGACTTAGTCAAAGCTTCATGAATCTTCAACTAACAAACAAACCAATCCACCATTCATTTATCCTTTCCATAATGAAAAAGTAAATAAATAAAAGAATAAATAAGTAATGGATAAACAAAACCCTAATCATTAGTTTAAACATGGTTTAATTCTTTACTCTTAACCATGTAAGCATGTATCATCAAACATGATACAATCATGTGCACAAAAGTATATCACATATACAACTTGCACATCAAGTAAGAAAAACCTTTTAAAGTGAACTAATACTAGTTAATGCAAAGTAATATATCAAATATATAATTATGCATTAAATCATTAAATCAATACTTGATTTAACGATCCGGTCATATCGCGTATAACCGACTAGTATCCTATGTATCGGCTTATCGAATCAATCTTCGATTCGATAACTAGGTTATATCGCATATAACCTAATCGATACATTCATCACGAGAATGGAATACGGTATCACATACACGCATTATTCTCGGTCCCGCACATATCTCATATGCGCTCCTATTTCATTTCGCTTGAGCCAGGAAACCTCTGTGTAGGACTCTAAAGACTCGTCAATACGCCGGCAGCAGATGATGATCATATCAAGCACCCACAAGCCGCAAGCGGTCTGCTAAACGTAACGGCCACCCGGGTATTGAGCGATCAGAAGATCGATGAGCAAGCCCGCTCACACTCCTGTGAATCCAACCAGCAACACTTACCGTACAGTCCGGTCTGTTCGTCTGATATGTCGCATATCTCGCCTAGGGGTGGTATACGTCAGACCCCAGTAGCTCGATAAGTCATGCCGACGTGAGGTCCATAACAATCGTGAAACTGTAAGTCTACGTTAGCGCCCCGGCAGTCTACAGACGCCAATTGCGGAATAAAACTTTTTAACTTGGCGCTATCGTATACTTTAACCCGGATCTGCCATTATTGCTAAACTAACAAAACAGTAAAGAGTGTAGAAATGTTGTACCGACTGATCCGAGTCCTCCGGTCTTCATCTCCACTCCGATCTCCTCGCGGGATCTCCGTCCGTCTCCTCCTCGTCGGAAAGGGCACCACATCGCCTGTAGCTTTTACGGGCTCCCACCTCAATACCGAGGCAACTCGGGCGCGAAGCTGGCGAATCGACGCGTCCAAGATTTGCTGTAGGAAGTGTAGTGTAGAGGCTACTTGTCTCTTTGGGGTTTGTTGCCTTTGGATGGAGGAATGAAGATTGAACTTTGGAGGGAAATGAATCTTCCAATTTTGCAAGCCAAATGAGATGATCAAAGTGAGGCACAAAAATGAATCTCTCATTTTTCTCTTCTCATCATGAAGTGGCCGGCCATTCTAATCCATGAATAAGGTGGAGGAAAGAATGGATATGTATGATGAAGGGAGGTGAGTGTAGGAGTGAAGAAGGGGTGACCACATCAAGGGACATAAAAACATACAAGCATGCTTCACTTTAATCAAACCATACCCTCATCAAATCACAAAGTCAAAGCAAGCATGGTGCAAAGAAAAGAAAGCTATCATAATCAATATATATGCAATAAAACCCCTCCACAAAAGTAATTTGCAAAACTGCAAATTACCCCCTCCATCGGAAAAGTCCGGCCGGGAAAGAACAAAGGAAAAACCGGCCGGAACGGAATGCAAACTGGCAACTCCAGAAAACTGGTCCCGTAATAAATTACAGGAAAACCCCGATACTGTGCATACACACCCGCATCTGTATTCCGTCCGGATACAAATGCAAAGAAACAAAATCTACACTGTACTAAACTAGGACCGGCTTAAACCAAAGCCGGCTAGTAATATCCGTTCGATCCTGATCCGTGCAATACCGCACGTATCTGATCGAACCCTGCCATATACCTATACGGCTACTAGTACAAACCGTCCGATCCTGATCCGTGCAATACCGCACGTATCTGATCGGACCCTGCCATATCTCCATACGGCCTCTACAGCGTTTCGCCCGAAAACTGAGTAACTGAAAGTGTGGTGGACTCTAATGACTCGTCAATACTATGGCTGTGGATTTAACCACTAGCCCGTCAGAGGTATAAGCCAATACGTAATGGGCCACCAGCTATTGACTAAAAGGGACGTCGATGAGCGAACTCATCCTGACACCCTACTGAGCCTGTCAGTGACAATATCCGTGCAGTCCGGTCCGTTCGTCTATGAGTATCGCATGGCGGGCCTAGGGGGTTGGTAAAAGTCAGACCCCCAAAAGCGGTACAAGTCGTGTCGGAGTGTAGCCCAGAACACCCTGAGATACTACTGGAATACCTACCAGTAAATCTCCTGTCTTGGCCAAGGACTTCGTGTAATGGCTCTCCTAGACACAGCGCGACCTCACCCCCAATACCGGGAGAGACGAAACCCCCGAAGATCCGCTCACTGCCTCCATGTGGCTCGGGACTGTACCCAACTAAAACCTGTTTGCACGACTCCTTTGAGCCGTGGTAGGGTAGTAATCAAAGTACAGTGGGAACTCACACGAGACAAATGACGATCCCCAGGTCGATGAACTAACCTGTACACATGTCACCTGGGAACTGCTATCTGACGTCAGGTATAAGACCAACTAGCATGTTCCCGGCGAGTCCTGTCCGGTGTACTCATAACCCAATGAGCACCTGTATACATCTTAGGTGATCCAACTGACACCAGTGGCTTGTGAGACCGGCCACCGCCCCTCGTCGGGGTCTCGACTGTATACACTAGTCTACTCTGGAGAATCGATGCCCTGTCTCGAAACTCCCACGACTAGGGACCTTTTAAGGATGTGCTTGTAGACTCCATCTCTCACGTATATGATCGCCCTCATACTGCCGGTAGTCAAGCAAGAATCCCAGGGGCTCTATCAACGTGCAATAGTGACATGTCATGTCACCTAAAGCAGTACACGATGATAAAGGTAAACCTGATAGCATACTATCATCTCGAGTAAGACTGTTCTACCGGGATAGGTCCTCCCTCAATCATTGCAATCACGTGCCTGTGATCCAATAATTGACTCTGAGGGCACTATCTCCAACAATCTCCCACTTGCACTCAAGGCTAATTATTGCGATGTCGCATACTCACAGCCCGTGTGATACCGAACACCCAACTCCTCTACTAGTCAGTCGCACAAAACCTGTTTGTGAAACTATTGCGTTCGAGGAATAGCCTCAGTGAGTGGATCCGCTCTGAAGTTTCTTTCTATATCTCTCTAAATCTCAAGTTCGCGGAGAATGCCATCTCCCGAAATGAGCAATACCTGTTTTAGAGTGTCTGGATGTCTGATGGGACCGAGTTCATAAATGAACTCCAAATCCAAACTTCTTAGACTGTATCGTCAACTGAACTTAATCAGTATCCTACGCCATGCCTCCCTCAGTATTGCCTTGGACCACCTGTCCAAAATACTGCCCCTCGTCAGAGGGAAAACTATAACTCTGACAACCTCCTTGTCGTCCAGGTCACCTTGGAAGCCTGGAATGATAACTGTTTCCCGAATGGGGCTTTCGCTATCATATCCCTAGAACAGCCACTTATGTTCTAAAACTGCTTCCGACTGTTTCTCCAGGATTGGATTAATGTCAACTTATTGCATCTAGTGCAAGAACAACATCTGGTGTGGTACTTGACATCTCACGATTGATTCAATTGCCTGAGCAAGTGATCTGCCAATCATGCACGTCCCTCTCCCCTTTAGTCTGTAGGACACCTTTAGAGAGGGTGACTCCATTACCTGCAGGTACACTACCGTGCCAGGAGTCGTCCATCCTAAATACTCTTAGGATGCTGTCAAGTACCACGATTGGGAAACCACCCAAATCTAGATCTAAAACCATAGATCCAGTAACCAGTATGTCAGATATAAAATCCATTTCCTTTGTGGAGAAAACACTGTGTGACGACCAAAGAATAACCGATTGTAGTATAGGAGTTTCCTTTCCTACTTTGTGTATGTCATCCAAAACCCGGATATCACACCCTACTACCTTCTCAACAGATCCATCCCCTATTCTGATGACGTCAAACCCATGACTGTCACATCAGAAATAGATGATCTATCTCCGCTATATCTGCTTTAGTCTATAAATAGACATAAGCCTGATGTCCACCAATGCTTCCGCTGCTCCCACTGACTACGACAACCCTCTGGCAGAGTCATATAGATGTGCACTTCTAAAGCTAGTTTAGAATGACGCTATACTCATCCTCCTGCCGGGTCTCGCAGCCTGGAACAACAGCAATGGCAAGTGTGGGTAATCAAGAACTTTCCTGTCACCGTCCTTGAGGCTACCGTAGTACCTCTCGGGTGCCTGAAGTTACCCACCTTATCTGCGGAGTGGCCAATGGAATGTCAAATCAGATTGAATCTTTAGGTTCCTTATCAAATCTCCAGTAATCGTTTGCGGTTCTGGAATCGCTTCCAGTTCTACCATACTCCCACTACTGTTTTCTGAAAAATAACCATTTCTTTTAAAATGTGGCGAGTTAAGAACAATATCACTATTGATCTTCCAGATGGTAGAAAGTCAACCCTCGTCATAGCCTGGGTCAACCCACAAACAGCCATTACAGAAACATGCCTTGAGTTATCCAGAGTCTGGTTTTAATCATAAGCCGGACAACTCCCCGTACCTTAACAATGTTAAGATATGAACTGTACTATATCCAATATAGAACCAGAGGCACTGATTTAATTGAACCAGATTCAAATCATGCAGCTGTCTCCAGTGCACGTCAACTAAATGGAGAGAGGCCGATCAGCGTTACTCAACTTAGGAATGCTTCCAATTATGAGTAACCCGAAAGAGAAGCAAGTTCTCTTAATCATTACTATCAACTGAATACCATACACAAGTATCTACATCTTCGATCACTATGAAGAATCCCGATACTTGCAATACCTGGTTCTCTACTCTATTCAAATACCTATAACTCCTCAAAACTTAGACCCTGTGTTTCCACGAAGCACATGTCTAAGAACTAGAGAAGTTAAAAGTAAACAGAATATAGTCTGAGGACCAACCCCTCTGTCTTAATGGACACTGGACAACATACAATACTCTGTATAAGTCCGCTGAGTCTAACAACTCTTTCACTGTGTGTCGTAGGTTGAAAACTGTATTTATAGTTAAGAAGAATTACACCGCTGTTTAATGCTCCTTACCTAACCATCCATTGATATAGGTAAATGTCATCGACATAATATCAAAAAGGTATATCTCACTCTATTCAAATAGACGTACAGATATATCAATTTGAAATTGGTGCATAACAGCGGATATTCAAAACCAAACATTTGCCGACCGGCAAACAGCCCAGGTGACTTCCTCAAATATCACTGATTACAACGAATCCCGATATAATGAGGATGATCACCTAATTCCCAATAACCTACTCCCACTCATCATCTGTAAAACCATACAGATGTGAGAATCATACCTGGTAAATACATACCCTGGAGCAAGTGTCTAATCGGGAAATTAGTTTTCATTTAACAGTACACAGTGAACTGAAACATTGAAATGTTTCGATGGGGTATCCTGGTATTCTTAGTAATGCCTCTACCATTATCCAGATTCACAACTATAACCGTATAATTCTTTGCCACCTCTCCAAAACCCTTTATATATCTTTAGTCATTACCTTCTGCACACCCCCTTAGGCCAAATGGTTTTCTTCCTTCCCTACCGTTCGGCACCAGCCTATGGTTTGGAAGAAGACTATCCAATAAGCATAATGGGTGTACTGTCCTAGTCCTAGGAGCACTCGCAATGCGAGAGAAGGTGAAAACAAAAGACAACCGAATAAACCTTATTCCTATTTCTCCTGGACCAGAATCCATCCCCGAACTGGAACAAGTTCCTTTCGAGTTCGTATATAACCATACGATGGAGTATCCAATAAACTGTGGATCTTCGTAGTGATACGGAGTGTCCTGGAGAAATACAAAGGTGATTTAGGATTGGCGAAGAAATACTTGGTTTGGTCGTGAATAGCAGTCGCAATTTACTTTGCCCTCTTACTAATCCCTTGCTTTGTCTTAATCTTAATACCTTCTGTACACCGTTTAGGCTAACTGGTTTTCTTCATTCCCTACCGGTCGGCACCAGCCTAAGGTTTGGAAGAAAACTATCCAATTTTCATAATAGGTGTACTACTCCTAAACTAAGGAGTACTCGCAACCTGAGAGAGGGTGAAAAGAAAAGACAACTGAATAATCCTATCCGTTTTCTCCAGTACCAGAAACCATCCTCGAATCCCTTCGAGTTCGTATCTAACCATACGATGGTTTTGTCCAATGGAAGTGGACGTTCGCAGTAATACGGGGTGTCCTGGAGAAAAGGGTAAAAGTAGGAGTGGCAATGAGGTCTGCAACTCTGACAATCCAAAAGCCTGTGTTAAGAAGGTTCGGTCAATTTGGTCACTGAGTCATAGTCTTAGGGTCGGGTCAATGGTCGCTGCCAGAGAGAGAGAAAAGAAACACTCAGCGTGCACTCTAACCAAGATCAGAATGGTTACCAATTTATCTAATCTGGAAACCTCCCACTGTACCTCAAATTCTCCTCCAAACCTGAAAGAAGAATTAGTCGGGGTCACCCGAGGAGTAAACCAACTCATCAGTGGGAATCGGGATCCAACTATCATCGCATGACAACGTGACGGAATCCGCTCACGGTATCACACTCCAGAAGGTATGCGCATATCTGGCAAGTTTCAGTTCTTTTGAAACTCCCGATGTGGATTTTTTTTACCCCATGCTCTTATGACCTTGACTTTGGCCAACAAATCATAAGTCACATGTCAAGTTCTGCCCGTCATTCTCCAGGTTAATTTGAATCCACCCGTACATACCCTTGACTTTGGCCAACAAGGCAGTACGACTGTTCCAAACCAACGCATCTATCTATGCTGCATATGAATACCCAACAGCTACCAAACACTGTGCCTTGACTTTGGCCAACAAACACAGCTTGAATACTATTGACTACCCATATGAAACGACGGAGGGCTACGAATGGTTTCTGGCGAAAACCTTTAACGTAATGAACTTGATATCGTTGAAGGAACGGATAGCTTTTTAGAAAATATAGTGACGAAAACCTTTACTAAAGAGGTCATTCCCGGTGAAGGGATCTCGGCTCTTTCCCCGTAGAATGAGGTGCAGGATATTCCAACTGAATACCACGATGCAAAGCAAAAGTAATCGGCTATAGTGAAGTTAATGCCCTGACGCTAACTTCTGTCCAAGGGGTCACTCCCGGTGAAGGGATCTCGGCCCTTGCCTCGTCGACTGAGGAGCAGGATATTCCAAATGAATACCACGATGCAAAACAAAAGTGAACGTCCTTGCAATAACAGCTTTTTGAAAAGTGTTCCAACAACATCAGAATAGGTTTGTTTAACTTGCATTGATCCGAATCAATGCAGTCCCATCAATTGATCACACCACAAAGAACGAAAATATACTGACGTACGTATATGCCATCCGCATTCGCCACTGGGTCCCGTCATCACCCGTTAGGTTAGCTTACTAACGGCAGAGCGGGGACTGGACTAGCGCGGATGAAAAACATATACAACATCTACTAATATATATACCAATATATAGTATTTCGCTCAAGGCGTGAATAAAATGCAACATCACAGAAATGTACAGCATCACAGAACAATACAGATATCTGGGATCCCCGGGTTTCACAGAGCCACTACTGAAACCCGACGTTCCCCTGGTCGTGTGGATAGCCTGTGCAATGAAAACCTAGACCCCTACGGGCGCGGCAAGTCACCCGCCAAAACCTGAAGCGAGGCAGCCCCCTTCAGCGCCGTGAATGGACCACCCAGCACTTCACGGAATCCGGTAACTTGGGCACCCCTCCTGGGTCAACCTGTACCCCCTACGAGTGCGGCGAATAGCCCGCCAATTCCAGACTGAAGCCCCCTCCGTCTCAATGCCATGAGATGCGGGCTTGTTGCCCTCCAGAACCCGGCTATCCGTGCACCCCTCCGCGGGGTAACCCTAGTACAGAAAGTAAAATATACATACACCGGGTACATCGACCGCAACCAGGTCGTGCCCCAAAAGAATAATACAATCAGGCAGTGACGGCAGTCCACATGTCGGACGCTCGCCCCGCAATATCAAATGTACATAATACACTCAAACTGTACTAGCATTGCATCCAGGCTATCCCCCACGACCGATCCGCAACATCACAGCAAATACATAGAACATCAACGTGAAAGTCACGTTCGCAAATCCGTCTAACCGGGCTATAGCAGTTAGACCGGATTTACCGATCGAGTGACATTCACGGTCGCAGATATAATGTAAATACTGTGAAAACTAACGTGTTTAAATTTCGATCGACAAAATATCAAGAAGTGGGCCCCACGACTTACTGGTGAACAGTAACAAAATCTGGGCAAAAACGATATATATCAAAAACCCCAAAATCCAACCAAGAACCAACTGACAAAATTTGGGAGCACGTGCTCCCCACGTGGCCGCGGTTGCGCGGCAAAACCATGGTTTTGGCCGCGCTTCCGCGGCAACTTGGAGGGATCACGACCCCAAATTTTGTCGTGACTCTTAAAAGTTCCTGCTCTGATTTTTAAGACATCCAGAAATAATTTTTGAGACCGTTTAAAAACAACAGAAACTGTCGGCTTGGATTTTTGCAGTTTTCGATTTCCGGTCGGATCGAAGTTTTAAACGCGTTAGCACAAGTTAGCATAGCAAAATGGTGAGGCTCTGATACCACTGTAAGTCTACGTTAGCGCCCCGGCAGTCTACAGACGCCAATTGCGGAATAAAACTTTTTAACTTGGCGCTATCGTATACTTTAACCCGGATCTGCCATTATTGCTAAACTAACAAAACAGTAAAGAGTGTAGAAATGTTGTACCGACTGATCCGAGTCCTCCGGTCTTCATCTCCACTCCGATCTCCTCGCGGGATCTCCGTCCGTCTCCTCCTCGTCGGAAAGGGCACCACATCGCCTGTAGCTTTTACGGGCTCCCACCTCAATACCGAGGCAACTCGGGCGCGAAGCTGGCGAATCGACGCGTCCAAGATTTGCTGTAGGAAGTGTAGTGTAGAGGCTACTTGTCTCTTTGGGGTTTGTTGCCTTTGGATGGAGGAATGAAGATTGAACTTTGGAGGGAAATGAATCTACCAATTTTGCAAGCCAAATGAGATGATCAAAGTGAGGCACAAAAATGAATCTCTCATTTTTCTCTTCTCATCATGAAGTGGCCGGCCATTCTAATCCATGAATAAGGTGGAGGAAAGAATGGATATGTATGATGAAGGGAGGTGAGTGTAGGAGTGAAGAAGGGGTGACCACATCAAGGGACATAAAAACATACAAGCATGCTTCACTTTAATCAAACCATACCCTCATCAAATCACAAGTCAAAGCAAGCATGGTGCAAAGAAAAGAAAGCTATCATAATCAATATATATGCAATAAAACCCCTCCACAAAAGTAATTTGCAAAACTGCAAATTACCCCCTCCATCGGAAAAGTCCGGCCGGGAAAGAACAAAGGAAAAACCGGCCGGAACGGAATGCAAACTGGCAACTCCAGAAAACTGGTCCCGTAATAAATTACAGGAAAACCCCGATACTGTGCATACACACCCGCATCTGTATTCCGTCCGGATACAAATGCAAAGAAACAAAATCTACACTGTACTAAACTAGGACCGGCTTAAACCAAAGCCGGCTAGTAATATCCGTTCGATCCTGATCCGTGCAATACCGCACGTATCTGATCGAACCCTGCCATATACCTATACGGCTACTAGTACAAACCGTCCGATCCTGATCCGTGCAATACCGCACGTATCTGATCGGACCCTGCCATATCTCCATACGGCCTCTACAGCGTTTCGCCCGAAAACTGAGTAACTGAAAGTGTGGTGGACTCTAATGACTCGTCAATACTATGGCTGTGGATTTAACCACTAGCCCGTCAGAGGTATAAGCCAATACGTAATGGGCCACCAGCTATTGACTAAAAGGGACGTCGATGAGCGAACTCATCCTGACACCCTACTGAGCCTGTCAGTGACAATATCCGTGCAGTCCGGTCCGTTCGTCTATGAGTATCGCATGGCGGGCCTAGGGGGTTGGTAAAAGTCAGACCCCCAAAAGCGGTACAAGTCGTGTCGGAGTGTAGCCCAGAACACCCTGAGATACTACTGGAATACCTACCAGTAAATCTCCTGCCTTGGCCAAGGACTTCGTGTAATGGCTCTCCTAGACACAGCGCGACCTCACCCCCAATACCGGGAGAGACGAAACCCCCGAAGATCCGCTCACTGCCTCCATGTGGCTCGGGACTGTACCCAACTAAAACCTGTTTGCACGACTCCTTTGAGCCGTGGTAGGGTAGTAATCAAAGTACAGTGGGAACTCACACGAGACAAATGACGATCCCCAGGTCGATGAACTAACCTGTACACATGTCACCTGGGAACTGCTATCTGACGTCAGGTATAAGACCAACTAGCATGTTCCCGGCGAGTCCTGTCCGGTGTACTCATAACCCAATGAGCACCTGTATACATCTTAGGTGATCCAACTGACACCAGTGGCTTGTGAGACCGGCCACCGCCCCTCGTCGGGGTCTCGACTGTATACACTAGTCTACTCTGGAGAATCGATGCCCTGTCTCGAAACTCCCACGACTAGGGACCTTTTAAGGATGTGCTTGTAGACTCCAGCTCTCACGTATATGATCGCCCTCATACTGCCGGTAGTCAAGCAAGAATCCCAGGGGCTCTATCAACGTGCAATAGTGACATGTCATGTCACCTAAAGCAGTACACGATGATAAAGGTAAACCTGATAGCATACTATCATCTCGAGTAAGACTGTTCTACCGGGATAGGTCCTCCCTCAATCATTGCAATCACGTGCCTGTGATCCAATAATTGACTCTGAGGGCACTATCTCCAACAGAAACTACTGATAACTCTTACCAGTATATCACTGCAACCCTGGCCAGGGATTTCCTGTTATGGCCAGTCGAGCATAGCGCAACATCAACCCCCGATACCGGGAGAGACGAATCCCCTCCTATCGCTCATTGCCTCCATGTGAATCGGGACTGTACCCAAAAACCACCTGTTTGCACGACTCAATAGAGCCGTGGTAGGGTGGAAATCAAAGCACAGTGGGAGACACACAAGACTCTATGACGATCTCGGGTCAACAGACTAAGCTGTACCAGTGTCACCAGAGAACTGCCATCTGACGTGAGGTATCATACCATTTGGGAGTTCTCGGCGAGTCCGTTCAGTGTACTCAGTCTCCACTGAGCACCCGCATACCATCTCCGATGTCAAACACCAATGGATATGGGATCATCCATCGTCCATCACATGGGTCGAGAAGATATACGCTAGTCTACTCTGGAATATCGATGCCCCGTCTCGATATTCCCACGACTAGGAACATTGAAGGATGTACTCATTGACTACCCAGACCCCACTAGTATGATCTGCATCATAGTCCTGGAAGTCGAGTACACATCCTAAGGGCTTTATCAACATGTAACAGAGAGACAGAAAGTATACTTGTTAAGATAAAGATTAACCAGATAGTGTACTATCATGTCGAGCAAGAAAGTCCTACCTATATATGTCCCAGCATCCACTACAATATACATCCAATGTACAGTAATGGCCACTAGGGCATACATATAACTAACATAAGGATGTCACGACCCAAAGTTTGGCCCGTGACTGGCAGTTAACCACGTAACGTCTACAGGCGTAACGCGACTAAGTCAACCGAAAACCCAGAAATCAAACCAGTGAAAGTATAGAGTGTTATGAGTTTTAAATGAAAGCACTTACTAACAAGTTAAGAAATCTAAGTAAACAATCACCAAGATGGCAATATACGACGCCGTAGCGAAGATCAAGATCCACAAGTGGGAACATCACAGATAGAATAAACTACAAGTAAAGTCGGCTCACGACGAGCTCGACACCAGAATACAAATAATAAACATCATCGTCCTCACACTATCTCTAAGTCAAATACATACATGGTAAATGGAGAATAATAGATACAACAATATACATAACTAAAAGATAAACAGATACCACACAAAACCCACCTATCAGCAAAAGAGCTAGTACACCAACTATGGGGGTATCTGTGTCAAAAGGTGCAAAACGCAGCCTGCCGCGACTACTCCGAAGGGCAACCTGCAAACTCTGTGGCACAACGGGGGTGAGTTGCCAACTCGTGAATAGAGATAACATGTAAAGGTAATCGCGAGCATGCACGTACTGCGCTACTCTATCATATGCCAACAGATGATATCAATGTGTGATAAGCAGTATGTCCAATAATCATGCAAGTGCTCTATCAGGTAATATAACTACAGGATGAGGTACAATAATAAATGCTGAGCATGGGCAATATAACATCTACACGGAATGTCAATGTGGAATATATAATCGGTGTCCATCAATGCACCCAGATCCCCCAAATAGCTCAGGCGCCGGCACCCTCATCGGCCCTCAAATCCTGTAAATCTCTGAGAATCCCGAGTGCCCAACATCGACACCCAAATATCATAAATACTCGTATCAAGCATCGACACGCAAATCCTCATTCATCGGGCCCCGTCAGTCCGGGTCAGCCCACGGGCTCCGTCTGCGGTATCGGCCCTCGGCCCCGGCAGTACGGATCACCCCACATCCATCTATCGACTCTGATCAGTATCCTCCGGATAACTGTCAGGTCCAACCAATCACCGGTAGGTAGTAGTCCCTCTGCCAGGCTCACCGTCTACTGCACAGCGAAACCGTTCTTGCCCCGGGGTACCATACCGGGTCCACCATGTACCCGTAATCGGCCTCAACCAGCTCCTCGATTCGGGTTCACTAGCACCGAGGAAACACATGGTGGACGCACCGAAATATCATATCAAGGGAACCGGGTTTTTAAATGATTACATATTTGAAATAGCCACGGTTCCCAAATCCAGAAATCACATGTAATCCAAACCAATATGCAAGTCAATGATCCGATATGATATGTGCATCAAATATGAATATCATGTCAAGTCACATAAAGATGAGCTACAATATAACGATCAGATGTGATATATGCATTAAGTATGAATATCATGTCAAGTCACATATAGATGAGCTACAACATAACCATCCGATGTGATATATGCATCAAGTATGAATATCATGTCAAGTCACATATAGATGAGCTACAACATAACGATCTGATGTGATATATGCATCAAGTATGAATATCATGTCAAGTCACATATAGATGAGCTACAACATAACGATCCGATGTGATATATGCATCAAGTATGAATATCATGTCAAGTCACATATAGATGAGCTACAACATAACGATCCGATGTGAATTCTACAGTGTTAGTGTCATGGCAATTACTAACGGTGTGTGTGTAACATGCAGGATAGTGCTCGTGCAATATGGACCGTTAATAATGGTGCGGTGTTCTATCAATTCTAGTTTATATCCATATAGCAGGGAATGCAGTATGCACTAAATAGTAATCATGCACAGTCAATGTATATAAATGTAGCTATAAGGTCCTATCAGCCCTGACGTAGAACGCCATGCGGGCGATATCCCCGTATATGTTAAATCTACTCACCGCGGTCTCTCGCTAGGTATAGCCAACAACTTGTTTCCCCTTCTGCGCGGCGTCCGCCGTACTCGCCTGCGAACCTAGAATTACACAATACATCATACATAAGCTTGACATCACATAAACACGACATTAAAGCCGAACTAGTAACTCGTGTCGTGAACCAAGCGCGCGTGTGCGCGATACGCTAAAACGTGTGATTGCGCGCCTAAAGTCACTCCGACGCGTCGCGATATGCAGAAACCCAAAACCCATACACACGTATCACGCGTGTCGCGAAGATTATAATACGGGAAAATAGGTATTCTACTCCAGATTTTAATACAGAAATGATATTGTAAAACTATATATACCAAAATAACCCACATAGCAGCAGACACCAACACCCCAAACCCCAACCCAAAACACCCCCATCTGGCCGCAAATTGCGGCCAGAATGCTTATTTCGGCGGCTTAGGTAGGGAATTGGGCTCCCAGGTTTTGTGTGTGCACTCTATACCCCCCAAACATGATACAGTAACATCTAGTTTCACTCTGAAATATCTCGGGTAGGAGCAGATCCTACAGAGCCTTATTTCTAGTTAAAATCCATACTTTTGCACTAAAATCAAACTTTAGGGTATTTTCCTGAAATCTGAAACAAACCTAAGTCTAAACCCACACTAATAACTCATTAACAAGCTAATCAAGCCACAACCACATAAACTTTAACATATTACCACTAAATCCCTTCAATAGCACTAAAATTGCACAAAAAGATGATATTTTGAAACTAAACATGTAAGTTATGGAAAAAGAGGTTAAGACATGAATTTATACCTCCTAAAGACCTTATACAATACCAAAAGTCCAGCTCCTCTCTCAGGTGTGCAGATTTGCCTCCAAACACCTCAAAAACTCATTTTTCCTAAGGTTTTGTGAAGGAAATGTGTGGTTTTTATGTAGGATTTGATTGGGAATTAAGGAGAAGTGAAAAAGGGAGGAAAAGATGAAGGAAATCCAAGGTTTTTCTGCAGAAATCTCCAGAATTTCTGAAGTGAGGAGAAGAGAGAGAGAAGAGAAGGAAATGGGGTCAAAAAAGTCAACCTCTTATCTAACACCATGCTCATTTGTTTAATAGGATTTTGAATTATGAAAAAGAGTTTTGTTTTGATTAAAAATGGTGGGGAATTAAAATGAACCATGCACAAAAGAATGGTTAACATGATACCAAAACCCTAAGTCCCAAAAACTAAGTGTGCAAGTGTACACTACACTACAAAGGAAAAAATTTCCAATTTGCTAACACGACTAAATAACTAATTATCGTGAAAAACATTCTGACGGAAATTCAAAGTGTTACAATCTACCCCCCTTAAAGAAATTCGGTCCCCGAATTTAAAAATCTAACTATACGCACCTTCAAAAAGATGTGGATACCTCTTCCTCATCTCGCTCTCGGTCTCCCAAGTGACCTCCTCGCCGCTCTGGCCACGCCAAAGTACCTTGACGGACGGTATCTCTTTCGATCTCAATTTCTTTACTTGTCGATCCAAGATCATCACCGGCTACTCTGCATAGGAAAGGTCGCGCTCAAGCTGGATCGTCGGGTGCTGAATAGCGTGGGAAGGATCATGAAGTTATTTGCGGAGCATCGAAACGTGAAATACGAGGTGCACGTCTGGAAAACTGGGCGGAAGGGCTAATCGATATGCAACCGCACCAACACGCTCGAGGATCTCGAAGGGGCCCACATATCTAGGACTAAGCTTCCCCTTCTTCCCAAACCTCATCACGCCCTTCATTAGGGAGACCCTCAAGAAAACATGATCACCAACAGAAAACTCAAGTCTGTGCCGACGACGGTCTGCATAAGATCTATGCCTACTCTGGGCTGCTCTCATCCTATCGCGAATCAACTGGATCTTCGCGGTCATCTCCTCCACAATCTGCGGCCCTAAGATACTGCTCTCACTGAGCTCCGTCCAACAGATGGGCAATCTTCATCTCCTCCCATAAAGAGGCTCAAACGGTGCCATCTGAATGGTCTCCTGGTAGCTGTTGTTGTAAGAGAACTCTACTAAGGGCAAATGATGATCCCAGCTACCTCCGAAGTCTAATACGCATGCTCTGAGCATGTCCTCGAGAGTCTGAATAGTCTGCTCTGATTGTCCGTCGGTCTGTGGATGGAATGCTGTGCTGAAACTCAAACGAGTTCCCATAGCCTCCTGAAGCCTCTGCCATAGCCGGCTAGTAAACTGGATGCCTCTATCGGACACGATACATGTCGGAACTCCGTGCAGTCGTACAATCTCATCAATGTAAATCTGGGCATACTGAGCAAATTCGAAAGTCATCTTCACCGGTAGGAAGTGAGCCGCTTTCGTCAAACGATCCACGATCACCCAGATGGAGTCATACCCTCGACTAGTCTTGGGTAGACCCACAATAAAGTCCATAGAGATCTGTTCCCATTTCCACTCTGGAATGGGTAACGGCTGTAGCTCTCCCGCGGGCCTCTGGTGCTCAGCCTTGACTTGCTGACAAGTCAGGCATCTCGACACAAAATCTGCAATGTCTCTCTTCATTCCGTCCCACCAGTAAACATCTCTCAAGTCATGGTACATCTTGGTGGAACCGGGATGAACACTATATACCGATCGATGTGCCTCCTCAAGAATCTCGCGCCGCAATCCCTCAGCATCTGGTACGCACAGTCTAGCTCCAAATCGTAGTATCCCCTGATCATCGATCACGAACTTGGAAAATCTGCCCTGTCCCATCTGTGTCCTGATCTCTGAACAGCGGTCATCACTGTGCTGTGCCTCCTGTATACGGTCAAGAAACTGTGGGCGTGCACGAACATGCGCAATCTGTCCTCCGATCGGCGTAAACTCGAACTGTACCCTGTTGTCGCATAAGATCTGCCAATCCGCCGACGACTTCCTCTGCACCGCGCTCAAACAGGATAGACTACCCCCGGGCCTCCTGCTCAAAGCATCCGCCACTATATTCGCCCTGCCCGGGTGACACAAGATCTCACAATCGTAGTCCTTCACTAACTCCATCCATCGGCGCTGTCTAAGGTCAGTCCTCGCTGCTGAAATATATACTTTAAGCTCTTGTGGTCAGTGAATATCTGGCACGACTCTCCATACAGATAATGTCGCCAGATCTTAAGTGCAAAGACCACTGCAGCCATCTCCAGATCATGAGTGGGGTAATTCTGTTCATGTTTCTTTAATTGCCGCGAAGCATACGCGATCACCCTGTCATGCTGCATCAAAACGCACCCCAGCCCCACTCGTGAAGCATCACAGTAGACCACAAATCCGCCAGATCCTGAAGGCAATGATAGCACGGGTGTCGTAGTCAGTAGAGCCCGTAGCTGCTGGAAACTGTGCTCACACTCCTCCGTCCAATCGAAGCGAACTCCCTTCCGGGTCAACCCGGTCAAAGGTGTAGCAATGCGAGAGAAGTCCTGCATAAATCGCCTGTAATAGCCTGCCAGCCCTAGGAAGCTACGAACCTCCGTCACTGACGTGGGTCTAGGCCAACTCCGAACTGCCTCGATCTTCCTCGGGTCTGCACATATACCATCTCATGTAATCACATGCCCCAAGAAGTCTACGCTGTCTAGCCAGAAAGCATACTTGGAGAATTTGGCGAAAAGCTGATGCTCTCTCAAGGTCTGCAGTGTAATCCGCAGGTGCTGCTCGTGCTCTTCTCTACTCCGAGAATACACCAAGATATCGTCAATAAACACTATGATGAACAGATCAAGATACGGCTGGAAAATGCGGTTCATCAAATCCATAAATGCTGCTGGCGCGTTGGTGAGTCCGAATGACATCACCAAAACCTCATAATGGCCGTAACGCGTGCGGAAAGCTGTCCTAGAAATGTCCTCATTTCGAACCCGCAGCTGATGGTAGCCTGATCGCAAATCGATCCTCGAAAAGTATCCTGCCCCCTGAAGCTGGTCGAACAAATTGTCGATACGTGGCAAAGGATACCTGTTTCGCACTGTCACCCTGTTCAGCTGGCGGTAGTCGATACACAAACGCATACTGCCGTCCTTCTTCTTGACAAACAGGACTGGAGCACCCCAAGGAGAAACACTGGGTCGAATGAGTCCCTTATCCAGCAAATCTTGCAACTGACCCTTCAACTCTCCAAGTTCCGCCGGGGCCATCCGATAAGGCGGTACAGAAATAGGCCCCGCGCCAGGAACCAAATCAATACAGAAAGAAATATCACGCTCGGGCGGTAGCCCAGGAAGCTCGTCAGGGAACTCGCTAATAACCGGAACCTGATCCAACGGAACCTCTGTAGCTCTAGTATCACAAACATAGGCGAGAAATCCCTGACATCCCTTCCTCAAAAGCTGTCCAGCGCGAAAAGAAGAAATCATACTGTGAGGGGTAACACCATGGTCCCCCAACACAACAACAACCGACTCGCCGGGAAAACAAAATCGAACTTTCTTCTCGTGGTAGTCAACAGAAGCATAGCACGTGGCTAACCAATCCATGCCCAAAAGAACGTCGAAGTCCAACATCTCAAGAAGGATCAAATCGACCGATAACTCTCTCTCGCCAATACGGACGGTACAGGATCGGAACACGTGCCTAGCAACAAATGACTCTCCCACAGGAGTAGTCACAAGAAGCGGCTGGTCAAGCAAACCGGACTCTCTACCCAAACTCGGCACAAAGTGTGTGGATACGTACGAGTGTGTGGGTCCGGGATCGAATAACACGTGTGCATCAACCGAACATACAGGAAGGATACCTGAGACCACCGCATTGGACGCTTGCGCGTCCTGATGCGTCAAAGCAAAAACTCGCGCCTGTCCTCCACCTGCAACTAACTGTCCCCTGCCGGCCGCTGGCTGCCCTCTGCCTCGGTCACCTCGTCCTTTATGAATAAATCCTCCACCACCACGACCTCTCTGTGCATGCGTCTGACGCGGAGTAACAGTAGGTACTATCGGCAATGCCGTCTGGGGTGGTGAAGGTGGTAATGTAACATGCGGTGCTGTTGCCTCACTCCGGGGTACCTCAGGACAATCTCGCACACGATGATAAGAACTCCCGCAACGGTAACATCCCGGTGATGGTCGCATACCCTCCTGGGGATAGGAGCTAAATAACCGGCCTCGCCTCGAATCTCTGCCACCTGCAAGGTGCCTGTCACGACGCCGAAAAGGCCATCTCTGCACTGACGTATCTGCACGAACTCTCTTCGGCTCTGGAACCGCTGAAGTCTCAGCAAGGCGCTCCTCAACTAATAATGCTGCATCTACAGCTGCTGCATATGTCTCGTAGTGCTGCGCGCTAATCGCAAGGAACAGTGGTGTGAGCAAGCCTCGGACAAATCTCTTAACTCGCAACTCCTCAGTAGCCACTAGGTACGGAGTATAAACTGATAGCTCGGTGAACAACACATCGTACTCGGCCACTGACATCTCTGGCGTCTGGCGTAAGGACTCGAACCTGCGTGCTCTAGCATCTCTGACACTCAGGGGAAGAAAGCGGGCAAGGAATAGCGCCACGAACTCTGTCCAGGTCATAGGAGGAAGACCTGCTGCTCTACCCTTCTCGACTGATTCGCACCATTTCTGCGCAAGACCTTCGAGGCGAAAGCTCGCGAACTCAACCCATGTCGCATCTGCGCATCTAAGTGAACGACATATCTGCGCCATCCTATCAATGAAAGACTGTGGGTCCTCGGCCACATCGGTGCCTGTGAAGACCGGAGGCTTCAGCCTCATAAACTCTAACAGCGATACTGTAATAACCTCTGCAGTCGCAGGTGCAACTGCCTGAACTGTGGGTACCACCGCGGTCTCTGCAACGAGTGGAACTACCTCTGGTCGCTGCGCTCGAAGTGTCTCAACTAGAGATCCCATCATCTGGCACATCTCCTGCATACTGGATCCCATCGTCTGGCGTATCTCCTGCACACCAGCCACTAACATAGCAATCTGATCTGTCACGGCAGGAACAGCCTGCTCGGGCACAACCGGTGTACTACCCGGATCAGTCCTCGTCTCGGACGAGTAAACTCAAATCTCGGCCCTCGCGGCCGCTCTCTGCGCCTTCGTAGTCTTTGGCGGCATAATGGCTGAAAGGAACAATAGGATTTGATAAGGATACTGAAATCGATTCGCAAGAATGTATAGACTCAAGAAGGAATTAAAATCAACAAGTCATAAGGTCGCGTAGGCGGAGTACCGTGTCGTGAGTATGCCGCGGAACATACACACGCTACGCTACCCTGCTGCAGCTACCTACTCCATCATACCAGGGTCATCCTACACTCTGAAAGGTAAAACCTACGCTCTGATACCAACTTTGTCACGACCCAAAGTTTGGCCCGTGACCGGCACTTAACCACGTAACGTCTACAGGCGTAACGCGACTAAGTGAACCGAAAACCCAGAAATCAAACCAGTGAAAGTATATAGTGTTATGAGTTTTAAATGAAAGCACTTAATAACATGTTAAGAAATCTAAGTAAACAATCACCAAGATAGCAATATACGACGCCGTAGCGAAGATCAAGATCCATAAGTGGGAACATCACAGATAGAATAAACTGCAAGTACAGTCGGCTCACAACGAGCTCGACACCAGAATACAAATAATAAACATCATCGTCCTCACACTGTCTCTAAGTCAAATACATACATGGTAGATGGAGAATACTAGATACAACAATATACATAACTGAAAGATAAACAGATAACGCCAAAAACCCACCTATCAGCAAAAGAGCTAGTACACCAACTATGGGGGTATCTGTGTCAAAAGGTGCAAAACCCAGCCTGCCGCGACTATTCCGAAGGGCAACCTGCAAACACTGTGGCACAACGGGGGTGAGTTGCCAACTCGTGAATAGAGATAACATGTAAAGGTAATCGCGAGCATGCACGTACTGCGCTACTCTATCATATGCCAACAGATGATATCAATGTGTGATAAGCAGTATGTCGAATAATCATGCAAGTGCTCTATCAGGTAATATAACTACAAGATGAGGTACAATAATAAATGCTGAGCATGGGCAATATAACATCTACACGGAATGTCAACGTGGAATATATAATCGGTGTCCATTAATGCACCCAGATCCCCCAAATAGCTCAGGCGCCGGCACCCTCATCGGCCTTCCAATCCTGTAAATCTCTGAGAATCCCGAGTGCCCAACATCGGCACCCAAATATCATAAATACTCGTGTCCAGCATCGACACGCAAATCCTCATCCATCGGGCCCCGTCAGTCCGGGTCAGCCCACGGGCTCCGTCTGCGGTATCGGCCCTCGGCTCCGGCAGTACGGATCACCCCACATCCATCTATCTGTTAGTGTTTATGCCCTAGAAGGCCATTACTGTATCATACTAGTTTGTATATTACTTAATGGAAGCTTGGGATATTCACATGTATATAACAGTCTTGCTAAACATGGTAGTATGCTACTTGGTTTTTCTATCTTAATATGTGAGTGTACGTATTGATAGAGCTCATAGGATCTTGCTTGTCTACCAGCGTTGTGATGGCGGTCACACTAGTGGGGGCTGGGTAGTCTACAAGCACATCCTTATTCAGGTCCCTGGTCGTTGGATTATCGAGACAGAGCATCGATACTCCGGAGTAGACTGGTGTGTACGCTTCTCATCCCAGTTGGGAAGATGGTCTGTCCCACAGCCGTCAGTACGTCGTACTGGACATAGTATGCAGGTGCTCGTTAGGTTACGGATACACCGGACAGGACTCGCAGGGAACTGTTGGTTGGTTTGATACCAGTCGTCAGTGAGCAGTTCCCAGGTGACATGAGTACAGCATAGTCCGCAGACTTGACACTGCTACTTCGCCTCGAGTGTGTCCCACTGTTCTTAGATTGCTACCCTACCACGGCTCAAAGAGGTCGTGCAAACAGGTAGCAGTTGGGTGCAGTCCCGAGCACTTGGAGGCAGTGGCGGTTAGACAGGATTCGTCCCTCCCGGTATTGGGAGTAGATATCGTGCTGTGTCAGAGAGCCATTACGCAAAGTCCCTGGCTAGGGCAAGCGAGATTTGCTGGTAGGTTCCAGTAGTTTCTCAGGGTGTAATGGGCTTCCCTCCGACACGACTTATACCGCTATTAGGGGACTGACGCTTGCCGCCCCCTAGGCCCGATATGCGATAGTCTTGGACGAACGGACCGGACTGTATGGAGATTGTCACATCACACTCAGTAGGAGTTCGGATGGGTTTCCTCATCGGCCTTCTTATCGACAACTACCTGGGGACCGTTACGTACAGCTAGTGCCGCTTGCGGTCTGTGGTTAAACCCACTGCCAGCGTAGTAGTCGAGTCTCTAGAGTCCCACACAGAGAGTTTCCTACTCCAGGCGAAACGATATAGAGGTTGCATGGTATTGCGACAAAGGGTTCGGACGCATACGTGCGTTTACGCGCGTACGACTTTCGGACAGTTTTTACCAGTCGGCATTGGTTTAAGCCAGTTACTGGTATCCGGTTATTGGATTTTTACAGTCTAAAGTTTTTCCGTATTTTTGCGGATCGGAGGGGCGTTCTCGTAATTGTGCGAGAAGCTTCTAGAAGATGGTGACTAAGGAGGGTTATGTGTCATATTCATTGAATGAGTTATATGAGTCATGGTGGTGATTCATTCATCTCATTAACGCACATTTATTGCTTAATGACTCATGCTAATGAATCACCACTAGATATTTTATGAAGCATGATTATTCATCACTCTTTATTCTTTTCTTCTTATTAGAAAATGCTTCATATATGTTATGATACTCATAACTTATTCATCATAATCATTCTCACATTCTCTCTCCTCAAGCTCTCATCTTCAAACCCTAATCCTTACACCTCATGTGTTGAGATCAAAGGATTAGAAAGACTAATCAATCCATAACCATCACTCTATCTCAATCTATCTTCTTTGATTAGCAATCCAAGAAGGTTAGTTGCCTCAAGTTTAGAGGCTAAGCTTGGAGTTTTGCTCTCGGGTGGATCGTCTACTACCTAGAGAAGGCCGAGGAGAACAAGGAGATCGTAAAGACGAAGGACTAGTTTCGATAGGTATAATCCCTAAGCATAGTAGTTTAGAACAACTATATGTTTGGTTAGTTATCGTTTAGCTTCGATTCAAGCGGTTAGTCGATGTTCGTTCACTAAACAAGTTCGTTTTTGAAAATTCCGCCTCCCCACAAGTATTGGGGTGTAGTACATCGACTTACACTATCAACTCTGATCAGTATCCTCCGGATAACTGTCAGGTCCAACCAATCACCGGTAGGTAGTAGTCCCTCTGCCAGGCTCACCGTCTACTGCACAGCGAAAACGTTCTTGTCCCGGGGTACCATACCGGGTCCACCATATACCCGTAATCGTCCTCAACCAGCTCCTCGATTCGGGTTCACATATATCACTCTAGCACCGAGGAAACACATGGTGGACGCACCTAAATATCATATCAAGGGAACCGGGTTTTTAAATGATTCCATATTTGAAATAGCCACGGTTCCCAAATCCAGAAATCACATGTAATCCAAACCAATATGCAAGTCAATGATCCGATATGATATGTGCATCAAATATGAATATCATGTCAAGTCACATAAAGATGAGCTACAACATAACGATCCGATGTGATATATGCATCAAGTATGAATATCATGTGAAGTCACATATAGATGAGCTACAACATAACGATCCGATGTGATATATGCATCAAGTATGAATATCATGTCAAGTCACATATAGATGAGCTACAACATAACGATCTGATGTGATATATGCATCAAGTATGAATATCATGTCAAGTCACATATAGATGAGCTACAACATAACGATCCGATGTGATATATGCATCAAGTATGAATATCATGTCAAGTCACATATAGATGACCTACAACATAACGATCCGATATGAATTCTACAGTGTGAGTGTCATGGCAATTACTAACGGTGTGTATGTAACATTCAGGATAGTGCTCGTGCAACATGGACCGTTAGTAATGGTGCGGCGTTCTATCAATTCTAGTTTATATCCATATAGCAGGGAATGCAGTATGCACTAAATAGTAACCATGCACAGTCAATGTATATAAATGTAGCTATAAGGTCCTATCAGCCCTGACGTCGAACGCCATGCGGGCGATATCCCCGTAGATGTTAAATCTACTCACCGTAGTCTCTCGCTAGGTATAGCCAATAACTTGTTTCCCCTTCTGCGCGGCGTCCGCCGTACTCGCCTGCGAACCTAGAATTACACAATACATCATACATAAGCTTGACATCACACAAACACGACATTAAAGCCGAACTAGTAACTCGTCTCGTGAACTAAGCGCGTGATTAGTCGAAAATATTGCATATTTTAGCCGGCAATTTCCTCATCATTTGCATTCATTAAGAAGTGTACGGTATTCATATTTCACATATTAGCAAAACTGTCGCAAAATACCAGATTACATGTATTAGACCTTAAAACCGGCATTTCTAGGGAAATTGACTGCATTTCATGGCATGGCAGTATTTCTATATATTGCAACCCGTGTTTCGAAGTCTGTGCAGGAAAATGAGAAGCTCGCTCAAATTTATACCGCTCAAATATTACGCCAATTCAATGACTTCAGATCTGGTATCAATACAAAAGGGCAAATACAATTCAGCACATCAGATTAAGCTCAAAATGGCATCTCAAGACCAAAGAAGAAGGCCCAAAGCCCAAGCCCTACAAAGCGCCGCGGATCCGCGGCAGGAGCTTGCTTGCGCCGCGGATCCGCGGTGGGTCCAAGGAATCAGACACTCAATTTTGGTCCAAAATGCTTCCCTATGTCCCTACAGTACAGAAATATACCTCAAGTTCCAGAAGACTCCAGGGGTTTCTGCCAGATCAGCAAACTAGGGTTTCCAAGCTTAATTAATCCTAGCTTAAAGCCTAAGCTAGCTCCTAACAAACTACCTTCTAGAAGACTCAACAAACTTTTGGAGGGAACTACAATTTCAAACCTAGACCTAGGGTTTGGGTGATCAATAAATAAGACCCTAGGCTCACTTATAAAAGGGACTTGATCCTTGACTAATTCATTTTTAGCCAATTTAGATCCATTCTATCTCCTTCTTCATCTTCTTCTTCCACAAGTCTAGTGAGAGGACTTGTGTGAAACCCTGACCCTAATTCCAATCAAAAGCCAAGATCCCGAGTACCCATCAAGCAGGAAGCCTTGCAACCTTTTATGAGCGAAGCAGATCTTCAACAGAGCAAGTGGTCAAAGCCGATCCGCGACTCACGGAGCCGAGCGACGCCAGATCGACAATTTAGTTCTCCCTCTTGTAGTTCTTGAGCGACTGTACTCAAATTGTTGATATAAATAAAAGGTGATATTCTTTTATCTTGTTTTCTTTAAATTCTCGCATCATGATATCTTTTTAATTCTTGAATACTTTCTGTGTGATGATGTTTGAGTAATACTCCGCTCGTCGAGGAGTCGAGACGATCAATAGAATGATGATGTAATATATCTTAAATCGATTCTTGAATCCTACGAGTTTTGTAAACCCTAGCAAGTTCAAGAACCGACAACCCAATTCGTTGCGATGCTTTCTTGATTGATATCGCTCGAGATTGGGAAGTTACGATCGTTTCTTGAAATTGCTAGATGCTAGAATGCGAATGATATCGATGAAAGAACAAGGGTTAAACGATGAAACCCTAGTTTCATCAAGAAAGCCCTAACTCTCATCAATCATCATCGATCTAGTATCAATCCTTCGAAGGACAAGAACAAGAAAGCTTGAAATTACATCACGTCTATAGATCCGATCGATTCCTACGAGCCTCATTTAGATTCTTGACATTTTGGTTGGAAATATTATCAAAACACCGATTCTTGATTTGTTTATCAGTTTCTTGATTCTTGATTAAACATCGTGACACTTGAATCAATCGATAAATTCTTGAATCATGTTTTCTTTTCTTTTCGATTAACTTTTCGATTCAAACAAATTAAACAAAGAAACGAATTGCACAATCCCTGTGGACGATCCGCACTCGCTTATGATCTACAACTGACACCGTAGTTGATTGCGGTCAAATATAATTTTTGGTTGTGATTTCTTTACAATTTTCTAGATACCGACACAAAGAAACTTATTCACTTGATTTGATACACACAATCGGAAAATTACGGCAATCAAAATGGCGCCGTTGCCGGGGATCGCGCGCTAATTCGTTTCATATTATAGTTTGAATTGAAAGAATTATTCCATTGTTATTTTAAGATCAAAATTCGTGCAAACCCTAAACGATTTGTTGTGGTTCATTGCAAGGGAATCTGGAGCTGTTTGGAAATTGAAGAAAATTTTTGGAAAATACCAGAGAGCAGAGGGAGTCTACAGAAGCTCCCTGGTGAATTTTTGTACAGTGTTCCCACACTTCAACCGCGGAAGCGCGGCATAAGGGAGCAATTGCGGCGGAACCGCGGCCCCTTGGAGGGTTCTCTGTGCAATTTTTGCTTCAGGTGACTTCTTACCTTCTCCTCTCTCCTCTTTTAGCTCCAACTAACAATTTTCTGCAGGTTTCTTTGCAAATAATCGCAGCGCCGCAAAAGAAAAATTAAATTTGTGCGTGATTTTGATTTCTTGGTTGTTTGCATTCTAAATACGGAAATTAAGGGGCACGGCCAAATCCAAATTAGGTGGGGATTTCATTACCCTTCCTAGACCCCGAAAATCACAAAACTTGCATCCGCATTGACCCACATTAATTAAAAGAAATCTAGAGAAGACTCTAAGGACCGTCGCGCTCACTTAGGACAGAAGAAGGCCGTGGGTAATTCATTGCTTATCCGCGTTTCTCTTGTGGTGCCTAGGAAAGTGTGTCGAAGACTAGTGGTTACTTAATTAGGCCCACTACTTACGTAGTGGAGAACCTCCCACTTACCTGGCCGCAGGAGGGACAAATAGGCAGTGGAGGATTCTATCATGCGACTTGTCTTTTGGCAGTTAGGAGCGGTCTAGAGCCGGACCTAGGTGACCACTAGATTCTAGGGTTTGTGTGCTGCATTTGTTTTGTCGCATCATTTTTTCAAAATCCGTCCCTTTTTCAAAAAGCAAACACCGCATTCATTCATTACCCCTGATTATAAGCCACGCTGTCACTTGTACTAACCCTTTTTAGTGCAAGATAGGCTGGACACGGGATTCTAGTGCCCGTTTAGTCCGAGTACCTCCTATCGACTCCGAAGTCGAAATTTCTCTATTTACCTTTCCTTTACCCACTACCACACCCACACCGATGGATCCGAATCCATCAAACTTCTTTAACCCTAATCTTCCACCGTCCGTTGGTGCGCAGAATCCACCCCGCATCTCTCTCCAGGAGAGGTGCTACCATATTCGAGGTCCTCTTTCAACCTGCTTATCCACACCACCAGCCAACGGGGATAACTTTGAGATTAAGCCCCAGTACATCAATCTTTTACCCAAATTTCACGGACTCGAGACTGAGGACGCTTACGTTTTCATTACCAAATTTGAAAACGTATGCGCAATGATGGGTACGTCACAACTTTCAGTGGATGCAATGCGTCTACGACTTCTTCCAGTTACATTGTGCGATATAGCCGAGAAGTGGCTATATAACACTACCGCACACTCTATTACGAATTGGGAAGAATTCGTCGCTGCATTCCTTAAGAAATTTTACCCAATACAAAAGACAGCTCGAATCCGTAGCGAACTGAATCAATTTGCCCAGCTCCCTGCTGAACCATTTTCAAAATGCTTTGAACGTTTCAAGGATCTATTGGTTCAGTGTCCTCATCACGGCATCCCGAGATGGGAGCTTTGCCGAATCATTTATGAGGGCATTAACCCAAGCACTAAACAGAGCCTTGAAAACATGTGTCAAGGTACTTTTATGACCAAAGATGATGGGGAAGCTTGGAAGTATTTAGAAGAGTTCGCTGAAAAATCACTACAGTAGGAGAGTGGAACCCAACCATTGAATAGGGGTGGCGTATACCAAATAGATGTGTCCATAGGTGTTCGAGCTGAAATGGCAGCAATGCAAAAGAAGCTCGACGCTATGGAATACAAATTTGCAGCAGCCTCCCTAAACCCAGTGTCACTCCCCAAAACTGTTTGTGGGTGCTGTTCTAATCCGTCTCATTTAACGAAAGAATGTCCATTAAACTCTGCGTTTCAAGGTCACGAGCATTCTAATGCCGCATTTCAAAGACCTCGAAACGATCCTTATTCTTCCACATACAATCAGGGTTGGAGGAATCACCCGAATTTTGCTTGGAACCAAAACCAATCTCAAAACACGGTTGCAAACACGAATAATTTTCAAAGGGCTCTTCCTCCACCACAACAGCAACCCCTTCAACTCACTCAGCACCCCTATCAGTCACAAAACTTCCAAAATCAGGTCAACACTCCTACACAGTCTAATCCTATGACCTGTTCTGACGAGTTCTCTCAATTCACTCAAACCATGAAATCACTTTTGTCAAATTTCATAGAGGTTTCGGCTGAGGTTAGATCTTCCGTCGGTGAGATAAAGAAAAACTCAGCGTCCCAAGCTGAGAGTATCAGAACGATGGAAGCTGAAATTGCACGACTTAAAGCCGAAATGAGTGCGAGAGAAAAAGGGAAACTTCCCTCTCAACCCCTACAGAATCCTGGGCATTACAATGTAAATGCTATCACAACGTTGAGATCGGGAAGAGTGCTGAACAATCATGTCGGGGAAGGTATTGATGATACTGAAAATCATATCAACACCCCGGCTGAGACATTTCCACACACACACACTTCTCCTTCTGATCCTTCTTCTTCTACCTCACCATCTTCTCGCGAGCCTATTCTCCATTTCCCACTAGGCTCGACACCTTCTCCCAACCCTTATAGTTCTCCACAGACGGTCCCCACACCTCTTTTGGGACCTCGTCTACCCCCTCTTCCTTCTCCTGTGATGGACCCTGCGCTTATTGTGAAAGCTCATTACCCGAACCGGTTAAGGGCTAATAGAACGAGTCCTCATATGGAGAAAATAATGGAAATGTTCAAACAGGTTAACATCAATATCCCTCTCCTAGATGCGATTCAGCAAGTCCCCGCTTATGCGAAAATTCTTAAGGACTTGTGCACTAGGAAGAGGAAGACTCAAGTGCCTAAGAAGGTCTTCATGTCTAATAATATTAACACTGCTTTTATACCCCAGCTACCAAAGAAACGAAAGCACCCAGGATGTCCTACAATATCGATTTCGATTGGGGGTAAAAACATAAATCGTGCTCTTTTAGACCTTGGCGCAAGTGTTAACCTGCTCTCTAATTCTGTCTTTGAGCAATTAGGGATTGGAGAGCTAAAACCTGCTCATTGCACTCTCCAGATGGCAGACCGATCTATCACCAAACCAAGGGGTGAATTAGAGGATGTGTTGATAAAGGTCGGGGAATTTGTTTTCCCTGTAGACTTCATTGTGCTCGACACACATCCTGTAGCAAACCCCCGGGGCCAAATTCCGGTGATTCTGGGTCGTCCTTTCCTTGCCACTTCCAATGCTGTTATAAACTGTAGAAATGGTTCAATGAACTTATCATTTGGAAATATGACCATTGAACTAAATATCTACAAAGTTGGAAGTCAGCCATCATAACCCTCTGCTCATATTTTAGATGTGTGCTCTGTCCATGAGATCGCTCCCGATAGTTGTGGAGCTGAGGAACTTTGCTTTACTGATCTCGATGACATTACCACATCTCTGTTTGATTTCACACAAGATCTTAGTGAGGACACTTTACCTACACTTGAGTCCTGCACTCCTGATTTTTCTCCACCCGAGTCTGTATCTTTCACAGGCTCTGAGCTTCTTTGTAAATCCAAAAATCACTCAATGATCCCCCCTTCTATCATTTCTCCGCCTGAGTTAGATCTCAAAATTTTACCTTCTCACCTTAAATATGCATATCTAGGTGAGAATGAGTCTTTACCGGTTATCATATCCGCTTCTCTTGCATTAGAGCAAGAGAATGCACTTTTATCGGTATTGAGATCTAACAAAGAGGCGTTTGGTTGGAGTATGGCGGACATCAAAGGGATTAGTCCCTTGATAGTTGAACATCATATACATGTGATGGATGATGCCAGACCGACCCGAGAACCACAGAGACGGTTGAATCCCATCATGAAGGAAGCAGTGATGAAAGAGATCGTCAAATGCCTAGATAATGGTATTATATACCCCATCTCCGATAGCCAGTGGGTGAGTCATATACATGTCGTTCCTAAGAAATCCTGCATCACTGTTATAATTAATGAGGCAAATGAGTTGATTCAGACACGTGCCCAAACTGGGTGGCGTGTATGTATCGATTATAGAAAACTCAATGCTGCCATGAGGAAAGACCATTTTCCTCTACCATTCATTGATCAGATGCTGGAACGCTTAGCGGGATGAGAGTATTATTGTTTTATGGACGGATACTCAGGCTATAATCAGGTCCCCATCGCCAAAAAGGATCAAGATAAAACCACTTTTACTTGTCCTTTTGGTACCTTTTTATAGTCGCATGCCCTTTGGGTTATGCAATGCTCCCGCTACCTTTCAGCGGTGTATGATGGGGATATTCTCCGATATGGTAGAGAATTTTCTGGAGATCTTTATGGACGATTTCTCGATTTTTGGAGACTCTTTTTCTCATTGCCTAGCGAACCTTGACGCTGTTCTTACTCGTTGCAAAGAGAAGAACTTGACTTTGAACTGGAAAAAATGCTATTTTATGGTCCAAGAAGGAATAGTACTTGGACATGTTATTTCACAGAAAGGCATTGAGGTTGATAGAGCTAAAATAGATGTCATTAAAAAACTCCCTCATCCCAAAAGCGTCAAAGATATTCGATCTTTTCTTGGCCACGCGGGCTTTTATAGGAGATTCATAAAGGACTTTAGCAGAATTGCTAGACCTTTAACACTACTCCTGGCCAAGGATACGACCTTCCACTTTGACTCGGACTGCGAGACAGCTTTCGACTCACTTAAACACTCACTCACTTCAGCCCCCGTTTTATCATCACCAAACTGGGACTCCCTCTTTGAGCTGATGTGTGACGCATCTGATTTTGCAGTAGGTGCAGTCTTAGGACAGCACATCAATAAGATGCCACACGTGATAAACTATGCAAGTAAGACCCTGAATGATGCACAAATCAATTATACAACCACAGAAAAAGAACTCTTAGCGGTTGTATTTGCATTAGAGAAATTCAGGCCTTACTTAATTGGCTCACATATAGTTGTGTATACTGACCATTCCGCTTTAAAACATCTTCTGGCGAAGAAAGATGCAAAAGGTCGACTAATATGTTGGATCCTTCTGTTACAAGAATTCGATCTTGTTATCAAAGATAAGAAAGGATGTGAAAACGTAGTAGCTGACCATCTTTCACGCATCATTTCTTCCCCTGTGACCCTGCCGATCAATGATTCGTTCCCTGACGAACAACTCTTGAGCATATCCGCTGAACCATGGTTCAGGGAAATTGTGAACTATCATGCCACGGGACTGATACCCAGCGATTGGTCAAAACATGACAAATACCGTTTTTTATCCCAAGTAAAACACTTTTACTGGGACGAACCTTATTTGTTTAAATATTGTCCTGATCAGATCATTCGCCGGTGTGTCCCGAATGAAGAGTTCAAGAGTGTTCTTTCTTTTTGTCATGATCAGGCCTGTGGGGGTCACTTCGGTCCTAAAAAGACAGCGTAAAAGGTTTTGCAATGTGGATTTTATTGGCCGACCTTATTCAAGGACGCATTTGAGTATTGCAAAACCTATACACAGTGTCAGTATACGGGTAGAATATCCCGGAGGAATGAAATGCCTCAGCAACCCATCTTGGTTGTTGAAATCTTCGATGTTTGGGGCATTGATTTTATGGGTCCTTTTCCCAATTCCTTTGGGAATTTATACATATTGCTGGCGGTTGATTATGTCTCCAAATGGGTAGAAGCCATTCCATGTCGCACTAATGACAAGAAAGTTGTCATTAAGTTCTTGAAAGAGAATATCTTTTCGCGATTTGGACACCCACGCGCTATCATTAGCGATAATGGGGCACATTTCTGCAACAGGTCTTTCGAGACTCTGATGCGAAAATACTCAATCAACCACCGACTTTCTACACCCCATCATCCCCAAACAAGCGAGCAGGCTGAAATCTCAAATAGACAAATCAAACTTATCCTGGAGAAAACTGTTGCTAAAAATAGAAAAGACTGGTCAACCAAACTGACAGATGCTCTTTGGGCATTCAGAACTGCATATAAAACCGACCTAGGAATGTCTCCATATAGGATAGTGTTTGGGAAAGCATGTCATTTACCTGTCGAGATAGAGCATAAAGCATTGTGGGCTATAAAAGAAATAAATTTTGATCTAAACCTTGCTTGCAACTTTCGGAAGCTGCAAATTAATGAGCTAAGCGAACTCCGCGATAAAGCTTATGATAACACTGTAATCACAAAGAATAGGACTAAGGTTTTTCACGATAAAAACATTTTGAGGAAAACATTTTCACCTGGTCAACAAGTCCTTCTTTATGATTCACGATTACACATTCACACGGGTAAGCTCCGATCTCGATGGAAGGGACCTTTTGTTGTGCGGTCTGTATACCCGCACGGGGCAGTAGAAGTAGAAAATGTAAAAAACGGCACCTTTTTCAAAGTAAATGGACATAGACTTAAGCCGTATTTTTCCACTGACCCCACGGAGGAGCTCTTGTTCTTACAAGAGCCAGTTTATTTGGATTAAAATTCCTCCGTCTCACCTTCATATCCAGCATATCATTTCATCATCTTTTGAATGAAGGTGAGTGGAAAGAGTAAGTTTGGGGGAAGTTCTTCACTTATATATTTTGCCCCCACTAATAATTCCCCCCAGGCTTACAGTTTTTGTAGGTATAGCGATTCGCAACAGTGAGGACACTGTTGAAAACAAGTTTGGGGGAGGTTTGTCCTTATTTTTGCATCATTTGCATATCACTGCATAAGCACAAAACATTTCTTTCAAAATCTATAAAAATTGAAAAAATTTCAAAACCAATAAAAATTTTAAAAATTTCCAAGTATAGAAATAATTTTAATATTTACACTTTTTTGTACATAAATTAGATAATGAAAGTTTAGATAGTGAACAATTACATCCATGGG
This sequence comes from Agapanthus africanus, assembly GCA_030015575.1. Taxonomy (NCBI): domain Eukaryota; kingdom Viridiplantae; phylum Streptophyta; class Magnoliopsida; order Asparagales; family Amaryllidaceae; genus Agapanthus; species Agapanthus africanus. The sequence goes on along the minus strand of CM057337.1, from coordinate 461,796,078 downwards.
ATTAGAAAAATTTAAGAAAACTAAGAAAATTAGAAGTTTTTTATACGAACTAGTAATAAGTAGTTATGAGCCGTTGTCCCAAGGGTTAGTAAGATGAAGGACGTCACTAATCTGAGGATAAAAATAAGTCTGAAAAATAGTTTCTATTCTAGAAGCCAAACATTTTGAACGTTGCTACCCTGCTATTCGCACTTACACACGTCTTGAAGCCTGGGATAGTAGAGGATACCTTGAAATGCTCTTGTCTTAAAGCCGATGTATGAAGGAAATAAAAAGAAAAAAAAAGTGAATAAAGAAAATATAAAGTGGTGAGAAAAATGGACACTGGTTTTGTTATCACCGAAGGCAATAAAAAAATATATAGCGAGGGTGCCTTTTCACCTAGTGCCCTAAGGCCAACTGGTCTGGGAGTCATTGCTATGCCTGAGGTGGTGCAAGACGAGGAAAATACACCAAATAAGCAAACACATAAGTAATCGGTCGGTTAGTACCTCAAGAAGTATTAACGGTCGCATGAAAGTGTGTGAGCAATCTCATCTAAATATTCATTAATTAAAAAGTACTGAGGCTGATGGGCAAGAGTATGATAGCTTGAATTGAATTCTCCGGGTGTAGGGATGTTTTTACACACACGCAGGGTTATATGATCGATGTTTGGAAGAAAGATAGGAATGAAGAATAAGACGATGTTTTATTGAGGGAGGACGTGATTTCTAACATTTTTTCATGACCATTAAGATAGGGCTCATGACAACCGAAAAGCTAGCTTAGTTGAACACCCTAATTTTCAAAGCTTTTCTTCTACAATTCTTTTCTTTAAATGTAATATTCATGATCTTTCTTTTATTATTGGATTTTGTGGGTGCAATCCACTGAAAACCCTCAGGAGACAACACTCCTCCTACTAGAGACACATAGAGGTTTAAAGGCTTGTTGCACGTGCTCAGTGCAATCGTGTTGCCTACGAAAGTGTGCTAGTTAGTTTTTCTCTTTCTTTATTTTCTCCTTCTCTTTTTAATAAAACAGTTCGCTCGAGACGATCGAAATTAAGTTTGGGGGAATTTGATTAGTCGAAAATATTGCATATTTTAGCCGGCAATTTCCTCATCATTTGCATTCATTTAGAAGTGTACGGTATTCATATTTCACATATTAGCAAAACTGTCGCAAAATACCAGATTACATGTATTAGACCTTAAAACCAGCATTTCTAGGGAAATTGACTGCATTTCATGGCATGGCAGTATTTCTATATATTGAAACCCGTGTTTCGAAGTCTGTGCAGGAAAATGAGAAGCTCGCTCAAATTTATACCGCTCAAATGTTACGCCAATTCAATGACTTCGGATCTGGTATCAATACAAAAGGGCAAATACAATTCAACACATCAGATTAAGCTCAAAATGGCATCTCAAGACCACAGAAGAAGGCCCAAAGCCCAAGTCCTACAAAGCGCCGCGGATCCGCGGCAGGAGCTTGCTTACGCCGCGGATCCGCGTTGGGTCCAAGGAATCAGACACTCAATTTTGGTCCAAAATGCTTCCCTATGTCCCTACAGTACAGAAATATACCTCAAGTTCCAGAAGACTCCAGGGGTTTCTGCCAGATCAGCAAACTAGGGTTTCCAAGCATAATTAATCCTAGCTTAAAGCCTAAGCTAGCTCCTAACAAACGACCTTCTAGAAGACTCAACAAACTTTTGGAGGGAACTACAATTTCAAACCTAGACCTAGGGTTTGGGTGATCTATAAATAAGACCCTAGGCTCACTTGTAAAAGGGACTTGATCCTTGACTAATTCATTTTTAGCCAATTTACATCCATTCTATCTCCTTCTTCATCTTCTTCTTCCACAAGTCTAGTGAGAGGACTTGTGTGAAACCCTAACCCTAATTCCAATCAAAAGCCAAGATCCCGAGTACCCATCAAGCAAGAAGCCTTGCAACCTTTTATGAGCGAAGCCGATCTTCAACAGAGCAAGTGGTCAAAGCCGATCCGCGACTCACGGAGCCGAGCGACGCCAGATCGACAATTTAGTTCTTCCTCTTGTAGTTCTTGAGCGACTGTAATCAAATTGTTGATATAAATAAAAGGTGATATTCTTTTATCTTGTTTTCTTTAAATTCTCGCATCATGATATCTTTTCAATTCTTGAATACTTTCTGTGTGATGATGTTTGAGTAATACTCCGCTCGTCGAGGAGTCGAGACGATTAATAGAATGATGATGTAATATATCTTAAATCGATTCTTGAATCCTACGAGTTTTGTAAACCCTAGCAAGTTCAAGAACCGACAACCCAATTCGTTGCGATGCTTTCTTGATTGATATCGCTCGAGATTGGGAAGTTACGATCGTTTCTTGAAATTGCTAGAAGCTAGAATGCGAATGATATCGATGAAAGAACAAGGGTTAAACGATGAAACCCTAGTTTCATCAAGAAAGCCCTAACTCTCGTCGATCATCATCGATCTAGTATCAATCCTTCGAAGGACAAGAACACGAAAGCTTGAAATTACATCACGTCTATAGATCCGATCGATTCCTACGAGCCTCATTTAGATTCTTGACATTTTGGTTGGAAATATTATCAAAACACCGATTCTTGATTTGTTTATCAGTTTCTTGATTCTTGATTAAACATCGTGACACCTGAATCAATCGATAAATTCTTGAATCATGTTTTCTTTTCTTTTCGATTAACTTTTCGATTCAAACAAATTAAACAAAGAAACGAATCGCACAATCCCTGTGGACGATCCGCACTCGCTTACGATCTACAACTGACACCGTAGTTGATTGCGGTCAAATATAATTTTTGGTTGTGATTTCTTTACAATTTTCTAGATACCGACACAAAGAAACTTATTCACTTGATTTGATACACACAATCGGAAAATTACGACAATCAGCGCGCGTGTGCGCGATACGCTAAAACGTGTGATTACGCGCCTGAAGTCACTCCGACACGTCGCGATACGCAGAAACCCAAAACCCATACACACGTATCACGCGTGTCGCGAAGATTAAAATACGGGAAAATAGGTATTCTACTCCATATTTTGATACAGAAATGATATTGTAAAACTATATATACCAAAATAACCCACATAGCAGCAGACACCAACACCCCAAACCCCAACCTAAAACACCCCCATCTGGCCACAAATTGCGGCCAGAATGCTTATTTCGGCGGCCTGGGTAGGGAATTGGGCTCCCAGGTTTTGTGTGTGCACTCTATACCCCCATACATGCTACAGTAACATCTAGTTTCACTCTGAAATATCTCGGGTAGCAGCAGATCCTACAGAGCCTTATTTCTAGTTAAAATCCATACTTTTGCACTAAAATCAAACTTTAGGGTATTTTTCTGAAATCTGAAACAAACCTAAGTCTAAACCCACACTAATAACTCATTAACAAGCTAATCAAGCCACAACCACATAAACTTTAACATATTACCACTAAATCCCTTCAATAGCACTAAAATTGCACAAAAAGATGATATTTTGAAACTAAACATGCAAGTTATGGAAAAAGACGTTAAGACATGAATTTATACCTCCTAAAGACCTTATACAACACCAAAAGTCCAGCTCCTCTCTCAGGTGTGCAGATTTGCCTCCAAACACCTCAAAAACTCATGTTTCCTAAGGTTTTGTGAAGGAAATGTGTGGTTTTTATGTAGGATTTGATTAGGAATCAAGGAGAAGTGAAAAAGAGAGGAAAAGATGAAGGAAAGCCAAGATTTTTCTGCTGAAATCTCCAGAATTTCTGAAGTGAGGAGAAGAGAGAGAGAAGAGAAGGAAATGGGGTCAAAAAAGTCAACCTCTTACCAAACACCATGCTCATTTGTTTAATAGGATTTTGAATTATGAAAAAGGGTTTTGTTTTGATTAAAAATGGTTGGGAATTAAAATGAACCATGCACAAAAGAATGGTTAACATGATACCAAAACCCTAAGTTCCAAAAACTAAGTGTGCAAGTGTACACTACACTACAAAGGAAAATTTTTACAATTTGCTAACACGACTAAATAACTAATTATCGTGAAAAACATTCTGACGGAAATTCAAAGTGTTACAAAGGATGTGCCTATTGACTATCCAGGTCCCACAAGTATGACTGCCATCACAACGCCGGTAGTCAGGCAAACACCCTATGGGCTTCTTCAACATACATATATAAATACCAAGTAAAATATATCATACGTTAAGACAAAGAAAAACCAAATAGCGTACTATCATATCAAGCAAGACTGTCATGTACATACATATCCCTAGCATCCTATACAATGAAGGCCTCTAGGGCATATATAACCAACAATCTCCCACTTGCACTAAGGCCTATAATTGGCGCAATGAGTACCCACTGTCTCTACCAGATCCAGTTGCTGGCGTACCGCATGCCCAACATCTCAAACAGCCTCTCGAACTGCACTTGAGGGATGGCCTTGGTGAATTGATCTGCCGTGTTGTCTTTTGTGTCCACTATCCGTATCTTGATCTCCCGACGCTCCACGATCTCCCTGATCAGATGAAACCGCCTTAAGATATGCCTGGATTTCTGATGGGACCTTGGTTCCTTCGCTAAAGCTACAGCGCCATTGTTATCACAATACAATGGTATTGGATTGGCAATGGACGGAACCACCTGAAGTTCAGAAATGAACTTCCTCATCCAGACAGCCTCTTTTGCGGCTTCACTAACAGCTATATACTCAGCCTCCATAGTTGAGTCTGCGACGGTATCTTGTTTGGAACTCCTCCAACATACCGCCCCTCCATTGAGGGTAAACACAAAACCCGAAATGGATTTAGAATCATCCTTGTCACTTTGGAAGACGGAGTCGGTAAAAGCCTCTACCTGGAGGTCATTATTACCGTAAACTAAGAACATCTCCTTAGTCTTTCTCAGGTACTTGAGAATATTCTTCACCGCTATCCAATGTTTCTCACCTGGGTCAGACTGATACCTTCTTACCACACTAAATGCGTAAGCTACATCCGGTCTGGTACATAACATCGCATACATTATTGATCCTACCGCCAAAGCGTAGGGTATAATGCTCATGCGAGCCCTCTCTTCATCAGTCTTTGGAGACATCTCTTTGGAGAGGTTGATTCCGTGACAAGCGGGCATATTGCCGCGCTTGGAATCTTCTATACTAAATCTCTTTAGTATAGTGTCTATATACCTGGACTGTGAAAGTCCCAACATTCTATTAGATCTATCACGATAGATCTTAATGCCCAGAATGTATGATGCATCTCCCAAGTCTTTCATAGAGAATTTCTATGACAAGAAGAGCTTTACTGATTATAGCATAGGGATATCATTCCCTATCAGTAGTATGTCGTCGACGTATAAAACGAGGAAGACTACTGCTCCTTCTACAATCTTCCTATAAATACATGGTTCATCTACATTTTTGATAAAGTCAAATTCTTTGACTGTCTCATCAAAGCAGATGTTCCAACTTCGCGATGCTTGCTTTAATCCATAAATGGATTTAAGCAACTTGGAGACTCTTCCGCTGCTCCCACTGTCTAAGAAACCTTCTGGTTGATCCATGTAAACACTCTCTTCTAAATTTCCATTTAGAAAAGCTGTTTTTATGTCCATCTGCCAGATTTCATAGTCATGGAAGGCAGCAATCGCAAGCTGGATCCGAATGGATTTAAGCATAGCTACAGATGAAAAGGTTTCATCATAGTCCAATCCTGTTCTTTGAGGAAAACCTTTTGCTACGAGTCTAGCTTTGTAGGTTTCCACTTGTCCAAATGCACCAATCTTCTTTTTGAAGATCCATTTGCATCCAACTGGTTTTACTCCAGGAGGAGCAACTTCTAAAGTTCATATTTTATTGGTGTACATGGATTCCATTTCGGATCTCATAGCATCCAGCCATTTCATTGAGTCACTACTCGTAATAGCCTGCTGAAAACTAGTAGGCTCATCATCATCGATGATGCAATCCTCTCGATCCCCATCTAGAAGAAAACCATAGTATCGTTCAAAAGGATGAGAAAGCCTGCTAGATCTGCGGAGTGGCATTGGTTCGTCATGTTCTATTGAAATCTGAGGTTCTACTAAGTCCTCGGTAGCAGTTTGAGGTTCTGGAATTTCTTCCAGCTCTACCGCGCTCCCACTAATTTCTTTTGCAAGAAATTCACTTTCTAAGAAGACAATGTGACGAGCGACAAACACCTTTTGTTCTTCAGTGTGGTAGACCATATACCCCCTTGAATGCTTGGGATATCCTACAAACTTGCATAAAACCGATCGTGCCTCGAGCTTGTCCGGATTATGCTTTTTAACATATGCCGGACCATATCTTGATATACTTGAGATATGGTCTCTTCCCGCTCCACATTTCATATGGAGTGGTAGGTACAGACTTAGTTGGAACTCTATTCAATAGGTATGCGGCTGATTCTAGAGCAAATCCCCAGAAGGAAAGTGGCAACTCAGCACTACTCATCATTGAACGCACCATATCTAATAGCGTGCGATTCCTCCTTTCTGATACACCATTATGCTAAGGTGTATACGGCGGAGTAAGCTGAGAGAGAATTCCATTCTCTTTTAAGCATTCAAGGAAACTGGTACTTAAGTATTCTCCACCTCGATCAGATCGAATTGTCTTGATGCTTTTACCAGTTTGTTTCTCTACTTCATTTTTATACTCCTTAAACTTCTCAAAAGCCTCGGATTTATGCTTCATTAAGAACACATGTCCATACCTAGAGAAGTCATCAGTAAAACTGATGAAGTAGGAGTGACCACTTCGTGCATGCGTAGACATCGGACCACATACATCACTGTGTACAAGTCCCAAGAGTTCAGTGGCTCTTTCTCCGTGTCCGGTGAACGGAGATTTGGTCATTTTTCCTTTGATGCATGATTGACAAGTTGCATATGATGAATATTCAAACGGATCTAAATATCCATCTTTATGTAACTTAGTCAACCTTGTTTCATTTATATGACCAAGTCTACAATGCCATAGGAAGGCTTGATTCGAATCTGGAGCCTTTCTTTTACGCGTGTTTTGAATATTGAAAATTTGAGGTTGATTAAGTATGTATATGTCGTTTTCCAGTGTGCCATACCCAATCAGTTCTTGATTTAGGTGAATGTTCATAACATTTCTTTCAAGCGCAAAACTATATCCTTCATTCGATAACAAAGATACTGATATAATATTACACAACATACTGGGAATACGAAAACAGCTGTACAACACCAAAACGTGCCCACTGGTCAACCCTAGGTGATATTCCCCTATTGCAATTGCATCTACATGCATTCCATTGCCCATCCGGAGAGTCATATCACCTGTCCCCAGTACTCTACTATTTCTCAGATCCTGCAATGAATTACAGATATGAGAACCAGAACCGGTATCAAGTACCCATGATGTAGAGTTAACTGAAAAACAATTTTCGATTACAAACACACATGAAGTAGAAGAAACTACTTGCTTCATGCCCTTGGCTTTGAAGGCCTGACAATCCTTCTTCCAGTGCCCTTGTTTGTGACAATAGAAGCATTCATTCTTTTCTGTCTTCACCCTTCCTGCCTTGTTCGTTCCCTGCACCTTCTTGACCCCACCTTTCGGTTTGGTGGCTTTCATTTTCTTCTTCCCTTTAGCTTTCGCTTTAGATTTAGAAGAAGATGATTGGCCAACATACAGAACGGGGGTCTTCTCCTTTTTCAAGGAGGTCTCTGCTACCCTCAACATATTGAGGAGCTTTGGAAGATCAGCTTCCATTTCGTGCACCTTGAAGTTCAGCACGAACTGAGAAAAGGTGTGGGGAAGGGACTGCAAAATCAGGTCGATATACAAATCGTTCTCTAGCACGCATCCCAGGTTTGCGAGTTCCTCAATGAGGATGATCATTTTGAGGACGTGCTCTTCTACAGGCGATCCTGGAGCTAACCTCATCTGGAAGTGTTTCCTTGAGGTTTCGTACCTCGCGATACGGGAGTGCTCCCCATACAATTCTTTAACATGGAGAAAGATGGATACTATATCCATACTCTCGTGCTGTTTCTGGAGTTCATTGTTCATGGACGCCAGCACGATACACTTAGCTCGCTCACAATCTAGATCCCAGGTTTTGCGGACTTCCCTGTCCACAACTGAGGAATCTGGTCCTGGGATAAGGGGAGGAACAGCGGTGGTAACATATGCTACTTTGTCATAAGTCAGTGCAATATTGACGTTCCTTAGCCAATCTTTATAGTTCTGCCCGGTCAGTATATTTTTTTCAAGTAATAGTTTTAGTCCAGTCATGGTAGCTGCCAGAGAGAGAGAAAAGAAAACACTCAGCATATGCTTCTTGCAAGTTTAGATTGGTTTATTAATTTATCTAAATAGGATGGCTCCTACTGTTTCCTCAAATCCTTCTTCAAAACCTAAAAGAAGAACTAGTCAGGATTTAATCACACGTCACAATACTTGCTTAACCTTTCAGCCAGGCTAGTGTTGGTACTTCGAGGGAGGTTTTCCAACGCTTTCGCGAAGTTCCTTAATTAAATAACCTCTTTTCCCTGGAGGCGTAGCCCCTCTAACACTTTTCTAGTCACCTACTTGGTTTATAGCATTGATTGTTAAGTGAGAAAAATTCCTGAAAGTAATCCTACTCATCAGTGGGATCAGGATCCAACTATCATTGCATGATGCCCTAGATGGAAGCCACTCTAGTCACCACACTCCAGAAGGTATGCTAAATCTGCAAGTTTCCTTTATGTTTGAAACTCCCGATGTGATTTTTACCCTAAGCTCTTATAGACCTTGACGTAGGCCAACAAGGCATAAGACGCAAGTCAAGTTCTACCCGTCGTTGTCCTAATCAACTCAAGTACATCGTACAAGCCCTTGACGTAGGCCAACAAGGTGTACGTCTGTCTTAAACTAATGCATCTATCTATGCAAAAAACAGGCACACACACTGCTACCATACACTATGCCTTGACGTAGGCCAACAAGCATAGCATGAATACGATGTGCTGTCTATCTGAAATGACGGAGGGTTACGGCTGGTTTTTGGCAAAAAACCATTAACGTAATGAACTTGATATGATCGAAGGAACAAAGATAGCTTTTATTTAAAAGGAGTGGTTTAAGCTCCGCATTTAAAATTTGCTTTTTCAAGAAAACCGAGTGGTTTTTAGAAATTGTTCCAACGATTCAGTTTAGGTTTTATTTTCTTTGCATTAATAATAATGCGTCCCATCAATTAACCTATCATTACAGATAACAACGAAAATACAATGTCCTCTTATGCCATTCGCATTCGCCACTGGGTCCCGTCATCACCCGTTAGGTTACTTAACTAACGACAGAGCGGGGGCTGGGCTAGCGCGGGTGTAAAATATAAGTGACGTCTAAATAGCTATCATATATAGATATTGTACATTCGTCAGACGCAATAATAGGCATTCCAGATCACAGATAAACAATATTAGATTTGCAAGCAATCCGCATTTCAATTGAGCCTGCAATGAAAGACGGATTACACAGTTGTGATGAATAGCGATTACCCCACCCCAGACCCCTACGGGTACGACAAACTACCCGCCAAGTACCAGAAGTGAAGCGGTCTATCTCAACACTTCAAAATACCCGGTAGTTTGTGCACCCCACCTTGGGTCTATCCTAGGAGCAAAAACGGTAAAAAGAAATAATACAACAGTGGCTACAACCGCAACCTGGATGTGCCCCGCGAAATAATATTACAACTTATTACATTTACATCGAATGAATTAAAACAATAACCCATCACAAAACCCGGCTAATCATCACAACAGTCCAATACAGTTCATATCCACAAACAGTTATAAATAACATCACAGATATGTGCAACCCCCTGCCAACCGACATATTAGTAGTTAGGTGAGGTTTACGAACACATAAAACATTTCACAGATATAATCAAACAGGCAAACACCGTATAATTTCGATCGATTAAACACATTTAATTTTTCTCCAATACTTCTCTGTAAATCTGAAACCTGAGAAAAAATTAAAAAATAACAGAAAATACCAAATATCACAACAGATGCACAGAAGAAAACTGGGCTGAATCGGCCCCAACTCGGCCGCGGATCCGCTGCGGATCGGTAGGATCGGCCGCGGTTCTGCGGCTCTTTGGCCGATTCAGGAGCCCATTTTTCTTGTGTGTTCTTATATTTTCATGTGGGTCATTCTGGAGGTCCCTGAAAAATTTTTGGACCTCATTTTAAAATCGACAGAAACTATAGGATATCGGGGTTTTTTCCTGTTTGTTTTCTGTTCGAAATTCATACAACTTTGCATGTGTGTTAATTATTGTTTAGTGAGGCTCTGATACCACTGTAAGTCGATGTGCAACACCCCACGAGTTGCGGCGAGGCGGAAATTTGAAAAACAATCATGTTTATAAAGCGAACATCAACTAACCGAAGATCGTTGCTAAACAATAATTAACAATAACTATAGAGTTCTAAGCAACTATGTTAAAAGATTATACCAAACGATTCTAGTCCTTCGTCTTTACGATCTCTATGGCCTCCTTGGATCTCCTCGTCCTCCTCAGCTTCCTTTCCGTGATAGACGATCCATCCGAGAACCCTAATCCAAGCTATAACCTCTAAACTTGAGGTTACTTAGTTTCTCTAGTTGCTAATAAAGGAACTAAGATGATGTAGAGATTGGTTATGGAGTGTTTAGTCTTTCCTAATCCTTGTTCTCAACTCATGAGTGGTAGGATTAGGGTTTGGTGAAGGAGAGAGAGCTTGAGGAGAGAGAAGGTGGAGATGATAATGAGAATAAAAAGCTTCTCACTTGAATATATGATACATAATGAATTATCAAATAATATCAATTAAATGATTATTCACCATGCTTCATTTATTCAAGGAGAGTTTTTCATCATGTCAGTCATTAGATCATTAATGATGCATTAATGATGCATTTAATGATATGATGAACCATATGAATGAGCCACTAAAACAATTAATGAAAATGCCACCTCAACCCCTCATGTCACATCCTCTAGAAGCTTCTTGGAAATTACGAGAACGCCCCTCGCATCCATGAAAACACGGAAAAATTTTAGACTGTATAAATCCAATAACCCGATATTAGAATCTGGTTTAAACCAAAGCCGGCAAGTAAAAACTGTCCGAATGTCGTACGTGCGTTTAAACATGTATGCGTCCGAACCTTTGTCGTAAAACCATACGACCTCTATATCTTTTCGCCTGGGTTTGGGAAATCTCTGTGTGGGACTCTAAAGACTCGACTACTACGCTGGCAGTGGGTTTAACCATAGACCGCAAGCGGCACTAGCTGTACGTAACGGTCCCCAGGTAGTTGTCGATAAGAAAGCCGATGAGGTAACCCATCCGAAATCCTACTGAGCCTGTCCGTGACAATATCCGCGCAGTCCGGTCTGTTCGTCTAAGAGTATCGCATGTATGGTCTAGGGAGGTGGTGGACGTCAGACCCCTAATAACCGTACAAGTCGTGTCGGTATGGCTCAAGACCATCCGAGAATCTACTGATCAGTCCATCAGTAATTCTCAATCAGCCCTGGCCAGGGACTTATGGTAATGACCAACCGATCACCGTGCGATATCAACTCCCTATACCGGGAGAGACGAATCCCTAACAGTCACTCACTGCCACCACATGGCTCGGGACTGTGCCTAACTAAAACCTGTTTGCACGACTCCTTTGAGCCGTGGTAGGGTAAAAATCAAAGCACAGTGGGAACTCACACGAGACAAATGATGACTTTAAGTCAACGGACTATCTGCACACATGTCACCTGAGAACTGCTATCTGACGTTAGGTATAATAACATCCAGTCAGTTCTCGGCGAGTCCTGTCCGGTATACTCACATCCTGTGAGCATCTGTATACAATCTTAGGTGCACTCCACCAATGGCTGCGGGACCAGTCCATCGCCCCTCCTCAGGGTCTAGATATGTATACATTAGTCTACTCCGGAGTATCGATGCCCAGTCTCGATACTCCTAAGACCAGGGACATCTAAGAATGTGCCTATTGACTATCCAGCTCCCACAAGTATGACTGCCATCACAACGCCGGTAGTCAGGCAAACACCCTATGGGCTTCGTCAACATACATATATAAATACCAAGTAAAATATATCATACGTTAAGACAAAGACAAACCAAAAAAGCGTAATATCATATCAAGCAAGACTGTCATGTACATACATATCCCTAGCATCCTATACAATGAAGGCCTCTAGGGCATATATATCCAACACCATGTACCCACACACGGCCCACGACTATATATATCAGAACCGATAAAACTCATGGTGGACGCACTGAAATATCATATCAAGATAAACCGGGTTTTTAAACAATACATAATTTCTTTTGAAATAGCCACGGCTCCCAAATCCAGAAATCTCATGAAAACAGCATATCTCAATGCGTATAATCACAAAGCATGATGTATGCGACATATAATAGAAATGTAAGCATATATGTATATCATGCAACGTAAAACGGTAATATGCACATATCGAGCGAAAACCGCTCTTTTAAAATGAATCCAGTTTTAAAATATATCTTGGGGTTCCCAAATCTCCAAAATGTAGCCAGAATCATCTATGTACGTGCAAATACGTATGTATGCAAGTATGGTCGTACAATATGTGTGTACACAAGTATGTCATGAAAGGAGACATATTCTGATGCAACAATCCTACTGTGTAGTGACATGGCAATTATCGATGATGAAGTGTGTGAGCCGGCAAGCAGGTGTACGTGGAACATACACATCATCGATAATGGTGTTGGTGTCCTGATAGCATGGGTTTAATATAACAATAAACACATTTAAACATGCAATGCGATGCAAATAGAAAGAATATGCGGAAAAATGAATAATAAAAACAACAGTGAAGAATCTACATCAATATATAAATGTCATACAGTTTTGCTATTTGAAATAACACGAATTGTGGTGTTTAGAAAATAAGGGCTACGGTGTTTTAAGAAAAGATGCGTCTTTTGAAAATATCCATATAATCCCTTGGCCTGTTTTTAAAATACCTACGATTCGTTAGTTTTGAAATAGGTATGACTCGAGTCTAGTCTAACATCTATAAGTACTACAGGACTAAACGAACAGTCTAACCGAAATGGTAAGGGAAACCACCTAAATCTGAGTCGATATATATATATATATATATATAAAGAGAATAATGGAGAAAAGATGCCATAGGAGGGAATTCCCTCCTATGGCGTCGGAAAAATACCCCCTCCACCAATTTTTCCGACGATCGGCCCCCCATCATCTTCATCGTCATCGTCTAAGATATGCGTACACCAAATTTCATGTGATTCCACAACTTTTTCACCGTTGATTTAGTGGGTTCAAAATTAACGATTTACCGACAATAGAACTTTTTACATTGCTAAATCAACGGTGAAAAAGTTGTAGAATCATATGAAATTTGGTGTACGCACATCTTAGACGATGACGATGAAGATGATGGGGGCCGATCGTTGGAAAAATTGGTGGAGGGGGTATTTTTTCGACGCCATAGGAGGGAATTCCCTCCTATGGCCTCTTTCCTCCATTATTCTCATATATAAATATAATATTCGGTGATCCCACCTCAATAGTATCATATACGATACAATATACAATATGACATCCTCGAGTCAAGAGTGCGGATCTATCATCAATATAGCTCGTACGGTAAATTCATCGTACGGTATCCCAAATCTGGGTACGGGTCAAATATCATATTCATCTCAGTATTCATCTGGTATCCATTATCATCATATCTCATGAACCGGTGTACTGATTTAAGTCTAGTACAAACTGATACCATCTATATATATATGTGCGTGTATGAAAACACACGCCTAAAGACCCGCTATAAACTCATGTCGTATCTCATAATACGAACCAAAACACATTACCGATCTCATGGCACCATGCCCAATCTCATCGACTCATCTCCAAATACCATAACAATCATCATCATCCATGAGTAAGTAAACGTATATATATATATATATATACATAGTCCCATACCTATGTGTGTGTGTATATATACGTATCCCCATATACGCACAAGTATAACAAAGTAAGCATGTGTGTGTGCGCTTGTGGGTATAAACCTATTCTAGGGTTCGCGACTAAGAAGCTATGCTTGTTTACTTCTAAATACCTGAAACTAAACCATGAACACATAATCATATCTTGATAATCATCCACATATCATAAACCACATATATATCCATTTATATATAAGCTATATTACGAACTGCGGGGGTGCTATACGCCATCCACCCAACTTCCCCTGTAGATATATATCTACTCACCTCCTCTTGCTTGCCGATGTCGATGTCGCCATAATCTTCTTTATCTTCTCGAATCTATGTGGGGGTACCTACATATATAAACAATCGAAAATGCGTATTAAAATCATATCGGAAAACCAAAACGACACGCTAAAGGCCTATAGGTTAGAACCTATGGACCACGCCTTCAAAACCGCCAACAACCCTCGATATCGTCGTACAAACGTCAAGTGATTGAGGTAAAACAAAGATACTAAAATCCAGAATTCAAAATACGAGAAACGAAACCACGAATGAAAACAAAAACTCTTGAAAATAGTCCCAGATTTTACCCTAGATCAAATTAGTCAATTTTGCATACAGGAGGGGTTTAATTTACTGCTAAAGGAGCCATGGAGCAAGAATGAGGGACAACAACAACACGCTGGCCGCAAATTGCGGCCAAGAAGGATTTATTTGCGGCCATAGCTTGGTGGATGGGGCTCGGGTCTTGGGGTTAGCTTCCTGGGTGCCTGCATGTATCACTGTGTATGCTAAATAATTTTCCAGGTCCCCGAGTGTTAGCAGATTCCATATCCCCTACACAATTTCCACAAAATACGATATCGGCATAAATTCAAAGTTCGTCAATTGGGATTTGTCTTTGGTTTAATCTAATGTAACATCAATACAGGGGTTGTATGACCTCCACTAACCTCAACTACACTTTACTACACAAAATTTCATTAAACCCTAGCTAGGAATTTCCTACCCTCACTAAACAACACTAAAACACCTCTAATCAAACATGGAAGCTAAAGAGAATGAAATACAATGCAAATGGTATAGGAATTACCTCATTTGGCAACTCAAGAAATTTCTTGAGTTGCCCCAAGTGTCCAAAATCAAAACTTGCTTGGTCCAAAGTGTTTGCCATGAGCTTGTGCACATATTTAATGAAGTGGGGATGGAGTTTTGATGAAGATTTGATGATGAAGTGAGGGTTTGTGTCACGACCCAAAGTTCAGCCCGTGACCGGCACTTAACCACGTAACGTCTACAGGCGTAACATGACTAAGTATGCCGAAACGCAGAAATCAAAACCATTAAAAGTAATGAGTGTTAAAACATTTAATAGAAACATTTAGAAAAACCTTAAGTAATTTAGTAAAATTCTTTTAAGTTCAAGTTATTTGTTAATCCACTTATCAACAAAAGGGCTCACGAGCCAACTGCAGTGGTATCTGTATCAAAAGATGCAAGAAAGCAGCCTGCCGCGACTACTTTGTGGGGCAACCTACAAGCACTGTGGTACAACGGGGGTGAGTTGCCAACTCATGAATAGTAGATAACATATAAAGGTAATCGCGAGTATGCACGTACTGCGATACTCTAACCTATGCCAACAGATAGCATCTATATGATGAGCTGGATGCGCAATAATCATGCAACAAGTGCGATCTAATAACATTTCTATATGATGAGCAGGGTATGCGATAATCAAGCATAGCAAATTCAATCTAATAACATCTATATAGGATGAGCAGGGTATGCAATAATCGTGCATAGCATGTGCAATCTAATAGAATCTATATAGGATGAGCAGGGTATGCAGTAATCATGCATAGCATGTGCAATCTAATAGCATCTATATAGGATGAGCAGGGTATGCAGTAATCGTGCGTAGCAAGTGTACTCTATCAGGTACTACAGATACAGGATGAGATGTATAACACTGAATGCTTAGCATGGGAATAAATAACATCTACACGGAATGTCAACGTGGAAAATAACCGGTGTCCATCAATACACCCAAATCCCCGTAAAACTCAGGCACCGTCACTTTAATCGATCCTCAAATCCTGTAAATCTCATAGAATCGTGAGTGCCCAACATCGGCACTCGAAATATCATAAAATAATCGTTTCCAGCATCGACACGCAAATTCTCAAGTATCGTGCTCCGTCAGTCCAGATCGGCCCACGAGCTCCGTCTGCGGAATCGGCTCTCGGCCCCGGCAGTACGGGTCGGCCCGTATACATCTCTCAGCTCTGGTCAGTATCCTCCGGATGACCGCCAGGTCCAACCAATCACCGGTAGGTAGTAAGCCCTCTGCCGGGCTCACCGTCTAAAAATACGAGTCTTCTTACCCCGGGGTACCATACCGGGTCCACCATGTACCCGCAATCGGTGCCTACCACTCCTCGAATCGGGTATACTCACACAAGCTCTCTGTAACCGAGAAAACTCATGGTGGACGCACTGAAATATCATATCAAGAGAAACCGGGTTTTTAAAACAGTGCGTATTTTCTTAAAATAATACCACAGTTCTCAAATCCAGAAATCCCATAAATCCAAACTCAATGCGTAAATCCATGCAATATGTCGTATGACACTAAGGGTAAAAAGGGAAACCCGCTTTATTAAAAGAATCCAGATTTGAAAATATCTCATGCGCTCCCTATTTTCTTGAAATCAAGTCAATATCATCCAGGTATGTAACATATGTATGAATGTAGGTATGGAAGTGCAAATGGATATATATGCGCTTATCAGTGTAGCACTATTATGAATATACAGTGTGCATGTGCGCAAGTATGGATATATCAGATAATATGTGCACTACTAAGAATATACAGTGTGCATGTGCGCAAGTATGGAGATATTAATATATGTGTGCACTAGTATGAATATACAGTGTATATGTGCGCAAGTATGAAGATATCAATATATGTATGCACTAGTATGAGTATACAGTGTGCATGTGCGTAAGTATGGAGATATCAATATATATGTGCACTAGTATGAATATACAGTGTGCATGTGCGCAAGTATGGAGATATCAATATATGTATGCACTAGTATGAATATACAGTGTGCATGTGCGCAAGTATGGAGATGTCAATATATGTGTGTGCTAGTATGAATATACAGTGTGCATGTACGCAAGTATGAAGATATCAATATATGTGTGCACTAGTATGAATATATATTGTGCATGTGCGCAAGTTTGAAGATATCAATATGATATATGCCAATTTGTGACAAGTCGTGACTAATCATCAATGATACGGTAATCAAAACGATATATGATTCGTAGCAATCCTATAGTGCGAGTGTCATGGCAATCACTAACGGTGTGAGTGTAACATACAAATAGTGCTCGTGCAGCTTGAACCGTTAGTGACAGTGCAGTGTTCTATAAGTACCATTGTATATACAACAAGAAAGGTATGCTACAATAGTACACAGAAATATCTATGACTAAAATATCCTATCACGCCCTGACGCTTAACGCCATACGGACGATTTCCCCGTAGATGTTAAATCTACTCACCTGGTCTCGTGCTAAGCGTAGCCGACCAATTGCTTCCCTTTCTTTTCAGCGTCCGACGTACCCGCCTGCGAACCTAGAATTTACACAAGGAATCCATATAAGCAAAATCCTACAAAATCGCGATATCGAAATTAAACGAGAAACTCGCGTCGCGAACTAAATGCGCGTGTATACGTAACGTGTGTGCATACGCCAAAACCCAACGCGATATGATGTGGCACACAGCGACACGCTGTAATACACAGCAAACTAACTCAGCATGCATCGTACGTGTCGCGCAAGTCCCGCTACGCAAAATATAAGTAAACGGTCCCAGATTTTATCTGGAGCAAAAACAAGAAAACCAAACAAGACCAAACCTATCACACAACCTACAGACATCTACCTGCAAAAATCCAACCCATTCCCTAACAATTGGGCCGGTGGCTATAGGTATGGTATCGGCCAAAAACCGGTGGAATGGGTCCAGGTTTCTACACTATGATCCTAGCACAATTCATAGCCTAGTGTATATGTTTGCTTACTAAAATTATTAACCTAGATACAGCAGATTTTACGTATCCTAAAGTTTAGTTTAAAAACGTTTCAAAACACTAAATTTGCAATAATAGGGTATTTTTGTGGAATTAGGTGAGTTTACAGGAATCTAGGGATGCCAATAGCACAAATTAGGGCTAATCTACTATAAACACCCTGAATCATCCTATTTATCCAATCAAACTATAAGCTTAGCAATAACACTCAATACCAACACTAAACTTAGCTAAACAAGCCCCGATTTCAACTTGCAAACCATTAAGGAAATTAAATAAAACCAAACACAGACAAACTAATACAGACACCACCCTGCAAAACACCAACACCAAAGCACAAGAGGGGGCCGGCGACGCCGGAAGTACAGGGGAGGTCGCCGGGTCTTTGGTAAAGGTAAGGGCTCAGATTTCAATACACCACTCATAAGGGCCTGCATACTATTCTGAAGTTGTTTGCTAAGCTAGAAAATATCTACAGGTATAGCAGATCTCAATATCCTACAGTTTGCATCAAAACCGTATTTTAAATTTCAAGTTTTAGACTTTAAGGTGATTTAGTAAAATCTAGTGATACTACTAGGCTCAAACAGCAAAACTAACACTTTATAAGGTTCATTAAGCTATAACAACCCTAACATAGCTTAAATCTAACCTAAATCACAAAACTAGCTCTAAACTCACACTAATCACTAACCGATGCTAAAACAACACATAGCTTAGCAGAAAAAGGAGTTGGGTTTAAGAAATATACCCCAATAGATCCTAGGAAGCAGGAGAAGGAGAAGAAGAAGATGATGTGCTTGATGTTGCTGCTGCCTAAAGCTGCTGGTGCTAATGCTGTTGCTGCTTGTGCTATGTTGCTACTTGGTGTTGTTGGTGTTGTTGCTGGCTGCAGCTGCTGAGGCTCCTGCTGCTGCTGTTGTTGTGTTTGTGTGTGTGAGTGAGAGTGAGAGAAGTGAGAATGAGTAAGAGAAAAGAAATGAGAGCATAACTAGTCAACCCCCCCTCTCTCCTTATTAAATGTAAGCATGGCTCAAGCCATGATGCCCATCATGCACTCTCTCTCTCTCTCCTCCAAGTCAACCACAAAACAATAGTTCATTTTCTTTTTGAAAAAAAAATACCCTTAATTAAAATAAATTTAGCTTAATAAGAAAGTGTTAGTCTACCATGGTTGCTAAACATGGTTTAACCCTAATTTAACCCTAGTTTATATGCACAAGTGTGTGCAAGGCTAAATAAATTCTAATAAAATATTCATTAATTTTGATAAAATATTTGGAAATCAATTTGGTAAACTTTTTATTAAAAACCATACTTTAGAGTATAATTAGCCAGTAATCACATCCTAAGGTGTTACAATCTTCCCCCCTTAAAGAAATTCGTCCCCGAATTTAAAATATATAGCTATGCATGCCTTCAAAAAGATGAGGGAATTTCTTGCGCATCTCGCCCTCGGCCTCCCAAGTGATCTCTTCACCATTCGGGCTAGGCCAAAGCACCTTCACAGATGGCAAGACCTTCGATCGATGTTTCTTCACCTGTCAGTCCAATATTACAACTGGCTGCTCGATGAACGAAAGATCGTGCTCAAGCTGAACGGTCTGATGCTGTATCATATGCAAAGGGTCATGTAGGTATCTAAGAAGCATCGACACATGGAATACGGGGTGAACATCAGGGAAGTCGGGTGGAAAAGCCAAACGATATGCTACTGCGCCCACACGCTCGAGGATCTCGAAGGGACCTAAGAATCTGGGGCTAAGCTTCCCCTTCCGTCCAAACCTCATTACTCCCTTCATCGGAGAGACCCTCAGAAAAACGTGGTCGCCAACTGCGAACTCTAATCTGCGGCGGCGTCTGTCAGCATACGATTTCTGCCTGCTCTGAGCTGTCCTCATCCTATCTCGAATCAGCTGTATCTTCTCGGTCGTCTCCTGTATGATCTGTGGCCCTAAAATACTGCTCTCACTGAGCTCTGTCCAACAGACGGGCAATCTACATCTCCTCCCATACAAGGCCTCGAAAGGTGCCATCTGAATAGTATCCTGGAAACTATTGTTGTAGGAGAACTCCATCAAGGGTAAATGATGATCCCAGCTACCACCAAAGTCTAAAACGCACGCTCGGAGCATGTCCTCGAGAGTCTGAATAGTCCGCTCGGACTGGCCGTCGGTCTGCGGATGAATGCTGTGCTGAAACTCAAGCGGGTGGCCAACGCCTCCTGAAGCCTCTGCCATAGCCGGCTGGTAAACTAGGTGCTTCGGTCGGACACGATACATATCGGTACTCCATGCAGTCGTATAATCTCGTCGATGTATATCTGGGCATACTGAGCAATTCCGAAAGTCGTCTTCATCGGCAGGAAGTGAGCCGCTTTCGTCAAACGATCAACGATCACCCAAATGGAGTTATACCCTTGCCTATTACTGGGTAGACCTACAACGAAATCTATCGAAATTTGTTCCCATTTCCACTCCGGAATGGGTAACGGCTGTAGCTCTCTCGCTGGCCTCTGGTGCTCGGCCTTGACTTGCTGACAAGTCAGGCATCTCGACATGAAGTCCGTGATGTCCATCTTCATTCTGTCCCACCAGTAAACATCTCTTATATCATGGTACATCTTGGTGGAACCCGGATGAACACTATACACCGATCGATGTGCCTCCTAAAGAATCTCACGCCGCAGCCCCTCAGAATCTGGTACGCACAGTCTAGTCCCAAATCGCAGTATCTCCTGATAATCAATCATGAACTCGGAAAATCTGCCCTGTGCAATCTGTGCCATGATCTCTGAACAACGGTCATCACCGTACTGTGCCTCATGTATATGGTCAAGCAACTGTGGGCGTGCACGAACATGCGCAAGCTGTCCCTCGATCGGCATGAACTCGAACTGCACTCGGCTGTCGCATAAAATCTGCCAATCTGTCGACGACTGCCTCTGCACTACGCTAAAACAAGATAGACTACCCCCGGGCCTCCTACTCAAGGTATCCGCCACTACATTCGCCTTGCCCGGGTGATACAAGATCTCGCAATCGTAGTCCTTTACTAGTTCCATCCAATGGCGCTGTCTAAGATTCAGGTCTCGCTGCTGAAATATATACTTTAGGCTCTTATGATCAGTAAATATCTGGCACGACGCGCCGTAAAGGTAATGTTGCCAGATCTTGAGTGCAAAGACCACAACAGCCATCTTCAAATCGTGAGTAGGGTAGTTCTGTTCATGTTTCTTCAACTGCCGTGAAGCATACGCGATCACCCTGTCATGCTGCATCAATACGCACCCTAGCCCCACTCGAGAAGCGTCACAATAGACAACAAATCCGCCCGATCCTGAAGGCAATGATAACACCGGCGCCGTGGTCAAACGGGTCCGCAACTGCTGAAAGCTATGCTGGCACTCCTCCTTCCAATCGAAAGGAACTCCCTTCCGGGTCAACCCGGTCAAAGGTGCAGCAATACGGGAGAAGTCCTATACAAACCACCTGTAGTAGCCGGCCAATCCTAGAAAGCTGTGGATCACCGTAACTGATGCGGGTCTGGGCCAACGCTGAACGGCCTCGATCTTCTTCGGGTCCACACATATACCATCTCGTGTAATAACGTGACCCAAGAAGTCTATGCTGTCAAGCCAGAATGCGCACTTGGAGAATTTTGCGAATAGCTGGTGTTCCCTCAAAGTCTGCAGTGTGATCCGCAAGTGCCGCTCATGCTCCTCTCGGCTCCGGGAATACACCAAAATATCGTCAATGAATACGATGATGAACAAATCAAGATATGACCGGAAAATACGGTTCATCAAGTCCATAAATGCTGCTGGGGCGTTGGTGAGTCCGAACGACATCACCGAAAACTCATAATGGCCGTAACGCGTGCGGAAAGCTTTCCTCGGAATATCCTCCTGTCGAACCCGCAGCTGATGGTATCCTGATCGCAAGTCGATCCTCGAAAAATATCCTGCACCCTGAAGCTGGTCGAACAAGTCTCGATGCGTGGCAAAGGATATTTGTTCCGCACGGTAACTCTGTTCAGCTGGCGGTAGTCGATACACAAACGCAAACTGCCATCCTTCTTCTTGACAAACAGGACTGGAGCACCCCAAGGAGACACACTGGGTCGAATAAGTCCCTTATCCAGCAAATCTTGCAGCTGACCTTTCAACTCACTAAGCTCTGCCAGGGCCATCTGATAAGGCGGTATAGAAATAGACCCCGTGCCGGGAACCAAGTCAATGCAGAAAACAATATCGCGCTCAGGCGGTAGCCCAGGAAGCTCGTCAGGGAAGACATCAGGGAACTCACAAACAGTCAGAACCTGGTCCAACGAAACATCTGTAGCTCTAGTATCGCAAACATAGGCTAGAAATCCCTGACATCCCTTCCTCAAAAGCTGTCCAGCGCGAAGAGAAGAAATCAAACTGTGAGGGGTGGCACCACGGTCCCCATGCACAATAAAAGCCGACTCGCCGGGAAAACAAAATCTAACTGTCTTCTCGCGGCAGTCCACAAATGCATAGCACGTGGCTAACCAATCCATGCCCAAAAGAACGTCGAAGTCCAACATCTCAAGAAGGATCAAGTCGACAGGCAACTCTCTCTCGCTAATACGGACAACACAGGATCGGAACACATGCCTAGCAACAAACGACTAGCCCACAGAAGTGGTCACAACAAGTGGCTGATCAAGCAAACCGGACTCTCTATCCAAACTCGGCACGAAGTGTGTGGAAACGCACGAGTGCGTGGATCCGGGATCAAACAACACGTGTGCGTCAATAGAACATACTGATAGGGTACCTGAGACCACTGCATTGGACGCCTGCGTGTCCTGATGCGTCAAAGCGAAAACCCGTGTCTGTCCTCCACCTGCGACTGGCGGTCCCCTACTAGCAGCTGGCTGTACTCTACCGGCAGCTGGCTGTCCTCTGCCTCGGCAACCTCGCCCTCTATGAGCAAACCCTCCACGACCACGGCCTCTCTGTGCATGAGTCTGACGTGGAGCAACAGTAGGTACAATAGGCAACGCCCTCTGGGGTGAGGAAGGTAGAAGTGTGACATGTAGTACTGCGGCCTCCCTACGGCGTATCTCGGTACAATCTCTGATGCGGTGACGGGGACTACCACACCCAAAGCATCCACGCGACGACTGCTGACCCTCCCGGGGATAAGAGCTAAACATCTGACCTCGCCTCGAGTCTGTGCCACCTGTACGATGTCTATCACGGCATCCGAATGGGAGTCACCGTGCTGCTGTATCAATATGAACCCTCTTCGGCCCTGGAACTACCGAAGTCTCTGCAAGGCGCTCCTCGACTAATAGGGCTGCGTCTACAGCTGCTGCATATGTCTCGCAATGCTGCGCGATGATCGCCAGGAATAGTGGGGTAAGTAAGCCTTGAACAAATCTCTTAACTCGCATCTCCTTAGTGGCCACTAGGTATGGGGCATAAACAGATAGCTCGGTGAACAGTACTGTTAGTGTATATGCCCTAGAGGCCATTACTGTATCATACTAGTTTGTATATTACTTAATGGAAGCTTGGGATATTCACCTTGTAAATACAATCTTGCTCAAAATAGTAGTATGCTACTTGGTTTGTTCCTACTTCAATGTGTACTTGTGTTTATTTTAGTATATCACCTATACACATTAGTGGAGCCCTTAGGATCTTTGCTTGATTACCAGCGTTGTGATGGCAGTCACACTAGTGGGGGCTGGGTAATCTATAAGCACATCCTTATGCAGGTCCCTAGTCGCAGGACTATCGAGACAGGGCATCGATACTCCGGAGTAGACTAGCGCATGCGCTTCTCGTCCCAGTGTGGGAGACGGTCTGTCCCACAGCCGTTAGTATGTCGTATTGGAGATAGTATGGGGGTGCTCGTTAGGTTACGAGTACACTGGACATGACTCGTCGGGAACTGACCGGTTGGTATTATACCTATCGTCGTCATCAGTTCCCAGGTGACATGAGTACAGCTTAGTCCGCTGACTTGACACTGTCACTTCTCCTCGAGTGTGTTCTCACTGTACTTTGATTACTACCCTACCACGGCTCAAAGGAGTCGTGCAAACAGGTAGTAGTTGGGTGCAGTCCCGAAGCAATTGGAGGCAGTGACGGTTAGACAGGATTCGTCTCTCCCGGTATTGGGGGTTGACATCGCGCTGTGTCTAGGAGAGCCATTACACGAGTAGTCCCTGGCCAGGGCAAGCGAGATATACTGGTAGGCTTCCAGTATTATCTCAGGGTGTATTGGGCTTCACTCCGACACGACATGTACCGCTATTAGGGGACTGACGTTTACCGCCCCCCTAGGCCCGCCATGCGATGTATCAGACGAACAGACCGGACAGTACGGTGACTGTCACAGTCAGACTCAGTAGGAGTTCAGATGGGTTTCACCTCATCAGTCTTCTTGTCGGCATCTACCTGTGGACCGTTATGCACAGCTAGTGCCGCTTGCGGTCTGTGGTTCAACCCACTGCCAGCGTAGTGTCGAGTCTTTAGAGTCCCACACAGAAAGCTATTCGTCTCTAGGCAAAAGAGTAGATGTCGCATGGTTTTGCGACAGGTCGCATGGTTTTGCGACAGGGTTCGGTCATATCCGTGCACTTGTGCACGTACAGTGTCCGGACAGTTAACACTAGCGGGCTTTGGTTTAAGCCAGATCCTAGTGCACGTTTTGGGATTGGTTTTATCTCGTTTGTATTCGTGTTCCTCGGAACGCGGATGCGGGTGTGTATGCACAGTTGACAGGGAGACAGAGGCTGAGGATTCTCATTAGGGTTGTTGACCGTTGACTGTTGACTATTGACTTTTTGCTCAACCCTAATGAGAATATGATATGTAATTAACAATAATATTAATTAAGTATTATAGTGACATGGTTCTTGAGGGGTTACTTTGTTGACTTGTTGACTTTGTTGACCGGTTGACTAGGTTGGACTAGTTGACCATCATGATGACAATGGCTATCATTTCATGGCAAAGACTTTTGCTTGCTTGATCTCTTGTGCAAAATGAGTGCATGAAATGATATAGCCATTTTGACTTAAACCATTTACACAATACTTGATTACTATTTTTTTTATGATGGCTTTTGGATTATGAGAGGTGAGAATTAGATGAGTATGGTTCATTCTATAATTTTGCTTTCTCTCTCTTGAGCTCTCTCATTCTCAAGCTCTCCCTCTTCCTCTTGCTCTTTCTACCTCAAGGCAAACCATTCTCATGTGTTGAGACTCATTGCCTTAGAGATAAAAAGACACCAAAACATTCCTCTACTCATTCTAGTTCACAAGGCCTAGCAAGCCAAGTGATCTAGTTTCTTCAAAGTTCGAAGAAGAAGCCAAAGGTAGAAGCTTTCGGGTGGATCCATCTTCGGCGCAAGGAGACGACGAGGTGAAGCCGATCCGTACATCATCGAGGTTTGAACACGGAGGAGTTCAAGAAAGAAAGGTATAACCCCCTAACCGAGTAGTTAACAACTCATAGTTAGGTTGTTAGTTAGATATTTAACAAAGATCCGGTTTTGAGTCCATGTTACCGCCTCTAGAAAATTAATTTTCATCAAATTCCGCATGCCCGAAAGTACCGGGAGAGGTAGCATGGACTTACAGTGGTATCAGAGCCTAGTTAAACTCTATCTAACATGTTAGCAATGTAACTAGAAGATCGATCAAAGAAAAAGTCACGAAATACACCAAAAATTCATGCTTGCTGTCGATTTTCAAAGTACTGTAAAAGTAATAAATCATGCTTCAAAAATCGACTCAGGGTTTTTAGAGTATACTGTAGAAAGACGGTCCTCTGATCTCATCAAAGCGCCGCGGAAACGCGGCAATAGCTTGCTATTGCCGCGGTTCCGCGGCCGTATTGGCTCCTCTCAGGATCTTCTTCGCTACAGTATATTCAGTGGGGTATTTTGGGATTTTTGAAATATGTCTTTTCAGCCCAGATTTTCCAGAACGAAAATTTTGTGTTTGGGGCCTAAAAATCCGTATTTTTGATCGAGCTTCTAAAGATTTAAGCTGACGGGTTTTTATCTGTGATGTGTTATTTGTATTGAACGTCTGCTAATCGCTATATGTCGATTAGTGGGGGTTATACAAATCTGTGATCTGTAATGCTGCTGGAATGTGTATATGAATTCATTGGATTGTCGCGGGTGAATAGCCGGGGGTTGTGAGACGAGAGTTTTCTTTTCTTTCAATTCATGTAAATTTGTAAATTGATGTAATAATTATTTGTATGGCCGCACAACCGGGTCAGGGTTGTAGCCGTCATTGTATAATTTCTTTTTACTGTTTTTGCTCCTATGATAGACCCATGGAGGGGGTGCACAAACTACCGGGTATGCCGAAGTGCCAAGTGGCCTACTCACGGAGTTGAGGGAGGTTGCTTCACTTCGGGTACTTGGCGGGTAGTTTGCCGCACCCGTAGGGGTCTTGGGTGGGGTATTGGCTATTCACTGCGACCGTGTAATCTGCTTTTCGTTACAGGCTCGTACGAATTGCGGGTTCCTAGTATATCCAATGTGTTCATCTGTGATCTGAAATGGCTATCATTGCAATATATCTATATATGATATTATTTAGGCGTTGCTTATATTTTACAGCCGCGCTAGCCCAGCCCCCGCTCTGTCGTTAGTTAAGTAACCTAACGGGTAATGACGGGGCCCCGTGGCGAATGCGAATGTCATAAGCGTACGTCATATTTTGGTTGTTTTCTGCAATGGTAGGATTAAATGATGGGACGCATTAAAAGAACTAATGCAAGAATATCACGCATTAAAAGAACTAATGCAAGAAAATAAACCAAGTAAAAGTTGTTGGAACACTTTCGAAAAACCACTCGGTTCTTTTCAAAACCAACTTTTAAATGCGGAGTTTGAGCCACTCCTTTTAAATGCTATCTCGTTCCATCGATTATATCAAGTTCACTACGTTCACGGTTTCGCCAAAACCATTCGTAGCCCTCCGTCGTTTCACATAAATAGTCAATAGTATTCAAGCTATGTATGTTGGCCAAAGTCAAGGCATAGTGATTGGTAGCTATTGGGTATTCATGTGTAGCATAGATAGATGCGTTGGTTTGGGACAGTCGTACTACCATTTTGGCCAAAGTCAAGGGTAGGCATGGGTGGATCCAAATTAACCTGGAGAATGACGGGTAGAACTTGACATGTGACTTATGATATTTTGGCCAAAGTCAAGGTCATAAGAGCATGGGGAAAAAATCCATATCGGGAGTTTCAAAAGAACTGAAACTTGCTAGTGTTGCATACCATTTGGAGTGTGATGATTCTGGTAGGATTCCTTCAGTTTCGTCACACGATGATATTTGGATCCCGATCCTACTGTGAGTATATGCTACTCCTCGGGAAATTTCTCACTTAACGATCAATGCTATAAACCAAGTAGGTGTCTAGAAAGGTGTTAGCGGGGCTACGCCCCCAGGGAAAAGAGGCTATTTAATTAAGGAACTTCGCGAAAGCGTTGGAAAACCTCCCTCGAAGTACTGACACTGGCCTGGCTGAACGGTTAAGCAAGAATTGTACGGTGAGATTGATCCTGACTAATTCTTCCTTTTTGGTTTGAGGAGGGATTCGAGAAATAGTGGGAACCATCCTGTTTAGACAAATTAAAAACCACTCTAAACTTGCAAGAGCATCGTGCTGAGTGTTTCTTCTCTCTCCTAATTGCAGCGACCAATCGACATGACTGGACTTAAGTTACTTCTAGATAAAAACATACTGACAGGGCCAAACTACAAAGATTGGCTCAGGAATGTCAAGATGGCAATCACTTACGACAAGCTGGGGTATCTTCTTACCACCAAAGCTCCCCCTGTCCCAGGTCCCAAAACCAGCGTCGCGGATAAGGAAATCCGTAAGACCTGGGAACTAGACTGCGCGAAGGCCAAGTGCCTCGTGCTTGCCTCTATAGACAATGAACATCAGAGGAGGCACGAGAATATGGACCTGGAAATCCATATTTCTTCATACAAAAGAACCGTATAGAGAGCAATCTCGTATCGCAAGATACGAAGTGTCGAAGAAGTTATTTTCGGCAAGATTGGCCGTCGGATCATCGGTAGCGGAACACGTGCTTAAGATGATTGTCTACATTGAGGAGCTCGCGGATCTTGGGACCACGTTGGAGAATGAGCTCTATACGGACTTGATTCTCCAGTCCCTTCCTTCCACTTACGCCCAGTTTATCCTGAACTTCAACTTACAAGAAAAGGAAGTTGAACTTTCAGAACTCCTCAACATGCTGAGGAGCGCAGAGGGCACCCTACAGAAAGGTAGGGAAACATCCACTTTGTTTGTAGGAGGATCTTCCTCTTCTAGGTCCAAGGCGAAAGCCAAGGGAAAGAAGAAGAAAGTCTCCGCCAAACCAAGGGGCGGTGTTAGTAAAGTGGATACGAAGGGAAAGGAAAAAGCAACAAAGAAAGTGGGAAAGCTTGTGGATAAGGAAGAATGCTTCTATTGTCATAAGAAGGGACACTGGAAAAATGTTTGCAGGGCTTGGAAGGCCAGAACCCAGGATCTGAAGCAGGTTGCGGCTTCAGCTTCAGGTGTGTATGTTATTGAAAACTGTCTTTCAATAAACTCTACTTCCTGGGTATTGGATACCGGATCAGGATCTCATATCTGTAATTCTTTGCAGGCGTTGAGAAACCATAGGGTTTTGAAGGCAGGTGACATGACCCTCAAAGTTGCAAACGGAGCTAGCATGGATGCTAAGGCCGTGGGGGACTATCACCTGGGAATGTCAGATGGACATGTTTTGGTTTTGCGTAATTGCTTTTTTGTACCCAACACAACTTGTAATATCATTTCTGTATCTTTGGTTTCTAAAGAAGGTTATGAATTTGCGTTCGTAAGCAATGTTGTAAACATTCACCTTAATCAAGTTCTGATTGGGTCAGGTACATTGAGCAATGGTATATACGTCTTAAACCAACCACAGATTTTCAATGTCCAGAATACACACAAAAGAAAGTCTCCGTAAATCAATCAGACTTTCTTATGGCATTGTAGACTGGGTCATATCAATGAGAGAAGGTTGACGAAGTTACATACAGAAGGATATTTGAATCCGTTCGAATATCAATCGTATGCCACTTGTCAATCCTGTCTCAAAGGAAAGATGACAAAGACTCCATTTACTGGACACGGAGTAAGGGCGAGCGAGCTCTTGGGACTCGTACACAGCGACGTGTGCGGTCCAATGTCTACACATGCGCGAAGCGGTTATTCTTACATCATTACTTTTACGGATGACTTTTCAAGGTACGGTTATGTATTCTTATTGAAACATAAGTCCGAAGCCTTTGGAAAATTCCAGGAATATAAGAATGAAGTAGAAAAACAAACCGGCAAAAGTATCAAGATTCTAAGATCGGATCGAGGTGGAGAATACTTAAGTGCTGAGTTCCTGGACTATTTAAAAGAGAACGGAATTCTCTCTCAGCTTACTCCTCCATACACTCCGCAACATAACGGTGTATCGGAGAGACGGAACCGAACCCTATTGGATATGGTACGGTCCATGATGAGTAACGCTGAGTTACCGCGATCATTCTGGGGGTATGCGCTAGAATCAGCTGCATACCTTTTGAACCGAGTTCCCACTAAGACTGTGCCTACTACACCATATGAGATGTGGTGTGGGAAGAGACCCTATCTTAATCACATTAAGACATGGGGAAGTCCAGCTTTTGTCAAAAAGCAGCATGCGGACAAGCTCGAGGCACGCTCAGTACAGTGCAAGTTCGTGGGATATCCAAAGAACTCCAAGGGATATTTCTTCTATTGCGAAGAGGAACAAAAGGTTTTTGTTTCTCGTCATGCCCACTTTCTAGAACACCGGTTCTTAGAAAAGGAAATTAGTGGGAGCGCAGTAGAACTGGAAGAAATTCCAGAACCACGAGCTATTACTGAAAGCTTAGTGGAACCAGAGGGTTCAAAAGAACAGGACATTCCTACGCCACTCCACAGGAATAGTAGGCAGTCTCATCCGCCCGAGAGATACTACGGTTTTCTCATAGACGGGTATAGAGAGGATTGCATCATAGATTATGATGAGCCTACTAGCTTCCAGCAGGCCGTTCAGAGCGTTGACTCAGTAAAATGGCTGGATGCAATGCGGACCGAAATGGAGTCCATGTACACCAACAAAGTATTGACGTTGGACATTGCTCCAGACGGGGTAAAACCCGTAGGATGCAAGTGGATCTTCAAAAGGAAGATTGGTGTAGATGGACAGGTTGAGACCTATAAAGCTAGACTTGTTGCAAAGGATTTCCGTCAAAGACCTGGCTTGGACTATGACGAAACCTTTTCTCCAGTGGCTATGCTGAAATCCATTCGGATCCTTCTTGCTATTGCTGCCTTCTACGATTATGAGATCTGGCAAATGGACGTAAAGACTGCTTTTCTAAATGGAAATTTAGAGGAGTGTGTCTTTATGGACCAACCAGAGGGTTTCATTCAGAGTGGGAGCAGCGGAAAGATGTGCAAGTTACTTAAGTCCATCTATGGACTAAAGCAGGCATCGCGGAGTTGGAACATCTGTTTTGATGAGACGGTCAAGGAATTTGGCTTTATCAAAAATCCAGATGAACCATGCATCTATAGTAGATTTGTAGCGAGAACTGTAGTATTCCTCGTTTTATACGTGGATGACATTCTCTTAATAGGAAATGACATTCCTATGCTACAATCTGTCAAGGGGTTCTTGTCACACAGGTTCTCCATGAAAGACCTGGGTGATGCCTCATACATCCTGTGGATCCGGATCCATCGTGATAGATCCAAGAGGATATTAGGACTTTCACAGTCCAGGTACATCGATACCATACTGAAAAGATTCAGTATGGAAGATTCCAAGCGCGGTAACCTACCGGCTTGTCACGGGATCACCCTCTCTAAAGAGATGTCTCCTAAGACTGATTTGGAGAGGGATCGCATGTCTATTATACCCTACGCTTCTGCGGTAGGCTCTATAATGTATGCGATGTTGTGTACCAGACCGGATGTAGCTTATGCACTGAGTGTGGTAAGCCGGTATCAGTCAAACCCTGGGGAGAAACACTGGATAGCGGTAAAGAACATTCTCAAGTACCTAAGAAAGACTAAGGAGATGTTCTTGGTGTATGGCGGAAAAGACCTCCAGATCGAGGCCTTTGCTGACTCCAGCTTCCAGAGTGACCAGGATGATTCCAAGTCCATGTCGGGTTTTGTCTTTACCCTCAATGGAGGGGCGGTGTGTTGGAAGAGTTCCAAACAGGAAACCGTTGCTGACTCGACTATGGAAGCGGAATACATCGTTGCATCTGATGCCGCAAAAAAAGCCGTCTGGATGAGGAAGTTCTTGAAAAAACTTCAGGTGGTTCCATCCATTGTTGATCCAATACCTCTGTATTACGACAACAACCGGGCTATAGCTTTAGCGAAGGAACCCAGGTCCCATCACAGATCCAGACACATCTTGAGGCGGTATCACCTGACCAGGGAGATCATGGATCGCCAGGAGATCGAGGTTCGGAGGGTTGCTTCAGAAGATAACACTGCAAATCCATTCACCAAGGCCTTGCCCCAGACTTAGTTCGAGCGGCTGATCGAGATGATAGGTCTTCGATATGCCAGTACATGGCCTTAGTGCAAGTGGGAGATTGTTAGTGTATATTCCCTAGAGGCCATTACTGTATCATACTAGTTTGTATATTACTTAATGGAAGTTTGGGATATTCACCTTGTATATACAATCTTGCTCAAAATACTAGTATGCTACTTGGTTTGTTTCTACTTCAATGTGTACTTGTGTTTATTTTAGTATATCACCTATACACATTAGTGGAGCCCTTAGGATCTTTGCTTGATTACCAGCGTTGTGATGGCAGTCACACTAGTGGGGGCTGGGTAATCTATAAGCACATCCTTATGCAGGTCCCTAGTCGCAGGACTATCGAGACAGGGCATCGATACTCCGGAGTAGACTAGCGCATGCGCTTCTCGTCCCAGTATGGGAGACGGTCTGTCCCACAGCCGTTAGTACGTCGTACTGGAGATAGTATGCGGGTGCTCATTAGGTTACGAGTACACTGGACAGGACTCGTCGGGAACTGACCGGTTGGTATTATACCTATCGTCAATCATCAGTTCCCAAGTGATATGAGTACAGCTTAGTCCGCTGACATGACACTGTCACTTCGCCTCGAGTGTGTTCCCACTGTACTTTGATTACTACCCTACCACGGCTCAAAGGAGTCGTGTAAACAGGTAGTAGTTGGGTGCAGTCCCGAAGCACTTGGAGGCAGTGACGGTTAGACATGATTCGTCTCTCCCGGTATTGGGGGTTGACATCGCGCTGTGTCTAGGAGAGCCATTACACAAGTAGTCCCTGGCCAGGGCAAGCGAGATATACTGGTAGGCTTCCAGTGTTATCTCAGGGTGTATTGGGCTTCACTCCGACACGACTTGTACCGCTATTAGGGGACTGACGTTTACCGCCCCCCTAGGCCCGCCATGTGATGTATCAGACGAACAGACCGGACTGTACGAAGACTGTCACAGTCAGACTCAGTAGGAGTTCAGATGGGTTTCACCTCGTCAGTCTTCTTGTCGGCATCTACCTGGGGACCGTTACGCACAGCTAGTGCCGCTTGCGGTCTGTGGTTAAACCCACTGCCAGCGTAGTGTCGAGTCTTTAGAGTCCCACACAGAAAGCTATTCGCCTCTAGGCAAAAGAGTAGATGTCGCATGGTTTTGCGACAGGTCGCATGGTTTTGCGACAGGTCGCATGGTTTTGCGACAGGGTTCGGTCACATCCGTGCACTTGTGCACGTACAGTGTCCGGACAGTTAACACTAGCGGGCTTTGGTTTAAGCCAGATCCTAGTGTACGTTTTGGGATTGGTTTTATCCAGTATGTATTCGTGTTCCTCGGAACACGAATGCGGGTGTGTATGCACAGTTGACAGAGAGACAGAGGCAGAGGATTCTCATTAGGGTTGTTGACCGTTGACTGTTGACTATTGACTTTTTGCTCAACCCTAATCAGAATATGATATGTAATTAACAATAATATTAATTAAGTATTATAGTGACATGGTTGTTGAGGGGTTGACTTTGTTGACTTGTTGACTTTGTTGACCGGTTGACTAGGTTGGACTAGTTGACCATCATGATGACAATGGCTATCATTTCATGGCAAAGACTTTTGCTTGCTTGATCTCTTGTGCAAAATGAGTGCATGAAATGATATAGCCATTTTTACTTAAACCATTTACACAATACTTGATTACTATTTTTGTTATGATGTCTTTTGGATTATGAGAGGTGAGAATGAGATGTGTATGGTTCATTCTATCATTTTGCTTTCTCTCTCTTGAGCTCTCTCATTCTCAAGCTCTCCTTCTTCCTCTTGCTCTCTCTACCTCAAGGCAAACCATTCTCATGTGTTGAGACTCATTGCCTTAGAGATAAAAAGACACAAAAACATTTCTCTACTCATTCTAGTTCACAAGGCCTAGCAAGCCAAGTGATCTAGTTTCTTCAAAGTTCGAAGAAGAAGCCAAAGGTAGAAGCTTTCGGGTGGATCCATCTTCGGCGCAAGGAGACGACGAGGTGAAGCCGATCCGTACACCATCGAGGTTTGAACACGGAGGAGTTCAAGAAAGAAAGGTATAACCCCCTAACCGAATAGTTAACAACTCCTAGTTAGGTTGTTAGTTAGATGTTTAACAAAGATCCGGTTTTGAGTCCATGTTACCGCCTCTAGAAAATTGTTTTTCATCAAATTCCGCATTCCCGAAAGTACCGGGAGAGGTAGCATGGACTTACAAGTACATCGTACTCTGCCACTGTCATCTCTAGCGTCTGGCGTAAAGACTCGAACCTGCGCGCTCGGGCATCCCTGACACTCTGGGGAGGAAAACGGGCTAGAAATACTGTCACAAACTCGGTCCAGGTCATAGGAGGAAGACCGGCTGCTCTGCCCTTCTCGACCGATTCACACCATTTTTGCGCAAGACCTTCCAGGCGAAAGCTCGCAAACTCCACCCATCTCGCATCTAAGCTTCTGAGTGAACGACATATCTAGGCCATCCTATCAATAAAAGACTGTGGGTCCTCGGCTGCATCGGTGGCTGTGAAGACCGGAGGTTTCAACCTCATGAACTGTGATAGCGATACTGTGATGACCTCTCACTAGTAAAATAGGGGGTTGCCCCTATGGATATTGTAATCCGTAGGGGCAGATTTAACCTGGCCCTATGGATTAATCCGTAGGGCTAAAAGGTTGCCCCTACGGGCACAGACATCCAAGAATAAAAATATTAATTCTTAATTTGGTGTTTGCCCCTACGGAGCCGCAAACAAAGGAACTACGGTTATATCCGTAGGGGCAAGTAAATATCGATTTAACAAAACCCCAGATCGATCGCCTACGCTCACTTTCTCTCTCTCTCTCGATCGCGCGCGAAAAAAATCCCCAAATCGCCACGCCGTCGTCGCCACCGTCGTTCTCCTCATCGCCACCGCCGGTTTTGTCGCCACCGCAGTTCTCGTCGCCACCGCGGTTCAGGTCGTCGCCACCGCCGTTCAGGTCGTCGCCCCAGCCCCAGCAGCAGCCGTTCAGGTGAGTAAATCTCGAGGTAAAATAAAGAATTTTTGGATTATTTTAGGCTTAGGGTTCATGGCTGGGTCTGGGGTTGCGCGTGCGAGTTGGGGTTGGGCAGGGGTCGCGGTCGGGGTCGGGGTCGGGGTAGGGTTAGGGTTGGGGTTCGGCTGCTGCTGGGGTAGGGCTGGGGTTAGGGTTTGCCTTAGGGTTGGTGTTGGGGTTTAGCTGGCCGCGCTGGGGTTAGGGTTAGGTTGGGGCTGGGCTGGGGCTGGGGGCTGGGGCAGGGGCTGGGTTGGGGTTAAGTGGTGGGGAGTTGGAAAAAAACAAGAAAATGAAAGAGTAATGAATGTGAGAAATTAAGAATGAGAACAATTGTACAACAAATTTGTTGACAAGAAAATGAGAGAGTAATGAATGTGAGAAATTAAGAATGAGAACAATTGCACAGAAAAAGCTATGCTTGACTAGGGGGGATGGTTCTATGTGCTTTCAGAGAGCAACTTGGGGTTAGGGTTAGGTGGATTGATGACAACAAAATACCATAATTTATAACTATATTACTCATATAATGTGTATGTCATGTGAAAGCTAGATGAAGGTTGAGGCAAGCACAACAAATTTGTTGGATGGGACAATGTCAATAGGAGCTCAATGCTTTTTGGAAAAATATTAATTCAAAGACATAGTAGAGTTTCCGATTGGTGGCATGGACTAGTTTAATGTATGTAGTTGGTTTGATTTATGAAAAAATAGGGAGACAACATGCATGTATGCATATAGGTAACATCTGCCAATATGCCATATCCAGACCGCAATCTATTTTTGCCTATTGGCTAATATGAAAATATCGGCCCGCGTATATGACATAATCAAAGTTGTTAAATCTTGATACGGTTTGTGTTTCGTTTTTTTATATATCAGTTCTATCAATGTTGCATATAACGCTTTATGATATCAGTATCCTACATTTGTAGTTTTAATTGTTGATTGTTATAGATGAATACCATTGCAATAATAGTTTTTGGTTGATGAATGGTATTGCAATGTAGGATGATCAGTTCTATAAATCTTGATCTCAATGGTTTCAAATCATGTTACACATACAACACGAATGCACAACAAACGCATAATTAGAGAGCGACTCGAGGTATTCAGGTTAAAACCAATATATGATACTTGATGATATTATGAAACCTTCATATTCCCATCGATACTCATATATGAAACTAAAAGCGCCACTTAGTCCCCGTCTATCGGTTAACATACGTGCGATGCTCGTCGTGACCTAGAACTATACGAAGGTTGTTAAATATCGGACAGTATAGCTCGATACTAACAACCGTCGTATAGTCTACGCGACGAGAAAATTCAATCGTATGGTAACCCATAGATTTGTCCTATGTGGACAAGTTAAGAATGTATAAAGCAAACGCCTTCATTCACTTGTGTTTCCATCCGTTTCGAGATATTTCGTCGATACCTTTCCGCTGGTTCTCCGTGTACAAAGATAGATTAGATGTTCATTTCAACGTTGTTTCACACCTTTGAAATGATTATCTATTCTATTACAGTGTACTCGGAGAACAGCGGGGAGGTGCTGCCGAAATTTACTCGAAACGGTTGAAAGCACAAGTGATGGGCGTTCGCTCTATACATTCTTAATGGGATAGAAGCCTACCCCCGACAGCCGGAACACACACATACAACAAGAATACACAACAAACGCATAATTAGAGAGAGATTCGAGATGTTCGGGTTAAAACCAATATATGATACTCGATGATAATATGAAACCTTCATATTCCTATCGATACTCGTATATGAAACTAAAAGCGCCACTTAGTCCCCGTCTATCGGTTAACATACGTGCGATGCTCGTCGTGACCTAGAACTATACGAAGGTTGTTAAATATCGGACAGTATAGCTCGATACTAACAACCGTCGTATAGTCTACGCTACGAGAAAATTCAATCGTATAGTAACCCATAGATTTGTCCCGTGTGGACAAGTTAAGAATGTATAAAGCAAACGCCTTCATTCACTTGTGTTTTCATCCGTTTCGAGATATTTCGTCGGTACCTTTCCGCTGGTTCTCCGTGTACAAAGATAGATTAGATGTTCATTTCAACGTTGTTTCACAGCTTTGAAATGATTATCTATTCTATTACAGTGTACTCGGAGAACAGCGGGGAGGTGCTGCCGAAATTTACTCGAAACGGTTGAAAGCACAAGTGATGGGCGTTCGCTCGATACATTCTTAATGGGATAGAAGCCTACCCCCGACAGCCGGAACACATACATACAAACGCATAATTAGAGAGCGATTCGAGATGTTCGGGTTAAAACCAATATATGATAATATGAAACCATCATATTCCCATCGATACTCATATATGAAACTAAAAGCGCCACTTAGTCCCCGTCTATCGGTTAACATAACGTGCGATAATTTATTCTTTTCAACGACAAACGCACACACAAAGCATATACACGGATTTTCTCCTTTGTCAGTAACTATCCCGTTCTTATATTTCTCAATATAGTCAGCATAACCTACAATTTATATGTTATTCAGTCTAACATGGCACATGAGTACGTCAGAGTTAAGGGCTGGATGTATGTAGATTGGAAACAACGTATGCAACCTAGGTTTGTCGCAGGAGTTGCTGCTTTCCTTGAATTTGCACGCGCACATAATAAGATCATAATATAGAAGATTCTCTGTCCGTGCGATAGATGTGGCAATAAGTACTGGCAGAAGGTAGAATTGGCAGAGCTTCATATTGTAAAACATGGGTTTACTAGACTTTATTCAAGTTGGAAATATCACGGGGAAGGAGAAGAATGCAGTACTGCGGTAGAAGAAGAAGGAGAACACGATAATGCGGCAAGAGAAGAAGAATTCGGTAATACGGCAGGAAACGGAAATTTATTTCCATCAGAAAAAATGGAGGATATGGTAGAGGCTGCCCTAGGTGAATCTATTCGTACCGAAGATGACATTCCTTCCGGTCAAGGACCGCGTGCGGATAAATATGAAAATTTCATGAATGATGCTAGGAAACCCATTTATGAGAATGCGAAGTATTCCGCCCTCTCATGGTTCGTCCAACTTTTCCAGATTAAGTGCTTAAATGGATGGAGCAACAAGTCATTCACAATGCTTCTTTCGTTCTTGAAAGATTCTATGCCTCCGGGAAATAATGTGCCCGAAAGCTGGTACGAAGCCCAGAAAATGATGTCTGATATGGGTCTAAAGTGCGAGAAGATTCAAGCATGTCCTAAAAATTGCGTGTTGTACCGGAAAGAGAATTCAGATTTGAAAGAGTGTCCAACATGCGGAGAGGCCAGGTATAAGCCGAAAGATTCTGATAAGAAGCCTGATATACCTGTGAAGATAGCACGATATTTTCCCATAACACAGAGGCTACAGGGGCTATTCAGGTGCAAGAAAACAGCCGAGGAAATGATTTGGCATCACCGTGCTCCTCCAAGCGAAAATGGAAAAATGAGCCATCCAAGAGATTCACCGGCATGGAAGGATTTCGATAGGTGGCACGCAATATTCAGTAGCGATCCTCGCAATGTCCGGCTCGGACTGGCTACCGATGGCTTCTGCCCATTCAACTATATGGCTGGAAGTCACAGTATATGGCCCGTTGTAATGATAATTTATAATCTGTCGCCTTGGTTGGCTATGGACCAATCATACTTTATGATGCCTCTTCTTATCGACGGACCAAACTCACCAGGGAACAATATCGACGTCTATCTCCGACCTCTGATCGAGGAGCTGAAAACTTTGTTCATTGATGGTGTAGAGACATATGATTCAAACACAAATACAACCTTCATACTGCGTGCGGATTTAATGTGGACAATTAATGACTTTCCTGCGTATGGAATGCTATCAGGTTGTCCGTACATGGTCATAAAGCATGTCCTCATTGCCATGAACACACAACATCAAAAATTTTGAATTTTAGCAGGAAGGTTTGTTATTGCGGCCATCGACGTTTTCTGCCTCCAGACCACCCCTATAGGTTAGACACGGTTCACTTTGATGGTCATCAGGAGCTTCTTGGAGCTCCATCCCCATTATCCGGAAAGGACGTGACAGCTAAATGGGATGGTTACAATAACGTGACCTTCGGGATGGATCCGACGAAACAGGTCAAACCACAATATTGGAACAAGTTAAGCAATTTCTTCGAGCTTCTGTACTGGTCTACAAATTCAGTGCGTCATTGTCTGGACGTCATGCATATAGAGAAGGGAGTATCAGAGCACATACTTAACTTGCTTCTGTGTAAAGACGGGAAATCGAAAGACAACATGAATGCTCGGATGGATCTACAAGAGTGGGGAATAAGAAGTGAATTGCACCCTAGACCGGTAGCGGGTAAACCGGGCAAGTTTGTACTTCCCAATGCCGCTTATCATATGTCACAACCGGAGAAGAAAAGATTCCTACAGGTGTTGCATGATTTGAAAGTCCCCACAGGTTTCTCAGGATCATTCAGCAAGAAAATAAAAATTGTGAAGGGCAAGATCGATGGGCTGAAAATTCATGATCACCATGTTATCGTGGAGCACCTTCTTCCATTAGCCCTCAGGACTTCTCTCCCCGACTCGGTTGGTCTAGTAATCAACGACCTATGTTGTTTTTTCGGGGAGTTGTGTGCTAAAACACTGGAGGTTGCGACGCTGGATAAACTAGAAAATTCTATTGCGTTGATACTTTGCAAGTTTGAGCGTATTTTCCCACCGTCATTTTTCGATATCATAATACACTTGACGGTTCATCTTGCAACTGAGGAGAAGTTAGCCGGACCAGTACAATATCGATGGATGTATCCCGTCGAGAGGTACGTGTAATTTTTCGTTTCGCGCAATTTATAAATTTATTGTTGTCATGTATGCCCGTATTTATTTATTCAACATATTCTCATTAGGTACCTCTACACTCTTAAGAAGTATATACGCAATAAAAATCGACCAGAGGGTTCTATCATGCAAGGTTATCTTCTTGATGAAGCAACCACATTTTGTTCCCGCTATCTGGACGAGAACATTGAGACAAGGCTTAACCGACCACGAAGAATTCAAGACGGGCCATATGGTAAAGCCGAGTATAAGAGGGTAGACACTATGTTTATCAACAAGATATACCGGTTTATCTTGCTTAATTGCGCATATCTTGAACAAATTAGAGAGTAAGTTCTTTTGGATTAATTGTTATATCTGTGTTTGTGTGTGTATGAAATGACATAATATTAATGTCATAATTACTTGTCGAAAACAGAACTCATTTTAACGAGGTACGTGAGGGGCATCCTGATTGGAACGAAGAACGTTTGGAAAAATACCATCAGGATAATTTTTGTGATTGGGTCACAGATCATGTAAGTTATTCGAATAACATTTTATTGCTATCAGTTTTAATCTAAACTTGTATCGTTATGTATTTTGTCGTAAAATTTGTTTTGTTAGATCCACGATCCGAACTTGTCTGCATCATTTGAGAGTGATTCAAGATGTTTAGCTCAATTTCCTAGTATGGAGGTTGCATATTACAAAGGATTTGGTGTCCTTGGATACAAATTCGAAGTTAAGGACATAGAAACATCTAGAACCACTCAGAATAGTGGGATTACGACGGTAGGATCGGACGGTGTGATTTACTATGGGTACTTAAATTGTATATTCAGCATCCACTATCCCGGACGATCAGAACCCTTCTATATATTCCAGTGTACTTGGTACGATCCGCGAACCGATACGGACAGGTGGAGAAGCAGTCTTGGGACTTGGAAAGATGAATATGGATTGACCAGTGTGAACACACTTCGATTTTACGGTCAGGACCATCCGTTTATCTTTCCGAACCAAGCGTTCCAAGTATACTACTCACAGTGTTTGAAGCATCCAGGGTGGAGTGTTGTATGCTGATGGAAACCTAGAGATGTCTACGATGTCCCAAAATACGAGGACAGCGATGAGGACGAAGAAGAGAGAAGGCTTAAAGTGCTCCGACCGTCTGTTTCGAAGGACGGGTTGTCTTCGACCGATCATGAAGTTACGTGGGTTAGAAATGACATCGACGATGAAATCCAAGTACATATGTATGATGCGCCCACGAAACGAAAAAGGTTATCAGTATTGTTATATTATTACTTCACATTTTACGCTCTAGATCATATATAGTCAATACTTTTAATGATTGTCTAATGCGTCCACGAACCGTTTATCTAGATTTGATGACGATGTCGGGAGCAGCAAGGGGCGGTAGGAGCTCCAGCCGCGGCAGAGGCAGAGGCAAGGGCAGAGCGGTTCTGCCGCCCGGAGAGCTCCGTTGGGAGCTCCGGAGGGCCGGTCTTGCACCCAGATCGGAGACCCCTTCGGATGCCTCCTTCCGTGTTGATTTGGCCACACCTCCAGGTATACTGCACGCATATCCATTTTGAATGTAATACTACAGATATTCATGCATGTTTATGTCAAAATTATTTATATTGTCAATGTTTGATTGTCTAGTTGTTGGTGATGCGTCCACATCTGGGACAGAGGCCACCCCCGCTCCTCCAGGTATGTTTATATATCATATAGTGTATGTATATTGATTTAGAATGCTATATCATAAATACACACATTCCTTTTGCTCTTACTTAGCAATTTTTATTATTGTCTAGCTGTAGGTGGTGACACCACCGCACATGCGGGTATGTTTATATATCCTATAGTGCATGCATATTGATTTAGAACGTTATATTATTGGTCTACACATTCTTTTTGCAATTAATTATATAATCTATTTTTAATTGTCTAATTATAGGTGGTGCGTCCACACCTTCTACAAGGGCCACTGCTGCCGCTTCCATACCCTCCGCATCGTCTGCTGGTTAGTATGAATAAATTTAATATATTTATTCATTTTACATATGCTCTATAGAATAAATATGAACTTCATGGAAATTTAGCGTTGATGTTTATTTTATAGTTGGAGGGGATGCGTCCGACTCCGGGACCCCGGTTGTTCCTCACCGGAGGAACTATCGTCCCGCTCGTGCTGCTGCTCGGGCCCAGGCTCGTGTGCTAGTCACCGGAGGTATATATCACACTTGAATTTTTTTTTAACCTTGATTTCTTAATACAACTTTGTCTTATTATTGATTGTCTTGATATTTCGTGCAGACGCAGGGCCTCTCCATCCCCAGCGGGGGAATCGAGGCCCGAATCAGTCCCATAGGCTGAGGCCTGATAGAGCTAGGGGGGAGGCAGCATTCCCCCTATTTTTTACCCTTGACTATCGCTATACCGGTCCTCATGCCGAGAGGTTCGGCCGGTATTTGGGGGACGAGAGCCGGATCGTGAAGAACTATCCACTTCACGTTGAGTAGGGCGAGCAGCACCAGCGCCCATTCGCCCTCTTCTTTGATCAGGCTCGGGTGTGTATTAATATATATTTTCATTTGATCTATCCAATATATTTATTATTAACACTTGCAATCTAATAACAATGTTTTTTTTTGTATTTTCAGTTGGATTACGATTTTCAGCCTGTAGCCGACCCTGATCACCTGGGGAGGGTGCTCGACCTTCATGCTCTGTACAATGGCCTGATGAAGAACATGCAGGCCAAGGTCCGATACAACAGGAATGAGCTGAAGGCCGACTGCTACTCCCTGTGGATGGCGACCCCCGAG
Organism: Agapanthus africanus; assembly: GCA_030015575.1. Taxonomy (NCBI): domain Eukaryota; kingdom Viridiplantae; phylum Streptophyta; class Magnoliopsida; order Asparagales; family Amaryllidaceae; genus Agapanthus; species Agapanthus africanus. The sequence goes on along the minus strand of CM057337.1, from coordinate 461,753,534 downwards.
GCAGAGAGAGCGGCCCTCCTATCTACTCCGGCGTTTGCGAGAACCGACGTAGAGACATGGCCTCTATTGTGCGCTTATTTCGACTCCCAACGCAAACAGGTATGTATTTCAAATTTAATTCATTATTTATGATATAACTTATTTCTTTGTGTTTCTTAATTAGGAAATTAAATGTTAATGCGTTGTGCAGAAACAGGCCGGTCAGAATACGGAGAACAGGAAGTCGCCGAAGAGCGGTCGCCCCACTTACACAGGTGGCTCGAGGAACATTACTCGAGCCATGGAGTTATCGGTAAATTAAGAGTTATTCTCTAATATTCTGCAATATTAAGAGTTATTCTCTAATATTTCTAATATTAAGAGTTACTTTCTAATATTGCTGACATCTCGGACCGTGGCGTCAGGTGGTACACCGAGCGTGCTGTCCGCATATCTTGCCGTCCATGGCACCTCGACCGATCCCACCACGGGCGAGCTTCGATATCCCGACGTCGCTACCCAGGAGTACTGCGTAAGTGTTAATATTTTTTCTACCCAAATTTGAAATTTTAGTTTTGGAAGGTTCAAGTTTAAATTTTATACTTATACTTTACTGCTTAATTTGGGTGTAGGAGCGGGTGGTTGAGCAGGCCCAGGCCTCAGGGATCGATTTTACCGGACAGAATGATCTGAGGCTGCTGACCCCAGTTCTGGACGCCGCACACGGAGGGCACCACGGAGGTTGGGAGAGAGGCCAGGGATTGGGCCCTAGCAGGGCCCATATGAGGTTGGACTCCACCCCGACGGTTACTTCCCCGTCTCCAGTGACCGGCATGTCCATCAGGAACTGGATAGCTTGAGGGCCACCGTTCAGGAGTTGAAGGAGATGCTGGTATGTATACTACTTTATAGTAAAATATCATTTCATATTATATACATATCAATATATCCATAATTAGTACGTAGCTTGAGCTTATTTGGTTTTAGACTTAAGTTTGATTAATCATACATACATATGTAATTAAAATAAACGACGCTTTTCCAAACTAGATATCCAAACAGGGTTTCGAAATAACTTAATAATGATACGAATTCGAATAATAGACAGTTCTTACACGCTTCTTACACACGTTATGTCCAGACACAACAGGGTAGATCGGCCGAGCCTCCACATGCATCTCTTTCGGCTGCGGATCTGCAAGCCACTACATCGGCTCTGGTTCCGCAGACAGCTCCTGTAGCTCCACCGCCCACTCAGACTCCCGCAGCCGCGGCTCCGCAAGTGACTACCTCGACGGCGGCTGCGCAGACCACATCGCCAGCTCCACATGCCGCTCAGACTCCCGCTCTCGACGAATTGCAGAGTTTATTGACCGAGGAGCAGGCGCGCGTTATTCTATCGTTATTCAGAGGTGGAGCTGGACCGAGCTAGGGTAGATTTTTGGTTCTTATTTTTTGAAACATGTATTTATTTATATCATACACATTGTACTACATTTTGAAACGATATTGATATTGGTTTGTATTTATATCATATTCAGTTTTTGGGTTTCTTTTGTATATTATATATATGCGTGAGATGTGATTACGAATACTGCAATATATGATTTGATTGATGTATATATTATTGTGCATAGGGCGGAAAAAAATCGAGCAGCCCATTTTTAAAAAAAAAATACAGACAATATGTACCTACGGATTAATCCGTAGGCACACAAGTTACCCCTACGGATATATCCGTAGGGGCAAAATATCAGCAGTAACTGATATTTCCCCCCTGATCTCAGTGCCAGGGGGTTGGGAATGCCCCTACGGACATAGCCGTAGGGGCCACTGCCTCTCCCCTACGGCGTTATCCGTAGGGGCCAAATATCAGGAATCCTGAAATTTTGCCCCTACGGAAACGTACCTACGCACATATCCGTAGGGGGTAGTACATGGACCTACGGACATGTCCGTAGGTACAAGTAATATATTAAAAAAAACGTAAATAATATAAAATCTTATACCCTACGGCTTAATCCGTAGGGAAAACAGGACCTACACATAAATCCGTAGGGGCAAGAATTTGCCCGTAGGCGCAAGTTCAGGGCCTCAACTTGCACTTGCGGCCTTTGCACCTACGGGGTATTTTTTCTCCCCTACGCATATATCCGTAGGGGCAGTGGGTTGCCCCTACGGATTTATCCGTAGGGGCAACCCTTATTTGTAGTAGTGTCTGTAGCGGCAGGGGCAACTTCCTGTACTGTAGGTACCATCGCAGTCCCCGTAACTTGTGGAACTACCTCTGGTCGCTACGCACGAAGCATCTCGACTAACGACCCTATCATCTGACGCATCTCCTGCATACCGGCCCCTAGCATGTCGATCTCATCTGTCGTAGGAGGAACAGTCTGCTCTGGTACAACAGGTGTACTACCTGGGTCAGTCCTCGTCTCGGACGAGTCAATTCGAATCTCGGCTCTCGCGGCCGCTCTCTGCGCCCTCGTAGTCTTTGGCGACATAGTGGCTGAAAAGAAAGTAGGATTCGATAAGGATACGGAAGTCGAATCATAAGAATGTATATAATCATGAAGGAATTCCAATCAATAAGTCCTAAGGTCGCTTGGAGGAGTACCGTGTCGTGAGTATGTCGCGGAATATACACACGCTACGCCACTCTGCTTCAGCTACCTACTCCATCATACCAGGGTCATCCTACACTCTGAAAGGTAAAACCTACGCTCTGATACCAACTTTGTCACGACCTAAAGTTCGGCCCGGTAAAACCCGTAGGCTGCAAATGGATCTTCAGAAAAAAGATTGGTATAGATGGGTAGGTTGAGACCTATAAAGCTAGACTTGTTGCAAAGGGTTTTTGTCAAAGACTTGGTTTGGACTATGACGAGACCTTTTCTCCAGTGGCTATGCTGAAATCCATTCGGATCCTTCTTGCCATTGCTGCCTTCCACGATTATGAAATCTGGCAAATGGACGTAAAGACGGCTTTCCTAAATGGAAATTTGGAAGAGTGCGTCTATATGGATCAGCCAGAAGGATTTATTCAGAGTGGGAGCAGCGGTAAAGTGTGCAAGTTGCTAAAGTCCATCTATGGACTTAAGCAGGCATCGCGGAGTTGGAACATCTGCTTTGATGATACTGTCAAAGAATTCGACTTTATCAAAAACCCAGATGAACCATACATTTACAGTAAGATTGTAGGGAGAACTGTCGTATTCCTCGTCTTGTACGTGGATGACATTCTCCTAATAGGAAATGATATTCCTATGCTACAGTCAGTCAAAGGATTCTTGTCGCAGAGGTTCTCCATGAAGGACCTGGGCGATGCCAACTACATTCTGGGGATCCAGATCTATCGTGATAGATCTATGAGGATGTTGGGACTTTCACAGTCAAGGTACATCGACACCATACTGAAAAGATTCAGTATGGAAGATTCCAAGCACGGTAATTTACCGGCTTGTCACGGGATCACCCTCTCCAAAGAGATGTCTCCCAAGACTGATTTGGAAAGGGATCGCATGTCTATTATACCCTACGCTTCTGCGGTAGGCTATATAATGTATGCGATGTTATGTACCAGACCAGATGTAGCATACGCATTGAGCGTTGTAAGCCGGTATCAGTCAAACCCAGGGGAGAAACACTGGATAGCGGTAAAGAACATTCTCAAGTACCTGAGAAGAACTAAGGAGATGTTCTTGGTGTATGGCGGAAAAGACCTCCAGCTCAAGGCTTTTGCTGACTCCAGCTTCCAGAGTGATAAGGATGACTCCAAGTCCATGTCGGGTTATGTCTTTACCCTCAATGGAGGGGTGGTTTGCTGGAAGAGTTCCAAGCAGGAGACCGTTGCAGACTCAACTATGGAAGCGGAGAACATAGCTGCTTGCGATGCCGCAAAGGAAGCTGTCTGGATGAAAAAGTTCCTCACGGAGCTTCAGATGGTTCCTACCATTGTTGATCCAATACCGCTGTACTGCGACAACAACGGCGCTATAGCTTTAGCGAAGGAACCCAGGTCCCATCAGAAGTCCAGGCACATTTTGAGGCGGTACCACCTGATCAGGGAGATCGTAGATCGCCGGGAGATCGAGGTGAAGAGAGTAAATACGGAGAATAACACTGCAGATCCACTAATGAAGGCCCTACCCCAGACTCAGTTCGAGCGGCTGATCGAGATGATAGGTCTTCGATACGCCAGTACATGGCCTTAGTGCAAGTGGGAGATTGTTAGTGTATATGCCCTAGAGGCCATTACTGTATCATACTAGCTTGTATATTACTTAATGGAAGCTTGGGATATTCACAGTTGTATATACAATCTTGCTCAAAATGGTAGTATGCTACTTGGTTTGTCTCTACTTCAATATGTGCATGTGTTTCTTTTAGCATATCGCTTATACATATTAGTAGAGCCCTTAGGATCTTTGCTTGATTACCAGCGTTGTGATGGCAGTCACACTCATGGGGGCTGGGTAATCCATAAGCACATCCTTATACAGGTCCCTAGTCATTGGACTATCGAGACAGGGCATCGATACTCCGGAGTAGACTAGCGTATGCGCTTCTCATCCCAGCGGGGGATACGGTCTGTCCCACAGCCGTCAGTACGTCGTACTTGAGATAGTATGCGGGTGCTCGTTAGGTTACGAGTATACTGGACAGGACTCGTCGGGGACTGTTGGTTGGTATTATACCTATCGTCAGTTATCAGTTCCCAGGTGACATGAGTATAGCTTAGTCCGCTGACTTGTCACTGTCACTTCGCCTCGAGTGTGTTCCCACTGTACTTAGATTACTATCCTACCACGGCTCAAAGGATTCGTGCAAACAGGTAGTAGTTGGGTGCAGTCCCGAAGCACTTGGAGGCAGTGACAGTTAGACAGGATTCGTCTCTCCCGGTATTGGGGGTTGACATCGCGCTGTGTCCAGGAGAGCCATAACATAAGTAGTCCCTGCCCAGGGCAAGCGAGATATACTGGTAGGTTTCCAGTGTTATCTCAGGGTGTTCTGGGCTACACTCCGACACGACTTGTACCGCTATTAGGGGACTGACGTTCACCGCCCGCTAGGCCCGCCATGCGATGTATCAGACGAACAGACCGGACTGTACGGAGACTGTCACATACAGGCTCAGTAGGAGTTCAGATGGGGTCACCTCGTCAGTCTTCTTATCGGCATCTACCTGGGGACCGTTACGTACAGCTAGTGCCGCTTGCGGTCTGTGGTTAAACCCACTGCCAGCGTAGTGTCGAGTCTTTAGAGTCCCACACAGAGAGCTATTCGCCTTTAGGCAAAATGAGTAGAGGTCGCATGGTTTTGCGACAGGGTTCGTTGACATCCGCCCACTTGTGCACGTTTGCTGTCCGGACAGCTTATACTAGCGGGCTTTGGTTTAAGCCGGATCCTAGTATATGATTTGGGATTGGTTTTATCTCATTGTATTCGTGTTCCTCGGATCACGAATACGGGTGCATATGCACAGTTGACTGAGACAGAGGCAGAGGACTTTGATTAGGGTTAATGACCATTGTCTTTTTGTTAACCCTAATGCTTATGTGTGTATTATGAATAATTGATATTAGTTAAATATAATTGTGCATGGTTAGGGTTGTTGACCTTTAGACCATTCTTGACTTGTTGACCTAGATTGACACTTTGACCATCATCATTCCATATAAAAGATGCTCTTTGATCCTTGCAATTTGCATTAAATATGAAATGATAATGGTCATGTCTTGATTAAGCCATGACAATTATCTTGCTAATTATCAATTTACATAATTCACACATATATGTGAGAATGGTTCTTTATTCTCATTCATTCTATCATATTGATTCTCTCTCCTCCTCTCCTCTCTCTCAAGCTCTCCCCTCTCATGTGTTGAGAAACACTTGAGCTTGAGTTAAACCTCTCCAAAGTAATCTCTACTCTCATCTAAGGTTCTAGGATTAGCACTTCTAGCACCTTAGTTACTTCTAGCTTGAAGTTGAAGCCAAAGGTTGAGGCTCTCGGGTAGATCCTTCTTCGACTAGAGAAGGCGACAAGGTGATCTCTTTCTTCCACTCCAAGGAGCAAGGAGAGAAGGACATAAAACCCAATGTATAACCTTTCTTCCATATAGCTAAATCTAGTTAGCTTTTAGATAGTTTTTGTTTAGCAAAGATCCTCCTTAAGCTAATCCATGTTGCCTAGTTCGATAAAAATCCGATTTTTATTCCGTTTTCCGCCTCCCCGCAAGCACCGGGATGGGCAACGTGGATTTACAGATATGTCGCATATCATGTCTACGGGTGCAAATCATCAGACCCCAGTAACATGATAAGTCATGTCGATGTCTGGCCTATAACAGTTCGAGAAACTACTGATAACACTTATCAGTATATCTCAGCAGCAGCCCTGGCCAGGGACTTCCAGGTATAGCGAATCGAACATAGCGCAACATCAACCCCTAATACCGGGAGGACGAAACCATTCCTATCGCTCATTGCCTCCATACGACTCGGGACTGTACCCAAAATCCACCTGTTTGCACGTCTCCTTTGAGCGTGGTAGGGAGGAAATCAAAGCACAGTGGGAGCCGCACAAGACTCTATGACGATCTCGGGTCTACAGACTAACCCATACCAGTCTCACCAGAGGACTGCTATCTAACGATAGGTATACTACCACATAGGAGTCCTCGGCGAGTCCTGTTCAGTGCACCCAGTCTCCACTGAGCACCCGTATACCATCTCCGATGTCAAACACCAATGGATGTGGGATCATCCATTGCCCATCCTATGGGTTAAGAAGCGTATACGCTAGTCTACTCTGGAATATCGATGCCCTGTCTTGATATTCCCTCGACTAGGAACAATTAAAGGATGTACTTGTGAACTATCCTGGCCACACTAGTATGATCTCCATCATAGTCCTGGTAGTCAAGTACATATCCTAAGGGCTTTATCAACATGTGAGAGCAAGACAGTATCACAATATAAGTCTACATGTTAAGATAAAGGTAACCAGATAGCATACTATCATGTCGAGCAAGAAAGTCCTCTCTCTATATATATCCAAGCATCCACTATAAGATATATCATATGTACAATAATGACCTCTAGGGCATACATATAACTAACACGCACTAGTAAAATAAGGGGTTGCCCCTACGGATAACAACATCCGTAGGGGCAGATAAAGTTTGGCCCTACGGATTAATCCGTAGGGCCAAACGGTTGCCCCTACGGTCCTTCCATATTTATTTAAAAATTATTAAATCTTAAAGTGTTGTTTGCCCCTACGGAGCCGCAAACCAAGCACCTACGGGTTTGTCCGTAGGGGCATATAAATAGGGATTTAAGTGATCGATCCCTACGCTGATTATTTCTTATTCCCTTTATCGTTGCGCGCGAACCCAAATCCCCGAACCCAAATACGTTCCCGCCGATCACCGTTCTCTTCGTCGCCAGCGCCGGCCGAATCGTCATCGCCACCGCCTGCAGTGATCTCGTCGTCGCCACCGCCCTCCGTTCTCGTTGTCGCCACCGCCCTCGTCGTCGCCTATTGCGTCTCCGTCGTCTCCTCCACCGCCTAGCCTACAGGTTAGTTAAACATTATTTTAATGATGTTAGGGTAGCGATGAGGGTTAGGGTTAGGTATCGGTTGGGGTTAGGGTTAGGATTAGGGTTAGGGTTCGGGTTCGATCGGTTGGGGTTCGGCTGGTGTTGGGGTTAGGGTTAGGGTTAGGGTTCGGTTGGGGTTTGGTGTTGGGGTTGGGGTTCGGCTGGGACTGGGTTAGGGTTAGGGTTAGGCCGGGTTAGGGTTTGGTGTTGGGTTAGGGTTCGGCTGGGGCTGGGTTGGGGTTAGGGTTAGGCCGGGTTAGGGTTTGGTGTTGGGTTGGGGTTCGGCTGGGGCTGGGTTAGGGTTAAAAAGGTGAAATTTTAGGGGATTGATCTGGAAAATAGTGAAAGTCGATACTGTTTATTTGTGAATAACACAATCCATGGTTTTTATATGAGAAAAAGGCTCATGAAAGTCTATGGGATTTATCTTAAAAACGCTGAAAGTTCATGTATTTATTTGTAAACAACAAAGTTCATGGTATTTATCTGGAAAACGTTGGAAGTCAATGGTATGTATTTGTAAACAACAAAGTCTATGGAAATTATGTGAAAACGTTAAAACTTCATGGTATTTATTGGTAACAAACAAAGTCTATGGTATTTGTTTGAAAAATATTGAAAGACCATGACATTTATATGTAATGGGTCAAAGTCATTTGGGTTATGTCAATCTTATTGGCGATGCTTTCTTTTTGTGCATATCCAAAAACTTTGAAAGTTCTTGGTACCTATTAGAAAATATAAAGGGTTTTGTAGTGAAAGGAAAGAATTGGATTTAGAAAAACCGTGTGTAACTTTTAGAAATTCTATACACCCAAGTATATAGAAAAGGGTTAATTGCGGATACAGCCTATATACTATGGGGGTCAAGCACTTATAACCTCTGAAGTATAATAATAAGCACTTTTGTTTGTTTTTCATTAGTGATTAATTTTTATTTTGCTAATTATTCTTTTTCAGTATGGATACTTGATAGAATTACAATTGCTTTACTATTGTTTGCCTTTTTTCCTTTTGTGTAGAAAATATATCCATTGTGTCATATGGACACTATTAATTACACATCGATTCAAGGGAAAAATTGAGGAAGATTGTGTTTGTTATATCAAAAACCTTTTTGTTGAACCCAACAGGTGAAACTTTAGAGTTGTTATAGATAGCTCTTACATGTTTAATGCATGTACCATTGTTAAGAGAGTGCAAGGTGGAGAACAATAATTTGTTTCAACGGCACGTTTTTCAAGTTATAACCAATATATGATATTCGATGATAATATGAAACTTTCATATTCTCATCGATACTCATATATGAAACTCAAAGCGCCACTTAGTCCCCGTCTATCGGTTAACATACGTTCGATATTCGTCGTGACATAGAACTATACGAAGGTTGTTAAATATCGGACGGTATAGCTCGATACTAACAACCGTCGTATAGTCTATGCGACGAGAAAATTCAATGGTATGGTAACCCATAGATTTGTCCCGTGTGGATAAGTTAAGAATGTATAAAGCAAACGCCTTCATTCACTTGTGTTTTCATCCGTTTCGAGATATTTCGTCGGTACCTTTCCGCTGGTTCTCCGTGTACAAAGATAGATTAGATGTTCATTTCAACGTTGTTTCACGGCTTTGAAATGATTATCTATTCTATTACAGTGTACTCGGAGAACAGCGGGGAGTTACTGCCGAAATTTACTCAAAACGGTTGAAAGTACAAGTGATGGGCGTTCGCTCTATACATTCTTAATGGGATAGAAGCCTACCCCCGACAGCCGGAACACACACATACAACAAGATTACACAACAAACGCATAATTAGAGAGCGATTCGAGATATTCGGGTTAAAACCAATATATGATATTCGATGATAATATGAAACCTTCATATTCTCATCGATACTCATATATGAAACTAAAAGAGCCACTTAGCCCCCGTCTATCGGTTAACATACGTGCGATGCTCGTCGTGACCTAGAACTATACGAAGGTTGTTAAATATCGGACAGTATAGCTCGATACTAACAACCGTCGTATAGTCTACGCGATGAGAAAATTCAATCGTACGGTAACCCATAGATTTGTCCCGTGTGGACAAGTTAAGAATGTATAATGCAAACGCCTTCATTCACTTGTGTTTTCAACTGTTTCGAGATATTTCGTCGGTACCTTTCCGCTGGTTCTCCGTGTACAAAGATAGATTAGATGTTCATTTCAACGTTGTTTCATGGCTTTGAAATGATTATCTATTCTATTATAGTGTACTCGGAGAACAGCGGGGAGGTGCTGCCGAAATTTACTCGAAACGGTTGAAAGCACAAGTGATGGGCGTTCCCTCTATACATTCTTAATGGGATAGAAGCATACCCCCGACAGCCGGAACACACACATACAACAAGAATACACAACAAACGGATAATTAGAGAGCGATTCGAGATGTTCGGGTTAAAACCAATATATGATATTCGATGATAATATGAAACCTTCATATTCTCATCGATACTCATATATGAAACTAAAAGCGCCACTTAGTCCCCGTCTATCGGTTAACATACGTGCGATGCTCGTCGTGACCTAGAACTATACGAAGGTTGTTAAATATCGGACAGTATAGCTCGATACTAACAACCGTCGTATAGTCTACGCGACGAGAAAATTCAATCGTATGGTAACCCATAGATTTGTCCCGTGTGGACAAGTTAAGAATGTATAAAGCAAACGCCTTCATTCACTTGTGTTTTCATCCGTTTCGAGATATTTCGTCCGTACCTTTCCGCTGGTTCTCCGTGTACAAAGATAGATTAGATGTTCATTTCAACGTTGTTTCACGGCTTTGAAATGATTATCTATTATATTTTAGTGTACTCGGAGAACAGCGTGGAGGTGCTGCCGAAATTTACTCGAAACGGTTGAAAGCACAAGTGATGGGCGTTCGCTCTATACATTCTTAATAGGATAGAAGCCAACCCCCGACAGCCGGAACACACACATACAACAAGAATACACAACAAACGCATAATTAGAGAGCGATTCGAGATGTTCGGGTTAAAACCAATATATGATATTCGATGATAATATGAAACATTCATATTCTCATCGATACTCATATATGAAACTAAAAGCGTCACATAGTCCCCGTCTATCGGTTAACATACGTGCGATGCTCGTCGTGACCTAGAACTATACGAAGGTTGTTAAATATCGGACAATATAGCTCGATACTAACAACTGTCGTATAGTCTACGCGACGAGAAAATTCAATCGTACAGTAACCCATAGATTTGTCCCGTGTGGACAAGTTAAGAATGTATAAAGCAAACGCCTTTATTCACTTGTGTTTTCATCCGTTTCGAGATATTTCGTCGATACCTTTCCGCTGGTTCTCCGTGTACAAAGATAGATTAGATGTTCATTTCAACGTTGTTTCACGGCTTTGAAATGATTATCTATTCTATTACAGTGTACTCGGAGAACAGCGGGGAGGTGCTGCCGAAATTTACTCGTAACGGTTGAAAGCACAAGTGATGGGCGTTCGCTCTATACATTCTTAATGGGATAGAAGCCTACCCCCGACAGCCGGAACACACACATACAACAAGAATACACAACAAACGCATAATGAGAGAGCGAGTCGAGATGTTTGGGTTAAAACCAATATATGATAATATGAAACCTTCATATTCCCATCGATACTCATATATGAAACTAAAAGCGCCATTTAGTCCCCATTTATCGGTTAACATACGTGCGATAATTTATTCTTTTCAACGACAAACGCACACATAAAGCATATACACGGATTTTCTCCTATGTCAGTAACTATCCCGTTCTTATATTTCTCAATATAGTCAGCATAACCTACAATTTATATGTTATACAGTCTAACAAGGCCCATGAGTACATCAGAGTTAAGGACTGGATGTATGTGGATTGGAAACAACGTATGCAACCTAAGTTTGTCGCAGGAGTTGCTGCTTTCCTTGAATTTGCACGCGCACATAATAAGATCATAATAGAGAAGATTCTCTGTCCGTGCGATAGATGTGGCAATAAGTACTGGCAGAAGGTAGAATTGGCAGAATTTCATATTGTAAAACATGGGTTTACTAGACTTTATACAACTTGGAAATATCACGGGGAAGGTGAAGAATGCAGTACTGCGGCAGAAGAAGAAGGAGAACACGATAATGCGGCGGGGGAAGAAAAAGAATTCGGTAATGCGGCAGGAGACGGAAATTTATTTCCATCAGAAGAAATGGAGGATATGGTAGAGGCTGCCCTAGGTGAATCTATTCGTACCGAAGATGACATTCCTTCTGGTCAAGGACTGCGTGCGGATAAATATGAAAATTTCATGAATGATGCTAGAAAACAAATTTATGAGAATGCGAAGTATTCCACCCTCTCATGGTTCGTCTAACTTTTCTGGATTAAGTGCCTAAATGGATGGAGTAACAAGTCATTCACAATGCTTCTTTCGTTCTTGAAAGATTCTAAGCCTCCGGGAAATAATGTGCCCGAAAGCTGGTACGAAGCCCAGAAGATAATGTCTGATTTGGGTCTAAAGTGCAAGAAGATTCAAGCATGTCCTAAAAATTGCGTGTTGTAAGGGAAAGAGAATTCATATTTGAAAGAGTGTCCAACATGCGGAGAGGCCAGGTATAAGCCGAAAGATTCTGATAAGAAGCCTGATATACCTGTGAAGATAGCACGATACTTTCCCATAACACAGAGGCTACAGAGGCTATCCAGGTGCAAGAAAACAACCGAGGCAATGATTTGGCATCACCGTGCTCCTCCAAGAGAAAATGGAAAAATGAGCCATCCAAGAGATTCACCGGCATGGAAGGATTTCGATAGGAGGCACGCAATATTCAGTAGCGATCCTTGCAATGTCCGGCTCTGATTGGCTACTGATGGCTTCTGCCCATTCAACTATATGGCTGGAAGTCACAGCACATGGCCCGTTGTAATGATAATTTATAATATGTCTCCTTGGTTGGCTATAGACCAATCATACATTATGATGCCTCTTCTTATCGACGGACCAAACTCACCGGGGAACAATATCGACGTCTATCTCCGTCCTCTGATTGAGGAGTTGAAATCTTTGTTCATTGATGGTGTAGAGACATATGATTCAAACACAAATACAATCTTCATACTGCGTGCGGCTTTAATGTGGACAATTAATGACTTTCCTGCGTATGGAATGCTATCAGGTTGGTCCGTACATGGTCACAAAGCATGTCCTCATTGCCATGAACACACAACATCAAAATTCTTGAATTTTAGCAGGAAGGTTTGTTATTGCGGCCATCGACGTTTTTTGCCTCCAGACCACCCCTATAGGTTAGATACGGTTCACTTTGATGGTCATCAGGAGCTTCTTGGACCTCCATCCCCATTGTCCGGAGAGGACATGACTGCTAAATGGGATGGTTACAACAACGCGACCTTCGGGATGGATCCGACTAAATAGGTCAAACCACAATATTGGAACAAGTTAAGCATTTTGTTCGAGCTTCCGTACTGGTCTACAAATTCAGTGCGTCATTGTCTGGACGTCATGCATATAGAGAAGGGAGTATCAGAGCACATACTTAACTTGCTTCTTTATAAAGACGGGAAATCGAAAGACAACATGAATGCTCGGATGGATCTACAAGAGTGGGGAATAAGAAGTGAATTGCGCCCTAGACCGGTAGCGGGTAAACCGGGCAAGTTTGTACTTCCCAATGCCGCTTATCATATGTCACAACCGGAGAAGAAAAGATTCCTGCAGGTGATGCATGATTTGAAAGTCCCCACAGGTTTCTCAGGATCATTCAGCAAGAAAATAAAAATTGTGAAGGGCAGGATTGATGGGCTGAAAAGTCATGATCACCATGTTATCGTGGAACACCTTCTTCCATTAGCCCTCAGGACTTCTCTCCCCGACTCGGTTGGTCTAGTAATCAACGACCTATGTTGTTTTTTCAGGGAGTTGTGTGCTAAAACACTGGAGGTTGCGACGCTGGATAAACTAGAAAATTCTGTTGCGTTGATACTTTGCAAGTTTGAGCGTATTTTCCCACCGTCATTCTTCAATATCATAATACACTTGACGGTTCATCTTGCAACTGAGGAAAAGTTAGCCGGACTGGTACAATATCGATGGATGTATCCCGTTGAGAGGTACGTATAATTTTTCGTTTCGCGCAATTTATAAATTTATTGTTGTCCTGTATGCCCGTATTTATTTATTCAACATATTCTCATTAGGTAGCTCTACATTCTTAAGAAGTATATACACAATAAAAATCGACCAGAGGGTTCTATCATGCAAGGTTATCTTCTTGATGAAGCAACCACATTTTGTTCCCGCTATCTGGACGAGAACATTGAGACAAGGCTTAACCGACCACGAAGAATTCAAGACGGGCCATATTTTAAAGCCGAGTATAAGAGGGTAGACACTATATTTATCAACAAGATATACCGGTTTATCTTGCTTAATTGCGCATGTCTTGAATAAATTAGAGAGTAAGTTCTTTTGGATTAATTGTTATATCTGTGTTTGTGTGTGTATGAAATGATATAATATTAATGTCACAATTATTTGGCGAAAACAGAATTCATTTTGACGAGGTACGTAAGGGGCATCTTGATTGGAACGAAGAACGTTTGGAAAAATACCATCAGGATAATTTTTGTGATTGGGTCACAGATCATGTAAGTTATTCGAAAAACATTTTATTGCTATCAGTTTTAATCTAAACTTGTATCGTTGTGTATTTGTCGTAAAATTTGTTTTGTTAGATCCACGATCCGAACTTGTCTGCATCATTTAAGAGTGATTCAAGATGTTTAGCTCAATTTCCTAGTATGGAGGTTGCATATTACAAAGGATTTGGTGTCCTTGGATACAAATTCGGAGTTAAGGACATAGAAACATCTAGAACCACTCAGAATAGTGGGATTGCGACGGTAGGATCGGACGGTGTGATTTACTATGGGTACTTAAATTGTATACTCGGCATCCACTATCCCGGACGATCAGAACCCTTGTATATATTCCAGTGTACTTGGTACGATCCGCGAACCGATACGGACAGGTGGAGAAGCAGTCTTGGGACTTGGAAAGATGAATATGGATTGACCAGTGTGAACACACTTCGATTTTACGGTCAGGACGATCCGTTTATCTTTCCGAACCAAGCGTTCCAAGTATACTACTCACAGTGTTTGAAGCATCCGGGGTGGAGTGTTGTATGCCGATGGAAACCCAGAGACGTGTACGATGTCCCAGAATACGAGGACAACGATGAGGATGAAGAAGAGAGAAGGCTTAAAGTGCTCCGACCGTCTGTTGCGAAGGACGGGTTGTCTTCGACCGATCTTGAAGTTACGTGGGTTAGAAATGACATCGACGATGAAATCCAAGTAGATATGTATAATATGCCCACGAAACGAAAAAGGTTATCAGTAATGTTATATTATTACTTCACATTTTACACTCTATACATATATAGTCAATACTTTTAATAATTGTCTAATGCGTCCACGAACCGTTTATCTAGATTTGATGACGATATCGGGAGCAGCGAGGGGCGGCAGGAGTTCCAGCCGCGGCAGAGGTAGAGGCTGAGGCAGAGCGGTTCTGCCGCCCGGAGAGCTCCGTAGGGAGCTTCAGAGGGCCGGTCTTGCACCCAGATCGGAGACCCCTTCGGATGCCTCCTTCCATGTGGATTTTGCCACATCTCCAGGTATACTGCACGCATATCCATTTTGAATGTAAAATTACAGATATTCATGCCTATTTATGTCAAAATTACTTATATTGTCAATGTTTGATTGTCTAGTTGTTGGTGATGCGTCCACATCTGGGACAGAGGCCACCTCCGCTCCTCCAGGTATATTTATATATCATATAGTGTATGTATATTGATTTAGAATGCTATATCATAAATACACACATTTCTTTTGCTCTTACTTAGCAATTTTTATTCTTGTCTAGCTGTAGGCGGTGACACCACCGCACCTGCGGGTATGTTTATATATCCTATAGTGCATGCATATTGATTTAGAACGTTATATTATTGATCTACACATTCTTTTTGCAATTACTTATATAATCTACTTTTAATTGTCTAATTATAGGTGGTGCGTCCACATCTTCCACAGGGGCCACTCCTGCCGCTTCCATACCCTCCGCATCGTCTGCAGGTTAGTATGAATAAATTTAAAATATTTATTCATTTTACATATGCTCTATAGAATAAATATGAACTTCATGGAAAATTAGCGTCGATGTTTATTTTCTAGTTGGAGGGGATGCGTCCGCATCTGGGACCCCGGTTGTTCTTCACCAGAGGAACTATCGTCCCGCTCGGAAACAGGCCGCTCAGAATACAGAGAACAGGAAGTCGGCGAAGAGGGGTCGCCCCACTTACACAGGTGGCTCGAGGAACATTACTCGAGCCATGGAGTTATCGGTAAATTACAATAGATCGACCTTTGTGATATTCTGCAATATTAAGAGTTATTTTCTAATATTTCTAATATTAAGAGTTACTTTCTAATATTGCAGACATCTCGGACCGTGGCGTCAGGTGGTACACCGAGCGTGCTGTCCGCATATCTTGCCGTCCACGGCACCTTGACAGATCCCGCCACGGGCGAGCTTCGATATCCCGACGTCGCTACCCAGGAGTACTGCGTAAGTGTTAATATTTTTTCTACCCAAATTTGAAATTTTAGTTTTGGATGGTTCAAGTTTAAATTTTATACTTATACTTTACTGCTTAATGTGTGTGTGGGAGCGAGTGGTTGAGCAGGCCCAGGCCTCGGGGATCGATTTTACCGGACAGAACGATCCGAGGCTGCTAACCACAGTTCTGGACGCCGCACACGGAGGGCACCACGGAGGTTGGGAGAGAGGCCGGGGACTGGGCCCTAGCAGGGCCCATATGAGGTTGGACTCCACCCCGGCGGTTACTTCCTCTGTCTCCAGTGACCGACGTGTCCATCAGGAACTGGAGAGCTTGAGGGCCACCGTTCAAGAGTTGAAGGAGATGCTGGTATGTATACTGCTTTATAGTAAAATATCATGTCATATTATATAGATATCAAAATATCCATAATTAATACGAAGCTTCAGCTTATTTGGTTTTAGACTTAAGTTTGATTAATCATACATACAGATGTAATTAAAATAAACAACAAACTAGATATCTAAACGAGGTTTCGAAATAACTTAATAATGATACAGATTCGAATAATACACAGTTCTTACACGCTTATTACACACGTTAGGTCCAGACGCGACATGCTACATCGGCCGAGCCTCCACATGCATCTCCTTCGGCTGCGGCTCCGCAAGCCGCTACATCGGCTGCGGTTCCGCAGACAGCTCCTGTAGCTCCACCGCCCACTCAGACTCCCGCAGCCGCGGCTCTGCAAGCGACTACCTCGACGGCGGCTGCGCAGACCACCTCGCCAGCTCCACATGCCGCTCAGACTCCCGCTCGCGCCGAATTGCATAGTTTATTGACCGAGAAGCAGGCGCGCGTTATTCTATTGTTATTCAGAGGTGGAGCTGGACCGAACTAGGGTAGCTTTTTGGTTCTTATTTTTTGAAACATGTATTTATTTATATCATACACATTGTACTACATTTTGAAACGATATTGATATTGGTTTATATTTATATCATATTCAGTTTTTGGGTTTCTTTTGTATATTATATATATGCGTGAGATGTGATTATGAATACTGCGATATATGTTGTGTGATGATTAATTTTATATTTGATTGATGTATATATTATTGTGCACTGGGCGGGAAAAATCAAGCAGCCCATTTTTTTAAAAAAAATACAGATAATATGTACCTACGGATTAATCCGTAGGTACACATGTTGCCCCTACGGATATATCCGTAGGGGCACAATATCAGCAGTAACTGATATTTCCCCCCTGATTTCAGTACCGGGGGTTGGGAGTGCCCCTACGGACATATCCGTAGGGGCCACGGCCTCTCCCCTACAGCGTTATCCGTATGGGCAACATATCAGGATTCCTGATATTTTGCCCTTACGGATAGGTACCTACGTAGATATCCGTAGGGGTAGTACATGGACCTACGGTTATGTCCGTAGGTACTTGTAATATATTAAAAAAAACCGTAAATAATATAAATTTTTTTACCCTACGGACTACTCCGTAGGGGCAACAGGACCTACACATAAATCCGTAGGGGCAAGAATTTGCCCGTAGGGGCAAGTTCAGGGCTTCAACTTGCACCTGCGGCCTTTGCACCTACGGGGTATTTTTTCGCCCCTACGCATATATCCATAGGGGCAGTGGGTTGCCCTTACGGATAAATCCGTAGGGGCAACCCTTATTTGTAGTAGTGACGTATACTTGGAAGAATTTTCAGCAGGGATGCGTCTTCCCTTTTCACCCGAGATTTGTTCCGTCCTTCATTATTTCAAACTCGTCCTGGGCCATCTAGCACCGAATTCATGGAGGATTCTCCTCGGATTCCTGGTTCGGCTTAAAATTGATCGGATCCCCTTTAGCTTAGGTCTTCTCATGTCCTTTCTCTGCTATAAGAACCATCCGAGTACTCATAAAGATGAGCCGAGTTGGGTCTACTTTTCTTTTAAAAAGCATAAAGGTAGGGCGGGCGGGTCGGGGGTAATGGTCGTCCCTTCTTCTATCATGAGTGGAAGGATAAGTTCGTCTTCGTCGGTCCTCCGAAGAGAGAGGAGTGGCCGGTGCCCACCAAGTGGCATAGGGCAGATTGCCCAAAGGCCAAGCAGTCAAATGCCCGGGAGGCAGGGGTCATGTCACAGTGGTAGCCAATCCAGCATGCCGATGCCTTACATTCCGAGCAAGCCCTGAGCTGGGCAGGACTCAGTCCCGCGAGCTTCATAGGTAAGTTGGGTCTTAGCCGATCAACTTACACCTGGTATATTTCGATGCTACTGCAGCTAACCCTTTTTGTTTCCTTCTACAGAGCCCATGGACTGGTCGAATATCATAGCCGTCTTGGCCGCCAAGGTACAAGGAAGG
This sequence comes from Agapanthus africanus, assembly GCA_030015575.1. NCBI lineage: Eukaryota > Viridiplantae > Streptophyta > Magnoliopsida > Asparagales > Amaryllidaceae > Agapanthus > Agapanthus africanus. The sequence continues at coordinate 461,734,888 of CM057337.1, read as the reverse complement.
AAGGGCAGCGGCAGTGGCTCGTCCAAGCCCGTGCCGAGCACGGTGCCCCGCCAAGATCTCTTAGCAAAGGTCACTGCCACTTTGCCTATCCCTAAGGAGCGGAGGGCAGAAACAAGCCCAGGAACAGATTCCCCTGATGAAGCCGAAGGCGCCTTCCTTTGCCGAGTCTCCAGCCAATAGGCTCAAGAAGGTGGTTTCCCAGCAGCCCCGGCCGGGATACACGTGCAAGAGGGTGACTTCTTCCTTGAGGTGCCATCAAGGCTATCTGTGGCCGACAGCTTGCTGGTGGATATGGAGAAAGCTGTGGGGTCCAAAGTATCTCGGGGCACCATAAAAGCCCAGATCGCGGTGATAGCTCATGGGGCCGTCCATGTTGGTGATTTTTCCGCAAATTTCCAAGTAAGTTTTCTCCTATTCATGTTGATTTTTTTCTGCAGGTCCTTCAACACTGCGCCCTCTTAGCAGCTATGGAGATTGAGGAAATTGCCTCGGCGATAAAATATGCCGGGGAAACTTCTTCACGTGAGGAAGAGCATCTTGCCAAACTGAAGGAGGCCAAGGATAACGCCGCCTCCCTTGAGTTGAGGCTGGTCTCAGAGGGTGTGAAGCCACGAGGCTGAAGGAGTCCTACCAGGACCTGACCGAATCTAACCGGGCCCTCCGGTCCCAGGTCGGTGAAATCAAAGAGCTCTTTGATGCTATGAAGAAGCAAAGAGACTCGTTAAAAGGGAACGCCCGGGCGACCAACGAGGCGGCAAAAAGGGCCGAGGAGAGGGCAAAGAAGGTTGTTTAGGATTACAAGATATCTGACCAGTTCTACGTTGACTTTGCTGAATCTGCGGCTGTTGTGTGGCATAACGCCCTCGACACCGTTAAGAAGATGATGCCCGGGTTCGATGACCGGGAGCTCCGCATTAGGTACCCCATGCTGGAGGAAGAGCCAAAGGGCGGAGACGCCGAGCAGGAGGGTAGAGGCGAGCAGGCCGGCGGAGGCGAGCAGGCAGACGGCGAGGAGAGCATGGTTTAGAAGATAACTTGAAGTTGCCGCTCTCTCTGCTCTCTCCCTTACCCCCTTTTTTTTAAGCCTTCGGGCACTTTGTAGTGATTTTGTACAGCTGAGGAGCTCATAATACCATGTACATAATTTTCGAAATTAATGAAGTATTTTTTCTCGTCTGTGATGTTCTAACATTGGAAAGTCTCGTTTTCATTTTTAGTTTTCCAAGTGTGGTTAGGCCGAACTCCCCCTCACCCCGGAGTCGGGTAGCGTGAGTTGAGCGATCACTAGGTTTATTCTTATAAGTGTAGATAGACCGATATCTCCCTTCATCCCGGAGATGGGGTAACGTGAATCGAGTGAACACTAGGCTTATTCTTCCAAGTGTAGATAGATCGGCGTCCTCTTGGAAACTTTTAGGAAGTCAGATTGATCTTAGCAGAGCTTGGTGCTATCCCCTTGTTCATCAGTAAAAACGGTATTTTAATACCGCTCATTCGTTATCTATTTTGTTATATATCGGTAATTTTAACCACTGTCTGCTCAGTAATACAGATTACAGGAGTTCATGATAAAATACTGGAAACACACTCAAAATCACATATTTAACATTTGGAAGCCAACACTGCAAGACGGAACATAAAACCAATCATTGTCTAAAGAATTCTTTTTGCAAATAGATAAGTGCACACAAGTTTGGTCCAACATAATGCAAGTGTGCACATGGACCATGGTGCTGCTGCCTAGGTTACATGACATGATGAAATGGCACAAGTGGGTGTGACATGCATTAAATGCTAAAGATTATGATGTGATTTGAAGCATCTAGTTTCCTTCCAAAACTATTGAGTATAATCCAAGCTCTATAAAGAAATCTAGCAACACCAGAGTCATATGGACAAGCATACAAACTGTTGGTGTATATGCCCTAGAGGCCATTACTGTATCATACTAGTATGTATATTACTTGATGGAAGCTTGGGATATTCACAGTTGTACAGACAGTCTTGCTCAATATAGTAGTATGCTACTTGGTTTGTCTCTGCTTTAATGTGTACATGTGTGTTTATTTATTATATCACCTATACGCATTAGTAGAGCCCTTAGGATCTTTGCTTGGTTACCGGCGTTGTGATGGCGATCACACTCGTGGGGGCTGGGTAATCTACAAGCACATCCTTATACACGTCCCTAGTCGTGGGAGTATCGAGATAGGGCATCGATACTCCGGAGTAGACTAGCGTATGCGCTTCTCATCCCAGCTCGGGAGACGGTCTGTCCCACAGCCGTCAGTACGTCGTACTTGAGATAGTATGCGGGTGCTCGTTAGGTTACGAGTACACTGGACAGGACTCGTCGGGAACTGATGGTTGGTATTATACCTATCGTCAGTTATCAGTTCCCAGGTGACATGAGTACAGCTTAGTCCGCTGACTTGACACTGTCACTTCGCCTCGAGTGTGTTCCCACTGTTCTTTGATTGCTACCCTACCACGGCTCTACTGAGTCGTGCAAACAGGTAGTAGTTGGGAGCAGTCCCGAAGCACTTGGAGGCAGTGACGGTTAGACAGGATTCGTCTCTCCCGGTATTGGGGGTTGACATCGCGCTGTGTCTAGGAGAGCCATTACACGAGTAGTCCCTGGCCAGGGCAAGCGAGATATACTGGTAGGTTTCCAGTGTTATCTCAGGGTGTATTGGGCTTCACTCCGACACGACTTGTACCGCTATTAGGGGACTGACGTTTACCGCCCCCCTAGGCCCGCCATGCGATGTATCAGACGAACAGACCGGACTGTACAGAGATTGTCACATACAGGCTCAGTAGGAGTGCAGATGGGGTTCACCTCGTCAGTCTTCTTATCGACATCTACCTGGGGACCGTTACGTACAGCTAGTGCCGCTTGCGGTCTGTGGTTAAACCCACTGCCAGCGTAGTGTCGAGTCTTTAGAGTCCCACACAGAGAGCTATTCGCCTTTAGGCAAAACGAGTAGAGGTCGCATGGTTTTGCGACAGGGTTCGTTCGCATCCGCGCACTTGTGCACGTTTGCTGTCCGGACAGTTTATACTAGCGGGCTTTGGTTTAAGCCGGATCCTAGTATATGATTTGAGATTGGTTTTTCTCATTGTGTTCGTGTTCCTCGGATCACGAATGCGGGTGCGTATGCACAGTTGCTTGAGATTGGGGGAGAGGACCTTGTTTAGGGTTAATGGCCTTTGTCATTTTATTAACCCTATTGATTTTGTGTGGATTATTGTTAATTGATAATTAGCTTAATTATTGTGCATGGTTGTTGTTGACAATTTGACTTCATTGACTTGTTGACCATGTTGACAACTTGACCATAATCATTTCATTTGGAAGATGCTCTTTGATCTTTGCAAAAAATGAAATGATAATGGTCAATTCATGATTTATCATGACAATTTTCAAGCTAATTATCTAATTAGAATTATCCTCACATATTAGTGAGAATGGCTCACTATTTTCTCATTCTCTCATATCTTTTCTCTCTCTTGCTCATCCTCTCCCTCAAGCTCTCTCCCTCTCATGTGTTGAGAAACAAAAAGCTTGAGAAAAACCCTCTCTTGATCTTCTCTACTCACTTCTAGGGTTCAAGTCTTAGCATTTCTTGTACTCTAGTTACTCCTAGCTTGGAGTTGAAGCTAAAGGTGGTGGCTTTCAAGTGGATCTTTCTTTGACGGATGAAGACAAGCAAGGTGAACTCTTTCTACCATTCCGACGAGCAAGGAGAGAAGGAGTTCGAGCTCAAGGTATAACCTTTCTACAACTTACTTAGTTGTTAGTTTACTTTAGCTAGTTTTCGTTTAGCAAAGATCCGGCTTTTACGGTCCATGTTACAAACCTTAGAAAAATTTTTGTTTACCATTTCCGCAACCCCGAAAGTACCGGGAGAGGTAACGTGGACCTAACAGTGGTATCAGAGCCTAACTAAATATAAACTAGCTTGGTAGTAAAGTGTATCGAAGTTCGAAACGGAAAAATCGAAAAAACCAAGTTATAAAAATCTGAGTTTCTGTTAAAACTTTTTCTGGTCAAAACAAAATTTGTTATATCCCAAAAATCATCTCAGGCTTTTTAGAAGAAACCCACCAAAAACGACACAGTAACTCACCAGATCGGCCGCGCTTCCGCGGCAATAGCTTGCTATTGCCGCGGAAGCGCCGCACTCTGGTGGAGTTGCTGTCTCGTTTTTGGTGCAGTTTGTTTCTTACATGGTTTTAGGATTTTTCTGATATATTATATGTTCCCAGATTTGCCAGAATAGAAATTTGTTTTTGGGGGCCTATAATTCCGTATTTTTCCGAACTTCAATATACTTTGACTATAAAGGTTATATCTGTGATGTTCTTATGTATTGAACGTCGGCTAATCGCTATATGTCGATTAGTCGGGGTTATACATATCTGTGATCTGTGATTGTTGTTGATGGTTTGTGTATATGAACTCGTTGGATTGTCGCGGATGAATAGCCGGGGTGGATGTGAGATGAGAGTTTCTTTTTCTTTCATTCATGTAATAAATTCGTAAATTGATGTAATATTATTTGTTTGGCCGCACAACCGGGTCGGGGTTGTAGCCGTCATTGTATAATTCTTTTACTGTTTTTGCTCCTAGGATAGACCCATGGAGGGGTGCACAAACTACCGGGTAGCTCGAAGTGCCGAGTGGCCTACTCATGGCATTGAGGGAGGTTGCTTCGCTTCGGGTACTTGGCGGGTAGTTTGCCGCACCCGTAGGGGTCTTGGGTGGGGTATTGGCTATTCATCGCGACCGTGTAATCCGTTTTTCGTTGCAGGCTCGAACGAATTGCGGATTCCTAGTATATCCAAAGTGTTCATCTGTGATCTGTAATGTCTATCATTGCTATATTGCTATATATAATAACTATTTAGGCGTTGCTTATGTTTTACAGCCGCGCTAGCCCAGCCCCCGCTCTGTCGTTAGTTAAGTAACCTAACGGGTGATGACGGGGCCCCGTGGCGAATGCGAATGGCATAAGCGTACGTCATATTTTGGTTGTTTTCTGCAATGGTAGGATTTAAATGATGGGACGCATTAAAAGAACTAATGCAAGAAAATAAACCTAAAAGACGTTGTTGGAACAATTTTTCAAAAAGCTGTTATTGCAAGGACGTTCATTTTTGTTTTGCATCGCGGTATTCGGTTATGAATGCCCAGCACCTCAGTCGACGAGGCAAGGGCCGAGATCCCTTCACCGGGAGTGACCCCTTGGACAAAACTTTGCGTCAGGGTAATAACTTCACTACAGTCGATTATTCTTGCTTTGCATCGAGGTATTCATCTTACGAATGCCCAGCACCTCACTCGACGAGGAAAGAGCCGAGATCCCTTCACAGGGAGTGACCTCTTTAGCAAAAGTTTTCGCCACTGTATTTTTTCCAAAAAAAAAAAAAAAGGAGTGCAATCGGGTTCCTTCAACGATATCAAGTTCATTACGTTAACGGGTTTTTCGCCAAAAACCCAGCCGTAGCCCTCCGTCGTTTCGGATAATTAATACTTAGTATTCGTGCTGCGTTTGTTGATTATTCGTCAAGACACAGTGAACGGTAGCTAAGTAATAATTCTCTGTTGCACTGATTGATGCGATTGGTTAGGACGGTCGCATGATTTTGTTGATTATTCGTCAAGGATCATGCGGGCGGGTCTAATGCAATCCTGGATAACGACGGGTTGAACTTGACTAGGACCTTTTGATTTGTTGATTATTCGTCAAGGTCACTTGGGTCCTAGGGGCAAAAACCACATCGGGAGTTTCAAAAGTACTGAAACTTGCAGATTTAGCATACCTTCTGGAGTGTGGTGACTAGAGTGGATTCCATCTAGGTCATCACACAATGATGGTTGGATCCCGATCCCACTGATGAGTTGGATTACTCTCGGGAGATTATTTCACTTAACGATCAATGCTATAAACCTAGTAGGTGTCTAGAAAGGTGTTAGCGGGGTTACGCCCCCAGGGAAAAGAGGTTATTTAATTAAGGAACTTCGCGAAAGCGTTGGAAAACCTCCCTCGAAGTACCGACACTGGCCTGGCTGAAAGGTTAAGCAAGTATTGTGACGTGAATTAAAACCCGACTAGTTCTTCTTTTAAAAGGTTTTAAGAAGAATTTGAGTAAACAGTGGGAGACATCCTGGTTAGATAAATTAATAAACCAATCTAATCTTGCAAGAGCATACGCTGAGTGTTTCTTTTCTCTCTCTCCAGGCAGCAACCCTTTCACGCCCTAATCAAGATAATAAAATGTATCGCTTGACCGATCCGAATTCTTATTCGGGACTGGGGAAAGATGGTTCAGCTCTAACTTGTGACAACAGTCATGAGTATGAGAATGGGAAAGAGGAAAGTATGGATTTCCAGGATACCCAGTTGAAGAAGAAGCATGGTTTTGCATCTACTTCAGGTGTTCTTGTAATTGAGAACTGTTTTACGGTCAGCCCTACCTCCTGGGTACTTGATACCGGATCAGGATCTCATATCTGTAATTTATTGCAGGGACTGAGAAAAAGTAGGATAGTTGCACCGGGTGATATGTCGCTCAGAGTAGCGAACGGAGCACAAGTTTATGCGGCAGCCGTCGGTGAATATCACCTAGTATTGCCAAATGGCAAGACTATGATTTTGAACGATTGCTACTATGTACCCTCCATGGTTTGCAACATAATATCAGTTTCTTTACTCGATAAAGATGGATATGACTTTGTTCTTGAAAAGAATATCATGAACATTTACCTTCATAAGGTACTGGTTGCAGAGGGTACACTGTGTAATGGTATCTACGTTCTAAATCAGAATACAGTTCTCAATATACAAAACACACGCAAGAGGAAGAATTCAGATACGAATGAATCCTACTTGTGGCATTGTAGGCTTGGTCATATCGGAGAGAAAAGACTGAGTAAGTTGCATAAAGATGGACTCTTGAATACGTTCGAGTTTTCATCTTATGAAACTTGTCAGTCTTGTCTCAAAGGGAAGATGACCAAATCTCCGTTCACCGGACATGGAGAAAGAGCAAGAGAGCTCTTGGGACTCATACACAGTGATGTGTGTGGTCCGATGTCTATACATGCAAGGGGTGGGTTCTCGTACTTCATCACATTCACTGACGATCTCTCTAGGTTCGGATATGTGTATCTGATGAAACACAAATCTGAAGCTTTTGAGAAATTCAAGGAATTTAGAAAGGAAGTAGAGAACCAGATTGGCAAAAGTATCAAGATCCTCCGGTCTGATAGAGGAGGGGAGTACTTAAGCACGGAATTCCTAGATTACTTAAAAGAGAATGGTATTCTCTCTCAACTTACTCCTCCTTATACACCACAGCACAACGGTGTTTCGGAGCGGAGGAATCGTACCCTATTGGATATGGTTCGGTCCATGATGAGTAGTGCTGAGTTGCCTCTTTCATTCTGGGGACATGCGCTTCAGACAGCGGCATACCTTTTGAATCAAGTTCCGTCCAAATCAGTGCCTAAAACTCCGTATGAAATATGGAGAAGTAAGAAACCATGTCTTAAGTTTATTAAGATATGGGGTTGTCCGGCCTATGTAAAAACACAGAAACCGGACAAGTTAGAGGCACGGTCAGTTCTCTGTAAATTTGTGGGGTATCCTAAAGACTCACTAGGATATCTGTTCTACCACACTGAGGAACAGAAGGTGTTTGTATCTCGCCACGCTACCTTCTTGGAAAGGGAGTTTCTTGCAAAAGAAACTAGTGGGAGTTCGGTAGAACTGGAAGAAATTCAGCGACCACAAAATGTAACTGAAAATTTGGAGGAACCGCTAGATTCAATAACCCCAAACGAACCTCAGCCACTCCGCAGATCTGGTAGGATTTCTCATCCGCCCGAGAGATACTACGGTTTTCTCATAGACGGGGATCGAGAGGATTGCATCTTGGAAGAAGATGACCCTACCAGTTTCAGGCAGGCCATTATCAGTAGGGACTCTGATAAGTGGCAGGAAGCAATGCAATCCGAAATGGAGTCCATGTACGCCAATAAAGTGTGGACCTTGGATATTGCTCCAGCTGGGGTAAAACCCGTTGGATGCAAATGGATCTACAAAAGGAAACTTGGTGTAGATGGGCAGGTGGAAACCTATAAAGCTAGACTCGTTGCAAAAGGTTTCCGTCAAAGACCTGGTTTGGACTATGACGAAACTTTTTCTCCGGTGGCTATGCTCAAATCCATTCGGATCTTACTTGCCATTGCTGCCTTCCATGACTATGAAATCTGGCAGATGGATGTTAAAACGGCTTTCCTAAACGGTTGTTTGGAAGAGTGCGTTTACATGGATCAACCAGAAGGTTTCGTAGACAGTGGGAGCAGCGGAAAGGTGTGCAAGTTGCTTAAATCCATTTATGGATTAAAGCAGGCATCGCGGAGCTGGAACATCTGTTTTGATGAGGCAATCAAGGAATTTGATTTCATCAAGAACGAAGATGAACCCTGTGTTTATAAGAAGATTGTAGGACGAACTGTCGTATTCCTAGTCTTGTACGTGGACGACATTCTTCTGATAGGAAATGACATTCCTATGCTACAATCGGTCAAGCTGTTTTTGTCACAAAGGTTCTCCATGAAGGACCTGGGTGATGCCTCGTACATTCTGGGGATCAAGATCTATAGAGATAGATCCAAGAAACTATTGGGACTTTCGCAGTCCAGGTACATAGAGACCGTACTAAAGAGATTTAGTATGGAGGATTCCAAGCGCGGTAACATACCCGCATTGCACGGAATTACCCTCTCCAAGAAGATGTCTCCTAAGACTGACGAGGAGAGGGTTCGCATGAGCACTATACCCTACGCTTCGGCGGTAGGATCTATAATGTATGCGATGCTATGTACAAGACCAGATGTAGCTTACGCGTTGAGCACGGTAAGCCGGTATCAGTCGGACCCAGGGGAGGACCACTGGACAGCAGTGAAGAACATTCTCAAGTACCTGAGAAGGACTAAGGAGATGTTCCTGGTTTACGGTAATGGAGACCTTAGGGTCGAGTCCTTTACCGATTCAAGCTTCCAGAGTGACAAAGATGATAGCAAGTCCGTCTCGGGTTTTGTGTTTACCCTCAACGGAGGGGCGGTATGTTGGAGGAGTTCCAAGCAGGATACCGTCGCAGACTCGACGATGGAGGCTGAATACATTGCTGCAAGCGATGCCGCAAAAGAGGCAGTCTGGATTAAGAAGTTCATTAGTGAACTTCAGGTGGTTCCGTCCATTGTTGACCCAATACCTTTGTATTGCGATAACAATGGGGCTATAGCTTTAGCGAAGGAACCAAGGTCCCATCAGAAATCCAGGCACATCTTAAGGCGGTATCACCTGATCAGGGAGATCATTGATCGACAGGAGATCGAGGTGCGGAGAGTGGACACAAAGGACAACACAGCGGACCCATTCACGAAGGCTTTACCCCAGACTCAGTTCGAGCGGCTGATCGAGATGATAGGTCTTCGATACGCCAGTACATGGCCTTAGTGCAAGTGGGAGATTGTTGGTGTATATGCCCTAGAGGCCATTACTGTATCATACTAGTATGTATATTACTTGATGGAAGCTTGGGATATTCACAGTTGTACAGACAGTCTTGCTCAATATAGTAGTATGCTACTTGGTTTGTCTCTGCTTTAATGTGTACATGTGTGTTTATTTATTATATCACCTATACGCATTAGTAGAGCCCTTAGGATCTTTGCTTGGTTACCGGCGTTGTGATGGCGATCACACTCGTGGGGGCTGGGTAATCTACAAGCACATCCTTATACACGTCCCTAGTCGTGGGAGTATCGAGATAGGGCATCGATACTCCGGAGTAGACTAGCGTATGCGCTTCTCATCCCAGCTCGGGAGACGGTCTGTCCCACAGCCGTCAGTACGTCGTACTTGAGATAGTATGCGGGTGCTCGTTAGGTTACGAGTACACTGGACAGGACTCGTCGGGAACTGATGGTTGGTATTATACCTATCGTCAGTTATCAGTTCCCAGGTGACATGAGTACAGCTTAGTCCGCTGACTTGACACTGTCACTTCGCCTCGAGTGTGTTCCCACTGTTCTTTGATTGCTACCCTACCACGGCTCTACTGAGTCGTGCAAACAGGTAGTAGTTGGGAGCAGTCCCGAAGCACTTGGAGGCAGTGACGGTTAGACAGGATTCGTCTCTCCCGGTATTGGGGGTTGACATCGCGCTGTGTCTAGGAGAGCCATTACACGAGTAGTCCCTGGCCAGGGCAAGCGAGATATACTGGTAGGTTTCCAGTGTTATCTCAGGGTGTATTGGGCTTCACTCCGACACGACTTGTACCGCTATTAGGGGACTGACGTTTACCGCCCCCCTAGGCCCGCCATGCGATGTATCAGACGAACAGACCGGACTGTACAGAGATTGTCACATACAGGCTCAGTAGGAGTGCAGATGGGGTTCACCTCGTCAGTCTTCTTATCGACATCTACCTGGGGACCGTTACGTACAGCTAGTGCCGCTTGCGGTCTGTGGTTAAACCCACTGCCAGCGTAGTGTCGAGTCTTTAGAGTCCCACACAGAGAGCTATTCGCCTTTAGGCAAAACGAGTAGAGGTCGCATGGTTTTGCGACAGGGTTCGTTCGCATCCGCGCACTTGTGCACGTTTGCTGTCCGGACAGTTTATACTAGCGGGCTTTGGTTTAAGCCGGATCCTAGTATATGATTTGAGATTGGTTTTTCTCATTGTGTTCGTGTTCCTCGGATCACGAATGCGGGTGCGTATGCACAGTTGCTTGAGATTGGGGGAGAGGACCTTGTTTAGGGTTAATGGCCTTTGTCATTTTATTAACCCTATTGATTTTGTGTGGATTATTGTTAATTGATAATTAGCTTAATTATTGTGCATGGTTGTTGTTGACAATTTGACTTCATTGACTTGTTGACCATGTTGACAACTTGACCATAATCATTTCATTTGGAAGATGCTCTTTGATCTTTGCAAAAAATGAAATGATAATGGTCAATTCATGATTTATCATGACAATTTTCAAGCTAATTATCTAATTAGAATTATCCTCACATATTAGTGAGAATGGCTCACTATTTTCTCATTCTCTCATATCTTTTCTCTCTCTTGCTCATCCTCTCCCTCAAGCTCTCTCCCTCTCATGTGTTGAGAAACAAAAAGCTTGAGAAAAACCCTCTCTTGATCTTCTCTACTCACTTCTAGGGTTCAAGTCTTAGCATTTCTTGTACTCTAGTTACTCCTAGCTTGGAGTTGAAGCTAAAGGTGGTGGCTTTCAAGTGGATCTTTCTTTGACGGATGAAGACAAGCAAGGTGAACTCTTTCTACCATTCCGACGAGCAAGGAGAGAAGGAGTTCGAGCTCAAGGTATAACCTTTCTACAACTTACTTAGTTGTTAGTTTACTTTAGCTAGTTTTCGTTTAGCAAAGATCCGGCTTTTACGGTCCATGTTACAAACCTTAGAAAAATTTTTGTTTACCATTTCCGCAACCCCGAAAGTACCGGGAGAGGTAACGTGGACCTAACACAAACTATCACACCAACCACGAGACCAAGTTCTCGAAATTTGGCCGAGCACATGCTCACCAAAACCGGCCTGGCCCCCCCCGCTCCAGTGGGCCCCAGTTTTTTACAGACCCTCCCTTGCTGTCATGTCACTACAGGGTTACCTACAACGGCAGTAAGGTTTCGGGAGGTATCGTCCATGCCAAATTCAAATTTTTGTCGTTCTAGCAAACCCTAACTGTTGAATCGTTAACTAGAAATCCGAAGGAATATAATGCAAACTACATTGCAACTAAAAGTGAGCAAGGAATACAACCTTTGTAGACTGGTCCTTCACTTCATTAGCTCCGTGTGGTAGTCCCTTCACTGTGATCGTGAACTCCGGACTCTAGAGAGGCTCCCTTGAAGAAACGAACATGCTTGCTTCGATGACTTCAAGGCCGAAGATGATCTACGTCGAGGAGACACTAACCAAAGCTATCTCATCACTAATTATGGAATTAGTGAAGCAGACACCCTATACTGAATGGCAAGTAGTAGAGGATGATGAAGTAGGAAGTTTGCTCACATTAGAAATTATTTTCTCACATTTTATCTCATATCCCCATTGAAGCTAGAAAGCTTTTTAGGAGGAAGAAGAAGAATGAACTCATTAAGTGAGAAAGAATTATTGTTTGAGGTTAGAATTGAAACCATGGTGAGTTAGTGTCATGCCTAACTCATGTAGAGAATAAACCATAGCTATGAGTTAAGGGTTGGGTTAACAAATATCTTAAGGTTGACAAACAAGTGGACTTAGTCAATGAAACCTAAAAGCTTCTACAAGCTTTGACCGTGACTCATTATCCAAATGTTCAAAATCCTTAAGAAAAATAAAACCCTAACTTAACCTAGCATGGTTTGAGTCTCATACTAACTATGTTACATGTGTAACCTAACATGACACACTTATATATATCACATATATATTTTGTGTCAAAAAGGAAACAATACATATATTACATATATGTAAAGTATATCAAATGTAAGAAAAGAAATCTTAAGTGAACTAATACTAGCAAATGTAATGTAATACATCAAATATATAATTATACATTAAATTAATAAATCAACTCTTGATTTAATAATCCGTCTATATCATATACAACCGACTAATATTATATGAATCAACTTATCGAATCAACTCCTGATCCGATAACCCGGCTATATCACATATAACCGACCAATGTAACAAATTGCGAGAATAGAATACGGTATCTAATATCGTATCAATCTCGGTCCCACACATATCACATATGTGCTCCTACTTCGTTTTGCTTGAGCCAGGAAACCCTTGTGTAGGACTCTGAAAACTCGTCAATACGCCGGAAGTAGGTGATGATCATATCAAACACCCATAAGATGCAAGCGGTCTGCTAAACGTAACGGCCACCCGAGTATTGAGCGATCAGAAGATCAACAAACAAGCCTGCTCGTACTCCTGCGAATCTAATCAGTAACACTACCGTATAGTCCGGTCACTTCGTCTGATATGTCGCATATCTCGTCTAGGTGTGGTAAACGTCAGACCCCAGTAGCTCGATAAGTCATGTCGATATGAGGCTCATAACGGGTCGAGAAACTACTGATAACACCTACCAGTATATCTCTAAAGTAGCCCTGGCCAGGGACTTTCTGTTATAGCCAATCGAGCACAGCGCAACATCAACTCCCAATACCGGGAGAGATGAAACCCCTTCTATCGCTCATTGCCTTCATGTGACTCGGGACTGTACCCAAAAGCCACCGTTTTGCATGTTCTCTTGAACGTGGTAAGGTGGAAATCAAAGCATAGTGGGAATCATACTAGACTCTATAACGATCTTGGGTCTACAGACTAACCTGTATCAGTGTCGCCAGAGAACTGCCATCTGACGTTAGGTATAATACTGTTAGTAGTATGTATGCCCTAGAGGCCAGTATTGTACAGATTATGTATATTATATTGGATGCTTGGACATATATAGAGATGACTTTCTTGCTCGACATGATAGTATGCTATCTGGTTGCTATTTATCTTAACATGTACACTAGTCTCTTTATACTGTCTTATAGTTACATGTTGGTAAAGCCCTTAGGATTTGTACTTGACTACCTAGACTATGATGCAGATCATACTAGTGGGGACATGGTAGTCCATAAGTACATCCTTCAAGGTCCCTAGTCGTGGGTGTATCGAGACGGGGCATCGATATACCAGAGTAGACTAGCGTATACGCTTCTCGACCCATGTGATGGGCGATGGATGATCCCATATCCATTGGTGTTTGACATCAGAGATGGTATACGGGTGCTCAGTGGAGACTGGGTACACTGGACGGACTCGCCGAGAACTCCCAGATGGTATTATACCTCACGTCAGATGGCAGTTCTCAGGTGACACTTGTACAGGTTAGTCTGTAGACCCGAGATCGTCATAGAGTCTTGTGTGATTCCCACTGTGCTTTGATCTCCACCTTACCACGTCCATGAGGGCGTGCAAAACGGTGGTCTTTGGGTACAGTCCCGAGTCACATGGAGGCAATGAGCGATAGGAGGGGTTTCGTCTCTCCCGGTATTGGGGGTTGATGTTGCGCTGTGCTCGATTGGCCGTAACAGGGAAGTCCCTGGCCTGGGCTGATCAGAGATTTGCTGGTAAGTGTTACCAGTAGTTTCTCGACCCGTTACGAGCCTCACATCGACACGACTTATCGGGTTATTGGGGTCTGACGTTTACCACCCCTAGACTTGATATGCGACGTATCTGACGAAGAGACTTGACTGTATGGTAAGTGTTACTGGTCGGATTCGCAGGAGTGTGAGCGGGCTAGCTCGTCGATCTTCTGATCGCTCAATACCCGGGTGGCCGTTACGTTTAGCAGACCGCTTGCGGCTTGTGGGTGCTTGATATGATTATCATCTGCTACCGGCGTATTGACGAGTCTTTAGAGTCCTACACAGAGGTTTCCTGGCTCAAGCGAAACGAAATAGGAGCGCATATGAGATATGTGCAGGACCGAGAATAATGCGTGTATATGATACCGCATTTCATTCTCGCGATATATGTTTCGATTGGTTATATTCGATATGACCTAGTTATCGAATCATTGATTCGATAAATCGATGCATTGAATACTAGTCGGTTATGTGTGACATGACCGGATCATTGAATCAAATGTTGATTTAATGATTTAATGCATAATTATATATATTTGATATATTGCATTGCATTAACTAGTATTGGTTCACTTTAAACGGATTTTTCTCACTTGATGCACATTGTATATGTGATATGCTTTCGTGCACTTTTTTGTATCATGTTTGATGATACTTGATCATTATGTTAAGTGTATAGAATTAATCCATGGTTAATTTGATAATTAGGGTTTTGCATATTCATTTATTTATTTATTTGTTTATTTATTTATTTGGAAAAGAATAAGATGAGAATGGTGGCTTTCTTTGTCATTTGTTGAAGCTTCATGAAGCTTTGACTTTAGCAACCATCCTTATCTTCATGCTTAACCCTAACCCATCCAAGTGACCATGGTTAATTCTCTACACTTAACCCTAGTTCAAGTTATGATAAGTATTTGATTTAAATTTATTTTTATCATAAGACTTATCATAATCTTTTCTTGAGCTCATCTTCTTCTTCTTCTTCAAGCTTGCTACTCCAATGGCAACTTGAGTTTTAGTGAGAGAATTCCAAATCTAAAGTGAACCCACCTCCTATTTCTTCACCCTCTACCTCTTGCCAAGTTGTTTTGGGTGTTTACTTCACAAGTTTCACAAGTTTGTGAAGTCGGAGCTTGAGTTTGTGCAACCTCGACGTAGATCGTCTTTGACACGAAGCCGACGACCTATTCCGCACGTTTCTCCGATGAAGCCGTCACGAGAGTTCAAGCTTCAAGATGGACAGCGAGAGGACGCCCTTGCGGAGCCGTGGAGGTGGATATCCGGATCTACAAAGGTTGTAATTTCCGTATCCCAGTAGTTAACTGTTAACTAGCTTTTAGTTTCGTCTAGAATTCTAGCAAACGATCCGTAGTCGGGTCTCTCGGCACCGTTAAAATTTTAATATGGCATGTTCGATGCCTTGTGTGACCTCATTAAGGTGCCTTGGAACCCTACAGTGGTATCAGAGCCTAGCTAGAGCCTTAGGCGAAGTCCCGACGACGTTTGAAACCCGATCGAACCGAAATCCAAAACCTAAAAATGCTCTCTGGACTTTTTCTAAAAATTCGGATTTTTGTCAATTAAAAATATGTAGAAAATCAAGCAGGGTGTTATTAGAATTACTGTGAAATACGAGGGGCTAAATCAACTTTTCCACCGCGGAAGGGCGGCACATGCTAGGCATGTGCGGCGGTTCCGCGGCCTTACTATTCCCTTGTTTAATATTTTTTGCACAGTAACTCATATAAGACAATGCTGTATTTTCTGGGATATTTTTATTGTGACTTTACAGAAGAGTATTTTGGGGTTGCTTTGGGGATTCGTTTATTCAATCGGGTTATCAAATTTTGTCTAAGTGTTTTTCCAGATAACTGTAGAATATGTTAAAAAGTTTGACCGGATACAAATACCCAACTTTTCCCCTGCCGAAAAATTCCAAGTGTTGGACTTTTCTGTGGTTAAAAGACGTTCCAAGTAGTGCAAGTAACGCGATGGTCCCTCTAGAAGACACAAACCTTAACTCGATTATGTGACCGTCTTGAACTGCCCTTTGAACCTTCGGGTTTGGGGCAGTACGGCGTACCACATGTGAGGCGTTGGCTTGACCCTTCTACGGCTGGACCGTTGGTACTGAGGTATGAAGTGAATGTCTTTGAACCTATTTCATGTGTTGATCGGTGTCGGGAAAACTTGGGTGTTCGAATGTTCGATCGGAAAGTTTAATATATTCTATTTATCCGGAATTGGATACAATAATTGGAATTCACAAAAGGTTATGAGATAACTGGATGGATGTTATAAATCTAGCGGTTTAGTTTCATTGGATATCGAAAAGAGTTTTCGATAATGGGTCTAAAATGCGGGGTTTATAACCGTTAGGCATGTGATGTCTAAAGAGGTTGCGGATTCCAATTGTTGTAGTTTTACACTTTCTTTTCTGTGACCGTAAGTGTAGTATGTTCATATCGCCGGTTTCGTTGTTATACGTCAACGACAATTGGGGTATGCATACTTACTTACGTTGATGACATGTGATGTTATGTGTTGCTGGATATGTTATATTGGATCGTCGTGTTTGAATAGCCGGGGTTTTTTTTATGTGAGATGAGTGTTTTTCATTTTCATTCATGTAAAAACTTGTTTGTAATATTCTTTTATTTGGGGCGCTTCCAGGTAGCGGAAGTTGTCACCCGTTGTATATTATTTACTTTTCCGCATTAGGATAGACCCAAGGAGGGGAGCACAAGTAACCGGGTTCTGGGGTCCAGTGGGAGACCAACTCGAGGAGTCGAGTCCGGGTCTCCTAACCCTAGAATTGGCAGGGTTGCTTGCCGCTCTCGTAGGGGTCTAGGGGTGTGGGATTGGCTATTCAACACGACCGTGGAATCCGGTTTTATACTGGCTCGAATTGAAAACACGGACGTCCTAGTATATCCAATATTTCATATGTTTATTCTGCTGCGATATCTGTGTTGTGATTCTGTGATGGATATAGTATATAGTATATATGATATATTATATAGACGTTACTTATGTTTTACACCCGCGCTAGCCCTGCCCTGCTCTGTCGTTAGTTACCTAACCTAACGGTGCACGAGGGGACATCGAGGCGAATGCGGATGGCATAAGTGTACGTCATATCTATCTGTGATGTTTAGGTATTAAATGATGGGACTTCATTAATGTGATTAATGAAAGATAAGAAACCTAAGATGTTGTGGAATCGAATTTTAAAATAAAACAGGTAGCTACAGTTTTTGCTTTGCACAGCGGTATATATGATATACCCCGCACCTTATTCGATGAGGAAAGGACCGAGATCCCTTCACCGGGAGTGACTCCTTTAGCAATAACTGGCAGATGCTACACACTCGGTTTGCTTTTGACTGCTTTTGCGTTTTTGCTTTGCACAGCGATATATATGATATATCCCGCACCTCATTCGACGAGGAAAGGACCGAGATCCCTTCACCGGGAGTGACTCCTTTAGCAAAACTAGAAAAGCCTCAAAATCACTCCATTTGAAAACATCATTTGATTCTACAACGATATCAAGTTCATTACGCTCATGGTTTTTATGAAAAACCTGCGTAGCCCTCCGTCATTTCAGATAAGTATTAGTTAGTATTCGTGCTGCGGTAGTTTGGCCTCCGTCAAGGCGCAGTGTACGGTAGCTAACTAGTGCTTATCTGCTAGCATATGATGCGATTGGATTAGGGTATTCGTACGGCGTTGTTTGGCCTCCGTCAAGGGTCGTGCGGGTGGGTTTAATTCAATCAGGAAATGACGGGTTGAACTTGACTAGCGGACTATGGGTTGTTTGGCCTCCGTCAAGGTCATAGGACGCTAGGGGCAAAATATTATCGGGAATTTCAAGTGTTGAAATTTGCAATGAGATTGCATACCTTCTATGAGATAGTTGGATCTCGATACCCGCTGCGAGTAAGAGTTACTCCTGGGAGAGTTTTACACATTGCAATTAGCCGATCAAGTAGGTGTCTAGAAAGGTGTTAACGAGGTTACGCCTCTGGAAAAATGAGGTTTACATTAATTAGGTTCGTGCGAAAGCACGGGGGACCTCCCTCAAATTAGCGACACTGGCCTGGCTGAAAGATTGGCGAACTTGTAGTGTGTAATTAATCCCGGCTAATCTTTCCTTTTAAGGTTTGGAGGAAGATTTGATAAAAAGCAGTGGGAGCCATCCTGATTAGATAAGATAATAACCAATTTGATCTTGCACGAGCATACGCTAAAGTGTTTTCTTCTCTCTCTCTCCAGGTAGCGACCATTTCATGCCTTAATAAAGATAATAATTTGGATGTATTGACCGAACCCGTATGTTATACTGTGCTGGGGAACGTTGGTTCCGTTCTTTCTTATAAGAGTTATAGGAATGAACAGGATATAGGGGAATACCAGGATTCCCATGCCACCCGAATGAAGAAAGTACATGTTGATGCATTTTCTTCGGGTGTGTTCGTTACTGAGAACTGTTTCTCCATTTGCTCTACGTCCTGGGTATTGGATACCGGGTCAGGATCCCATATATGTAATCTGTTACATGGGCTTAGGAAAGGTAGAGAACATGGAGAAGGTGATAAAGACATTAGAGTTGGAAATGGTGCAATTGTTGCAGCTAAGACTGTCGGGGAATATCACCTTGTATTACCAACTGGTAATACATTGGTTCTGAACGAATGCTATTACATGCCGAACCTGATATGCAACATTATATCGGTTTCTTTATTAAGCAAAGAAGGATATAATTTTGTATTACAGGACAATGTTATGAACATTTTCCATAACCAAAAGTTGGTTGGATCAGGCACGTTGTGCAATGGCATTTATGTTCTAAATCAATCAACAGTTCTGAGCATAACAAACACACACAAGAGGAAGAGTTCTGAACTGAACGAATCCTTCTTGTGGCATTGTAGACTAGGTCACATCAATGCGACACGACTGGCTAAGTTGCATAAGGATGGATATTTAAATCCGTTTGAATTTTCATCCTATGACACTTGCCAGTCATGTCTCAAAGGCAAGATGACCAAGACTCCGTTTACGGGACACGGAGAAAGAGTTACCGAACTCTTAGGACTGATACATAGTGATGTATGTGGTCCCATGTCTACACATGCCAGGGATGGTTCTTCATACTTCATTACATTCACTGACGATCTCTCTAGGTTCGGGTATGTGTTCCTGATGAAACACAAATCAGAAGCTTTTGAGAAATTTAGGGAATATAAACAAGAAGTTGAGAACCAAACCGGAAAAAGTATTAAAATCCTTCGATCTGATCGAGGAGGAGAATACTTAAGCAATGAATTCCTGGGCTTCCTAAAAGAGAATGGGATTCTCTCTCAGCTGACTCCTCCATATACACCACAGCACAATGGTGTATCAGAACGGAGGAACCGCACCCTATTAGATATGGTGCGCTCTATGATGAGTACAGCTGAGTTACCTATTTCCTTCTGGGGATATGCACTGGAGACTGCTGCATACCTACTGAATAGAGTTCCGACCAAATCAGTGCCTACCACTCCATATGAGATATGGAATGGCAAGAGACCATGTCTTAATTTTATTCAGATATGGGGTTGTCCGGCCTATGTTAAAACACAAAATCCGGACAAGCTCGAGGAAAGGTCTGTTCTATGTAAGTTTGTTGGATATCCCAAACATTCGCGAGGGTATATCTTCTACCACTCCGAGGAACAAAAAGTGTTTGTTTCTCGACATGCCACTTTCTTAGAAAAAAGTTTTCTTATGAAACAGATAAGTGGCATTGAGGTAGAACTGCAAGAGGTTCCAGCAATACAGACTACAACAGAAGATTTGGTTGAACCAGAGGATTCCGTAGTTCCCGATGAACCCCAGCCTCTCCGCCGATCTAGTAGGGTTCCTCGCCAACCTGAGAGATACTACGGTTTTCTCATTGATGGTGGCAGCGAGGATTGCATCATGGAGGATGATGACCCAATTAGCTTCGAGCAGGCCATCACGAGTGGGGACTCAGTGAAATGGCTGGATGCTATGCGGTCCGAGATGGATTCCATGTACACCAACAAAGTATGGACTTTGGAAGTTGCTCCTGAAGGGGTAAAACCCATTGGGAGCAAATGGATCTTCAAGAAGAAACTTGGTGTAGATGGGAAAGTGGAGACTTTCAAAGCTAGACTTGTAGCAAAGGGTTTTCGTCAAAGACCAGGTGTGGACTATGACGAGACCTTTTCTCCAGTGGCTATGCTTAAATCCATCCGAATCATGCTTGCCATTGCTGCCTTTCATGACTATGAAATCTGGCAAATGGATGTTATGACCGCCTTTCTAAATGGTGATTTAGAAGAGTGCGTGTACATGACTCAGCCAGAGGGCTTCGTAGACAGTGGGAGCAGCGGGAAGGTGTGCAAGCTGCTTAAATCCATTTATGGATTAAAGCAAGCATCGCGAAGTTGGAACATCTGCTTTGACGTCGTTATCAAAGAGTTTGATTTCGTCAAAAATCCAGATGAACCTTGTATCTACAAGAAGGTGGCAGAGAGTAAAGTTGTCTTCCTCGTATTGTACGTGGACGACATACTCTTGATAGGAAATGATATTCCTATGCTGCAATCGGTCAAGCTCTTCTTATCACAAAGATTCTCAATGAAAGATCTTGGTGATGCCTCCTGCATATTGGGAATCAGGATCTATAGAGATAGATCCAAACGGATTTTGGGATTGTCCCAATCCAGGTACATTGACACCATACTAAAGAGGTTTAGTATGGAAGAGTCCAAGTGTGGGAACATGCCCACGATCTCTGGAGTCACTCTCTCCAAAGAGATGTCTCCCAAGACTGATTTGGAGAGAGCTCGCATGCAAGGGATACCCTATGCTTCGGCAGTAGGCTCTATCATGTATGCGATGCTATGTACCAGACCCGATATAGCATACTCACTAAGTGTAGCGAGCAGGTATCAACCTGAGCCTGGAGAGAGTCACTGGACAGCTGTGAAGAGCATTCTCAAGTACTTGCGAAGGACTAGAGATATGTTCTTGGTGTATGGTAACGGAGAACTCCAAGTGGAGTCCTTTACCGATTCCAGCTTCCAGAGTGATAAGGACGACTCTAAGTCGCAGTCGGGCTTTGTCTTTACCCTTTACGGAGGGGCGGTTAGCTGGAAGAGTTCCAAGCAGGAAACCGTGGCAGACTCGACGATGGAGGCTGAATACATCGCTGCCAACGATGCTGCTAAAGAAGCTGTCTGGATCAAGAAGTTCATTTCCAAACTTGGAGTGGTTCCATCCATTGAGCATCCAATACCTTTGTATTGCGATAACAATGGAGCGGTGGCTTTGGCGAAGGAACCAAGGTCCCATCAGCGGTCCAGGCATATTCTGAGGCGGTATCACCTGATCCGGGAGATAGTTGATCGCCGGGAGATCGAGGTCAGGAGGGTTGACACGAAGAACAACACGGCGGATCCACTCGCGAAGGCCATTCCCCAGATACAGTTTGAGAGACTCTTCGGGATGCTCGGTATGAGATACTACAGCAGCTGGCCCTATTGCAAGTGGGAGATTGTTAGTAGTATGTATGCCCTAGAGGCCAGTATTGTACAGATTATGTATATTATATTGGATGCTTGGACATATATAGAGATGACTTTCTTGCTCGACATGATAGTATGCTATCTGGTTGCTATTTATCTTAACATGTACACTAGTCTCTTTATACTGTCTTATAGTTACTGTAAGTCCGTGTTGCCCACCCCGGTGCTTACGGGGAGGCGGAAAACATAATAAAAATCGGATTTTTTATGACTTAGGCAACATGGACTAAGCTTGTGAGGATCTTTGCTAAACATAAACTAGCTAACCCTAACTACAAAGTAGCTAAGTGAAGAAAGGTTATACCTTTGGTCTTTAGTCCTTCTCTCCTTGCTCCTAGGTATGGTAGAAAAAGGGTCACCTTGCTTGTCTTCTCCCGTCAAAGAAGGATCCACCCGAAAGCCACCACCTTTAGCTTCAACTCCAAGCTAGGAGTAACTAGAGTGCAAGAAATGCTAAGACTTGAACCCTAGAAGTGAGAAGAGAAGATCAAGAGAGGGTTTTTCTCAAGCTTTTTGTTTCTCAACACATGAGAGGGAGAGAGCTTGAGGGAGAGGATGAGCAAGAGAGAGAAATAGAATGAGAGAATGAGAAAAATAGTGAGCCATTCTCACTAATATGTGAGGATAAGTTTAATTAGATAATTAGCTTGAAAATTGTCATGATAAATCATGAATTGACCATTATCATTTCATTTTTGCAAAGATCAAAGAGCATCTTCCAAATGAAATGATTATGGTCAAGTTGTCAACATGGTCAACAAGTCAATGAAGTCAAATTGTCAACAACAACCATGCACAATAATTAAGCTAATTATCAATTAACAATAATCCACACAAAATCAATAGGGTTAATAAAATGACAAAGGCCATTAACCCTAAACAAGGTCCTCTCCCCCAATCTCAAGCAACTGTGCATACGCACCCGCATTCGTGATCCGAGGAACACGAATACCCTGAGAAAAACCAATCTCAAATCATATACTAGGATCCGGCTTAAACCAAAGCCCGCTAGTATAAACTGTCCGGACAGCAAACGTGCACAAGTGCGCGGATGCGAACGAACCCTGTCGCAAAACCATGCGACCTCTACTCGTTTTGCCTAAAGGCGAATAGCTCTCTGTGTGGGACTCTAAAGACTCGACACTACGCTGGCAGTGGGTTTAACCACAGACCGCAAGCGGCACTAGCTGTACGTAACGGTCCCCAGGTAGATGTCGATAAGAAGACTGACGAGGTGAACCCCATCTGCACTCCTCCTGAGCCTGTATGTGACAGTCTCCGTACAGTCCGGTCTGTTCGTCTGATACATCGCATGGCGGGCCTAGGGGGGCGGTGAACGTCAGTCCCCTAATAGCGGTACAAGTCGTGTCGGAGTGTAGCCCAGAACACCCTGAGATAACACTGGAAACCTACCAGTATATCTCGCTTGCCCTGGCCAGGGACTACTCGTGTAATGGCTCTCCTAGACACAGCGCGATGTCAACCCCCAATACCGGGAGAGACGAATCCTGTCTAACCGTCACTGCCTCCAAGTGCTTCGGGACTGCACCCAAAAACTACCTGTTTGCACAGCTCCTTTGAGCCGTGGTAGGGTAGTAATCAAAGTGCAGTGGGAACACACTCGAGGCGAAGTGACAGTGTCAAGTCAGCGGACTAAGCTGTACTCATGTCACCTGGGAACTGATAACTGACGATAGGTATATTACCAACCAACAGTTCCCAACGAGTCCTGTCCAGTGTACTCGTAACCTAACGAGCACCCGCATACTATCCCAAGTACGACGTACTAACGGCTGTGGGACAGACCGTCTCCCACACTGGGATGAGAAGCGCATACGCTAGTCTACTCCGGAGTATCGATGCCCTGTCTCGATAGTCCAACGACCAGGGACCTGTATAAGGATGTGCTTATAGATTACCCAGCTCCCACGAGTGCGAGCGCCATCACAACGCTGGTAATCAAGCAAAGATCCTAAGGGCTCTACTAATATGTATACCAGCAATATGCTAAAAGAAACACATGCACATATTAAAGCAGAGACAAACCAAGTAGCATACTACCATTTCGAGCAAGATTGTATATACAACTGTGAATATCCCAAGCTTCCATTAAGTAATATACAAGCTAGTATGATACAGTAATGGCCTCTAGGGCATATACACTAACAATCTCCCACTTGCACTAAGGCCATGTACTGGCGTATCGAAGACCTATCATCTCGATCAGCCGTTCGAACTGAGTCTGGGGCAAGGCCTTGGTGAATGGATCTGCTGTGTTATCCTCTGATGCAACTCTCCGGACCTCGATCTCCTGGCGATCCACGATCTCCCTGATCAGGTGATACCGCCTTAAGATGTGTCTGGATTTCTGATGGGACCTGGGTTCCTTCGCTAAAGCTATAGCCCCGTTGTTGTCGCAATACAGAGGTATTGGGTCAACAATGGACGGAACCACCTGAAGTTCTTTCAAGAACTTCCTCATCCAGACAGCTTCTTTTGCGGCATCAGATGCAGCGATGTATTCCGCTTCCATAGTCGAGTCAGCAACGGTTTCCTGTTTGGAGCTCTTCCAACACACCGCCCCTCCATTGAGGGTAAAGACAAAACCCGACATGGACTTGGAATCATCCTTGTCACTCTGGAAGCTGGAGTCAGCAAAGGCCTCAATCTGCAGGTCTTTTCCGCCATACACCAAG
Organism: Agapanthus africanus; assembly: GCA_030015575.1. Taxonomy (NCBI): domain Eukaryota; kingdom Viridiplantae; phylum Streptophyta; class Magnoliopsida; order Asparagales; family Amaryllidaceae; genus Agapanthus; species Agapanthus africanus. The sequence goes on along the minus strand of CM057337.1, from coordinate 461,710,343 downwards.
AACATCTCCTTAGTCCTTCTCAGGTACTTGAGAATGTTCTTTACTGCTATCCAATGTTTCTCCCCAGGGTTTGACTGATACCTGCTTACCACACTCAGTGCATAAGCCACATCCGGTCTGGTACACAACATCGCATACATTATAGAGCCTACCGCAGAAGCGTAGGGTATAATAGACATGCGATCCCTCTCCAAATCAGTCTTGGGAGACATCTCTTTGGAGAGGGTGATCCCGTGACAAGCCGGTAGATTACCGCGCTTGGAATCTTCCATACTGAATCTCTTCAGTATGGTGTCGATGTACCTGGACTGCGAGAGTCCTAATATCCTCTTGGATCTGTCACGGTAGATCCGGATACCCAGAATGTAGGAGGCATCACCCAGGTCTTTCATGGAGAACCTGTGTGACAAGAACCCCTTGACAGATTGTAGCATAGGAATGTCATTTCCTATTAAGAGAATGTCATCCACGTATAAAACGAGGAATACTACAGTTCTCGCTACAAATCTACAATAGATGCATGGTTCATCTGGATTTTTGATAAAGCCAAATTCTTTGACCGTCTCATCAAAACAGATGTTCCAACTCCGCGATGCCTGCTTAAGTCCATAAATGGACTTGAGCAACTTGCACACCTTTCCGCTGCTCCCACCCTGAATGAAACCCTCTGGCTGGTCCATATAGACACACTCCTCTAAATGACCATTTAGAAAAGCTGTCTTTACGTCCATCTGCCAAATCTCATAATCGTGGAAAGCAGCGATGGCAAGAAGGATCCGAATGGATTTCAGCATAGCTACTGGAGAAAAGGTTTCGTCATAGTCCAAACCAGGTCGCTGACGAAAACCCTTTGCTACCAGTCTAGCTTTATAGGTCTCAACCTGTCCATCTACACCAATCTTCCTTTTGAAGATCCACTTGCATCCTACGGGTTTTACCCCGTCTGGAGCAATGTCCAACGTCCATACTTTGTTGGTGTACATGGACTGTCACGACCCGAAAGTACGGAACGTGACCGGCACTTAGATTACGAAGCGTCTAGAGGCGCCACGTAACCTAAGTAAGCCGAAGCCCAGAAATCTAAACCATAGAAGAAGAAGAAGAAGAAGAAGAAGAAAAAGAAAACAAGTTTAAAAGCATCAGCAATTTTCCCAAAAATTTCGGCAGAGTCTCCTCTGTAAAAAAACTGGCCCCCAAACGGGTACAACAAGTATAATATACATAAACAATAAAAAGCATCCCCAAACGGGAGCTAGCATCAACGCCAACAGGCGGAAACAACCACAGCAAGCACAATAATATACAACACCAATAGGCGAGGCTCAAAACTCAAAAGAAAACAAAACCACCAGATCTGAATAACACATGCGCGACTCTAAGGTCGAAATAAACAACCGGTCCAATAAACTTATCAAGTAATACAAATATGGTTGATGGAGCTTACTAGATACAAATGAATGAATAAAAGTACAATGGTGGTTCGGATACAAGTGAACCAACCTACCGTGCAAATCACCCTGAAGAAAAGATGTGCCAACAAGCTGTCACGGAAACCTGTACATCGAACCTGTAAAGAATTTGGCACAACGGGGGTGAGTTGCCAACTCGTGAGTAGAAGACATCTACGAAAAGAAATCGAATGCACGACGCTATCCTAGGTCATAATAATAATACACTATAATATCCCAATCATCTAGTAATAGCAGGGTAATACTACGTGTAAGTGCAAATACTCCGTGTCGTGTCAGTGCCTCATATAATACTATGTCATATGAATGAAATGCATGCACCATGAAGGTAAAGTAACAAATCCTGAAATCCAGATATATATGTATAAGAAATCTTTAGCTATTATCATAGTAGAATGTGTATAAGAATCTGAAATCTGAATAATGAAACCCATGGAAATCCGTGTCAAACATCGACACAACACATGTAATCTCAAGTCTCAATATCTCGGGCTCCGTCAGTCCGGATCGGCCCATATCATCAAATCTCACGACAACGGTCGGTATCCTCCGGATATCCGCCGCGCCAGACATCACCGGTAGGTAGCCTTCCCCTGACAGGCTCATCGTCTACAACTCGATCTTCTTGCCCCGGGGTACCATACCGGGCCCACCATGTACCCGAGACGGTTCATCCACTCCTCGAATCGGGTCTCGAAATCCAACAGAAAACATGAAATACTCATGGTGGACGACTCATACATCACGAGAAAACCGCATCTTATTTAAAAAGAGAAGAGGAGAGAGAGAGAAGTTTTTATATATTTTTGCGGTTTTCCCCAAAAATCCAGAAATCTCATAGAAATCCAAATCTCAAAATCATGAGTAAGTATATGATAAGTGTCAGCATATGCCCATACTACTGTGCGATAACATGAAATATGAATGCACCAATGTCTAAGTAATAAATATCATGTCTTATACTAATGTCAGAAATAATCACAATATTATATCTGTCTAGTTGCTAACTGATTCTATCCATAAAAGACAATATGATCTAAAGTGTACGTGACATAGCAATTACCGATGATGATGTGTGTGAGCCGGCAAATAAGTGTGCGTGGAACATGCGCATCATCGGTAATAGTGCTGGTGTCCTAACAGGTAAAGTTTATACTGATTATAGCAACATATAAAAGAACATGCACCATGATGATTACAGTATGAATGTAAATACAGATGTGCATTATCCACTCCTCTGCGAGATACGAGTACAACTACCACCATGTGAGTCGAACCTAAACCAGTGTCCATCTAACATCCTAAGGAATTAAACCTAATAGACTAGTCAGTAAGAAACTAGAGTCTACATAAGGTCTTAATCAATATCTCTAATAGTCGGCGATCCCGCCTCAATAGCGTCACGTACGTAGTACGGCTTCCTCGAATCAAGAGTGCGGATCAATCATCAAATCTAAGCCTCGTACGGTAAAATCCATCGTACGGCATCCCAATATCGGGGTACGGTCAAGTATCTCCTAGGTGTCTCCTCATTCGTGTAATGTCATCATGATAAGCATCATTAATTTATCCTCAGAAATATCATGTCGTAATCAAGTTATACATATATCATATTGTGATCAGTCACCAGTTACAGTCCGGGTACTATTCTAGCGTCCCATGTACATCAATATCACCACCACTCTTTATAATTTATATATGCATGTTCATTATCTCATTCTCTAATGATCCGCTAACACTTTATTACGACTGTATAGTCAAGAATCACGGCATCAAGCCCAGTTATACTGTTTCATCATACCTCGGATATCATATCACATCAATGAATCCTATATACGTGTGGTGTATATATATACACCTATACCTAGTTTTATATATATACACACATATACGTATACGCCAAGTCAAGTTTTAGTGTGTGCGTGTATGTTTCTATCAGAAACCTACGAACCTTTCCCAAAGTATTCATCCTCAGGTATGGTTTTCCTAAATCAGTCTAGTCCCGCCTAGGGTCATTACTAGGGTCCTGCTCGGTAAGAATCTAGGGTCACATCGGGTTTCCTAATGTCACTAAGTACTATTCCTATTTTACGTTGCGGGGGTGCTAAACGCCATCCACCCGACTTCCCCCCGTAGATATACATCTACTCACCTGGTCCATGTCTGCCGAAGACAGTGTCGCCATCCTCCTCTTCATCGCCCGCAGTCCACGTGAGGGGTACCTAGATGCAAACATTTAAATAGCATCGTAAACTGAATCACATACAAAAGTCAAACGATACAAAGAACAAGCATAGGTTAAAACCTATGTCCCGTCCACGCAAAAGAACCAAATACCGCTCGATATCGGCGTACAAACTCCGATGGATCGAGATAACATCATCAAACAACTTGTAGTTTAAAAACACATTACTTATACCATAAAACACGATTAAATCCATCGAAACCCTAAAATCTATCAAACTGTCCAATTTCGCAAAAACCCGAAAATGCCAATATACCGTTTTTTTCATCAAAACTTGACATTTAAATGAAACTAATGGTCATAAAACTCATTAAATAGCATTACTAGACTATACAAACCATTACTATATTTTTATTACACAAATTTATATAAATTTGAAATTTCTAGTTTACAACATTTAACAATTTTCAACATTTTCCAAGCAAAATACCACAATTCCACCTCAAAACATGATTTTGCATAAATTAATGACTTAAACCACAATTTATGATGATAATGATATAATGAAACCAATATTATATTTTAAATCCCTTTTATTTAGAATTTTCCAAAATCTAGTTAACAAAATAATAGCATTTTATTACTATTTTCCAATTATCAATTGAATCTAGTGATCAAACTAAGTTTTTCTTTCCATTAACATGTTAATATGCTCACTAAAACTACAATCTAATGATAGAAATCTTAATTGGAATTTTATATTACCCATAAACATATTTTATAAAAAACTAGTTAGCTAAAAAGTATAATTAAATCAATTTTAGGTTAACAATTTACAACATATCATCCCTATAAGAATTTCCACTTCTAAATATGTTAAACTAGTGATTATAACCCTCATTAATTAATAAAAATCACAACTTGATTTTTCAAACCCTAACTTGAATTTTAAAAGTAGTAAATAGAATTAATAGATTAAATCTAATTAAACTTTAAAAGAAATATCTAATAGAAATAAAATAAAAGAGAAGGATTTATACCTCCACAACCTCATGTCCAAACTTGAAAATGAGCCTCAAAAATACATGCTTTCCCACTCCAAATTCCATGTAAAGAAGAGTAGAGAATAAAGGGTATGAAAATATATATGATTTTGTGGAATTTTAATTGAATTTTTGATGTATTTTTGATGATTTTTGAATAAAAATGAGGTGGAAAATGGGGGGGGGCTGCCATGGATGAGTTGTGGCCGGCCATGGGGAGGGAGAAAGAGAAAAGAGTGAAGAAAAGTGTGGAAGTTTCAAGAAAGAATCATCATTTAAAGTCTTTTCATGGTTTAATTAATTAATTATTTATTTATTTACTATAGCAACTCAAGAAAGCTCTAGAAATTAGGAAAAATTTGCAAATAATTTTTGCATGATACACACTAAATTCTAATATGCCATGGTTCATTTTTACAAATTAAAACCATTTAAATTTGTAATTTACACTAATTTAGTGTAAAAATAAAGCTTATGTTAATATTTAAAATAATTAATTTAGGAAATTTTTTTAATTAAACTAAAAATTTATAAGTGGCTAAATAAACACTATTTACTAGTAATTACATAATTAAATAGGTATTTTTGAATTTATAATGAAAAACAATCACGGTTTGGTTTTACGAAAAATACGTTTTACTTTACCGAAAATCCTAAAATTCACTTAAACACTTTTATTCATTTAATTATTTATTTAATTATTTTTAAAACGTTACAATCTTCCCCCCTTTAAGAAATTCGGTCCCCGAATTCAAGTTAAAACTCCCCCTCCAAATACTAAAACATTTAGCAAAACACTCAAATCATCGGGGCTCCGAAATCATCAATACATAACAAAAATCAACTCCGTCAAGCATAACGAAATCATCGGAGTTATGGCGAGAATAAAATATCAAAACCCAATATGAAAACCAACATAATATACATCAATCTACAACTTATATATAGTGTGCATCATAGTGAAACTGTACAAATATCTGGATAAGGAAATATACAAAAACCCCTTTTGAAAATTGCCGTGTGATGCACGTGTCACGGCATAAGTAGCGGACGTTTATTTTAAAAAAAATTAACTATATATATATATATATCGTTTATTTAACATACACGTCCCGCCTGGTTACTAAATCAATAATAATAATTAGGAAAACATACTGCTCAAACTAAAATCAATCCCAATCACATCAATAAAATGTCATGTGCGTCCGGTGCGCACTGAAATCGAAACCAATTACAGATACCATGAATACCTACAAAACAAAACTAAGTGCAACAGGTGTGCACCAAAAATATCTGTCAAGTGCAACGGGCGTGCACGACACAATATCAGGTGCATCTAATCTGCACAAAACCCCGATTTAGTGCATCTGGTGTGCACAAAATCGCATCAAGTGCGTCAAGTATGCGCAAGAATCCTAATCAGGTGCACATGGTGCACGAAAATATACATCGAATATCAAAATCGAAATCACAGCACAAAAATGCATGAAAACTAGGTCGAAACATATGTCAAAATCACGTGTAACCCCTATGCACGAAATCAAATCAAAAATCCCAAATATATAAAACCAAATCAAGTGTACTGGTTGTGTACTAAACAACATCAATACAACTGATATATGAAACACAAATAGAATGAAGGTACACACATGAAATACCAATCGTAGAACAAAGTCCTCAAAATACCAAAATCCAATCAATGAAAATATGAAATTCAAATCACTAAATCACAATCGTAAACACTATCGTCAATGTGCGCCTCTTTCCTCTGATGTCGGCTGCTTTAAACTCGCCTCTTCGTAGCTATGCAGACTGCGCTACCAACGGCAACACTCATATCTAGAGTCTCCCATGTAATCGATCCCTTCACCTGATATCCGGACTACATTAAACTTTTCGATCGATCCATCAAAATCCCATAATTCCCCGAGAGCTCAACACTCAAGTACGGTTTAAAAATATCCGGTACATACCCCAGCATCGATGATCCAGCTGTAGAAGGGTAAACCCAAGCCTCATTAAACTTCGGGGACATCCGATAAAATTGGAAAATGTTGAAAATTGTTAAATGTTGTAAACTAGAAATTTCAAATTTATATAAATTTGTGTAATAAAAATATAGTAATGGTTTGTATAGTCTAGTAATGCTATTTAATGAGTTTTATGACCATTAGTTTCATTTAAATGTCAAGTTTTGATGAAAAAACGGTATATTGGCATTTTCGGGTTTTTGCGAAATTGGACAGTTTGATAGATTTTAGGGTTTCGATGGATTTAATCGTGTTTTATGGTATAAGTAATGTGTTTTTAAACTACAAGTTGTTTGATGATGTTATCTCGATCCATCGGAGTTTGTACGCCGATATCGAGCGGTATTTGGTTCTTTTGCGTGGACGGGACATAGGTTTTAACCTATGCTTGTTCTTTGTATCGTTTGACTTTTGTATGTGATTCAGTTTACGATGCTATTTAAATGTTTGCATCTAGGTACCCCTCACGTGGACTGCGGGCGATGAAGAGGAGGATGGCGACACTGTCTTCGGCAGACATGGACCAGGTGAGTAGATGTATATCTACGGGGGGAAGTCGGGTGGATGGCGTTTAGCACCCCCGCAACGTAAAATAGGAATAGTACTTAGTGACATTAGGAAACCCGATGTGACCCTAGATTCTTACCGAGCAGGACCCTAGTAATGACCCTAGGCGGGACTAGACTGATTTAGGAAAACCATACCTGAGGATGAATACTTTGGGAAAGGTTCGTAGGTTTCTGATAGAAACATACACGCACACACTAAAACTTGACTTGGCGTATACGTATATGTGTGTATATATATAAAACTAGGTATAGGTGTATATATATACACCACACGTATATAGGATTCATTGATGTGATATGATATCCGAGGTATGATGAAACAGTATAACTGGGCTTGATGCCGTGATTCTTGACTATACAGTCGTAATAAAGTGTTAGCGGATCATTAGAGAATGAGATAATGAACATGCATATATAAATTATAAAGAGTGGTGGTGATATTGATGTACATGGGACGCTAGAATAGTACCCGGACTGTAACTGGTGACTGATCACAATATGATATATGTATAACTTGATTACGACATGATATTTCTGAGGATAAATTAATGATGCTTATCATGATGACATTACACGAATGAGGAGACACCTAGGAGATACTTGACCGTACCCCGATATTGGGATGCCGTACGATGGATTTTACCGTACGAGGCTTAGATTTGATGATTGATCCGCACTCTTGATTCGAGGAAGCCGTACTACGTACGTGACGCTATTGAGGCGGGATCGCCGACTATTAGAGATATTGATTAAGACCTTATGTAGACTCTAGTTTCTTACTGACTAGTCTATTAGGTTTAATTCCTTAGGATGTTAGATGGACACTGGTTTAGGTTCGACTCACATGGTGGTAGTTGTACTCGTATCTCGCAGAGGAGTGGATAATGCACATCTGTATTTACATTCATACTGTAATCATCATGGTGCATGTTCTTTTATATGTTGCTATAATCAGTATAAACTTTACCTGTTAGGACACCAGCACTATTACCGATGATGCGCATGTTCCACGCACACTTATTTGCCGGCTCACACACATCATCATCGGTAATTGCTATGTCACGTACACTTTAGATCATATTGTCTTTTATGGATAGAATCAGTTAGCAACTAGACAGATATAATATTGTGATTATTTCTGACATTAGTATAAGACATGATATTTATTACTTAGACATTGGTGCATTCATATTTCATGTTATCGCACAGTAGTATGGGCATATGCTGACACTTATCATATACTTACTCATGATTTTGAGATTTGGATTTCTATGAGATTTCTGGATTTTTGGGGAAAACCGCAAAAATATATAAAAACTTCTCTCTCTCTCCTCTTCTCTTTTTAAATAAGATGCGGTTTTCTCGTGATGTATGAGTCGTCCACCATGAGTATTTCATGTTTTCTGTTGGATTTCGAGACCCGATTCGAGGAGTGGATGAACCGTCTCGGGTACATGGTGGGCCCGGTATGGTACCCCGGGGCAAGAAGATCGAGTTGTAGACGATGAGCCTGTCAGGGGAAGGCTACCTACCGGTGATGTCTGGCGCGGCGGATATCCGGAGGATACCGACCGTTGTCGTGAGATTTGATGATATGGGCCGATCCGGACTGACGGAGCCCGAGATATTGAGACTTGAGATTACATGTGTTGTGTCGATGTTTGACACGGATTTCCATGGGTTTCATTATTCAGATTTCAGATTCTTATACACATTCTACTATGATAATAGCTAAAGATTTCTTATACATATATATCTGGATTTCAGGATTTGTTACTTTACCTTCATGGTGCATGCATTTCATTCATATGACATAGTATTATATGAGGCACTGACACGACACGGAGTATTTGCACTTACACGTAGTATTACCCTGCTATTACTAGATGATTGGGATATTATAGTGTATTATTATTATGACCTAGGATAGCGTCGTGCATTCGATTTCTTTTCGTAGATGTCTTCTACTCACGAGTTGGCAACTCACCCCCGTTGTGCCAAATTCTTTACAGGTTCGATGTACAGGTTTCCGTGACAGCTTGTTGGCACATCTTTTCTTCAGGGTGATTTGCACGGTAGGTTGGTTCACTTGTATCCGAACCACCATTGTACTTTTATTCATTCATTTGTATCTAGTAAGCTCCATCAACCATATTTGTATTACTTGATAAGTTTATTGGACCGGTTGTTTATTTCGACCTTAGAGTCGCGCATGTGTTATTCAGATCTGGTGGTTTTGTTTTCTTTTGAGTTTTGAGCCTCGCCTATTGGTGTTGTATATTATTGTGCTTGCTGTGGTTGTTTCCGCCTGTTGGCGTTGATGCTAGCTCCCGTTTGGGGATGCTTTTTATTGTTTATGTATATTATACTTGTTGTACCCGTTTGGGGGCCAGTTTTTTTACAGAGGAGACTCTGCCGAAATTTTTGGGAAAATTGCTGATGCTTTTAAACTTGTTTTCTTTTTCTTCTTCTTCTTCTTCTTCTTCTTCTATGGTTTAGATTTCTGGGCTTCGGCTTACTTAGGTTACGTGGCGCCTCTAGACGCTTCGTAATCTAAGTGCCGGTCACGTTCCGTACTTTCGGGTCGTGACAAAGTTGGTATCAGAGCGCTAGGTTTAACCCTGTATAAGTCTAGGTGACCCTTGGTTGATGGAGTAGGCGATTTAGGTAGAGTAACGTACCGTGGGTATGGTCCGCGGCATACTTACGATACGCTACTTTGCTTAAGGAGCCTTAGGATGTACATTGTTTGCACCGTATTTCATTCGTTCCTTTGATCTATCTTTATCGATGTCGGATGGTGGTTTCTGTTACCACGGGCAGAGGGAGCTGCGGATCGAATGCGATAACCATTAGAGTATTGGTTATTCTTGAGGATTGAAGCATTGCTTAGCGTGCGGATGAAGGGTATTCACATGCTGTCCGGATGAAGTTAAAGGGTTCGAACGATTATCAGAAAACCATTTTCCTAAGTTTAAAGTATTCGGAAGAACATGCAGGTATTTCGATGGACCCTCTAGAAGAATGAAACCCTAACTCGACATAATGACCACGAGAATGCCCTTGAACCTTAGGGTTTACGGCAGTTCCGCTGTGCCATTAGTGAGGCTTGGGTTTACCCTTCTACAGCTGGATCATCGATGCTGGGGTATGTACCGGATATTTTTAAACTTAGGAAAATGGTTTTCTGATAATCGTTCGAACCCTTTAACTTCATCCGGACAGCATGTGAATACCCTTCATCCGCACGCTAAGCAATGCTTCAATCCTCAAGAATAACCAATACTCTAATGGTTATCGCATTCGATCCGCAGCTCCCTCTGCCCGTGGTAACAGAAACCACCATCCGACATCGATAAAGATAGATCAAAGGAACGAATGAAATACGGTGCAAACAATGTACATCCTAAGGCTCCTTAAGCAAAGTAGCGTATCGTAAGTATGCCGCGGACCATACCCACGGTACGTTACTCTACCTAAATCGCCTACTCCATCAACCAAGGGTCACCTAGACTTATACAGGGTTAAACCTAGCGCTCTGATACCAACTTTGTCACGACCCGAAAGTACGGAACGTGACCGGCACTTAGATTACGAAGCGTCTAGAGGCGCCACGTAACCTAAGTAAGCCGAAGCCCAGAAATCTAAACCATAGAAGAAGAAGAAGAAGAAGAAGAAGAAAAAGAAAACAAGTTTAAAAGCATCAGCAATTTTCCCAAAAATTTCGGCAGAGTCTCCTCTGTAAAAAAACTGGCCCCCAAACGGGTACAACAAGTATAATATACATAAACAATAAAAAGCATCCCCAAACGGGAGCTAGCATCAACGCCAACAGGCGGAAACAACCACAGCAAGCACAATAATATACAACACCAATAGGCGAGGCTCAAAACTCAAAAGAAAACAAAACCACCAGATCTGAATAACACATGCGCGACTCTAAGGTCGAAATAAACAACCGGTCCAATAAACTTATCAAGTAATACAAATATGGTTGATGGAGCTTACTAGATACAAATGAATGAATAAAAGTACAATGGTGGTTCGGATACAAGTGAACCAACCTACCGTGCAAATCACCCTGAAGAAAAGATGTGCCAACAAGCTGTCACGGAAACCTGTACATCGAACCTGTAAAGAATTTGGCACAACGGGGGTGAGTTGCCAACTCGTGAGTAGAAGACATCTACGAAAAGAAATCGAATGCACGACGCTATCCTAGGTCATAATAATAATACACTATAATATCCCAATCATCTAGTAATAGCAGGGTAATACTACGTGTAAGTGCAAATACTCCGTGTCGTGTCAGTGCCTCATATAATACTATGTCATATGAATGAAATGCATGCACCATGAAGGTAAAGTAACAAATCCTGAAATCCAGATATATATGTATAAGAAATCTTTAGCTATTATCATAGTAGAATGTGTATAAGAATCTGAAATCTGAATAATGAAACCCATGGAAATCCGTGTCAAACATCGACACAACACATGTAATCTCAAGTCTCAATATCTCGGGCTCCGTCAGTCCGGATCGGCCCATATCATCAAATCTCACGACAACGGTCGGTATCCTCCGGATATCCGCCGCGCCAGACATCACCGGTAGGTAGCCTTCCCCTGACAGGCTCATCGTCTACAACTCGATCTTCTTGCCCCGGGGTACCATACCGGGCCCACCATGTACCCGAGACGGTTCATCCACTCCTCGAATCGGGTCTCGAAATCCAACAGAAAACATGAAATACTCATGGTGGACGACTCATACATCACGAGAAAACCGCATCTTATTTAAAAAGAGAAGAGGAGAGAGAGAGAAGTTTTTATATATTTTTGCGGTTTTCCCCAAAAATCCAGAAATCTCATAGAAATCCAAATCTCAAAATCATGAGTAAGTATATGATAAGTGTCAGCATATGCCCATACTACTGTGCGATAACATGAAATATGAATGCACCAATGTCTAAGTAATAAATATCATGTCTTATACTAATGTCAGAAATAATCACAATATTATATCTGTCTAGTTGCTAACTGATTCTATCCATAAAAGACAATATGATCTAAAGTGTACGTGACATAGCAATTACCGATGATGATGTGTGTGAGCCGGCAAATAAGTGTGCGTGGAACATGCGCATCATCGGTAATAGTGCTGGTGTCCTAACAGGTAAAGTTTATACTGATTATAGCAACATATAAAAGAACATGCACCATGATGATTACAGTATGAATGTAAATACAGATGTGCATTATCCACTCCTCTGCGAGATACGAGTACAACTACCACCATGTGAGTCGAACCTAAACCAGTGTCCATCTAACATCCTAAGGAATTAAACCTAATAGACTAGTCAGTAAGAAACTAGAGTCTACATAAGGTCTTAATCAATATCTCTAATAGTCGGCGATCCCGCCTCAATAGCGTCACGTACGTAGTACGGCTTCCTCGAATCAAGAGTGCGGATCAATCATCAAATCTAAGCCTCGTACGGTAAAATCCATCGTACGGCATCCCAATATCGGGGTACGGTCAAGTATCTCCTAGGTGTCTCCTCATTCGTGTAATGTCATCATGATAAGCATCATTAATTTATCCTCAGAAATATCATGTCGTAATCAAGTTATACATATATCATATTGTGATCAGTCACCAGTTACAGTCCGGGTACTATTCTAGCGTCCCATGTACATCAATATCACCACCACTCTTTATAATTTATATATGCATGTTCATTATCTCATTCTCTAATGATCCGCTAACACTTTATTACGACTGTATAGTCAAGAATCACGGCATCAAGCCCAGTTATACTGTTTCATCATACCTCGGATATCATATCACATCAATGAATCCTATATACGTGTGGTGTATATATATACACCTATACCTAGTTTTATATATATACACACATATACGTATACGCCAAGTCAAGTTTTAGTGTGTGCGTGTATGTTTCTATCAGAAACCTACGAACCTTTCCCAAAGTATTCATCCTCAGGTATGGTTTTCCTAAATCAGTCTAGTCCCGCCTAGGGTCATTACTAGGGTCCTGCTCGGTAAGAATCTAGGGTCACATCGGGTTTCCTAATGTCACTAAGTACTATTCCTATTTTACGTTGCGGGGGTGCTAAACGCCATCCACCCGACTTCCCCCCGTAGATATACATCTACTCACCTGGTCCATGTCTGCCGAAGACAGTGTCGCCATCCTCCTCTTCATCGCCCGCAGTCCACGTGAGGGGTACCTAGATGCAAACATTTAAATAGCATCGTAAACTGAATCACATACAAAAGTCAAACGATACAAAGAACAAGCATAGGTTAAAACCTATGTCCCGTCCACGCAAAAGAACCAAATACCGCTCGATATCGGCGTACAAACTCCGATGGATCGAGATAACATCATCAAACAACTTGTAGTTTAAAAACACATTACTTATACCATAAAACACGATTAAATCCATCGAAACCCTAAAATCTATCAAACTGTCCAATTTCGCAAAAACCCGAAAATGCCAATATACCGTTTTTTCATCAAAACTTGACATTTAAATGAAACTAATGGTCATAAAACTCATTAAATAGCATTACTAGACTATACAAACCATTACTATATTTTTATTACACAAATTTATATAAATTTGAAATTTCTAGTTTACAACATTTAACAATTTTCAACATTTTCCAAGCAAAATACCACAATTCCACCTCAAAACATGATTTTGCATAAATTAATGACTTAAACCACAATTTATGATGATAATGATATAATGAAACCAATATTATATTTTAAATCCCTTTTATTTAGAATTTTCCAAAATCTAGTTAACAAAATAATAGCATTTTATTACTATTTTCCAATTATCAATTGAATCTAGTGATCAAACTAAGTTTTTCTTTCCATTAACATGTTAATATGCTCACTAAAACTACAATCTAATGATAGAAATCTTAATTGGAATTTTATATTACCCATAAACATATTTTATAAAAAACTAGTTAGCTAAAAAGTATAATTAAATCAATTTTAGGTTAACAATTTACAACATATCATCCCTATAAGAATTTCCACTTCTAAATATGTTAAACTAGTGATTATAACCCTCATTAATTAATAAAAATCACAACTTGATTTTTCAAACCCTAACTTGAATTTTAAAAGTAGTAAATAGAATTAATAGATTAAATCTAATTAAACTTTAAAAGAAATATCTAATAGAAATAAAATAAAAGAGAAGGATTTATACCTCCACAACCTCATGTCCAAACTTGAAAATGAGCCTCAAAAATACATGCTTTCCCACTCCAAATTCCATGTAAAGAAGAGTAGAGAATAAAGGGTATGAAAATATATATGATTTTGTGGAATTTTAATTGAATTTTTGATGTATTTTTGATGATTTTTGAATAAAAATGAGGTGGAAAATGGGGGGGGGCTGCCATGGATGAGTTGTGGCCGGCCATGGGGAGGGAGAAAGAGAAAAGAGTGAAGAAAAGTGTGGAAGTTTCAAGAAAGAATCATCATTTAAAGTCTTTTCATGGTTTAATTAATTAATTATTTATTTATTTACTATAGCAACTCAAGAAAGCTCTAGAAATTAGGAAAAATTTGCAAATAATTTTTGCATGATACACACTAAATTCTAATATGCCATGGTTCATTTTTACAAATTAAAACCATTTAAATTTGTAATTTACACTAATTTAGTGTAAAAATAAAGCTTATGTTAATATTTAAAATAATTAATTTAGGAAATTTTTTTAATTAAACTAAAAATTTATAAGTGGCTAAATAAACACTATTTACTAGTAATTACATAATTAAATAGGTATTTTTGAATTTATAATGAAAAACAATCACGGTTTGGTTTTACGAAAAATACGTTTTACTTTACCGAAAATCCTAAAATTCACTTAAACACTTTTATTCATTTAATTATTTATTTAATTATTTTTAAAACGTTACATGGACTCCATCTCGGTCCGCATTGCATCCAGCCATTTTACCGAGTCGACGCTCTGAATGGCTTGCTGGAAGCTAGTAGGCTCATCACAATCTAGGATGCAGTCCTCTCTATCCCCGTCAATGAGGAAACCGTAGTACCTCTCGGGCGGATGAGACTGCCTACTACTCCTGCGGAGCGGCGTAGGAATGTCCTGTTCTTTTGAACCTTCTGGTTCCACTAAACTTTCAGTAATAGTTTGTGGTTCTGGAATTTCTTCCAGTTCTATTGCGCTCCCACTTAACTCTTTTTCTATGAACTGATGTTCTAGAAAGTGGGCATGGCGAGAAACAAGGACTTTTTGTTCCTCTTCGTAATAGAAGTAATATCCCTTGGAGTTCTTTGGATATCCCACAAACTTGCACTGTACTGAGCGTGCCTCGAGTTTGTCCGCATGCTGCTTTTTTACAAAAGCTGGACATCCCCATGTCTTAATGTGATTAAGATAGGGTTTCTTCCCACTCCATAACTCATATGGTGTGGTAGGCACAGTCTTAGTGGGAACACGGTTCAAAAGATATGCAGCTGTTTCTAGCGCATACCCCCAGAACGATCGCGGTAACTCAGCGTTACTCATCATGGACCGTACCATATCCAATAGGGTTCGGTTCCGTCTCTCCGATACACCGTTATGTTGCGGAGTGTATGGAGGAGTAAGCTGAGAGAGAATTCCATTCTCTTTTAAGTAGTTCAGGAATTCGGCACTCAAGTATTCTCCTCCTCGATCCGATCTTAGGATCTTGATACTTTTGCCGGTCTGTTTTTCTACTTCACTCTTATATTCCTGGAATTTTTCAAAAGCCTCGGATTTATGTTTCATTAAGAAGACATAACCGTACCTTGAAAAATCATCCGTAAAAGTTATGAAGTAAGAAAAACCGCTTCGCGCATGTGTAGACATTGGACCGCACACGTCGCTGTGTACGAGTCCCAAGAGCTCGCTCGCTCTTTCTCCGTGTCCAGAAAACGGAGCCTTTGTCATCTTTCCTTTGAGACAGGATTGACAAGTTGCATACGATTGATATTCGAACGAATCTAAATATCCTTCAGTATGTAACTTAGTCAATCTTCTCTCGTTGATGTGACCCAGTCTACAATGCCATAAGAAAGTTTTATTAATTTCTGGAGACTTTCTTTTGTGTGTATTCTGGATATTGAAAACCTGTGGTTGGTTTAAAACGTAAATACCGTTGTTCAATGTACCTGACCCAATCAACACTTGATTAAGGTGAATGTTCACTACATTACTTACAAATGCAAATTCATAACCTTCTTTAGATAATAAAGATACAGAAATGATATTACAGGTTGCATTTGGTACATAATAACAACTACGCAAAACCAAAAAGTGTCCATCTGATAATCCCAGGTGATAGTCCCCCACGGCCTCAGCATCCATGCTAGCACCGTTCGCAACTCTGAGGGTCATGTCACCTGTCTTCAAAACTCTACGCTTTCTCAACGCCTGCAAAGAATTACAGATATGAGATCCCGATCCGGTATCCAATACCCAGGAAGTAGAGTTTATAGATAGACAGTTTTCAATAACATACACACCTGAAGCTGAAGCTGCAACTCGCTTCAAATCCTGTGTTCTGGCTTTCCAAGCCTTGCAATCTTGTTTCCAGTGACCACTTTTGTGACAATAGAAGCATTCTTCCTTCCCCACCAGCTTCCCCGCTACTTTTGTTGCTTTACCCTTTCCCTTCGTATCCACTTAACCGACACCGCCTCTTGGTTTGGCGGGGGCTTTCTTCTTCTTGCCCTTGGCTTTCGCCCTGGACCTAGAAGAGGAAGATCCTCCTACAAACAAAGTGGATGTCTCCCTACCCTTCTGTAGGGTGCCCTCAGCAGTCCTCAACATGTTCAGAAGCTCGGCAAGTTCAACCTCCTTTCCTTGCATGTTGAAGTTAAGAATGAACTGGGCGTAAGTGGAAGGAAGGGACTGGAGAATCAGATCAGTATAGAGTTCATTCTCCAACGTGGTCCCAAGGTCCGCGAGCTCCTCTATGTAGCCGATCATCTTAAGCACGTGGTCCGCTACCGATGATCCGACGGCCAACCTTGCCGAAAAGAGCTTCTTCGACACTTCGTATCTTGCGATACGAGACTGCTCTCCATACAGTTCTTTTGTATGGAGAAATATGGACTCTAGGTCCATATTCTCGTGCCTCCTCTGATGGTCATTGTCCATCGAGGCTAGTACGAGGCATTTGGCCCTCGCGCAATCTATCTCCCATGTCTTACGGATTTCTACATCCGCGACGCTGGAGGTGGGACCTGGGACGGGGGGAGCTTTGGTGGTAAGTATATACCCCAGCTTGTCATAAGTGATAGCCATCTTGACATTCCTGAGCCAATCTTTGTAGTTTGGCCCTGTCAATATGTTTTTATCTAATAGTAACTTAAGTCCGGTCATCTTGAATGGTCGCTGCAATTAGGAGAGAGAAAAGAAACACTTTAGCATGATGCTCTTGCAAGTTTAGAGTGGTTTTTAGTTTGTCTAAACTGGATGGCTCCCACTGTCTCTCGAATCCCTTCTCAAACCATAAAGAAAAGGATTAGCCGGGACCATTCTCACCGTACAATACTTGCTTAACCGTTCAGCCAGGCCAGTGTCGGTACTTCGAGGGAGGTTTTCCAACGCTTTCGCGAAGTTCCTTAATTAAGTAACCTCTTTTCCCTGTGGGCGTAGCCCCGCTAACACCTTTCTAGGCACCTACTAGGTTTATAGCATTGATCGTTAAGTGAGAGTTTTCCCGAGGAGTAGCATATACTCACAGTAGGATCGGGATCCAAATATCATCGCGTGATAAAGCCGAAGGAATCCTACCAGAATTATCACACTCCAAATGGTATGCAACGCTAGCAAGTTTCAGTGCTTATGAAACTCCCGATGTGGATTTTTGCCCCATGCTCTTATGACCTTGACTTTGGCCAAAATATCATAAGTCACATGTCAAGTTCTACCCGTCATTCTCCTGGTTAATTTGGACCCACCCGTACTTACCCTTGGCTTTGGCCAAAATGGCAGCACGACTGTCCCAAACCAACGCATCTATCTATGCTGCACATGAATACCCAAACGCTACCAATCACTATGCCTTGACTTTGGCCAAAATACATAGCTTGAATACTTTTGACCATTCATGTGGAATGACGGAGGGCTACGGATGGTTTTGGCGAAACCGTGAACGTAGTGAACTTGATATAATCGATGGAACGAGATAGCTTTTAAAAGGAGTGGTTCAAGCTCCGCGTTTAAAAGTTTTAGTTTTGAAAAGAACCGAGTGGTTTTCAAAGTGTTCCAATCGACTTTTACTTGGTTTATTTCTTGCATTAGTTCTTTTAATGCGTCCCATCATTTAATCCTACCATTGCAGAAAACAACCAAAATATGACGTACGCTTATGCCATTCGCATTCGCCACGGGGCCCCGTCATCACCCGTTAGGTTACTTAACTAACGACAGAGCGGGGGCTGGGCTAGCGCGGCTGTAAAACATAAGCAACGCCTAAATAGTTATTATATATAAATATATAGCAATGATAGACATTACAGATCACAGATGAATACATTGGATATACTAGGAATCCGCAATGCGTTCGAGCCTGCAACGCAAAGCGGATTACACGGTCGCGGTGAATAGCCAATACCCCACCCAAGACCCCTACGGGTGCGGCAAACTACCCGCCAAGCACCCGAAGCGAAGCAACCTCCCTCACCACCGTGAGTAGGCCACTCGGCACTTCGAGATACCCGGTAGTTTGTGCACCACCTCCATGGGTCTATCCTAGGAGCAAAAACAGTAAAAAGAATTATACAATGACGGCTACAACCCCGACCCGGTTGTGCGGCCAAACAAAGAATATTATTACATCAATTTACATGTTACAAATGAATGAAAGAAAATAACGCTCATCTCACATCCAACCCGGCTATTCACCCGCGACAATCCAATCCATTCATATCCACAAACCAACAATCACAGATCACAGAGATGTATAACCCCGACTAATCGACTTATAGCGATTAGCCGACGTTCAATACATACAAGCATCACAGATATAACCGATATAGTTAAAGTGTAGTGAAGTTCCGAAAAATACGGATTTATAGGCCCCCAAAAGTAAATTTTAGTTCTGGAAAATCTGGGCACATATAACATATCCTAAAAATCCTAAAACCAACTCAGAAACAAACTGCAGCAAAAACGATACAGAGAGTTGACAAGACGGCCGCGCTTCCGCGGCAAGAGCTTCCTTATGCCGCGGAAGCGCGGTCCTCTTGGCTCCTCTCTGGTTCGTATTTGGTGGTGTTTCACACAAAACCCTGAGACAATTTTACAAGTATACAGTTTTTCATTTTAACCAGGAAAAAATTTAACAGAAAGTTGGATTTTGAAAAAGTTTGGTTTTAGGGTTTTTCGGTTTCGAAACTTCGTTACACTTAACTACTTAGCTAGTTTGAGTTTAGTTAGGCTCTGATACCACTGTAAGTCCGTGTTGCCCACCCCGGTGCTTACGGGGAGGCGGAAAACATAATAAAAATCGGATTTTTTATGACTTAGGCAACATGGACTAAGCTTGTGAGGATCTTTGCTAAACATAAACTAGCTAACCCTAACTACAAAGTAGCTAAGTGAAGAAAGGTTATACCTTTGGTCTTTAGTCCTTCTCTCCTTGCTCCTAGGTATGGTAGAAAAAGGGTCACCTTGCTTGTCTTCTCCCGTCAAAGAAGGATCCACCCGAAAGCCACCACCTTTAGCTTCAACTCCAAGCTAGGAGTAACTAGAGTGCAAGAAATGCTAAGACTTGAACCCTAGAAGTGAGAAGAGAAGATCAAGAGAGGGTTTTTCTCAAGCTTTTTGTTTCTCAACACATGAGAGGGAGAGAGCTTGAGGGAGAGGATGAGCAAGAGAGAGAAATAGAATGAGAGAATGAGAAAAATAGTGAGCCATTCTCACTAATATGTGAGGATAAGTTTAATTAGATAATTAGCTTGAAAATTGTCATGATAAATCATGAATTGACCATTATCATTTCATTTTTGCAAAGATCAAAGAGCATCTTCCAAATGAAATGATTATGGTCAAGTTGTCAACATGGTCAACAAGTCAATGAAGTCAAATTGTCAACAACAACCATGCACAATAATTAAGCTAATTATCAATTAACAATAATCCACACAAAATCAATAGGGTTAATAAAATGACAAAGGCCATTAACCCTAAACAAGGTCCTCTCCCCCAATCTCAAGCAACTGTGCATACGCACCCGCATTCGTGATCCGAGGAACACGAATACCCTGAGAAAAACCAATCTCAAATCATATACTAGGATCCGGCTTAAACCAAAGCCCGCTAGTATAAACTGTCCGGACAGCAAACGTGCACAAGTGCGCGGATGCGAACGAACCCTGTCGCAAAACCATGCGACCTCTACTCGTTTTGCCTAAAGGCGAATAGCTCTCTGTGTGGGACTCTAAAGACTCGACACTACGCTGGCAGTGGGTTTAACCACAGACCGCAAGCGGCACTAGCTGTACGTAACGGTCCCCAGGTAGATGTCGATAAGAAGACTGACGAGGTGAACCCCATCTGCACTCCTCCTGAGCCTGTATGTGACAGTCTCCGTACAGTCCGGTCTGTTCGTCTGATACATCGCATGGCGGGCCTAGGGGGGCGGTGAACGTCAGTCCCCTAATAGCGGTACAAGTCGTGTCGGAGTGTAGCCCAGAACACCCTGAGATAACACTGGAAACCTACCAGTATATCTCGCTTGCCCTGGCCAGGGACTACTCGTGTAATGGCTCTCCTAGACACAGCGCGATGTCAACCCCCAATACCGGGAGAGACGAATCCTGTCTAACCGTCACTGCCTCCAAGTGCTTCGGGACTGCACCCAAAAACTACCTGTTTGCACAGCTCCTTTGAGCCGTGGTAGGGTAGTAATCAAAGTGCAGTGGGAACACACTCGAGGCGAAGTGACAGTGTCAAGTCAGCGGACTAAGCTGTACTCATGTCACCTGGGAACTGATAACTGACGATATGTATATTACCAACCAACAGTTCCCAACGAGTCCTGTCCAGTGTACTCGTAACCTAACGAGCACCCGCATACTATCCCAAGTACGACGTACTAACGGCTGTGGGACAGACCGTCTCCCACACTGGGATGAGAAGCGCATACGCTAGTCTACTCCGGAGTATCGATGCCCTGTCTCGATAGTCCAACGACCAGGGACCTGTATAAGGATGTGCTTATAGATTACCCAGCTCCCACGAGTGCGAGCGCCATCACAACGCTGGTAATCAAGCAAAGATCCTAAGGGCTCTACTAATATGTATACCAGCAATATGCTAAAAGAAACACATGCACATATTAAAGCAGAGACAAACCAAGTAGCATACTACCATTTCGAGCAAGATTGTATATACAACTGTGAATATCCCAAGCTTCCATTAAGTAATATACAAGCTAGTATGATACAGTAATGGCCTCTAGGGCATATACACTAACAGTTACATGTTGGTAAAGCCCTTAGGATTTGTACTTGACTACCTAGACTATGATGCAGATCATACTAGTGGGGACATGGTAGTCCATAAGTACATCCTTCAAGGTCCCTAGTCGTGGGTGTATCGAGACGGGGCATCGATATACCAGAGTAGACTAGCGTATACGCTTCTCGACCCACGTGATGGGCGATGGATGATCCCATATCCATTGGTGTTTGACATCAGAGATGGTATACGGGTGCTCAGTGGAGACTGGGTACACTGGACGGACTCGCCGAGAACTCCCAAATGGTATTATACCTCACGTCAGATGGCAGTTCTCAGGTGACACTTGTACAGGTTAGTCTGTAGACCCGAGATCGTCATAGAGTCTTGTGTGATTCCTACTGTGCTTTGATCTCCACCTTACCACGTCCATGAGGGCGTGCAAAACGGTGGTCTTTGGGTACAGTCCCGTGTCACATGGAGGCAATGAGCGATAGGAGGGGTTTCGTCTCTCCCGGTATTGGGGGTTGATGTTACGCTGTGCTCGATTGGCCGTAACAGGGAAGTCCCTGGCCAGGGCTGATCAGAGATTTGCTGGTAAGTGTTACCAGTAGTTTCTCAACCCGTTACGAGCCTCACACCGGCACGACTTATCGGGTTATTGGGGTCTGACGTTTACCACCCCTAGACTTGATATGCGACGTATCTGACGAAGAGACTTGACTGTATGGTAAGTGTTACTGGTCGGATTCGCAGGAGTGTGAGCGGGCTAGCTCGTCGATCTTCTGATCGCTCAATACCCGGGTGGCCGTTACGTTTAGCAGACCGCTTGCGGCTTGTGGGTGCTTGATATGATCATCATCTGCTACCGGCGTATTGACGAGTCTTTAGAGTCCTACACAGAGGTTTCCTGGCTCAAGCGAAACGAAATAGGAGCGCATATGAGATATGTGCAGGACCGAGAATAATGCGTGTATGTGATACCGCATTTCATTCTCGCGATATATGTTTCGATTGGTTATATTCGATATGACCTAGTTATCGAATCATTGATTCGATAAATCGATGCATTGAATACTAGTCGGTTATGTGCGACATGACCGAATCATTGAATCAAATGTTGATTTAATGATTTAATGCATAATTATATATATTTGATATATTGCATTGCATTAACTAGTATTGGTTCACTTTAAACGGATTTTTCTCACTTGATGCACATTGTATATGTGATATGCTTTCGTGCACTTTTTTGTATCATGTTTGATGATACTTGATCATTATGTTAAGTGTATAGAATTAATCCATGGTTAATTTGATAATTAGGGTTTTGCATATTCATTTATTTATTTATTTGTTTATTTATTTATTTGGAAAAGAATAAGATGAGAATGGTGGCTTTCTTTGTCATTTGTTGAAGCTTCATGAAGCTTTGACTTTAGCAACCATCCTTATCTTCATGCTTAACCCTAACCCATCCAAGTGACCATGGTTAATTCTCTACACTTAACCCTAGTTCAAGTTATGATAAGTATTTGATTTAAATTTATTTTTATCATAAGACTTATCATAATCTTTTCTTGAGCTCATCTTCTTCTTCTTCTTCAAGCTTGCTACTCCAATGGCAACTTGAGTTTTAGTGAGAGAATTCCAAATCTAAAGTGAACCCACCTCCTATTTCTTCACCCTCTACCTCTTGCCAAGTTGTTTTGGGTGTTTACTTCACAAGTTTCACAAGTTTGTGAAGTCGGAGCTTGAGTTTGTGCAACCTCGACGTAGATCGTCTTTGACACGAAGCCGACGACCTATTCCGCACGTTTCTCCGATGAAGCCGTCACGAGAGTTCAAGCTTCAAGATGGACAGCGAGAGGATGCCCTTGCGGAGCCGTGGAGGTGGATATCCGGATCTACAAAGGTTGTAATTTCCGTATCCCAGTAGTTAACTGTTAACTAGCTTTTAGTTTCGTCTAGAATTCTAGCAAACGATCCGTAGTCGGGTCTCTCGGCACCGTTAAAATTTTAATATGGCATGTTCGATGCCTTGTGTGACCTCATTAAGGTGCCTAGGAACCCTACAAATACCATCTGGGAGTTCTCGGCGAGTCCGTTCAGTGTACCCAGCCTCCACTGAGCACCCGTATACTGTCTCTGATGTCAAACACCAATGGATATGGGATCATCTATCGCCCATCTACATAGGTCAAGAAGCTATACGCTAGTTTACTCTGGTATATCGTTGCTCTGTCTCGATACACCCACGACTAGGAACATTTGAAGAATGTACTTATCGACTACACTGTCCCCACTAGTATGATCTGCATCATAATCCTAGTAGTCAAGTACTCATCTTAAGGGCTTTATCAACATGTAATATAGAGACAATCTGTGTACATTTTAAGATAAAGTATAACCAGATAGCATAATATCATGTCGAGCAAGAAAGTCCTCCATGTGTATGTCCAAGCATCCATTACAATATACATCGTATGTACAGTAATGGCCTCTAGGGCACACACATAACTAACAATCTCCCACTTACACTAGGGCCATCTGTTGTAGTATCTAATACCTAACAATCAGCAATGGTTGAAGTATCTCATGCTCAACCATCCCATAAAAGTCTCTCCTGCGAATAGGTCTTTGTGAGTGGATCCGCCTGTTCTCCTCTGTGTCTACTCTCCTATCCTCGATCTCCCTGGAGATCATCCATCTCCATGATCGGGTGATACTGCCTAAGAATATGTCTGGATCTCTGATGGGACGGAGGTTCCTAGGCCTATGCCACAACTCCATTGTCACACAGTGGTAGGGACGAAGTTCATCTCATGAACTATATACATCTAGACTACCTCTTTGGTAGCATCCCTGGTAGCAATGTATCCAGCCTTTATTGTCTAGTATTCCACGGTATCTTGTTTAGAACTCTTCTAACATACCATCCTTCCACTGAGGGTAAATACAATGCCTGTGACCGACATTCAGTCGACCTTACCACCCTGGAAGGTATCCAGTGATTCTCCCCAGGATCGATTGATACCATCTCACTACACCTAGTGAAAATCCTAACATCCATTTAGATCTATCTCATAGATCCAAAACCCAGGATTTAGGAGGTATCACCTTTATCCTATATAGAGAATCCTTATGATAAGAGGAGATTGACCATGTGTAGCATAGAAAACTCCTTTCCTATCAAGAGTATGTCATCCACGTACAATACGAGGATCACCACCATACTTCCTACTGCCTTTTTGTATATACAAGGTTCATCTACCATTTTGATGAAGTCAAACTCTTTGACTACATCAAAACAGATGTTCTAACTCCGCGATGCCTATTTTATCCCATAAAGCAACTTGCATACTTTTCCGCTGCTCCCACTATCTACGAAGCCCTCTGGCTGTGTACTTATAGACGCTCTCTTCTAAATCACCATTTATAAAAGCAGTCATGACACCCAACCGCCAGATATCGTAGTCATGGTATGTAGCAATGGCAAGTAGGATCCGGATGGACTTAAGCATAGACACTAGAAAAGGTTTCATCATTATCCACACCTGGTCGATGACGAGAACCTTTTCCAACAAGTCTTATCTTTGAAAGTCTTAACTTTTCAATGTACACCAAGTAATCTTCTTAAGATATACTTGCTCCTGATGGGGATTTAACCCTTTAGATAAAGCAACCAAAGTCCATAATTTGTTGGTGTATAAGGATTCCATCTCAGATCGCTTAGCATCCAGCCATTCTCATAGAGTCCCCACTCCCTATGGCCTGCTCGAAACTAGTTGGGTCATCATCTCATGATGCAATCCTCGCTCCCACTTTCATAGAGAAAACCGAAGTATCTCTTAGGCGGATGAGGAAACCTACCCGATCGGTGGAGAGGCTGAGGTTCGTCGGGAAGTATTGAATCCTTCGGTTCTATCAAATCATCAGCTGCAGTTTGTATAGCTGAAACTCCTTCCAGTTCTACCTCATGACCACTAATTTCTTCACAAGAAATTCCCTTTCCAAAAGGTGGCAGGCTGAGGAAAAAAAACACCTTTTGCTCCTCAGGGTGGTAGAAGATATTACCTTGCGAATGCTTGGGATATCCAACAAACTTTCACAGAACTGACCTTGCCTCGAGCTTGTCCGGATCTTGCTTTTGACATAGGCCGGACAACCCCAAATTTCAACATTCTTAAAAGATGGGCTCTTCCCATACCATATCGCATATGGAGTGGTAGGCAGCTGATTTGGTTGGAACCTTATTCAATAGGTATGCAGCTTCACAAGTGCATAACCCCCCAAAAGGAATAGGCAACTCAGTAGTACTCATCATAGAGCACACCATATCACATAGGGTGTGATTGCTCCGCCCCGATACACCGACGTGCTGTGGTGTATACAGAGGAGTAATACTGAGAGAGAATCTCATTCTCCTTTAGAATTGTCCAGGAACTACGTGCTAAAGTATTCTCCTCCCTGATCTCATCATAGGATATAATACTTATACCCGTTTTGGTTCTCTACTTCTGACTTATATTCTTTGAATTTCTCAAAAGCTTCAAACTTATGTTTCAACAGGAATATATGTCCGAATCTTGAGAGATGATTAGTGAATGTAATGAAGTACAAAGAACCAGTCCTGGCATGTGTAGACAGGGGACCACATACATCATCATATATCAATCCCAAGAGTTCACTAACTCTTTCTCTGTTTCCAATAAACAGAACTATGGTCATCTTATCTTTGTGACATGCCTGGCAAGCTTCACAAGATGTAAATTCAAACTGATTTAAATATGCTTCTAAATGTAACTTAGCTAGTCGGGTTGCATTGATATGACCTAGTCTATAATGCCTCAAGAAGGATTCGTTCATTTCTGAACTCTTTCTCTTATGTGTGTTCTGTACATTAAGAACTATAGTTTGATTTAGATAACGTGCCGGAACCGATCAACTCTTGATATAGGAAAATGTTCAAAACATTGTCCAACAATACAAAATTATATCATTATTTACTAAATAAAGATACTGATATGATGTTGAATATCAGGTTCGGTATCTAATAACATTCGTTCAGAATCAATGTATTTGGTAATACAGGGTGATAACTGCAAACAAGCTTGGCTGCAATATTTGCACCGTTTCCAACTCTTGAAACTTATCACCCATTCTCAGTTCTCTACCTATCTATAGCCCATGTAACATATTACATATGTGGGATCCTGATCCGGTATCACTATGCCAAGGACGTAAAGGATACTGAGAAACAGTTCTCTGTAATTAACACACCCGAAGAAGATGCATCATCATGCACTTTCTTCGTTTGGGCGGCACGGGAATCCTGGTATTCCCATTCCTGCTCGGTCTTATAACAATTATAAGTTGGAGCGGGGCCAACGTTCCATAACACAGTATAACAAGCGGTTCGGTCAATACATCCATATTATTATCTTGATTAAGGCGTGACATGGTCGCTACCTGGAGAGAGAGAGAAGAAAACACTCTGCGTGCGCTCTTGCAAGATTAAATTGGTTATTAATATATCTAATCAGGATGGCTCCCACTGTTTTAGTCAAATCTTCCTTCAAACCCCAAAAGGAAAGACTAGCTGGGATTAATTACACCTTACAAGTTTGCCAATCTTTCAGCCAGGCTGGTATTGGTACTTTGAGGAAGGTTCCCCGTGCTTTCGCACAGACCTAATTAAAATAAACCTCGTTTTCCCAGGGGCATAACCCCGTTAACACCTTTCTAGACACCTACTTCATCGGCTAATTGTGATGTGTAAAACTCTCCCAGGAGTAACTCTTACTCGCAGTGGGTATCGGGATCCTACTATCTCATAGGAGGTATGCAATCTCATTGCAAATTTCAACACTAGAAATTCACAATAATATTTTACCCCTAACGTGCTATGACCATGACAAATGCCAAACAACCCATAGTCCGCTTGTCAAGTTCAACCCGTACATTTCCTGATTGAATTAAACCCACTCGCATGACCCTTGACGAAAGCCAAATAACGCCGTATGAATACCCTAATCCAATCGCTTCGTATGCTAGCAGATAAGCACTAGTTAGCTACCGTACACTACACCTTGACGAATGCCAAACTACCGCAGCACGAATACTAAGTAGTACTTATCTGAAATGACGGAGGGCTACGACAGGTTTTTAAGAAAACCTTTTGCGTAATGAACTTGATATCGTCGTAGAATTGAGTGATTTTAAATGGAGTGTTTTTAAGGCTTTTACTAGTTTTGCTAAAGATGTCACCCCCGGTGAAGGGGTCTCGGCTCTTTCCTTATCGAATAAGGTGCAGGATATTTCACAAATATCACTATGCAAAGAAAAAACGATAAAAGCAATCAAAAGACAAACCGAGTTTATAGCATCTGCTAGTTTCGCTAAAGAGGTCACTCCCGGTGAAGGGATCTCGGCTCTTTCCTTATCGAATA
The DNA here is from genome assembly GCA_030015575.1 of Agapanthus africanus. NCBI lineage: Eukaryota > Viridiplantae > Streptophyta > Magnoliopsida > Asparagales > Amaryllidaceae > Agapanthus > Agapanthus africanus. The sequence goes on along the minus strand of CM057337.1, from coordinate 461,682,077 downwards.
AGGTGCTGGATATTCTGCAAGGAATACCGCTATGCAAAGCAAGAACTAGAGCTACCAATTTTCGAGACAAGTTTCTACAACATCTTTTGGTTTCTTTTATTTCATTAATCTCATTAATGAAGTCCTATTTATTATGCTTCCCAAGCATCAGATATGAAATGAAAGCAGCAATATTAAGTATATCTCATATATATAATATAAGCATTCGTCTCATAATATAATCATTGATCACATCACATAATATTGCAGCAGAATAAAATATATGAAATATTGGATATACTAAGATTTCCGTGTTTTAGATTAAGCCTGTATAAAACACGGATTCCACGGTCGTGATGAATAGCCAATCCCACACCCCTAGACCCCTACGAGAGCGGCAAGCAACCCTACCAATTCTAGAGTTAGGAGACCCGGTCTCGACTCCTCGAGATGGTCTCCTACTGGACCCTAGAACCCGGTTACTTGTGCTCCACGCCTTGGGCCGATCCTGTTGGAGATAGTGCCCTCAGAGTCAATTATTAGGTCACAGGTACGTGATTGCAATGTTTGATGGAGGATCTATCCCGGTAGGACAGTCTTACTCGAGATGATAGTATGCTATCTGGTTTACCTTTATCATCGTGTACTGCTTTAGGTGACCTGACAGGTCACTATTGCACGTTGATAGAGCCCCTAGGATTCTTGCTTGACCACCAGCAGTATGAGGGCGATCATATAAGTGGGAGCTGGGGGTCTATAAGCATATCCTTAAATGGTTCCTAGTCGTGTGAGTTTCGAGACAGGGCATCGATACTCCAGAGTAGACTAGTGTATACAGTCGAGACCCCGACGAGGGGCGGTGGCCGGTCTCACAAGCCACTGGTGTCAGTTGGATCACCTAAGATGTATACAGGTGCTCATTGGGTTATGAGTACACCGGACAGGACTCGCCGGGAACATGCTAGTTGGTCATATACCAGACGTCAGATGGCAGTTCCCTGGTGACATGTGTGCAGGTTAGTTCATCGACCTGTGGATCGTCATTTGTCTCGTGTGAGTTCCCACTGTACTTTGATTACTACCCTACCACGGCTCAAAGGAGTCGTGCAAACAGGTTTTAGTTGGGTACAGTCCCGAGCCACATGGAGGCAGTGAGCGTATCTTCAGGGGTTCGTCTCTCCCGGTATTGGGGGTGAGGTCGTGCTGTGTCTAGGAGAGCCATTACACGAAACCCTCGGCCGAGGCAAGAAGATTTACTGGTAGGTATTCCAGTAGTATCTCAGGGTGTTCTGGGCTACACTCCGACACGACTTGTACCGCTTTTGGGGGTCTGACTTTTACCAACCCCCTAGGCCCGCCATGCGATGCTCATAGACGAACGGAACGGACTGTACGGATATTGTCACTGACAGGCTCAGTAGGGTTGTCAGGCTGAGTTCGCTCACAGACGTCCCTTTTAGTCAATACCTGGTAGCCCGTTACGTATTGGCTTATACCTCTGATGTGCTAGTGGTTAAATCCACAACCAAGGTGTTGACGAGTCTTTAGAGTCCCCCACATTCTGTTACTCAGCTTTCGGGCGAAAGATTGTAGAGGCCGTATGGAGATATGGCAGGGTCCGATCAGATACGTGCGGTATTGCACGGATCAGGATCGGACAGTTTGTACTATTGGCCGTATGGGTATATGGCTGGGTTCGATCAGATACGTGCGGTATTGCACGGATCAGGATCGGACGGATATTACTAGCCGGCTATGGTTTAAGCCGGATTCTAGTATAGTACAGTGTAGATTTTGTCTCACAGCATTTGTATTTCGGTCGGAATACAAATGCAGGTGTGTATGCACAGTATCGGGGTTTTCCTGTAATTTATTACGGGACCAGTTTTTTGGAGTTGCCAGTTTGTTTTTCGTTTCGGCCATATTTCTTTGTATCGTTCATTGGCCGAAGTTTGGTGGAGGAGGGCTTATTTGCATTGTTGCAAATAAGTATTTGTGGAGGGGTTCTTTGCATATATTTGCATCATGATGGCTTTCATGATGTGCACCATCATTGACTATTTTTGACTCAATCATGACTTGACTTTTAAAGTCATGATTGTTGATGATGATGAGGGGTGAGGTTGGTTGTGTATGGATGTATTTGTTATCATGTTCTTTCATGATTCCCTTTTGCATTATTGTTCCACTCACTCCCTCTTTGTATGTCTCTCTCTCATTTTCTATCATATGACACTTTCATTCTCTCCTCCCCCTCTCTAGTTCTGGCCGGCCATGCTTGGAGGAGGGGTTGCCCATTTTTTGTAGTGGGGATTTTTGCTCTCTTGATGTTGGAAAAATCCCCAAGTTCCTCCACATATACTTCTTGGTTTCATCCCTCCACCAAAAGGCAATTCCGATAACCCCAAATGAGACACAAGCCTCTACATTATATTCTACAGTAAATCTTGGGCACGTCGAGTAGCCGGCTTCGTGCCCGAGTTGCCTCGGCATTGAGGTGGGAGCCCGTAAACGATGTAGGCGATGTGGTGCACTTCCGACGACGAGGAGGAGACGGCACATTCCGCAGGAGATAGGGACGACGACAAGAAGACCGGAGGACTCGGATCTATCGGTATACTTCTCTCCCCTTCTTGTAGATAGCTAGGACTAATTAATGGTTCGATCCGGGTATTAGTGCGCGGCGGTTTGCCAGTTCAAGTAAAATTTAAAGTTTATCACCGCTTCCGCATTTGGCCGTCGGATTGACGGCCGGGGCGCCGCCGTGCACTTACAGTGGTATCAGAGCCTCGCCATTAACTTAGTCTAGCTTTCCTTAATGTGTTTTACAATTCCGATCGAAGAAATGTTCCGAAAACCCAATATCACCCACGACAGTTTTCTGTTGTTTTTTTTCAGTCTCGAAAAAATTTTCAGGTTGTATAAAAGTACTGTACAGGAAGTTATAAGGATTCTGCAAAAATTCGGGTCATTGATCCATCAAGCGGAGCGCGGAACCGCGGCCAAAACCCACCTTGGGCCGCGGTTCCGCCGCAGTATGTAAAGATCAATGGGCCAAATTTCTCCAGTGGGCTTCTGGGGTGATTTTAGGGGTTTTGGAATGTTAATATTGGGCCCAGATTTTCTTGATGTGCTACAGTAGTACTTGGGGCCCACTTGTTATATTTTGATCGATCGGATATTTTTAAACACATTATTTCACAGTATTTACATTATATCTGCGACCGTGAATGTCACTCGATCGGTAAATCCGGTCTAACTGCTATAGCCCGGTTAGACGGATTTGCGAACGTGACTTTCACGTTGATGTTCTGTTTTTGCTGTGATGTTGCGGATCGGTCGTGGGGGATAGCCTGGATGCAATGCTAGTACAGTTGTGGTTGTATTATGTACATTTGATATTGCGGGGCGAGCGTCCGACATGTGGACTGCCGTCACTGCCTGTTTGTATTATTATTTTGGGGCACGACCTGGTTGCGGTCGATGTACCCGTTGTATGTATATTTTACTTTCTGTACTAGGGTTACCCCGCGGAGGGGTGCACGGATAGCCGGGTTCTAGAGGGCAACAAGCCTGCATCTCATGGCATTGAGACGGAGGGGGCTTCACTCTAGGATTGGCGGGCCATTCGCCGCACTCGTAGGGGGTACAGGTTGACCCAGGAGGGGTGCCCAAGTTGCCGGATTCCGTGAAGTGCTAGGTAGTCCATTCACGGTGCTGAAGGGGGCTGCCTCGCTTCAGGTTTTGGCGGGTAACTTGCCGCGCCCATAGGGGTCTAGGTTTTCATTGCACAGGCTATCCACACGACCAGGGGAACGTCGGGTTTCAGCGGCTCTGTGAAACCCGGGGATCCCAGATATCTGTATTGTTCTGTGATGCTGTTCATTTCTGTGATGTTGCTTTTTATTCACGCCTTGAGAGAATATAATATATTGGTATATATATTAGTAGATGTTGTATATGTTTTACATCCGCGCTAGTCCAGTCCCCGCTCTGTCGTTAGTTAGCTAACCTAACGGGTAATGACGGGACCCAGTGGCGAATGCGGATGGCATATACGTACATCAGTATATTTTCGTTCTTTGTGGTGTGATCAATTGATGGGACTGCATTGATTCGGATCAATGCAAGTTAAAAACAAACCTAATCTGATGTTGTTGGAACACTTTTCAAAAAGCTGTTATTGCAAGGATGTTCACTTTTGTTTTGCACAGTGATATTCGGTTATGAATATCCAGCACCTCAGTCGACGAGGCAAGGGCCGAGATCCCTTCACCGGGAGTGACCCCTTGGACAGAAGTTTGCGTCAGGGCATTAACTTCACTATAGCCGATTACTTTTGCTTTGCACCGTGGTATTCAGTTGGAATATCCTGCACCTCATTCTACGGGGAAAGAGCCGAGATCCCTTCACCGGGAGTGACCTCTTTAGCAACGGTTTTCGTCACTATATTTTTAAAAGCTATCCGTTCCTTCAACGATATCAAGTTCATTACGTTAAAGGTTTTCGCCAGAAACCATTCGTAGCCCTCCATCATTTCAGTTAGATATTCGGTAGTATTCAAGCTATGTATTTTGACCTCACGCCAAGGCATAGTGTTTGGTAGCTGCCGGGTATTTAGCTGTTGCATAGATAGATGCGTTGGTTTGGGACAGTCGTACTACTATTTTGGCCTATGTCAAGGGTATGTACGGGTGGATTCAAATTAACCTGGATAATGATGGGCAGAACTTGACATGTGACTTATGATATTTTGACCTCACGCCAAGGTCATAAGAGCATGGGGCAAAAAAAAATCTCATCGGGAGTTTCAAAAGAACTGAAACTTGCCAGATATGCGCATACCTTCTGGAGTATGACACCGTGAGCGGATTCCGTCACGTTATCATGCGATGATAGTTGGATCCCGATTCCTACTGATGAGTTAGTCTACTCCTCGGGTGACCCCGACTAATTCTTCTTTCAGGTTTGGAGGAGAATTTGAGGTACAGTGGGAGGTTTCCAGATTAGATAAATTGGTAACCATTCTGATCTAGGTTAGAGTGCACGCTGAGTGTTTCTTTTCTCTCTCTCTTCGGCAGCGACCATTGACCCGACCCTAAGACTATGACTCAGTGACCAAGATTGACCGAACCTTCTTAAACACTGGCTTTTGGATTGTCAGAGTTGCAAACCTCATTGCCACTCCTACTTTTACCCTTTTCTCCAGGACACCCCGTATTGCTACGAACGTCCACTTCCATTGGACAAAACCATCGTATGGTTAGATACGAACTCGAAGGAATTTATTCGAGGATGGTTTCCGGTTCTGGAGAAAACGAATAGGATTATTCAGTTGTCTTTTCCTTTTACCTTCTCTCAAGTTGTGAGTACTCCTTGATTTAGGGGATAGTACACCTATTACGCAAATTGGATAGTCTTCTTCCAAACCTTAGGCTGGTGCCGACTGGTAGGGAATGAAGAAAACCAATTAGCCTAACGATGGTGTACAGAAGGTATTAAGTTCAGACAAAGCAAGGGATTAGTAAGAGGGCAAAGTAAATTGCAACAGATATTCACAACCAAACCAGGTATTTCGTTACCACTCCCACATCACCTTTGTATTTCTCCAGAACACTCCGTATCACTACGAAGATCCACAGTTTATTTGGATACTCCATCGTATGGTTATATACGAACTCGAAAGGAACTTGTTCCAGTTCGGGGATGGATTCTGGTTCAGGTGAAATAGGAATAAGGTTTATTCAGGTGTCCTTTATCTTCACCTTCTCTCGATTTGCGAGTGCTCCTGGGATTAGGGCAGTACACCCATTATGCTTATTGGATAGTCTTCTTCCAAACCATAGGCTGGTGCCGAACGGTAGGGAAGGAAGAAAACCATTTGGCCTAAAGGGGTGTGCAGAAGGTAATGACTAAAGACATATGAAGGGATTTGGAGAGGTGGCAAAGAACTATACGGTTACAGTCGTGAATCTGGAAGAGGCATTACTAGGAATACCGGGATACCCCATCGAAACATTTCAATGTTTCAGTTTCACTGTGTATTGTTAAAGGAAAACTGATTTCCCAATTAGTCCTTACTCCAGGGTATGTATTTACCAGGTATAATTCTCATATCTGTATGGTTTTACAGATGATGAGTGGGAGTAAGTTATTGGGAATTGGGTGATCATCCTCATTATATCGGGATTCGTTGTAATCGGTGATATTTGAGGAAATCACCTGGGCTGTTTGTCGGTCGGCAAATATTTGGTTTTGAATATCCGCTGTTATGCACCAATTTAAAATTGATATATCTGTACGTCTATTTTCATAGAGTGAGATATACCTTTATGAAATTATGTCTACGACATTTACCTATATCAGTGGATGGTTAGGTAAGGAGTATTAAACACCGGTGTAATTCTTCTTAACCATAAGTACAGTTTTCAACCTACGACACACAGTGAATGAGTTATCAGACTCAAAGGACTTATACAGAGTATTGTATGTTGTCCAGGGTCCATCAGGACAGAGGGGTTGGTCCTCGTACTATATTCGGATTACTTATGACTTCTCTTGTTTTTAGACAGGTGTTTCGCGGAAACACAGGGTCCGAATTTGGAGAAGTTATAGGTATTTGAATAGAGTAGAGAACCAGGTATAGCAAGTATCGGGATTCTTCAAAGAGATCGATGATGTAGATACTTGTGTATGGTATTCAGTTGATAGTGATGATTAAGAGAACTTGCTTCTCTTTCAGGTTACTCATAATTGGAAGCATTCCTAAGTTGATTAACGCTGATCGGCCTCCTTCCATTTTAGTTGACATGCACTGGAGACAGCTGCATGACTTGAATCTGGTTCAATTAAATCAGTGCCTCTGGTTCTATATTGGATATAGAACAGTTCATATCTTAACGATGTTAAGGTACGGGGAGTTGTCCGGCTTATGATTAAAACCAGACACTGGACAACTCAAGGCACGCTTCTGTAATGGCTGTTTGTGGGTTGACCCAGGCTATGACGAGGGTTGATTTTCTACCATCTGGATGAACAATAGCGATATTGTTCTAGACTCGCCACAGTTTTATTAAAAATGGATTTTTTCAGAAAACAGTAGTGGGAGTATGGTAGAACTGGAAGTGATTCCAGAACCACAAACGATTACTGAAGATTTGATAAGGAACCTAAAGTTCCAATCTGGATTGACATTCCATTGGCCACTCCGCAGATACGGTGGGTAACTTCAGGCACCCGAGAGGTACTACGGTAGCCTCAAGGACGGTGACAGGGAAGTTCTTGTTTACCCACAATTGCCATTGCTGTTGTTCCAGGTTGCGAGACCCGGCGGGAGGATGAGTATAGCATCGTTCTAAACTAGCTTTAGAAGTGTACGTCTATATGACTCTGCCAGAGGGTTATCGTAGTCAGTGGGAGCAGCGGAAGCATTGGTGGACAGGTAGCTTATGTCTATTTATAGACTAAAGCAAATATAGCGGAGATAGATCATCTATTTCTGATGTGACAGTCATAGGTTTGACTTCATCAGAATAGGGGATGGATCTGTTGAGAAGGTAGTAGGGTGTGATATCCTGGTATTTGGATGACATACACAAAGTAGGAAAAGAAACTCCTATACTACAGTCGGTTATACTTTGGTCGTCACACAGTGGTTTCTCCACAAAGGAAATGGATTTTATATCAGACATACTGGTTACTAGATCTATGGTTTTAGATCTAGATTTGGGTGGTTTCCCAATCAGGGTATTTTGACGGCATTCTAAGAGTATTTAGAATGGACGACTCCTGGCACAGTAGTGTACCTGCAGGTGATGGAGTCACCCTCTCTAAAGCTGTCTTACAGACTAAAGGGGAGAGGGATGTGCATGGTTGGCAGATCACTTGCTCAGGCAATTGAGTTGATCATGAGATGTCAAGTACCACACCAGATGTTGTTCTTGCACTAGATGCAATAAGTTGACATTAATCCAATCCTGGAGAAACGGTCGGAAGCAGTTTTAGAACATAAGTGGATAGGGATATGATAACGACAGCCTCATTCGGGAAACAGTTATCATTCCAGGCTTCCAAGGTGACGTGGACGACAAGGAGGTTGTCAGAGTTATAATTTTTCCTTCTGATGAGGGGCAGTATTTTGGACAGGTGGTCCAAGGTAATACTGAGGGTGGCATGGCGCAGGATACTGATTAAGTTCAGTTGACGATACAGTCTAAGAAGTTCGGATTTGGAGTTCATTTATGAGCTAGGTCCCATCAGACATCCAGACACATTCTAAGACAGGTATTGCTCATTTCGGGAGATGGGTTTTCTCCGCGAACTTGAGATATAGAGAGACTTAGAAAGAAACTTCAAAGCGGATCCACTCACTGAGGCTATTCCTTGAACGCAATAGTTTCACAAACAAGCTTTGTGAGACTGACTAGTAGAGGAGTTGGGTGTTCGGTATCACACGGGCTGTGAGTATGCGACATCGCAATAATTAGCCTTGAGTGCAAGTGGGAGATTGTTGGAGATAGTGCCCTCAGAGTCAATTATTAGGTCACAGGTACGTGATTGCAATGTTTGATGGAGGACCTATCCCGGTAGGACAGTCTTACTCGAGATGATATTATGCTATCTGGTTTACCTTTATCATCGTGTACTGCTTTAGGTGACCTGACAGGTCACTATTGCACGTTGATAGAGCCCGTAGGATTCTTTCTTGACCACCAGCAGTATGAGGGCAATCATATAAGTGGGAGCTGGGGGTCTATAAGCATATCCTTAAATGGTTCCTAGTCGTGTCAGTTTCGAGATAGGGCATCGATACTCCAGAGTAGACTAGTGTATACAGTCGAGACCCCGACGAGGGGCGGTGGCCGGTCTCACAAGCCACTGGTGTCAGTTGGATCACCTAAGATGTATACAGGTGCTCATTGGGTTATGAGTACACCGGACAGGACTCGCCGGGAACATGCTAGTTGGTCATATACCAGACGTCAGATGGCAGTTCCCTGGTGACATGTGTGCAGGTTAGTTCATCGACCTGGGGATCGTCATTTGTCTCGTGTGAGTTCCCACTGTACTTTGATCACTACCCTACCACGGCTCAAAGGAGTCGTGCAAACAGGTTTTAGTTGGGTACAGTCCCGAGCCACATGGAGGCAGTGAGCGTATCTTCAGGGGTTCATCTCTCCCGGTATTGGGGGTGAGGTCGTGCTGTGTCTAGGAGAGCCATTACACGAAGCCCTCGGCCGAGGCAAGGAGATTTACTGGTAGGTATTCCAGTAGTATCTCACGGTGTTCTGGGCTACACTCCGACACGACTTGTACCGCTTTTGGGGTTCTGACTTTTACCAACCCCCTAGGCCCGCCATGCGATGCTCATAGACGAACGGACCGGACTGTACGGATATTGTCACTGACAGGCTCAGTAGGGTTGTCAGGCTGAGTTCGCTCACAGACGTCCCTTTTAGTCAATACCTGGTAGCCCATTACGTATTGGCTTATACCTCTGACGTGCTAGTGGTTAAATCCACAACCAAGGTATTGACGAGTCTTTAGAGTCCCCCACATTCTGTTACTCAGCTTTCGGGCGAATGATTGTAGAGGCCGTATGGAGATATGGCAGGGTCCGATCAGATACGTGCGGTATTGCACGGATCAGGATCGGACAGTTTGTACTATTGGCCGTATGGGTATATGGCTGGGTTCGATCAGATACGTGCGGTATTGCACGGATCAGGATCGGACGGATATTACTAGCCGGCTTTGGTTTAAGCCGAATTCTAGTATAGTACAGTGTAGATTTTGTCTCATAGGATTTGTATTTCGGTCGGAATACAAATGCAGGTGTGTTTGCACAGTATCGGGGTTTTCCTGTAATTTATTACGGGACCAGTTTTTTGGAGTTGCCAGTTTGTTTTTCGTTTCGGCCATATTTCTTTGTATCGTTCATTGGCCGAAGTTTGGTGGAGGAGGGCTTATTTGCATTGTTGCAAATAAGTATTTGTGGAGGGGTTCTTTGCATATATTTGCATCATGATGGCTTTCATGATGTGCATCATCATTGACTTGTTTTGACTCCATCATGACTTGACTTTTAAAGTCATGATTGTTGATGATGATGAGGGGTGAGGTTGGTTGTGTGTGGATGTATTTGTTATCATGTTCTTTCATGATTCCCTTTTGCATTATTGTTCCACTCACTCCCTCTTTGTATGGCTCTCTCTCATTTTGTATCATATGACACTTTCATTCTCTCCTCCCCCTCTCTAGTTATGGCCGGCCAAGCTTGGAGGAGGGGTTGCCCATTTTTTGTAGTGGGGATTTTTTCTCTCTTGATGTTAGAAAAATCCCCAAGTTCCTCCACATATACTTCTTGGTTTCATCCCTCCACCAAAAGGCAATTCCGATAACCCCAAATGAGACACAAGCCTCTACATTATATTCTACAGTAAATCTTGGGCACGTCGAGTAGCCGGCTTTGTGCCCGAGTTGCCTCGGCATTGAGGTGGGAGCCCGTAAACGATGTAGGCGATGTGGTGCACTTCCGGCGACGAGGAGGAGACGGCACATTCCGTAGGAGATAGGGACGACGACGAGAAGACCGGAGGACTCGGATCTATCGGTATACTTCTCTCCCCTTCTTGTAGATAGCTAGGACTTATTAATGGTTCGATCCGGGTATTAGTGCGCGGCGGTTTGCCAGTTCAAGTAAAATTTAAAGTTTATCACCGCTTCCGCATTTGGCCGTCGGATTGACGGCCGGGGCACCGCCGTGCACTTACAGATCCTTATGCGGAAAAGTAAATAATATACAATGGTGACATCAAACTCAACCCGGAAGTGCCCCAATAAAAGAATATTACATACATTGAATTTTACATGAATGAAAATGAAAAACATTCATCTCACATAAAAACCCCGGCTATTCAATCACGACGATCCAATATTGTTAGTGTATATGCCCTAGAGGCCATTACTGTATCATACTAGTTTGTATATTACTTAATGGAAGCTTGGGATATTCACCTTGTATATACAATCTTGCTCAAAATAGTAGTATGCTACTTGGTTTGTTTCTACTTCAATGTGTACATGTGTTTATTTTAGTATATCGCCTATACACATTAGTGGAGCCCTTAGGATCTTTGCTTGATTACCAGCGTTGTGATGGCAGTCACACTAGTGGGGCTGGGTAATCTATAAGCACATCCTTATGCAGGTCCCTGGTCACAGGACTATCGAGACAGGGCATCGATACTCCGGAGTAGACTAGCACATGCGCTTCTCATCCCAGTGTGGGAGACGGTCTGTCCCACAGCCGTCGGTACGTCGTGCTTGAGATAGTATGCGGGTGCTCGTTGGGTTACGAGTACACTGGACAGGACTTGTCAGGAACTGACTAGTTGGTATTATGCCTATCGTCGGTTATCAGTTCCCAGGTGACATGAGTACAGCTTAGTCCGCTGACTTGACACTGTCACTTCGCCTCGAGTGTGTTCCCGCAGTACTTTGATTACTACCCTACCACGGCTCAAAGGAGTCGTGCAAACAGGTGGTAGTTGGGTGCAGTCCCGAAGCACTTGGAGGCAGTGACGGTTAGACAGGATTCGTCTCTCCCGGTATTGGGGTTTGACATCGCGATGTGTCTAGGAAAGCCATTACACGAGTAGTCCCTGGCCAGGGCAAACGAGATATACTGGTAGGCTTCCAGTGTTATCTCAGGGTGTTTTGGGCTTCACTCCGACACGACTTGTACCTCTATTAGGGGACTGACGTTTACCGCCCCCTAGGCCCGCCATGCGATGTATCAGACAAACAGACCGGGCTGTACGGAGAATGTCACATTCAGGCTCAGTAGGAGTTCAGATGGGTTTCGCCTCGTCAGTCTTCTTGTCGGCATCTACCTGGGGACCGTTACGCACAGCTAGTGCCGCTTCCGGTCTGTGGTTAAACCCACTGCCAGCGTAGTGTCGAGTCTTTAAAGTCCCACACAGAAAGCTATTCGCCTTTAGGCAAAAGAGTAGAGGTCGCATGGTTTTGCGACAGGGTTCGGTCACATCCATGCACTTGTGCACGTACAGTGTACGGACAGTTCACACTAGCGGGCTTTGGTTTAAGCCAGATCCTAGTGTACCTTTTGGGATTAGTTTTATCCAGTTTGCATTCGTGTTCCTCGGAACGCGGATGCGGGTGTGTATGCACAGTTGACGGAGAGACAGAGGCAGAGGATTCTCATTAGGGTTGTTGACCGTTGACAGTTGACTATTGACTTTTTGCTCAACCCTGATGAGAATATGATATGTGATTAACAATTATATTAATTAAGTATTATGGTGACATGGTTGTTGAGGGATTGACTTTGTTGACTTGTTGACTTTTGTTGACTTGTTAACTTTGTTGACCGGTTGACTAGGCTTGACTAGTTGACCATCATGATAACTATAGCTATCATTTCATGGCAAAGACTTTTGCTTGCTTGCTCTTTTATGCAAAATGAGCGCATGAAATGATATGGCTATGGTTGCTTAAACCATCACATAATACTTGATTGATATGAGGTGTTATGATTGTTTTGGATTATGAGAGCCAAATGAGAAAAGTCTTCTCTCATTCTTTCGTGCTCATTCTCTCTCTTGTTCTTGAGCTCTCATCTCCTCCTCTTGCTCTCCCTCTCTTGACTCTATGGTTCACTTGTCTCATGAGTTGAGAACCAAGAACCATAGATAAAATCCCATACAAACTCTTCTCTACTCACTCTAGTTCATAAGGTTTAGCAAACCGAGTGAATTAGTTTCTTCAAAGTTCGAAGAAGGAGCCAAAGGTTGAAGCTTTCAGGTGGATCTATCTTCGGCGCAAGGAGACGACGGGGAGAAGCCGATTCGGACGACCATCGAAGCTTGAAGAAGAAGGAGTTCGAGAAAAAGAAAGGTATAAACCCCTAACCGAGTAGTTAGCAACTCGTAGTTAGGTTGTTAGTTGGATGTTTAACAAAGATCCGGGTTTTAAGTCCATGTTACCACCTCTAAGAAAATCGTTTTTTTATCAAATTCCTCTTGCCCGAAAGTACCGGGAGAGATAGCATGGACTTACAGTGGTATCAGAGCCTAGTTAAACTCTATCTAACATGTTAGCAAGGTAGCTAGAAGACCGATCAAAGAAAAAGTCCCGAAATGAACCCCGTTTTCAAACTTGCTGTCGATTTTTTATGTTCTGTAAAATTGATAAATCATGCATCAAAAATCGACTCAGGGTTTTTAAAATATACTGTAGAAAAATGATCACCTGATCTCTTCATTGCGCCGCGGAAACGCGGCAATAGCTTGCTATTGCCGCGGTTCCGCGGCCGTCCTGGCTCCTCTCTGGTTGTTCTTTGCTACAGTGTGATTATGGGGTTATTTTGGGAATTTTGGTATATGTATTTTCAGCCCAGATTTTCCAAAATGAAAATTTTATTTTTGGGGTCCTAAAAATCCGTATTTTTGATCGAACTTCTAAAAGACTTTAGCTGACGGGTTTTTCTGTAATATGATATTTGTATTGAACGTCTGCTAATCGCTATATGTCGATTAGTGGGGGTTATACAAATCTGTGATCTGTAATGTTGCTGGAATGTGTATATGAATATGTTGGATTGTCGCGGGTGAATAGCCGGAGGGTTGTGAGATGAGAGTTTTTTCTTTTCTTTCAATTCATGTAAATTTGTAAATTGATGTAATATTATTTGTATGACTGCACAACCGGGTCGGGGTTGTAGCCGTCATTGTATAATTTCTTTTTACTGTTTTTGCTCTTAGGATAGACCCATGAAGGGGGTGCACAAACTACCGGGTATCTCGAAGTGCCGAGTGGCCTACTCACGGGGTTGAGGGAGGTTGCTCCACTTCGGGTACTTGGCGGGTAGTTTGCCGCACCCGTAGGGGTCTTGGGTGGGGTATTGGCTATTCACCGCGACCGTGTAATCTACTTTTCGTTACAGGCTCGTACGAATTGCGGATTCCTAGTATATCAAATGTATTCATCTGTGATCTGAAATGGCTATCATTGCAATATATCTATATATGATATTATTTAGGCGTTGCTTATGTTTTACAGCCGCGCTAGCCCAGCCCCCGCTCTGTCGTTAGTTAAGTAACCTAACGGGTAATGACGGGGCCCAGTGGCGAATGCGAATGGCATAAGCGTACGTCATAGTTTGGTTGTTTTCTGCAATGGTAGGATTAAATGATGGGACGCATTAAAAGAACTAATGCAAGAATATCACGCATTAAAAGAACTAATGCAAGATAAAAAAAAAACAAGCAAAAGTCGTTGGAACACTTTCGAAAAACCACTCGGTTCTTTTCAAAACCAACTTTTAAATGCGGAGCTTGAGCCACTCCTTTTAAAAGCTATCTCGTTCCATCGACTATATCAAGTTCACTACGTTCACGGTTTCACCAAAACCATTCGTAGCCCTCCATCGTTTCACATGAATAGTCAATAGTATTCAAGCTATGTATGTTGGCCAAAGTCAAGGCACAGTGATTGGTAGCTATTGGGTGTTCATATGTAGCATAGATAGATGCGTTGGTTTGGGACAGTCGTACTGCCATTTTGGCCAAAGTCAAGGGTAGGTGCGAATGGATCCAAATTAACCTGGATAATGACGGGTAGAACTTGACATGTGACTTATGATATTTTGGCCAAAGTCAAGGTCATAAGAGCATGGGGCAAAAATCCACATCGGGAGTTTCATAAGTACTGAAACTTGCTAGATTTGCATACCACTTGAAGTGTGATGATTCTGGTAGGATTCCTTCAGTTTCGTCACGCGATGATATTTGGATCCCGATCCTGCTGTGAGTATATGCTACTCCTCGGGAAATTTCTCACTAAACGATCAATGCTATAAACCTAGTAGGTGCCTAGAAAGGTGTTAGCGGGGCTACGCCCCCAGGGAAAAGAGGTTCTTGATTTAAGGAACTTCGCGAAAGCGTTGGAAAACCTCCCTCGAAGTACCGACACTGGCCTGGCTGAACGGTTAAGCAAGTATTGTGCGGTGGGATTGATCCCGACTAATTCTTCCTTTATGGTTTGAGGAGGGATTCGAGAAACAGTGGGAGCCATCCTGTTTAGACAAACTAAAAACCACTCTAAACTTGCAAGAGCATCATGCTGAGTGTTTCTTCTCTCTCTCCTAATTGCAGCGACCAATCGACATGACTGGACTTAAGTTACTCCTAGATAAAAATATACTGACAGGGCCAAACTACAAAGATTGGCTCAGGAATGTCAAAATGGCAATCACTTACGACAAGCTGGGGTATCTTCTTACCACCCAAGCTTCCCCTGTCCCTGGTCCCACTTCCAGCGTCGCGGATAAGGAAATCCGTAAGACTTGGGAGATTGATAGCGCAAAGGCCAAGTGCCTCGTACTTGCCTCTATGGACAATGAACATCAGAGGAGGCACGAGAATATGGACTTGGAATCCATATTTCTTCATACAAAAGAACTGTATGTAGAGCAATCTCGTATCGCAAGATACGAAGCGTCGAAAAAGTTATTTTCGGCAAGGATGGCCGTCGGATCATCAGTAGCAGAACACGTGCTTAAGATGATCGGCTACATTGAGGAGCTCGCGGACCTAGGGACCACATTGGAGTGTGAGCTCTATACGGACTTAGTTCTCCAGTCCCTTCCTTCCACTTACGTCCAGTTTATACTGAACTTCAACTTACAAGAAAAAGAAGTTGAACTTTCAGAGCTCCTCAACATGCTGAGGAGCGCAGAGGGCACCCTACAGAAAGGTAGGGAAACATCCACTTTGTTTGTAGGAGGATCATCTTCTTCTAGGTCCAAGGCGAAAGCCAAGGGAAAGAAGAAGAAAGCCCCCGCCAAACCAAGGGGCGGTGTTAGTAAAGTGGATACGAAGGGAAAAGCTAAAGCAACAAAGAAAGCGGGGAAGCTTGCGGATAAGGAAGAATGCTTCTATTGTCATAAGAAAGGACACTGGAAGAATGATTGGAGGGCCTGGAAGGCCAGAACACAGGAATTGAAGCAGGTTGCAGCTTCAGCTTCAGGTGTGTATGTTATTGAAAACTGTCTTTCAATAAACTCTACTTCCTGGGTATTGGATACCGGATCAGAATCTCATATCTGTAATTCTTTGCACGCGTTGAGAAACCGTAGTGTTTTGAAAGCAGGTGACATGACCCTCAGAGTTGCGAACGGAGCTAGCATGGATGCTAAAGCCGTGGGGGACTATCTCCTGGGAATGTCAGATGGACATGTTTTGGTTTTGCGTAATTGCTTTTTTGTACCCAACGCAACTTGTAATATCATTTCTGTATCTTTGGTTTCTAAAGAAGGTTATGAATTTGCGTTTGTAAGCAATGTTGTAAACATTCACCTTAATCAAGTTCTGATTGGGTCAGGTACATTGAGCAATGGTATATACGTATTAAACCAACCACAGATTTTCAATGTCCAGAATACACACAAAAGAAAGTCTCCGGAAATAAATCAGACTTTCTTATGGCATTGTAGAATGGGTCACATCAATGAGAGAAGGTTGACAAAGTTACATACAGAAGGATATTTGAATCCGTTCGAATATCAATCGTATGCCACTTGTCAATCCTGTCTCAAAGGAAAGATGACAAAGTCTCCGTTCACTGGACACGGAGTAAGAGCGAGCGAGCTCTTGGGACGCGTACACAGCGACGTGTGCGGTCCAATGTCTACACATGCGCGAAGTGGTTTTTCTTACTTCATTACTTTTACGGATGACTTTTCAAGGTACGGTTATGTCTTCTTAATGAAACATAAGTCCGAAGCCTTTGGAAAATTCCAGGAATATAAGAATGAAGTAGAAAAACAAACCGGCAAAAGTATCAAGATTCTAAGATCGGATCGAGGTGGTGAATACTTGAGTGCCGAGTTCCTGGACTATTTAAAAGAGAATGGAATTCTCTTTCAGCTTACTCCTCCATACACTCCGCAACATAACGGTGTATCGGAGAGACGGAACCGCACCCTATTGGATATGGTACGGTCCATGATGAGTAACGCTGAGTTACAGCGATCATTCTGGGGTATGCGCTAGAATCAGCTGCGTACCTTTTGAACCGAGTTCCCACTAAGACTGTGCCTACCACACCATATGAGATGTGGTGTGGGAAGAGGCCCCATCTTAATCACATTAAGACATGGGTGTAGGGTTCCTAGGCACGCTAATGAGGTCTCACAAGGCATCAACCATGCCAATTTCAAATTTTACAAGTGCCGAGAAACCCTAATACGGATCGTTAACTAGATTTTAGGCGAAACAAATACAAGTAAACGACTTTACTCTAAGTGAACGGAAATACAACCTTTGTAGATCCGGTGCTCCACCTCCATAGCTCCGTGATGAAGTCCCCTTGCTGTCCAAATCAAATCCCGGGCTCTAGCATTGGCTTCATCGGAGAAATAGGCGGGCTAGGTCATCGACTACGATGCCGAAGATGATCTACGTCGAGGCATCACAAGATCACGCTCCCACTTCACCAAGTTATGAAACTTGTGAAGAAAACACCCTATACTACTTGGCAAGAGGTAGAGGATGAAGAAATAGGAGGTGGGTTCACTTTAGAATTGGATTTCTCACTCTTTTTCACTAGTTGCCACTGTTGATAGCAAGCTTTTCTTCATGTGAAAAAGAAGAAGAAGAAGCAAGAATATGATAAGTGTTAAAGAATAATTGAAAAAGAATTCATTCTTATCATATTCTCAACCATAGTTAAGTGTAGAGAATGAACTAGGGTTAGTTCAAATGGTTAGGGTTAAGCATGAGACAAGAATGGTGACTAAGTCAAAGCTTCATGAATCTTCAACTAAAAACAAACAAAGCCACCATTCATGTTTATCTATCAAAAATGAATAAACAAATAAATAAATGAATGAGCAAAACCCTAATCATCAACTTAACCATGGTTTAATTCTTTACACTTAACCAAATGAGCATGTATCATCAAACATGATACAAACATGTGCACAAAAGTATATCACATATACAACTTGCACATCAAGTGAGAAAATCCAGTTAAAGTGAACCAATACTAGTTAATGCAAAGTAATATATCAAATATATAATTATACATTAAATCATTAAATCAACACTTGATTTAACGATCCGATCATATCATATATAACCGACTAGTATTCTATGTATCGGCTTATCGAATCAATCCTTGATTCGATATCTAGGTTATATCGCATACAACCAATCGATACATTCATCGCGAGAATAGAATACGGTATCACATACACGCATTATTCTCGGTCCCGCACATATCTCATATGCGCTCCTATTTCGTTTCGCTTGAGCCAGGAAACCTCTGTATAGGAATCTAAAGACTCGTCAATACGCCGGCAGCAGATGATGATCATATCAAACATCCACAAGCCGCAAGCGGTCTGCTAAACGTAACGGCCACCCGGGTATTGAGCGATCAGAAGACCGACGAGCAAGCCCGCTCATACTCCTGTGAATCCAACCAGTAACACTTACCGTACAGTCTGGTCTCGTCGTCTGATATGTCGCATATCTCGCCTAGGGGTGGTAAACGTCAGACCCCAACAGCTCGATAAGTCGTGTCGATATGAGGTCTATAACAGTTCGAGAAACTACAGGTAACACTTACCAGTAAATCTCAGCAACCCTGGCCAGGGATTTCCGGTTATAACCAATCGAACACAGCGCAACATCAACCCCCTATACCGGGAGAGACGAATCCCCTCCTATCGCTCATTGCCTCCATGTGACTCGGGACTGTACCCAAAAACCACCGTTTTGCACGCCCTCTTGGACGTGGTAAGGTGGAAATCAAAGCACAGTGGGAACCACACAAGACTCTATGATGATCTCGGGTCAACAGACTACTTTGTACCAGTGTCACCAGAGAACTGCCATCTGACGTAAGGTATAATACCATCTGGGAGTTCTCGGCGAGTCCGTCCAGTGTACCCAGTCTCCACTGAGCACCCGTATATCATCTCTGATGTCAAACACCAATGGATATGGGATCATCCATCGCCCATCTGTATGGGTCAAGAAGGTATACGCTAGTCTACTCTGGTATATCGATGCCCCGTCTCGATATACCCACGACTAGGGACTTTGAAGGATGTACTTATGGACTACCATGTCCCCACTAGTATGATCCGCATCATAGTCCAGGTAGTCAAGTACACACCCTAAGGGCTTTACCAACATGTAACAGAGAGACAATCAGTGTACATGTTAAGGTAAAGAGCAACCAGATAGCATACTATCATGTCGAGCAAGAAAGTCCTCCCTATATAAGTCCAAGCACCCACTATTATATAAATCCTATGTATAGTAATGGCCTCTAGGGCATACATATAACTAACAATCTCCCTCTTGCACTAGGGCCATCTGATAGCAGTGGTTGTAGTATCTCATACTCAACCATCCCATAAAAGTCTCTCTCTGGGAAAAGGCCTTTGTGAGTGGATCCACCGTGTTGTCCTCTGTGTCTACTCTCCTTACCTCGATCCCTTGGATATCAAACATCTCCATGATCAGGTGATACTGCCTTAGAATATGTCTGGATCACTGATGGGACGGACGTTCCTTGGCATAAGCCACAACTCCATTGTCATACAATGGAAGGAACTAAGTTCATCTCATGAACAAATATACACCTAGACAGCCACTTTGGTAGCATCTTAAGTAGCGATGTATCGAGCCTTTATCGTCTAGTATGCCACGGTATCTAGCTTGGAACCCTTCCAACATACCGTCCCTTTACTGAGGGTAAAGACAATGCCTGTGACTGACTTTCAGTCATCCTTATCACCCTGGAACCCTTCCAGTGATTCTCCCCAGGATCGGTTGATACCATCTCACTACAACTAGTGAGAATCCTAACATCCATTTAGATCTATCTCATAGATCCAAAACCCAGGATTTAGGAGGTATCATTTTTATCCTATATGGAGAATCATTGTGATGAGCGTAGATTGACCGGGCGTAGCATAGGAAACTCCTTTCTTATCAAGAGTATGTCATCCACGTACTCTACGAGGATCATCACCATACTCCCTACTACCTCTTTGTTTATACAAGGTTCATCTACCATTTTGATGATATCAAACTCTTTGACTAACACATCAAAACAGATGTTCCAACTCCGCGATACCTGCTTTATCCTATAAAGCATCTTGTACATGTTTCCGCTGCTCCCACTGTCTACGAAGCCCTCTGGCTGTGTACTTATAGACGTTCTCTTCTAAAACATCATTTAGAAAAGCAGTCATGGCACCCAACCGCCAGATATCGTAGTCATGGTATGTAGCCGTGGCAAGTAGGATCTGGATGGACTTAAGCATAGCCACTTGAAAAGGTTTCATCATTATCCACGCCTGGTCGATGACGAAAAACTTTAACAAGTCTAGCTTTGAAAGTCTCAACTTTTCCATCTACACCAAGTAATCTTCTCAAGATATACTTGCTCCTGATGGGGATTTAACCCTTCAGATATAGCAACCAAATTCCATACTTTGTCGGTGTACATGGATTCCATCTCAGATCGCTAAGAATCCAGCCATTCTTACAGAGTCCCACTCCTGATGGCCAGCTCAAAACTAGTTGGGTCATCATCTCATGATGCAATCCTCGCTCCCACTGTCATAGAGTAACCGAAGTATCTCTCAGGTGGGTGAGGAACCCTACTAGATCGGCGGAGAGGCTGAGGTTCGTTGGTAACTATTGAATCCTTTGGTTCTTTCAAATCATCAGCTGCAGTTTGTATAGCTGGAACCTTTCCGGTTCTACATTACAGACCTTGCCTCGAGCTTGTCCGGATTTTGCTTTTAGACATAGGCTGGACAACCCCAAATCTTAACCATCTCAAGATATGGGCTCTTCCCTTTCCATATCACATATGAAAAGGTAGGCAACAGATTTGATTTGAACCCTATTCAATAGGTATGCAGCTTCTCAAGCGCATAACTCCCAAAAGGAAACAGGTAACTCAGTAGTACTCATCATAGAGCACACCTTATCATATAGGGTGTGATTGCTCCGTCCCGATATACCATCGTGCTATGGTGTATACGGAGGAGTAATGCTGAGAGAGAATCTCATTCTCCTTTAGAAAAGTCCAAGAATTTCGTGCTCAAGTATTCTCCTCCTTGATCTCATCAAAGGACATAATACTTATACCCGTTTTGGTTCTCTACTTCTAACTTATATTCTGTGAATATCTCAAAAGGTTCGGACTTGTGTTTCAACAGGAACATAGGTCTGAATCTCGAAAGATCATCAGAGAATGTAATGAAGTATAAAGAACCGGTCTTGGCAAGTGTAGACAGGGGACCTACATACATCAACATGTATCATCCCAAGAGTTCACTAACTCTTTCTCTGTTTCCAGTAAACGGAGCTATGGTCATCTTATCTCTGTGACATGACTGGCAAGTTTCACAAGATGTAAATTCAAACTGATTTAAATATGCATCTAAAATGTAACTTCAGCCAGTCGGATCGCATTGATATGACCTAGTCTACAATGCCTCAAGAAGGATTCGTTCATTTCTGAACTCTTCCTCTTGTGTGTGTTCTGTATACTAAAGAACTGTAGTTTGATTTAGAACATCAATGCTTTTAGATAACGTGCCTGAACCGATCAACTTTTGATATCGGAAATGTTCAAAACATTATCCAACTATACAAAATTTTATCATTTCTTTACTAATAAAGAGATAGATATGATTTTGTATATCAGGTTCGGTATCTAATAACATTCGTTCAGAATCAATGTACTAGTCATACAGGGTGACAGTGACCAACAGACTTGGCTGCAACACTTGCCCCGTTTTCTGCCTCATGAAACTTATCACCCGTTCTCAGTTTTTCGACCTTTTTGCAGCCCTATGTAACAGATTACATATCTGGGATCCAGATCCGGTATCATATACCCAGGATGCGGAGGATACTGAGAAACAGTTCTTTGTAACGAACACACCCGAAGATGATGCATCAGCATGCACTCTCTTCGTTTTGGCGGCACGGGAATTCTGGTAATCCCCAATTTCCTGCTCTGTCTTATAACAATTATAAGTTGGAGCGGGACAAACGTTCTCCAGCTCAGTATAACAAGCGGGTTCGGTCAAATATTCGTATTATTATCTTGATTAAGGCGTGATATGGTCGCTACCTGGAGAGAGAGAGAAGAAAACACTCAGCGTGCGCTCTTGCAAGAATAGATTGGTTATAATTTTATCTAATCAGGATGGCTCCCACTGCTTTTTATCAAATCTTCCTTCAAACCCTAAAAGGAAAGACTAGCCGGGATTAATTACACGCTACAAGTTCGCCAATCTTTCAGCCAGGCCAGTGTCGGTACTTTGAGGGAGGTCCCCCGTGCTTTCGTACGAACCTAATTAATGTAAACCTCGTTTTCCCAGAGGCGTAACCCCGTTGACACCTTTCTAGACACCTACTTGATCGGCTAATTGTAATGTGTAAAACTCTCCCGGGAGTAACTCTTACTCGCAGCGGGTATCGGGATCCAACTATCTCATAGAAGGTATGCAATCTCATTGCAAATTTCAACACTAGAAATTCCCGATAATTTTGCCCCTAGCACCCTATGACCTTGACGGAGGTCAACAAACTATAGGCTACTAGTCAAGTTCAACCCGTCATTTCTTGATCGAATTAAACCCACCCGCACGACCCTTGACGGAGGTCAACAAGGCCGCACGACTACCTTAATCCAATCTGCATCATATGCATAAGCAGATAAATACTAGTTAGGTACCGCACACTACGCCTTGACGGAGGTCAACAAATGTAGCACGAATACTAAATAGGACTTATCTGAAATGACGGACGGCTACGACAGGTTTTTTCTGAAAACCTATTGCGTAATGAACTTGATATCGTTGTAGAATCAAATAATTTTAAAATGGAGTGCTTTTGAGGCTTTTCTAGTTTTGCTAAAGGAGTCACTCCCGGTGAAGGGATCGTCGGTCCTTTCCTCATCGAATGAGGTACGGGATATATCATATATATCACTGTGCAAAGCAGAAACTATAGAAGCAATCAAAAGACAAACCGAGAGTTGTAGCATCTGCCAGTTATTGCTAAAGGAGTCACTCCCGGTGAAGGGATCTCGGTCCTTTCCTCATCGAATAAGGTGCAGGATATATCATATATACCGCTGTGCAAAGCAAGAACTGTAGCTACCTGTTTTATTTTGAAATTCGATTCTACAACTTCTTTAGGTTTCTTTTTATTTCATTAATCACATTAATGAAGTCCCATCATTTAAGTACCTAAACATCACAGATAAATACGACGTACACTTATGCCATCCGCATTCGCCTCGATGTCCCCTCATGCACCGTTAGGTTAGGTAACTAACGGCAGAGCAGGGCAGGGCTAGCGCGGGTGTAAAACATAAATAACATCTATATAATATATCATATATACTATATACAGTATCTATCACAGAACATCACATGATCACATCACAGATATATCAGCAGAAGAAACATATGAAATATTGGATATACTAGGACGTCCGTGTTTTCAATATGAGCCAGTATAAAACATGGATTCCACGGTTGCGATGAATAGCCAAACCCATACCCCTAGACCCCTACGAGAGCGGCAAGCAACCCTACCAATTCTAGAGTTTGGAGACCCGGACTCGACTCCTCGAGTTGGTCTCCCACTAGACTCCAGAACCCGGTTACTTGTGCTCCCCTCCTTGGGTCTATCCTAGTGCGGAAAAGTAAATAATATACAAAGGGTGACATCTTCCGCAACCTGGAAGTGTCCCAATAAAAGAATATTACATACAAGTTTTTACATGAATGAAAATGAAAAACACTCATCTCACATAAAAACCCCCGGCTATTCAAACACGACGATCCAATATAACATATCCAGCAACACATAACATCACATGTCATCAACGTAAGTAAATATGCGCATCCCAATTGTCGTTGACATATAGCAACGAAACCGGCGATATCACATATTACACTTACAGTCACAGAAAAGAAAGTGTAAAACTACAACAGTTGGAATCCGCAACCTCTTTAGACATCGCATGCCTAGCCAAATGAATTCCTTAGACATCGCATGCCTAACAATTATAAACCCCGCATTTTAGTCTCAAAATCGAAAACTCTTTTCAATATAAAGTCGGGCAATTCAACAAGATTCCCAACATCCTGATCGAATGCTCGTCGCAAACTTTAGTAGGCGGCCGCACCCCCGATACCGTCGACGAAGTGCACCAAGGCGGAACACCGCTACCGCGAGCACCCGGACGGATGCTTTCGGCGACGGGGTTCTCCTTTAGTCACTTGGTCGGGGCTAAGGGGTGTAGCTGTCTATTAAGTTTATCCGGAGAGTATCCGCGTACGCCACGTGATTGCGACGGACTTTTGATCACATCAAAATTCCATGGCAATCGATCAAGTGAGACTAAACTGCTATGTTTATAACATTCATTCAGTTATCTCATAACTTCTTGTGAATTCCAATTGTTGTATCACATTCCAGATAAAATGGAAAATGTTAAACTTTCCGATCGAACATTCGAACACCAAGTTTTCCCGAAACAGCTCATCATATGAAATAAGTTCAAAAACATTCACTTCGTGCCTCAGTGCCAACGGTCCAGCCGTAGAAGGGTCAAGCCAACGCCTCACATGTGGCACGCCGTACTGCCCCAAACCCTAAGGTTCAAAGGGCAGTTCAAGACGGTCACATAATCGAGTTAAGCTTTGTTGTCTTCTAGAGGGTCCATCGCGTTACTTGCACTACTTAGAACGTCTTTAAACTACGGAAAGATCCAACACTTGGAAATTTCCCGACAAGGGAAAAGGTGGGTATTTATATCCGGTCGAACTTTTTAACATATTCAAAAATTATCCGGAATCCACATAGACAAAATCTGATAATCCGATCGAATCATCGAATCCCCAAAACAACCCCAGAAAATTCAACTCTTGAATAAATATTAAAAATTCCCATAAAACTCAGCACTGTGAAAGAGGAATTACTGTGCAAATATGGAGGGCTGACGTCACCAGAGAGCCGCGGAAACGACGCAGAAGCTAGGCTTCTGCCGCGGTTCCGCCGCATGTTTGAGGTATGATCAAATTTTGCACCGTAATTCTTATAATTCCCTGCGGAATTTTTTAAACATTTTCAATCTGGAAAAAACCCAGTTTTTGAAAAAAGTAGAGAGAGCGTGAAATTTTAGGGTTTCGGGTTCGTTCGGGCTTCAAACTTCGTCTACGCATCGCCTAAGGCTCTAATTAGGCTCTGATACCACTGTAGGGTTCCTAGGGACGCTAATGAGGTCTCACAAGGCATCAACCATGCCAATTTCAAATTTTACAAGTGCCGAGAAACCCTAATACGGATCGTTAACTAGATTTTAGCGAAACAAGTACAAGTAAACGACTTTACTCTAAGTGAACGGAAATACAACCTTTGTAGATCCGGTGCTCCACCTCCATAGCTCCGTGATGAAGTCCCCTTGCTGTCCAAATCAAAACCCGGGCTCTAGCGTTGGCTTCATCGGAGAAATAGGCGGGCTAGGTCATCGACTACGATACCGAAGATGATCTACGTCGAG
Source organism: Agapanthus africanus (assembly GCA_030015575.1). Classification (NCBI taxonomy): domain Eukaryota; kingdom Viridiplantae; phylum Streptophyta; class Magnoliopsida; order Asparagales; family Amaryllidaceae; genus Agapanthus; species Agapanthus africanus. The sequence goes on along the minus strand of CM057337.1, from coordinate 461,656,457 downwards.
GCATCACAAGATCAAGCTCCCACTTCACCAAGTCATGAAACTTGTGAAGAAAACACCCTATACTACTTGGCAAGAGGTAGAGGATGAAGAAATAGGAGGTGGGTTCACTTTAGAATTGGATTTCTCACACTTTTTCACTAGTTGCCATTGTTGATAGCAAGCTTTTCTTCATGTGAAGAAGAAGCAAGAATATGATAAGTGTTAAAGAATAATTGAAAAAGAATTCATTCTTATCATATTCTCAACCATAGTTATGTGTAGAGAATGAACTAGGGTTAGTTCAAATGGTTAGGGTTAAGCATGAGACAAGAATGGTGACTAAGTCAAAGCTTCATGAATCTTCAACTAAAAACAAACAAAGCCACCATTCATGTTTATCTATCAAAAATGAATAAACAAATAAATAAATGAATAAGCAAAGCCCTAATCATCAACTTAACCATGGTTTAATTCTTTACACTTAACCAAATAAGCATGTATCATCAAACATGATACAAACATGTGCACAAAAGTATATCACATATACAACTTGCACATCAAGTGAGAAAATCCATTTAAAGTGAACCAATACTAGTTAATGCAAAGTAATATATCAAATATATAATTATACATTAAATCATTAAATCAACACTTGATTTAACGATCCAGTCATATCACATATAACCGACTAGTATTCTATGTATCGGCTTATCGAATCAATCCTTGATTCGATATCTAGGTTATATCGCATAAAACCAATCGATACATTCATCGCGAGAATAGAATACGGTATCACATACACGCATTATTCTCGGTCCCGCACATATCTCATATGCGCTCCTATTTCGTTTCGCTGGAGCCAGGAAACCTCTGTGTAGGACTCTAAAGACTCGTCAATACGCTGGCAGCAGATGATGATCATATCAAACATCCACAAGCCGCAAGCGGTCTGCTAAACGTAACGGCCACCCGGGTATTGAGCGATCAGAAGATCGACGAGCAAGCCCGCTCATACTCCTGTGAATCCAACCAGTAACACTTACCGTACAGTCCGGTCTCGTCGTCTGATATGTCGCATATCTCGCCTAGGGGTGGTAAACGTCAGACACCAACAGCTCGATAAGTCATGTCGATATGAGGTCTATAACAGTTCGAGAAACTACAGGTAACACTTACCAGTAAATCTCAGCAACCCTGGCCATGGATTTCCGGTTATAGCCAATCGAACACAGCGCAACATCAACCCCCTATACCGGGAGAGACGAATCCCCTCCTATCGCTCATTGCCTCCATGTGACTCGGGACTGTACCCAAAAACCACCATTTTGCACGCCCTCTTGGACGTGGTAAGGTGGAAATCAAAGCACAGTGGGAACCACACAAGACTCTATGACGATCTCGGGTCAACAGACTACTCTGTACCAGTGTCACCAGAGAACTGCCATCTGACGTAAGGTATAATACCATCTGGGAGTTCTCGGCGAGTCCGTCCAGTGTACCCAGTCTCCACTGAGCACCCGTATATCATCTCTGATGTCAAACACCAATGGATATGGGATCATCCATCGCCCATCTGTCTGGGTCGAGAAGGTATACGCTAGTTTACTCTGGTATATCGATGCCCCGTCTCGATATACCCACGACTAGGGACTTTGAAGGATGTACTTATAGACTACCATGTCCCCACTAGTATGATCCGCATCATAGTCCAGGTAGTCAAGTACACACCCTAAGGGCTTTACCAACATGTAACAGAGAGACAATCAGTGTACATGTTAAGGTAAAGAGCAACCAGATAGTATACTATCATGTCGAGCAAGAACGTCCTCCCTATATAAGTCCAAGCATCCACTACTATATACATCCTATGTATAGTAATGGCCTCTAGGGCATACAAATAACTAACAATGGGGAAGTCCAGCTTTTGTCAAAAAGCAGCATGCGGACAAGCTCGAGGCGCGTTCAGTACAGTGCAAGTTTGTGGGATATCCAAAGAACTCCAAGGGATATTTCTTCTACTGCGAAGAAGAACAAAAAGTTATTGTTTCTCGTCATGCCCACTTTCTATAACACCAGTTCTTAGAAAAGGAAATTAGTGGGAGCGCAGTAGAACTGGAAGAAATTCCAGAACCACAGACTATTACTGAAAGTTTAGTGGAACCAGAGGGTTCAAAAGAACAGGACATTCCTACGCCGCTCCGCAGGAGTAGTAGGCAGTCTATCCGCCCGAAAGATACTACGGTTTTCTCATAGACGGGGATAGAGAGGATTACATCATAGATTATGATGAGCCTACTAGCTTCCAGCAGGCCGTTAAGAGCGTTGACTCAGTAAAATGGCTGGATGCAATGCGGACCGAAATGGAGTCCATGTATACCAACAAAGTATGGACGTTGGACATTGCTCCAGACGGGGTAAACCCCGTAGGATGCAAGTGGATCTTCAAAAGGAAGATTGGTGTGGATGGACAGGTTGAGACCTATAAAGCTAGACTTGTGGCAAAGGGTTTTCGTCAAAGACCTGGTTTGGACTATGACGAAACCTTTTCTCCAGTGGCTATGCTGAAATCCATTCGGATCCTTCTTGCCATTGCTGCCTTCCACGATTATGAGATTTGGCAGATGGACGTAAAGACAGCTTTTCTAAATGGAAATTTAGAGAAGTGTGTCTATATGGACCAGCCAGAAGGTTTCATTCAGAGTGGGAGCAGCGGAAAGGTGTGCAAGTTGCTTAAGTCCATCTATGGACTAAAGCAGGCATCGCGGAGTTGGAACATCTGTTTTCATAAGACGGTCAAGGAATTTGGCTTTATCAAAAATCCAGATGAACCATGCATCTACAGTAGATTTGTAGCGAGAACTGTAGTATTCCTCGTTTTATACGTGGATGACATTCTCTTAATAGGAAATGACATTCCTATGCTACAATCTGTCAAGGGGTTCTTGTCGCACAGGTTCTCCATGAAAGACCTGGGTGATGCCTCATACATCCTGGGGATCGGGATCCATCGTGATAGATCCAAGAGGATATTAGGACTTTCACAGTCCAGGTACATCGACACCATACTGAAAAGATTCAGTATGGAAGATTCCAAGCGCGGTAACCTACCGGCTTGTCACGGGATCACCCTCTCTAAAGAGATGTCTCCCAAGACTGATTTAGAGAGGGATCGCATGTCTATTATACCCTACGCTTCTGCGGTAGGCTCTATAATGTATGCGATGTTGTGTACCAGACCGGATGTAGCTTATGCACTGAGTGTGGTAAGCCGGTATCAGTCAAACCCTGAGGAGAAACACTGGATAGCAGTAAAGAACATTCTCAAGTACCTGAGAAGGACTAAGGAGATGTTCTTGGTGTATGGTGGAAAAGACCTCCAGATCGAGGCCTTTGCTGACTCCAGCTTCCAGAGTGACAAGGATGATTCCAAGTCCATGTCGGGTTTTGTCTTTACCCTCAATGGAGGGGCAGTGTGTTGGAAGAGTTCCAAACAGGAAACCGTTGCAGACACGACGATAGAAGCGGAATACATCGCTGCATCTGATGCCGCAAAAGAAGCTGTCTGGATGAGGAAGTTCTTGAAAGAACTTCAGGTGGTTCCGTCCATTATTGATCCAATACCTCTGTATTGCGACAACAACGGGGCTATAGCTTTAGCGAAGAAACCCAGGTCCCATCAGAGATCCAGACACATCTTGAGGCGGTATCACCTGATCAGGGAGATCGTGGATCGCCCGGAGATCGAGATTCGAAGAGTCGCTTCAGAAGATAACACTGCAGATCCATTGACCAAGGCCTTGCCCCAGACTCAGTTCGAGCAGCTGATCGAGATGATAGGTCTTCGATACGCCAGTACATGGCCTTAGTGCAAGTGGGAGATTGTTAGTGTATATGCCCTAGAGGCCATTACTGTATCATACTAGTTTGCATATTACTTAATGGAAGCTTGGGATATTCAACTTGTATATACAATCTTGCTCAAAATAGTAGTATGCTACTTGGTTTGTTTCTACTTCAATGTGTACATGTGTTTATTTTAGTATATCGCCTATACACATTAGTGGAGCCCTTAGGATCTTTGCTTGATTACCAGCGTTGTGATGGCAGTCACACTAGTGGGGCTGGGTAATCTATAAGCACATCCTTATGCAGGTCCCTGGTCGCAGGACTATCGAGACCGGGCATCGATACTCCGGAGTAGACTAGCGCATGCGCTTCTCATCCCAATGTGGGAGACGGTCTGTCCCACAGCCGTCGGTACGTCGTACTTGAGATAGTATGCGGGTGCTCGTTGGGTTACGAGTACACTGGACAGGACTCGTCGGCAACTGACTAGTTAGTATTATGCCTATCGTCAGTTATCAGTTCCCAGGTGACATGAGTACAGCTTAGTCCGCTGACTTGACACTGTCACTTCGCCTCGAGTGTGTTCCCACTGTACTTTGATTACTACCCTACCACGGCTCAAAGGAGTCGTGCAAACAGGTGGTAGTTGGGTGCAGTCCCGAAGCACTTGGAGGCAGTGACGGTTAGACAGGATTCGTCTCTCCCGGTATTGGGGGTTGACATCGCGCTGTGTCTAGGAGAGCCATTACACGAGAAGTCCCTGGCCAGGGCAAACGAGATATACTGGTAGGCTTCCAGTGTTATCTCAGGGTGTTTTGGGCTTCACTCCGACACGACTAGTACCGCTATTAGGGGACTGACGTTTACCGCCCCCTAGGCCCGCCATGCGATGTATCATACGAACAGACCGGACTGTACGGAGAATGTCACATTCAGGCTCAGTAGGAGTTCAGATGGGTTTCGCCTCGTCAGTCTTCTTGTCGGCATCTACCTGGGGACCGTTACGCACAGCTAGTGCCGCTTGCGGTCTGTGGTTAAACCCACTGCCAGCGTAGTGTCGAGTCTTTAGAGTCCCACACAGAAAGCTATTCTCCTTTAGGCAAAAGAGTAGAGGTCGCATGGTTTTGCGACAGGTCGCATGGTTTTGCGACAAGGTTCGGTCACATCCGTGCACTTGTGCACGTACAGTGTCCGAACAGTTCACACTAGCGGGCTTTGGTTTAAGCCAGATCCTAGTGTACCTTTTGGGATTAGTTTTATCCAGTATGCATTCGTGTTCCTCGGAACGCGGATGTGGGTGTGTATGCACAGTTGACGGAGAGACAGAGGCAGAGGATTCTTATTAGGGTTGTTGACCGTTGACAGTTGACTATTGACTTTTTGCTCAACCCTAATGAGAATATGATATGTGATTAACAATTATATTAATTAAGTATTATGGTGACATGGTTGTTGAGGGATTGACTTTGTTGACTTGTTGACTTTTGTTGACTTGTTGACTTTGTTGACCGGTTGACTAGGCTTGACTAGTTGACCATCATGATAACTATAGCTATCATTTCATGGCAAAGACTTTTGCTTGCTTGCTATTTTGTGTAAAATGAGTGCATGAAATGATATGGCTATGGTTGCTTAAACCATCATATAATACTTGATTGATATGAGGTGTTATGATTGTTTTGGATTATGAGAGCCAAATGAGAAAAGTCTTCTCTCATTCTTTCATGCTCATTCTCTCTCTTGTTCTTGAGCTCTCATCTCCTCCTCTTGCTCTCCCTCTCTTGACTCTATGGTTCACTTGTCTCATGAGTTGAGAACCAAGAACCATATATAAAATCCCATACAAACTCTTCTCTACTCACTCTAGTTCACAAGGTTTAGAAAACCGAGTGAACTAGTTTCTTCAAAGTTCGAAGAAGGAGCCAAAGGTTGAAGCTTTCAGGTGGATCTATCTTCGGCGCAAGGAGGCGACAGGGAGAAGCCGATTCGGACGACCATCGAAGCTTGAAGACGAAGGAGTTCGAGAAAAAGAAAGGTATAAACCCCTAACCGAGTAGTTAGCAACTCGTAGTTAGGTTGTTAGTTAGATGTTTAACAAAGATCCGGGTTTTAAGTCCATGTTACCACCGCTAAGAAAATCGTTTTTTATCAAATTCCGCTTGCCCGAAAGTACCGGGAGAGGTAGCATGGACTTACAAATATAACATATCACAACAATACATAACATCACATGTCATCAACGTAAGTAAATATGCGTATCCCAATTGTCATTGACATATAGCACCGAAACCGGCGATACACCACATATTACACTTACGGTCACAGAAAAGAAAGTGAAAATCTACAACAGTTGGAATCCGCAACCAACTTAGATATCATAAACCCAACGTATCTCATACTTTGGATTTCATGCCTAACCAGATGAATTCCTTAGAGATCGCATACCTAACAATTATAAACCACGCATTTTAGTCTCGATATTCAAAACATCTTTTAATATCTAGTCGGGAAATTCAATAAGATTCCCGATAACCTGATCGAATGCTCGTCGGAAATTTAGTAGACGGCCGCACCCTCGATGCCGTTGGCGAAGTGTACTAAGGCGGAACACCCCTACCGCGAGCACCCGAACGGATGCTTTTGGTGACGGGGTTCTCCTACAGTCACTTGGTTGGGGCTGTGGGGCATGGCTATCTAATAATGTTACCCGGAGAGTATCCGCGTGCACTACGTGATTGCGACGGACTTTTGATCACCTCAAAATCCCGTGGCAACCGATCAATTGAGACTAAATTGCTAGATTTATAACATTCAAATTAGTTATCTCATAACTATTTTTGTGGATTCCAAATATTGTATCCCATCACATAATATCCGGACGACATTAAACTTTTCGATCGATTCATCAAAGTCCTACAATTTCCCGACAGCTCAACACTTGAGCACAGTTTTAATAATACCCAGAAGGTGCAACAGTACCTATGAACCAACCATAGAAGGGTCAAACCAACGCCTCACTTGTGACAACGCTGAACTACCACAAACCCTAGGGTTTAGTGGCGGTTCTGACGACCACATAATCGAGTTAAGGTTTCGTTCTTCTAGAGGGTCCACAGAATCACTTGCATATTTTCCGAATACGTTAAACTAGGAAAAATGGGTTTTTGACAATCGTTCGAACCTTTTAAGTTCGCCAAGACAATATGTGAATAACCCGAAACAATGTTAAAACTACGAATACGAAACACTCCGAATTGCTTATAGTGTAAGATTACATCACATGAAAAATTAGCAAAAACAAACAACACCTGAAACATCAAAACCAATTCTTTGGAACACTCAAAAAATTTCGGGGGGGGGGGAGCTCGGATTTGGCCGAGATCAATGTACATGTAGCCGGCAAAAAATTCTTCTTTTTTCCTGAAATTTTCATGGTGTTCTTGATATATCTCATCCATCATTATGTACTTGTTTAAAAAAAATTTTGAACAACTTTTAAAATCGACAGAAACTTCAATTTTCCATTTCAAGTTTCGGAGTATTTCGGTTTCATAATCTTAACAAAATCCGTCTAAATTTCTAGCATGGCTCTGATACCACTGCAGGGTTACCTACAACCGCAGCAAGGTTTCAAGAGGCATCGTCCATGCCAAATTCAAATTTTTTCCGTTCTAGCTAAGCCTAACTGTTGAATCGTTAACTAGAAATCCGACGGAATATAATGCAAACAACTTTGCAACTAAAAGTGAGCAAGGAATACAACCTTTGTAGACCGGTCCTTCGCTTCATTAGCTCCGTGTAGTAGTCCCTTCGCTGCGATCGTGAACTCCGGACTCTAGAGAGGCTCCCTTGAAAAAACGAACATGCTTGCTTCGAAGACTTCGAGGCCGAAGATGATCTACGTCGAGGAGACACTAACCCAAGCTATCTCTTCACTAATTACGGAATTAGATAAGCAAACGCCCTATACTAAATGGAAAGTAATAGAGCATGATGAAGTAAGAAGTTTGCTCACATTAGAAATCATTTTCTCACATTTTATCTCATATCTCCATTGAAGCTAGAAAGCATTTTAGGAGGAGGAAGAAGAATGAACTCATCAAGTGAGAATGAATTATTGTGTGATGTTAGAATTGGAATCATGGTGTGTTAGTGTCATGCCTAACTCATGTAGAGAATAAACCATAGCTATGAGTTAAGGGTTGGGTTAACAAATATCTTAAGGTTGACAAACAAGTGGACTTAGTCAATGAAACCTACAAGCTTCTATAAGCTTTGAACCATGACTCATTATCCAAATGTTTAAAATCCTTAAGAAAAATAAAACCCTAACTTAACCTAGCATGGTTTGAGTCGCATACTAACTTTATTACAAGTGTAACCTAACATTACACACTTATATATATATCACATATATATTTTGTGCCAAAAAAAAACAATACATATATCACATATATGTAAAGTATATAAAATGCGAGAAAAGAAATCTTAAGTGAAATAATAATAGTCAATGTAATGTAAAATATCAAATATATAATTATACATTAAATTATTAAATCAACTCTTGATTTAATAATCCGGCTATATCATATACAACCGATTAATATTATATGAATCAACTTATCGAATCAACACCTGATCCGATAACCCGGCTATATCACATATAACTGGCCAATGTCATAAATTGCGAGAATAGAATACAGTATCTCATATCGTATCAATCTCGGTCCCGCAAATGTCATATATGTGCTCCTACTTCGTTTCGCTTGAGCCAGAAAACCCCTGTGTAGGACTCTAAAGACTCGTCAATACACCGGCAGTAGGTGATGATCATATCAAACACCCACAAGCCGCAAGTGGTCTGCTAAACGTAACGGCCACCCGGGTATTGAGCGATCAGAAGATCAACAAGCAAGCCTGCTCGTACTCCTGCGAATCCAATCAGTAACAATACCGTATAGTCCGGTCTCTTCGTCTGATATGTCGCATATCTCGTCTAGGGGTGGTAAACGTCATACCCCAGTAACTCGATAAGTCATGTCGATATGAGCCTCATAACGGGTCGAGAAACTACTGATAACACTTACTAGTATATCTCTAAAGCAGCCCTGGCCAGGGATTTCCTGTTATAGCCAATCGAGCACAGCGCAACATCAACTCCCAATACCGGGAGAGACGAAACCCCTCCTATCGCTCATTGCATCCATATGACTCGGGATTGTACCCAAAAGCCACCGTTTTGCACATTCTCTTGAACGTTAAGGTGGAAATCAAAGCACGGTGGGAATCACACAAGTATCTATGACGATCTTGGGTCTACAGACTAACCTGCACCAGTGTCACCAGAGAACTGCCATCTGACGTTAAGTATAATACCATCTTGGAGTTCTCGACGAGTCCGTTCAGTGTACCCAGTCTCCACTGAGCACCCGTATACTGTCTCTTATGTCAAACACCAATGGATATGGGATCATCCATCGCCCATCTACATGGGTCGAGGAGCTATACGCTATTCTACTCTCGTATATCGATGCCCTATCTCGATACACCCACGACTATGAACATTTGAAGGATTTACTTATCGACTACACTGTCCCCACTAGTATGATCTGCATCATAATCCTGGTAGTCAAGTACTCATCCTAAGGGATTTATCAACATGTAATATAGAGACAATCAATGTACACGTTAAGATAAAGAGCAACCAGATAGCATACTATCATATGGAGCAACAAAGTCCTCCATGTATATGTCCAAGCATCCACTACAATATACATCGTATGTACAATAATAGCCTCTAGGACACACATATAACTAACTGTTACCATATTTTTATTGTTTGTTTAATTTTCTTTTGTGCCTATAAATACCAGGCCAAAGGGCAAGGGAAAAGATACTTTTTGCTCTAGTTTTATTTTAGAACTTTTGTAATTTATAACTTGTTTCTCTTTGAACTCTTGAGCTCTTTCCCTTTTGTCTTGACCTTGCAACTTCTCATTTGAACTTGCAAGCTTAAGACTTAGGTTTTTGACTTCAAGAAGACTTGTATCTTGAGTGAAAATTCAATAAAGTTCTCATTTCATTACATATGTCTTGCTCTTTACATACTTGAACTTGTGCAATCCTTGCTTTACTTTAATCTTGCAACCTCTTAAGTCAGCTTGCAACCTTAAAATTTGGTATTTGGATTTCACAATTGATACGGGATCAAAGAATGCACCGAAGGTTTTCCACGTTGATTTATCGGTTCTCTTTCTTTGTCTTTCTTTTCTTGCTATTTTTTAATGTTGCCTTGCTCTTTTCCTTTTCATTTTTGTGTTATGAATATGTGTGAGTAATCAATTCTCTTCATAAGGGTAGAATATGGTTAGTTTGTGTTAGAAGATATTTGTTTGCTAAAGCCTTAAAAACCCTAACTTTGCAATTGAAACTCCGAGCAAACCACTCGCAATTCCGCTCCGTTAGGCATCCCATCCTACCACGATAGCGATGAATCCTAATCATGACCGGATTGCTAGTGGTTTGCCCAAAGCTAAGGTCAAGAGACATCAACGGAAGGACAAGGGACAAGGAATACGGATTTAGCTCAAAACCACAAATACCGTATTTCATGTTGCCTAATCTGTGTTGTTGCCTATTACCTTAGTATCAATACTAAAGTTGGGTCTATAAGGAAATGGCAAACATCATCCTCGCACAAGCTAACTTATAACTATCCTTAACAAGTCTTTTTATTGAACAAATCATAGTTACGACACTTTGTTTAAATAACAACTCAAAATACGGTATTAACTCGTTAAAACAAGCTAAAAAGCCTACCATCTCCCTGCGGACGACCCGTACTCATCGCGGCTCACTACATGCGACACCGTCTTTGATTGCGGTAATTTCAAATTCTTTCTAAATACGACACGACAAAAACGTAACAATCAAATGGCGCCGTTGCCGGGGAGACGGTAACGCTTTTACACTTGTAGTCTCGGGTTAATTTGTGCATATTTTGTATAAAACTAACTTTCTAACACATTCTACAGATAAAACCATTCTTTTTAAAACAAACACGAAAACAAAAACATTCTTTTTGTTCTCTGGATTTGTGCCCTGCAGACACACTGAGTTTTCAAATGGAAATCAAGTTACAAAAGTGGAATTCTATTAGTGCATAGAGGAAAAATAAAAAATCTTAGAACAAAAATTGCAAATTTGGCCGACGACATATAGTAAAAATCCGATCTTGCCGGTTTTTTAAGGATTTTTTGACATTTGGTTTTTTGTGTTGCCTCCAGTGTTCTGTTAGGGTCCTATTTTTATTGTTTGATTTTCTTAAATATTTGTGTTCAGCACTTTGGCTATCTATATTGCTTTCTAGCTTAAATATCCGTATTTTTCGACATTTACAGATTTTACGGATTGAAGAGCAATGATCGTGGGGAACAAGGGGGCATTTTCATGTATAAGGAGAGTGATCACTTAGTGCCAATGACCCGGGTAGTTAGACCCGCGCAAGCGAACCATTCAACCACTCGGAGACAATATCGACACGCGTTTCTTAAAATTCTTTGGTACGTATTTTCTAATCTTCCTCTTCTCAAACCCGATGCTCCAATATTCTTGTCTTTACAGGATTCTTACCAAAATCACCGCGAATAGCCAAAGACAAACTAACCGTATTTGTTGCAGCGCAACATTTAAAGTAAAATCAAATTGATTGCTTGTTTGAAAACAAAACCTTGTTGATTTGCGCATTGCATCAATTAATACGGACTTAAGGGGCTCTAACACCAATCCAGATTGGGTGGGGATTTCATCACCATTCCTAAGACCCCGGAAATCACTAATTGCATAAGTGTCACCTTAAGCTAAATAAAAAATATCTAGACTCAGCCAATTAAGGACTTATCGCGCTCGATAGGACAAACGAAGATTGTGGGCATTCGGTTGTTTATCTAAACGTGACTTCTATGGTGCTTAGGCTAGACAAGTGAGTAGGTGACTGTAAAAGGCCTGTCTCACGGTGATTCATGAGCGGAACCCTCCTTACCTCACTTGTGCTTACCTTGCCACAACTGGCTTTGAAGAGGCGATTTGAAGGATTATCTCACAATTTATCACTTTGGAACAGTTAGGAGCAGGTCTAGTGGACTTAGAAGACCCTAGTTTAGGTGTTGATTGTGCATTTATGACTATGCATTTGTGATTGTGTTTGTTGAACTGTCATTTCATTTTCACATTCTTACGAAACAAATACAAATTTGCCATTTTTACCACCTTCACCCAATTTTTTTCCACTTTCGTTTTCTTACCCTCGCATTCTACGCTTATGTCCACACTAAACTCGTTCAGTTTATGTCCGCTTGGACTAAGGACCCTAGTGCCTGATTAGTCCGCGTTTCTTTAGTCGGTACGGACTACGCGATCGACACCGCTGTCGAAACTCCTTCCACGTCTCTTTCACCCTTACCTTTGCCGGCCAACTCAGACGTTTACAGTGATTCTGTCCATACTTCTTCACCTTCACTTTCACCAGACTCATCTTCCGAGATGTCAGGATTTCCCTCTATAACATCCCTTTACCTCCTCCGGGAATTATTCCACCTCCATTAGGTGCGAATAACCCGCGACCTCCTCTTGTTGAAGCGCCACAGCGAATTGCGCTCCAAGATCGATTATATCCTATCCGCCCTGCACTCGCTACCTGTCTTTCACTTCCACCGACCAATGGGGATAATTTCGAAATTAAGTCCCACTTCATCAACATGTTGCCCAAATTTCATGGGCTTAAATCCGAAGATGCCTATATCTTCATCAATAAATTCCAAAACGCTTATGCGATGATGAGGACATCCCAACTGTCTGATGATGCTATACGGATACGAGTCATTCTTTTCACTTTATGCGACCTTGCTGAAAAGTGGCTGTATAGCACTGCATCCCTGTAACGCCTTGAAAAGTCGTTTTGGTGTTTTCCCGAAAATCGGTGAAAATTTGGTATTTTTCCGTAAATCGTCTTTTTTGTTATTTTGCAGTTTAGGCCTAATTATACCTAATTTGGATAGGTAATTGCTAGTTTTTAGTAGCTAATGAGTTACTTATAAATTTCTGGTCATTTAAAATTTTTCCCTAATTTTTCAATTTTTAATATTATTTTAAGCCAGTAAAAAAATACATTAAATTAGCGATAAATACAAATTTAAATGGGCTAATTTTTATCTTTAAAATCATGTTAATTAAAATCTAGTTGTAATATAAATTTATGTTATTTTATTTCAAGTTTTAATGGGTTTTTATTATGGAAAACGAAAATATATTTATTTTGAACTAAAACTTGCAATTTTGAGCTTGTGGGGCGGTCTTTTTGCATAGAATTTTTTTTGATATCTCTTACACTCATTCCTCACTCCCTTGGACAGCCCCACCACAGCAGGAATCACCCCTTCCTTTTTGCCTTTAACTCTTGTGAATGAAATGGTATGATAGGATTAAAATATGTTAATTTGAGGTATGGGTTTTATGTGATATGTTATGGCTTTGACTCTTGACTTTTTCCACACAAATTCCCTCACTCTCCTCCCCATCTACTCTGGCCGAGAGAACCTCCAGTTTCTGTCCCCAAAATTTCCCCTCTCATTTTCCATCTAAACCCATCAAAAAACACATCAAAATCCACAATTTCCTTCAAAAATTCAACACAAAACCCTATTCTATCTCTTCTCAAACCTAATTTGGTTCAAAGCTTGGAGAAAGGAGGTGTCTTTGGAGGCTAAGTGCAACCTAGGGTTCCAAACTTGTGAGGTATAATTTAAATCTTTGGTTAATTTGTAGTCAAGTGTGCTAAATTAGAACTTGATGTGTTAATTTTTGTTGTTTATTTCTAGTCTTGGTTTTTAAAGTGAGTGGTTTGATTTGAGCTAGGGTTTTAGAAACATTTATTTAGTTAATTAAATCTATTTTGCTATCTAGTTGTTTGCTAACCTAAGTTAATGAGGTTACTTTGCTTAAGTGGCTTCAAATTTTGCTAATCTAAGTTAATTTAGTGTGGAATTTTGATTGAAATTGCTAATTATGAAAAATCAAGAAAAGCTTTATGTATGGAAAGTGGGTTTTGATGCATGGAAAAGGGGATTAATTTAATTGTTGTGGCTTTCTAATGGTTTAACTTGGATGTTTGTGTGATAATGTGAGCACTTTATCGCGAATCCGTGATGTTTGCACGAATTTGGAAATCCTTAGTGCTTGCTAGGTTTTTATAAAAAATAAGTTGTGAATTATTTGTGATTCCTTGATGATATTTTTAGCATCTCCTATGACTTTTAGGGTGTGTGAATGCGGATTTTTGGTTTTATCGGGTTTTAGCTTTGCCGGGCACCCAAAACGACGATTCTAGTTAGTTTTGCGATTTTCGTGTGTGTTCCGCGCACCTTGTGCACGTTGTGCCTAACTCGTGAACATTGATATTTTCGTTTGGGATTTACGTCGTTTCATGATATGTAACCTTATGTTTTGTATTGGTGCAAATTCCAGGTTCTGTCGCGGAGACTTCGGACGCGGCACGAAAAGGAAAGGCGATGATTGGACATAGCTAGCTGGGGATTCCGGTGAGTAGTTATAACATCTACGGGGGACTATCGTTTGGATGGCGCAAGTCGCCCGATAGTTTAAGTTGTTTAAAGATTTCTAGTGATATTAGTAATTAAAAGTAAATGTTTGCATAATATCTTGCTACATCCATGCGTTATATTGTCATACATATGCGAACCCATTCTATAGGACACTTGCACCATTGCCAAGGTTTTTATATGCAGCACGAGCACTATTCATGCGTACACACACGCCGTGGTAATTGCCATGCCACGACACTAGATAACTTATAATTTAGAATATTGTTACCATATTTGATATCTAAACCTGTACTATTGCAATAAATCCTTAAAATAACATCGTAGAATTGCTATTCATGTGCATGTATATCATTATATCATTTGCTCATGGCTAGTCTATTAATCATACATTGTAACGTGAACATTAGTACCATAAGCATTCATTATCATTGACGTATGCATTCATAATGATTTCTTGAGATTTATGATATTTCTGTATTTCGGGGGAAAGCCGCAAAATTTCTAAAACTTATTACCCTTTTTAAAATATGCAAAATTGTGGTTTTTTAGTGATGTGAGTGTCGTCCACCATGAGTTTGCTGTGGTTTTCGAGACCCGTTTCGAGGAGTTGGATGAACCGTCTAGGGTACATGGTGGGCCCGGTAAGGTACCCCGGGGCGAGAAGGTCGTGTTGTTGACGTTGAGCCTGGCAGGGGATAGACTACCTACCGGTGACTTTTTGGCACGGCGGATATCCAGAGGATACCGACCGTGGCCGCGAGATGATGAGATATTGATATTTGGGATGGGTCAGCCGGACGGCTGAGGCCAGAGATACTATGATATGGATACATGAGATTGAGACAGTTTTGAGGTGTCGATGCTGGACACGGATTCTTGTTGATTCTATTGGTATTGTGCTGATATTTAAAAGAAAAGAGATTCCTAAATAAAAAATATGACTTCTTTTACCTATATATTCAGATCACGAGTTGATTCATACTGCATTCATACCTGCTAGTACATTCGTGTTGCATATATACCTGCTACTATATCCTGCCATACCTGTATTATAGATGCTAGGATGCTTGTGTGCATGCTTGCGATAGCCTATATAGATGTTATTTATTACTCACGAGTTGGCAACTCACCCCCGTTGTGCCACAGCCTTTTGCAGGTCCGCTCCGTCAGTACAGTAGCGGCGGGCGCACTTGCTTCTTTTGCCTCTTTTGCCTGGACTCGAGGCTTTTGCTCGTAGGTGGGTTGTATTATTATTTTGTACCACCTTGTATATTCTTTGTATCTAGAGTACTCCATCTACTGTATCTACCAGTATTGTTGTATATTGATCTAGAGACGAGACTGTGAGATTTGTGGGCTTTTTATGCTGTATTTTGGGGTCGAGCTCACTTAAGTCGACATGCTGTTTTACTTGTGCTTCATATGTTTATTTATGCACATTGCTGATTTACATTGCGTGGGATTTGTGACCGCCTTGTGGCGAAGAGCTAGCTCCCGCTTGGGGATGCCTTATTTGTTATATTCATATATATTCTTGTTGTACCCATTTTGGGGGCTAGTATTTACAAAGGAGACTCTGTCGAAATTTTCGGAAAAATTGATATTTTTTTTAAAAAGGCTTGATATGACTTATTTGATAAACTCGCTTTCAATTGATTGGTTTTCCTTCACTCTTCTGCTTTTTGGTTTTGATTTCTGGGCTTTGGCTTACTTATTTTACGGACGTCTTGAGACGCTTCGTAACTTAAGTGCCAGTCACGTTCCGTACCCTACGGGTCGTGACAAAGTTGGTATCAGAGCGATAGGTTTTACCTTTTTGAGTGTAGGATGACCCTTGGTAGATGGAGTAAGTGACTTAAGCAGGATAACGTAGCGTGCGTATGTCCGCGGCATACTTGCGATACAGTACTCCGCCTAGGTGACTTTAGGATATACTTGCTTGAAATTCCTTCTTCAATTCCGTGTATCCTATGATTCTATTGCACTGTTCTTATCATCCTGTTCTTGTAACAGCCACTATGCCGCCGAAGGCTACGAAAGCGCAGAAGGCTGCCGCCCGAGATGAGATCCGAGCAGGCTCGTCCGAGACGAGGACCGAGCAGGGTGGTATACCTAAGCCTCAGGGACAAACTGATCCGCATTCCCCCGGCCGCATGGATAGGCTAGAGTCTGGTATGGAGGAGCTACGACAGATGATGAGAGGTATGCAGGAGTTACGACAGATGGTGGGATCCCTAGTAGCGGCCAGTCGTGCACTGAGATCGGAGGATGTACCTACCACATCACAGACTACCATGGTGCCTGCTGCCCAGACAGTTGCTACTACTACCACCGTGGCTATCCCAGTATCGCTACAGGATTTCATGAGGCTGAGACCTCCAGTCTTCACGGGCACCGATGCAGCAGAGGATCCACAGACATTTCTTGACAGTTTAGCTAGGATCTGACGTTCGCTCAGATATTCTGACGATCGATGGGTGGAGCTTGCAAGTTTTCTTCTAGAGGGCCTCACGCAGATACGGTGGGAGTCAGTCTTGAGAGGTCGAGGTACAGGTCTACCGCCTATGACTTGGGCCGAGTTTACAGCAGTCTTTCTAGCTCGTTTCCTCCCAGAGAGCGTTCGTGACGCCAGAGCTCGTAGTTTTGAGGCCTTGATCAAGACTCCAGGGATGACGGTGTCTGAGTACGATGTCCAGTTCACGCATTTGTCCAGCTATGCTCCGTATTTTGTGGATACTAAAGAAAAGATAGTGAAGAGGTTCGTGCAGGGACTTGACACCCAGCTATTTCTTGCTATTGGCGCCCAGTACTTCGACACTTATTCAGCTGGTATGGACACGGCATTACGGATAGAGGCACGCATATCACAGACTTCGGCCATTTCTGGGCCAAAGAGGATTCGCACCGATGTGCCGTCGCAGAGGCAGCGCGCCAGATTCTTTCCGAGAGATGGGACTGGCAGAGGATTTGGACGGGGTCAGTTATATGGTTCATATCCACAAGGACAGCAGCCGTCGCCAGGATGTTTTTGGTGCGGGAGTCTGCACCACCGTATCAGAGACTGTCCGGTGAGACGACAGGGAGCGGCGACAGTTCCACATGTGACCCTACCACCCTCACCACCTCCTCCCCAGAGAGCCCTACTTCCTATCACTGGCGATGCTCCACGACAGTTCGTTGCACCCAGAGGCCATGGACGTGGCGGTCCGATCCAGAGAGGACGAGGAGGCTGAGGCCGAGGCCGAGGACAGCCAGTTGTTGGTGGGGGTCAGGCCCGAGTTTTTGCTTTGACGCCGCAGGATGCGCAGACATCCAATACCGTTGTGACAGGTACCTTGCCAGTTTGCTCTTTCGATGCACGGGTATTATTCGACCCAGGTCCATACATTCGTACGTATCTACACACTTTGCACCGATGTTGGGCCGTGAGTCATCGTCGTTAGATCAGACGCTTGTTGTTATTACCCCGGTAGGCGAGTCATTTGTCGCTCGTTTTGTGTTTCGATTGTGTTCCGTTCGGAGGGATTCGTCGGTTGATTTGATTCTCCTCGATATGTTGGACTTTGATGTGCTTCTGGGCATGGATTGGCTAGCCACTTGTTATGCTTCTGTAGACGGCCGTGAGAAGGCAGCAAGATTTAGCTTTCCGGAAGAGCCAGTCCTTGTTATTCAGGGAGACCGCAGCGTCACCCTTCCCAGCTTGATTTTGTCTCTTCGCGCTGGTCAGCTTTTGCGGAAGGGATGTCAGGGATTCTTAGCGTATATTTGTGATACTCGAGCTATAGAGGTTCCGTTGGACCGGGTCCTGATTGTTTGTGAGTTCCCTGATGTTTTCCCTGAGGAGCTGCCTGGGCTACCGCCTAAGCGCGATGTTGAGTTCTGCATCGATTTAATTCCTGGCTCGGGGCCTATTTCTATACCGCTTTATCGGATGGCCCCTGCAGAGCTTAGAGAGCTGAAGGATCAGTTGCAGGATTTGTTAGATAAAGGGCTTATTCGACCTAGCGTTTCTCCGTGGGGTGCTCCGGTCCTGTTTGTCAAGAAGAAGGATGACAGTTTGCGTTTGTGTATCGACTACCGCCAGCTGAACAAAGTTACCGTGCGGATCAGATATCCTTTGCCACGCATTGATGATTTGTTCGACCAGCTTCAGGGTGCAGGATATTTCTCGAGGATCGATTTGCGATCAGGATACCATCAGCTGCGAGTTCGACAGGAGGATATACCGAGGACAGCTTTCCGCACGCACTACGGGCACTATGAGTTTTTGGTGATGTCGTTCGGACTCACCAACGCCCCAGCAGCATTCATGGATTTGATGAACCATATATTCAGGCCATATCTCGACTTGTTCATCATATTGTTCATTGATGATATTTTGGTGTATTCCCGGAGCAGAGAGGAGCACGAGCAGCACTTGCGGATTACGTTGCAGACTTTGAGGGAGCACCAGCTTTTCGCAAAATTTTCTAAGTGTGCATTCTGGCTGGACAGCGTTGGTTTCTTGGGTCACGTGATTACGAGAGATGGCATATGTGTGGACCCGAAGAAGATCAAGGCCGTTCAGCAGTTGCCCAGACCGACATCAGTTACGGAGATCCGCAGTTTTCTAGGCCTGGTTGGCTACTACAGGCGATTCGTTCAGGATTTCTCCCGTATTGCTGCACCTTTGACCGGATTGACACGGAAGGGAGTTCCTTTCGATTGGACAGAGGAGTGCGAGCACAGTTTTCAGCAGCTACAGACTTGTTTAACTACGGCGCCGGTGTTATCTTTGCCTTCAGGATCAGGCGGATTTGTGGTCTATGGTGACGCTTCACGAGTGGGGCTAGGGTGCGTATTGATGCAGCATGACAGGGTGATCGCGTATGCTTCACGGCAATTGAAGAAACATGAACAAAACTACCCCACTCACGATTTGGAGATGGCTGCAGTGGTCTTTGCACTTAAGATCTGGCGACATTACCTATACGGCGAGTCGTGTCAGATATTCACTGATCACAAGAGCTTAAAGTATATATTTCAGCAGCGAGGCCTGAATCTCAGACGGCGTCGTTGGATGGAACTAGTAAAGGACTACGATTGCGAGATTTTGTATCACCCGGGCAAGGCTAATGTAGTGGCGGATGCTTTGAGCAGGAGGCCCGGGGGTAGTCTATCTTCTTTGCGCGCAGTACAGAGGCAGTCGTTGGCAGATTGGCAGATTTTATGCGACAGCCGAGTTGAGTTTGAGTTCACTCCGACAGGGGGACAGCTTGCGCATGTTCGTGTATGTTCGCAGTTACTTGACCGTATTCGAGAGGCACAGCCCAGCGATGACCGTCTTTCAGAGATCATGGAGCAGATTAGGAAGGGCAGAGATTCCGAGTTCGTGATCGATGATCAGGGAGTACTGCGATTTGGGACTCGACTGTGCGTACTAGATTCTGAGGGACTGCGGCATGAGATTCTTGAGGAGGCGCATAGATCGACATACAGCGTTCATCCGGGTTCCACCAAGATGTACCGCGATTTGAGAGATGTCTATTGGTGGGACGGGGTGAAGAAGGACGTCACAAACTTCGTATCGAGATGCCTGACTTGTCAGCAAGTCAAGGCCGAGCACCAGAGGCCAGCAGGAGAGTTGCAGCCTTTGCCCATTCCGGAGTGGAAATGGGAGCAGATTTCTATGGACTTCATTGTGGGTCTACCCAGGACCAGTCGAGGGTACGACTCTATTTGGGTGATCGTGGATCGATTGACGAAAGCGGCTCACTTCCTACCAGTAAAGACGACTTTCGGTTTTGCTCAGTATGCCCAGATATACATCGACGAGATCGTACGACTGCATGGAGTCCCGACGTGTATCGTGTCCGACAGAGGCACCCAGTTTACCATCCGACAATGGCAGAGACTTCAGGAGGCATTGGGCACCCGTTTGAGTTTCAGCACAGCATTTCATCCGCAGACAGACGGCCAGTCAGAGCGGACTATTCAGAATCTTGAGGACATGCTCCGAGCGTGCGTTTTAGACTTCGGAGGTAGCTGGGATCATCATTTACCCTTAGTGGAGTTCTCCTACAACAACAGCTTCCAAGATACTATTCAGATGGCACCTTTCGAGGCATTATATGGGAGGAGATGTAGATCGCCCGTTTGTTGGACAGAGCTCAGCGAGAGCAGTATATTCGGGCCGCGGGTTGTTGAGGAGACGACCGCGAAGATACAGTTGATTCGAGATCGGATGAGAGTGGCTCAGAGCAGGCAGAAATCGTATGCAGACAGGCGCCGTCACAGACTAGAGTTCGCTGTTGGCGATCATGTTTTTCTGAGGGTCTCTCCGATGAAGGGCGTGATGCGATTTGGGAGAAAAAGAAAGCTTTGTCCCAGATTTGTGGGTCCCTTCAAGATCCTCGAGCGTGTCGGCACAGTTGCGTATCGTTTGGCTCTTACACCCAGCTTTCCCGATGTTCACCCCGTCTTCCATGTTTCGATGCTCCGCAAGTACCTTCACGACCCTTCGCATGCGATTCAGCACCCAACAGTCCAGCTAGAGTGCGACCTTTCTTTTGCAGAGCAGCCGGTGGTCATCCTGGATCAGCAGGTGAAGAAATTGAGATCGAAAGTTATACCGACCGTCAAGGTCCTTTGGCGTGGCCCGAGCAGCGAGGAGGTCACCTGGGAGACCGAGGACGAGATGAGGAAGAAATATCCCCATCTCTTTGAAGGTACGCGTAGCTATATTTTTAAATTCGGGGACCGAGTTTCTTTAAGGGGGGAAGATTGTAACGCCTTGAAAAGTCGTTTTGGTGTTTTCCCGAAAATCGGTGAAAATTTGGTATTTTTCCGTAAATCGTCTTTTTGTTATTTTGCAATTTAGGCCTAATTATACCTAATTTGGATAGGTAATTGCTAGTTTTTAGTAGCTAATGAGTTACTTATAAATTTCTGGTTATTTAAAATTTTCCCTAATTTTTTCAATTTTTAATATTATTTTAAGCCGGTAAAAAACTACATTAAATTAGCGATAAATACAAATTTAAATGGGCTAATTTTTATCTTTAAAATCATGTTAAGTAAAATCTAGTTGTAATATAATTTTTTGTTATTTTATTTCAAGTTTTAATGGGTTTTTATTATGGAAAACGAAAATATATTTATTTTGAACTAAAACTTGCAATTTTGAGCTTGGGGGGGGGCATCTTTTTGCATAGAATTTTTTTTGATATCTCTCACACTCATTCCTCACTCCCTTGGACAGCCCCACCACAGCAGGAATCACCCCCTCCTTTTTGCCTTTAACTCTTGTGAATGAAATGGTATGATAGGATTAAAATATGTTAATTTGAGGTATGGGTTTTATGTGATATGTTATGGCTTTGACCCTTGACTTTTTCCACACAAATTCCCTCACTCTCCTCCCCATCTCCTTTGGCCGAGAGAACCTTCAGCTACTGTCCCCAAAATTTCCCCTCTCATTTTCCTTCTAAACCCATCAAAAAACACATCAAAATCCACAATTTCCTTCAAAAATTCAACACAAAACCCTATTCTATATCTTCTCAAACCTAATTTGGTTCAAAGCTTAGAGAAAGGAGGTGTCTATGGAGGCTAAGTGCAACCTAGGGTTCCAAACTTGTGAGGTATAATTTAAATCTTTGGTTAATTTGTAGTCAAGTGTGATAAATTAGAACTTGATGTGTTAATTTTTGTTGTTGATTTCTAGTCTTGGTTTTTAATGTGCGTGGTTTGATTTGAGCTAGGGTTTTAGAAACCATTATTTAGTTAATTAAATCTATTTTGCTATCTAGTTGTTAGCTAACCTAAGTTAATGAGGTTACTTTGCTTAAGTGGCTTCAAATTTTGCTAATCTAAGTTAATCTAGTGTGGAATTTTGATTAAAATTGCTATTTATGAAAAATCAAGAAAATGTTTATGTATGGAAAGTGGGTTTTGATGCATGGAAAAGGGGATTAATTTAATTGTTGTGGCTTTCTAATGGTTTAACTTGGATGTTTGTGTGATAATGTGAGCACTTTATCGCGAATCCGCGATATTTGCACGAATTTGGAAATCCTTAGTGCTTGCTAGGTTTTATAAAAATTAAGTGGTGAATTATTTGTGATTCCTTGATGATATTTTTAGCATCTCCTATGACTTTTAGGGTGTGCGAAGGCGGATTTTTGGTTTTATCGGGTTTTAGCTTTGCCGGGCGCCCAAAACGACGATTCTAGTTGGTTTTGTGATTTTCGTGTGTGTTCCGCGCACCTTGTGCACGTTGTGCCTAACTCGTGAACATTGATATTTTCGTTTGGGATTTGCGTCGTTTCATGATATGTAACCTTCTGTTTTGTATTGGTGCAAATTCCAGGTTTGGTCGCGGAGACTTCGGACGCGGCACGAAAAGGAAAGGCGATGATTGGACATAGCTAGCTGGGGATTCCGGTGAGTAGATAAAACATCAACGGGGGACTATCGTTTGGATGGCGCAAGTCGCCCGATAGTTTAAGTTGTTTAAAGATTTCTAGTGATATTAGTAATTAGGAGTAAATGTTTGCGTAATATCTTGCTACATCCATGCTTTATATTGTCAGACATATGCGAACCCATTCTATAGGACACCTGCACCATTGCCAGGGTTTTTATATGCAGCACGAGCACTATTCATGCTTACACACACGCCCTGGTAATTGCTATGCCACGACACTAGATAACTTATAATCTAAAATATTGTCACCATATTTGATATCTAAACCTATACTATTGCAATAAATCCTTAAAATAACATCGTCGAATTGCTATTCATGTGCTTGTATATCATTATATCATTTGCTCATGCCTAGTCTATTAATCATACATTGTAACTTGAACTTTAGTACCATATGCATTCATTATCATTGAACGTATGCATTCATGATGATTTCTTGAGATTTATGATATTTCTGTATTTCGGGGGAAAGCCCCAAAATTTCTAAAACTTATTACTCTTTTTAAAATATGCAAAATTGCGGTTTTCTAGTGATGTGAGTATCATCCACCATGAGTTTGCTGTGGTTTTCGAGACCCATTTCGAGGAGTTGGATGAACCGTCTCGGGTACATGGTGGGCCCGGTAAGGTACCCCAGAGCGAGAAGGTCGTGTTGTTGACGTTGAGCCTGGCAGGGGATAGACTACCTACCGGTGACTTTTTGGCACGGCGGATATCCAGAGGATACCGACCGTGGCCGCGAGATGATGAGATATTGATATTTGGGATGGGGCAGCCGGACGGCTGAGGCCAGAGATACTATGATATGGATACATAAGATTGAGACAGTTTTGAGGTGTCGATGCTGGACACGGATTCTTGTTGATTCTATTGGTACTGTGCTGATATTTAAAAGAAAAGAGATTCCTACATGAAAAATATGACTTCTTATACCTATATATTCAGATCACGAGTTGATTCATATTGCATTCATACCTTTTAGTACATTCGTGTTGCATACATACCGGCTAGTATATCCTGCCATACCTGTATTATAGATGCTAGGATGCTTGTGTGCATGCTTGCGATAGCCTATATAGATGTTATTTATTACTCACGAGTTGGAAACTCACCCCCGTTGTGCCACAGCGTTTTGCAGGTCTGCTCCGTCAGTACAGTAGCGGCGGGCGCACTTGCTTCTTTTGCCTCTTTTGCCTAGACTCGAGGCTATTGCTCATAGGTGGGTTGTATTATTATTTTGTTCCACCTTGTATATTCTTTGTATCTATAGTACTCCATCTACTGTATCTACCAGTATTGTTGTATATTGACCTAGAGATGAGACTGCGAGATTTGTGGGCATTTTTTGCTGTATTTTGGGGTCGAGCTCACTTTAGTCGACATGCTGTTTTACTTGTGCTTCTTATGTTTATTTTTGCACATTGCTGATTTACATTGCGTGGGATTTTTGTCCGCCTTGTGGCGAAGAGCTAGCTCCCGCTTGGGGATGCCTTATTTGTTGTATTCATATATATTCTTGTTATATCCATTTTGGGGGCCAGTATTTACAAAGGAGACTCTGCCGAAATTTTCGGAAAAATTGATATTGTTTTTAAAAAGGCTTGATATGACTTATTTGATAAACTCGCTATCAATTGATTTGTTTTCCTTCACTCTTCTGCTTTTTGGTTTTGATTTCTGGGCTTTGGCTCACTTATTTTACAGACGTCTTGAGACGTTTCGTAACTTAAGTACCAGTCACGTTCCGTACCCTACGGGTCGTGACAATCCCACTCGATAACCAGTTGGGATGAGTTTGTGAAAGCATTTATTAAGAAATTCTACCCAAATCATAAGACTGCGAGAATTCGAAACGAAATTAACCAATTTTCCCAGCTTCCTTCCGAACCTTTTTGGAAGTGTTTTGACTGATACAAAGACCTTCTTGTTCAGTGCCCTCATCACAGTATTAAGAAATGGCAACTTTGCCAAACCTTATACGAGGGCCAGAATCCAGCATCTAAGCAGTTGTTGGAAACCATTTGTTAAGACCATTTCCTATCCAAATTAGATGAGGAAGCTTAGCAATTCTTCGATGATCTTGCGGAACAAACGCTTCAATGGGAGAGCATCAGACCAAGCACTTCTTCTTCTTCTTCTTCTACTTTTTCCGGTCAGTGTAGGGCAGGCATTCATCAACTTGATATCTCAATTGCAATGATGGTTGAGATGGCTGCAATCACCCGAAAACTGGAAGCAATTGAGAGCAAGTTTTCATCTCCTGCCCCTGCTCTTCCCCCTCGTACCATTTATGCTTGTTGTTCGGATCCATCCCATTTGACCGAAGAGTGTCCTTACAACCCACCTTCCCAAGGACAGGATCAGGTTAATCCTGCATTTCAGCAAAGACTATGAAACGATCCATACTCTTCCACATACAATCCCGGTTGGAGGAACCACCCCAATTTCTCTTGGAATAAGAACCAGCCCCAATTCCAAGGCCACAACAACTTCCAGAGGCCTCCTCCTCCTCAACAACAAGCTCAGCAGCAAACTCAAAAACAGTTTTTGTAGCCCTTCCAACCCCAACCTTATCAAAATTCGATGAACAACTTTGCACCCTGCAACAATTCTTTTCCTCAAAACAACTTTGTTCTGTCAAACAACGATAAGGTTTCCTCGCTAGAACGGAGTCTGGAGGCGTTTGTAAAGTAATCGACTCAATCTACTGCCAACATCCAGTCTTCTATTCAGTCTCTGGTGCAACATACCACTGTACACAGGCAAAGCATCAAGACCATCGAAGCCAAGATTGCATAGCTGAACGCGGCTTTAAGCGAGCGAGAGAAAATGAAGCTTCCATCTCAACCACTCCCAAATCCTAGTCACCCACATAATGTACATGTTGCTCTTGAACAACAAAACCATAATGTGAGTGTCGTGACTACATTGAGATCTAGAAGGATGCTGCACAACAACATTGGCACACGGATAGATGATGACAACCCGGCCGTTTCTTCTACTCCTTCTTCTTCTGAGCCCATTCTCCATTCTTCAAAGGGTTCTTCTTCTTCTTCTTCTTCTTCTTCTTCTTATTCTTCTTTTACTGCTCCGAACGGATCAACTTCACACTCCACTCAAACTCCAGTTACGGGATCCGTTCTAACTCCACAATCTCCTCCACAAGCATTGGACTCAACCAATTTAAAAAACGTTCCATTTCCAAACTGGTTGAGATCCAATAAACAAAATCCACAAATGGAGAAGGTTCTGGAGATGTTCAAGAAGGTTAACATCAACATTCCCCTCTTAGATGCAATCCATCAAGTCCCATCTTACGCAAAAATCTTAAAGGACTTGTGCACTAAGAAGAGGAAATCTCAGGTACCAAAGAAGGTTTTCTTAGCTAGTATCGTGAGTGATGCTCTTATCCAAACTTTACCTCAAAAACGGAAGGACCCCGGCTGTCCTACCATTTCAATAACAATTGGGGATAAGAACATCAACCACGTTCTTTTGGATCTTTGTGCCAGTGTTAATCTGCTTCCGTATTCTGTATAAGAGCAATTAGGTGTAGGAGAGCTGAAACCCATACACTGTACTCTTCAAATGCCCGACCGATCTATCTCCCATCCTAGGGGTGAGCTAGAGGATCTGTTAATAAAAGTTGGGGACTTCATATTCCCTTTTGACTTCATTGTTTTAGATACACAACCTATAGCTAACCCCCGGAATCAAATTCCGGTGATACTCGGACGCTCATTCCTTGCAACCTCAAATGCTGTGATCAATTGTCGAAATGGTTCGATGAACCTATTTTTTGGCAACATGACAATTGAACTCAACATTTTTAGGTTAGGAAATCAGCCATCCGAACCAAGTGCTCATATGCTCGATGTTTGTCCCATCCAGAAGATCACCCACGAGGACTGTAAATTTGAGGAATTCTTGTTTGATCACGGTGATCTTGACACCACTAGTGCGTTCCTCTTTGAACCTGCTGCTGCTGTCGCTCCCGACAATGATTATGAGTGCTACATGTTTTCGAACGATCTTGGGTTATCGCCACTCGAGTTTGAATCTTTCGAATTTTCGGATACGTTAGTTGAACCATCCAACTCGATCGCATACACTCACTTTGAGCCTCTGTTGGAATCTTTTAAGTTCGAGACATTTTCACCAATCTTTCCTTCAGTAGTTTCACCTCCGACGCTCGAACTCAAGCCTTTGCCATCTCACCTCAAGTATGTTTACTTAGGTAAGAACGAGTCCCTCCCAGTCATCATCTCGGCTTCTCGAGCTCCAGAGCAGGAGAGGCCCTTCTTACTATCTTGCAATCCAATCGGCAAGCTTTTGGCTAGACGATGGTGGACATCAAGGGGATTAGTCCCCTGATCATTGAACATCACATTCACCAGATGGATGATGCCAAACCAGCTAGGGATCCACAGAGGCGGTTAAATCCAGTCATGAAGGAGGTTGTGAAGAAGGAAATCGTCAAATGTTTGGATAGTGGTATCATTTACCCTATCTCAGACAGCCAGTGGGTCAGTCCTATACACGTTGTCCCTAAGAAGTCGGGCATTACGGTCATCACAAACGAGGCAAATGAGTTGATCCCTACTCGCACCCAGACAGGGTGGCGAGTATGCATTTATTATCGAAAACTCAACGCTGCAACGCGGAAGGATCACTTTCCGCTACCATTTATTGACCAAATGCTCGAAAGATTAGCTGGACTTGAGTACTACTGTTTTCTGGACGGCTACTCAGGCTACAACCAGATTCCCATTGCTGAAAAAGAATAGGACAAAACCACGTTCGCTTGTCCTTTCGGCACGTTCAAATATCGCCGCATGCTCTTTAGGCTATGAATGCTGCCGCTATCTTTCAGCGGTGTATGATGGGAATTTTCTCTGACTTGGTTGAGAAATTTTTGGAGATATTCATGGATGATTTCTCCACCTTTGGCGATTCTTTCGACGAGTGTCTGGAACATCTTGACGTTGTCCTTACCTTATGTAAGGATAAAAACCTCACTTTAAACTGGGAAAAATGCCACTTCATAGTACGCGAAGGTATTGCCCTAGGACATATCATTTCGCAAAATGGTATTGAGGTTGACAAAGCAATGATTGAAGTCATTTCCAATCTACCTCCTTCCAGATGCGTCAGAGATATCCGAGCTTTCCTTGGCCACGCCGGTTTTTTCAGACTTTTTATCAAGGACTTTAGCAAGATTGCTAGACCCTTGACTCTTCTTCTGGCTAAGGATACCGCATTCGACTTCAACTCAAGCTGTTTGACTGCTTTCGAATCACTGAAAAGCTCACTCACCTCTTCTCCCGTTCTCTCTTCACCTGACTAGACGTATCATTTTGAGATTTTGTGCGATACATCCGACTTTGCAATCGGTGCGGTCTTAGGACAGCACATCGATAAAATGCCGCACGTAATCTACTATGCAAGCCGAACCCTGAATGACGCCCAAATGAATTACACAACAACCGAGAAAGAGTTCTTGGCGGTTGTGTTTGCTTTAGAAAAATTCATGCCTTATTTGATCGGCTCTCCAGTTATTGTCTACACCGATCGTTTAGCTCTGCGACATCTTTTTGCGAAAAAGGAAGTGAAATCTTGGTTAATACGTTAGATCCGCTTACTTTAAGAATTTGACCTTGTCATTAAGGACAAAAGAGGATGTGAAAACGTAGTGGCCGACCATCTTTCACGACTTCCTTCTTCACCGACCCCTCCTTTCCTAATTAACGATGTTTTTTTTCTGATGAACAACTCTTGACAATATCGTGCGAACCCTGGTTCGCAGATATTGTGAACTATTTGGCGACAGGACTAATACCGAACGAATGGTCAAGTCAGGACAGACTTAGATTTTTATCCCAAGTAAAACACTTTTACTGGGACAAACCCTACCTATTCAAGTACTGTCCAGACCAAATTATTCGTCGGTGTGTTCCTGATAATAAGTTCAAGAGTGTGCAGTCATTTTGCCACGATCAAGCGTGTGGCGGGCATTTCGGCCCAAGAAAGACAGCTGAGAAAGTCTTGCAATGTGGCTTTTACTGGATACAACTCTTCAAAGATGCCCATGATTACTGCAAGACTTGCTCCCGGTGCCAACATTTGGGCCGGATTTCCAGGCGAAATGAGATGCCGCTCCAACCAATCTTGGTTGTTGAGATGTTCGACGTTTGGGATATTAACTTCATGGGGCCGTTTCCCAACTCTTTTGGGAACCTGTACATTCTATTGGCTGTTGATTATGTCTCCAAATAGGTCGAGGCAGTTCCGAGCCGGACTAATGACAACAAAGTTGTCATTAAATTCCTTAAAGAAAACATCTTTTCCAGGTTCGGGCACCCTCGCGCTATCATTAGCGACAATGGGACGCATTTCTACAATAGGTCTTTCGAGGCCTTAATGTGGAAATACTTAATCAATCATAAGCTATCCACGCCCTACCATCCCAAAACAAGTGGGCAAGTCGAGGTTTCAAATAGGCAGATCAAGCAGATTCTGAAGAAGACGGTTTCAAGAACCGTAAAGATTTGTCTTTAAAATTAACTGATGCCCTTTGGGCATTTCGAACTGTATATAAGACTTGTCTTGGCATGTCTCCTTATCGACTTGTTTACGGAAAGGCTTGCCACCTCCCTGTGGAAATCGAACATCGAGTTATTTGGGCGATCAAAGAGTTGAATCTTAATCTTGAAGACGCGGGATGCTATCGGAAGCTGCAACTGAACGAACTCAACGAGCTTCGGGATGAGGCTTACGACAATGTGGTTGTTACAAAGAACTGAACGAAGGTGTTTCATGATAAACACCTTACGTGCAAAACCTTCACGCCTGGACAACAGGTACTTTTTTATGACACCCGACTCCATTTCCATCCCGGTAAACTTCGATCTCGATGGAAGGGACCTTTTCTTGTCCGGTGTGTGTACCCGCAAGGCGCTATGGATTTGGAGAATCCGAAGGACGGTTCGTTTTTCAAAGTAAACGGACACAGACTAAAATCGTACCTTATCGCAGAACCATCAGAGGAGCTCCTGATCTTGCAGGAGCCGGTTTACCCTGCATAATCTTCCTCTGTTTACCACCAAACTTCGAGCCAAAAACAGTGGAAACACTGTTTCAAATAAGTTTGGGGGTATGTATTTTTGGTATATATATGTGGATATTCTTGTCTGGTGCATATCCATTTTTATTTTTGACGAGCAATCTTGTCTGGTGATGCTCAGTCTTTTTTCATAGATAAAAAAAGGAGGGAGAACCGCCACTTTTTAACCTCAATCTATTTTTACCCTCTTGATGTACATTGACAGTGAGGGCATTGTCCAGTTTAAGTTTGGGGGTACGCTAGGTATGCTTTCTCCCTTCGCATTCATTTGTATATTCTGCATTTTCATACATATTTTAAAAAAACCCATAAAAATCGAAAAAAATTTGCAAAAATATAAAAACTTTGTCGTCAAGTTAGTTAGTGGAAGAACTTAGATTCAACATTTCGATGGTTTTTTTGTTTAATAAGAAAGGAACAACTAGATCCTATTATTAGATTTTGAACTGAAAGATAACCCTCCTTTGTAGTTAACTATAGCTAATATACGTCTTTATATCACACTACACGTGTCATGAGTTTTGAAAATTAGATGACAAGTCTAATATGTCTGAAACTTTAAAACCGATAAACTAATTTTTGAGGATCAAATATGTTTGTTCCAAAGTAAGTAATACCAAGAATAATTTTGAAAGTAAAGTGGATATGAAGGGATATTATAGATATCATAATAGGAACTAATTCTTAAGATTAATCCATCTGGAACTTGATTGGAGTGATTACACACCTGACCCACTAAACACGTCTTTTATCCTAAAAATAATTGAACAAACCAGTTATGTCTCCGTTCGCATTAAATCGTTATGATTTTCACGCTAAAATTGTTCTTTTGTTTTAGGGCCTAGGTAACTTGAATAATTAAGTCCGCCGGTGTGTCTCTATACCTAATGCCCTAAAACCAACTAGTTTTGGTGCATTGGCCCAAAGCTCGCTAAGAAATCTAGAAAGTCCAAATTAAAACAAAGTCAAGCAAGTGTTCTCTCCGAGTTAAAATTCTTAACGGTTCTTTGTGTAAGAATAATCTTGACAAAAGACAAGTTTTTTATAAAAATATTTTAAACGGAGATATGAAGGTTCTATCCTATGAAGAAAACTATTGCACGTTCATGAAGGTGTGTATGAAACGAAAACAAGTAAAAGGTGGAGTGAAAAATAAGACCTAGTTTCCTATTAAGAAAGATAGAAATTCTGAATTTGAAACCTAACTGGAAAGGTAAGACACTGGTACAGGTTAGTCTGTAGACCGGGGATCATCATAGAGTCTTGTGTGGTTTCCACTGTGCTTTGATTTCCCTCCTTACCATGACTCAAAGGAGGATTTTGGGATAAGTCCCGAGTCACATGGAGGCAATGAGCGATAGGAGGGGTTTTGTCTCTCCCGGTATTGGGGGTTGATGTTGCGCTATGGTCGATTGGCTATACTTGTAAGTCCTTGGCCCGGGCGGTTGACGAGAATTACTGGTAAATGTTATCAGTAGCTTCTCATACCGTTATAGGCCTTACATCGGAATGACTTATCAAGTTATTGGGGTCTGACGATTCCACCCCCAAACTCGATATGCGACATATCAGACGAAGAGACCGGACTGTACGGTAAGTGTTACTTATAGGCTTCATGGGTGTTTGGACAAGCTTTCTTGTTGATCTTATAATCGATCAATATCTAGGTAGCCGTTACGTCCAGCTAGTACCGCTGACGGCTTATGGTTGACTGATGTGATCATCACCTACTGCTGGCGTATTGATGAGTCTTTAGAGTCCCACACAGATGTTTTCTGGTTCAAGCCAAACGAAGTAGGGCACATATGTGATATGTGCAGGGGCCTGATTAAATACGAGTATGTGATACCGTATTCTAATCTGGCGGTTATTTGTTATCAGTTAGGATATATGTGATATAACCAGATTATCGAATCAGGTGTTGATTAGATAATGTGATATACAGATAAATGATATTAGTC
Organism: Agapanthus africanus; assembly: GCA_030015575.1. Lineage (NCBI taxonomy): Eukaryota > Viridiplantae > Streptophyta > Magnoliopsida > Asparagales > Amaryllidaceae > Agapanthus > Agapanthus africanus. Next base: position 461,624,462 of record CM057337.1, on the reverse strand, counting down.
AGTTATATGTGATATAACCTGATTATTAAATCAAGTGTTGATTCAATAATTTGATATATATTATATTTGATATAATTATATATTAACTAATATTATTAGATCACTAATTATTCTTCATAATATATATATTAATATATATATATATATTAATATATATATAATGAAGCATGGTTGAAATTCTATTTTGTGAAAATAGAATAATGATGTGGAAAATAAGAAGACATGGAGGGTAAGGTGTGGCATGGCTTTTATCATTATTATATTCATCTTGCTCTACTATTGAAGTATGGTGCTATTATAATATGGAGATATTATTTTCATGCTTCAATAATATTAGTGATGAAGCCATTTCTACACAAGACTTAGTATTTTTTCTACACTTGAGCTCACACTCTCTCTAGCTTCCATCTTCTTCACCTCACTTCTCCAAGCTCAAACCCCTCACATGTGTTGTGAAACTTTGAGCTTGTGAGATCACTAATGAGCAAACACAACCCCTACTTCACCATCCTACACTTGATTAGCAATCAAGTGTAGTGTGTTTCCTTCAATAAAGAGTTTAGTGAAGAGGTAGCTTGGATTGGGGGATTTCGGATGGATCATCTTCGGCACGAAGATCATCGGAGGAACCTTGTTCATTCTTCAAGTGGTTCCTAGTAGAGTCGCGTGGACTACTACCCGGAGCTTTAGAAGAGAAGGACACGGTCATCAAAGGTTGTAGCCATCTTTCCTTCTCTTAGTTTTATGATATCATCATAGTAAACCCTAATATTTTAGTTAAGATCTTGGTTAGTGTTCGTTAGCACTTGAAAAATTTTAAATTTCATGTGTGATGCCCGTTTAAACCCCGTCAAGGTGCTAGCGTACACTTTCATTTTCTTTTCTTTCTTTAATATAATTTGTAAAAGTGATGTAATATTATTTTTGCGGGGCATATCCGGGTTGAGGTTGTAGCCATCGTTGTATTATTTCTTTTACTGTTTTTTGTCACAACCCGAAGGTACGGAACATGACCGGCACTTAAATTACGAAGCGTCTAGAGGCGCAACGTAATCTAAGTAAGCTGAAGCCCAGAAATCTAAACCATTTAAAAGAAGAAGTGTAAGGAAACAAGTTAAAAAAAAACAACATCAAATTTCTCAAAAATTTCGGTGGAGTCTCCTTTGTAAAAACTGGCCCCAAACGGGTACAAATAAGAATATATACAAAAGCAATAATAAAGGCATCCCCAAAAGGGAGCTAGCTCTACGCCAAAAGGCGGAAACAACCACACAATATACTAAAATATACAACGCCGAAGGGCGAGGCTCAAAATTCAAAAATGGAAACCAAATCCACCAAAAACCTTAATAATACAAGCGCGACTCTAAAGTCGAAAGAATAAACAACTGGACATCTAAACATATCAAGTAATACAAGTCTGGTTGATGGAGCTTACTAGATACAAATGAAATAATAAAAGTACAACGGTGGTCCTGATACAAATGAACCAACCTACCAAGAAATTCACCCTGAATGAATGATGTACCAACAAGTTGCCAAGGAAACCTGTACATCGAAACCTGTAAGAAAATTTGGCACAATGGGGGTGAGTTGCCAACTCATGAGTAGAAGACGTCTGCGAGTAGAAATCGCATGAACGACGCTCTCCTAGGTCATAATAATATACTTAATATATCACTAGTTATCAAGTAGTGGCAGGGTAATAAAGTATGCGTAAGTGCAATGCTCAGTGCTCGTGTCAGTGCCTCAATTAGTAACATGTCATGTGTATGAGTATGCATGCTCCATGAATGTAAAACAATCAACCATGAAATATGGATATATATGTATAAGAAATCATTAAATTTTATCATAGTAAAATTTGTATGGTAATCTGAAACATCATCAATGAAATCCATGGAAATCCGTGTCAAGCATCGACACAAAACATGTAAATCTCAAGTCTCAATACCTCATAGTCTCAATACCTCGGGCTCCGTCAGTCCGGATTGGCCCATATCATCAAATCTCACGACAACGGTCGGTATCCTCAGGATATCCGCCGCGCTAGACATCACCGGTAGGTAGTCTTCCCCTGCCAGGCTCATCATCTACAACTCGATCTTCTTTCCCCGGGGTACCATACCGGGCACACCATGTACCCGAGACGGTTCATCCACTCCTCAAATCGGGTCTCGAAATCCAACAGAAAACATGAAATCTCATGGTGGACGACACATACATCACGAGAAAACCGCAACTTATATTTTTAAAAGAGAGGGAGAGAGAGAGAGAGAAGTTTTTATATATATTCTTGCGGTTTTCCCCAAAATCCAGAAATCTTAAAGAAATCCAAAATCCCAAAATCATGAGTAAGTAAATAATAAGTATCGGCATAAGCCCCACAATACTGCATGATAACAAGAAAATGTGAATGCATGAAGTGTCTAAGTAATAAATGCAATGTCTAGACTAGCACTTGAGAGTAATCAAAATATTATGTTGATCTAGCCTTTAGCTGATTCTATCAATAAAAAATAATATGTTCTAAAGTGTACGCGACATGGCAATTACCGATGATGAGGTGTGTGAGCCGGCAAATAAGTGTACGTGGAATATGTGCATCATCGGTAATGGTGCTGGTGTCATAACGGCAGAGTTTCATTTTAACTAAAGAAACATATGTATGAACATGCAACGTGATGATTACAATCTGAATATAAAGATGAATGTGTATTAACCACTCATTTGGAATATACATATCTAACTACAAAATATATGACTCGAGCCTAAACTGGTATCTATCTAACCTACTAAGGAACTAAACTAAAGAAACTAGTCGATACGAAATAAGAATCCACCTAAGGTCTGAGTCGATATCTCTAACAGTCGGCGATCCAGCCTCAATAGCGTCACGTACATAGTACGACTTCCTCGAGTCAATTGTGCGGATCAATCATCATATCTATGCCTCGTATGGTAAAATCCATCGTATGGCATCCCAAAATCGGGGTACGGGTCAACTATCACCTATATACATCATCATTCGTATAATATCATCATCATCAACTATTATCATGATCAAAGGTACTGTGCTATAATCGCATACATCCCAATATCATCAAACATATATCATTGTCTGTGTAAATATACATCGTCAAATGGTCCTCAGAAATATCATGTAACATATATCATATCGTGATTAAGTCGCATGTTACAATCCGGGTTCGATTTTAGAGTCTCATACATCTCAATATCATCATCGCCTATTATCGTTTATATATAATATCCATTTTCTCATTTCCTAACGATCCGCTAATGTCATAGTACATCTCATATCATACTCGATCGTATATCTTTAACTCACGGCATCACGCCTAATCATACTGACTCCTCCCCAGGTACCATATAACCTTCCCATATCACGTGTATATGTTATATATATATATATACCTATAGAAACCTACACACATTCATATATATATATATATATACATATACACCAAGTCAAATGTATATGTGCGCGCGTGTGTGTGTCTACCTGAAACCTACGAATCCCCTCTAAGGCATTCATCCTCTGGTTAAGTCTTTCTAAATCAGTCTAGTTCAACCTAAGGTCTTTAATAGGACCCTACTCGCCAAGAATCTAAGGTCACGTCCGACTTCCTAATGACAGTAAGTAATATCCATATTTTATGTTTACGGGGGTGCTAAACGCCATCCACCCGACTTCCCCCGTTAATATACATCTACTCACCTGGCCCTTGTCTGCCTAAGTCGATGCCGCCATCCTCTTCTTCATCGTCCGAAGTCCACGTGAGGGTTACCTATACGCAAACATATATGTACATCGTAAACTGAATCGCGGATAAACCAAAACGACGCACGAAACGCGCATAGGTTAAAACCTATGACCCGCTCATGCAAAATAACCAAATAGCCCTCGACATCAGCGTACAAACGCCGATTGTTCGAGAAAAACCCAAACATAAAAATCATAGTTCAAAAACTTACTAGTTATAATATATAATAGATTGCAACTTATCAAAAACTCAAAATAATTTAAATCAGTTTATCTCCGAAAACCTAGAAAGCGTCTATTAACCTTTTCACTTCAAAACTTGATGTTTAAACGAAACTAATGGCCATAATATTTACTAAATATCATAACTAAATCATACAAATCATTACTATATTTTTATCACACTTATTTGTATTAAAATGAAAATTCTAGTTTGAAATTTTAACCAATTTCAACACCTTTTAAGCAAAAATTCACAATTCCCCAACTAAACTTGATTTCGCATATTTCAAATTGTTAAACCACTCAAGGAAACCTTAATGATGTGCTAAAGCCCTAACTAGATTTGATATCCCACATTTTAAATAAATTTCAAAAACCTAGTTTACAAATAGAGCATTTTTATGACAATTTTTAATGTAAAAGCTAGCAATTAGCAAATAGATTATGTTTCACATTCAATTAACATGTCAGTCTCCTCATTAACACCATAATCTAATTATAAAAACCCTAATTAGAATTTTGTCTCACCTATATATATCTTTTATAAAAACCTAGTTAGCCAAAAACCTAATTACAACAATTTAAACACAACAATTAACAAATTAGCAACAAATTTAAGTTTTCTATATCTTAACTTATTTAATTACACCATATAATCATGAACACATTGTGAAAATCCTAACTTGATTTTAGAAACCCTTTCTTAAATTTTAAACTTGCAAATTTAAAACCATAATTAAACACCTATTTAGCTAATTTAAGGTAACTAACCCACAAATTAACTATAGGGTTAAAATTATACCTCCACAACATGAGATTAACCATGCAATCTTAGCCTTCCAAAGTGACCCTCTTGCTCCAAGATCCTTGCTAGATTGGGCAAAAGAATGTGTTAGTGTATATGCCCAAGAGGCCATTACTGTATCATACTAGTATGAATATTACTTGATGGAAGCTTGGGATATTCACAGTTGTATATACAATCTTGCTCGAAATGGTAGTATGCTACTTGGTTTGTCTCTGCTTTAATATATGCATGTGTTTCTTTTAGCATATCGCTTATATACATATTAGTAGAGCCCTTAGGATCTTTGCTTGATTACCAGCATTGTGTTGGCGCTTACACTCGTGGGGGCTGGGTAATCCATAAGCACATCCTTATACAGGTCCCTAATCGTTGGACTATCGAGACAGGGCATCGATACTCCGGAGTAGACTAGCGTATGCGCTTCTCATCCCAGCGTGGGAGACGGTCTGTCCCACAGCCGTCAGTACGTCGTACTTGAGATAGTATGTGGGTGCTCCTTAGGTTACGAGTACACTGGACAGGACTCGTCGGGAACTGTTGGTTGGTATTATACCTATCGTCATTTATCAGTTCCCAGGTGACATGAGTACAGCTTAGTCCGCTGACTTGACACTGTCACTTCGCCTCGAGTGTGTTCCCACTGTACTTTGATTACTACCTTACCACGGCTCAAAGGAGTCGTGCAAACAGGTAGTAGTTGGGTGCAGTCCCAGAGCGCTTGGAGGCAGTGACGGTTAGACACGATTCGTCTCTCCCGGTATTGGGGGTTGACATCGCGCTGTGTCTGGGAAAGCCATTACACGAGTAGTCCCTGGCCAGGGCAAGCGAGATATACTGGTAGGTTTCCAGTGTTATCTCAGGGTGTTCTGGGCTACACTCCTACACAACTTGTACCGCTATTAGGGGACTGACGTTCACCGCCCCCTAAGCCCGCCATGCGATGTATCAGACGAACAGACCGCACTGTACGGAGACTGTCACATACAGGCTCAGTAGGAGTTCAGATGAGTTCACCTCGTCAGTCTTCTTATCGGCATCTACCTGGGGACCGTTACGTACAGCTAGTGCCGCTTGCGGTCTGTGGTTAAACCCACTGCCAGCGTACTGTCGAGTCTTTAGAGTCCCACACAGAGAGCTATTCGCCTTTAGGCAAAATGAGTAGAGGTCGCATGGTTTTGCGACAGGGTTCGTTCACATCCGCGCACTTGTGCACGTTTGCTGTCCGGACAGCTTATACTAGCGGGCTTTGGTTTAAGCCAGATCCTAGTATATGATTTGGGATTGGTTTTATCTCTTTGTATTCATGTTCCTCGGATCATGAATACGGGTGCGTATGCACAGTTGATTGAGACAGAGGGAGAGGACTTTGATTAGGGTTAATGACCATTGCCATTTTATTAACCCTAATGCTTATGTGTGTATTATGATTAATTGATATTAGTTTAATATAATTGTGCATGGTTAGGGTTGTTGACCATTTGACATTCTTGACTTGTTGACCTAGGTTGACACTTTGACCATCATCATTTCATATAAAAGATGCTCTTTGATACTTGCAATTTGCATTAAAAATGAAATGATAATGATCATGTCTTGATTAAGCCATGAAAATTATCTTGCTAATTATCAATTTACATAATTCACCCATATATGAGAGAATGGTTCATTTTATTCTCTTATTCTATCATATGCTTTCTCTCTCCTCCTCTTCCTCTTTCTCAAGCTCTCCCCTCTCATGTGTTGAGAAACACTTGAGCTTGAGAAAAACCTCTTCTTGATAATCTCTACTCTCATCTAAGGTTCTAGGATTAGAACCTCTAGCACTTTAGTTACTTCTAGTTTGAAGTTGAAGCCAAAGGTTGAGGCTCTCGGGTGGATCCTTCTTCGACGAGAGAAGACGATAAGGAGATCACTTCCGTTCACTACAAGGAGCAAGGAGAGAAGGACATAAAGCCCTAGGTATAACCATTCTTCCATGTAGCTAACTTCTAGTTAGCTTTAGTTAGTTTTTGTTTAGTAAAGATCCCGTCTTTGTCTAGTCCATGTTGCCTAGAGTAGAAAAAATCCAATTTTATACCGTTTCCGCCTTCCCGCAAGCACCGGTGTGGGCAACGTGGACTTACCATGGTATCAGAGCCTAACTAAACATAAACTAGCTAGGTAGTAAAGTGTATGGAAGTTTGATCGGAAAAAAAATCGCAAAACCTAAACATCAAAACCATAAGTTTCTGTTGAAATTTTTTCTACTCTTAAAATAAAAAATCATACGTCAAAAATCATCTCAGGGTTTTGTTAAGAAACTCACCAAACCCGGTCCAGTGAATCGTTCAAAGCGCCGCGGTTCCGCGGCAATAGCAAGCTATTGCCGCGCAACCGCGGCCGAGTTGACTCGGTTCTGGATCGAGTTTGGTGCAGTGTTCTTCTGACATGGTTTTGAGATTTTTAAGATGGTTTATTTGTGCCCAGGTTTTCCAGAAAAGAAATTTGTTTTTGGGGGCCTATAAATCCGTATTTTTGATCGAACTTCACTACACTTTGACTAATGGGTTATATCTGTGATGTTTATATGTATTGAACGTCCGCTAATCGCTATATGTCAATTAGTGGGGGTTATACATATCTGTGATCTGTGTTTGTTGATGGTATGTGTATATGAATGCGTTGGATTGTCGCGGGTGAATAGCCGGGGTGGATGTGAGATGAGTGTTTCTTTTTCTTTCATACATGTAATATGTAAATTGATGTATTATTATTTGTTTGGCCGCACAACCGGGTCGGGGTTGTAGCCGTCATTGTATAATTCTTTTTACTGTTTTGCTCCTAGGATAGACCCATGGAGGGGGTGCACAAACTACCGGGTATCTCGAAGTGCCGATTGGCCTACTCACGGTGTTGAGGGAGGTTGCTTCGCTTCGGGTACTTGGCGGGTAGTTTGCCGCACCCGTAGGGGTCTTGGGTGGGGTATTGGCTATTCACCGCGACCGTGTAATCCGCTTTTCATTGCAGGCTCGAACGGATTGCGGATTCCTGGTATATCCAATGTATTCATCTGTGATCTGTAATGTCTATCATTGCTATATATCTATATACTATAACTATTTAGGCGTTGCTTATGTTTTACAGCCGCGCTAGCCCAGCCCCCGCTCTGTCGTTAGTTAAGTAACCTAACGGGTAATGACGGGGCCCCGTGGCGAATGCGAATGGCATAAGCGTACGTCCTATTTTGGTTGTTTTCTGCAATGGTAGGATTAAATGATGGGACGCATTAAAAGAACTAATGCAAGAAAATAAACCAAGTAAAAGTCGATTGGAACACTTTGAAAACCACTCGGTTCTTTTCAAAACTAAACTTTTAAACGCGGAGCTTGAATCACTCCTTTAAAAAGATATCTCGTTCCATCGATTATATCAAGTTCACCACGTTCACGGTTTCGTCAAAACCATTCGTAGCCCTCCGTCATTCCACATGATTGGTCAAAAAGTATTCAAGCTTTGTATTTTGGCCAAAGTCAAGGCATAGTGATTGGTAGCTATTGGGTATTCATGTGCAACATAGATAGATGCGTTGGTTTGGCACAGTCGTTCTGCCATTTTGGCCAAAGTCAAGGGTAGGTACGGGTGGGTCCAAATTAACCAGGAGAATGATGGGTAGAACTTGACATGTGACTTATGATATTTTGGCCAAAGTCAAGATCATAAGAGCATGGGGCAAAAATCCACATCGGGAGTTTCATAAGTACTGAAACTTGCTAGCGCTGCATACCATTTTGAGTGTGATGATTCTGGTAGGATTCCTTCGGTTTTATCACGCAATGATATTTGGATCCCGATCCTACTGTGAGTATATGCTACTCCTCGGGAAAACTCTCACTTAACGATCAATGCTATAAACCTAGTAGGTGTCTAGAAAGGTATTAGCGGGGCTACGCCCACAGGGAAAAGAGGTTACTTAATTAAGGAACTTCGCGAAAGCGTTGGAAAACCTCCCTCGAAGTACCGACACTGGCCTGGCTGAACGGTTAAGCAAGTATTGTACGGTGAGATTGATCCCGACTAATTCTTTCTTTATGGTTTGAGAAGGGATTCGAGAGACAGTAGGAGCCATCCTGTTTAGACAAACTAAAAACCACTCTAAACTTGAAAGAGCATCATGCTAAAGTGTTTCTTTTCTCTCTCCTAATTGCAGCGACCATTCAAGATGACCGGACTTAAGTTATTACTAGATAAAAACATACTGACAGGGCCAAACTACAAAGATTGGCTCAGGAATGTCAAGATGGCAATCACTTACGACAAGTTGGGGTATCTCCTTACCACCAAAGCTCCCCCTGTCCCAGGTCCCAAAACCAGTGTCGCGGATAGGGAAATCCGTAAGACCTGGGAAATAGATTGCGCGAAGGCCAAATGCCTCGTACTTTCCTCGATGGACAACGAATATCAGAGGAGGCACGAGAATATGGACCCAGAGTCCATATTTCTTTATACAAAAGAACTGTATGGAGAGCAGTCTCGTATCGCCAGATACGAAGTGTCGAAGAAGTTGTTTTCGGCAAGGTTGGCCGTCGGATCATCGGTAGCGGAACACGTGCTTAAGATGATTGGCTACATAGAGGAGCTCGCGGAACTTGGGACCACGTTGGAGAATGAGCTCTATACGGACTTGATTCTCCAGTCCCTTCCTTCCACTTACGCCCAGTTCATCCTGAACTTCAACTTACAGGAAAAGGAAGTTGAACTTTCAGAGCTCCTCAACATGCTGAGGAGTGCAGAGGGCACCCTACAGAAAGGTAGGGAGACATCCACTTTGTTTGTAGGAGGATCTTCCTCTTCTAGGTCCAGGGCGAAAGCCAAGGGCAAGAAGAAGAAAGCTCCCGCCAAACCAAGAGGCGGTGTCAGTAAAGTGGATACGAAGGGAAAAGGAAAAGCAAAAGCAACAAAGGTAGCGGGGAAGCTTGTGGGGAAAGAAGAGTGCTTTTACTGCCACAAAAGTGGACACTGGAAACAGGATTGCAAGGCTTGGAAGGCCAGAACCCAGGATCTGAAGCAAGTTACAGCTTCAGCTTCAGGTGTGTATGTTATTGAAAACTGTCTATCAATAAACTCTACATCCTGGGTATTGGATACCGGATCAGGATCTCATATCTGTAATTCTTTGCAGGCGTTGAGAAAGCGTAGAGTTTTGAAGGCAGGTGACATGACCCTCAGAGTTGCAAACGGAGCTAGCATGGATGCTGAGGCCGTGGGGGACTATCACCTGGGATTGTTAGATGGACACTTTTTGGTTTTGCGTAGTTGTTATTTTGTACCAAATGCAACCTGTAATATCATTTCTGTATCTTTATTATCTAAAGAAGGTTATGAATTTGCATTTGTAAGTAATTTAGTGAACATTCACCTTAATCAAGTTTTGATTGGGTCACGTACATTAAACAACGATATATACGTATTGAACCAACTACAGATTTTCAATGTCCAGAATACACACAAAAGAAAGTCTCCAGAAATCAATAAAACTTTCTTATGGCATTGTAGACTGGGTCACATCAATGAGAGAAGGTTGACTAAGTTACATACAGAAGGATATTTGGATTCGTTCGAATATCAATCGTATGCAACTTGTCAATCCTGTCTCAAAGGAAAGATGACAAAGACTCCGTTCACTGGACACGGAGTAAGAGCAAGCGAGCTCTTGGGACTCGTACACAGCGACGTGTGCGGTCCAATGTCTACGCATCCACGAAGCGGCTATTCTTACTTCATTACTTTTACGGATGACTTTTCAAGGTGCGGTTATGTCTTCTTAATGAAACATAAATCCGAGGCTTTTGAAAAATTCCAGGAATATAAGAATGAAGTAGAAAAACAAACAGGCAAAAGTATCAAGGCACTGAGATCTGATCGAGGTGGTGAATACTTGAGTGCCGAGTTCCTGGGTTACTTAAAAGAGAATGGAATTCTCTCTCAGCTTACTCCTCCATACACTCCGCAACATAACGGTGTATCGAAGAGACGGAACCGAACCCTATTGGATATGGTACAGTCCATGATGAGTAACGCTGAGTTGCCGCGATCGTTCTGGGGATATGCGCTAGAATCAGCTGCATACCTTTTGAACCGAGTTTCAACTAAGACTGTGCCTACTACACCATATCAGATGTGGTGTGGGAAAAGACCCTATCTTAATCACATTAAGACATGGGGATGTCCAGCTTTTGTAAAAAAGCAGCATGCGGACAAGCTCGAGACATGCTCAGTACAGTGCAAGTTTGTGGGATATCCAAAGAACTCCAAGGGATATTTCTTCTATTGCGAAGAGGAACAAAAGGTTTTTGTTTCTCGCCATGCCCACTTTCTAGAACACCAGTTCATAGAAAAAGAAATAAGTGGGAGCGCAATAGAACTGGAAGAAATTCTAGAACCACGAGCTATTACTGAAAGCTTGGTAGAACCAGAGGGTTCGAAAGATCAGGACATTCCCACGCCACTCCGCAGGAGTACTGGCAGTCTCATCCGCCCGAGAGATACTACGGTTTTCTCATAGACGGGGATAGAGAGGATTGCATCATAGATTGTGATGAGCCTACTAGCTTCCAGCAAGCCATTCAGAGCGTCGACTCGGTAAAATGGCTGGATGCAATGCGGACCGAAATGGAGTCCATATACACCAACAAAGTATGGACGTTGGCCATTGCTCCAGATGGGGTAAAACCCGTAGGATGCAAGTGGATCTTCAAAAGGAAGATTGGTGTAGATGGACAGGTTGAGACTTATAAAGCCAGACTGGTTGCAAAGGGTTTTCGTCAGCGACCTGGTTTGGACTATGACGAAACTTTTTCTCCAGTAGCTATGCTGAAATCCATTCGGATCCTTCTTGCCATTGCTGCCTTCCACGGTTATGAGATTTGGCAGATGGATGTAAAAACCGCTTTTCTAAATGGACATTTAGAGGAGTGTGTCTATATGGACCAGCCAGAGGGTTTCATTCAGAGTGGGAGCAGCGGAAAGGTGTGCAAGTTGCTTAAGTCCATTTATGGACTAAAGCAGGCATCGCGGAGTTGGAACATCTGTTTTGATGAAACGGTCAAGGAATTTGGCTTTATCAAAAATCCAGATGAACCATGCATCTATTGTAGATTTGTAGCGAGAACTGTAGTATTCCTCGTTTTATACGTGGATGACATTCTCTTAATAGGAAATGACATTCCTATGCTACAATCTGTCAAGGGGTTCTTGTCACACAGGTTCTCCATGAAAGACCTGGGTGATGCCTCATACATTATGGGGATCCGGATCTACCGTGACAGATCCAAGAGGATTTTAGGACTTTCACAGTCCAGGTACATCGACACCATACTGAAAAGATTCAGTATGGAAGATTCCAAGCACGGTAATCAGCCGGCTTGTCACGGGATCACCCTCTCCAAAGAGATGTCTCCCAAGACTGATTTGGAGAGGGATCGCATGTCTATTATACCCTACGCTTCTGCGGTAGGCTCTATAATATATGCGATATTGTGTACCAGACCAGATGTGGCTTATGCACTGAGTGTGGTAATCAGGTATCAGTCAAACCCTGGGGAGAAACATTGGATAGCAGTAAAGAACATTCTCAAGTACCTGAGAAGGACTAAGGAGATGTTCTTGGTGTATGGCGGAAAAGACCTCCAGATTGAGGCCTTTGTTGACTCCAGCTTCCAGAGTGACAAGGATGATTCCAAGTCCATGTCGGGTTTTGTCTTTACCCTCAATGGAGGGGCGGTGTGTTGGAAGAGCTCCAAACAGGAAACCATTGCTGACTCGACTATGGAAGCGGAATACATCGCTGCATCTGATGCCGCAAAAGAAGCTGTCTGGATGAGGAAGTTCTTGAAAGAACTTCAGGTGGTTCCATCCATTGTTGATCCAATACCTCTGTATTGCGTCAACAACGGGGCTATAGCTTTAGCGAAGGAACCCAGGTCCCATCAGAAATCCAGACACATCTTGAGGCGGTATCACCTGATCAGGGAGATCGTGGATCGCCAAGAGATTGAGGTTCGGAGGGTTGCTTCAGAAGATAACACTGCAGATCCATTCACGAAGGCCTTACCCCAGACTCAGTTCGAGCGGCTGATCGAGATGATAGGTCTTCGATACGCCAGTACATGGCCTTAGTGCAAGTGAGAGATTGTTAGTGTATATGCCCTAGAGGCCATTACTGTATCATACTAGTATGTATATTACTAGATGGAAGCTTAGGATATTCACAGTTGTATATACAATCTTGCTCGAAATGGTAGTATGCTACTTGGTTTGTCTCTGCTTTAATATGTGCATGTGTTTCTTTTAGCATATCGCTTATATACATATTAGTAGAGCCCTTAGGATCTTTGCATGATTACCAGCGTTGTGATAGCGCTCACACTCGTGGGGGCTGGGTAATCCATAAGCACATCCTTATACAGGTCCCTAGTCGTTAGACTGTCGAGACAGGGCATCGATCCTCTGGAGTAGACTAGCGTATGCGCTTCTCATCCCAGCGTGGGAGACGGTCTGTCCCACAGCCGTCAGTACGTCGTACTTGAGATAGTATGCGGGTGCTCGTTAGGTTACGAGTACACTGGACAGGACTCGTCGGGAACTGTTGGTTGGTATTATACCTATTGTCAGTTATCAGTTCCCAGGTGACATGAGTACAGCTTAGTCCGCTGACTTGACACTGTCACTTCGCCTCGAGTGTGTTCCCACTGTACTTTGATTACTACCCTACCACGGCTCAAAAGAGTCGTGCAAACAGGTAGTAGTTGGGTGCAGTCCTGAAGCACTTGGAGGCAGTGACGGTTAGACAGGATTCGTCTCTCCCGGTATTGGGGGTTGACATCGCACTGTGTCTAGGAGAGCCATTACACGAGTAGTCCCTGGCCAGGGCAAGCGAGATATACTGGTTGGTTTCCAGTGTTATCTCAGGGTGTTCTGGGCTACACTCCGACACGACTTGTACCGCTATTAGGGGACTGACGTTCACCGCCCCCTAGGCCCGCCATGCTATGTATCAGACAAACAGACCGGACTGTACGGAGACTGTCACATACAGGCTCAGTAGGAGTTCAGATGGGTTCACCTCGTCAGTCTTCTTATCGGCATCTACCTGGGGACCGTTACGTACAGCTAGTGCTGCTTGCGGTCTGTGGTTAAACCCACTGCGAGCGTAGTGTCGAGTCTTTAAAGTCCCACATAGAGAGCTATTCGCCTTTAGGCAAAATGAGTAGAGGTCGCATTGTTTTGCGACAGGGTTCGTTCACATCCGCGCACTTGTGCACGTTGCTGTCCGGACAGCTTATACTAGCGGGCTTTGGTTTAAGCCAGATCCTAGTATATGATTTGGGATTGGTTTTATCTCTTTGTATTCGTGTTCCTCGGATCACGAATACGGGTGCGTATGCACAGTTGATTGAGACAGAGGGAGAGGACTTTGATTAGGGTTAATAACCATTGTCATTTTATTAACCCTAATACTTATACGTGTATTATGATTAATTGATATTAGTTTAATATAATTGTGCATGGTTAGGGTTGTTGACCATTTGACATTCTTGACTTGTTGACCTAGGTTGACACTTTGACCATCATCATTTCATATAAAAGATGCTCTTTGATCCTTGCAATTTGCATTAAAAATGAAATGATAATAGTCATGTCTTGATTAAGCCATGGCAATTATCTTGCTAATTATCAATTTACATAATTCACCCATATATGAGAGAATGGTTCATTTTATTCTCTCATTCTATCATATGCTTTCTCTCTCCTCCTCTTCCTCTCTCTCAAGCTCTCCCCTCTCATGTGTTGAGAAACACTTGAGCTTGAGAAAAACCTCTTCTTGATAATCTCTACTCTCATCTAAGGTTCTAGGATTAGCACTTCTAGCACTTTAGTTACTTCTAGCTTGAAGTTGAAGCCAAAGGTTGAGGCTCTCGGGTGGATCCTTCTTCGACGAGAGAAGACGACAAGGAGATCACTTCCGTTCACTACAAGGAGCAAGGAGAGAAGGACATAAAGCCCTAAGTATAGCCATTCTTCCATGTAGCTAATTTCTAGTTAGCTTTAGTTAGTTTTTGTTTAGTAAAGATCCCGTCTTTGTCTAGTCCATGTTGCCTAGAGTAGAAAAAATTTGATTTTTATACCGTTTCCGCCTTCCCGCAAGCACCGGGGTGGGCAACGTGGACTTACAGAATGATGGGTATAGGTTAAGCTAGGAATTTGTGATGTTTTTTGTGGATTTTTCATGAACTTTGATGGATTTTTAATGCAATAATGATGTGGGAAAAATTGGGGGCTGCCCATGGAGGAGGCCGGCCATGGAGAGAGGAATGAGAGGAGAGTGAGAAAAGTATGTATAAAAGTGTAGAAGGGTTCTCAAAATATTACCTCATTTAAGTTTTTTCATGAATTAATAAAATTTATTTATTTTCCTAACTCAATTTGACCTAGAAAGGTCTAGAAATTTGAAGACAATTCAAGAAGAGGAAAATATGCTACAAACTAAATTCTAGTATATCATGGCTCACTTTTGAAAAATAAACCCATTGCAATTTATAATTTGCACCTATTTAATGTATAATTAAAAGATTATGTTAATATTAAAAATAATTAATTTAGGAAAAATATTTAATTAAACCAACAATTTATAAGTGACTAAATAAATACCAAATACTAGCAATTATATAGTTAAAACAGGCGTATTTAAATCTATATTGAAAAATAATTATAGTTAAGTTTTACGGAAATACGGTTTATTTTACCGATTATCAGAAAATTCACCTAAAGGATTTTGTTTAATTAATTATTTATTTATTTATTTTTAAAACGTTACATTTTTGCTCCTGGGTTAGACCCAAGGTAGGGTGCACGAACTACCGGGTTCTTGAAGTGCCGAGTGGTCTACTCATTTTAGTGAGGGAGGTTGCTTCATTTCGGGAATTTGGAGGATAGTTTGCCGCACTCGTAGGGGTCTAGGATGGGGTTTGGCTATTCATCATGACCGTGGAATCCATCTTTATTTATAGGTTTAAATGAAAAGCGGAATTCCTAGTATATCCAATATATTCATCTGTGATCTCGAATGCCTATTATTGCGTGAGACGAACGGATATATATATATATATACATATATATATATATATATGA
Organism: Agapanthus africanus; assembly: GCA_030015575.1. Taxonomy (NCBI): domain Eukaryota; kingdom Viridiplantae; phylum Streptophyta; class Magnoliopsida; order Asparagales; family Amaryllidaceae; genus Agapanthus; species Agapanthus africanus. The sequence goes on along the minus strand of CM057337.1, from coordinate 461,608,482 downwards.
TATATAGTAGGCGTTTCTTTTGTTTTGCACCCATGCTAGTCCAGCCCCCGCTCTGCCGGTAGTTAAGTAACCTAACGGTGCATGACGGGGCCCCATGGCGAATGCGGTTGGCATAAACGTACGTTGTATTTTTGTTTCTTTTTTTGCAATGATAGGATTTAATGATGGGACCGAATTAACATTGATTAATGCAAGCAAAACAAACCAAATCTTAATCATTGGAACAGTTTCAAAACCACTCGGTTTTCTTCAAAGAGCAAACTTTTAAATGCGGAGCCTAAACAACTCCTTTTAAAAAGCAATCGTGGTTCCTTCGACTATATCAAGTTCATTACGGTCACGGTTTTGCCAAATCCATTCGCAGCCCTCAGTTATTTCAGATGGGTATTCAGTAGTATTCAAGCTATTTATTTTGACCTTCGCCAAGGCATAGTGATTGGTAGTAGCCGGGTATTCATCTGTTGCATAAATAGATGCTTTGGTTTGGGACAGTCATACTACTATGTTGGCCTTCGTCAAGGGTATGTACGGATGGGTTCAAATTAACCTGGACAATGACGGGTAGAACTTGACTTGTGAATTATGATATGGTGGCCTTCGTCAAGGTCATAAGAGCTTAGGACAAAAATCAAAATCGGGAGTTTCTAAGGAAATTGAAACTTGCTAGTGTTGCATACCATTTAGAGCATGATGATTTTGGTAGGATTCCTTCAAGGTTGACACACAATGATATTTGGATCCCGATCCTACTGTGATTATCCGCTACTCCTCGGGAGATTTTTTCACTAAACGATCAATGCTATAAACCAAGTAGGTGTCTAGAACTGTCTTAGCGGGGCTACGCCTCTAAGGAAAAGAGCTTATGTAATTAAGGAACTTTGCAAAAGCGTTGGAAAAGCTCTCTCGAAGTACCGACACTAGCTTGGCCAAAAGTTTAAGCAAGAATTGTAAGAGTGAGATTAATCCTGACTAATTCTTCTTTTATGGTTTGAGGAAGAATTTGAGAAACAGTGGGAGCCATCCTATTTAGATAAACTAATAACCAATCTAAATTTGCAAGAGCATCATGCCGCTCTCTCCTAATTGCAGCGACCATAATGACCGGACTTAGGTTACTGCTAGATAATAATAAATTGACTGGACCAAACAATAATGATTGGCTAAGGAATGCCCAGATAGCACTTACCTATGACAAAATGGACTACCTCCTTACTACCAAAGCCCCCTCCGTCCCAGGTCCAGATTCCACCGTCGCGGATATTGATATCCGTCAGACATGGGAAAAGGATTGTGCGAGAGCCAAGTGCCTCGTGTTAACCTCAATGGATAGTGAACACCAGAGACAACACGAGAAGATGGACTTATCTTCCATCTTCCTCCATACCAAAATTTTATATGGAGAGCAATCTCATGTCGCAAGATATGAGACCTCGAAGATATTGTTTCAAGCGAGGTTGGCTGTCGGGTATCTGTAGGGGACCACATCCTTACGATTATTAGCTATATTGAACAGCTCACGGACCATGGGACCACATTGGAGAACAAGTTATATATTGACTTGATTCTATAGTCCCTCCCTTCCACCTGTACCAAGTTTATCTTGAATTACAAAATTCAAGGGAAGGATATTTCACTTCCAGAACTCCTTAACATATTGAGGAGCTCAGAGGGCACCCTGCAGGAATCCAGGAAAAAACCCGCTATGCTCATTAGAGAATCTTCCTCTTCTAGATCCAAGGCGATCGCCAAGGGAGAGAAGAAGAAGGCCTCCATCAAGAAGATAGGCGGTGTCTGTAGGGTAGAGGGAAATGACAGGGCAAAAGTTTCAGGGCTAATAGTAGGGAAAGTGGAATGTTTCTATTGTCACGGGAAAGAGCATTGTCAGAAGGACTGCAGGGCTTGGAATGCTAGAAACCAGGATTCGAAGCATGTTGTGGCTTCGACTTCAGATGTTTTTATGATTGAAAATTGTCTGTCAATTAACTCTTCTTCCTGGATACTAAATCAGGATCTCATACATGTAATACATTACAGGCTTAGAGAAACCGTAGAGTTATCAAGGCAGGTAATATGACTCTCAAGGTTGTTAACGGAATGAGCATGGATGCTGTATCCGTAGGGGAATATCATCTAAAATTGACAAGTGGGTAGATTTTGATTATACGTAACTATTTGTGTGTACCTAGTCTGACTTGTAATATCATCTCTGTATCTTTACTTTCTAAAGAAGGTTATGATTTTATATTTATAAGCGATGTTGTAAACATCCACCTATATCAAGTTTTGATTGGGTCAGGTACACTAGATAACGGTATATACGTATTAAATCAGGCTCAGGTTTTCAACGTCCAGAACACACTTAAAAGAATGTCTCCGGAATTAAATCAGGCTTTCTTACTGAATTGTAGACTGGTCACATCAATGAAAAATGATTGACGAAGTTACATAAAGAGGGATATTTGGATCCGTTCGAATATCAGTCCTATACAACTTGTCAATCATGTCTCAAAGGAAAGATGACAAAGAATCCATTCACTGGGCATGGAGAAAGTGCGAGCGAGCTCTTGGTACACATACACAGCGACGTGTGTGGTCCAATGTCTACACATGCAAGAAGTGGTTATTCCTATTTTATTACTTTTACGGTTGATTTCTCAAGGTATGGACATGAATTCTTGATGAAACATAAATCCGAGACCTTTGATAAATTCCGGGGATATAAGAATGAAATGGAAAAACAAACCGGCAAAAGTATCAAAACACTTAGATCTGATCAAAGTGGTGAATACTTAAGTGCCAAGTTCCTGGATTACATAAAAGAGAATTGAATTCTCTCTCAGCTTACTCCTCCATACACACCTCAACACAATGGTTTATCGGAAAGGCGGAACAGAACACTATTGGATATGGTACATTCCATGATGAGTAACGCTGAGTTGCCATAATCCTTCTAGGGCTATGCACTAGAATTAGCTGCATATCTTTTGAACAAGGTTCCTACCAAGACTATGCCTAGCACACCATATCAGATGTGGAGTGGGAAAGAACCCAATCTTAAGTATCTTAAGATATGTGGATGTCCAGCATTTGTAAAAAGGCAGCATGTAGACAAGCTCGAGGCACGCTCGGTAATGTGTAAGTTTGTGGGATACCCAAAGAACTCCAGGGGGTATCTTTTCTCTTACGAAGAGGAATAAAAGGTTTTTGTTTCTCGGCATGCCCACTTTTTGGAAACTCAATTTTTAAAAAAGAGATAAGTGGGAGAACAATAGAACTAGAAGAAATTCTAGAACTACAGGCTATTACTGAAAGTATGGTGGAACCAGAAGTTTCAAAAGAACCGGACATCCCCGCAACACTCCGCAGGACTAGTATGTAGTCTCATCCGCCCAAGAGATACTATGGTTTTCTCATAGACGGGGATAGAGTGGATTGCATCATTGACGATGATTAGCCAACTAGCTTCCAGCAAGCCATTCAGAGCAGAGACTCGGTAAAATGGTTGGATGCAATGCGGACCGAAATGGGATCCATGAACACCAACAATGTATGGACTTTGGACATTGCTCCTGAAGGGGTAATACCCGTAAGCTGCAAATGGATCTTCAGAAAGAAAATTGGTGTAGATGGATAGGTTGAAACCTATAAGGCTAGACTTGTTGCAAAACATTTTCGTCAAAGACCTGGTTTGGACTATGAACAAACCTTTTCTCCAGTGGCCATGCTCAAATCCAATCGGATCCTTCTTGCCATTGCTACCTTCCAGGATTATGAAATCTGGCAGATGGATGTAAAGCCCGCTTTTCTGAATGGAAATTTGGAAGCGTGAGTCTATATGGATCAGCCGGAGGGTTTCATAGAGAGTAGGAGCAGCAGAAGAGTGTGCAAGTTTCTTAAATCCATTTATGGATTAAAGCAGGCATCGCAGAGTTGGAACATCGGTTTTGGTGAGACGGTCAAGGAATTTGACTTTATCAAAAATCCAGATGAACAATGTATCTATAGTAAGATTGTAGCGAGAAGTGTGGTGTTCCTCATCTTGTACGTGGATGACATTCTCTTGATAAGAAATGGCGTTCCTATGCTATAATCAGTCAAAGGATTCTATTGTTGGCTATAGTGCCCTCAAGTCAATTATTGTAATCGTAGGCACGCGATTAGATGATTGAGGGAGGACCAATACGAGCAGAATAGTCTTACTCAAAATGATAGTATGCTATCTGGTTTGTCTTTATCATCATGTACATGCTTTAGGTGGCATTATAGTTCACTATTACATGTTGACAGAGCCCATAGTATTCTTGCTTGACTACCAGCATGTCACGACCCGAAGGTACAGAACGTGACTGACACTTAAATTACGTAATGTCTAAAGCCTTAACGCAATCTAAGTAAGCCAAAGCCCAGAAATCTAAACCATTTAAAGAAATAGAGTGAAGGAAAACCTTAACTTAAAAGATGATTTTTATTTTAAAATAAGAGTCACCTTAGAACATTTAAATACATCAAATTTCCCGAAAATTTCGGCAGAGTCTCTATTGTAAATACTAGCCCCCTAACGGGTACAAACAAGAAAATACATATAAATGAATACAGGCATCCCAAGCGGGAGCTAGCTCTTCGCCAAAGGCAGAATCACAACCACATGCAATGAATATATCATAATAATGCGAAAAAGCATGAAAGTATAAAAGCATCATGTCGGCTCAAGTGAGCATCGACACCAAACCACAAATACAATTCTCACTAATCTCACCGTCTAGTCCAATATACAAGAGTAGATGGAGTCTACTAGATACAAATACAATATACGGTGGGAGCAAAAGAAAATCCTCCAAGACCCACCTACGACCAAGCTGCTAGCCGGAGCAATCGAGCGGAAAAGAAGGTACACCCGCCGCTACTGTGCTGACGGGTCAGACCTGCAAGATACTGTGGCATAACAAGGGTGAGTTGCCAACTCGTGAGTAGTAAGCAACATCTAATAAGGCTATCGTAAGCATGCACGCAAATGCGTCACACCCTACATATACTGATATGATACAATGCACTAGCATGAATGCTACATGAATGCATAATCAATACCCGAAAACTGAACATATCTGGTATGAGAAAATCTTTATTTTTATCTTAGAAAAGCTCCTGCGAAAAAACTAAAGTAATATCAATGAAATCCATAGAAATCCGTGTCAAGCATCGACACAAAATCAGAATATCTTAATGTATCAATATCTCAATGACTCGATGTCTCAATATCTCAATGTCTCAATGTCTCAATATCTCAATATCTCAATGTCTAGGGCTCCGTCAGTCCGGATCGACCCATATCATCAAATCTCATGACCACGTCGGTATCCTCCGGATATCCGCCGCGTTAGACATCACCGGTAGATAGTACTCCCCTGCCGGGCTCATCGTCATCCCCACGAAATCTCTATCTCATCCCCGGGTACTATACCGGGCCCACCATGTACCTGAAACGGTTCATCTTCCTCCTTGAATCGGGTCTCAAAAACCAAGAGCAATCATGAAAACTCATGGTGGACGATACATACATCATAAGAAAACCGCAACTTGCATTTTAAAATGATAATAAGTTTATAAAATCCTTGCGGTTTTCCCCAAAATCCAGAAATCTCATATATACTGAAATCCTCGAGAAGAATCACAATATATAAATATGCCGGTGATGATGGAAATTTATGATACGGTAGTATATACCATACGAAATACGGCCAGAAGCTATGCATGAATCATGATGCAATGAGGTATATATATATGACTAACGATCCTACGTATCTATTTAAAGAAATGAAATATACAAGTATAAATCCACAGATCATATATGATGCAAATGCACGATTACCGATTCTAATCCAGGTCTATAGTGTTCGTGACATAGCAATTACCAAAGGCGTGTGTGTTCGCATAAATAGTGCACGTGTGGCAGGAACCAATGGTAATGGTGCACGTGTCCTATGAGATGATATCACGTATATATATATATATATATATATATATATATATATTGATGCGATGTAATGAGATGGCTAACTAGAAAACTACGCATATAATGCAAATACTAGAAGTACAACTAAACCATCAGGCGCCTCGTGCTATCCAGATGATCCCCTCATAGATGTATACATCTATTCATCGGGATGCCTCGGCTAATCCGATCCGATCTCAGCTTCATCTTTCCGCGCCACGTCCGACACTTCTGTACCCGATCCTAGAATCGCAAACAAGTAATTAAAAGGATAAATATAAGAATAGTCATGGAACAAACGACACAAGTTAACTATAAGTCTACGGTAGCGCCCCGGTCGTCAGTCCGAGGCCAAAATGCGGAAACGAAAACTTTTTCAAAACTTGAAACCGGCGCTATCACAGACTTTAATCCCGGATTGAACCATTAACGCTAAACTAGCTATCTAGAGAAGGGTAGAAAAGGATATACTGATCGATCCGTGTTCTTCGGTCTTTGGCCACCATCCTAAGCTCCTCACGGCATCTATGATCTCCGGTCTTCTTGTCGGAAGGGCACCATATCAATGAGTCTTTTTACGGGCTCCCGCCTTTGAACTGAGACAACTCGGACATGAAGTTTGCGAGCCGACGTGTCCAAGATTGCTGTAGAATAAGTGTAGAATGCTTTGTCTCGAGGGTTAATCGAAGATGCCTATTTTGGAGGTGAAGGTGGAAATGAGCTTTTGGAAATGGAGCTTAGGAATTTTTCTTTGCAAAATCAAAATGAATCCATTTCTCACCAAGATTGGGGCTGCCAAATATAGGCTCGGCCATGGCTGAATAATTGAGGAGGAGGTGAGCAAAAAGCAAGAAAGAAATGGGTAATCATGATGGAAAAATGTCACACCAATATCCTTATCAATCCACTCACAATTAATGCATCAATAATGCACAAAAAATGAAGCCAAGCTCTCTAAAAAACTCAAGAGGCTTCAACAAAAATTCTGCAGCCCCAGCACCACAATAAACCCCCTCCATTACAAATATCATATTTGCAAATAAGCCCCTTTTCAGCAAAGGAATTTCAGCCAAGAATGGAAGAAAGAAAAATGGCCGAAACGGAATGCAAACCGGCAATTTCAAAAAGCGATCCCGTAATAAATTACAGGATAACCCCGCGACTGTATATACATACCCGCATTTGTATTCCGATCGAATACAAATGCAATGAGCCAAAATCTACACAGTATAATACTAAGATCCGGTTTAAACCAAAGCCCGCTATTATTATCCGCCCGAACCATGACACGTGCACAATGTTAGTGTATATGCCCTAGAGGCCATTACTGTATCATACTAGTTTGTATATTACTTGATGGAAGCTTGGGATATTCACAGTTGTATATACAATCTTGCTCGAAATGGTAGTATGCTACTTGGTTTGTCTCTGCTTTAATATGTGCATGTGTTTCTTTTAGCATATTGCTGATATACATATTAGTAGAGCCCTTAGGATCTTTGCTTGATTACCAGCGTGGTGATGGCGCTCACACTCGTGGGAGCTGGGTGATCTATAAGCACATCCTTATACAGGTCCCTAGTCGTTGGACTATCGAAACAGGGCATCGATACTCCGGAGTAGACTAGCGTATGCGCTTCTCATCCTAGCATGGGAGACGGTCTGTCCCACAGCCGTCAGTACGTCATACTTGAGATAGTATGCGGGTGCTCGTTAGGTTACGAGTACACTGGACAGGACTCGTCGGGGACTGTTGGTTGGTATTATACCTATCGTCGGTTATCAGTTCCCAGGTGACATGAGTACAGCTTAGTCCGCTGACTTGACACTGTCACTTCGCCTCGAGTGTGTTCCCACTGCACTTTGATTACTACCCTACCACGGCTCAAAGGAGTCATGCAAACAGGTAGTTTTTGGGTGCAGTCCCGAAGCACTTGGAGGCAGTGACAGTTAGACAGGATTCGTCTCTCCCGGTATTGGGGGTTGACATCGCGCTGTGTCTAGGAGAGCCATTACACGAGTAGTCCCTGGCCAGGGCAAGCGAGATAAACTGGTAGGTTTCCAGTGTTATCTCAGGGTGTTCTGGGCTACACTCCGACACGACTTGTACCGCTATTTAGGGACTGACGTTCACCGCCCCCTAGGCCCGCCATGCGATGTATCAGACGAACAGACCGGACTGTACGGAGACTGTCACATACAGGCTCAGTAGGAGTTCAGATGGGGTTCACCTCGTCAGTCTTCTTATCGACATCTACATAGGGATCGTTACGTACAGCTAGTGCCGCTTGCGGTCTGTGGTTAAACCCACTGCCAGCGTAGTGTCGAGTCTTTAGAGTCCCACACAGAGAGCTATTCGCCTTTAGGCAAAATGAGTAGAGGTCGCATGGTTTTGCGACAGGGTTCGTTCACATCTGCGCACTTGTGCACGTTTGCTGTCCGGACAGCTTATACTAGCGGTCTTTGGTTTAAGCCAAATCCTAGTGTAGATTTGGGATTGTTTTTTTTCTCTTTGTATTCGTGTTCCTCGGATCACGAATACGGGTGCGTATGCACAGTTGCTTGAGACAGAGGGAGAGGACTTTGATTAGGGTTAATGACTATTGTTATTTTATTAACCCTAATGCTTATGTGTGTATTATTGTTAATTGATATTAGTTTAATAATTGTGCATGGTTATCGTTGTTGACCATTTGACCTATCTTGACTTGTTGACCTTGTTGACGCTTTGACCATCATCATTTCATTTGGAAGATGCTCTTTGATCCTTGCAATTTGCATTAAAAATGAAATGATAATAGTCATGTCTTGATTAACCATGACAATTATCTAGCTAATTATCTAATTACAATAATTCACACATATATGTGAGAATGGCTCATATTATTCTCATTCTATCATTCATTTTCTCTCTCTTGTTCTTCCTCTCCCTCAAGCTCTCCCCTCTCATGTGTTGAGAAACACTTGAGCTTGAAAAAAACCCTCTCTTGATAATCTCTACTCTCATCTAGGGTTCAAGGATTAGCACTTCTTGCACTCTAGTTACTTCTAGCTTGGAGTTGAAGCCAAAGATCGAGGCTTTCGGGTGGATCTTTCTTCGACGTGAGAAGACGACTAAGGTGACCTCCTTCCACCAATCCAAGGAGCAAGGAGAGAAGGACATAAAGCCCAAGGTATAACCTTTCTAGCACTTAGCTAGTTTCTAGTTAGCTTTAGCTTGTTTTTGTTTAGCAAAGATCCTTCATAGTCTAGTCCATGTTGCCTAAGCTAATAAAAATTCGATTTTTATTCCGTTTTCCGCCTCCCCGCAAGTACCGGGGTGGGCAACGTGGACTTACAGTGGTATCAGAGCCTAACTAAACATAAACTAGCTAGGTAGTAGAGTGTATCGAAGTTCGAATCGGAAAAATCGAAAAACCGAGTTTTAAAAACCCTAAGTTTCTGTTAAAATTTTTTCTGTTCAAAATAAAATTTGTTATACTCCAAAAATTATCTCAGGGTTTTGTGAAGAAAGCCACCAAAAACGATCCAAAGATTCGACCAAAGAGCCGCGGTTCCGCGGCAATAGCAAGCTATTGCCGCGCAACCGCGGCCATCTTGGCTCTTCTCTGGGTCGATTTTAGTGCAGTGTATTTCTGGCATGGTTTTAGAATTTTTAAGATGGTTTATATGTGCCCAGATTTTCTAGAATAGAAATTTGTTTTTGGGGGCCTATAAATCCGTATTTTTTTTCGAACTTCAATACACTTTGACTAAAAGGTTATATCTGTGATATTTATATGTATTGAACGTCGGCTAATCGCTATATGTCGATTAGTCGGGGTTATACATACCTGTGATCTGTGATTGATAATGGTTTGTGTATATGAATGGGTTGGATTGTCGCGGATGAATAGCCGGGGTGGATGTGAGATGAGTGTTGCTTTTTCTTTCATTCATTGCAATATGTAAATTGATGTAATATTATTATTTGTTTGGCCGCACAACCGGGTCGGGGTTGTAGCCGTCATTGTATAATTCTTTTTACTACTTTTGCTCCTAGGATAGACCCATGGAGGGGGTGCACAAACTACCGGGTATCTCGAAGTGCCGAGTGGCCTACTCACGGTGGTGAGGGAGGTTGTTTCGCTTCGGGTACTTGGCGGGTAGTTTGCCGCACCCGTAGGGGTCTTGGGTAGGGTATTGGCTATTCACCGCGACCGTGTAATCCGCTTTTCGTTGCAGGCTCGAACGGATTGCGGATTCCTAGTATATCCAATGTATTCATCTGTGATCTGTAATGTCTATCATTGCTATATATTTATATATGATAACTATTTAGGCGTTGCTTATGTTTTACAGCCGCGCTAGCCCAGCCCCCGCTCTGTCGTTAGTTAAGTAACCTAACGGGTGATGACGGGGCCCCGTGGCGAATGCGAATGGCATAAGCGTACGTCATATTTTGGTTGTTTTCTGCAATGGTAGGCTTAAATGATGGGACACATTAAAAGAACTAATGCAAGAAAATAAACCAAGTAAAAGTCGATTGGAACACTTTGAAAACCACTCGGTTCTTTTCAAAACTAAACTTTTAAACGCGGAGCTTGAACCACTCCTTTTATAAGCTATCTCGTTCCATCGATTATATCAAGTTCTCTACGTTCACGGTTTCGCCAAAACCATTCGTAGCCCTCCATCATTTCGGTTAAATATTCAGTAGTATTCAAGCTATGTATTTTGACCTTCGCCAAGGCATAGTGATTGGTAGCTGCTGAATATTTATCTGTAGCATAGATAGATGCGTTGGTTTGGGACAGTCGTACTACTATTTTGGCCTTCGTCAAGGGTATGTACGGGTGGGTTCAAATTAACCTGGATAATGACGGGTAAAACTTGACATGCGACTTATGATATGTTGGCCTTCGTCAAGGTCATAAGAGCATGGGGCAAAAATCCACATCGGGAGTTTCATAAGTACTGAAACTTGCTAGCGCTGCATACCATTTGGAGTGTGATAATTCTGGTAGGATTCCTTCGGTTTTATCATGCGATGATATTTGGATCCCGATCCTACTGTGAGTATATGCTACTCCTCGGGAAAACTCTCACTTAACGATCAATGCTATAAACCTAGTAGGTGTCTAGAAAGGTTTTAGCGGGGCTACGCCCACAGGGAAAAGAGGTTACTTAATTAAGGAACTTCGCGAAAGCGTTGGAAAACCTCCCTCGAAGTACCGACACTGGCCTGGATGAACGGTTAAGCAAGTATTGTACGGTGAGAAAGATCCTGACTAATTCTTCCTTTGTGGTTTGAGGAGGGATTCGAGAGACAGTGGGAGCCATCCTGTTTAGATAAATTAAAAACCAATCTAAACTTGCAAGAGCATCATGCTATGTGTTTTCTTCTCTCTCTCTTAATTGCAGCGACCCAGTGACCGCACCTAGGTTACATCTAGATAATAAAATGACTGAATCTGACTGTTATGACTGGCAAAGGTCTGTCCAGATGTCCATTGCCCAGGACAAGCTGGGACACCTCTTAACTGATCCAACCCCTGCCGTCTCAGGTCCAGTTTCCCCTGTCACGGATATTGATATTCGTAGGACATCGGAAGAAGACTGTGCGAAAGCCAAGTGCCTCGTGTTAGCCTCAGTTGATGGTATATACCAGAGGCAGCACGAGAAGATGGACTCAGCTTCTATCTTCCTCCATAACAAAGTTTTATATGGAGAGCAATCTCGTATCGCAAGATATGAGACCTCGAACGAATTGCTTCCAGCGAGGTTGGCTATCGGGTCATCTGTAGGGGGCAACGTCCTTACAGAGACCAGCTCTTTTGAGCTCTCGGACCTGAAGACCACGTTGAAGAACGGGTCAGATACCGACTCAGTTCAACAGTCTCTACCTACTACCCTAAAGGAAACTAGGGAAGTAGAAAGAAAGGGAAGGGCAGAAGTTTCAGGAACAGATTTAGTAAAAGAAGGATGTTCCTATTGTTACGGGAATGAACATAGGCAGAAGGATTGCAGGGCTAGTAAAGCCAGTAGCCAGAATTTGAAGCATGTTGTGGCTTCGGCTTCGGGTGTGTTTGTGATAGAGAACTGTATGTCAGTTAACCCTACTTCCTGGGTATTGGATACCGGATCAGGATCTCATATCTGTAATTCGTTACAGGCTTTGAGAAACCGTAGGGTTATCAGGAAAGGTGATATGACTCTCAGGGTTGCTAACGGAATGAGCATGTATGCTGAATCCATAGGGGAATATCATCTAGGACTGACAACTGGGCAGATATTGATTCTGCGTGACTGTTTTTATGTACCAGGTGCGACTTGTAACATCATATCTGTATCCTTACTTTCTAAGGAAGGATATGATTTTACTTTTGTAAGCGATGTAGTAAACATCCACCTAAATCAAGTGCTGATTGGGTCAGGTACATTGAAATATGGTATATACGTTTTGAATCAAGCTCAGGTCTTCAGTGTCCAGAACACATTTAAAAGAAAGTCTCCGGAATTGAATCAGGCTTTCTTATGGCATTGTAGACTAGGTCACATTAATGAGACACGGTTGACAAAGTTACATAAAGAAGGATACTTGGATCCGTTCGAGTACCAGTCTTATGCCACTTGTGAATCTTGTCTCATGGGAAAGATGACAAAGACTCCATTCACTGGACACGGAGAAAGAGCGAGCGAGCTCTTGGGACTTATACACAGTGTTGTGTATGGTCCAATGTCTACACATGCGCGAAGTGGTTATTCATACTTCATTACTTTCACAGATGATTTCTCTAGGTATGGGCATGTCTTCTTAATGAAGCACAAATCCGAGGCCTTTGAGAAATTTCAGGAATACAAGAATGAAGTTGAAAAACAAACAGGCAAAAGTATCAAGGCACTGAGATCTGATCGAGGTGGCGAATACTTGAGTGCCGAGTTTCTGGGCTTCTTAAAAGAGAATGTAATTCTCTCTCAACTTACTCCCCCATACACACCACAACACAACGGTGTATCAGAAAGAAGGAATCGAACCCTATTGGATATGGTTCGATCCATGATGAGTAAGGCTGAGTTGCCGCGATCCTTCTGGGGTTATGCACTAGAATCAGCTGCATATCTTTTGAGCAAGGTTCCCTCCAAGATGTGGTGTGGGAAGAAACCCTGTCTTAAGTACCTGAAGATATGGGGATGTCCAGCTTTTGTAAAAAAGCAGCATGCGGACAAGCTCGAGGCACGCTCAGTACTGTGTAAGTTTGTGGGATACCCAAAGAACTCTAGGGGGTATTTTTTCTTTTACGCAGAGGAACAAAAGGTTTTGTTTCTCGTCATGCCCACTTTCTAGAACATCAGTTTTTAGAAAAAGAAGCAAGTGGGAGCGTAGTAGAACTGGAAGAGATTCCAGAACCACAAGCTATTACTGAAAGCTTGGAAGAACCAGAGGTTTCAAGAGAACCGGACATCCCAGCGCCATCCCGCAGGAGTAGTAGGCAGTCTCATCCGCCCGAGAGATACTACGGTTTTCTCATAGACGGGGATAGAGAGGATTGCACCATGGATTATGGTGAGCCTACTAGCTTCCAGCAAGCCATTCAGAGCGGCGACTCGGTAAAATGGCTGGATGCAATGCGGGCCGAGATGGAGTCCATGTACACCAACAAAGTTTGGACTTTGGACTTTGCTCCAGAAGGGGTGAAACCCGTAGGATGCAAATGGATCTTCAGAAAGAAGATTGGTGTAGATGGGCAGGTTGAGACCTATAAAGCTAGACTTGTTGCAAAAGGTTTTCGTCAAAGACCTGGTTTGGACTATGACGAGACCTTTTCTCCAGTGGCTATGCTGAAATCCATTCGGATCCTTCTTGCCATTGCTGCCTTCCACGATTATGAAAACTGGCAGATGGACGTAAAGACGGCTTTCCTAAATGGAAATTTGGAAGAGTGCGTCTATATGGATCAGCCGGAGGGATTCATTCAGAGTGGGAGCAGCGGTAGAGTGTGCAAGTTGCTCAAGTCCATTTATGGACTTAAGCAGGCATCGCGGAGTTAGAACATCTGCTTTGATGATACTGTCAAAGAATTCGACTTTATCAAAAACCCAGATGAACCATGCATTTACAGTAAGATTGTAGGGAGAACTGTGGTATTCCTCGTCTTGTACGTGGATGACATTCTCCTAATAGGAAATGATATTCCTATGCTACAGTCAGTCAAAGGATTCTTGTCGCAGAGGTTCTCCATGAAGGACCTGGGCGATGCCAACTACATTCTGGGGATCCAGATCTATCGTGATAGATCTAAGAGGATGTTGGGGCTTTCACAGTCAAGGTACATCGACACCATACTGAAAAGGTTCAGTATGGAAGATTCCAAGCGTGGTAATCTACCAGCTTGTCACGGGATCACCCTATCCAAAGAGATGTCTCCCAAGACTGATTTGGAAAGGGATCGCATGTCTATTATACCCTACGCTTCTGCGGTAGGCTCTATAATGTATGCGATGTTGTGTACCAGACCAGATGTAGCATACGCATTGAGCGTTGTAAGCCGGTATCAGTCAAACCCAGGGGAGAAACACTGGATAGCGGTAAGGAACATTCTCAAGTACCTGAGAAGGACTAAGGAGATGTTCTTGGTGTATGGCGGAAAATACCTCCAGCTCGAGGCCTTTGCTGACTCCAGCTTCCAGAGTGACAAGGATGACTCCAAGTCCATGTCGGGTTATGTCTTTACCCTCAATGGAGGGGCGGTTTGCTGGAAGAGTTCCAAGCAGGAGACCGTTGCAGACTCAACTATGGAAGCGGAGTACATAGCTGCTTGCGATGCCACAAAGGAAGCTGTCTGGATGAAGAAGTTCCTCATGGAGCTTCAGGTGGTTCCTACCATTGTTGATCCAATACCGCTGTATTGCGACAACAACGGAGCTATAGCTTTAGCGAACTAACCCAGGTCCCATCAGAAGTCCAGGCACATTTTGAGGCGGTACCACCTGATCAGGGAGATCATAGATCGCCAGGAGATTGAGGTGAAGAGAGTAAATACGGAGAACAACACTGTAGATCCACTCACGAAGGCCCTACCCCTGACTCAGTTCGAGCGGCTGATCGAGATGATAGGTCTTCGATACGCCGGTACATGGCCTTAGTGCAAGTGGGAGATTGTTAGTGTATATGCCCTAGAGGCCATTATTGTATCATACTAGTTTGTATATTACTTGATGGAAGCTTGGGATATTCACAGTTGTATATACAATCTTGCTCGAAATGGTAGTATGCTACTTGGTTTGTCTCTGCTTTAATATGTGCATGTGTTTCTTTTAGCATATTGCTGATATACATATTAGTAGAGCCCTTAGGATCTTTCCTTGATTACCAGCGTGGTGATGGCGCTCACACTCGTGGGAGCTGGGTGATCTATAAGCACATCCTTATACAGGTCCCTAGTCGTTGGACTATCGAGACAGGGCATCGATACTCCGGAGTAGACTAGCATATGCGCTTCTCATCCCAGCGTGGGAGACGGTCTGTCCCACAGCCGTCAGTACGTCGTACTTGAGATAGTATGCGGGTGCTCGTTAGGTTACGAGTACACTAGACAGGACTCGTCGGGGACTGTTGGTTGGTATTATACCTATCGTCGGTTATCAGTTCCCAGGTGACATGAGTACAGCTTAGTCCGCTGACTTGACACTGTCACTTCGCCTCGAGTGTGTTCCCACTGCACTTTGATTACTACCCTACCACGGCTCAAAGGAGTCGTGCAAACAGGTAGTTTTTGGGTGCAGTCCCGAAGCACTTGGAGGCAGTAACGGTTAGACAGGATTCGCCTCTCCCGGTATTGGGGGTTGACATCGCGCTGTATCTAGGAGAGCCATTACACGAGTAGTCCCTGGCCAGGGCAAGCGAGATATACTGGTAGGTTTCCAGTGTTATCTCAGGGTGTTCTGGGCTACACTCCGACACGACTTGTACCGCTATTAGGGGAAAACGTTCACCGCCCCCCTAGGCCCGCCATGCGATGTATCAGACGAACAGACCGGACTGTACGGAGACTGTCACATACAGGCTCAGTAGGAGTTCAGATGGGGTTCACCTCGTCAGTCTTCTTATCGACATCTACCTGGGGACCGTTACGTACAGCTAGTGCCGCTTGCGGTCTGTGGTTAAACCCACTGCCAGCATAGTGTCGAGTCTTTAGAGTCCCACACAGAGAGCTATTCGCCTTTAGGCAAAATGAGTAGAGGTCGCATGGTTTTGCGACAGGGTTCGTTCACATCCGCGCACTTGTGCACGTTTGCTGTCCGGACAGCATATACTAGCGGGCTTTGGTTTAAGCCAGATCCTAGTGTAGATTTGGGATTTTTTTTTCTCTTTGTATTCATGTTCCTCGGATCACGAATACGGGTGCGTATGCACAGTTGCTTGAGACAGAGGGAGAGGACTTTGATTAGGGTTAATGACTATTGTCATTTTATTAACCCTAATGCTTATGTGTGTATTATTGTTAATTGATATTAGTTTAATAATTATGCATGGTTATGGTTGTTGACCATTTGACCTATCTTGACTTGTTGACCTTGTTGACACTTTGACCATCAGCATTTCATTTGGAAGATGCTATTTGATCCTTGCAATTTGCATTAAAAATTAAATGATAATGGTCATGTCTTGATTAACCATGATAATTATCTAGCTAATTATCTAATTACAATAATTCACATATATATGTGAGAATGGCTCATATTATTCTCATTCTATCATTCATTTTCTCTCTCTTGTTCTTCCTCTCCCTCAAGCTCTCCCCTCTCATGTGTTGAGAAACACTTGAGCTTGAGAAAAACACTCTCTTGATAATCTCTACTCTCATCTAGGGTTCAAGGATTAGCACTTCTTGCACTCTAGTTACTTCTAGCTTGTAGTTGAAGCCAAAGGTCGAGACTTTCGGGTGGATCTTTCTTTGACGTGAGAAGACGACTAAGGTGACCTCCTTCCACCACTCCAAGGAGCAAGGAGAGAAGGACATAAAGCCCAAGGTATAACCTTTCTAGCACTTGCTAGTTTCTAGTTAGCTTTAGCTTGTTTTTGTTTAGCAAAAATCCTTCATAGTCTAGTCCATGTTGCCTAAGCTAATAAAAATTCGATTTTTATTCCGTTTTCCGCCTTCCCGCAAGTACCGGGGTGGGCAACGTGGACTTACACACAAGTGCACACGTATGTTCGAACCCTGCCATAAATCCATACGGCCTCTACAACGTTTCGCCGGAAACTTGAGAAACTGTCTGTGGGGGACTTTAAAGACTCGTCAATATTTTGGCCGTAGATTCAACCACTAGCACGTCAGTGGTACTAGCTGTACGTAACGGGCTACCAGGTATTGACCAAAAGAGAGGTCGATGAGCGAACTCATCCTGACACCCTACTGAGCCTGTCAGTGACAATATCCGTACAGTCCGGTCCGTTCGTCTATGGGCATCGCATGTCGGGCCTAGGGGGTTGGTAAAAGTCAGACCCCCAAAAGCGGTACAAGTCGCATCGGAGTGTAGCCCAGAACACCCTGAGATACTACTGGAATACCTACCAGTAGATCTCCTGCCTTGGCCAAGGACTTCGTGTAATGGCTCTCCTAGACACTGCCCGATCTCACCCCCAATACCGGGAGAGACGAAATCCCTGCCGATCCGCTCACTGCCTCTATGTGGCTCGGGACTGTACCCAACTAAAACCTGTTTGCATGACTCCTTTGAGCCGTGGTAGGGTAGTTATCAAAGTACAGTGGGAACTCACACGCGATAAATGACGATCTCAGGTTGATGAACTAACCTGTACACATGTCACTAGGGAACTGCTATCCAACGTCAGGTATAATACCAACTAGCATATTCCCGGCGAGTCCTGTCCGGTGTACTCATAACCCAATGAGCACCTGTATACATCTTAGGTGAACCAACTGACACCAAAGGCTTGTGAGACCGGCCACCGCCCCTCGTCGGGGTCTCGACTATATACACTAGTCTACTAATGGAGTATCGATGCCCAGTCTCGAAACTCCCATGACTAGGGACCTTTTAAGGATGTGCTTATAGACCCCAGCTCCCACGTATATGATCGCCATCATACTGCTGGCAGTCAAGCAAGAATCCTAAGGGCTCTATCAATGTGTAATAGCGACCTGTAAGGTCACCTAAAGAAGTACACGATGATAAAGATAAACCAGATAGCATACTATCATCTTGAGTAAGACTGTCCTCCCGGCATAGGTCCTCCCTCAATCATTGCAATCACATGCCTGTGATCCAATAATTAACTCTGAGGGCACTATATCCAACAATCTCCCACTTGCACTCAAGGCTAATTATTGCGATGTCGCATACTCACAACCCGTGTGATACCGAACACCCAACTCCTCTACTAATCAGTTTCACAAAGCCCGTTTGCGAAACTATTGCGTTCGAGGAATAGCCTCAGTGAGTGGATCCGCCCTAATGTTTCTTTCTATGTCTCTCTTTATCTCAAGTTCGTGGAGAAAGCCATCTCCCGAAATGAGCAATACCTGTCTTAGAATATGTCTGGATATCTGACGGGACCTAGTTCATAAATGAACTCCAAATCCAAACTTCTTAGACTGTATCGTCAACTGAACTTAATCAGTATCCTGCGCCATGCCTCCCTCAGTATCGGCTTGGTCAACCTATCCAAAATACTGCCCTTCGTCAGAGGGAAAACTACAACTAAGACAGTCACTCTATCATCCAGGTCACCTTGGAAGCGTGGAATGATAACCGTCTCCTAAAAGAGACTGTTGTTATCATATCCCTAGAACATCCACTTATGTTCTAAAACTGCTTCCGAATGTTTTTCCAAGATAGGATTAATATCAACTTATTGCATCTAGTGCAAAAACAACATCTGGTGTGGTACTTGATATCTCATGATTGACTCAATTGTCTAAGCAAGTGATCTGCCAATCATGCACATCCCTCTTCCCTTTATTCTTTAAGAAACCTTTAGAGAGGGTGACTCCATCACCTGCAGGTACACTACCGTGCAAGGAGTCGTCCATTCTAAAACACCTTTAGAATGCTGTCTTAGTACCTATATTAGGAAACTACTCAAATCTAGATCTAGAACCATAGATCTAGTAACCAAAATGTCTGATATTATATCTATATCCTATGTGGAGAAAACACCGTGTGACAACCAAAGTATAACCGGCCGTAGTATAGGAATTTCACTTCCTCGTCTGTGTATGTCATCCAAATACTAGGACATCACACCCTACTACCTTCTTAATAGATCCATCCCCTATTCTGATGAAGTCAAACATATGACTGTTACATCAGAAATAGATGATCTATCTCCACTATATTTGTTTTAGTCTATAAATAGACATAAGCTACTTGTCCACTATGCTTCCGCTGCTCCCACTGGCTATGACAACCCTCTGGCAGAATAATATACACGTGCACTTCTAAAGCCATTTCAGAACAACGCTATACTCATCCTCCTGCCGGGTCTCATAGCGTGGAACAACAGTAGTGTCAAGTCTGGATAAACAAGAACCTCCCCGTCATCGTCCTTGAGCATACCGAAGTACCTCTCGAGTGCCTGAGGTTACCCACCATATCTGCGGAATGGCTAATGGAATGTCAATCCAGATTGAATCTTTAGGTCCTTATCAAATTTCCAGTAATCGTTTGTGGTTCTGGAATCACTTCCAGTTCTTCCATACTCCCACTACTGTTTTCTGAAAAAATCCATTTTATTAAAATTGTTGTGAGTCAAGAACAATATCACTATTGATCTTCCAGATGGTAAAAAATCAACGCTCGTCATAGCCCGGGCCAACCCACAAACAGCCATTATAGAAAAGTGCCTTGAGTTATCCAGAGTCTGGTTTTAAGTATAGGCCGGACAACTCCCCGTACCTTAACATCATTAAGATATGAACTATTCTATATCCAATATAGAAACAGATTCACTGATTTAATTGGAACAAGATTCAAATCATGCAGCTGTCTCCAGTGCATGTCAACTAAATAGAGAGAGGCTGATCAGCATTACTCAACTTAGGAGTGCATCCAATTATAAGTTACCTGAAAGAGAAGCAAGTTCTCTTAACCATTAGTATTAACTGAATACCATACACAAGTATCTACATTTTCGATCACCTTGAAGAATTCTGATACTTGTAACACTTGGTTCTCTACTTTATTCTTATACCTATAACTTCTCAAAACATAGACCTTGCATTTCTACGAAGCACATGTCTAAGAAGAGAAGTCACAAGTAAACAGAATATAGTTCGAGTACCATCCCCTTTGTCCTCATGGACACTGGACAACATACAATACTCTATATAAGTCCCCTGAGTCTAATAACTCATTCGTTGTGTGTCGTAGGTTGAAAACTGTACTTATGGTTAAGAAGAATTACACCGCTGTTTAATGCTCCTTACCTAACCATCCACTGATATAGGTAAATGTCATGGAAATAATTTCAAAAGGTTATATCTCACTTTATAAAAATAAATGTACAGATATATCAATTTGAAATTGGTGCATAATAACGGATATTCAAAACCAAATATTTGCCGTCCGGCAAAACAACCCAGGCGATTTCCTTAAATATCACCAATTACAACGAATCCCGATATAATGAGGATGATCACCCAATTCCCAATAACTTACTCCTACTCATTATCTGTAAAACCATACAGATGTGAGAATCAAACCTGGTAAATACATAACGTGGAGCAAGGGCTAATTGGGAAATCAGTTTTCTTTTAACAATACAAAGTGAAACTGAAACATGTAAATGTTTCGGAGGGGGTATCCGGGTATTCTTAGTAATGCCTCTTCCATTATCTGATTCACAACCGTAACCGTATATTTCTTTGCCATCTCTCCAAATCCCTTTATATGTCTTTAGTTATTACCTTCTGTACACCACCTTTAGGCCAAATGGTTTTCCTCCTTCCCTACCGTTCGACACCGGCCTATGGTTTGGAAGAAGACTATCTAATAAGCATAATAGGTGTACTGTCTTAATCCTAGGAGTACTCGCAACCTGAGAGAAGGTGAGGATAAAAGACAACTGAATAAAACCTTATTCCTATTTCTTCTGAACCAGAATCCATCCCCAAACTGGAACAAGTTCCTTCGAGTTCGTATATAACCATACGATGGAGTATCCAAATAACTGTGGATCTTCGTAGTGATACGGAGTGTCCTGGAGAAATACAAAGGTGAAGTAGGAGTGGCGATGAAATAGTTGGTTTGGTCGTGAATATCAGTCGCATTTTACTTTTCCCTCTTACTAATCCCTTAATTTGTATTTACTTAATACCTTCTGTACACCTTTTAGGCTAAATCGTTTTCTTCATTCCCTACCGTTCGGCACCTGCCTATGGTTTGGATGAAGACTATACAATTAGCGTAATAGGTGTACCGTCCTAATCCATGGAGCATTCGCAACCTGAGAGAAGGTAAAAGAAAAAGACAACTGAATAGTCTTATTCATTTTCCCCAGAACCGTAAACTATCCTCGAATTTGGAACAAGTTCCTTCGAGTTCGTATATAACCATACGATGGTTTTATCCAATGGAAGTGGACGTTCGTACCAATACGGGGTGTTCTGGAGAAAAAGGCCAAAGTAAGAGTGTCAATGAGGTATGCAACTCTAACAATCTAAAAGCCAGTGTTTTAAGAAGGTTCGGTTAACTTGGTCACTGAGTCATAGTCAAGGGTCGGGTCATGGTCGCTGCCAAAGAGAGAGAGAAAAGAAACACTCTGCGTGCACTCTAACCTAGATCAGAATGGTTATCAATTTATCTAATCAGGAAACTCCTACTGTATCGTCAAATTCTCCTCCAAACCTGAAAGAAGAATTAGTCGGGATCACCCGAGGAGTAAACCAACTCATCAGTAGGAATCGGGATCCAACTATCATCGCATGATAGCGTGATGGAATCCACTCACGTTATCACACTCCAGAAGGTATGCGCATATCTGGCAAGTTTCAGTTTCTTTAGAAACTCCCGATGTGATTTTTACCCCATGCTCTTATGACCTTGACTTTGGCCAACAAATCATAAGTCACATGTCAAGTTCTACCCGTCATTATCCAGGTTAATTTGAACCTACCCGTACCTACCCTTGACTTTAGCCAACAAAGCAGTACGACTGTCCCAAACCAACGCATCTATCTATGCAGCAGAAAGATAACAAATAGCTACAATACACTATGCCTTGATTTTGCCCAACAAACATATCATGAATACTAATTGCTACCCGTCTGAAATGACAGAGGGCTACAAATGGTTTTTGGCGAAAAACCTTTAACGTAATGAACTTGATATCGTTGAAGGAACATGATAGCTTTTTATAAAAATATAGTGGCGAAAACCTTTGCTAAAGAGGTCACTCCCGGTGAAGGGATCTCGGCTCTTTCCCCGTAGAATGAGGTGCAGGATATTCTAGTTCAATACCACGATGCAAAGCAAAAAGGCAATCGGCTATAGTGAAGTTATTACCCTGACGCAAACTTCTGTCCAAGGGGTCACTCCCGGTGAAGGGATCTCGGCCCTTGCCTCGTCGACTGAGGTGCTGGATATTCATAACCGAATACCACTGTGCAAAACAAAAGAGAACGTCCTTGCAATAACAGCTTTTTGAAAAATGTTCCAGCAACATCAGAATAGGTTTGTTTAGCTTGCATTGGTCCGTATCAATGCAATCCCATCAATTAATCACACCACAAAAGAATGAAAATACGATGTACGTATATGCCATCCGCATTCGCCACTGGGTCTCGTCATCACTCGTTAGGTTACTTAACTAACGACAGAGCGGGGACTGGACTAGCGCGGGTGTAAAACAAACACAACATCTACTAATATATATATAGCAATATATAATAATTGCTCCAGGCGTGATAAAATGCAACATCATAGAAAAGTAATAAGCATCACATAACAATACAGATATTCTGGGATCCCCGGGTTTCATAGAGCCGCTACTGAAACCCGACATTCACCTGGTCGTGTGGATAGCCTGTGCAATGGGATCCTAGACCCCTACAGGCGCAGCAAGTTACCCACAAAAACCTGAAGCGAGGCATCCCCCTTCAACAAAGTGAATGGACCACCCAGCACTTCACGGAATCCGGTAACTTGAGCACCCCTCCTTGGATCAACCTATACCCCCTACGAGTGCGGCGAATAGCCTGCCAATTCTAGAGTAAAGCCCCCTCCGTCTCAAAACCATGAGATGCGGGCCCGTTACCCTCTAGAACCCGGCTACCCGTCCACCCCTCCACGGGGTAATCCTAGTACAGAAAGTAAAAATATATACAACGGGTACATCGACCTCAGCCCGATCGTGTCCCAAAAGAATAATATACAAACAGGCAGTGACGGCAGTCCACATTTCGGATGCTCGCCACGCAATATCAAATGTACAAATACAACCAAACTATACTATCATTGCATCCAGGCTATCCATCACGACAAATCCACAACATCACAGCACAACACAGAACATCAACGTGAATGTCACGTTCGAAAATCCGTCTAAAAGAGCTATAGTAATTAGACAAGATTTTCCGCTGAAATGACATTCACGGTCGCAGATATAATGTAAGTACTTTAAACTAACATATTTAAAATTTTCGATCGACAAAATTTTCCGAAGTGTGCCGCAAGCACAAATCGAGCACTCAAAATAATCTGGGTCAAAACTAAAAAATTCCAGAAACCCCAATTCCAAGTCAGAGACCACTGCAGAAAATTTGGTGCAATGTTGCTACAGTACTGCGGCGGAACCGCGGCCAAAACGTGGGTACGGCCGCTGTTCCGCGGCGCTACTTTTATATCATGCTACGAAATTACTGCAGTGTTCTTAGAAAAGCCTGCCAGATTTTCTGCAATACTCAAAATAATTTTTTTGACCACAAAAAAAATTCGACAGAAACTTCATTTTTGAAAATGCGGTTTCGGAAATTTTGTTCGATCGATGTTTTAAATACGTTAGATCAAGCTAGTAAAGGTTAATGGTGTGGCTCTGATAGCATGTAAGTCTACGGTAGCGCCCCGACCGTCAGTCCGAGGCCAAAATGGGGAAACGAAAACTTTTTCCAAACTTGAAACCGGCGCTATCACAAACTTTAATCCCGGATCGAACCATTAACGCTAAACTAGCTAACTAGAGAAGGGAAGAAAAGGCTATACAGATCGATCCGTGTCCTTCGGTCTTTGGCCACCATCCCAAGCTCCCCGCGGCATCTACGATCTCCGGTCTCCTCGTCGGAAGGGCACCACATCAATGAGTCTTTTTACGGGCTCCCGCCTCTGAACCGAGGCAACTCGGACATGAAGTTTGCTAGACAACGTGTCCAAGATTGCTGTAGAATAAGTGTAGAACGCTTTGTCTCGAGGGTTAATCGAAGTTGCCCTTTTTGGAGGTGAAGGTGGAAATGAGCTTTTGGAAATGCAGCTTAGGAATTTTTCTTTGAAAAATCAAAATGAATCCATTTCTCTCCAAGATTGGGGCTGCTAAATATAGGCTCGGCCATGGCTGAATAATTGAGGAGGAGGTGAGCAAAAAGAAAGAAAGAAATGGGTAATCATGATGGAAAAATGTCACACCAATATCCTTATCAATCCACTCACAATTAATGCATCAATAATGCACAAAAAATGAAGCCAAGCTCTCTAGAAAACACAAGAGGCTTCAACAAAAATTCTGCAGCCCCAACACCGCAATAAACCCCCTCCATTACAAATTTCATATTAGAAAATAAGCCCCCTTTCAACAAAGGAATTTCAGCCAAGAATGGAAGAAAGAAAAATGGCCGAAACGAAATGCAAACTGGCAACTTCAAAAAGCGATCCCGTAATAAATTACAGGATAACCCCGCGACTGTATATACATACCCGTATTTGTATTCCGACCGAATACAAATACAATGAGACAAAATCTACACAGTATAATACTAGGATCCGGCTTAAACCAAAGCCCGCTAGTATTATCCGCCAGAACCATGACACGTGCATAAGTGCACGCGTATGTTCGAACCCTGCCATAAATCCATACGGCCTCTACAACGTTTTGCCCGAAACTTGAGAAACTGTCTGTGGGGGATCTAAAGACTCGTCAATACTTTGGCTATGGATTCAACCACTAGCACGTCAGTGGTACTAGCTGTACGTAACGGGCTACCAGGTATTGACCAAAAGGGAGGTCGATGAGCGAACTTATCTTGACATCCTACTGAGCCTGTCAGTGACAATATCCATATAGTCTGGTCCGTTCGTCAATGAGTATCGCATGTCGGGTCTAGGGGGTTGGTAAAAGTCAGACCCCCAAAAGCGGTACAAGTCGCGTCGGAGTGTAGCCCAGAACACCCTGAGATACTATTGAAATACCTACCAGTAGATCTCCTGCCTTGGCCAAGAACTTCATGTAATGGCTCTCCTAGACACTGCGCGATCTCACCCCCAATACCGGGAGTAACGAAACCCCTGCCGATCCGCTCACTGCCTCCATGTGGCTCGGGACTGTACCCAACTAAAACCTGGTTGCACGACTCCTTTGAGCCGTGGTATGGTAGTAATCAAAGTACAGTAGGAACTCACATGAGACAAATGACGACCTCAGGTCGATGAACTAACCTGTACACATGTCACCAGGGAACTGTTATCTGACGTCAGGTATAATACCAACTAGCATATTCCCGGCAAGTCATGTCCGGCGTACTCATAACCCAATGAGCACCTGTATACATCTTAGGTGAACCAACTGACATCAATGGCTTGTGAGACCGGTCACCGCCCCTCTTCGGGGTCTCGACTGTACACACTAGTCTACTAATGGAGTATCGATGCCCAGTCTCGAAACTCCCACGACTAAGGACCTTTTAAGGATGTGCTTATAGACCCCAGCTCCCACGTATATAATCGCCATCATACTGCTGGCAGTCAAGCAAGAATCCTAAGGGCTCTATCAACGTGTAATAGCGACCTGTAAGGTCACCTAAAACAGTACACGATGATAAAGATAAACCAGATAGCATACTATCATCTTGAGTAAGACTGTCCTACCGGCATAGGTCCTCCCTCAATCATTGCAATCAGGTGCCTGTGATCCAATAATTGACACTGAGAGCACTATTTCCAACATTAACCACGCACCCTAATTAGACGCGCACGCACATGGTGCACAAAATGCGCTCACGACAACGCCACAAACCACAACTAGGGTCGCTTAACGTGACAACTACCAAGTCAAGAACCTAATCGTACCCATCACACAATCACAACACTCTAGATATTACATGAAATAGGTGGTTAACCAACAAAACCTCAAACTTAATTCAAATCGATTTCTTTCAAAAACCTAGTAAGCATCAATTTCTATTTTAGTTCAAATTTTGATATTTTAACAATTCTAGTGGCCACAATGCTCACTAAATATTTTAATTAAGTCACAAAAACCATTACTAAAATTTTATCTCACCAATTTATATTAATTTTAAAAACCTAGTTTTCAAAATTATCTAATTTAAATAATTTTGAAGCAACAATTTACAATTCAACAACTAGACTTGATTTTTCATTTCTTGAGATGATAAACTACACTTTATAACCATAATCACATGATAAAAACCCTAACTTGAGTTCAACACCTTTCTTGAATTTTCTAAACATGAAATTGGAACCATTTAAATACCTAATTAAATTGATTTAAAGTAATTAACCAATAATAAAACACTAGGGCTAGGATTATACCTCCATAAATTTTTGAGACCTAGCATGCAATCTTAGCCTCACAAATTGCTCTCCTTTGCTCCAAGATCCTTGCTAGTTTGGTCAAAAAATATAGGGTAATGGTTGAATGGACAATTAGTGATGCTTTTGTATTGATTTTTGAATGGATTTTGGGGATTTTTGAGATGGAAATGAAGTGAGAAATTTAGGGCAGCAGCTAGGGGAAGGTTTCAGCCAGGGCATGAAAGAAAAAAGAAGAGAAAGAGAAGTCTATGGATAAGTCTAGAACTTCCCGAATTAATTACCTCTTTTAGTTTCTTTTCTTTACTTATTTAATTTCTTTTATTTGTATGAAATGAAATGAGTTGAATGGAGAGAGAGGGGGGGCTGTCAAGGGGCTCGGCCATTTTGGGGAGAGGAAAAAGAGTGGTGTGTGTAGAATTCTCACCCATTTTTACATTTTTAAGTCATTTCATAATTTATTTATTTTATTTCATTTTCTAATTAAATTTTTCCTAGAAAATTCTAGAAACATGGAGATAATTAGTGAAGAAAACAGCATGTTACAAACTAAATTTTATGTTGTCATGGTTCACTAATGAGTGATTAACCCATTCCAATTTATAATTATCACTAATTAAATGTATAAGTGAAAGCTTAAAATAATATTAAAAATAATTAATTAAGGAAAAATATTAAGTTAACTAATAATTTATAAGTGACCAAATAAATACCAAACACTAGCAATTACATAGTTAAAATAGGCGTATTTAAGTCTATGACAAAAAATAATTATAGTTAAGTTTTACGGAAAAATGTGATTTATATTACCGGTTATCCGAAAATTCACCCAATGGATTTTATTTATTTATTTATTTTTAAAACTTTACAATAATGTAATACCCCAGGTGGAGTTGGGGCTGAAAACTACCTACCCCATGAGAAGTGAGGTGTTATTTGGTATCGAGGTGGGGATGTAACCGATACGGATGCACACGGGAACCCACCAGTATAATGGGGAGTATCGAATTTCATTCCGAAAGAAGGCACGATCTGAACTATAAATGGTATGATATCACTCTTATAACACAAAGGCGCCTTTTGGATGAATCGGAACTCCGGAGTTTGAAAAACTCCGTAGTTAAGGGTGCTTGAGCCAGAGAAATTCTAGGATGGGTGACCTACTGGGAAGTAGCCTCGAGTTCATTCAAAGGGACAAAACTGTGCGGTTTCTGCCAGAGTGGATAATACCATCTGTGTTTGGGGGTAGATTGTGACAAATATGGTATCAGAGCTGGTCTCTCAAAAGTAGATTTGTGGTTCGTGGACGAACCATTGTTCTAAGCGGGAGGGGGGATGTGTAATACCCCAGGTGGAGTTGGGGATGAATACCACCTATCCCATGAGAAGTGAGGTGTTATCCGGTATCGAGGTGGGTATGTAACCGATACGGATGCATACGAGAACCCACCAAAATAATGGGGAGTATCGAATTCCATTCCGAAAAAGGGCACGATCTGAACTATAAATGGAATGATACCACTCTTATGACACAGAGGCGCCTTTTGGATGAATCGGAACTCAGGAGTTTGAAAAACTCCGTAGTTAAGCGTGCTTGAGCCATAGAAATGCTGGGATGGGTGACCTACTGGGAAGTAGCCCCGGGTTCATTCAATGGGACAAAACCATGCGGTTTCGGCCAGAGCGGACAATACCATCTGTGTTTACGGGTGGGGCGTGACACAGCACTATGATGGCGATCATATACATGGGAGCTGGGTAGTCTATAAGCTTATCCTCAAAAGTCTCTATTCGATGGAGTATCGAGACTGGGAATCTCTACTATAGAGTAGACTTTGTATACTGATCGAGATCCTGACGAGGGGTAGTGGCTGGTTCGATCATATACGTGCACTTGTGCACGTTTCATGATTCTGACAGATAATACTGGTAGGCTTTGGTTTAAGCCGAATCCTTGTATTATATTGTTGGATTATTTTTGTCTCATTGTATTCCTATTTTTTGGAATACGAATGCGGGTATGTATATACGGATGAGGGGCATTCAATGGGACAAAACCGTGCGGTTTCGGCCAGAGCGGACAATACCATCTTTGTTTGGGGGTGGGGCATGACACAGCACTATGATGGCGATCATATACGTGGGAGCTGGGTAGTCTATAAGCTTATCCTCAAAAGTCCCTAGTCGATGGAGTATCGAGACTGGGCATCTCTACTATAGAGTAGACTGTGTATACTGATCGACATCCTGACGAGGGGTAGTGGCTGGTTCGATCATATACGTGCACTTGTGCACGTTTCATGATTCTGACAGATAATACTGGTAGGATTTGGTTTAAGCCGAATCCTAGTATTATATTGTTGGATTATTTTCGTCTCATTGTATTCCTATTTTTCGGAATACGAATGCGGGTATGTATATACGGATGAGGGGCATTCTGGTAATTTATTACAAGATTGTTTTCTAGAAGATTACACCTCATTATGTTTATTAACCATTTAGGTTAAATGGTTAATTGAGGTGAGGGATGAGTGTGCTTTGCATTAATTCAAGCATGGTTACTCAGCGACTCATGCTGATGACTCATGGGGTGACTCATTGTGTGACTCATGAAACACTATTGAGCCATGCTAGATATTTGTTGTGCATTGTGAGATATTTGTAAAGACTTGAGTTATTATTTCTTGGGTTTCTTCATTCTTTTCACACACTCACAGCACTTAGTCAATTATTATTTCTTGAGTTGCTTTGCTCAAGCTTCACACTCTCATCTCTCATGGCTTCTTCTTCTACCTCCACCCTAATCCTCTCATGTATTGAAAAACCTAGAGTGTTTAGAGACAAATTAATCCCTCATTAGACTTTACATCTTCTAGGCTAACTAGTTTGGCAAACTAGATACCCTAGTTACTTCGGTTATGAAGTAGGAGCGCGATTCATAGACTCTCGGGTGGATCATCTTCGATGGAGGGAGATCGGCTACCAAACTTGATCATGGTAGCCACTAGGAGCTTGGGAAGCATGTTAAAGACCGAAGGACACAGATCATTTGGTATAACATCTCAACTCCTTTTATATAGCTTGCTAGATTTAGGGTTAATGGTCGATCCGTATTCGGGGGTTGTGTTAGCACCAGTTTGATAAATTTTTGTTCCGTATTCGGCAACGGTTTGATGATCAGGGTGCTGGCATAACCCAAAATGGTATCAGAGACAAACCATAAACCGTATTCTAGCTATTTTAGACGATGTTAAAGTATCAAAACCGAAACAACTCCGAAACAATACCCGTAGTTTTCCAGTTTCTGTCGATTTTAGTTTAGTCTTAAAAAATTATTTAAACAATTGCCGAAGACTATTATTGTGACAACTAGAACACCCTCAAAACATGAGCCCCAAACTCAAAATTTTGTCCGACGAGATGAAGGATTTTCCCGGCCTAGCCGGTCTGGAAATGTAGTTTGGGGCTTGTATTTTTTAGGTGTTCTGGTCTCTAGAAAATATGGTTTTAGTATTATTTGTTTTGCCCATTTTGGATATTATGTTATCTTTTGTTTGGGGGCAATTCGAGGTATTTCAAAGTCGATATTTCTAACACTGTTTAAATGTTTACAGTACATGCATTACTATCTGCGACCGTGAATGTCATTAGATCGGTACAACTCGTCTAATTTCTATTTGTCTTTTAGACTGGTTTGCGAACATGACATTCACGTTGATGTTCTTTGTTGTGCTGTGGTTATGGTTGGATCATCGTGGTGGATATCTTGGTAGTGCAATGATAGTACAGTTTAGATTCATTTACACATTTAATATTGTGGGCCGAGCATCCAACTTGTGGACTGTCGTTAATGCCAGTTTGTATATTATTTGTTTGGGGCACAATCGGGTTGAGGTCGATGTCACCATTGTACATATATTTTCTTTTCTGTACTGGGATTACCCCGTGATGGAGTACACGAATAGCCGGGTTCTAGAGGGCAACGGGACCGCATCTCATGGCTTTGAGACGGAGGGGGCATCACTCTAGAATTGGCGGGCTATTCGCCGTACTCTTAGGGGGTATAGTTTTCCCAAAGGAGGGGTGGTCAAGTTACCGGATTCCATGAAGTGCTGGTGGCCCATTCACTTTGTTGATTGGGGTTGCCTCACTTCTGAGATAGGCGAGTAACTTTCCGCACTCATAGGGGTCTAGGTTTTCATTGCACGGCTATCCACACGACAGGGAACATCAGGTCTCATTTGCGGCTCAAGTGAAACCCGGGGCTCCAGGATTATCCACCACACTGTCTTGCTTGGCTGAGTTTCTGTGTTGCTTCTGTAATGTTGCTTTATATCATGCCTGGGATGATTGTTATATATATTTATATATATACTAATAGATGGTGTATATGTTTTGCACCCGCGCTAGTCCAGTCCCCGCTCTGCTGTTAATTAAGTAACCTAACGGGTGATGACGCGACGCAGTGGCGAATGCGGATTCCATATACATATATTTTATTTTCGTTCCTTTATCTGGTATGATATGTTCAATTGATGGGACTGCGTTGATTCTGATCAATGCAAGGATAAAATAAACCTATGTGATGTTGTTAGAACCAAGTTTTTAAAAAACAGACATTACAGACGTTTTCTTTTGCTTTGCACTGTGGTATTCAATTGGGAATATCCTGCACCTCATTCGACGAGGCAAGGGCCGAGATCCCTTCATCGGGAGTGACCCCTTGGGCGATAGTTTGCGTCATCGTAATAACTTCACTATAGTCGATTATTTTTCTTTGCATCGTGGTATTCAGTTTGGAATATTCTGCACCTCATTTGATGAGGAAAGAGCTGAGATCTTTTCATAGGGAGTGGCCTCTTTAGCAAAAGTTTGCGCACTGTATATTTGTAAAACCACTTGGATTCCTTCAACGAGATCAAGTTCATTACGTTAAAGGTTTTCGCCAAAAACCAGTCATAGCCCTCTATCATTTCAGATTAGTATTGCTTAGTATTCATGCTGCGTATGTTGTGCTTAGCCGAGGCGTAGTGTGCGGTAGCTCTGTAATGCCTTTCTGTTGCATGGATATGCGATTGGTTAGGACAGTCGTACAGTCATTTTGGCTCAGTCAAGGACTCGTACGGATAGGTCTAATGCAATCAAGATAATGGCGGGTTGAACTTGACTAGGGTCCTTTGATATGTTGGCTCAGTCAAGATCGCTTGGGTCCTAGGGGGTAAAAACGCACATCGGGAGTTTCAAACATACAGGAAACTTGCCAGGCATGCGCATACCTTCTGGAGTGTGGTGACTTGAGTGGATTCTATCAAGTTATCATGCGATGATAGTTGGATCCCGATTCCCACTGATGAATATGTTTACTCCACGGGTGATTTCAGATGATCCCGATTAATTCTCCTTTTGGGTTTGATGGAGAATTCGAGGAAACAGTTGGAGACATACTGATTAGATAAATAAATAACTAATCTAATCTAGGTTAGAGTGCACACTGAGTGTTTTTTTTCTCTCTCTCTCTTTGGCAGCTACTAAGACCCGACACCTAAACTAAAACTCATGAACCAAGTTAACCAAACCTTCTTTAAAGACTTTTTCTTTTGGATTGTCATAGTAGCATATATCATTGCCGCTCCTATATTACCCTTTGCATTTCTCTGGAACATTCAGTATCACTATGAAGATCCACATTTATTTGATATGCCATCGTATAGTTACATATGAACTCGATGAAACTTGTTTTAGATCGAGGATAGTTTCCGGTTCTGGAGAAATAGAATATGACTTTTCATTTGTATTTCCCTTTACCTTCTCTCAGGTTGCGAGGGCTCCTGGTATTTTGGAGTGTACGCCTATTGCGCTTATTGGATAGACTTCTTCCAAACCATAGGCTGATGCCAAAAGGTAGGGAAAGAAGAAAACCAAATAGCCTAAGTGTGGTGTACAAAAGGTAATAAGTAAAGACATATAAAGGGACTAGAAAAAGAGAAAAGGAAATTGTGAATGCTATCATTCACGACGAAGCCTCGTATATCATCTCCACTCCTGCTTCACCTTTGCATTTCTCTGGAACATTCCGTATTACTACGAAGATCCACATTTATTAGATACACCATCGTATAGTTACATACGAACTTAAAGAAACTTGTTCCAGTTCGAGGATGATTTCCGGTTCAGGAGAAATCGAATAGGATTATTCGGTTTGTGTAACGTGTTAAAAATGATTAAATAAATAATTAAATGAATAAAAGTGTTTATGTGAATTTTAGGATTTTCGGTAAAGTAAAATGTATTTTTCGTAAAACCAAACCGTGATTGTTTTCATTATAATTTTTAAAATATCTATTTTAATTATGAAATTACTAGTAAATGATGTTTATTTAGCCACTTATAAATTTTTAGTTTAATAAAATATTTTTCCTAAATTAATTATTTTAAATATTAACATAAGCTTTATTTTTACACTAAATTAGTGTAAATTACAAATTTAAATGGTTTTAATTTGTAAAAATGAACCATGGCATATTAGAAATTAGTGTGTATCATGAAAAATTTATTTGCAAATTTTTCCTATTTTCTAGAGCTTTCTTGAGTTGCTATAGTAAATAAATAAATAAATAATTAAATAAACCATGAAAAGACTTTTATTGATGTTTGTTCTCTTGAAACTTCTACACACTTTTCCCACTCTCTTCTTTCTCTCCCTCACCTCTCGAGGGCCGGCCACAAACCCCCCATGGCTGCCCCCCCCCCATTTTCCACCTCATTTTTATTCAAAATTCATCAACAACACATCAAAAATTCAATTAAAATTTCACAAAATCCTATTTATTCCATACTCTTTATTCCTTGCTCATTTTTATATGAAATTTGGAGATGGAAAGCATACATTTTGGAGGCTCAATTCTTGTTTGGATTTCACATTTTGAAGGTATAATTTTCTTTCTTTTGATTTATTGTTATTAGATGTTCATATTAAGCTTAATTAGATTTAATGAATTAATTCTATGTTCTTTTTTTAAAATGCAAGCTAGGGTTCTAAATTCATGTTATGATTTTTAATAATTAATTAGGGTTATAGTAGTTAGTTTAACACTTTTAGTATTAGGAAAGCTTGCATGGTTGTTGTATAATAAATTGTTTATTCAAATTGTTTTAATTAAACTATTTAGCTAACTAGATTTTTCTAAAATGTGTTTGTGGGTAAAATAAAATTCTAATTTGGGTTGTTATCATTGGATTATAGTTTTAGTGGAAATGTTAGCATGTTAATGGAAAGAAAAACTTAGTTTGATTGCTAGTTTCAATGGATAATTGATAAATTGTGATAAAAAAATTGCTAATTTTGTAAACTAGATTTTAGAAATTCCTATATAAATCAGATTAAAAATATAATTATGGTTTCATTATATCATTATCATCATGAATTGTGGTTTAAGTCACTAATTTATGCAAAATCATGTTTTG
This sequence comes from Agapanthus africanus, assembly GCA_030015575.1. Lineage (NCBI taxonomy): Eukaryota > Viridiplantae > Streptophyta > Magnoliopsida > Asparagales > Amaryllidaceae > Agapanthus > Agapanthus africanus. Next base: position 461,574,263 of record CM057337.1, on the reverse strand, counting down.
TGGTGGAATTGTTGTATTTTGCTTGAAAAATGTTGAAAATTGTTAAAGGGTGCAAACTAGAAATTTCAAATTACTACAAATATGTGTAATAAAAATATAGTAATAGTTTGTATAGTCTAGTTATGCTATTTAATGAGTTTTATGACCTTTGGTTTCATTTAAATGTCAAGTTTTGATGAAAAACGGTAAATTGGCATTTTCGGGTTTTTCGAAAACGGACGATTTGATCGATTTTAGTGTTTCGATGAATTTGATCATGTTTTACAATATAAGTAATGCGTTTTAAAACTGCGAGTTATCTGTTGATGTTTATCTCGATCCATCGGAGTTTGTACGTCGATATCGAGCGATATTTGGTTCTTTTGCGTGGACGAGACATAGGTTTTAACCTATGCTTGTTCCTTGTATCGTTTGACTTTTGTATGTGATTCGGTTTACGATGCTATTTATATGTTTGCGTTTAGGTACCCTTCAAGTGGACTGCGGGCGATGAAGAGGAGGATGGCGACACCGTCGTCGGCAGACATGGACCAGGTGAGTAGATGCATATCTACGGGGGGAAGTCGGGTGGATGGCGTTTAGCACCCCCGCAACGTAGAATAGGAATAGTACTTATTGACATTAGGAAACCCGATGTGACCCTAGATTCTTACTGAGCAGGACCCTAGTAATGACCCTAGGCGGGACTAGACTGATTTAGGAAAACCATACCTGAGGATGAATACTTTGGGAGAGGTTCGTAGGTTTCTGATAGAAACATACACACGCACACACTGAAACTCGACATGGGGTATACGTGTATGTGTGTATATATATAGAACTAGGTATGGGTATATACATATATATACAACACGTATATGGGATTCATTGATGTGATATGATATCCGAGGTATGATGAAATAGTGTAACTGGGCTTGATGCCGTGATTTTTGGCAATACAGTCGTATTAAAGTGTTAGCGGATCATTAGAGAAAGAGATAATGAACATGAATATATAAATTATGAAGGGTGGTGGTGATATTGAGATACCTAGGACTCTAAAATAGTATCCGGACTGTAACCTGTGATTGATCACGACATGGGATATGTATGACTTGATTACGACATCACATAGGTGTGACCTGATGTCGATATCATAGAGGTGTGACTTAAGGACGATATGATATCAGTATAACTTAATCATAATATGATACATATGACATGATATCTCTGAGGATAAACTAATGATGCTTATTATGATGGCAATGATATATGATTGATGTAGGCGATTGCAGTTTAGCACCTTGATCATGAGATGTGTTGGTGATGACATTATACGAATAATGAGACACCTAGGAGATACTTGACCCGTACCCCGATATTGGGATGTCGTACGATGGATTTTACCGTACGAGGCATAGATATGATGATTGATCCGCACTCTTGATTCGAGGAAGCCGTACTTCGTACGTGACGCTATTGAGGCTGGATCGCCGACTATTAGAGATATTGATTCTGACCTAGGTAAACTCTTGTTTCTTAATAACTAGTTTCTTAGGTTAAGTTCCTTAGGAGGTTAGATGGACACTAGTTTAGGTTCGATTCATATAGTGATAGTTGTTCTCGTATGTCGTAGAGGGGTGGATAATGCACATCTGTCTTGCATTCATACTGTAATCATCATGGTGCATGTTCTTACATATGTTGCTATAATTAGTATAAACCATACCTGTTAGGACACCAGCACCATTACCGATGATGCGCATATTCCACGCACACTTATTTGCCGGCTCACACACATCATCATCGGAATTGCTATGTCACGTGCACTTTAGATCATATTGTCTTTTATTGATAGAATCAGTTAACAACTAGACCGATATAATATTGTGATTACTTTCTGATGTTAGTATAGACATGATATTTATCACTTAGACATTCATGCATTCATATTTTCATGTTATCGCACAGTAGTATGGGCATATGCCGACACTTATCATATACTTACTCATGATTTTGAGATTTGGATTTCTATGAGATTTCTGGATTTTTGGGGAAAACCGCAAAAATATATAAAAACTTCTCTCTCTCTCCTCTTCTCTTTTTAAAATAAGATGCGGTTTTCTCGTGATGTATGTGTCGTCCACCATGAGTATTTCATGTTTTCTGTTGGATTTCGAGACCCGATTCGAGGAGTGGATGAACCATCTCGGGTACATGGTGGGCCCTGTATGGTACCCCGGGGCAAGAAGATCGAGTTGTTGACGATGAGCCTGGCAGAGGAAGGCTACCTACCGGTGATGTCTGGCGCGGCGGATATCCGGAGGATACCGACCGTTGTCGTGAGATTTGATGATATGGGCCGATCCGGACTGACGGAGCCCGAGGTATTGAGACTATGAGACTTGAGATTTACATGTTTATGTCGATACTTGACACGGATTTCCATGGATTTCATTGTTGAGATTTCAGATTCTTATACACATTTTACTATGATAACAGCCAAAGATTTCTTATACAGATATACCTGGATTTCAGGATTGCTTATTTTACATTCATGGTGCATGCATATCCATTCATATAACATAGTACTATATGAGGCATTGACACGAGCACGGAGTATATGCACTTACACGTAGTATTACCCTGCTATTACTAAGGATTGAGATTAGTAGTGTATTATTATGACCTAGGATAGCGTCGTGCATTCGATTTCTTTTTGTAGATGTCTTCTACTCACGAGTTGGCAACTCACCCCCGTTGTGCCAAATTTTATTACAGGTTCGGTGTACAGGTTTCTCTGGCAGCTTGCTGGCACATCTATTCTTTCTGGGTGATTTGCACGGTAGGTTGGTTCACTTGTATCCGAACCACCATTATACTTTTATTCATTCATTTGTATCTAGTAAGCTCCATCAACCATACTTGTATTACTTGATAAGTTTATTGGACCAGTCTTTTATTTCGACCTTAGAGTCGCGCATGTATTATTCTGATCTGGTGGTTTTGTTTTCTTTTGAGTTTTGAGCCTCGCCCTTTGGCGTTGTATATTATTGTGCTGTTGTGGTTGTTTCCGCCTGTTGGCGTCGAGCTAGCTCCCGTTTGGGGATGCTTTTTATTGTTTATGTATATTATACTTGTTGTACCCATTTGGGGGCCAGTTTTTACAGAGGAGACTCTGCCGAAATTTTTGGGAAATTTGCTGATTCTTTTAAACTTGTTTTCTTTTTCTTCTTCTTCTATGGTTTAGATTTCTGGGCTTCGGCTTACTTAGGTTACGTGGCGCCTCTAGACGCTTCGTACTCTAAGTGCCGGTCACGTTCCGTACTTTCGAGTCGTGACAAAGTCGGTATCAGAGCGCTAGGTTTAACCCTGTATAAGTCTAGGTGACCCTTGGTTGATGGAGTAGGCGATTTAGGTAGAGTAACGTACCGTGGGTATGGTCCGCGGCATACTTACGATACGCTACTCTGCTTAAGGAGCCTTAGGATGTACATTTGTTTGCACCGTATTTCATTCGTTCCTTTGATCTATCTTCGTCGATGTCGGAGGGTGGTTCTGTTACCACGGGCGCACGGGCAGAGGGAGCTGCGGCTCGAATGCGATAACCATTAGAGTATTGGTTATTCTTGAAGATTGAAGCATTGCTTAGCGTGCAGATGAAGGGTATTCACATGCCGTCCGGATGAAGTTAAAGGGTTCGAACGATTATCAGAAAACCATTTTCCCAAGTTTAAGATATTCGGAAGAACATGCAGGTATTTCGATGGACCCTCTAGAAGAATGAAACCTTAACTCGACATAATGACCACGAGAACGCCCTTGAACCTTAGGGTTTACGGCAGTTCCGCGGTGCCATTAGTGAGGCTTGGGTTTGCCCTTCTACGGCTGGATCATCGATGCTGGGGTATGTACCGGATATTTTTAAACTGTACTTGAGTGTTGAGCTCTCGGGGAATTATGGGATTTTGATGGATCGATCGAAAAGTTTAATGTAGTCTGGATATCGAGTGAAGGGATCAACTATGTGGGAGACTATAGACATGAGTATTGCCGTCGGTAGCGCAGTCAGCACACTTATGAAGAGATAAGTTTGAAGCAGTCGACATCAGAGGAAAGAGGCGCACATTGACGATAGTGTTTACGATTGTGATTTAGTGATTTGAATTTCATATTTTCATTGATTGGATTTTTTTATTTTGAGGACTTTGTTCTACGATTGGTATTTTATGTGTGTACCTTTATTCTATCTGTGTTTCATATATCAGTTGTATTGATATTGTTTAGTACACACCCAGTACACTTGATTTGGTTTTATATATTTTGAGATTTTTTATTTGATTTCGTGCATAGGAGTTACACATGATTTTGACATATGTTTCGACCTAGTTTTCATGCATTTTTGTACTGTGATTTTGATTTTGATATTCGATATATGTTTTCGTGCACCATGTGCACCTGATTAGGATTCTTGCGCATACTTGGCCCACTTGATGCGATTTTGTGCACACCAGATGCACTAAATCGGGGTTTTGTGCAGATTAGATGCATCTGATATTGAGTCGTGCACGCCAGTTGCACTTGACAGATGTTTTTGGTGCACACCTGTTGCACTTAGTTTTGTTTTTGTGTGTATTCATGGTATCTTTAGTTGGTTTCGATTTCAGTGCGCACCGGACGCACATGATATTTTTATGATGTGATTGGGATTGATTTCAGTTTGAGCAGTATATTTTCATAGTCATTATTATTTGATTTAGTAACCAGACGGGACGTGTATGTTAAATAAAAGATATATATATATATATATAGCTTTTTTAAAAAAAAAATTAAACGTCCGTTACTTATGCCGTGATACGTGCATTGCACGGCGATTTTCAAGAGGGTTTTTTTTGTATGCTTCTTTATTATGATGATTCGGCGATTTTACTAGGATGCGAACTATATATAAGTTATAGATTGATGTATATTATGATGGTTTTCATATTGAGTTTTTATATTTTATTCTCGCCATAACTCCGATGATTGCGTTATGCTTGACGGAGTTGATTTTTGTTATGTATTGATGATTTCGGAGCCCCGACGATTTGAATGTTTTGCTAAACGTTTTAGTATTTGGAGGGGGAGTTTTAATTTAAATTCGGGGACCGAATTTCTAAAAGGGGGGAAGATTGTAACGTGTTAAAAATGTTTAAATAAATAATTAAATGAATAAAAGTGTTTAAGTGAATTTTAGGATTTTCGGTAAAGTAAAATGTATTTTTCGTAAAACCAAACCGTGATTGTTTTCATTATAATTTTTAAAATATCTATTTTAATTATGAAATTAGTAGTAAATGATGTTTATTTAGCCACTTATAAATTTTTAGTTTAATAAAAAAAATTTCCAAAATTAATTATTTTAAATATTAACATAAGCTTTATTTTTACACTAAATTAGTGTAAATTACAAATTTAAATGGTTTTAATTTGTAAAAATGAACCATGGCATATTAGAAATTAGTGTGTATCATGCAAAATTTATTTGCAAATTTTTCCTATTTTCTAGAGCTTTCTTGAGTTTCTATAGTAAATAAATAAATAAATAATTAAATAAACCATGAAAAGACTTTTATTGATGTTTGTTCTCTTGAAACTTCTACACACTTTTCCTACTCTCTTCTTTCTCTCCCTCACCTCTCTAGGGCCGGCCACAAACCCCCCATGGCTGCCCCCCCCCATTTTCCACCTCATTTTTATTCAAAATTCATCAAAAACACATCAAAAATTCAATTAAAATTTCACAAAATCCTATTTATTCCATACTCTTTATTCCTTGCTCATTTTTATATGAAATTTGGAGATGGAAAGCATACATTTTAGAGGCTCAATTCTTGTTTGGATTTCACATTTTGAAGGTATAATTTTCTTTCTTTTGATTTATTGTTATTAGATGTTCATATTAAGCTTAATTAGATTTAATGAATTAATTCTATGTTCTTTTTTTTAAAATGCAAGCTAGGGTTCTAAATTCAAGTTATGATTTTTAATAATTAATTAGGGTTATAGTAGTTAGTTTAACACTTTTAGTATTAGGAAATCTTGCATGGTTGTTGTATAATAAATTGTTTATTCAAATTGTTTTAATTAAACTATTTAGCTAACTAGATTTTTCAAAAATGTGTTTGTGGGTAAAATAAAATTCTAATTTTGGTTGTTATCATTGGATTATAGTTTTAGTGGAAATGTTAGCATGTTAATGGAAAGAAAAACTTAGTTTGATTGCTAGTTTCAATGGATAATTGATAAATTGTGATAAAAAAAATTTCTAATTTTGTAAACTAGATTTTAGAAATTCCTATATAAATGAGATTATGTTAGTTATATGTATGCCCTAGAGGCCATTACTATACATAGGATGTATATTGTAGTGGATGCTGGGACATATATAGGGAGGACTTTCTTGCTCGACATGATAGTATTCTATCTGGTTGATCTTTATCTTAACGTGTACACTGATTGTCTCCCTGTTACATGTTGGTAAAGCCCTTAGGATCTGTACTTGACTACCTGGACTATGATGCGGATCATACTAGTGGGGACATGGTAGTCCATAAGTACATCCTTCAAAGTCCCTAGTCGTGGGTGTATCGAGACGGGGCATCGATATACCAGAGTAGACTAGCGTATACCTTCTCGACCCATACAGATGGGCGATGGATGATCCCATATCCATTGGTGTTTGACATCAGAGATGATATACGGGTGCTCAGTAGAGACTGGGTACACTGGACGGACTCGCCGAGACCTCCCAGATGGTATTATACCTCACGTCAGATGGCAGTTCTCTGGTGACACTGGTACAGAGTAGTCTGTTGACCCGAGATCGTCATAGAGTCTTGTGTGGTTCCCACTGTGCTTTGATTTCCATCTTACCACGTCCAAGAGGGCGTGCAAAACGGTGGTTTTTGGGTACAGTCCCGAGTCACATGGAGGCAATGAGCGATAGGAGGGGATTCGTCTCTCCCGGTATAGGGAGTTGATGTTGCGCTGTGTTCGATTGGCTATAACAGGAAATCCCTGGACAGGGTTGCTGAGATTTACTGGTAAGTGTTACCAGTAGTTTCTCAAAGTGTTATAGACCTCATATCGACACGACTTATCGAGCTATTGGGGTCTGACGTTAACCACCCCTAGGCGAGATATGCGACATATCAGACGATCAGACCGGACTGTGCGGTAGTGTTACTGGTTGGATTCACTGGAGTGTGAGCGGGCTTGCTCGTTGATCTTCAGATCGCTCAATACCCGGGTGGCCGTTACGTTTAGCAGACCGCTTGCGGCTTGTGGGTGTTTGATATGATCATCATCTGCTGCCGGCGTATTGACGAGTCTTTAGAGTCCTACACAGAGGTTTCCTGGCTCAAGCGAAACTAAATAGGAGCGCATATGAGATATGTGCGGGACCGAGAATAATGCGTGTATGTGATACCGTATTTCATTCTCGCGATGAATGTGTCGTATGGTTATATGCGATATAACCTAGTTATCGAATCGAGGGTTGATTCGATAAGCCGATACATTGGATACTAGTTGGTTATATGCGATATGACCGGATCGTTAAATCAAGTGTTGATTTAATGATTTAATGCATAATAATATATTTGATATATTACTTTGCACTAACTAGTATTGGTTCACTTAAGATGGATTTTCTCACTCGGATGTGCACATTGTATATGTGATATACTTTTTGTGCACTTGATTGTATCATGTTTAATGATACATGTTTGCTTGAGTTTGTGTAAAGATTGAACCATGGTTATTTATATGATTAGGGTTTACATTTTCATATCTATTTATTTATTTATTTATTTATTATGGAAATGATAATGAGAAGAATGGTTGCTAGTTTTGTTTTATTCTTTGAACCTTCATGAAGCATTGACTTTAGTCAACCATTCTTATCTCATCCTTAACCCTAACCATTCCAACTAACCTTGGTTTAATCTCTACACCTAACCATGGTTTGCTTATGATAAGAATTGATTTTCTTTTCTATTTTAATTATTCTTATCATAACACTTTCTTCGTCTTCTTCCTAAAACTCAAGAAGAAAAGCTTGACTACATCAATGGTGGATTGATGATATGAGTGAGAAATCCAATTCTAAAGTCTACCCACATCCTATTTCTTCATCCTCTACCTCTTGCCAAGTAGTAGAGTGTGTTTTCTTCACAAGTTTCTTGACTTGGTGAAGTCGGAGCTTGATTTAGCGATGCCTCGACGTAGATCATCTTCGGCATGGACATCGATGACCTAGCCCGTCCATTCTCCGATGAAGCCGACGCTAGAGCCCGGGACTTGTTATGGACAGCGAGGAGACTTCATTGCGAAGCTATGGAGGTGGAGAACCGGATCTACAAAGGTTGTATTTCCGTATCTATTAGTTAATTGTTAACTAGTTTACTTTTCGCCTAAATATCTAGCCGACGATCCGTAGTCGGGTTTCTCGGCACCGTTAAAATTTGAAATTGGCATGGTCGATGCCTTGTGTGACCTCACTAGGGTGCCTAGGAACCCTTCAGTGGTATCAGAGCCTAGCTAGAGCCTTAGGCGAAGTCTAGACGGAATTTGAAGTCCGATCGATCGAAAAACCCGAACCCAAAATAGCTCTCTGTCCTTTTTTCAAAAACTGGGATTTTTACATATTAAAAATTGCTAAAAAATTCATCAGGGAAATATTAGAATTACGGCGCAAAAATTTTCCCATGAACAGTTCAAACCGCGGCGGAAGCGCGGCAGAAGCCTGGCTTCTGCGGCGGTTCCGCCGCACATTGATGACGTCATCCTCATTTGTTTGCACAGTAATTCCTATTTAATTATGCTGGATTTTCTGGGAATTTTTAAAATTTATTCAAGAGTTGGATTTTCTGGGGTTGTTTTGGGGATTCGGTGTTTCGATCAGAGTATCAAATTTTGTCTGTGTGGCTTTCCGGATAAATTTTAGAATATGTTAAAAAGTTCGACCGGATATAAATACCCAATTTTTCCCCTGTTGGGAAATTTCCAAGTGTTGGATTTTTCCGTAGTTTAACGACGTTCTAAGTAGTGCAAGTAACGCGATGGACCCTCTAGAAGACAACAAACCTTAACTCGATTATGTGACCGTCTTGAACTGCCCTTTGAACCTTCGGGTTTTGGGCAGTACGGCGTGCCACATGTGAGGCGTTGGCTTGACCCTTCTACGGCTGGACCGTTGGTACTGAGGCACGAACTGAATGTTGTTAGACTTATTTCATGTGTTGAGCTGTATCGGGAAAACTTGGGTGTTCGATTGTTCGATCGGAAAGTTTAACATTTTCTATTTATCTGGAATGTGATACAATAATTGGAATTCACAAGTAGTTATGAGATAACTGAATGAATGTTATAAACATAGCACTTTAGTCTCACTTGATCGGTTGCCACGGAATTTTGATGTGATCAAAAGTCCGTCGCAATCACGTAGCGTACGCGGATACTCGCCGGGTAAACTTAATAGACAGACTCACTCCATAGCCCCGACCAAGTGACTGTATGAGAACCCCGTCGCCGAAAGCATCCGTTCGGGTGCTCGCGTTAGCGGTGTTCCGCCTTGGTGCACTTCGTCGACGGTATCAGGGGTGCAGCCGTCTACTGAAGTTTGCGACGAGCATTCGATCAGGATGTCGGGAATCTTGTTGAATTGCCCGACTTGATATTGAAAAGTGTTTTCGATTTTGAGACTAAAATGCGGGGTTTATAATTGTTAGGCATGTGATGTCTAAGGAATTCATTTGGTCAGGCATGCGATGTCTGAGGTGGTTGCGGATTCCAACTGTTGTAGTTTTACACTTTCTTTTCTGTGACCGTAAGTGTAATATGTGATATCGCCGGTTTCGTTGCTATATGCCAACGACAATTGGGATGCGCATATTTACTTACGTTGATGACATGTGATGTTATGTGTTGCTGGATATGTTATATTGGATCGTCGTGTTTGAATAGCCGGGGTTTTTTATGTGAGATGAGTGTTTTTCTTTTTCATTCATGTAAAAACTTGTATGTAATATTCTTTTATTGGGGCGCTTCCAGGTTGCGGAAGATGTCACCCTTTGTATATTATTTACTTTTCCGCACTAGGATGGACCCAAGGAGGAGGGCACAAGTAACCGGGTTCTGGAGTCCAGTGGGAGACCAACTCGAGGAGTCGAGTCCGGGTCTCCTAACTCTAGAATTGGTAGGGTTGCTTGCCGCTCTCGTAGGGGTCTAAGGGTGTGGGTTTGGCTATTCATCACGACCGTGGAATCCGTGTTTTATACTGGCTCGTATTGAAAACACGGACGTCCTAGTATATCCAATATTTCATATGATTCTTCTGCTGCCTTATCTGTGATGTGATCATGTGATGTTCTGTGATAGATACAGTATATAGTATATATGATATATTATATAGACGTTACTTATGTTTTACACCCGCGCTAGCCCTGCCTCGCTCTGGCGTTAGTCACCTAACCTAACGGTGCAGACGGGACATCGAGGCGAATGCGGATGGCATAAGCGTACGTTATATCTATCTGTAATGTTTAGGTGACTTAAATGATGGGACTTCATTAATGTGATTAATGAAATAAAAGAAACCTAAGATGTTGTAGAATCGAATTTCAAAATAAAACAGGTAGCTACAGTTCTTGCTTTGCACAGCGGTATATGTGATATATCCTGCACCTTATTCGATGAGGAAAGGACCGAGATCCCTTCACCGGGAGTGACTCCTTTAGCAATAACTGGCAGATGCTACATACTCGGTTTGTCTTTTGAATGCTTTTAAGAGTTTTTGCTTTGCACAGTGATATATGTGATATATCCCGCACCTCATTCGACGAGGAAAGGACCGACGATCCCTTCACCGGGAATGACTCCTTTAGCAAAACTAGAAAAGCCTCAAAAGCACTCCAATTTAAAATCATTTGATTCTACAACGATATCAAGTTCATTACGCAATAGGTTTTCAGAAAAACATGTCGTAGCCCTCCGTCATTTCAGATATGGACTGGTTAGTATTCGTGCTGCGTTTGTTGACCTCTGTCAAGGCGTAGTGTGCGGTAGCTGATTAGTGCTTATCTGCATAAGCATATGATGTGATTGATTTAGGGTAGTCGTGCGACCTTGTTGACCTCTGTCAAGGGTCGTGCGGGTGGGTTTACTTCAATCAGGAAATGACGGGTTGAACTTGACTAGCAGCCTATGGTTTGTTGACCTCTGTCAAGGTCATAGGACGCTAGGGGCAAAATATTATCGGGAATTTCAAGTGTTGAAATTTGCAATGAGATTGCATACCTTCTATGAGATAGTTGGATCCCGATACCCGCTGCGAGTAAGTGTTACGCCTGGGAGAGTTTTATACATTACAATTAGCCGATCAAGTAGGTGTCTAGAAAGGTGTCAACGGGGTTACGCCTCTGGGAAAACGAGGTTTACAGTAATTAGGTTCGTGCGAAAGCACGGGGGACCTCCCTCAAAGTACCGACATTGGCCTGGCTGAAAGATTGGCGAACTTGTTGTGTGTAATTAATCCCGGCTAGTCTTTCCATTTAGGGTTTGAAGGAAGATTTGATAAAAAGCAGTGGGAGCCATCCTGATTAGATAAAATAATAACCAATCTATTCTTGCAAGAGCGCACGCTGAGTGTTTTCTTCTCTCTCTCTCCAGGTAGCGACCATATCACGCCTTAATCAAGATAATAATATGGATAATTGACCGAACCCGCTTGTTATACTGAGCTGGGGAACGTTGGTCCCACTCCAACTTATAATTGTTATAAGACAGAGCAGGAAATTGGGGAATACCAGATTTCCCGTGCCGCCCAAACGAAGAAAGTGCATATGATGCATCATCTTCGGGTGTGTTCCTTGCACAGAACTTTTTCTCTGTATCCTCTACGTCCTGGGTATGTGATACCAGATATGTAATCTGTTACATAGGGCTACAGATAGGTAGAGAACTGAGAACGGGTGATAAGTTTCATGAGGCAGAAAACGGGGCAAGTGTTGCAGCCAAGTCTGTTGGTCACTATCACCCTGTATTACAAATACATTGATTCTGAACGAATGTTATTAGATACCGAACCTGATATACAAAATCATATCAGTCTCTTTATTAGTAAAGAAATGATAAAATTTTGCATTGATGGATAATGTTTTGAACATTTCCTATATCAAAAGTTGATCGGTTCAGGCACGTTATCCAAAAGTATTAATGTTCTAAATCAGACTACAGTTCTTAGTATATGGAACACACACAAGAGGAAGAGTTCAGAAATGAACGAATCCTTCTTGAGGCATTGTAGACTAGGTCATATCAATGCGACCCGACTAGCTAGAGTTACATAAAGATGCATATTTAAATTAGTTTGAATTTACATCTTATGAAACTTGCCAGTCATGTCACAGAAACAAGATGACCATAGCTCCGTTTACTGGAAACAGAGAAAGAGTTAGTGAACTCTTGGAATGATACATGTTGATGTATGTAAGGTCCCCTGTCTACACATGCCATGACCGGTTCTTTATACTTTATTACATTCTCTGATCATCTCTTTAGATTCAGACATATGTTCCTGTTGAAACACAAGTCCGAACCTTTTGAGATATTCACAGAATATAAGTTAGAAGTAGAGAACCAATACGGGTATAAGTATTATGTCCTTTGATGAGATCAAGGAGGAGAATACTTGAGCATGGAATTCCTGGACTTTTCTAAAGGAGAATGAGATTCTCTCTCAGCATTACTCCTCCGTATACACCATAGCACGATGGTATATCGGGGCGGAGCAATAGCACCCTATATGATAAGGTGTGCTCTATGATGAGTACTACTGAGTTACCTATTTCCTTTTTGGGAGTTATGCACTTGAGAAGCTGCATACCTATTGAATAGGGTTCAAATCAAATCAGTTGCCTACCACTTCATATTAGATATGATAAGGGAAGAGCCCATCTCTTAAGATTAGTTAAGATTTGGGGTTGTCCAGCCTATGTCTGAAAAGCAAAATCCGGACAAGCTCGAGGCAAGGTCTGTAATGTAGAACTGGAAAGGTTCCAGCTATACAAAACTGCAGCTGATGATTTGATAGAACCAAGGGATTCAGTAGATACCAACGAACCTCAGCCTCTCCGCCGATCTAGTAGGGTTCCTCACCCACCTGAGAGATACTTCGGTTTCTCTATGACAGTGGGAGCGAGGATTGCATCATGAGATGATGACCCAACTAGTTTCGAGCTGGCCATCAGGAGTAAGACTCTATAAGAATGGCTGGATGCTTAGTGATCTGAGATGGAATCCTTATACACCAACAAAGTATGGATTTTGGTTGCTATATCTGAAGGGTTAAATCCCCATCAGGAGCAAGTATATCTTGAGAAGATTACTTGGTGTACATGGAAAAGTTGAGACTTTCAAAGCTAGACTTGTTAAAGGTTTGCATCATTGACCAGGTGTGGATCATGATGAAACTTTTTCTAAGGATCTATGCTTAAGTCCATCTAGATCCTACTTGCCACGGCTATATACCATGACTACGATATCTGGCGGTTGGGTGTCATGACTCCTTTTCTAAATGATGTTTTAGAAGAGAACGTCTATAAGTACACAGCCAGAGGGCTTCACAGACAGTGGGAGCAGCGGAAACGTGTGCAAGATGCTTTATAGGATAAAGCAGGCATCGCGGAGATGGAACATCTGTTTTGATGGATAAGTCAAAGAGTTTGACATCATCAAAATGGTAGATGAGCCTTGTATAAACAAAAAGGTAGTAGGGAGTATGGTGACGATCCTCGTAGAGTACGTAGATGACATACTCTTGATAGGGAAGGAGTTTCCTATGCTACGCTCGATCAATCTCCGCTTATCACAAGGATTCTCCACATAGGATCAAAGTGATACCTACTAAATCCTGGGTTTTGGATCTATGAGATAGATCTAAATGGATGTTAGAATACTCACTAGTTATAGTGAGATGGTATCAGTTGATCCTGGGGAGAATCACTGGAAGGGTTCCAGGGTGATAAAGACGACTGAATGTCAGTCGCAGGCATTGTCTTTACCCTCAGTAAAGGGACGGTATGTTGGAAGAATTCCAAGCTAGATACCGTGACATACTAGACGATGAAGGCAGGATACATCGCTACTTAAGATGCTACCAAAGAGGAAGTCTGGGTGTATAAAAGTTCATAAGATGAACTTTGTTCCTACCATTGTGTGACAATGGAGTTGTGGCTTATGCCAAGGAACACAGGTCCCATCAGTGATCCAGACATATTCTAAGGCAGTGTCACCTGATCATGGAGATGCTTGATCTCCAAGGAATCGAGGTTAGGAGAGTAAAGTCAGAGGACAACACAGCGGATCCACTCACAAAGGCCTGTTCCCAGAGAGAGACTATTATGGGATGGTTGAGTATGAGATACTGCAACCACTGCTATCAGATGGCCCTAGTGCAAGTGGGAGATTGTTAGTTATATGTATGCCCTAGAGGCCATTACTATACATAGGATGTATATTGTAGTGGATGCTGGGACATATATAGGGAGGACTTTCTTGCTCGACATGATAGTATGCTATCTGGTTGATCTTTACCTTAACGTGTACACTGATTGTCTCCCTGTTACATGTTGGTAAAGCCCTTATGATCTATACTTGACTACCTGGACTATGATGCGGATCATACTAGTGGGGACATGGTAGTCCATAAGTACATCCTTCAAAGTCCCTAGTCGTGGGTGTATCGAGACGGGGCATCGATATACCAGAGTAGACTAGCGTATACCTTCTCGACCCATACAGATGGGCGATGGATGATCCCATATCCATTGGTGTTTAACATCAGAGATGATATACGGGTGCTCAGTAGAGACTGGGTACACTGGACGGACTCGCCGAGAACTCCCAGATGGTATTATACCTCACGTCAGATGGCAGTTCTCTGGTGACACTGGTACAGAGTAGTCTGTTGACCCGAGATCGTCATAGAGTCTTGTGTGGTTCCCACTGTGCTTTGATTTCCATCTTACCACGTCCAAGAGGGCGTGCAAAACGGTGGTTTTTGGGTACAGTCCCGAGTCACATGGAGGCAATGAGCGATAGGAGGGGATTCGTCTCTCCCGGTATAGGGAGTTGATGTTGCGCTGTGTTCGATTGGCTATAACAGGAAATCCCTGGCCAGGGTTGCTGAGATTTACTGGTAAGTGTTACCAGTAGTTTCTCGAAGTGTTATAGACCTCATATCGACACGACTTATCGAGCTATTGGGGTCTGACGTTAACCACCCCTAGGCGAGATATGCGACATATCAGACGATCAGATCGGACTGTGCGGTAGTGTTACTGGTTGGATTCACTGGAGTGTGAGCGGGCTTGCTCGTCGATCTTCAGATCGCTCAATACCCGGGTGGCCGTTACGTTTAGCAGACCGCTTGCGGCTTATGGGTGTTTGATATGATCATCATCTGCTGCCGGCGTATTGACGAGTCTTTAGAGTCCTACACAGAGGTTTCCTGGCTCAAGCGAAACGAAATAGGAGCGCATATAAGATATGTACGGGACCGAGAATAATGCGTGTATGTGATACCGTATTTCATTCTCGCGATGAATGTGTCGTATGGTTATATGCGATATAACCTAGTTATCGAATCGAGGATTGATTCGATAAGCCGATACATTGGATACTAGTCGGTTATATGCGATATGACCGGATCGTTAAATCAAGTGTTGATTTAATGATTTAATGCATAATAATATATTTGATATATTACTTTGCACTAACTAGTATTGGTTCACTTAAGATGGATTTTCTCACTCGGATGTGTACATTGTATATGTGATATACTTTTTGTGCACTTGATTGTATCATGTTTAATGATACATGTTTGCTTGAGTTTGTGTAAAGATTGAACCATGGTTATTTATATGATTAGGGTTTACATTTTAATATCTATTTATTTATTTATTTATTATGGAAATGATAATGAGAAGAATGGTTGCTAGTTTTGTTTTATTCTTTGAACCTTCATGAAGCATTGACTTTAGTCAACCATTCTTATCTCATCCTTAACCCTAACCATTCCAACTAACCTTGGTTTAATCTCTACACCTAACCATGGTTTGCTTATGATAAGAATTGATTTTCTTTTCTATTTTAATTATTCTTATCATAACACTTTCTTCTTCTTCTTCCTAAAACTCAAGAAGAAAAGCTTGACTACATCAATGGTGGATTGATGATATGAGTGAGAAATCCAATTCTAAAGTCTACCCACTTCCTATTTCTTCATCCTCTACCTCTTGCCAAGTAGTAGAGTGTGTTTTCTTCACAAGTTTCTTGACTTGGTGAAGTCGGAGCTTGATTTAGCGATGCCTCGACGTAGATCATCTTCGGCATGGACATCGATGACCTAGCCCGTCCATTCTCCGATGAAGCCGACGCTAGAGCCCGGGACTTGTAATGGACAGCGAGGAGACTTCATTGCGGAGCTATGGAGGTGGAGAACCGGATCTACAAAGGTTGTATTTCCGTATCTATTAGTTAATTGTTAACTAGTTTACTTTTCGCCTAAATATCTAGCCGACGATCCGTAGTCGGGTTTCTCGGCACCGTTAAAATTTGAAATTGGCATGGTCGATGCCTTGTGTGACCTCACTAGGGTGCCTAGGAACCCTTCAGATTAAAAATATAATTATGGTTTCATTATATCATTATCATCATGAATTGTGGTTTAAGTCACTAATTTATGCAAAATCATGTTTTGTGGTGGAATTGTGGTATTTTGCTTGAAAAATGTTGAAAATTGTTAAAGGGTGCAAACTAGAAATTTTAAATTACTACAAATATGTGTAATAAAAATATAGTAATAGTTTGTATAGTCTAGTTATGCTATTTAATGAGTTTTATGAACTTTGGTTTCATTTAAATGTCAAGTTTTCATGAAAAACGGTAAATTGGCATTTTCGGGTTTTTCGAAAACGGACGATTTGATCGATTTTAGTGTTTCGATGAATTTGATCATGTTTTACAATATAAGTAATGCGTTTTAAAACTACGAGTTATCTGTTGATGTTTATCTCGATCCATCGGAGTTTGTACGCCGATATCGAGCGATATTTGGTTCTTTTGCGTGGACGGGATATAGGTTTTAACCTATGCTTGTTCCTTGTATCGTTTGACTTTTGTATGTGATTCGGTTTACGATGCTATTTATATGTTTGCGTTTAGGTACCCTTCAAGTGGACTGCGGGCGATGAAGAGGAGGATGGCGACACCGTCGTCGGCAGACATGGACCAGGTGAGTAGATGCATATCTACGGGGGGAAGTCGGGTGGATGGCGTTTAGCACCCCCGCAACGTAGAATATGAATAGTACTTATTGACATTAGGAAACCCGATGTGACCCTAGATTCTTACTGAGCAGGACCCTAGTAATGACCCTTGGCGGGACTAGACTGATTTAGGAAAACCATACCTGAGGATGAATACTTTGGGAGAGGTTCGTAGGTTTCTGATAGAAACATACACACGCACACACTGAAACTCGACATGGGGTATACGTGTATGTGTGTATATATATAGAACTAGGTATGGGTATATACATATATATACAACACGTATATGGGATTCATTGATGTAATATGATATCCGAGGTATGATGAAATAGTGTAACTGGGCTTGATGCCGTGATTTTTGGCAATACAGTCGTATTAAAGTGTTAGCGGATCATTAGAGAAAGAGATAATGAACATGAATATATAAATTATGAAGGGTGGTGGTGATATTGAGGTACCTAGGACTCTAAAATAGTACCCGGACTGTAACCTGTGATTGATCACGACATGGGATATGTATGACTTGATTACGACATCACATAGGTGTGACCTGATGTCGATATCATAGAGGTGTGACTTAAGGACGATATGATATCAGTATGACTTAATCACAATATGATACATATGACATGATATCTCTGAGGATAGACTAATGATGCTTATTATAATGGCAATGATATATGATTGATGTAGGCGATTGCAGTTTAGCACCTTGATCATGAGATGTGTTGGTGATGACATTATACGAATAATGAGACACCTAGAAGATACTTGACCCGTACCCCGATATTGGGATGTCGTACGATGGATTTTACCGTACGAGGCATAGATATGATGATTGATCCGCACTCTTGATTCGAGGAAGCCGTACTTCGTACGTGATGCTATTGAGGCTGGATCGCCGACTATTAGAGATATTGATTCTGACCTAGGTAAACTCTTGTTTCTTAATAACTAGTTTCTTAGGTTAAGTTCCTTAGGAGGTTAGATGGACACTAGTTTAGGTTCGATTCATATAGTGATAGTTGTTCTCGTATGTCGTAGAGGGGTGGATAATGCACATCTGTCTTGCATTCATACTGTAATCATCATGGTGCATGTTCTTACATATGTTGCTATAATCAGTATAAACCATACCTGTTAGGACACCAGCACCATTACCGATGATGCGCATATTCCATGCACACTTATTTGCCGGCTCACACACATCATCATCGGTAATTGCTATGTCACGTGCACTTTAGATCATATTGTATTTTATTGATAGAATCAGTTAACAACTAGACCGATATAATATTGTGATTACTTTCTGATGTTAGTATAGACATGATATTTATCACTTAGACATTCATGCATTCATATTTTCATGTTATCGCACAGTAGTATGGGCATATGCCGACACTTATCATATACTTACTCATGATTTTGAGATTTGGATTTCTATAAGATTTCTGGATTTTTGGGGAAAACCGCAAAATTATATAAAAACTTCTCTCTCTTTCCTCTTCTCTTTTTAAAATAAGATGCGGTTTTCTCGTGATGTATGTGTCGTCCACCATGAGTATTTCATGTTTTCTGTTGGATTTCGAGACCCGATTCGAGGAGTGGATGAACCGTCTCGGGTACATGGTGGGCCCTGTATGGTACCCCAGGGCAAGAAGATCGAGTTGTTGACGATGAGCCTGGCAGGGGAAGGCTACCTACCGGTGATGTCTGGCACGGCGGATATCCGTAGGATACCGACCGTTGTCGTGAGATTTGATGATATGGGCCGATCCGGACTGACGGAGCCCGAGGTATTGAGACTATGAGACTTGAGATTTACATGTTTATGTCGATACTTGACACGGATTTCCATGGATTTCATTGTTGAGATTTCAGATTCTTATACACATTTTACTATGATAACAGCCAAAGATTTCTTATACAGATATACCTGGATTTTAGGATTGCTTATTTTACATTCATGGTGCATGCATATCCATTCATATAACATAGTACTATATGAGGCACTGACACGAGCACGGAGTATATGCACTTACACGTAGTATTACCCTGCTATTACTAAGGATTGAGATTAGTAGTGTATTATTATGACCTAGGATAGCGTCGTGCATTCGATTTCTTTTTGTATATGTCTTCTACTCACGAGTTGGCAACTCACCCCCGTTGTGCCAAATTTTATTACAGGTTCGGTGTACAGGTTTCTCTGGCAGCTTGCTGGCACATCTATTCTTTCTGGGTGATTTTCACGGTAGGTTGGTTCACTTGTATCCGAACCACCATTGTACTTTTATTCATTCATTTGTATCTAGTAAGCTCCATCAACCATACTTGTATTACTTGATAAGTTTATTGGACCAGTCTTTTATTTCGACCTTAGAGTCACGCATGTATTATTCTGATCTGGTGGTTTTGTTTTCTTTTGAGTTTTGAGCCTCGCCTTTTGGCGTTGTATATTATTGTGCTGTTGTGGTTGTTTCCGCCTGTTGGCGTTGAGCTAGCTCCCGTTTGGGGATGCTTTTTATTGTTTATGTATATTATACTTGTTGTACCCATTTGGGGGCCAGTTTTTACAGAGGAGACTCTGCCGAAATTTTTGGGAAATTTGCTGATTCTTTTAAACTTGTTTTCTTTTTCTTCTTCTTCTTCTTCTATGGTTTAGATTTCTGGGCTTCGGCTTACTTAGGTTACGTGGCGCCTCTAGACGCTTTGTAATCTAAGTGCCGGTCACGTTCCGTACTTTCGGGTCGTGACAGTTTGTCTTTTATCTTTACCTTCTCTCAGGTTGTGAGGGCTCCTAGTATTAGGTGGTTACACCCATTACGCTTATTGGATAGTCTTCTTCCAAACTATAGGCTGGTACCGAAAGGTATGGAAGGAAGAAAACCATTTAGCCTAAGTGCGGTGTACAGAAAGTAATGAGTAAAGACATATAAAGGGATTGGAGTGAGGGCAAGGAAATATACGGTTACAGACATGATCAGGATAGTGAAAGAGGCATTACTATGAATACCCAGATACCCCTTTGACACATTTTCGTGTTTTAGTTAAACTGTGCAGTGTTAATTGAAAACTGTTTTTTTCAATTAGATTCTAACTTCAGGGTATGTATTTACCAGATTTGATTCTCACATCTGTATAGTGTTACAGATGATGAGTGGGAGTAGAATATTGGGAATTAGGTGATTATATCCTCAGCATATCGGAATTCTTTGTAATTGGTGATATTTGAGCAAATCGCCTGGGTTTTTCCTGAGGGCAAATATTTGGTTTTGAATATCCGATGTTATGCACCAATTTCTCACTGATATATCTGTACGTTTATTTTATAAAGTGAGATATAACTTTTTGAAATTATGTCTATGACATTTACCTATATCAGTTGGTGATTAGGTAAGGAGAATTCAACAGAGGTGTAATTCTTCTTAACCATGGTACAGTTTTCAACCTACGATGCACAGGGTTTAAGTTATTAAACTCAGGGGACTTATACAAAGTATTGTATGTTGTCCAGTGTCCATTCGGACAAAGAGGATGGTACCCGTTGTAAGTCCATGTCACGCACCCCACGAACTTGCGGGGAGGCAGAATATATGAAAAACGATTATCAAAACTTCGTAACACGGACTTGAGCGCATGAATCGTTATCTAAACCATTTCTAACTATCTGCTAGAGGTTTAACTACTCGGATACGAAGTTATACCTC
This sequence comes from Agapanthus africanus, assembly GCA_030015575.1. Lineage (NCBI taxonomy): Eukaryota > Viridiplantae > Streptophyta > Magnoliopsida > Asparagales > Amaryllidaceae > Agapanthus > Agapanthus africanus. The sequence goes on along the minus strand of CM057337.1, from coordinate 461,553,199 downwards.
ACGTTACTAGTCCTTCGGGTCTTCATCGCGGTCCTCCACTCCTTGTAGGCTCCTTGGAACATCGGCACCTCAACGGCCTCCTCGAATCAAAGACGATCACCCGAAAGCTGCTACGCCAAGCTTAATCTCAAACTTGAGATAACTAGGTTGCTTAATGTGCTAATCTGAGCTACCTAGGGGATATAGAGTGAGCTTATGGATGTATTAGTCTAGCTAACCCTTGATCTCAACACATGAGAGGTTAGGGTTAGGGTTAGAACAGAGAGTGAGCTTGAGGAGAGAGAAGGTGAAGATGAGAATGAAATGAGATAATGATGTATCATAATATATATGAAGCATTATTTATTTATCCAAAAATGAAATAATTGAATTAACAACCATGCTTCATAAATATCTATGAGTGATTCATCATCATGAGTCATTAAGCATTTATGATGCATTAATGAAATGGATGAATAACATAAATGAGTCACTAATCTCATTTAATGCAATGCCACCTTAACCCCTTAGTCACCACTCTTCTAGAAGCTCCCCGAAAAATTACCAGAACGCCCCTCCAATCCATGAAAACACGGAAAAAACTTTAGAGTGTATAAATCCAGTAACCCGATACTAGAATCTGGCTTAAACCAAAGCCGAGTAGTAAAAACTGTCCGAAAAAGTTGTACGTGCGTAAACACACGTATGCGTCCGAACCCTTGTCGTAATACCATACGACCTCTATATCGTTTCGCCTGGAGCAGGGAAACTCTCTGTGTAGGACTCTAAAGACTCGACACTACGCTGGCAGTGGGTTTAACCACAGACCGCAAGCGGCACTAGCTGTACGTAACGGTCCCCAGGTAGATGTCGATAAGAAGGCCGATGAGGAAAATCATCCGAACTCCCACTGGGCCTGATGTGATAATCTCTGTACAGTCCGGTCCGTTCGTCTAAGACTATCGCATATCAAGCCTAGGGGGCGGCAAGCGTCAGTCCCCTAATAGCTGTATAAGTCATGTCGGAGCAAAGCCCATTACACCCTGAGAAGCTACTGGAACCTACCAGTATATCGCTTGCCCTGGCTAGGGACTTTGCGTAATGGCTCTCTGACACAGCGCGATATCAACTCCCAATACCGGGAGAGACGAATCCTATCTAACCACCACTGCCTCCAAGTGCTCGGGACTGCACCCAACTGCTACCTGTTTGTACGACTCTTTTGAGCCGTGGTAGGGTAGCAATCTAAGAACAGTGGGACACACTCGAGGTGAAGTAGCAGTGTCAAGTTTGCGGACTACGCTGTACTCATGTCATATGGGAACTGTTAACTGACGATGGGTATAATACCAACCAATCAGTTCCCCTGCGAGTCCTGTCCGGTATACCCGTAACCTAACCAGCACCTGTATACTATCTGCAGTACGACGTACTGATGGCTATGTTACAGACCATCTCCCCAACTGGGATGAGAAGCGTACACACTAGTCTACTCTGGAATATCGATGCCCTGTCTCGATAATCCTACGACTAGGGACATGTATAGGATGTTGCTTATAGACTACCCAGCCCCCACTAGTGTGACTGCCATCACAACGCTGGTAATCAAGCAAAGAACCTATGGGCTCTACTAATATGTATAATTGATACGTTACAAGAAACATATGCACATATTAAAATAGACACAAACCAAGTAGCATACTACCATTTTTAGCAAGACTGTATATTCAACTGTGAATATCCTAAGCTTCCATTAAGTAATATACAATCTAGTATGATACAATAATGGCCCCTAGGGCATATACACTAAACATCTCCTACTTGCACTAGGGCCATGAGCTGGCATATCGTAGACCTATTATCTCGAATAGCCTCTCGAACTGCGTCTGAGGAAGGGCCTTTATGAATGGATCAGTAATGTTATTCTCCGTCTCTACTCTTTTTACCTCGATCTCCCGGCGATCTACGATCTCCCGGCGATCTACGATCTCCAAGATCGGGTGATACCGCCTTAGGATGTGTCTGGACTTCTGATGGGACCTGGGTTCCTTCGCTAAAGCTATAGCGCCGTTGTTGTTACAATACAGAGGTATTGGACCAACACTGGAAGGAACCACCTGATGTTCTGTAAGGAACTTCTTCATCCAGACAGCTTCTTTTGCACCATCGCAAGCGGCTATGTACTCCGCTTCCATTTTTGAGTCAGCAACGGTCTCCTGTTTGGAACTCTTCCAACAGACCGCCCCTCCATTGAGGGTAAAGACATAACCCGACATGGACTTGGAGTCATCTTTGTCATTCTGGAAGCCGGAGTCGGCAAAGGCCTCCATCTGGAGGTCTTTTCCGCCATACACCAAGAATATCTCCTTAGTCCTTCTTAGGTACTTGAGAATGTTCTTTACTGCTATCCAGTGCTTCTCCCCTGGGTTTGCCTGATACCGGCTTACAACGATCAATGCGTATGCTACATCTGGTCTGGTACATAACATCGCATACATTATAGAGCCTACCGCAGAAGCGTAGGGTATAATCGACATGCGATCTCTTTCCAAATCAGTCTTGGGAGACATCTCTTTGGAGAGGGTGATTCCGTGACAAGCCGGTAGGTTACCGCGCTTAGAATCATCCATACTGAATCTCTTCACTATGGTGTCTATGTATCTGGACTGCGAAAGTCCCAACATCCTCTTTGATCTATCACGATAAATCCGGATCCCCAGAATGTAGGTGGCATCACCCAGGCCTTTCGTGAAGAATTTATGTGACAAGAATCTTTTGACTGACTGTAACATAGGAATATCATTTCCTATTAGGAGAATGTCATCCACGTACAAGACGAGGAATCCTACAGCTCTCCCTACAATCTTACTGTATATGCAAGGTTCATCTGGATTTTTGATGAAGTCGAATTCTTTGACAGCATCATCAAAACAGATGTTCCAACTCCGCGATGCCTGCTTTAGTCCATAAATGGACTTAAGCAGCTTGCATACTTTACCGCTGCTCCCACTCTGAATGAATCCCTCTAGCTGATCCATATAGACGCTTTCTTCCAAATTACCATTTAGAAAGGCCGTCTTTACGTCCATCTGCCAGATTTCAAAATCGTGGAAGGCAGCAATAGCAAGAAGGACCCGAATAGATTTAAGCATAGCCTCTGGAAAAAAGGTTTCGTCATAGTCCAAACCAGGTCTTTGATGGAAACCCTTTGCAACAAGTCTAGCCTTATAGGTTTCAACCTGTCTATCTACACCAATCTTCTTTTTGAAGATCCATTTGCATCCTACAGGTTTTACCCCATCTGGAGCAATGTCCAAAGTCCATACTTTGTTAGTGTACATGGACTCCATTTCGGTCCGCATTGCATCCAGCCATTTTACTGAGTCACCGCTCTGAATGGCTTGCTGGAAGCTAGTAGGCTCATCATAGTCAATAGTGCAATCCTCTCTATCCCCGTCTATGAGAAAACCGTAGTATCTCTCTGGCGGATGAGATTGCATACTACTCCTGCGGAGTGGCGTCGGGATGTCCCTTTCTTCTGAAACCTCTGGTTCTACCATACCTTCAGTAGTAGTTTGTGGTTCTGGAATTTCTTCCAGTTCTATTTCGCTCCCACTTGTTTCCTTTTCTAAAAATTGATATTCTAGAAAATGGGCATTACGAGAAACAAAAACCTTTTGTTCCTCTGCGTAATAGAAAAAATACCCCCTGGAGTTCTTTGGGTATCCCACAAACTTACACAGTACTGAGCGTGCCTCGAGCTTGTCCGGATGCAGCTTTTTTACAAAAGCTGGACATCCCCATGTCTTCAGGTACTGAAGACAGGGTTTCTTCCCACTCCACATCTGATATGGTGTGGTAGGCACAGTTTTGGTTGGAACCTTGTTCAAAAAATATGCAGCTGATTCTAGTGCATATCCCCAGAAAGATCGCGGTAACTCAGCCTTACTCATCATGGAACGAACCATATCCAATAGGGTTCGATTCCTCCTTTCTGATACACCATTGTGTTGTGGTGTGTATGGAGGAGTAAGCTGAGAGAGAATTCCATTCTCTTTTAAGTAACCCAGGAACTCGGCACTTAAGTATTCACCACCTCGATCAGATCTCAGTGTCTTTATACTTTTGCCTGTTTGTTTTTCCACTTCATTTTTGTATTCCTGAAATTTCTCAAAGGCCTCGGATTTATGCTTCATCAAGAAGATATGTCCATACCTAGAGAAATCATCCGTAAAAGTAATGAAGTAGGAATAACCACCTCGTGCATGTGTAGACATTGAACCACACACGTCGCTGTGTATGAGTCCTAAGAGCTCGTTCGCTCTTTCTCCGTGTCCAGTGAACGGAGTCTTTGTCATCTTTTCCATGAGACAAGATTCACAAGTGGCATAAGACTGATACTCGAACGGATCTAAGTATCCCTCTCTATGTAACTTTGTTAATCTTCTCTCATTGATGTGACGCAGTCTACAATGCCATAAGATAGCCTGATTTGTTTCCGGAGACTTTCTTTTAAGTGTGTTCTGGACACTGAAAATCTGAGCTTGATTTAATACGTATATTCCGTTTTCTAATGTACCTGACCCAATCAAATCTTGATTTAGGTGGATGTGAACCACATCTCTTGTAAAAGTAAAATCATATCCTTCCTTAAAAAGTAAGGGTACAGATATGATATTACAAGACGTACCTGGTACATAAAAACAGTTACGCAGAATCAATATCTGCCCAGTTGTCATTCCAAGATGATATTCCCCAACGGATTCAGCGTCCATGCTCATTCCATTAGCAACTGTGAGGGTCATATCACCTATCCCGATAACCCTACGATTTCTCAGAGCCTGTAATGAATTACAGATGTGAGTTCCTGATCCGGTATCCAATACCCAGGAAGTAGGGTTAAGTGACATACAGTTCTCTATCATAAACACACCCGAAGTCGAAACCACAACATGCTTCGTATCCTGGCTACTGGCTTCTAAAGCCCTGCAATCATTCTGCCAATGCCCAATCCCACAACAATAGGAATGTCCCTTAATAGGGTGGTCTAGCTTGTCATAGGCAATGGACATCTGGACAGACTTTTGCCAGTCAAATAAGTCAGATTCAGTAAATTTATTATCTAGATGTAACCTATGTGTGGTCACAAGGTCGCTGCAATTAAGAGAGAGAGAGAGAAGAAAACTATTTTAGCATGATGCTGTTACAAGCTTAGATTGGTTTTAATTTATCTAAACAGGATGGCTCCCACTGTTTCTCGAATCCTTCCTCAAACCATAAAAGAAGAATTAGCCAGGACTATTCTCACGGTACAATACTTGCTTAACCGTTCAGCCAGGCCATTGTCGATACTTCGAGGGAGGTTTTCCAACGCTTTCGCGAAGTTCCTTAATTAAATAACCTCTTTTCTCTGGGGGCGTAACCCCGCTGACACCTTTCTAGGCACCTAGTTGGTTTATAGCATTGATCGTTAAGTAACGAATCTCCTGATAAGTAGTATATACTCACAGTAGTATCGGGATCCAAAATATCATCGTATGATAATGTTGAAGGAATCCTACCAACATTCATCAAACTCCAAAATGGTATGCATCTCTCTGCAAATTTCAGTTTCTTTAGAAATTCCCGATGTGGATTTTTGCCCCATGCTCTTATGACCTTGACGACGGCCAACATATCATAAGTCACATGTCAAGTTCTACCCGTCATTATCCAGGTTAATTTGAACCCACCCGTACATACCCTTGACGAAGGCCAAAATAGTAGTACGACTGCCCCAAACCAACGCATCTATCTATGCTACAGATAAATATCCAGCAGCTACCAATCACTATGCCTTGGCGAAGGTCAAAATACATAGCTTGAATACTACTGAATATTTAACTGAAATGACGGAGGGCTACGACTGGTTTAGGCAAAACCGTGAACGTAGTGAACTTGATATAATCGAAGGAACCTGATACTTTTTAAAAGGAGTGGTTAAAGCTCCGTAATTAAAAAATTTTGCTCTTTTAAAATAACCGAGTGGTTTCTTTTAAATTTGTTCCAACGATTTAAACTTTTGTTTATTTTCTTTGCATTATAATAATGCGTCCCATCATTTATCTTATCATTACAGAAAACAACGAAAATACCACGTCCTCTTATGCCATCCGCATTCGCTACTGGGTCCTGTCATCACCCGTTAGGTTACTTAACTAACGACAGAGCGGGGGCTGGGCTAGCGCGGGTGTAAAACATAAGTGTCGTTTAATAGCTATCATATATAGATATTGTACATTCATCAGACGCAATAATAAGCATTCCCGATCACAGAAGAACTTTATTGGATTTATTAGCAATCCGCATTTGCTTTGAGCCTGCAATAAAAGACGGATTACACAGTTGTGATGAATAGCCATTACCCTACCCTAGACCCCTACGGGTACGGCAAACTACCCGTCAAGTACCCGAAGTGAAGCGGTCTCCCTCAACAACGTGAGTAGGCCACTAAACACTTCAACGTACCCGGTAGTTTGTGTACCCCACCTTGGGTTTATCCTAGGAGCAAAAACAGTAAAAAGAAATAATAATACAACGGTGGCTACAACCGCAACCTGGATGTGCCCCGCAAAAGAATATTACATCAAATTACATTTACATTGAATGAATGAATATTAAACACATCTCAAACCCCGGCTAATCATCACAACAGTCCAACACAGTTCATATACACAAACAGTAAACATTTCAGAAATGTGCAACCCCTTGCCAACCGACATACTAGCAGTTAGGAGAGGTTTACTAACACATTAAACATTACAGATAAAAACCCAATTAGCAAATATCTTAGAATATTGATCGATCACCATTTTCCGTGTCTACCCCAAAAGCAAGCCTGTAGTGAAGTAACTTGGGTAGAAATAGAATATACAGGAAGACAAAATACCAAAAATTATGAATCACTGTGAAACTCCGAGTCAACTCGGCGTTGACTAGGCGGCGGATCCGCGGAAGAAGCTCTCTATTGCGGCGGATCCGCGGCCGTTTTACCGAGTCACTGGCCCGTTTTTTCCCATAACTCATATATTTCCCTACTGTGAATTTTATGGTATGTCAAATATTTTTTCAGACAAGTTTAAAATTAACAGAAACTTAGAGTTTTCGGTTTTTTGTTTTCGTGTTTTCCGTCGATCGAACTTCTAATCAGTTGCTAACAAGCTAGTAATGGTTTAGTTGGCTCTGATACCACTATAAGTCCATGTCACGCACCCCACGAACTTGCGGGGAGGAGGAATATATGAAAAACTATTATCAAAGCTTCGTAACACGGACTTGAGCGCATGAATCGTTATCTAAACCATTGCTAACTATCTACTAGAGGTTTAACTACTCGGATACGAAGTTATACCTCACGTTACTAGTCCTTCGGGTCTTCATCACGGTCCTCCACTCCTCGTAGGCTCCTTGGAACATCGGCACCTCAACGACCTCCTCGAATCAAAGACGATCCACCCGAAAGCTCCTACGCCAAGCTTAATCTCAAACTTGAGATAACTAGGTTGCTTAAAGTGCTAATCTAAGCTACCTAGGGGATATAGAGTGAGGTTATGGATGTATTAGTCTAGCTAACCCTTGATCTCAACACATGAGAGGTTAGGGTTAGGGTTAGAACAGAGAGTGAGCTTGAGGAGAGAGAAGGTGAAGATGAGAATGAAATGAGATAATGATGTATTATAATATATATGAAGCGTTATTTATTTATCCAAAAATGAAATAATTGAATTAACAACCATGCTTCATAAATATCTATAAGTGATTCATCACCATGAGTCATTAAGCATTTATGATGCATTAATGACATGGATGAATCACACAAATGAGTCACTAATCTCATTTAATGCAATGCCACTTTAACCCCTTAGTCACCACTCTTCTAGAAGCTTCCCGACAAATTACGAGAACACCCCTCCAATCCGTGAAAACACGGAAAAAAACTTTAGACTGTATAAATCCAGTAACCCGATACTAGAATCTGGCTTAAACCAATGCCGACTAGTAAAAACTTTCCGAAAAAGTCGTACGTGCGTAAACACACGTATACGTCCGAACCCTTGTCGTAATACCATTCGACCTCTATATCGTTTCTCCTGGAGCAGGGAAACTCTCTGTGTGGGACTCTAAAGACTCGAGACTACGCTGGCAGTGGGTTTAACCACAGACCGCAAGCGGCACTAGCTGTACGTAACGGTCCCCAGGTAGATGTCGATAAGAAGGCCGATGAGGAAAACCATCCGAACCCCTATTGAGCCTGATGTGACAATCTCCGTACAGTCCGGTCTGTTCGTCTAAGATTATCGCATATCAAGCCTAGGGGGCGGCAAGCGTCAGTCCCCTAATAGCTGTATAAGTCATGTCGGAGCGAAGCCCATTACACCGTGAGAAGCTACTGGAACCTACCAGTATATCTCGCTTGCCCTAGCCAGGGACTTTGCGTAATGGCTCTCTGACACAGCGCGATATCAACTCCCAATACCGGGAGAGACGAATCCTATCTAACCACCACTGCCTCCAAGTGCTCGGGACTGCACCCAACTGCTACCTGTTTGCACGACTCCTTTGAGTCGTGGTAGGGTAGCAATCTAAGAACAGTGGGACACACTCGAGGCGAAGTAGCAGTGTCAAGTCTGCGGACTATGCTAAACTCATATCATCAGGGAACTGTTAACTGACGATGGGTATAATACCAACCAATCAGTTCCCCTGTGAGTCCTGTCCAGTGTACCCGTAACCTAACGAGCACCTGTATATTATCTCCAGTACGACGTACTGATGGCTATGGGACATGCCATCTCCCCAACTGGGATGAGAAGCGTACACACTAGTCTACTCTAGAATATCGATGCCCTATCTCGATAATCCGACGACTAGGGACATGTATAGGATGTTGCTTATAGACTACCCAGCCCCACTAGTGTGACTGCCATCACAACGCTGGTAATCAAGCAAAGAACCTATGGGCTCTACTAATATGTATAATTGATACGTTATAAGAAACATATGCACATATTAAAATAGACACAAACCAAGTAGCATACTACCATTTTTAGCAAGACTGTATATTCAAGTGTGAATATCCCAAGCTTCTATTAAGTAATATACAATCTAGTATGATACAATAATGGCCCCTAGGGCATATACACTAACACCCGTACAATATTCTGTTTACTTTTGACTTGTCTAGTTTTAGACAAGCATTTCGTTGAAATGCAAGATCCAATTTTCGAGAAGTTATAGGTACAAGAATAAAGTAGAGAACCATATGTTGAAAAGTATCAGGATTTTTCAAGGTTATCGAAGATGTACATACTTGTACTAGGTATTGATAGTAATGGTTTTGAAAACTTACTTTTCTTTTAGGTTACTCATATGTGGATGCACTCCTAGTTAAGTTATGCTGAATGGCCTCCTTCTATTTGGTTGATGTGCACTGGAGACAGCTGCATGGTTTTGAATCTGGTTCCAATTAAATTAGTGCCCTTGTTTCTATAGTAGATATAAAATGGGTCATATCTTAACTTTGTTAAGGTATATGGAGTCGTCCGGCTTATGCTTAAAACCAAAATCCGGATAAACTCAAGGCACGTTTCAGTAATGGCAGTTTGTGGTTATCCCGAGCTTTGACGAGGGTTAACATTTTACCATCTGGAAGATCAATGGTTATATTGTTCTTGAATCGCCACCAGTTGTAGTAAAATGGATTCTTTTCAAAAAAAACATTAGTACGAGTATAGTAGAACTGGAAGTGATTCCAGAACCACAAATGATTATTGAAAATTTAGTAGGACTTAAAGATTCAATTGGATTCGATATTCCATTAGCCATTCCGCAGATTTGGTGGGTAACTTTAGGCACCCGAGAGGTACTTCGGTCTCCACAAAGACGGTGACAGGGAGGTTCTTGTTTACCTAAACTTGCCACTACTGTTGTTCTAGACTATGAAACCTGGGAGGAGGATGAGTATAACGTCGTTCTAAATTTTCTTTAGAAGTGCACGTGTATATGACTCTTCCAGATGGTTGTTGTAGTCAATAGGAGCAGCGGAAGCATAGTGAGCAAGTAGCTTATGTCTATTTATAGACTAAAGCAGGTATAGCAGAGATAGATCATCTATAATTGATGTGACAGTCATAGAGTTTGACTTCATCAAAATAAGATATATATCTGATAAGAAGGTATTAGGGGGTGATGTCCTGGTATTTGGATGACATGCACTTGATAGGAAGTGATCTTCCTATACTACGATAGGTTATATACTGTGGTTGTCATAAAGTTTTTCTCTACATATGATATGGATAAAATATCAGGATTCTGGTCACTAGATCTATCGTTTTAGATCTAGATTTGGGAAGTGTCCCAATCCTGGTATTTTGACATCATTCTAAAGGTGTTTTAGAATGGTTGACTTCTGGCAAAGTGGTGTACCTGTAGGTGATGAAGTCACCCTTTCTAAAGAATGTCTTCTAGACTAAAATAGGGAGGGATTTGCATGATTAGCATATCACTTGCTTAGGCAATTGAGTCAATCATGTAATGTCAAGTACCACACCAGATATTGTTTTTGCACTAGCTGCAATAAGTATATATTAATCCGACGTGAAGAAGCGGAGGGAAGCAGTTATGAACATAAGTGGAAGTTCTTTAGTAATTGGTAACGGCAGCCTCCTTCGGGAATAGGTTATCATTTCAGGCTTCCAAGGTGACCTGGATGACAGAGAGACTGTCTGAGTTATAGTTTTCCCACTTTTGAGGGGCAGTATCTTGTACAGGTGGTCCAAGCGGATACTGAGGAAGGAATGGTGCAGGATACTGATTAAATTCAGTGGATGATACAGTCTAAGAAGTTTGTTGGATTTGGAGTTCACTTATGAACTAGGCCCCATCAGATATCCAGACAAATTCTAAGACATGTATTGCTCATTTCGGGAGATAGTCGTTCTCCGCGAAGTTGAGATAAAGAGAGATATAGAAAGAAACATTGGAGCGGATCTACTCACTGAGGCTATTTTTGGAACGTAATAGTTTCACAAATGAGCTTTGCGAAACTGATTAGTAGAGGAGTTGGGTGTTCGGTATCATATGGGCTGTGAGTATGCGATACTGCAATAATTAGCCTTAAGTGCAAGTGGGAGATTGTTGGTTATAATGCCCTCAAGTCAATTATTGTAATCACAGGCACGCGATTAGATAATTGAGGGAGGACCTATACGGGTAGAACAGTCTTACTCAAAATGATAGTATGCTATCTGGTTTGTCTTTATCATCATGTACATGCTTTAGGTGGCATTATATTTCACAATTACATGTTGACAGAGCCCATAATATTTTTTCTTGATTACCAGCACTATCATGGCGACCATATACGGGGGAGCGGGTATTCTATAAGCATATTCTTAAAAGTCCCTAGTTAAGGGAGTATCGAGACTGGGCATCGATACTCCAGAGTAGACTAGTGTATACTGATCGAGACCCTGATGAGGGGCAGTGGGCGGTCTCACAAGATATTGGTGGTAGTTTGTTCACCTAAGATAGTATGCGGGTGCTCATTGGGTTATGAGTACACTGGACGGACTCGCTGAGAACCTGCTGGTTGGTATTATACCTATTGTCAGATAGCAGTTCCCTGGTGACATGTGTACAGATTAGTCTGTCGACCTGAGATCGTCATTTGTCTAGTGTGAGTTCCCACTGTGCTTTGATTACTACCCTACCATGGCTCAAAGTAGTCATGCAAACAGGTTTTGGTTGGGTACAGTCCCGAGCCACATGGAGGCAGTGGGCGGATCGTCGGGGATTCGTCTCTCCTGGTATTAGGGGTAGATGTCGCGCAGTGCATGGATGGCCATCACCAGAAATCCTTGATCAAGGTAATTGAGAATTACTGATCTAGGATCAGAAGTTTCTCAGTTTGTGATGGGCTTCATACCGACACGAAATGTCGTGTTATTAGGGGTCTGACTTTATCCACCGCCTTATACTCAATATGCGATACACTTAGACAAACAGACCGTACTGTACGGAGATTGTCACCGACAGGCTCAGTAGGGGTCAGGATGAGTTTGCTCATCGGGCTTCCTTTCACTTAATACCTGTGTAGCCGTTACGTACAGCTAATTCCGCTGACGTGCTTGTGGTTAAACCCATTGCCAGCGTATTGATGAGTCTTTAGAGTCCCACAGAGAGGGTTTCCCTGCTTCGGGTGAAACGATGTAGAGGCCGTATGGTTTTATGGCAGGGTTCGATCATATACTTGCACTTGTGCACATTTCGTGATTCGAACAGATAATACTGGTGAACTTTGGTTTAATCCGGATCCTAGTATTATATTGTTGGATTATTTTCGTCTCATTGTAGTCGTATTTTTCGGAATACGGATACGTGTATGTATATACGGATGAGGGGCATTCTTGTAATTTATTACAAGATTGTTTTCTGGAAGATTACACCTCAGTAAGTTTATTAACCATTTAGGTTAAATGGTTAATTGAGGTGAGGGATGAGTGTGATATGCATTAATTCAAGCATGGCAACTTAGTGACTCATGGTGGTGACTCATGGGGTGACTCATTGTGTGACTCATGAAACACTATTGAGCCATGCTTGATATTTGTTGTTCTTGGTGAGATATTTGTAAAGACTTGAGATATTATATCTTGGGTTGCTTCATTCTTTTCACACACTCACAACACTTAGCCAATTATTCTTTCTTGGGTTGCTTTGCTCAAGCTTCACACTCTCATCTCTCATGGCTTCTTCTACCTCTACCATAATCCTCTCATGTGTTGAGAAACCCAGGGTGTTTATAGACAAATTAATCCCTCATTAGACTCTACTTCTTCTAAGCTAACTGGTTTGGCAAACTAGATACGTTAGTTACTTCGGTTTGAAGTAGGAGCTTGATTTATAGACTCTCGGGTGGATCATCTTTGATGGAGGGAGACCGGTGACCAAATTTGATCATAATGGCCACTAGGAGCTTGGGAAGCATGTTAAAAACCGAAGGACACGGATCATTCGGTATAACATCTCAACTCCTTTTATATAGCTTGCTATATTTAGGGTTAATGGTCGATCCGTATTCGGGGGTTTTGTTTGTGCCAGTTTGATAAATTTTTGTTCCGCATTCTGCCACGATTTGATGGCTAGGGCGCTGGCATAACCCAACATCTTGTTACAAAGGTTTTCCATGAAGGACCTGGGTGATGTCTCCTACATTCTGGGGATCGAGATCTATCGTGATAGATCTAAACGGATGTTGGGATTTTCACGGTCAAGGTACATCGACACCATACTTAAAAGATTCAGTGTGGAAGATTCAAAGTGCGGTAATCTACCGGCTTGTCACGGAATCACCCTCTCCAAAGAGATGTCTCCCAAGAATGATTTGGAAAGGGATCGCATGTCTACTATACCCTACGCTTTTGCAGTAGGCTCTATAATGTATGCGATGTTGTGTAACAGACCAGATGTAGTTTAGGCACTGAGCGTTGTAAGCAGTTATCAGTCAAACCCAGGAGATAAGCACTGGACAGCAGTAAAGAACATTCTCAAGTACCTGAGAAGGACATAGGAGATGTTCATGGTGTACGGCAGAGAAGACATCCAGGTTGAGGCCTTCACCGACTCCAACTTCCAGAGTGACAAGGATGACTCCAAGTCCATGTTTGGTTATGTCTTTACCCTCAATGGAGGGGCGATCTGTTGGAAGAGCTCCAATCAGGACACCGTTGCTGACTCGACTATAGAAGCGAAGTATATCGCTGCATGTGATTCCGTGAAAGAAGAAGATCAGGAAGTTCGTCATAGAACTTCAGGTGGTTCCGTCCATTGTTGATCCAATACCGCTGTATTGTGACCACAATGGCGCTATAGCTTTAGCAAAGGAACCAAGGTCCATCAGAAGTCCAGACACATCTTAAGGTGGTACCACCTGATCTGTGAGATCGTTGATTGCCGGGAGATCGAGGTGCGGAGAGTAAATACGGAGAACAACACTGCAGATCTCTCACAAAGGCCATCCCTCAGACGCAATTCGAGAGGCTGATCGAGATGATAGGTCTACGATATGCCAATACATGGCCTTAGTGCAAGTGGGAGATTGTTAATGAGATATGCCCTAGAGGCCATTATTGTATCATATTAGATTGTATATTACATATTGGAAGCTTGGGATATTCACAGTTATAATAACAGTCTTGCTCAAAATGGTAGTATGCTACTTGGTTTGATTCTACCTCAATATGTGCATGTGTTTCTTTTAGCATATCGCTTATACATATTGGTAGAGCCCTTAGGATCTTTGCTTGATTACCAGTGTTATGATAGCAGTCACACTGGTGGGGGCTGGTGTAAGTCCATATTGCGACCCCCGGTGCTTACGGGGAGGCGGAAACGGTATAAAATCAAAATTTTAACGCAAGAGGCAACATGGACTAAACTATGGTCGGGATCGTTGTCTAAACTAAAACTAGCAAACTATGCTAAAGAGAGTTAGCTACTCGGATGAAGATGGTTATACCTAGACTTGAACTCCTTCGTCTTCAAACTTTGTAGAGGTTGATGGTTCTCCTTTGTCGCCTTCTTCCGTCGAAGATGGATCCACCTCGAAGGCTCGACCTTTGGGCTCTTTCTCGTACTTGGAGTGAACTAGAATCGCCGGCTTGCTAGACCCTTGATCCTAGAGTGAGTAGAGAGTGTCTAAGGGTTGCTTTTGTTTTTCAAGAGAAGGATTCTCAACTCATGAGAAGGTTTCTCTTGACTAGAGGAAGAAGAAGATGAAGTGAAGAGAGAGAGTGAGAATGACAGAATGAGCTATATTTTTTTCTTTCTTGCAACCATAATGCAAAAGAAAAGAATTATCTAATAATAATAATTGAAAATGAGAATAGTTGATGGCAATTTGGAATGACCACAACCATGCTTCATTTAAAAATGTAAGCATAAATCAAGGAAGACTTTTGAAGCATGATGGTGGTCAACTTTCAACCATGGTCAACAAGTCAACCAATGGTCAACAAGTCAACAAAATCAACCATAACAAAATTCTCATTTAATTACTATTATAAATAGATAATCCATAAATCCATTAGGGTTTGGAAAAAGATAACTGTCAACTGTGCATACGCACCCGTTCCGAAACCCTAATGAAATACCTCATCCTCCGCCTCAAGCAACTGTGCATACACACCTGCATTCTCGTTCCGAGGAACAAGAATACCAAGATATAAAAGCAACCCCAAATATATATACCAGTATCTGGCTCAAACCAGAGCCTGCCAGTATAATCCGTCCGGACTCCAAACGTGCACAAGTGCGCGGATGAGAACGAACCCTGTCGCAAAACCATGCGACCTCTACTCTGTTTTGCCCAGAGGCGAATACCCTCTGTGTGGGACTCTAAAGACTCGACACTACGCTGGCAGTGGGTTTAACCACAGACCGCAAGCGGCACTAGCTGTGCGTAACGGTCCCAGGTAGATGCCGACAAGAAGGCTGACGAGGTGAAACCCCATCTGAACTCCTACTGAGTCTGAATGTGACAGTCTCCGTACAGTCCGGTCTGTTCGTCTGATACATCGCATGGCGGGCCTAGGGGGTGGTAAACGTCAGTCCCCCAATAGCGGTACAAGTCGTGCCGGAGCGAAGCCCAAAACACCCTGAGATAACACTGGAAACCTACCAGTATATCTCGTTTGCCCTGGCCAGGGACTACTCGTGTAATGGCTCTCCTAAACAGAGCGCGATGTCAACCCCCAATACCGGGAGAGACGAATCCTGTCTAACCGTCACTGCCTCCAAGTGCTTCGGGACTGCACCCAACTACCACCCGTTTGCACGACTCCTTTGAGCCGTGGTAGGGTAGTGATCAAAGTGCAGTGGGAACACACTTGAGGCGAAGTGCCAGTGTCAAGTCAGCGGACTAAGCTGTACTCATGTCACCTGGGAACTGATAACTGACGATAGGTATAATACCAACCTGTCAGTTCCCGACGAGTCCTGTCCAGTGTACTCGTAACCCAACGAGCACCCGTTATACTATCTCCAGTACGACGTACTGATGGCTGTGGGACAGACCATCTCCCACACTGGGATGAGAAGCGCATACGCTAGTCTACTCCGGAGTATCGATGCCCTGTCTCGATAGTCCTGCGACTAGGGACCTGTATAAGGATGTGCCTATAGATTACCCAGCCCCCACTAGTGTGACTGCCATCACAACGCTGGTAATCAAGCAAAGATCCTAAGGGCTCCACTAATGCGTATAAGTGATATACTGAAATAAACACAAGTACACATTGAAGTAGAAACAAACCAAGTAGCATACTACTATTTTGAGCAAGATTGTATATACAAGGTGAATATCCCAAGCATCCATTAAGTAATATACAAACTAGTATGATACAGTAATGGCCTCTAGGGCATATACACTAACAATCTCCCACTTGCACTAAGGCCATGTACTGGCGTATCGAAGACCTATCATCTCGATCAGCCGCTCGAACTGAGTCTGGGGTAGGGCCTTGGTGAATGGATCTGCAGTGTTCTCTTCTGAAGCAACCCTCCGAACCTCGATCTCCTTGCGATCCACGATCTTCCTGATCAGGTGATACCGCCTCAAGATGTGCCTGGATCTCTGATGGGACCTGGGTTCCTTCGCTAAAGCTATAGCCCCGTTGTTGTCGCAATACAGAGGTATTGGGTCAACAATGGACGGAACCACCTGAAGTTCTTTCAAGAACTTCCTCATCCAGACAGCTTCTTTTGCGGCATCAGATGCAGCGATGTATTCCGCTTCCATCGTCGAGTCTGCAACGGTTTCCTGTTTGGAACTCTTCCAACACACCGCCCCTCCATTGAGGGTGAAGACAAAACCCGACATGGACTTGGAATCATCCTTGTCACTCTGGAAGCTGGAGTCAGCAAAGGCCTCGATCTGGAGGTCTTTTCCGCCATACACCAAGAACATCTCCTTAGTCCTTCTCAGGTACTTGAGAATGTTCTTTACTGCTATCCAATGTTTCTCCCCAGGGTTTGACTGATACCGGCTTACTACACTCAGTGCATAAGCTACATCCGGTCTGGTACACAACATCGCATACATTATAGAGCCTACCGCAGAAGCGTAGGGTATAATAGACATGTGATCCCTCTCCAAATCAGTCTTGGGAGACATCTCTTTAGAGAGGGTGATCCCGTGACAAGCCGGTAGGTTACCGCGCTTGGAATCTTCCATACTGAATCTTTTCACTATGGTGTCGATGTACCTGGACTGAGAAAGTCCCAATATCCTCTTGGATCTATCACGATGGATCCGGATCCCTAGGATGTAAGAGGCATCACCCAGGTCTTTCATGGAGAACCTTTGTGACAAGAATCCCTTGACAGATTGTAGCATAGGAATGTCATTTCCTATCAAGAGAATGTCATCCACGTATAAAACGAGGAATACTACAGTTCTCGCTACAAATCTACTATAGATGCATGGTTCATCTGGATTTTTGATAAAGCCAAATTCTTTGACTGTCTCATCAAAACAGATGTTCCAACTCCGCGATGCCTGCTTTAGTCCATAGATGGACTTAAGCAACTTGCACACCTTTCCGCTGCTCCCACTCTGAATGAAACCCTCTGGCTGATCCATATAGACACACTCCTCTAAATTTCCATTTAGAAAAGCTGTCTTTACGTCCATTTGCCAGATCTCATAATCGTGGAAGGCAGCAATGGCAAGAAGGATCCGAATGGATTTCAGCATGGCTACTGGAGAAAAGGTTTCGTCGTAGTCCAAGCCAGGTCTTTGACGAAAACCCTTTGCTACCAGCCTAGCTTTATAGGTCTCAACCTGTCCATCTACACCAATCTTCCTTTTGAAGATCCACTTGCATCCTACGGGTTTTACCCCGTCTGGAGCAATGTCCAACGTCCATACCTTGTTGGTGTACATGGACTCCATTTCGGTCCGCATTGCATCCAGCCATTTCACTGAGTCAACGCTCTGAACGGCCTGCTGGAAGCTAGTAGGCTCATCATAATCTATGATGCAATCCTCTCTATCCCCGTCTATGAGAAAACCGCAGTATCTCTCGGGCGGATGAGACTGCCTACTACTCCTGCGGAGCGGCGTAGGAATGTCCTGTTCATTTGAACCCTCTGGTTCCACTAAGCTTTCAGTAATAGTCTGAGGTTCTGGAATTTCATCCAGTTCTACTGCGCTCCCACTTATCTGATTTTCCAAAAACTCAGTTTCCAAGAAGTGGGCATGACGAGAAACAAGGACTTTTTGCTCCTCTGCGTAATAGAATAGATACCCCTTGGAGTTCTTTGGGTATCCCACAAACTAGCACTGTACTGAGCGTGCCTCGAGCTTGTCCGCATGCTGCTTTTTTACAAAAGCCGGACATCCCCATGTCTTAAAGGCTTTAAGACAGGGTTTCTTCCACTCCACATTTGATATGGTGTGGTAGGCACAGTCTTAGTAGGAACTTGGTTCAAGAGATGTGCAGCTGTTTCTAGTGCATATCCCCAGAAAGATCGCGGTAACTCAGCCTTACTCATCATGGAACGAACCATATCCAATAGGGTTCGATTCCTCCTTTCCGATACACCGTTATGTTGCGGAGTGTATGGAGGAGTACGCTGAGAGAGAATTCCATTCTCTTTTAAATAGTCCAGGAACTCGGCACTCAAGTATTCACCACCTCGATCCGATCTTAGGATCTTGATACTTTTGCCTGTTTGTTTTTCAACTTCATTCTTGTAATCCCGAAATTTCTCAAAAGCCTCGGATTTGTGCTTCATTAAGAAGACATGTCCATACCTAGAGAAATCGTCTGTGAAAGTAATGAAGTATGAATAACCGCTTCGCACATGTGTAGACATTGGACCACACACGTCACTGTGTATGAGTCCCAAGAGCTCGCTCGCTCTTTCTCCGTGTCCAGTGAACGGAGTCTTTGTCATCTTTCCCATGAGACAAGATTCACAAGTGGCATAAGACTGATACTCGAACGGATCCAAGTATCCTTCTTTATGTAACTTAGTCAACCGTGTCTCATTGATGTGACCCAGTCTACAATGCCATAAGAAAGCCCGATTGATATCTGGAGACTTTCTTTTGTGTGTATTCTGGACATTGAAAATCTGTGGTTGGTTCAATACGTATATACCATTGCTCAGTGTACCTGACCCAATCAGAACTTGATTAAGGTGAATGTTTACAACATTACTTACAAACGCAAATTCATAACCTTCTTTAGAAACTAAAGATACAGAAATGATATTACAAGTTGCGTTGGGTACAAAAAAGCAATTACGCAAAACCAAAACATGTCCATCTGACATTCCCAGGTGATAGTCCCCCACGGCTTTAGCATCCATGCTAGCTCCGTTCGCAACTCTGAGGGTCATGTCACCTGCCTTCAAATCCCTACGGTTTCTCAACGCCTGCAAAGAATTACAGATATGAGATCCTGATCCGGTATCCAATACCCAGGAAGTAGAGTTTATTGAAAGACAGTTTTCAATAACATACACACCTGAAGCTGAAGCTGCAACCTGCTTCAATTCCTGTGTTCTGGCCTTCCAGGCCCTGCAATCATTCTTCCAGTGTCCTTTCTTATGACAAAAGAAGCATTCTTCCTTATCCACAAGCTTCCCCGCTATCTTTGTTGCTTTACCTTTTCCCTTCGTATCCACTTTACTAACACCGCCCCTTGGTTTGGCGGGGGCCTTCTTCTTCTTTCCCTTGGCTTTCGCCTTGGACCTAGAAGAAGATGATCCTCCTACAAACAAAGTGGATGTATCCCTACTTTTCTGTAGGGTGCCCTCTGCGCTCCTCAGCATGTTGAGGAGCTCTGATAGTTCAACCTCTTTTTCTTGTAGGTTGAAGTTCAGTATAAACTGGGCGTAAGTGGAAGGAAGGGACTGGAGAACTATATCCGTATATAGCTCACTCTCCAATGTGATCCCTAGGTCAGCGAGCTCCTCAATGTAGCCGATCATCTTTAGCACGTGCTCGGCTACTGATGATCCGACGGCCATCTTTGTCGAAAACAACTTTTTCGACGCTTCGTATCTTGCGATACGTGATTGCTCTCCATATAGTTCTTTTGTATGGAGCAATATGGACTCCATGTCCATATTCTCATGCCTCCTCTGATGTTCGTTGTCCATCGAGGCAAGCAGGAGGCACTTGGCCTTCGCGCTATCAATCTCCCAAGTCTTGCGGATTTCCTTATCCGCGACGCTGGAAGTTGGACCAAGGACAGGGGGAGCTTTGGTGGTAAGAAGATACCCCAGCTTGTCATAAGTGATTGCTATCTTGACATTCCTGAGCCAATCTTTGTAGTTTGGCCCTGTCAGTTTGTTTTTATCTAGGAGTAACTTAAGTCCAGTCATGTTGATTGGTCGCTGCAATTAGGAGAGAGAAGAAGAAACACTCAGCATGATGCTCTTGCAAGTTTAGAGTGGTTTTTAGTTTGTCTAAACAGGATGGCTTCCCACTGTTTCTCGAATCCCTCCTCAAACCATAAAGGAAGAATTAGTCAGGATCAATCCCACCGTACAATACTTGCTTAACCGTTCAGCCAGGCCGGTGTCGGTACTTCGAGGGAGGTTTTCCAACGCTTTCGCGAAGTTCCTTAATTAAAGAACCTCTTTTCCCTGGGGGCGTAACCCCGCTAACACCTTTCAAGGCACCTACTAGGTTTATAGCATTGATCGTTAAGTGAGAAATTTCCCGAGGAGTAGCATATACTCACAGTAGGATCGGGATCCAAATATCATTGTGTGACGAAAATGAAGGAATCCTACCATAATCATCACACTCCAAATGGTATGCAAATCTAGCAAGTTTCAGTACTTATGAAACTCCCGATGTGGATTTTTGCCCCATGCTCTTATGACCTTGACTAAGGCCAACAAATCATAAGTCACATGTCAAGTTCTTCCCGTCGTTATCCAGGTTAATTTGAACCCACCCGTATATACCCTTGACTATGGCCAACAAGGCAATACGACTGTCCCAAACCAACGCATTCTATCTATGCAACATATGAATACCCACCAGCTACCAATCACTGTGCCTTGACTAAGGCCAACAAACACAGCTTGAATACTGTTGAATATTCATATGAAACGACGGAGGGCTACGGATGGTTTTGGCGAAACCGTGAACATAGTGAACTTGATATAATCGATGGAACGAGATAGCTTTTAGAAGGAGTGGCTCAAGCTCCGCATTTAAAAGTTAGTTTTGAAAAGAACCGAGTGGTTTTTCGAAAGTGTTCCATCGACTTAAACTTGGTTTATTATCTTGCATTAGTTCTTTTAATGCGTGATATTCTTGCATTAGTACTTTTAATGCGTCCCATCATTTAATCCTACCATTGCAGAAAACAACCAAAATATGACGTACGCTTATGCCATTCGCATTCGCCACGGGGCCCCGTCATTACCCGTTAGGTTACTTAACTAACGACAGAGCGGGGGCTGGGCTAGCGCGTCTGTAAAACATAAGCAACGCCTAAATAGAAAGCAATGATAGACATTTCAGATCACAGATAAATACATTGGATATACTAGCAATCTATAATTTGTACGAGCATGTAACAAAAACAGATAACACGGTCGCGGTGAATAGCCAAATCCCCACCCAAGACCCCTACGGGTGCGGCAAACTACCCGCCAAGTCCTAGGTAGTTTGTGCACCCCTCCATGGGTCTATCCTAGGAGCAAAAACAGTAAAAAGAATTATACAATGACGGCTACAACCCCGACCCGGTTGTGCGGCCAAACAAATAATATAATTACATCAATTTACATTTACAATGAATTGCAAGAAAAGAAAACTCTCGTCTCACAACCCCCGGCTATTCACCCGCGACAATCCAACATATTTATATACACATTCCAGCACATTACAGATCATGTATAACCCCGACTAATCGTCTTATAGCGATTAGCCGACGTTCAATACATGCAAACATCACAGATATAACCATCATAGTCAAAGTGTAGTGAAGTTCCGAAAAAAATACGGAATTATAGGACCCCAAAAGGAAATTTCTTTTCTGCAAAATCTGGGCACATATAATATATTTAAAAAATCCCAAAACCAACACATAAACACACTGCACGAAAAACGATGCAGAAAAGACACCAAGTCGCGGCGGTTCCGCGGCGGATAAGAAGGATCACGCGGCGGAAGCGCGGCACTTTAGGCGAATCACTGTATCATTTTGAGCAGAAAAAACCCTGAGCCGAATTTACAAGTGTAAAGTTTTTCATTTTGAGCAGAAAAAATTTCAACAGAAACTCAGTTTTTGTGATTTTCCGGTTTTGTGATTTTTTCGGTTCCGAACTTCGTTACACTTCACTACCAAGCTAGTTTAAGTTTAGTTAGGCTCTGATACCACTGTAAGTCCATATTGCGACCCCCGGTGCTTACGGGGAGGCGGAAACGGTATAAAATCAAAATTTTAACGCAAGAGGCAACATGGACTAAACTATGGTCGGGATCGTTGTCTAAACTAAAACTAGCAAACTATGCTAAAGAGAGTTAGCTACTCGGATGAAGATGGTTATACCTAGACTTGAACTCCTTCGTCTTCAAACTTTGTAGAGGTTGATGGTTCTCCTTTGTCGCCTTCTTCCGTCGAAGATGGATCCACCTCGAAGGCTCGACCTTTGGGCTCTTTCTCGTACTTGGAGTGAGCTAGAATCGCCGGCTTGCTAGACCCTTGATCCTAGAGTGAGTAGAGAGTGTCTAAGGGTTGCTTTTGTTTTTCAAGAGAAGGATTCTCAACTCATGAGAAGGTTTCTCTTGACTAGAGGAAGAAGAAGATGAAGTGAAGAGAGAGAGTGAGAATGATAGAATGAGCTATATTTTTTCTTTCTTGCAACCATAATGCAAAAGAAAAGAATTATCTAATAATAATAATTGAAAATGAGAATAGTTGATGGCAATTTGGAATGACCACAACCATGCTTCATTTAAAAATGTAAGCATAAATCAAGGAAGACTTTTGAAGCATGATGGTGGTCAACTTTCAACCATGGTCAACAAGTCAACCATGGTCAACAAGTCAACAAAATCAACCATAACAAAATTCTCATTTAATTACTATTATAAATAGATAATCCATAAATCCATTAGGGTTTGGAAAAAGATAACTGTCAACTGTGCATACGCACCCGTTCCGAAACCCTAATGAAATACCTCATCCTCCGCCTCAAGCAACTGTGCATACACACCTGCATTCTCGTTCCGAGGAACAAGAATACCAAGATATAAAAGCAACCCCAAATATATATACCAGTATCTGGCTCAAACCAGAGCCTGCCAGTATAATCCGTCCGGACTCCAAACGTGCACAAGTGCGCGGATGAGAACGAACCCTGTCGCAAAACCATGCGACCTCTACTCTGTTTTGCCCAGAGGCGAATACCCTCTGTGTGGGACTCTAAAGACTCGACACTACGCTGGCAGTGGGTTTAACCACAGACCGCAAGCGGCACTAGCTGTGCGTAACGGTCCCCAGGTAGATGCCGACAAGAAGGCTGACGAGGTGAAACCCCATCTGAACTCCTACTGAGTCTGAATGTGACAGTCTCCGTACAGTCCGGTCTGTTCGTCTGATACATCGCATGGCGGGCCTAGGGGGTGGTAAACGTCAGTCCCCCAATAGCGGTACAAGTCGTGCCGGAGCGAAGCCCAAAACACCCTGAGATAACACTGGAAACCTACCAGTATATCTCGTTTGCCCTGGCCAGGGACTACTCGTGTAATGGCTCTCCTAGACAGAGCGCGATGTCAACCCCCAATACCGGGAGAGACGAATCCTGTCTAACCGTCACTGCCTCCAAGTGCTTCGGGACTGCACCCAACTACCACCCGTTTGCACGACTCCTTTGAGCCGTGGTAGGGTAGTGATCAAAGTGCAGTGGGAACACACTTGAGGCGAAGTGCCAGTGTCAAGTCAGCGGACTAAGCTGTACTCATGTCACCTGGGAACTGATAACTGACGATAGGTATAATACCAACCTGTCAGTTCCCGACGAGTCCTGTCCAGTGTACTCGTAACCCAACGAGCACCCGTATACTATCTCCAGTACGACGTACTGATGGCTGTGGGACAGACCATCTCCCACACTGGGATGAGAAGCGCATACGCTAGTCTACTCCGGAGTATCGATGCCCTGTCTCGATAGTCCTGCGACTAGGGACCTGTATAAGGATGTGCCTATAGATTACCCAGCCCCCACTAGTGTGACTGCCATCACAACGCTGGTAATCAAGCAAAGATCCTAAGGGCTCCACTAATGCGTATAAGTGATATACTGAAATAAACACAAGTACACATTGAAGTAGAAACAAACCAAGTAGCATACTACTATTTTGAGCAAGATTGTATATACAAGGTGAATATCCCAAGCATCCATTAAGTAATATACAAACTAGTATGATACAGTAATGGCCTCTAGGGCATATACACTAACAGCTGGGTGGTCTATAAGCACATCCTTATACAGGTCCCTAGTCATAGGATTATCGAGATGGGGCATCGATACTCTAAAGTAGACTAGTGTATATGCTTCTCATCACAGCATGGGAGATGATATATCCCATAGCTATTAGTACGTCGTACTGGAGATGGTATGCAGGTGCTCATTAGGTTATGAGTTACACTGGACAAGACTCGTAGTGAACTGCTTGTTGGTATTATACCTATCGCCACGTAGCAGTTCCCAGGTGACATGAGTACAGCTTAGTCTGTTGACTTGACATCGCACTTTGCCTCGAGTGTGTTCCCACTGTTTTTTGATTACTACCCTACTACGGCTAAAATGAGTTGTGCAAACAGGTAGTAGTTGGGTGCAATCGCGAAGCACTTGGAGGCAGTAGCGGTTAGATAGGATTCGTCTCTCCCGGTATTAGGGATTGATATCACTGTGTTTGGAAAGCCATTACACAAAGTCCGTATCCAGGGCAAGCGAGATTTACTGGTAGGTACTCCAGTAGTTTCTTAGGGTGTTTTGGAATCTGTCGGGGCATGACTTATTGTACTATTAGGGGTCTGACGTTTACAATCCCCTAGGCACGATATGCGAGTATCTTAGACGAACAGACCGAACTGTACGTAGATTGTCACAAATAGGCTCAGTAGGAGATCGGATGAGCTTGCTCAACGGCCTTCTTATCGATAGATACCTGGGTAGTCGTTACGTGCAGCTAGTACCGCTGACGTGCTTGTGGTTAAACCCACTACCAGCATGCTGTTGAGTCTTTAGAGTCCCATACAAAGGGTTACCCTGCTTCGGGCGAAACGATGTAGAGGCTGTATGGTTTTTTGGCAACATTCGATCACATTCATGTACTTGTGCACGGATGATGTTCGGGCGGATAATACTAGTGGGCTTTGGTTTAAGCCGGATCCTAGTATTCTATTATTGGACTGTTATCATCTCATTGTATTCGTATTTTTTGGAATACGAATACGGGTATGTATATACGGTGAGGGCATTCTTGTAATTTGGCAAGACATGCTTCTAGAAGGGGACACCTCATTATTGATTTATCTATTTTCTTAAATGGATTAATGAGGTGGAATTGTGGAGATTTTTGTGGCATGGTGTGATGAATGGCTTAAGTATTTGTTTATTCATTCGGTCTCAATATTGAAGCATGGGTGATATATTGTATTGATTTTTAATCCATGGTTCATTAAGTGAGTAGAGATATGAGAGCCATTCTACACACTTAGCCACCTACACTAGCTCATCTACTTCTTAGCTTTCTCACTCTAAGTTTTCTCCTTCTTCCTCAAATGAGATCCTTACCCTCACATGTGTTGAGAAACAAAAGATCTCAAGAGATAATACATTCCATTAGCTACTCTACATTACCTAGTCTACTTAGCTTAGCGATCTAAGTACCCTAGTTACCTCGGTTTAAAGGTAGAAGCTCAAAACACATACTCTCGGGTGGATCATCTTTGACGCGAGGAGGCCGACGATGCAACCTTCATCCGTTCTTCGAGGAGCCAAGGAGAGGATGAAAAGAAGACCCGAAAGACTTGGCCATGGAGGTATAACTTTCTACCGAGTAGTTAGAAGCTCCTAGTTAATTGTTAGTTAAGGTTTTCGAATAGATCCTGGAGTTTAGTCGGTGTTGCGAGCTTTATGAAAATCATTTTTTGAAAATTCCGCCTCCCCGCGAACCCGCAAGGTGTGCGACATCGACATACATGAACGAGTTTGTTCTTCTTTGCTTGCTGCTTCGATTCTCCGGGATTGAGCTTGTTCGTCGGTCCTCCTCCGTCGAAGTTGATCCACCCGAGGAATGTAGTCCATGGCTCTAGCTCCACACTAAGTATCAAGTGGAGTAACTAGAAGCTTTAGATTGCTAGTCTAAAGAGTCTAGGATGTCGTGTGAGGTTCTTCGTGTGTGTGTGTGTCACGACCTAGAATTTAGCCTGTGACCGGCACTTAAATCACGCAACGTCTAAAGGCGTAACGTAATTTATGTAAGCCGAAGCCCAGAAATCTAAGCCATTTTGCGGAAAATAGTAAAGGTGCAATTTTGAATGAAGGTATAATGAAATCAATTTTTTCTTTAAATGCATAAATAATGATATATGAAAATGCAAGTGGATTATATACTAGTTGAAAACATTTTTCGTCCTTTAAAAATTTGGGCATCACCTCCCTTGTAAATTTTGATTCAAAACCACATACAAGCAATATATATATATAGGCATCCCCAAGCGGGAGCTAGCTCTTTGCCAATTGGCGGAAACACAAACCGCGCCCAACACCGAAGATCAACCTAGAAAGAACAAATAAATAAGCCAGACATCAAAAGCCTCAAAAGAAGCAAACATACACCCATCGCTCTAAATCCCACGAAAAAACCCAAGTCTGACTAGGTCTACCAATATACAAAGTCTAGTTTCTGATTGATTGAGTTTATCTAGATACAACAAAATATAAAAGTACGAGAGTGGGCAAGATCCAATATGTATTCTACATACCAAAGCAAAACACCCTGGATGAAGCTGTGTGCCAGCGATACCACTACTGATCCCAAGCGGTCAAAACTGTAAGAAAACTGTGGCACGACGGGGGTGAGTTGCCAACTCATGAGTAGAAAACATCAGCAGGTAGAAATCAAATACACAACAATTTCCTAAGTCATACTATATCATGAAGGTAATACTATGATATCTAGGGTGACCCTGTATGGATATATGTCAACAATCGAGTCAATACAAATGACATATATATAAAGAACGTCTGAATCATATGCCTGCATGCATGTAGATATCATCCATGTGTCCATCAACGACACAAACAATATCATGGTACCTGAGTGTTCAACATCGACACTCGAAATATCATGAAAACATATGCTTGTATGTATGAGGATATCAACCATGTGTGTCCATCATCGACACATCAAATGTAAGTCGATGTTGCACACCCCACATGTTCGCAGGGAGGCGGAATTTGCAAAAATGATTTTTACGGGCTTCGCAACACCGACTAGAACTAAGGATCGTCCATAAACCATAGCTAGCAAACAACATGAGGTTTAACCACTATGATACGAAGTTATACCTCACGATTCAAGTCTTTTGGGTCTTCATCGCTGTCCTCCACTAGTCGTCGGCTCAAAAGGATCATAACGGATCATAGCAACCTCGTCGGCTTCCTCGAGTCAAAGACAATCCACCCGAGAGTCTATAGTCCGAACTCCTACCTCAAATCCGAGGTAACTACAGCTTCTAGTTCGCTAAACTAGAAGTCCTAGAGGGTGTAGAGTGTGAAGATTGAGTGCTTTGTCTCTTGGAACCCTTGGATTCTCAACACATGGGAGTTTTTAGGGTTTCTAGTTGAGAGGAAGAAGAAGAGAACTCACTTGAGGAAAGAGAAAAGTTTTTGATAATGATAATGATAAATGAGATAGCTCCCTTGATTTAACTAGAAGCATGGCAAGAAAATATCTCATCCAGAAATATCTAGTGCCACAAAAATATCTCATAAGAAATATCTAAGTCAAGAGGTCAATCCAGGTCATGTGGTCAATCCAAGTATTCAATCCAAGTAGCCATGACATAATTATCATTTAAAAAAATAATAAATACTTTCCTCCACCAAATAATTGTTTTAATCAAGTCAATGGTCAAAAATCTAATGAGGTGTCTCCTTCTATGCCCCTCTCATCCGTATATACATACCCACATTCGTGTTCCGAGAAACACGAATACAAAGAGACAAAATTGATCCATCAATATAATACTAGGATCCGGCTTAAACCAAAGCCTACTAATATTATCTGCCCGAACATCATACATGCACATGTTCTCGTAAGTGATCGAAGTCATGCCGTAAAACCATACAGCCTCTACACCTTTTGCTCGGTGCTGGGAAACCCTCTGTATGGGACTCTAAAGAATCGACAGTATGCTGCCAGTGGGTTTAACCACAAGCCGCAAGTGGTACTAGCTGCACGTAACGGCTACCCAGGTATCTGTCGATAAGAAGGCCGATGAGGAAACCCATCCGAACTCCTACTGAGCCTTAATGTGACAATCTCGTTACAGTCCGGTCTGTTCGTCTAAGAGTATCGCATATCGGGCCTAGGGGGCAGTAATCGTCAAACCCCTAATAGCGCAATAAGTCATGTCGGAGAGTAGCCCAATACACCCTGAGAAACTACAGGAATACCTACCAATAAATCTCGCTTGCCTTGGCCAATGACTTTATGTAATAGCCTTCCGAACACAGTGCGATATCAACCCCTAATACCGGGAGAGACGAATCCTATCTAACTGCCACTGCCTCCAAGTGCTTCGGGACTGCACCTAACTACTACCTGTTTGCATGACTCCTTTG
The DNA here is from genome assembly GCA_030015575.1 of Agapanthus africanus. Lineage (NCBI taxonomy): Eukaryota > Viridiplantae > Streptophyta > Magnoliopsida > Asparagales > Amaryllidaceae > Agapanthus > Agapanthus africanus. The sequence goes on along the minus strand of CM057337.1, from coordinate 461,524,285 downwards.
AGTCATGGTAGGGTAGTAATCAAAGTACAGTGGGAACACACTCGAGGCAAAGTAGCAGTGTCAAGTCGACGGAGTAAGCTGTACTCATATCACCTGGGAACTGATACCCGACGGCAGGTATAATACCCACCAACAGTTCCCGATGAGTCCTGTCCAGTATACTCATAACCTAATGAGCACCTGTATACTATCTTCAGTACGACGTATTGATGGCTGTGGGACAGACCATCTCCCCTGCTGGGATGAGAAGAGTATACACTAGTCTACTATGGAGTATCGATGCCCCATCTCGATAATCCTACGACTAGGGACATGTATAGGATGAGCTTATAGACTACCCATCCCTTACTAGTGTGACTGCCATCACAACGCTGGTAATCAAGCAAAGATCCTAAGGGCTCTACCAATATGTATAAGCGATATCCTGAGAAAACACATGCATATATTGAGGTAGAAACAAACCAGGTAGCATACTACCGTTTTGAGCAAGACTGTTACTATATCCGTGTATAACTTAAGTTCCCATTAAGTATGTAACATTTCAGGAATATAAAATATTATTTTTGGAATTTAATATTAAAATAATATATTTCGCGAAAACTATTCGATTTGCGAATTTGGGGTTTTCGTAAAATGGTATAAATATATAGCAATATTTGGAGATTAAAATGATTTATTCATTTAAAAATATATTTATCGGATTTAGGCATTTTTATAATTAATTATATGCAAGTTTAAAATTAAACATGATTAGTGCACTACTAATCGCGATTAGGCCAAATCCGTGTTTCTACATTTTTCCATGGTTACTGCACCATAACATGTTGCATTTTTGTTGCATGTTGTTTCATTTGTATTTTGTTGATATTTGGCTTTAAAAGAAAAGAAAGAGAATTATTGGAGAGAGAGGGGGACCAAATGTTGAGATATGGGCTAGTGAGTGGGTGAGAATAAGAGAGAGAATGAGGATAAGAGAGAGAGAGTGTGTGTGGCAGCCCTCTTTCTTTTCCCCATGGTTTTTCTTCATTTTCTTCATCCTCATACTCCCTCCACCTCCACCTCCATGTATCATCTCAATTTCTTCACCAAAACCCTATACTCGTTTCACTAAAATTGATTACAACCTTTCTACAAACCCCATGGATGCTTCAAGTGGAGATTTTGATCACTTTGAGCAACTCAAGAAAATTCTTGAGTTGCCAAACGAGGTAATTCCTACACTTCTAGTTTAGTTTTTGAGTTTCATAGCACCCTATAGTAGTTTAGAGTTAAATCGATTTAGATTAGTGATATTTGAAAATTTCAAGAGAAGGTTTAGGTGTTTGTGTGGACTTGTAATCTGTAGTGGGAGTTTACTTAACCCTTAGTGGTGTTTTACTGGCCAAGACCCGAGATTAGCACCAAAATACGAACTTAGAAATTAACCTGTGTCGGTTTTGTGATGTTTAATAGCCTACAGGGTATCTGGAGCTATCTGGGATAGTTTCAGGAAAATCAAACAAGTTCATATAAGTCTATGTTACCCACCCCGGTACTTACGGGGAGGCGGAAAGAGTAAAAATCAGATTTTTATCACTAGGAAACATAGACTAACCATGAAGGATCTTTTCTAAACAAAACTAACAAACTAACTACAAGTTCTAGCTACTAGGTTAGATGGTTATACCTAGTTCTTGAACTTCTTCTCTTCTTGTTGTGGTCCTCCTTGTTGCTAGCTCCTTAGAGTGGTGTAGACGGCTCCTCCTCTTCATCTTCTCTTTGCCGAAGAAATATCCACCCGAAGGCCTCTACCTTGAGCTCCTACCTCAACCAAGAAGTAACTGGAGTGCATGGCTTGCTAGACTAAGAACCCTAGAATGAGTAGAGAGGTGTTTTGATGGTTTTATCTCACAAAACTCATGTTTTTCAACTCATGAAACAAGAGAGCTTTGAGAGAGGGGGAGAGGAGAGAGCTTTGTAAGAGAGAGAAAGAGCATGAGAGAATGATAATAATGTGAACCTTTCTCTCATATGAACAAAAAGAATAATGATAATTTTAATTAGGATAAATTGTCATGGTTGATATTGAATTGACCCTTATCATATCATAATAAATGCTAAGCATGCTCACAAAAATATCCAAGTCAACATGGGTCAACTTGGTCAAAGGGTCAAACCTAATTAACCATGATACAATTATCACTAATTAAAACTCATTAATCAATTTCCTCAATCTCATTTTGGTTTTAATCAAGTCAATGGTCAAAACCCTAATGAGGTTCCTCTGCCTCTATCAACTGTGTATACACATCCGCATCCGTGTTACGAGGAACATGAATACAATGAGACAAAACCAATCCCAAAATAAATACTAGGATCTGGCTTAAAGCAAAGCCCGCTAGTAATAACTGCCCGGACACCAAACGTGCACAAGTGCGCGTATGTGAACGAGCCCCGCCGTAAAACCATACGACCCCTACTCTGTTTTGCCCAAAGGTGAACAACCCTCAGTGTAGGACTCTAAATACTTGACACTACACTGGCAGTGGATTTGTAACATTTCAAAACAATAAAATATTATTTTTGGAATTTTTATAATTTAATAATAAAATATTGAATATTTTAAATAAAGTGGTATAATTAAATATCGATAAATAGGGAAAAATATGGAAAATTATAGAAATTATTAAAAGAGGGTGTTTTATGTGAATTATTCCATTTTTATGTTTTTATGATTAATTATATGCTAATGTAGTGCTAATCGCGATAAAAAATCGCTAATCGGATTTTTAGAATATTTTGTGCAAAGCATGCACCATATCATTTTACACTTGTTACATATTTTTCCATGGCTTTCCTTCATGTTTTAAGCATGGTTGTTGATTTATTGGAAAAAGAAAAGAAAAGGAAAAGAATAGAATATGTAGGCATGGGCATGAAAGAGAAAGGTGAGAGATTGTGTTTGACTTGGTCTTGAGCCATCCTCCTTCATCATTTGTTTCCCTCATTTCCTCTCCCCTCCTTTGTTGTTGCTGCTGCTGCTACACACTCTCTCCCTCTCCACAAAATCCCCCAAAACACCATGAAAATCAACTCAAAACCCATTACCCTTTTCATTAAAAAGGTGCGCAGGCCCTCTAGCTGCCTAATGGACCAAGAAAAACATGATTTTGGCACTGTAGAGGATTCTTGAGATCTAAATGAGGTAAACCCTTTCACAATTATTGTAGTATTTCAAGTGATTTAGCCTCATTTCAAGTTTAAAAGTGATTTGGCGAAGTTTCGTGCACTTTGGACATTTCTAGAAAGTGTTAGGGTTTGTTTGGAGTTGTGATTGTGAATTGGGGCTTTAGGGGTGACCTTAAACCCCCATAGATGATAGAAAACCCAGATCCAACACAATACAAAACCTGGAACTGAAAACAGAAAACTGTAAATGTCGGTTTGTGAGGAATTAGAGCGTGCAGGGAAATCTGGAGTGATCCGGGGTCAATACTAGAAATGTAAACAATACCAGAGACCTAGCGGGACCCATAGGAAGACACCCTACCAATACGAGCCCCCAATTCCCTAGCAGAACCGGCCTGGCCGGAATTTCACATGAAGTGGCCGGCCCCCCCGATAAAATAGGTGCCCAGATTGCGTCAGTAAGTCATATTCACACCATATATCACCCCAGAGATGTTTGCTTGCCCTGTTTTGGCCTGAGTCAAAATCTCGGACCACTTTCCCTAGCTGCTGCTTTGAATTAGGTTATGGTTTTCTGTATTTCGATTTCTGGATTCCAGTATTTGTGCTTTATCTCGATCATGTGACGTTTGTACGTCTATATCGAGTGATATCGAGTTGTTTTGCGAGAGCTAACCACAGGTTCTAACCTATAGGTTATTAGGCATATCGTTTTGGTTTTCGCGTGTCGTTTTGGTTTTGATTTGGTTTTAATGCGATACGATGCATGTGATATGTAGGTACCCCCAAGATGATTCTAGACGATGAAGAAGATGGTGGCGACATCGACATCGGCAAGCAAGATCAAGGTGAGTAGATTATATCTACGGGGGAGTCGGGTAGATGGCGTATAGAACCCCTGCAGTTCGATATCGAGTATACTATGTTAGTTGTATGTATGACCTAGAGGCCAGTATTGTACAGATTATGCATATTATATTGGATGCTTGGACATATATAGAGATGACTTTCTTGCTCGACATGATAGTATGCTATCTGGTTGATCTTTATCTTAACATGTACACTAGTCTCTTTATACTGTCTTATAGTTACATGTTGGTAAAGCCCTTAGGATATGTACTTGACTACCTGGACTGTGATGCAGATCATACTAGTGGGGACATGGTAGTCTAGAAGTACATCCTTCAAAGTCCCTAGTCGTGGGTGTATCGAGACGGGGCATCGATATACCAGAGTAGACTAGCGTATACGCTTCTCGACCCATGTGATGGGCGATGGATGATCCCATATCCATTGGTGTTTGACATCAGAGATGGTATACGGGTGCTCAGTGGAGACTGGGTACACTGGACGGACTCGCCGAGAACTCCCAGATGGTATTATACCTCACGTCAGATGGCAGTTCTCAGGTGACACTTGTACAGGTTAGTCTGTAGACCCGAGATCGTCATAGAGTCTTGTGTGATTCCCACCGTGCTTTGATCTCCACCTTACCACGTCCATGAGGGCGTGCAAAACGGTGGTCTTTGGGTACAGTCCCGAGTCACATGGAGACAATGAGCGATAGGAGGGGTTTCGTCTCTCCCGGTATTGGGAGTTGATGTTGCGCTGTGCTCGATTGGCCGTAGCAGGGAAGTCCCTGGCCAGGGCTGATCAGAGATTTGCTGGTAAGTGTTACCAGTAGTTTCTCGACCCGCTATGAGCCTCACATCGGCACGACTTATCGGGTTATTGGGGTCTGACGGTTACCACCCCTAGACTTGATATGCGACGTATCAGACGAAGAGACCGGACTGTACGGTAAGTGTTACTGGTCGGATTCGCAGGAGTGTGAGCGGGCTAGCTCGTCGATCTTCTGATCGCTCAATACCCGGGTGGCCGTTACGTTTAGCAGACCGCTTGCGGCTTGTGGGTGCATGATATGATCATCATCCGCTACCGGCGTATTGACGAGTCTTTAGAGTCCTACACAGAGGTTTCCTGGTTCAAGCGAAACGAAATAGGAGTGCATATGAGATATATGCGGGACCGAGAATAATGCGTGTATGTGATACCGTATTTGATTCTCGCGATTAATGTTTCGATTGGTTGATATGATATAACCTAGTTATCGAATCGAAGATCGATTCGATAAGTCGATACATTGAATACTAGTCGGTTATGTGCGACATGACCGGATCATTGAATCAAGTGTTGATTTAATGATTTAATGTATAATTATATATTTTATATATTACTTTGCATTAACTAGTATTGGTTCACTTTAAACGGATTTTTCTCACTTGATATGCACATTGTATATGTGATATGTTTTGTGTACACTTGTATGTATCATGTTTGATGATGCATATAGTTTTGGTTTTGTGTAAAGAATGCAACCATGGTTATGAGAGTGGTTAGGGTTTATGGTCTATTCTTTTATTATTTAATCCATTCATTATTTATTAAATGGATTTATGAAATACAAAATGGTTTCATTTTGTCTTGAAGCTTGTTGAAGCTTCATGAAGCTTTGACTAATGATAACCATTTTGTCATCTTGCTTAACCTTAACCACTCCCACTAACCATGGTCTATTCTCTACACTTGACCATGGTTAGAAGATGATAAGAATGGATTTTATTCTTCATTTTAAAAAACACTTTGAAAAGAATTCTATCATCTTCTTCTTCTTCTCAAAGTGAGAAAGCTTGCTACTTTAATGGCAAGTTGAGATCTAGTGAGTTAAATCCAAATCTAAAGTGAACCCACCTCCTATTTCTTCACCCTCTACCTCTTGCCAAGTTGTTTTGGGTGTTTACTTCACAAGTTTCACAAGTTTGTGAAGTCGGAGCTCGAACTAGTGATGCCTCGACGTAGATCATCTTCGGCACGAAGCCGACGACCTAGCTCGCCCGTTTCTCCGACGAAGACGAAACTTGAGTTCAAGATTCATGATGGACAGCGAGGGCATGGCCACGAGGAGCTAAGGAGGTGGATATCCGGATCTACAAAGGTTGTAGCATCTAACCTATAGTTAATTTGTTAACTAGTTTTATATTTCGCCTAGACATCTAGCAACTATCCGTTAACTAGGGTTTCTCGGCATCATAATTTTTAAATTTGGCATGTTCGATGCCTTGTGAGACCTCTATAGGGTACCTAGGAACCTTTCAGTGGTATCAGAGCCTAGCTAGAGCCTTAGGCGAAGTCTAGACGGAATTTGAAGTCCGAACGAACCCGAAACCCCGAATCAAACATGCTCTCTGTCCAATTTTTAAAATCTGGTCTTTTTCCATATTAAAAATATTCAGATAAATCAGCAGGATAATATAAGAAATACTGTGAAATTCGATGCAGTAAATCAATCAAAGTGCCGCGGATCCGCGGCACGAGCTTGGCTCGTGCGGCGGATGCGCGGCTACTTTGTCGTTTTGTGAATTTTAAATTTCACAGTAATTCTCAATTTTCAGTGTTGAGTTATCTGGATTTTTTTAAATTTTATTCAAGAGTTGAATTTTCTGCAGTTGTTTTGGGGATTCGGTATTTCGATCGGATTATCAAATTTCGTCTTTTGTGTATTTCCGGATAAATCTTAGAATATGTTAAAAAGTTCGACCGGATATAAATACCCAATTTTTCCCATGTCGGGAAATTTCCAAGTGTTGGATTTTTCCGTAGTTTAACGACGTTCTAAGTAGTGCAAGTAACGCAATGGTCCCTCTAGAAGACAACAAACCTTAACTCGATTATGTGACCGTCTTGAACTGCCCTTTGAACCTTCGGGTTTGGGGCAGTACGGCGTGACACATGTGAGGCGTTGGCTTGACCCTTCTACGGCTGGACCGTTGGTATTGAGGTACGAACGGAATGTTGTTAGACTTATTTCATGTGTTGAGCTGTATCGGGAAAACTTGGGTGTTAGATTGTTCGATCGAAAAGTTTAACATTTTCTGCTTATCCGGAATGTGATACAATAATTGGAATTCATAAAAAGTTATGTGATAACTGAATGAATGTTATAAATCTAGCAATTTAGTCCCATATGATATTGAAAAGAGTTTTCGATAATGAGACTAAAATGCGGGATTTATATCTGTTAGGCATGCGATGTCTAAAGAGATTGCGGATTCCAATTGTTGTAGTTTTACACTTTCTTTTCTGTGACCGTAAGTGTAGTATGTTCATATCGCCGGTTTCGTTGCTATACGTCAACGACAATTGGGGTATGCATACTTACTTACGTTGATGACATGTGATGTTATGTGTTGCTGGATATGTTATATTGGATCGTCGTATTCGAATAGCCGGGGTTTTTTATGTGAGATGAGTGTTTTTCATTTTCATTCATGTAAAAACTTGTATGTAATATTCTTTTATTTGGGGCACTTCCAGGTAGCGGAAGTTGTCACCCTTTGTATATTATTTACTTTTCCGCATTAGGATAGACCCAAGGAGGGGAGCACAAGTAACCGGGTTCTGGGGTCCAGTGGGAGACCAACTCGAGGAGTCGAGTCCGGGTCTCCTAACCCTAGAATTGCAGGGTTGCTTGCCGCTCTCGTAGGGGTCTAGGGGTGTGGGATTGGCTATTCATCACGACCGTGGAATCCGTGTTTTATACTGGCTCGTATTGAAAACACGGACGTCCTAGTATATCCAATATTTCATATGATTATTCTGCTGCGATATCTGTGATGTGATCATGAGATGTTCTGTGATGGATATAGTATATAGTATATATGATATATTATATAGACGTTACTTATGTTTTACACACGCGCTAGCCCTGCCCTGCTCTGTCGTTAGTTACCTAACCTAACGGTGCACGAGGGGACATCGAGGCGAATGCAGATGGCATAAGTGTACGTCATATCTATCTGTGATGTTTAGGTATTAAATGATGGGACTTCATTAATGTAATTAATGAAAGATAAGAAACCTAAGATGTTGTGGAATCGAATTTTAAAATAAAAAAGGTAGCTACAGTTCTTGCTTTGCACAGCGGTATATATGATATACCCCGCACCTTATTCGACGAGGAAAGGACCGAGATCCCTTCACCGGGAGTGACTCCTTTAGCAAAACTAGAAAAGCCTCAAAATCACTCCATTTCAAAACATCATTTGATTCTACAACGATATCAAGTTCATTACGCTCATGGTTTTTATGAAAAACCTGCGTAGCCCTCCGTCATTTCAGATAAGTATTAGTTAGTATTCGTGCTGCGGTAGTTTGGCCTCCGTCAAGGCGCAGTGTACGGTAGCTAACTAGTGCTTATCTGCTAGCATATGATGCGATTGGATTAGGGTATTCGTACGGCGTTGTTTGGCCTCCGTCAAGGGTCGTGCGGGTGGGTTTAATTCAATCAGGAAATGACGGGTTGAACTTGACTAGCGGACTATGGGTTGTTTGGCCTCCGTCAAGGTCATAGGACGCTAGGGGCAAAATATTATCGGGAATTTCAAGTGTTGAAATTTGCAATGAGATTGCATACCTTCTATGAGATAGTTGGATCCCGATACCCGCTGCGAGTAAGAGTTACTCCTGGGAGAGTTTTACATATTACAATTAGCCGATCAAGTAGGTGTCTAGAAAGGTGTTAACGAGGTTACGCCTCTGGGAAAACGAGGTTTACAGTAATTAGGTTCGTGCGAAAGCACGGGGGACCTCCCTCAAAGTACCGACACTGGCCTGGCTGAAAGATTGGCGAACTTGTAGTGTGTAATTAATCCCGGCTAGTCTTTCCTTTTAGGGTTTGGAGGAAGATTTGATAAAAAGCAGTGGGAGCCATCCTGATTAGATAAGATAATAACCAATCTGATCTTGCACGAGCTTACGCTAAAGTGTTTTCTTCTCTCTCTCTCCAGGTAGCGACCATTTCATGCCTTAATAAAGATAATAATATGGATGTATTGACCGAACCCGCATGTTATACTGTGCTGGGGAACGTTAGTTCCGTTCTTTCCTATAAGAGTTATAGGAATGAACAGGATATAGGGGAATACCAGGATTCCCATGCCACCCGAATGAAGAAAGTACATGATGATGCATTTTCTTCGGGTGTGTTCGTTACTGAGAACTGTTTCTCCATTTGCTCTACGTCCTGGGTATTGGATACCGGGTCAGGATCCCATATTTGTAATCAGTTACATGGGCTTAGGAAAGGTAGAGAACTTGGAGAAGGTGATAAAGACATTAGAGTTGGAAATGGTGCAATTGTTGCAGCCAAGACTGTCGGGGAATATCACCTTGTATTATCAACTGGTAATACATTGGTTCTGAACGAATGCTATTACATGCCGAACCTGATATGCAACATTATATCGGTTTCTTTATTAAGTAAAGAAGGATATAATTTTGTATTACAGGACAATGTTATGAACATTTTCCATAACCAAAAGTTGGTTGGATCAGGCACGTTATGCAATGGCATTTATGTTCTAAATCAATCAACAGTTCTGAGCATAACAAACACACACAAGAGGAAGAGTTCAGAACTGAACAAATCCTTCTTATGGCATTGTAGACTGGGTCACATCAATGTGACACGACTAGCTAAGTTGCATAAAGATGGATATTTAAATCCGTTTGAATTTTCATCTTATGACACTTGCCAGTCATGTCTCAAAGGAAAGATGACCAAAACTCCGTTTACGGGACACGGAGAAAGAGTTACCGAACTCTTGGGACTGATACATAGTGATGTATGCGGTCCCATGTCTACACATGCCAGGGATGGTTCTTCGTACTTCATTACATTCACTGACGATCTCTCAAGATACGGACATGTGTACTTGATAAGACACAAGTCTGAAGCTTTTGAGAAATTTAGAGAATATAAACAAGAAGTCGAGAAACAAACCGGAAAAAGTATTAAAATCCTTCGATCTGATCGAGGAGGTGAATACTTGAGCAATGCATTCCTGGATTTCCTAAAAGAGAATGGGATTCTCTCTCAGCTTACTCCTCCTTATACACCACAGCACAACGGTGTATCGGAGCGGAGGAATCGCACCCTATTAGATATGGTGCGCTCTATGATGAGTACAGCTGAGTTACCTATTTCCTTCTGGGGGTATGCGCTTGAAGCAGCGGCATACCTATTGAATCAAGTTCCAACTAAATCTGTACCTACCACACCATATGAGATATGGAGTGGGAAGAGACCATGTCTTAAACGAGTTAAGATATGGGGTTGTCTGGCCTATGTCAAAAGGCAAAATCCAGACAAACTCGAGGCACGGTCAGTTCTATGTAAGTTTGTAGGATATCCTAAACATTCAAATGGATATCTCTTCTACCACAGTGAACAACAAAAAGTGTTTATTGCTCAACATGCCACCTTTTTAGAAAAGGAATTTCTTGCAAAAGAGATTAGTGGCTCTGAGGTAGAACTGGAAGAAGTTCCAGAAACACAAACTATAACTGAAGATTTAGTGGAACAAGAAGATTCGGTAGTACCCGACGAACCTCAGCCTCTCCGCCGATCTAGTAGGGTTCCTCGCCAACCTGAGAGATACTACGGTTTTCTCATGGACGGTGGAAGCGAGGATTGCATCATGGATGATGATGACCCAACTAGCTTCGAGCAGGCCATCACGAGTAGGGACTCAGTGAAATGGCTGGATGCTATGCGGTCCGAGATGGAATCCATGTACACCAAAAAAGTATGGACTTTGGAAGTTGCTCCTGAAGGGGTAAAACCCATTGGGAGCAAGTGGATCTTCAAGAAGAAACTTGGTGTAGATGGGAAAGTGGAGACTTTCAAAGCTAGACTTGTAGCAAAGGGTTTTCGTCAAAGACCAGGTGTGGACTATGACGAGACTTTTTCTCCAGTGGCTATGCTTAAATCCATCCGGATCATGCTTGCCATCGCTGCTTATCATGATTACGAAATCTGGCAAATGGATGTTAAGACCGCCTTTTTAAATGGTGATTTAGAAGAGTGCGTGTACATGACTCAGCCAGAGGGCTTCGTAGACAGTGGGAGCAGCGGGAAGGTGTGCAAGCTGCTTAAATCCATTTATGGATTAAAGCAAGCATCGCGGAGTTGGAACATCTGCTTTGACGTCGTTGTCAAAGAGTTTGATTTCGTCAAAAATCCAGATGAACCTTGTATCTACAAGAAGGTGGCAGAGAGTAAGGTTGTCTTCCTCGTATTGTACGTGGACGACATACTCTTGATAGGAAATGATATTCCTATGCTGCAATCGGTCAAGCTCTTCTTATCACAAAGATTCTCAATGAAAGATCTTGGTGATGCCTCCTGCATATTGGGAATTAGGATCTATAGAGATAGATCCAAACGGATTTTGGGATTGTCCCAATCCAGGTACATTGACACCATACTAAAGAGGTTTAGTATGGAAGAGTCCAAGCGTGGGAATATGCCCACGATCTCTGGAGTCACTCTTTCCAAAGAGATGTCTCCCAAGACTGATTTGGAGAGAGCTCGCATGCAAGGGATACCCTATGCTTCGGCGGTAGGCTCTATCATGTATGCGATGCTATGTACCAGACCCGATGTAGCATACTCACTAAGTGTAGTGAGCAGGTATCAAGCTGATCTTGGAGAGAGTCACTGGACAGCTGTGAAGAGCATTCTCAAGTACTTGCGAAGGACTAGAGATATGTTCTTGGTATATGGTAACGGAGAACTCCAAGTGGTGTCCTTTACCGATTCGAGCTTCCAGAGTGATAAGGACGACTCTAAGTCGCAGTCGGGCTTTGTCTTTACCCTTTACGGAGGGGCGGTTAGCTGGAAGAGTTCTAAGCAGGAAACCGTGGCAGACTCGACGATGGAGGCTGAATACATCGCTGCCAACGATGCTGCCAAAGAGGCTGTCTGGATCAAGAAGTTCATTACTGAACTTGGAGTGGTTCCATCCATTGAGCATCCAATACCTTTGTATTGCGATAACAATGGAGCGGTGGCTTTGGCCAAGGAACCCAGGTCCCATCAGCGGTCCAGGCATATTCTGAGGCGGTATCACCTGATCCGGGAGATAGTTGATCGCCGGGAGATCGAGGTCAGGAGAGTTGACACGAAGAACAACACGGCGGATCCACTCACGAAGTCCATTCCCCAGATACAGTTTGAAAGACTCTTCGGGATGCTCGGTATGAGATACTACAGCAGCTGGCCCTAGTGCAAGTGGGAGATTGTTAGTTGTATGTATGCCCTAGAGGCCAGTATTGTACAGATTATGTATATTATATTGGATGCTTGGACATATATAGAGATGACTTTCTTGCTCGACATGATAGTATGCTATCTGGTTGATCTTTATCTTAACATGTACACTAGTCTCTTTATACTGTCTTATAGTTACATGTTGGTAAAGCCCTTAGGATATGTACTTGACTACCTGGACTGTGATGCAGATCATACTAGTGGGGACATGGTAGTCTATAAGTACATCCTTCAAAGTCCCTAGTCGTGGGTGTATCGAGACGGGGCATCGATATACCAGAGTAGACTAGCGTATACGCTTCTCGACCCATGTGATGGGCGATGGATGATCCCATATCCATTGGTGTTTGACATCAGAGATGGTATACGGGTGCTCAGTGGAGACTGGGTACACTGGACGGACTCGCGGAGAACTCCCAGATGGTATTATACCTCACGTCAGATGGCAGTTCTCAGGTGACACTTGTACAGGTTAGTCTGTAGACCCGAGATCGTCATAGAGTCTTGTGTGATTCCCACTGTGCTTTGATCTCCACCTTACCACGTCCATGAGGGCGTGCAAAACGGTGGTCTTTGGGTACAGTCCCGAGTCACATGGAGGCAATGAGCGATAGGAGGGGTTTCGTCTCTCCCGGTATTGGGAGTTGATGTTGCGCTGTGCTCGATTGGCCGTAGCAGGGAAGTCCCTGGCCAGGGCTGATCAGAGATTTGCTGGTAAGTGTTACCAGTAGTTTCTCGACCCGCTATGAGCCTCACATCGGCACGAATTATCGGGTTATTGGGGTCTGACGTTTACCACCCCTAGACTTGATATGCGACGTATCAGACGAAGTGACCGGACTGTACGGTAAGTGTTACTGGTCGTATTCGCAGGAGTGTGAGCGGGCTAGCTCGTCGATCTTCTGATCGCTCAATACCCGGGTGGCCGTTACATTTAGCAGACCGCTTGCGGCTTGTGGGTGCATGATATGATCATCATCCGCTACCGGCGTATTGACGAGTCTTTAGAGTCCTACACAGAGGTTTCCTGGTTCAAGCGAAACGAAATAGGAGTGCATATGAGATATATGCGGGACCGAGAATAATGCGTGTATGTGATACCGTATTTGATTCTCGCGATTAATGTTTCGATTGGTTGATATGATATAACCTAGTTATCGAATCGAAGATCGATTCGATAAGTCGATACATTGAATACTAGTCGGTTATGTGCGACATGACCGGATCATTGAATCAAGTGTTGATTTAATGATTTAATGTATAATTATATATTTGATATATTACTTTGCATTAACTAGTATTGGTTCACTTTAAACGGATTTTTCTCACTTGATGTGCACATTGTATATGTGATATGTTTTGTATACACTTGTATGTATCATGTTTGATGATGCATATAGTTTTGGTTTTGTGTAAAGAATGCAACCATGGTTATGAGAGTGGTTAGGGTTTATGGTCTATTCTTTTATTATTTAATCCATTCATTATTTATTAAATGGATTTATGAAATACAAAATGGTTTCATTTTGTCTTGAAGCTTGTTGAAGCTTCATGAAGCTTTGACTAATGATAACCATTTCGTCATCTTGCTTAACCTTAACCACTCCCACTAACCATGGTCTATTCTCTACACTTGACCATGGTTAGAAGATGATAAGAATGGATTTTATTCTTCATTTTAAAAAACACTTTGAAAAGAATTCTATCATCTTCTTCTTCTTCTCAAAGTGAGAAAGCTTGCTACTTTAATGGCAAGTTGAGATCTAGTGAGTTAAATCCAAATCTAAAGTGAACCCACCTCCTATTTCTTCACCCTATACCTCTTGCCAAGTTGTTTTGGGTGTTTACTTCACAAGTTTCACAAGTTTGTGAAGTCGGAGCTCGAACTAGTGATGCCTCGACGTAGATCATCTTCGGCACGAAGCCGACGACCTAGCTCGCCCGTTTCTCCGACGAAGACGAAACTTGAGCTCAAGATTCATGATGGACAGCGAGGGCATGGCCACGAGGAGCTAAGGAGGTGGATATCCGGATCTACAAAGGTTGTAGCATCTAACCTATAGTTAATTTGTTAACTAGTTTTATATTTCGCCTAGACATCTAGCAACGATCCGTTAACTAGGGTTTCTCGGCATTATAATTTTTAAATTTGGCATGTTCGATGCCTTGTGAGACCTCTATAGGGTGCCTAGGAACCTTTCATACTATATATATACTATATATGATAGCTCATTATGTGATATGGATATTCTAGATGTGATTAGGTGTATTATGGATAGATTAGGGTTTAGAAGTAAACTAGTATAGTTTCCTAGTTGCGAACCCTAGAATAGGTTTACACCCCCCACACATACACATGCTTGCTTGTTATACCTATACCTGGATGATGAGGATAGTGGATGATATTTGGAGATGAGTCGATGACTTTGGGCATAGTGCCGTGAGATCGGTGATATGATGTGATTCGTATTTGGGATATGACATGAGATTTTAGCAGGCCTTTGGGCGTGTGTTCCACACACGCATTTATATTTATATAGATGCTATCGATTTGTTCTATACTTAGATTAGTACCAGATCATGTGATATGATGATAAGGATACCAGATAATTGATATGATGAATGCGATATTGACCCGTACCCAGCTTTTGGGATGTCGTACGATGATTTACCGTACGAGCTTTATATTGATGATAGATTCGCACTCATAACTTGAGGATGTCATATGATATTGTATCGTACGCGGTACCTTTGAGGCGGGATCACCGACTATTATACTTATATATATTTATATATCGACTCAGATTTAGGTGGTTTCCATACTCTTCCCGATTGACTTGTTAGTTAGAGCTGTAGTTTTGCTAGTAGATGTTAAGCTAGGCCGATGTCATACCTATTTCAAAAACTAACGAATCGGGAGTATTTTAAAGACAGGCAAAGGAGATTCTACGGATATTTTCAAAAGACGCAACTTTTCTTAAAAACACCGTAGCCCTTATTTTCCTAAAAACCCCGATTTGTCTTCTTTTCAATGGCAAAACAGTATGACATAGATACATTGATGTAGATTCTACACTGTTGTGTTTATTATTCATTTGCCGCATATTCTTACCATTGCATCGCATTGCATGTTAAATATGTTTATTGTTATATCAAATCCATGCTGTTAGGAAACTAGCACCATTATCGATGATGCATATATTTCACGTACACCTGCTTGCCGGCTCACACACTTCATCATCGATAATTGCCATGCCACTACACTGCTAGACTGTTGCATTCAGGATATGACCCTTGCATGGCATACTCGTGTACTTACATATTGTACACTCATACTTGTACACATACCTATTGTACATTCATACTCGTGTACTTATATATTGTACACTCATACTTGTGCACATACCTATTGTACATTCATACTTGTGTACTTACATACTGTACACTCATACTTGTGCATATACCTATTGTATATTCATACTTGTGTGCTCACATATTGTACACCCATACGTGCATACATACGTTTTCGCACATACATAGATGATTCTCGCTTGATTTGGAGATTTGGGAACCACAAGATACTTTTTAAAACTGATTCATTTTAAAGAAGCGGTCTTCCCTAAATATATGCATATTACTATTCCATGTTGCATGATATACTGATATGCTTACATTCTTTTATATGTCGCATACATCATACTTTCTGATTATACACATTGAGATACGTTGTTTCCATGATATTTCTGGATTTGGGAACCATGGATATTTTCAAAGAGAGTATGTATTGTTTTAAAAATCCGGTTACCCTTGATATGATATTTCAGTGCGTCCACCATGTGTTTTCTCGGTTCTGAGAGTGGCATGTGAAACCCGATTCAAAGAGCGGTTGGCACCGTCTGCGGGTACATGGTGGACCCGGTGAGGTACCCCCGGGCAAGAAGACTCTTATATGTTTGACGGTGAGCCTGGCAGGGGAGTACTACCTACCGGTGATGTTATTTGAGCTCGGCGGATATCTGGGGGATACCGACCGGAGTTGAGAGATGAGATGGGCCGATCCGGACTGACGGAGTCCTATTTATATGAGGATTTACGTGCCGATGCTAGGCACAGGTTTCATGATGTTTTCGAGTGTCGATGCTTGACACTCAGGTTCCATGATTTTGATATGTCGCGAGCGATACATGTTGATTTACATCCTCATACTTCCATGCATATGTTTATGATATTTACATGCATGATGCTTATTGTCATTGGGTGACACGTGGACGATTTCCACATACATATATTGATATTTATGACATTGATCACATAGTTGGATGATATCCACATATTCATAGACTTCACGATATTGTCGACATTGATTATACCTTATATTTATGATATGCTATTACCTGAGGCACTGGCACGAGCACTTGGCACTACACTCATGTATAGATGTTACATTGCCATCTTATCTTGCTTCAGACTTATTCATTTGAGGTTTATATATATCTGATCGTATTGACCTACGATTGTGTCATACATACGATTTCTGCTCTGTGATGTTTTCTATTCACGAGTTGGCAACTCATCCCCGTTGTGCCACAGTTCTTGCGGGTTTTGCCGTACAGGTTTCATTGCGGCTTTTTGGCACACCGCTTCCCTTACGGGTGATTTGCTTTGGTAGGTGGGTTCTTTTGCATCAGAACCACCATTGTATATGTTTTATTCAGTTGTATCTAGTAATTCCATCAACCAAACTTGTATATTATTTCAGACTTAGAAAACCATCTATGTATTATTTCGACCTTAGAGTCGCGCGTTGTAGTATTATGGTTTTCATGCTGATTTTGAGTTTTCCTTTGAGTTTTGATCCTCGCCCTTCGGCATTGTATATTATACTGCTTGCATGGTTGTGACCGTCGATTGACGAAGAGCTGGCTCCCGCTTGGGGATGGCTTTTATCATTATATATATATTATTCATGTTGTACCCCGTTTGGTGCCAGTATTTACAAAGGAAACTCTGCCGAAATTTTCATAAAAGACTACAAATTTTAAAAACACATATTCGGCTTATTTATTTAATAACCTTGTTTTCAAAACATGTTTTCCTTACTTCTTAAAACTAGTTTTCTTTATTTACTCCTTAAAATGGTTTTAGATTTCTGGGCTTTTGGCTTACTTGAAACAGATGGGGTCTTATAGACTTCATATTATTCAAGTGCCAGTCACGTGCTATTTTGGGTCGTGAAAAAGTTGGTATCAGGGCGCTAGGTTAACCTTGGTTCGAGTCTAAGTTTGACTGTGTGGAGCCTAGAGCGTTTATATATATACGGAACTTAGGCTTGACCTTGCGGAACTTAGACTTAGTCGAGGAGGTATTATACCCGAACTTTCGTCGCGTAGGATGGCCCTTGGTTGATTGAGTAGGTAGCTTGAGTAGAGTGACGTACCGTACGTATGTTCCGCGGCATATTTACGATACACTACTCAGCTTAAGAAACCTTAGGATGTACATTTCCTTGTACAATATTATATTCATTCCTATGATTTATCCTCATCGATATTGTTTATGATTTTGCTGCCACGATTACACAGGCAGAGAGAGCTACGGCTAGAGTTGCGGTCAGCACGAGCTCGTAATGGACGAGGACTGACCAGGTCGTGATTCCATAGACATACGATTGCGTAGAGAGGTGTCGTTTTAGTGTGTTTTCGCGCCATGAGCATTTGATAGATCGCTTTTACGTGATTTCTCGGACGTGCAGATTAGCACCAGAGGATCAGGCTACTGCTAGAGGCCAGCCAGAATGTGATGACCACTGACATATCTCTTATTCATGATGATTGAGGCGTTGTTCAGCATACAGACGAATGAGCCAATTGTTGCTGCAAATTACGAGATATCTGTTAGGTTTACCTAGCACCCCATGAAGGGTTTAGAAGTATCACATGTGCCAAAATCAAATTTTTTAAGGTGCTAAGTGAACATACAAAGAATCATCACTAGAAATTTAGGGTTTCATTACATGTACATCATCACAAGTAGAAAAAGCTAGGGTATTGAGAGTATATCCTTTGTAGCTCCCAACGCTAGACTCCTTGGCTACATGAGGGTTGGAAAAAGACTCATTTGACATCCTCTAGGTCCGCGACGATCCACCCGAAGCTCCTTTGCCCAAAGTTCCTTGCTTTACCCGATATGTGACTGAAGTAGAGCAAACACCCTACACAAATGGGCTAGATGTGTGTAGTATGATGATGTGGTTTGTATTCTATAACCAAAACTCTTTCTTTTTATCAACCTCACTCAAGGAAATTATCAAGAGAGGAAGAAGAAGATGGTGGCCAAGCTTTCTCACAAAATAAAAGTTATGAGAGTGAATAATAATTGAAATGAGAAAAGAATAATATGTATTAATCCTTTCTCACTTAAACCATGGTTAGAATCATCTAGATTTTTATCAAATGGGTTAAAGACAAAAGGATAATTAACTCAAGGTTAAATGGTGGTTGAAGCATGTTCAAAGATGATAAGTATAAACCTTGTGTGAATTATCCTTCTCTTTTTCTAAATGAAAAATAAATAGATAATTCTACAATATAAGTCTTGCATTGCCACCAAACATGTATCAACAACCATGATACTATATATGTATGTATGTATCCATGCACATCATCATGTGCATACATGCATTCATACAAAAATAGAAAAAGAGTTTGATTAAAGAATTAATCTAAAAGTCATTTGTTAAATCAACACTTGATTTTGCAAACCGGTCATATCACATACGACCCGACCAATAGAAAATGCCCGATTAATATACGGTATCATATATCCGTATTTAATCGGGTCCCCGCGTATATCTCATATGCATACCATATCTTTTCGCCGGAGCCAGGAAACTTCATTGTTGGACTCTAAGACTCTTCAATAGGCCGGCAGTAGGTAATGATCATATCAAATACCTACAAGCCATAACCGGTCAGCTAAACGTAACGGCCACCCGGGTATTGAGCGATCAGAAGAAAACAAGCGAACCTGTCACAACTCCCGTCGAGCCAACCGGCAACACTACCGTACAGTCCGGTCTCTTCTTCAGATATGCTGCATATCGAGTCTAGGGATGGTAACGCCGACCCTAATAACTCAATAAGTCATGCCGATGAATGGTCTATAACAGATCGAGAAACTACTGATAACACTTATCAGTAAATCTCAACAGCCCTGGCCAGGGACTTACTGATATAGCCAGTCGAGCACAGTACAACATCTACTCCTAATACCGGGAGAGACGAAACCTCTCCTATCGCTCATCGCCTTCGTGTGTCTCGGGACTGTACCCAACAGCCACCTGTTTGCACGACTCAGTAGAGCCGTGGTAGGCTGGTAATCAAAGTACAGTAGAAGAACACACAAGACTCTATGATGATCTCGGGTCTACAGACTAACCTGCACCAGTGTCACCTGAGAACTGCTATCCGACGATAGATATAATTCCATATAGGAGTTCTCGGTGAGTCCGTCCAGTGTACCCAGTCATCACTGAGCACCCGCATACGATCTCGATGTCAAACATCGATGAATATGGGAACATCCATCGCCCATCATATGGGTCCAGTATCATATACGCTAGTCTACTCTGGTATATCGATGCCTCGTCTCGATACACCAACGACTAGGTACATTCCAGGATATGCTTATAAACTACAGATGTCCCACCAGTATGATCTCTATCATAATCACAGTAGTCAAGCCTATATCCTCAAGGCTTTATCAACAAGTGTGAATGACTAAAAAGCATGATCAAATCAACATGTCAGATAAAGAAGAACCAGATAGCATACTATCATGTCGAGAAAGAATGTACACTGAATATATATATATATACACACACACACACATGTATAAATACATCCATTATCATATAATGGCCTCTAGGGCATACATATATCCAACAATCTCCCACTTGCACTAAGGCCAGTTATTGGCATATCTCATACCCAACATCTCAAAAAGTCGCTCATGTTGCGGCTGAGGGAGGGCCTTGGTGAGTGGATCCGCGGCGTTATTCTTTGTGTCTACTCTCCTAATCTCGATCTCGCGGCGATCTACAATCTCCCGGATCAAATGAAAACGCCTTAGGATGTGTCTGGATCGCTGATGGGACCTTGGCTCCTTGGCTAATGCCATAGCCCCATTATTATCACAATACTATGGTATTGGATCAATAATGGTTGGAACTACTCCTAGCTCCGAGATGAACTTATGCACAATCAAGTGAGAAAATAAATCTTAAGTGAGCTAATACTAGTTAATATAATGTAATATATCAAATTTATAATTATACATTAAATTATTAAATCAACTCTTGATTTAATAACCCGGCTATAACCGACTAATATCATGTGTAATAACTTATCGAATGAACACTTGATCCGATAACCCAGCTATATCGCATACAACCGATCAATGTTACAAGTCGCGAGAATAGAATACGGAATCTCATATCGTATCAATCTTGGTCCTGCACATATCATATATGTGCTTCTACTCCGTTTCGCTTGAGCCAGGAAACCCCTGTGTAGGACTCTAAAGACTCGTCAATACGCCGACAGTAGGTGATGATCATATCAAACACCCACAAGCCGCAAGCGGTCTACTAAACGTAACGGCCACCCTGGTATTGAGCGATCAGAAGATGAACAAGCAAGCCTGTACATTGTCCTGTGGATCCAATCAGTAACACTCCCGAACAGTCCGGTCTTGTCGTTTGATATGTTGCATATCTCGCCTAGGGGTGGTAAACGTCAGACCCGAGTGGCTTGATAAATCGTGTCGATATGAGGTCTATAACAGTTCGGGAAACTACTGATAACACTTACCAGTAAATCTCAGCAACCCTGGCTAGGGATTTCCGGTTAAAGCCAATCGAACACAACACAACATCAACTCCCTATACCGGGAGAGACGAATCCCCTCCTATCGCTCATTGCCTCCATGTGATTCGGGACTGTACCCAAAAGCCACCTTTTTGCACGCCCTCTTGGACGTGGTATGATGGAAATCAAAGCACAGTGGGAATCACACAAGACTCTATGACGATCTCGGGTCAACAGACTACTCTGTACCAGTGTCACCGGAGAACTGCCATCTGACGTGAGGTATAATACCATCTGGGAGTTCTCGGCGAGTCCGTCCAGTGTACCCAGTTTCTACTGAGCACCCGTACACCATCCTTGATGTCAAACACCGATGGATATGGGATCATCCATTGCCCATCATATGGGTCAAGATGCGTATACGCTAGTCTACTCTGGTGCATCGATGCCCTGTTTCGATACACTCTCGACTAGGAACAGTTATAGGATGTACTCGTCGACTACCGTGGCCCCACTAGTATGATCTCATCATAGTCCCAGTAGTCGAGTGCATATCCTAAGGGCATTATCAATATGTAATATAGAGACAATCAGATTACATGTTAAGATAAAGCGCAACCAGATAGCATACTATCATGTCGAGCAAGAAAGTCCTCCCTATATATGTCCTAGCATCCACTACAATATACATCGTATATACAGTAATGGCCTCTAGGGCATACGTATAACTAACAATCTCCCACTTGCACTAGGGCCATCTGTTGTGGTATCACATACCCAACAATTACCTGTGGTTGAAGTATCTCATACTCAACCTTCCCATAAAAGTCTCTACTGGGAAAAAGGCCTTTGTGAGTGGATCCGCGTTGTTGTCCTCTGTGTCTACTCTCCTAACCTTGATGTCCCTGAAGATCAACCATCTCCATGATCAGGTGATACTGCCGAAGAATTATATTTGGATTTCTGATGGGACGCGCGTTCCTCGGCAAAAGCCACAACTCCATTGTCACACAATGGTAGGAAGGAAGTTCATCTCATGAACTTATATATATATCCAGACTGCCTCTTTTGTAGCATCTTTGGTAACAATGTATCTTTCCTTTAATCGTCTAGTATGTCACGGTATCTAGCTTGGAACTCTTCCAACATACCGTCCCTCCACCGAGGGTAAAGTCAATGCCTGCGACTGACATTCAGTCGTCCTTATCACCCTGGAACCTTTCCAGTGATTCTCCCCAAGATCGATTGATACCATCTCACTACAACTAGTAAGAATCCTAACATCCAATTAGATCTATCTCATAGATCCAAAACCCAGGATTTAGGAGGTATCACTTTGATCCTATCTGGAGAATCCTTGTGATAAGCGGAGATTGACCGAGCGTAGCATAGGAAACTCCTTCCCTATCAAGAGTATGTCATCCATGTACTCTACGAGGATCACCACTATACTCTCTACTACCGTTTTTTATATACAAGGTTCATCTGCCATTTTGATAAAGTCAAACTCTTTGACTACCACATCAAAACAGATGTTCCAACTCCGCGATACCTGATTTATCACATAAAAACATCTTGCTCACGTTTCCGCTGCTCCCACTGTCTAAGAAGCCCTCTGGCTGTGTACTTATAGACGCTCTCTGCTAAAACATCATTTAGAAAAGCAGTCATGATACCCAACCACAAGATATCGTAGTCATGGTATGTTGCCATGGCAAGTAGGATCTGGATGGACTTAAGCATAGCTTTGAAAGTCTTAACCTTTCCATGTACACCAAGTAATCTTCTCAAGATATACTTGCTCCTGGTGGGGATTCAACCCTTCAGATAAAGCAACCAAAGTCCATACTTTGTTGGTGTATAAGGATTCCATCTCCGATCACTAAGCATCTAGCCATTCTTACAGAGTCTCACTCCTGATGGCCTGCTCGAAACTAGTTGGGTCATCATCTCATGATGCAATCCTCGCTCCCACTGTCATAGAGAAACCGAAGTATCTCTCAGATGGGTGAGGAATCCTACTAGATCGGCGGAGAGGCTGAGGTTTGTTGGAAACTATTGAATCCTTTGGTTCTACCAAATCATCTGCTGTAGTTTGTATAGCTGGAACCTTTCCAGTTCTACATAACAGACCTTGCCTCAAGCTTGTCCGGATTTTGCTTTTAGACATAGGCCGGACAACTCCCAAATCTTAACAAACTTAAGATATGGGCTCTTCCCATTCCATATCACATATGAAGTGGCAGGCAACTGATTTGATTTGAACCCTATTCAATAGGTATGCAGCTTCTCAAGCGCATAACTCCTAAAAGGAAATAGGAAACCCAGTAGTACTCATCATAGAGCACACCATATCACATAGGGTGCTATTGCTCCGCCCCGATATACCATCGTGCTATGGTGTATTCGAAGGAGTAATGCCGAGAGAGAATCTCATTCTCTTTAAGAATAGTCCAGGAATTCCGTACTCAAGTATTCTCCTCCTTGATCTCATCAAAGGACATAATACTTATACCCGTTTTTGGTTCTCCACTTCTAACTTATATTCTGTGAATATCTCAAAAGCTTCGGACTTATGTTTCAACAGGAACACATGTCTGAATCCTGAGAGATTATCAGAGAATGTAATGAAGTACAAAGAACCGGTCTTGGCATGTGTAGACAGGGGACTTTCGTACATCAGCTTGTATCAATCCCAAGAGTTCACCAACTCTTTCTCTGTTTCCAATAAACAGAGTTGTGGTCATCTTATCTCTGTGACATGACCGGCAAGTTTCACAAGATGTAAATTCAAACTAATTTAAATATGCATCAGTATGTAACTTGAGCTAGTCGGGTCGCATTGATATGACCTAGTCTACAATGCCTCAAGAAGGATTCGTTTATTTCTGAACTCTTCCTCTTGTATGTGTTCCGTATACTAAGAACTGTAGTTTGATTTAGAACGTCTATGCTTTTAGATAACGTGCCTGAACCGATCAACTCTTGATATAGGAAATGTTCAAAACATTATCCAACAATACAAAATTATATCCTTTCTTTACTAATAAAGAGACTGATATGATGTTGTATTTCAGGTTCGGTATCTAATAACATTCATTCAGAATCAATGTATTCTGGTAATACAAGGTGATAGTGACCAACAGACTTGGCTACAACACTTGCACCGTTTTCTATCTCATGAAACTTATCACCCGTTCTCAGTTCCCATGTAATAAATTACATATATGGGATCCTGATCCGGTATCAAATACCCAGGACATAAAGGATACTGAGAAACAGTTCTCTGTAATGAACACACCCGAAGAAGATGCATCAGCCTGCACTTTCTTCGTTTGGGCGGCACGGGAATTCTGGTAATCCCCTATTTCCTGCTCTGTCTTATAACAATTATAAATTGGAGCGGGCCCAACGTTCCCTAGCTCAGTATAACAAGCGGGTTAGGTCAATATATCCGTATTATTATCTTGATTTAAGGCGTGATATGGTCGCTACCGGGAGAGAGAGAGAGAGAAGATAACACTCAGCGTATGCTCTTGCAAGATTAGATTGGTTATCTAATATATCTAATCAGAACGTCTCCCACTGTTTTAGTCAAATCTTCCTTCAAACCCTAAAAGGAAAGACTAGCCGGGATTAATTACACGCTACAAGTTCGCCAATCTTTCGGCCAGGCCAGTGTCGGTACTTTGAGGGAGGCCCCCCGTGCTTTCGCACGAACCTAATTAAAGTAAACCTCATTTTTCCAGGGGCGTAACCCTGTTAACACCTTTCTAGACACCTATTTGATCGGCTAATTGTAATGTGTAAAACTCTCCCAGGAGTAACTCTTACTCGTAGCGGGTATCGGGATCCAACTATCTCATAGAAGGTATGCAATCTCATTGCAAATTTCAACACTTGAAATTCCCAATAATATTTTACCCCTAGCGTTCTATGACCTTGACGAATGCCAAACAACCCAAAGTCCACTAGTCAAGTTCAACCCGTACATTTCTTGATTGAATTAAACCCACCCGCACGACCCTTGACGAATGCCAAACAATGCCGTACGAATACCCTAATCCAATCTGCAT
The DNA here is from genome assembly GCA_030015575.1 of Agapanthus africanus. Taxonomy (NCBI): domain Eukaryota; kingdom Viridiplantae; phylum Streptophyta; class Magnoliopsida; order Asparagales; family Amaryllidaceae; genus Agapanthus; species Agapanthus africanus. The sequence goes on along the minus strand of CM057337.1, from coordinate 461,499,002 downwards.
CATATGCATAAGCAGATAAATACTAGTTAGCTACCGTACAATACGCCTTGAGGAATGCCAAACTACCACAGCACGAATACTAAGTAGTACTTATCTTAAATGACGGAGGGCTACGACAGGTTTTTAAGAAAACCCTTTGCGTAATGAACTTGATATCATTGTAGAATCGAGTGATTTTTAAATGGAGTGTTTTTGAGGCCTTTCTAGTTTTTCTAAAGGGGTCACTCCGCGTGAAGGGATCGTCGGCCCTTTCCTCATCGAATAAGGTGCATGGTATATCATATATACTGCTGTGCAAAGCAAGAACTATAGAAGCAGTCAAAAGACAAACCGAGTTTGTAGCATCTGCTAGTTTCACTAAAGAGGTCACCCCCGGTGAAGGGATCTCGGCTCTTTCCTTATCAAATAAGGTGCTGGATGTTCTACAAGGAACACCGCTATGCAAAGCATGAACTGGAGCTACCAGTTTCTACAACAACTTTAGGTTTCTTTTATTTCATTAATCTCATTAATGAAGTCCCATTTTATTATGATTCACAAGCATCTCATTTGAAATGAAATCTGCAATATAACATATATCTCATATATATAATATAAACATTCGTCTCAGGCAGTAATATGATCTCATCACAGAACATTGCAGCAGAAGAACATATATGAAATATTGGATATACTAGGACGTCTGTGTTTTAATACGATCCTGTATAAAATAAGGATTCCACGGTCGTGATGAATAGCCAAACCCACATCCCTAGACCCCTACGAGAGCGGCAAGCAACTCTGCCAATTCCAGGGTTAGGAGACCCGGTCTCGACTCCTCGAGATGGTCTCCCACTGGACCCTAGAACCCGGTTACTTGTGCTCCCCGCCTTGGGTCTACCTAATGCGGAAAAGTAAATAATATACAATGGTGACATCATCCTCAGCCCGGAAGTGCCCCAATAAAAGAATATTACATACAAATGAATTTTACATGAATGAAAAAGAAAAACACTCATCTCACATAAAACCCCCTGCTATTCAAAACGCGACGATCCAATATAACATATCACAGCAACACATAATATCTCATATCTTCAACGTAAGCAAGTATGCGTATCCCGATTGTCATTGATATATAGCAACGAAGCCGGCGATACACCACATACTACGCTTACGGTCATAGAAAAGAAAGTGTAAAAGTACAACAGTTGGAATCCGCAACCTCTTTAGACATCGCATGCCTAACCAAATGAATTCCTTAGACATCGCATGCCTAACAATTATAAACCCCGTATTTTAGTCTCATTATCGAAAACTCTTTTCAATATCAAGTCGGGCAATTCAACAAGATTCCCGACATCCTGATCGAATGCTCGTCGCAAACTTTAGTAGACGGCCGCACCCCCGGATGCCGTCGACGAAGTGCACTATGGTGGAACACCACTGCCGCGAGCACCCGAACGGATGCTTTTGGCAACGGGGTTCTCCTACAGTCACTTGGTCGGGGCTATGGGGCATGGCTGTCTATTAAGTTTACCCGGCGAGTATCCGCGTACGCTACATGATTGCGACGGACTTTTGATCACATCAAAATTTCGTGGCAATCGATCATCTGAGACTAAATTGCTAGATTTATAACATTCAAATTAGTTATCTTATAACTATATGTGGATTCCAAATATTGTATCACATTCTAGAAAAATAGACAGTGTTAAACATTCCGATCGAATAATTAAACACCCAAGTTTTCCCCAATATATCTCAACACTTGAAATCAGATTAAAAAACATCCATCACATACCATAGTACCAATGGTCCAGCCGTAGAAGGGTCAAGCCAACGCCTCACATGTGGCACGCCGTACTGCCCCAAACCCTAAGGTTTATAAGCTGTTCAAGACGGTCACATAATCGAGTTAAGGTTTGTTGTCTTCTAGAGGGTCCACCGCGTTACTTGCATGACTATACGAAAGTTTCAAACACGAGAAAAAATTCAACTTTTGAAAATTTTCCGACAGGGGAAAAAGTGAGTTATTGATATCAGTTCGAACTTTTTAACAGTTTCTAAAATTATCCGGAACAAACTAAACAAAGTTAAATTATCTGATCGAATCAACGAGTCCCCAATACAGCCCGGAAAACTCAACATTTGAGAGGAATTAAAAATTCCCAGAAAAAATGACAAGAAAGGGCATAAGAATAAATATATGAAATATGAGGGACTAAGTCATAATTTTGGCCGCGGAACGGCCGCCAAACCTTTGGTTTCGCCGCGATTCCGCGGTCATATAAAAAATTAGTGGTCCGTACTTCACAGTAATTCTTAGTTTTTCCTGCTCTATTTTTTGAGCATTTTTAATTCATAAAAAATCACATTTTCAGAAAATGTCTAGAGAAGGGTTCAAATTAGGGTTTCGGGGTTCGATCGGAGTTTAAACTTCGTCTAGACTTCGCCTAAAGCTCTAGCTTGGCTCTGACACCACTGTAGGGTTGCTAGGCATACGCACAAGGGTCAACGAGGCATTAACCATGCCCGATTTAAAATTTAGCCGTGCCGAACAACCCAAAGCCGGATCTTTAAACTAGAGTTTATGCGAAAACTAATATGTTAAACACTTTAACACTAAGTGAGAGGGATTACAACCTTTGTAGATCCGGTCCTTCACTTCAATAGCTCCTTGTAAATGTTCCTTTCGCTGCGATCGTGAACTCCGGACTCTAGATAAGCTCTACAAGAAGAACGAACGTGCTTGCTTCGATGACTTTGAGGCCGAAGATGATCTACGTCGGGGAGACACTAACTCAAGCTATTCCTTCACTAGGTCAAGAACTTTCTAAAGAGAACACACTCTACTACATGGCAAGTGGTAGAGGATGAAGAAGTAGGAGGTGGGCTCACTTTAGAATTGATTTTCTCACATTTTTTCTCATAGCACCATTAAAGCTTGAAAGCTTTTTCAAGGAGCTTTATGAAGAAGAAGAAGAAGAAGGAATAATATCATCATATGAATTATCTTCTTCAATAATGTAACCATGGGTGAGTTAAGCTATCATGCTTAACTCATGTAGAGAATTGACCAAGGCATATGGTTAAGGGTTGGGTTAACTAAATATCCTTAAGAATGACAAAAGAGTTTACTTTGTCAATGTTTCCACAAGCTTCATGAAAGCTTGAGAACTTTGAAAAAGTCTTTCTCATTTGTTATTCTTAAGATATAAACAAAACCCTAATCTTTATCCTAAGCTTGGTATAAGTCTCATACACCCATCTTTGATGTATCATCAAGCATGACACAATCATATGTACACAAATATATATCACATATACACTTATGCACAATCAAGTGAGAAAATAAATCTTAAGTAAACTAATAATAGTTAATGTAATGTAATATATCAAATATATAATTATACATTAAATTATTAAATCAACTCTTGATTTAATAACCCGGCTATAACCGACTAATATCATGTGTAACAACTTATCGAATCAACACTTGATCAGATAACCCAGCTATATTGCATACAACCGATCAATGTTACAAATCGCGAGAATAGAATACGGTATCTCATATCGTATCAATCTCGGTCCCGCACATATCACATATGTGCTCCTACTCCATTTCGCTTGAGCCAGGAAAGCCCTGTGTAGGACTCTAAAGACTCGTCAATACGCCGGCAGCAGGTGATGATCATATCAAACACCCACAAGCCGCAAGCGGTCTGCTAAATGTAACGGCCACCCGGGTATTGAGATCAGAAGATCAACAAGCAAGCCTGTACATTCTCCTGTGAATCCAATCAGTAACACTCCCGTACAGTCCGGTCTCGTCGTCTGATATGTTGCATATCTCGCATAGGGGTGGTAAACGTCAGACCCCAGTGGTTCGATAAGTCGTGTCGATATGAGGTCTATAACAGTTCGAGAAACTATTGATAACACTTACCAGTAAATCTCAGCAACCCTGGCTAGGGATTTCCGGTTAAAGCCAATCGAACACAGCACAACATCAACTCCCTATACCGGGAGAGACGAATCCCCTCCTATCGCTCAATGCCTCCCTGTGATTCGGGACTGTACCCAAAAGCCACCTTTTTGCACGCCCTCTTGGACGTGGTATGATGGAAATCAAAGCATAGTGGGAATCACACAAGACTCTATTACGATCTCGGGTCAACAGACTACTCTGTACCAGTGTCACCGGAGAACTGCCATCTGACGTGAGGTATAATACCATCTGGGAGTTCTCGGCGAGTCCGCCCAGTGTACCCAGTCTCCACTGAGCACCCGTACACCATCCTTGATGTCAAACACCGATGGATATGGGATCATCCATCGCCCATCATATCGGTCAAGATGCGTATACGCTAGTCTACTCTGGTGCATCGATGCCCTGTCTCGATACACCCTCGACTAGGAACAGATATAGGATGTACTCGTCGACTACCGTGGCCCCACTAGTATGATCTCATCATAGTCCCAATAGTCGAGTACATATCCTAAGGGCTTTATCAACATGTAATATAGAGACAATCAGAGTACATGTTAAGATAAAGTGCAACCAGATAGCATACTATCATGTCGAGCAAGAATGTCCTCCCTATATATGTCCTAGCATCCACTACAATATACATCGTATGTACAGTAATGGCCTTTAAGGCATACATATAACTAACACTATCCCTATAGATCCTTATGCCCAGAATGTATGTGGCATCACCCAGGTCCTTCATGGAGAACCTTAGTGATAAGAAAGATTTGACCAACTGTAGCATAGGAATATCATTTCCTATCAGAAGATTGTCATCCACGTACAATTCGAGGAATGTGACAGCTCTCCCTACAGCCTTCTTATAAACACAAGGTTCTTCTAGATTTTTGATGAAATCAAACTCTTTGATAACATCATCGAAACAGATGTTCCAACTCCGTGATGCCTGCTTTAACCCATATATGGATTTAAGCAATTTACATGCTTTCCCGCTGCTCCCACTGTCAATGAAGCCCTCTGGCTGATCCATATAAACGCATTCTTCTAAATTTCCATTTTGAAATGCTGTTTTAACGTCCATCTGCCAGATTTCATAGTCGTAGTGAGCAGCAATAGCAAGTAGGATCCGAATGGATTTAAGCATGGCTACGGGCGAAAAAGTCTCGTCATAGTCCAAACCTGGTCTTTGACGAAAACCCTTCGCCACAAGTCTTGCCTTATAGGTCTCTACCTGCCCATCTTCATAAATCTATCTTTTAAAGATCCATTTGCACCCCACAGGTTTTACCCCAGGGGTACAACGTCCAAAGTCTATACTTTGTTGGTGCACATAGACTGTATTTCGGATCTCATGGCATCCAGCCACTTCACAGAGTCTCCACTCGTGATAGCTTGCTGAAAACTGGTAGGATCATCATCCTCCATGATGCAGTCTTCTCTGTCACCATCAATGAGGAAACCATAGTACCTCTCCGGTGGGCGAGAAGTCCTACCAGACCTACGGAGTGGCCGAGATTCCTCAGTTTCTATTGCAATAGCCGGTTCAACCAAGTCGTCATTTGTAGTTTGTGTCTCTAGAACCTCTTCTAGATCCACCACTTTGCCATCATCTTTATCTGTGAAAAACTCTTTTTCTAAGAATGTGGCATACTGAGAAACAAACATCTTTTGTTCCTCCTTTTGGTAGAATAGATATCCATAAGAGTTCCTTGGATATCCCACAAAATTACACATGACCGACCGTGTCTCGAGTTTGTCCGGATTCTGCTTTTTAACATAGGCCGGGCAACCCCAAATCTTAATTCTTTTAAGAGATGGTCTCTTCCCATGCCATATCTCATATGGTGTGGTAGACACAGTTTTGGTTGGGACCCTGTTCAGTAGAAACGCAGCAGTCTCCAATGCATGCCCCCAAAATGAGACGGGTAACTCAGCATCACTCATCATGGAACGGACCATATCTAATAGGGTCCTATTCCGTCGTTCTGACACACCGTTGTGCTGTGGTGTGTAAGGAGGAGTGAGCTGAGAAAGAATCCTATTCTCTTTTAGGAAGTTTGCAAATTCTGTACTGAGATACTCTCCACCTCGATCTGATCGAAGCATCTTGATACTCAAGCCGGTTTGTTTTTCTACTTCTTGTTTATATTCAGTGAATTTCTCGAAAGCTTCGGATTTGTGCTTTAATAAAAATACATGACCGAATCTTGAGAAATCGTCAGTGAAAGTAATGAAGTAAGAAAAACCGCCTCTAGCCTGTGTAGACATTGGCCCACATACATCACTATGTATGAGTCCTAGGAGCTCGGTAGCTCTTTCTCCGTGTCCGGTAAACGGAGTTTTGGTCATTTTACCCTTGATACAAGACGGGCAAGTCGCATAAGATTTATATTCAAAAGAGTTTAAATATCCATCTTTGTGTAACTTGTTTAGTCTTGTTTCGTTAATTTTACCAAGTCTATAGTGCCAAAGAAAAGCTTCATTTATTTCTGAAAGTTTTATTTTATTAGTGTGTTGTATGCTGAAAACTGTGTGTTGATTTAGGACGTATATCCCGTTATTAAGCGTACCATACCCAACCAACATTTGATTCGGGTGAATGTTCATAACATTGTTCTGCAATACAAAATTATATCCTTCATTGTCTAACAAAGAAACAGATATTATATTACAAAGCATACTTGGTACAAAATAACATGGGTTTAAAACCAATATACACCCAGATGGCAACCCCAAGTGATACCCTCCCACTTCGACTGTATGTACATTGGAACCATTTCCAACGCGGAGAGTATGGTCACATGTCTTCAAAACCTTGCTATTTCTCAACCCCTGCATAGAATTGCAAATGTGAGAACCTGAACCGGTATCTAATACCCAGGAAGCAGAGTTTATTGAAAAACAGTTTTCTGTCACAAACAAACCTGAAGCGGAAGCATCCCCATGCTTCTTCTTGAGTAAGTACTCCGTACAGTTGCGCTTCCAATGTCCTGTTTTGTGGCAATGAAAACAATCCCCTTTCCCCGATTCTTCAGCTTTGGACTTGTCCTTCCCCTTAACCTTTTTAACTTCACCCTTAGGATTGGTGGGCTTCTTCTTTTTCTTTCCCTTGGCCTTTAGCCTTTGGACGAGAAGACGAAGATTGTCCAACAGTCAAAACGGGAGTTTTCACTGATTTCAGTGTGCTCTCTGCACTCCTTAACATATTAAGGAGTTCAGGTAGTTCCTTTTCCATGTTATGCATGTTGAAGTTAACTATGAATTGAGCAAAGGTGGAGGGGAGGGACTGCAGAATAATATTCGTATATTGTTCATTGTCCATCATCCATCCAAGGTCCTCAAGCTCTTCTATGAGAGCTATCATCTTCAGAACATGGTCTCCTACTGGTGTGCCAGGGGTCATTCGCATCTGAAACAATTTCTTTGATACTTCGTATCCTAATACGCGGGATTGCTCTCCATACAACTCCTTTGTATGGAGGAATATGTCATGAATGTCCATATTCTCGTGCTGCTTTTGATGTGTGTTGTCCATCGATGCAAGCGCGAGGCATTTGGCCGTGGCACAGTCAGCGTCCCATGTCTTGCGGACTTCTTTGTCCGCAACTGAGGATTTTGGACCTGGGACGGGCGGGGCTGGAGCCGTGAGGACATATGATACTTTATCATAAGACAAGGCAATTTTCAGATTCCTCAGCCAGTCTTTATAATTGGTCCCATTCAGTTTATTTTTATCTAGTAGAAGCATGAGTCTAGTCATTGGTATCTGCCATTAAGAGAGAGAAAAGAATACACTCAGCGAAAGCTCTTGCAAAGATCAGGTTGGTTATTATCTTGTCTAATCGATGTCTCCCACTGCTTTAATCAACTTTTTCTTTCAAACCTTAAAAAGAAAACTAGCCAGGATTAATTACAGTCTACAACTTCGCCAACGGTTCAGCCAGGCCAATGTCGGTACTTGAGGGAGGTTCTCCGTGCTTTCGCGCGGACCTAATTAAAGTAAACCTCGTTTTCCCAGAGGCGTAGCCCCGTTAACACCTTTCTAGACACCTAATGGGTTAGCTAATTATAAACTGCAAAACTCTCCTGGGAGCAACTATTGCCCACAGTGGGATCGGGATCCAACCATCATATGGAAGGTATGCAATCTCATTGCAAATCTCAACACTTGAGATTCCCGATGCGGTTTTTACCCCTAGTACTTATGAACTTAACTATGGTCAACAAATCATAAGTACCAGTCAAGTTCTACCCGTCATTTCTTGATTAATTAGACCCACTCATATGACCTTTAACTATGGTCAACAAAGTCGCATGAATGTCCTAATTAATCTGCATCATATGCAGTGTAGGAAGACATCACTTAGCTACTGTACACTACGACTTAACTATAGTCAACAAACGTAGCACGAATACTAAGTACTCTACTTCCTAAAATGACGGAGGGTTGCGGATGATTTTTAAGAAAATCTTTAACGCTTTGAACTTGATATCATCGTAGAATCAAATGGTTTTCAAAAGGAGTGGCTTGTGCTCCGCAGTTTTGAAATGTAGCTTTTTCATAAAGAGCCTAGTGGTTTCCAAATCCGATTCTACAACATCTTTTTAGGTTTATTTTCTATACATTAATCATATTAATGTAGCCCCATCATTTAAGTCCTTAAGCCAATCACAAAAAAGAAATGAAATATCACGTACGCTTATGCCATCCGCATTCACCGCAAGGTTCCGTTATGCACCGTTAGGTTACTTAACTAATGGCATAGCGGGATGTGACTAGCACGGGTGTAAAACAAAAGCAACGTCTACTATATATCTCATATATAATATATCATTCGTCTCAGATATCACAGAACACAGGCAGTAGAAACACAGATATAATGTGGGATATACTAGGACGTCCGTATTTAGTATTTAGCCAATAATAGAAAATACGGATTCCACAGTCGCGATGAATAGCCAAGCCCACACCCCTAGACCCCTACGAGAGCGGCAAGCGACCCTACCAATTCTGGAGTTTAGGAGACCTGGTCTCGAAACCTCTAGATAGCCTCCCACTGAACCCCAGAACCCGGTCACTTGTGCTCCCCTCCTCGGGTCTATCCTAATGCGGAAAAGTAAATAATATACAACACTGGTGGCATCAACCTCAACCCGGAAGTGCCCCAAATAAAAGAATATTATATTACATTTGAATTTTACATGAATGAAAAAAAACTCTCATCTCACATAAAAACCCCCGGCTATTCAATCGCGACAATCCTGCACATCATATCTCAGCAACACATAATATCATATATCATCAACGTAAGTAAGTATGCATACCCCGATTGTCGTTGATGTATAGCAACGAAAACGGCGATAAGCGACATACTACACTTATGTGTAAGTGCACGGCGGCGCCCCGGCCGTCAATCCGACGGCCAAATGCGGAAACGGTGATAAACTTTAATTTTGCGAACTTAGCAAACCGGCACCACCGCGCACTAAACCCCGGATCGGGCCATTAAACTAGGTCTAGCTAAAAACAAGACGGGTTAGAGATATACCGAGTGATCCGAGTCCTCCGGTCTTCTCGTCGTCTTCCCGATCTCCCGCGGAAACTCCGGTCGTCGCCTCCTCGCCGGAAGGGCACCACATCGCCTGCATCTTTTACGGGCTCCCGCCTCTATACCGAGGCAACTCGGGCATGAAGCTGGCAAGTCGACATGCCCAAGAAGTGCTGTAGAATGTAGTGTAGATGATGCTTGTCTCTTTGGGGTTATGTTGCCTTGATGGAGGAATCAACAAGATATGAACTTGGGGATTTTGGTAGCAATGAAAATGAGATGGATGATTAATTTCATTCACCAAAAATGAAACCTCTCATTTTCTCTCCTCTCCCAAATTTGTGGCCGGCCATGCTCATTTAGGAATGGTGGTGGAGTGTGTACATAATGCAAGAGGGAGGTGATGGTAGGAGATGAGAAGAGGTAACCATAAACAAAACATCATGATAACAAACATACATCCAAACCATACCCTTTCTAATCTCATTTAATGCAAGTGATGGAGGGAATCAAAGATGCTATCATAATCTCTCATCTCACAAATAAACCCTCCACAAAATGTTATTTGCAAACTTCCAAAAAAAACCCTCCATCGGAAATGTCCGGCCGGGAAAGAACAAAGGAAAACCGGCCGGAACGGAATGCAAAGTGGCAACTCCAGAAAACTGGTCCCGTAATAAATTACAGGAAAACCCCGATACTGTGCATACACACCCGCATCTGTATTCCGTCCGGATACAAATGCAAAAAGACAAAATCTACACTGTACAAAACTAGGATCCGGCTTAAACCAAAACCGGCTAGTAATGTTCGTCCGATCCTGATCCGTGCAATACCGCACGTATCAGATCGAACCCTGCCATATAACTATATGGCCACTAGTACAAAACTGTCCGATCCTGATCCGTGCAATACCGCACGTATCTGATCGGACCCTTCCATATCTCCATACGGCCTCTACAGCGTTTCGCCCGAAAGCTTGAGTAACTGAAAGTGTGGTGGACTCTAAAGACTCGTCAATACTATGGCTGTGGATTTAACCACTAGCACGTCAGAGGTATAAGCCAATACGTAACGGGCCACCAGCTATTGTCCAAAAGGGACGTCGATGAGCGAACTCATCCTGACACCCTACTGAGCCTGTCAGTGACAATATCCGTACAGTCCGGTCCGTTCGTCTACGAGCATCGCATGGCGGGCCTAGGGGGTTGGTAAAATTCAGACCCCCAAAAGCAGTACAAGTCATGTCGGAGTGTAGCCCAGAACACCCTGAGATACTACTGGAATACCTACCAGTAAATCTCCTGCCTTGGCCAAGGACTTCGTGTAATGGCTCTCCTAGACACAGCGCGACCTCACCCCCAATACCGGGAGAGATGAACCCCTGAAGATCCGCTCACTGCCTCCATGTGGCTCGGGACTGTACCCAACTAAAACCTGTTTGCACGACTCCTTTGAGCCGTGGTAGGGTAGTAATCAAAGTACAGTGGGAACTCACACGAGACAAATGACGATCCCCAGGTCGATGAACTAACCTGTACACATGTCACCAGGGAACTGCTATCTGACATCAGGTATAAGACCAACTAGCAGGTTCCCGGCGAGTCCTGTCCGGTGTACTCATAACCCAATGAGCACCTGTATACATCTTAGGTGAACCAACTGACACCAGTGGCTTGTGAGACCGGCCACCGCCCCTCGTCGGGGTCTCGACTGTATACACTAGTCTACTCTGGAGAATCGATGCCCTGTCTCGAAACTCCCACGACTAGGGACCTTTTTAGGATATGCTTGTAGACCCCAGCTCTCACGTATATGATCGCCCTCATACTGCTGGTCGTCAAGCAAGAATCCTAGGGGCTCTATCAACGTGCAATAGCGACCTGTCAAGTCACCTAAAGCAGTACACGATGATAAAGGTAAACCAGATAGCATACTATCATCTCGAGTAAGACTGTCGTCTTGGGATAGGTCCCCACTCAATCATTGCAATCACGTGCCTGTGATCCAATAATTGACTCTGAGGGCACTATCTCCAACATTATGGTCACAGAAAAGAAAGTGTAAAACTACAACATTTGGAATCCACATTCCTTTTAGACATCGTAAATCCGAAATATCACATACTTCGCATTTCATGCCTAACTATATGAATTCAACATATTGTATCACATTTCAGATAAATAGACAGTATTAAACTTTCTGATCGAATAATCAAATACCCAAAATTTCCTAAAGCTCAACACTTGAGCGGAGTTCAAAAATCCCGGAAGTTGTCACAGTAGCAGCGGTCCACCCGTAGAAGGGTCAAGCTAACGCCTCACATGTGGCACGCCGTACTGCACCAAACCCTAAGGTTTAGAGGTAGTTCAGACGGTCACATAATCGAGTTAAGGTTTGTGTTCTTCTAGAGGGTCCACCACAAAACATGCACGTATTTCCGAAAGATTTAAACTCGAGAAAAAATTCAACACTTGAAAATTTTTCGTGCCGGGAAAAAGTGAGTTAATGATATCCGTTCGAACTTTTTAATACTTTCTAAATTACCCGAAAATAATTCGAAATTAAATATTCCGATCGAATCAATGAATCCAAAATAATCCCCAGAACACACATCACTGGAGGCAGATTAAAAATACCCAAAAATGTATACAAGCAGGTAGGAACATTACTGTATGAAAACGAGGCAATGATTCATCTGTACGGCCGCGGATCCGTGGCCCAAGCAAGTTCTGGCCGCGGTTCCGCGGCGGAATGTAAGGTTTATTGCTTCTTTTTTTACAGTAATTCTTATATTTGCCTGCTGAATTTTTAAAGTATTTTTAATACTGAAAAAACACAGTTTTTAAAAATTGTCCAGAGAAGGGTTAAAAATCCGTATTTTTAGTTCGATCGGAGTTTTAACTTTACTAAAGTGTCGCCTAAAATTCTAGGTCGGCTCTGATACTATTGTTAGGTTTACCTAGCACCCCATGAAGGGTTTGGATGCACCACATGTGCCAAAATCAAATTTTTTAAGGTGCTAAGTGAACATACAAAGAATCATCACTAGAAATTTAGGGTTTCATTACATGTACATCATCACAAGTAGAAAAAACTAGGGTTTTGAGAGTATAACCTTTGTAGCTCCCTACGCTAGACTCCTTGGCTACATGAGGGTTGGAAAAAGGTTCGATTGAGATCCTCTAGGTCCACGACGATCCACCCGAAGCTCCTTTGCCCAAAGCTCCTTGCTTTACCCAATATGTGAATGAAGTAGAGCAAACACCCTACACAAATGGGCTAGATGTGTGTAGTATGATGATTTGGTTTGTATTCTATAATCAAAACTCTTTCTTTTTATCAAGCTCACTCAAGGAAATTATCAAGAGAGGAAGAAGAAGATGGTGGCTAAGCTTTCTCACAAAAGAAAAGTTATGAGAGTGAATAATAATTGAAATGAGAAAAGAATAATATATATTAATCCTTTCTCACTTCAACCATGGTTAGAATCATCTAGATTTTTATCAAATGGGTTAAAGACAAAAGGATAATTAACTCAAGGTTAAATGGTGGTTGAAGCATGGTCAAAGATGATAAGTATAAACCTTGTGTGAATTATCCTTTCTCTTTTTCTAAATGATAAATAAATAGATAATTCTACAATATAAGTCTTGCATTGCCACCAAACATGTATCAACAACCATGATACTATGAATGTATGTATGTATCCATGCACATCATCATGTGCATACATGCATGCATACAAAAATAGAAAAAAGAGTTTGATTAGAGAATTAATTTAAAAGTCATTTGTTAAATCAACACTTGATATTGCAAACCGATCATATCACATACGACCCGAACAATAGAAAATGCTCGATTAATATACGGTATCACATATCCGTATTTAATCGGGTCCCCGCGCATATCTCATATGCACAACACATCTTTTCGCCTGAGCCAGGAAACTTCATTGTGGGACTCTAAGACTCGTCAATACGCCGGCAATAGATAATGATCATATCAAATACCTACAAGTCATAAGCGGTCAGCTAAACGTAACGGCCACCCGGGTATTGAGCGATCAGAAGAAAACAGGCGAACCTGTCACAACTCCCGTCAAGCCAACCGGCAACAATACCGTACAGTCCGGTCTCTTCGTCAGATATGCTGCATATCGAGTCTAGGGATGGTAACGTCGACCCCAATAACTCAATAAGTCGTGCCGATGAATAGTCTATAACAGATCGAGAAACTACTGATAACACTTATCAGTAAATCTTAACAGCCTGGCCAGGGACTTACTGATATAGCCAGTCGAGTACAGCACATCATCAACTCCCAATACCGGGAGAGACGAAACCCCTCCTATCGCTCATCGCCTTCGTGTGTCTCGGGACTGTACCCAACGGCCACCTGTTTGCACGACTCAGTAGAGCTGTGGTAGGGTGGTAATCAAAGTACAGTGGGAGAACACACAAGACTCTATGACGATCTCGGGTCTACAGACTAACCTGCACCAGTGTCACCTAAGAGCTGCTATCCGACGATAGATATAATTCCATATAGGAGTTCTCGGTGAGTTCGTCCAGTGTACCCAGTCATCACTGAGCACCCGTATACGATCTCGATGTCAAACATCGATGAATATGGGAACATCCATCGCCCATCATATAGGTCTAGTATCATATACGCTAGTCTACTCTGGTATATCGATGCCCCGTCTCGATACACCTACGACTAGGGACATTCCAGGATATTCTTATAAACTACAGATGTCCTACTAGTATGATCTCTATCATAATCACAGTAGTCAAGCCTATATCCTCAGGGCTTTATCAACATGTATGAATGACTAAAAAGCATGATCAAATCAATATGTCAGATAAAGAAGAACCAGATAGCATACTATCATGTCGAGCAAGAATGTACACTGAATATATATATATATATATATATATATACACATGTATAAATACATCCACTATCATATAATGGCCTCTAGGGCATACATATATCCTACAATATCACCCAGATGATGGAGCTACTGCAGCTTGAGTATATACTCAGAGATATGATGGAAGGTCGCTAGTCACCCGAGGATGAACGACTAGGACATATGGTTCGTTCGTTTACCCTGATGTGAGGTCATCAGATAGATTGATTCAAGCTAGAGACGACTTCACGCAGATTCGTTGAGAGTCGATAGAGACGATCGAATGTCAGGAACCCATTTCCAAGTTTAAAGTATTCAGAAGACAATGTAAGTAATGCTATAGACCGTCTAGAAGAATGAAACCCTAACTCGACGTAATGACCATGGAACGCCTTCGAACCTTAGGGTTTGCGGCAGTTGAGCTGTGCCATTTGTGAGGCTTGGGTTTGCCCTTCTACGGTTGGTCCACAGGTGCTGTGGCATATATTGGAATAATATTAAACTGTACTCAAGATGTTGATCTCTTGAGGGATTATGAGGTTTTGACAAATCGATCGGATGGTTCGACATCTTTCGGATATCATGTGATGGGACACATTGCTTGGGAGACTCCAGATACGAGTATAGCCATTGGAGCACAGTCCACGCAGCCATGAGAAGAAAAGTCCGAATCAGTCGACAATGGAACAGAGTGGAGTAAAGGATTCACACGAGATTTCGATGAAATGACGTTCCACTCCGCTGACATCAGAGATACGATATGCATGCAGAGGCGTTGATTATGGATATATCTTCCAGAAGGAGTCGCAGTGAGCATACAGCCGTTCCGGAACAAGAAACAGATATAGCAAGGGTGGTAATTTCCGGGCAATTCGGCAGATGCGAGATTTGAGAAGGACCTCGACAGGACCTTTCTGGAATACTATACGAGAAGACCTGGACCCAGGAGTGGTCATATTGCACACACCCAGCAGGCCAGAGTTCGGCATCGGGGACGAGATAGTTGACCATGTTCGGATAGAGGACCTCACAAGATGCATTGTAAATTGATCAAGAACGGACGGGTATGGAGTATATCTCTGCAGGTTGGGATGAGTTCCTAAGGATGCGTTCGGCTAGATATCTTCCAAAGAGTGATGAAGTTACCGAGTTCGTGATTTCGAGTTCGTGTGAGAGACTTTGGATTGACCGTAGCCGAGAACATTTGCAGTGCGCAGATAGAGACGTAACATCGAAGTGGACGATGATACAGACAAGTGGGACAAGAGGTTCGTGCGAGGTGCTGACGAGCTGTTGTTACTCCCCATTAAGATTAAAGGTCGGATATGTCTACAAAGGCGTTGGGACACAACCAGCTTCCAAGGAAATGCTGTGATGAGGACGCAGATGTCCAGAGAGCGAGAAAAGATTATGCAAGAGTACCAGCTTCCGTACAATTCGGAATAGGCGAGACCGGAAGAGACCTTGAGCAGGATTCCTTCCAGGACACTTCTGCGATAAGATTTTCACCCAGAATAAGATGTGTGATGTGTATTCAGAGGACAAGAGGTCGGCGCCAGTGACGTGCTACTTTACGAGTGGCCGTGAGGATTGACTGAAAGATGACTAGAGAAGTGCCAGGATGGAGTCGTCCCCGTTAGCACACCTGATAGGGCCGATGAGCCGATGGATTGCGAGATTGGTAATCCACAGAGAAGATAAGGGCCTAAAGACAGAGGACGCCAGACCGTGTGCAGGAGGCAAGTAGATACCTTGCTCTGCAAGCATTGGATGCACCGACACCTTCTCGACTGCGAAGGAGGAAATATCGACAACGGTATTTATGATTTGTGATTCGATTATCACGTATCCGTCACCTTGGATTTCGGTATTTTGGGCGATCTATTCACATGATTTAGTCTTGATGACCGAGTTCTATGATATTTGTTTTCGTGTACCATGGTTGCACCTACTGGATATTCATATTTGTGCACAGTTATTGAACCTGATATCGTTTTTGTGCCTTGGTTGCACATGCTTATGACATCATGGATTTCTTATCGTTGGGTTGATTTTGTGAACACGGTATGCACACGATTTGGCTTTTTGCACTTGGTATAGCTTATATGTGCTTGTAGTTCATTGATATGTGTTTTGTGCACGCAGTTGCACACGTTTATGATTTTCTTTACACTTGGGTACACTCGGTGTAGCTGCTTACGCATTTGAGTTATTGTTCGGTATTTGTGCACAGGATGCACCGCATTTGTATTTCTTGCCCAGGATGCTCCAGTTTTATACTTCGTGCGTTTGTCACACCGGTTTTATATTTCGTGCGTTTATCGCACCAGATTTATATTTCGTGCCTTTGTTGCACCGGATTTATATTTTGTGCACTACAGTTGCACCTGACTTCGATTTGATGCCATTCGATATGTTGATTTTGATTTCATGCTTATGCTATGCATGTGATTTGACTTATGCTTTCGGCATAGTTTTCATACACTTTTAGTGTTTTGATTTGATTTGTGCACGCTGATTCACATGGTTGTGAGATTATATACCGCGGTATACCTATTTTTGATTGAGCCGTATTACCGTCGATTTCGATTCTGATATTGATATTGATTTCGTGCACTCTGTGCACTTCCTTTGGACTTTGCGCATGTTCGACGCTTGATATTGGATTTCGTGATTTCGTGCATGTTGAGTGCGCGTGATTTAGATTTTATTCGTGCATGATGGATGCACCTGAATTGGATTTTCGCGCGTGTTGAGCGCATGTTTTGAGATACGATTTTGGTGCACACCAAATGCACTAAATCGGGGTTTAAAATTTAAATTCGGGGACCGAATTTCTGTAAGGGGGGAAGATTGTAACAGTTCAAAAAAATAAAATATTATTTTAGGAATTCTTATAATTTAATAATAAAATATTGAATATTTTTAATAAAGCGGTATAATTAAATGCCGATAAATGGGGGAAAATTTGGAAAATTATAGAAATTAGTTTTATGTGAATTATGCCATTTTTATGTTTTTATGATTAATTATATGCTAATATAGTGCTAACCGCGATTAAAAATCGCTAATCGGATTTTTAGCATATTTTGTGCAAAACATGCACCATATCATTTTACACTGGTTACATATTTTTCCATGGCTTTCCTTCATGTTTTAAGCATGGTTGTTGATTTATTGGAAAAAGAAAAGAAAAGGAAAAGAATAGAATATGTAGGCATGGGCATGAAAGAGAAAGGTGAGGGGTTGTGTTTGACTTGGTCTTGAGCCATCCCCTTTCATCATTTGTTTCCCTCATTTCCTCTCCCCTCCTTTGTTGTTGCTGCTGCTGCTACACGCTCTCTCCCTCTCCACAAAAAACCCCAAAACACTATGAAAATCAACTCAAAACCCATTACCCTTTTCATTAAAAATGTGCACAAGACCTCTAGCTACCCAATGGACCAAGAAAAACTTAATTTTGGCGCTGTAGAGGATTCTTGAGATCTAAATGAGGTAAACCCTTTCACAATTATTGTAGTATTTCAAGTGATTTACCATCATTTCAAGTTTAAAAGTGATTTGGGGAAGTTTTGTGCACTTTGGACATTTCTAGAGAGGGTTGGGGTTTGTTTGGAGTTGTGATTATGAATTGAGGCTTTAGGGGTGACCTTAAACCCGCATAGATGATAGAAAACCCAGATCCAACACAATACAAAACATGGAACTGAAAACAGAAAACTGTAAATGTCGGTTTGTGAGGAATTGGAACGTGCGGGGAAATCTGGAGTGATCCGGGGTCAATACTAGAAAAGTAAACAATACCGGAGACCTAGTGGGACCCATAGGAAGACACCCTACCAATACGAGCCTCCAATTCCCTAGCAGAATCGGCCTGGCCGGAATTTGTTGGATATAGTGCCCTCAGAGTCAATTATTGTATCACAGGCACGTGATTGCAATGATTGAGGGAGGACCTATACCGGTAGGACGGTCTTACTCGAGATGATAGTATGCTATCTGGTTTATCTTTAACATGGTGTACTGCTTCAGGTGACCTTACAGGTCACTATTGCACATTGATAGAGCCCTTAGGATTCTTGCTTGACTACCAGCAGTATGATGTCGATCATATACGTGGGAGCTGGGGTCTATAAGCACATCCTTAAAGCGGTCGCTAGTCGTGGGAGTTTCGAGACTGGGCATCGATACACCATTAGTAGACTAGTGTATACAGTCGAGACCCCGATGAGGGGCGGTGGCCTGTCTCACAAGCCATTGGTGTCAGTAGGTTCACCTAAGATGTATACAGGTGCTCATTGGGTTATGAGTATACCGGACAGGACTCGCCGGGAGCATGCTAGTTGGTATTATACCTGACGTCAGATACCAGTTTCCTGGTGACATGTGTACTGGTTAGTTCATCGACCTCAGATCGTCATTTGTCTCATGTGAGTTCCTACTGTGCTTTGATTACTACCCTACCACGGCTCGAAGGAGTCGTGCAAACAGGTTTTAGTTGGGTACAGTCCCGAGCCATATGGAGGCAGTGAGCAGATCGGCAGGGGTTTCGTCTCTCCCGGTATTAGGGTGAGATCGCACTGTGTCTAGGAGAGCCATTATACGAAGTCCTTGGCCAAGGCAGGAGATTTACTGGTAGATATTCCAGTAGTATCTCAGGGTGTTCTGGGCTACACTCCGACACGACTTGTACCGCTTTTGGGGGTCTGACTTTTACCAACCCCCTAGGCCTGCCATGCGATGCTCATAGACGAACGGACCGGACTGTACGGATATTGTCACTGACAGGCTCAGTAGGATGTCAAGATGAGTTCGCTCATCGACCTCCATTTTTGTCAATACCTGGTAGCCCGTTACGTACAGCTAGTACCTCTGACGTGCTAGTGGTTAAATCCATAGTCAGAGTATTGACGAGTCTTTAGAGTCCCCTACAGACAGTTTTCAAATTTCGGACGAAACGTTGTAGAGGCCGTATGATATATAGCAGGGTTCGATCATATACGTACGGTAGTGCACGGATCATGATCGGACGGATCATACTAGTGGGCTTTGGTTTAAGCCGGATCCTAATATTAGATTTGTTGGATTACTTTAGTCTCGTCGTATTCGCATTCAGTCGGAATGCGGATGCAGGTATGTATATACAGGTAAGGGGTGTAGGGTTCCTAGGCACTCCAAGGAGGTCACACAAGGCATCAACCATGCCAATTCAAAATTTTAACGGTGCCGAGAAACCCTAACAAGATCGTTGGCTAGATATTTAGGCGACAAAGCAAACTAGTTATCACTTAACTACAAGAATACGGAAATACAACCTTTGTTGATCCGGTCCTCCACCTCCACGGCTCCGTGATGAAGTCCTCCCCGCTGTCCAAATCAAATCCCGGGCTCTAGCGTCGGCTTCATCGGAGAAAGAGCGGGCTAGGTCGTCGACGACGTGCCGAAGATGATCTACGTCGAGGCATCGCTAGATCAAGCTCCCACTTCACCAAGTCATGAAACTTGTGAAGAAAACACACTCTACTACTTGGCAAGAGGTAGAGGATGAAGAAATAGGAAGTGGGTAGACTTTAGAATTGGATTTCTCACTCTTTTTCATCAATCACCATTGATGAAGCAAGCTTTCTTCTTTGAAGATGAAGAAGAAGAAGAAGATAATGAATATGATAAGTATTATAATAAGAATAATAAAATCATTCTTATCATAATCTTAACCATGGTAATGTGTAGAGAGTTAATCATGGTTGAATGGAATGGTTAGGGTTAAGCATGAGACAAAATGGTCACTTGGTCAAAGTCTTCATGAAGCTTCATAATACATACAAAGAAAGCCACCATTTTCTCATTATGCTTATTATTTTCCAAAACAAATAAATAAATAAATGAATGAATAAAAAAGAAAACCCTAACCATTACACAACCATGGTTTAATCTTTACACAAACCCTAGAGAGCATGTATCATCAAACATGATACAATCAAGTGCACAAAAAGTATATCACATATACAATGTGCACATCCGAGCGAGAAAATCCATTTAAAGTGAACCGATACTAGTTAATGCAAAGTAATATATCAAATATATAATTATGCATTAAATCATTAAATCAACACTTGATTTAACGATCCGGTCATATCGCATATCACCGACTAGTATCCAATGTATTGGCTTATCGAATCAATCCTTGAATAGATAACTAGGTTATATCGCATACAACCAATCGATACATTCATCGCGAGAATGAAATACGGAATCACATACACGCATTATTCTCGGTCCCGCACATATCTCATATGCGCTCCTATTTCGTTTCGCTTGAGCCAGGAAACCTCAGTGTAGGACTCTAAAGACTCGTCAATACGCCGGCAGCTGGTAATGATCATATCAAACACCCGCAAGCCGCAAGCGGTCTGCTAAACGTAACGGCCACCCGGGTATTGAGCGATCAGAAGATCGACGAGCAAGCCCGCTCATACTCCTGTGAATCCAACCAGTAACACTTACCGTACAGTCCGGTCTGATCGTCTGATATGTCGCATATCTCGCCTAGGGGTGGTAAACGTCAGACCCCAATAGCTCGATAAGTCGTGTCGATATGAGGTCTATAACAATTCGAGAAACTACTGGTAACACTTACCAGTAAATCTCAGCAACCCTGGCCAGGGATTTCCGGTTATAGCCAATCGAACACAGTGCAACATCAACTCCCTATACCGGGAGAGATGAATCCCCTCCTATCGCTCATTGCCTCCATGTGATTCGGGACTGTACCCAAAAACCACCGTTTTGCACGCCCTCTTGGACGTGGTAAGATGGAAATCAAAGCATAGTGGGAACCACACAAGACTCTATGACGATCTCGGGTCTACAGACTACTCTGTACTAGTGTCACCAGAGAACTGCCATCTGACGTAAGGTATAATACCAACTGGGAGTTCTCGGCGAGTCCGTCCAGTGTACCCAGTCTCTACTGAGCACCCGTATATCATCTCTGATGTCAAACACCAATGGATATGGGATCATCCATCGCCCATCTGTATGGGTCGAGAAGGTATACGCTAGTCTACTCTGGTATATCGATGCCCCGTCTCGACATACCCTCGACTAGGGACTTTGAAGGATGTACTTATGGACTACCATGTCCCCACTAGTATGATCTGCATCATAGTCCAGGTAGTCAAGTACACATCCTAAGGGCTTTACCAACATGTAACAGAGAGACAATCAGTGTACACGTCAAGGTAAAGTGTAACCAGATAGCATACTATCATGTCGAGCAAGAAAGTCCTCCCTATATATGTCCCAGCATCCACTACAATATACATCATATGTACAGTAATGGCCTCTAGGGCATACATATAACTAACAATCTCCCACTTGCACTAGGGCCATCTGTAGCAGTGGTTGTAGTATCTCATACTCAACCATCCCATAAAAATCTCTCTCTGGGAATAGGCCTTCATGAGTGGATCCGCTGTGTTGTCCTCTGAGTCTACTCTCCAAACCTCGATCACCCTGGAGATCAACTATCTCCATGATCAGGTGATACTGCCTTAGAATATGTCTGGATCACTGATGGGACGGACGTTCCTTGGCATAAGCCACAACTCCATTGTCACACAATGGGAGGAACTAAGTTCATCTCATGAACAAATATACATCCAGACTGCCTCTTTGGTAGTATCTTAAGTAGCGATGTATCGAGCCTTTATCGTCTAGTATGCCACGGTATCTAGCTTGGAACTCTTCCAATATACCGTCCCTTTACTGAGGGTAAAGACAATGCCTGCGACTGACTTTCAGTCGTCCTTATCAACCTGGAACCCTTTCAGTGATTCTCCCCAGGATTAATTGATACCATCTCACTACAACTAGTGAGAATCCTAACATCCAATTAGATCCATCTCATAGATCCAAAACCCAGGATTTAGGAGGTATCACTTTGATCCTTTATGGAGAATCATTGTGATAAGCGGAGATTGACCGAGCGTAGCATAGGAAACTCCTTCCCTATCAAGAGCATGTCATCCACGTACTCTACGAGGATCATCATCATACTCCCTACTACCTTTTTGTATATACAAGGTTAATCTACCATTTTGATGATGTCAAACTCTTTGACTAAGCCATCAAAACAGATGTTCCAACTTCGCGATGCCTGCTTTATCCTATAAAGCATCTTATACACGTTTCTGCTGCTCCCACTGTCTACGAAGCCCTCTGGCTGTGTACTTATAGATGCTCTTTTCTAAAACATCATTTAGAAAAGCAGTCATGGCACCCAACCGCCAGATATCGTAGTCATGGTATGTAGCCGTGGCAAGTAGGATCTAGATGGACTTAAGCATAGCTACTTGAAAAGGTTTCATCATTATCCACGCCTGGTCGATGACGAAAAAGCTTTAACAAGTCTAGCTTTCAAAGTCTCAACTTTTCCATCTACACCAAGTAATCTTCTCAAGATATACTTGCTCCTGATGGGGATTTAACCCTTCAGATATAGCAACCAAAGTCCATACTTTGTTGGTGTACATGGATTCCATCTCAGATCGCTAAGCATCCAGCCATTCTTACAGAGTCTTACTCCTGATGGCCAGCTCGAAACTAGTTGGGTCATCATCTCATGATGCAATCCTCGCTCCCACTGTCATAGAGAAACCGAAGTATCTCTCAGGTGGGTGAGGACCCTACTAGATCGGCGGAGAGGCCGAGGATCGTTGGTATCCACTGAATCCTTTGGTTCTACCAAATCATCTGCTGTAATTTGTATAGCTGGAACCTTTCCAGTCAGACATAACAGATCTTGCCTCGAGCTTGTCCAGATTTTTCCTTTAGACATAGGCCGGACAACCCCAAATCTTAACTAACTTAAGATATAGGCTCTTCCCTTATCATATCAAATATGAAGTGGTAGGCAACTGATTTGACTGGAACCCAATTCAATTGGTATGCATCTTCTCAAGTGCATAACTCCCAAAAGGAAATATGGTAACTCAGCAGTACTCATCATAAAGCACACCTTATCATATAGGGTGAGATTGCTCCACCCCGATATACCATCGTGCTATGGTGTATACGGAGGAGTAATGCTGAGAGAGAATCTCATTCTCCTTTAGAATAGTCCAGGAATTCCGTGCTCAAGTATTCTCCTCCCTGATCACATCAAAGGACATAATACTTATACCCTTATTGGTTCCCTACTTCTAGCTTATATTCTGTGAATATCTCAAAAGGTTCGGACTCATGTTTCAACAGGAACATATGACTGAATCTTGAGAGATTATCAGAGAACGTAATGAAGTATAAAATACCAGTCCTGGCATGTGTAGACAGGGGACCTTACATACATCAACATGTACCATCCCAAAAGTTTACTAACTCTTTCTCTATTTCCAATAAACAGAGCTATGGTCATCTTATCTCTGTGACATGACTGACAAGTTTTATAAGATGTAAATTCAAACTTATTTAAATATGCATCTAAAATGTAACTTCAGCCAGTCGAATCGCATTGATATGACCTAGTCTACAATGCCTCAAGAAGGATTCGTTCATTTCTGAACTCTTCCTCTTGTGTGTGTTCCATATACTAAGAATTGTAGTTTGATTTAGAACATCAATGCTTTTAGATAACGTGCCTGAACCGATCAACTTTTGATATAGGAAATGTTCAAAACATTATCCAACAATACAAATTTATATCCTTTCTTTACTAATAAAGAGATTGATATGATTTTGTATATCAGGTTCGGTATCTAATAACATTCGTTCAGAATCAATGTATTTGGAATACAGGGTGACAGTGACCAACAGACTTGGCTGCAACACTTGCCCCGTTTTCTGCCTCATGAAACTTATCACCCGTTCTCAGTTCTCTACCTTTCTGTAGCCCTATGTAACAGATTACATATCTGGGATCCTGATCTGGTATCACATACCCAGGACGTAAAGGATACTGAGAAACAGTTCTGTATAATGAACACACCCGAAGATGATGCATCAGCATGCACTCTCTTCGTTTGGGTGGCACGGGAATTCTGGTAATCCCCTATTTCCTGCTCTGTCTTATAACAATTATAAGTTGGAGCGGGACCAACGTTCCTCAGCTCAGTATAACAAGCGGGTTCAGTCAATATTCCGTATTATTATCTTGATTAAGGCGTGATAAGGTCGCTACCTGGAGAGAGAGAGAGAAGAAAACACTCAGCGTGCGCTCTTTCAAGAATAGATTGGTTATTATTTTATCTAATCAGGATGGCTCCCACTGCTTTTTATCAAATCTTCCTTCAAACCCTAAAAGGAAAGACTAGCCGGGATTAATTACACACTACAAGTTCGCCAATCTTTTAGCCAGGCCAGTGTCGGTACTTTGAGGGAGGTCCCCCGTGCTTTCGCACGAACCTAATTAATGTAAACCTCGTTTTCCCAGAGGCGTAACCCCGTTGACACCTTTCTAGACACCTACTTGATCGGCTAATTGTAATGTGTAAAACTCTCCCAGGAGTAACTCTTACTCGCAGCGGGTATCGGGATCCAACTATCTCATAGAAGGTATGCAATCTCATTGCAAATTTCAACACTTGAAATTCCCGATAATATTTTGCCCCTAGCAGCTTTATGACCTTAACATAGTCAACAAATCATAAGTGCTCGTCAAGTTCAACCCGTCATTTCCCGATTGAATTAAACCCACCCGCACGACCCTTAACATAGTCAACAAAGTCGCACGACTACCCTAATCCAATCGCATCATATGCTTATACAGATAAGCACTAATTTGCTACCGCACACTACGCCTTAACATAGTCAACAAACGTAGCACGAATACTAACTAGTACTTATCTGAAATGACGGAGGGCTACGACAGGTTTTTCTGAAAAGCTATGGCGTAATGAACTTGATATCGTTGTAGAATCAAATGATTTTAAAAATGGAGTGTTTTTGAGGCTTTTCTAGTTTTGCTAAAGGAGTCACTCCCGGTGAAGGGATCGTCGGTCCTTTCATCGTCGAATGAGGTGCGGGATATATCATATATATCACTGTGCAAAGCAAAAACTCTTAAAAGCAATCAAAAGACAAACCGAGTGTGTAGCATCTGCCAGTTATTGCTAAAGGAGTCACTCCCGGTGAAGGGATCTCGGTCCTTTCCTCATTGAATAAGGTGCAGGATATATCACATATACCTCTGTGCAAAGCAAGAACTGTAGCTACCTGTTTTATTTTGAAATTCGATTCTACAACATCTTAGGTTTCTTTTATTTCATTAATCACATTAATGAAGTCCCATCATTTAAATACCTAAACATCACAGATAAATACGACGGACACTTATGCCATCCGCATTCGCCTCGATGTCCCCTCGTGCACCGTTAGGTTAGGTAACTAACGGCAGAGCGGGGCAGGGCTAGCACGGGTGTAAAACATAAGTAACGCCTATATATAATATATCATATATACTATATACTGTATCCATCATAGAACATCACATGATCACATCACAGATATCGCAGCAGAAGAGACATATGAAACATTGGATATACTAGGACGTCCGTGTTTTCAATACGAGCCAGTATAAAACACGGATTCCACGGTCGCGATGAATAGCCAAACCCACACCCCAAGACCCCTACGAGAGCGGCAAGCAACCCTACCAATTCTAGAGTTAGGAGACCCGGACTCGACTCCTCGAGTTGGTCTCCCACCGGACTCCAGAACCCGGTTACTTATGCTCCCCTCCTTGGGTCTATCCTAGTGCGGAAAAGTAAATAATATACAACAACGGTGACAACTTCCGCAACCTGGAATCACCCCAATAAAAGAATATTACATACAAGTTTTTACATGAATGAAAATGAAAAACACTCATCTCACATAAAAACCCCCGGCTATTCAAACACGACGATCCAATATAACATATCCAGCAACACATAACATCACATGTCATCAATGTAAGTAAATATGCGCATCCCAATTGTCGTTGACATATAGCAACGAAAACGGCGATATCACATATTACACTTACGGTCATAGAAAAGAAAGTGTAAAACTACAACAGTTGGAATCCGCAATCTGCACAGACATCGCATGCCTAATCAAATGAATTCTTTAGACATCGCATGCCTAACAATTATAAACCCCGCATTTTAGTCTCATTATCGAAAACTGTTGGAGATAGTGCCCTCAGAGTCAATTATTAGGTCACAGGTACGTGATTGTAATGATTGATGGAGGACCTATCCCGGTAGGACAGTCTTACTCGAGATGATAGTATGCTATCTGGTTTACCTTTATCATCGTGTACTGTTTTAAGTGACCTGACACGTCGCTATTACACGTTGATAGAGCCCCTAGGATTCTTGCTTGACCACCAGCAGTATGAGGGCGATCATATAAGTGGGAGATGGGGGTCTATAATCATATCCTTGAAAGGTCCCTAGTCGTAAGAGTTTCGAGACAGGGCATCGATTCTCCATAGTAGACTAGTGTATACAGTCGAGACCCCGACGAGGGGTGGTGGCCGGTCTCACAAGCCACTGGTGTCAGTTGGATCACCTAAGATGTATACAGGTGCTCATTGGGTTATGAGTACACCGGACAGGACTCGCCGGGAACATGCTAGTTGGTCATGTACCAGACGTCAGATGGCAGTTCCCTGGTGACATGTGTGCAGGTTAGTTCATCGACCTGGGGATCGTCATTTGTCTCGTGTGAGTTCCCACTGTACTTTGATTACTACCCTACCACGGCTCAAAGGAGTCGTGCAAATAGGTTTTAGTTGGGTACAGTCCCGAGCCACATGGAGGCAGTGAGCGTATCTTCAGGGGTTCGTCTCTCCCGGTATTAGGGGTGAGGTCGTGCTGTGTCTAGGAGAGCCATTACACGAAGCCCTCGGCCGAGGCAAGGAGATTTACTGGTAGGTATTCCAGTAGTATCTCAGGGTGTTCTGGGCTACACTCCGACACGACTTGTACCGCTTTTGGGGGTCTGACTTTTACCAACCCCCTAGGCCCGCCATGCGATGCTCATAGACGAACGGACCGGACTGTACGGATATTGTCACTGACAGGCTCAGTAGGGAGTCAGTCTGAGTTCGCTCACAGACGTCCCTTTTGGTCAATACCTGGTAGCCCGTTACGTATTGGCTTATACCTCTGACGTGCTAGTGGTTAAATCCATGACCAAGGAGTTGACGAGTCTTTAGAGTCCCCCACATTCAGTTACTCAGCTTTCGGGCGAAAGGTTGTAGAGGCCGTATGGAGATATGGCAAGGTCCGATCAAATACGTGCGGTATTGCACGGATCAGGATCAGACAGTTTGTACTATAGGCCGTATGGTTATATGGCAGGGTTCGATCAGATACGTGCGGTATTGCACGGATCAGGATCGAACGGATATTACTAGCCGGTTTTGGTATAAGCCGGATCCTAGCATAGTACAGTGTAGAGTTTGTCTCATTGCATTTGTATTTCGGTCGAAATACAGATGCGGGTGTGTATGCACAGTATCGGGGTTTTCCTGTAATTTATTACGGGACCAGTTTTCTGGAGTTGCCAGTTTGCTTTCCGTTTCGGCCAATTTCCTTTGTTCCGTTCATTGGCCGAAGATTGGTGGAGGAGGGTTTATTTGCATTGTTGCAAATAGGCATTAGTGGAGGGGGTTCTTTGCATCTTGTTGCATCATGATGGCTTTCATGATGTGCACCATCCTTTGACTTGATTTCTTCATGATGGCATGACTTTTTGAGTCATCATGGTTCATGATGGTTGGACTTTGTGAGGTGATGATGGTGGTGTTGAGTGTTGAGTTTTCCTTACTATCATTTCTTTTGCATGATAGCTTTCCTCTCTCTTTCTTGGGTATTAGATGAGAATGGCTCCCATTTGATTTACTTCTTCCACTCTCTCATTCTCTCCACCACCATGTATTGGTCGGCCAAGCTCCTAGTGGGCTGTCCAAATTTGTGTGTGTGGGATTTTGGTTCATTTCATATTGCAAAATCCCCACAAGATCAATCTCAAAAGCTCCAAGTTCAATCCCTCCACCAATGGCAATTCCTACAACCCCAAAGTGAGACTTGAGTACTACATATTCTACAGCGAACCTTGGGCACGTCGAGTAGCCGGCTTCGTGCCCGAGTTGCCTCGGCATTGAGGTGGGAGCCCGTAAAAGAAGTAGGCGATGTGGTGCACTTCCGGCGACGAGGAGGAGACGGGACATTCCGCAGGAGATCGGGACGATGACGAGAAGACCGGAGGACTTGGATCGTCGGTATATCTCTATTCCCTTTCTTGTAGTTAGCTAGGACTAATTAATGGTTCGATCCGGGTATTAGTGAGCGGCGGTTTGCCAGTTCAAGAAAAATTAAAGTTGTAAGTCGATGTAGTACACCCCAGTACTTGTGGGGAGGCGGAATTTTCAAAAACGATCAAGTTTAAAGAACGAACATCGACTAACCGCTTAAATCGAAGCTAAACAACTAATAACCAAACACAATGATTTTCTTATCACTTGTGATTAGGGATTATACCTATCGATACTAGTCCTTCGTCTTTGTGTCCTCCTTGTTCTCCTCGACCTTCTCTAGGTAGTAGACGATCCACCCGAGAGCAAAACTCCAAGCTAAACCTCTCACTTGAGGTAACTAATCAACTTTGATTGCTAATCAAAGATGAAAGGATGATGTAGAGTGATGGTTATGGATTGATTAGTCTAACTAATCCTTTGATCTCAACTCATGAGGTGTAAGGATTAGGGTTTGAAGATGAGAGCTTGAGGAGAGAGAATGTGAGATAAGATTATGAGAGAAGAGAGAGAGTGTATCATAATATATCATGAAGCATTTCTTTTTAAGAAAAAAAGAATAAAGGAAATGAATAAGCATGCTTCATGAAATATCTAGTGGTGATTCATTAGCATGAGTCATTAAGCAATAAATGTGCATTAATGAAATGAATGAATCACCACCATGACTCACTTTCTTATCCAAAAGAAACCTCCTTAGTCACATCTTCTAGAAGCTTCTCGTACAATTACGAGAACGCCCCTCCAATCCGTAAAAATACGGAAAAACTTTAGACTGTAAAAATCCAATAACCGGATACCAGTAACTGGCTTAAACCAAAGCCGACTGGTAAAAACTGTCCGAAAGTCATACGTGCGTAAACGCACGTATGCGTCCGAACCCTTTGTCGCAAAACCATGCAACCTCTATATCGTTTCGCCTGGAGTAGGAAACTCTCTGTGTGGGACTCTAGAGACTCGACTACTACGCTGGCAGTGGGTTTAACCACAGACCGCAAGCGGCACTAGCTGTACGTAACGGTCCCCAGGTAGTTGTCGATAAGAAGGCCGATGAGTAAACCCATCCGAACTCCTACTGAGTCTGATGTGACAATCTCCATACAGTCCGGTCCGTTCGTCCAAGACTATCACATATCGGGCCTAGGGGGGCGGCAAGCGTCAGTCCCCTAATAGCGGTATAAGTCGTGTCGGAGTGAAGCCCATTACACCCTGAGAAACTACTGGAACCTACCAGCAAATCTCGCTTGCCCTGGCCAGGGACTTTGCGTAATGGCTCTCTGACACAGCACGATATCTACTCCCAATACCGGGAGGGACGAATCCTATCTAACCGCCACTGCCTCCAAGTGCTCGGGACTGCACCCAACTGCTACCTGTTTGCACGACTCCTTTGAGCCGTGGTAGGGTAGCAATCTAAGAACAGTGGGACACACTCGAGGCGAAGTAGCAGTGTCAAGTCTGCGGACTACGCTGTACTCATGTCACCTGGGAACTGTTCACTGACGACTGGTATCAAACCAACCAACAGTTCCCTGTGAGTCCTGTCCGGTGTACCCGTAACCTAACGAGCACCTGCATACTATCTCCAGTACGACGTACTGACGGCTGTGGGACAGACCATCTCCCCAACTGGGATGAGAAGCGTACACACCAGTCTACTCCGGAGTATCGATGCTCTGTCTCGATAATCCAACGACCAGGGACCTGAATAAGGATGTGCTTGTAGACTACCCAGCCCCCACTAGTGTGACTGCCATCACAACGCTGGTAGACAAGCAAGATCCTAAGAGCTCTATCAATACGTACACTAACATATTAAGATAGAAAAAACCAAGTAGCATACTACCATGTTTAGCAAGACTGTTATATACATGTGAATATCCCAAGCTTCCATTAAGTAATATACAAGCTAGTATGATACAGTAATGGCCTTCTAGGGCATAAACACTAACAAAAGTTTATTACCGCTTCCGCATTTGGCCGTCGGATTGACGGCCGGGGCGCCGCCGTGCACTTACAGTGGTATCAGAGCCTCGCCATTAACTTAGCCTAGCTTGTTCTAATGTGTTTTGCATTTCCGATTGACCAAAATCCAAAAACCACATTTTCCTTTGCATCAGTTTTCTGTTGGAATTTTTTGGTGTCAAAATTTTTTTCAGGTTGTAGAAAACTGCTGTACAAGAAATTCTAAGACATCTGTAAAAATTCGACACACTCAGTCGTTGACTGTAGCGCGGAACCGCGGCCAAACCCCCCTTGGGCCGCGGTTCCGCCGCACATTGGTCTCTTCAGTGTGTCCAATTTGTACAGTGGTCTTCTGGGCTTATTTTGTGGGCTTTGGAATATTAAATTTGGGCCCAGAATCTCTGTGACTGCTACAGTTTTACTTGGGGGCCCACTTGTTAATTGTTTGATCGATCGGATATTTTTAAACACATTATTTCACAGTATTTACATTATATCTGCGACCGTGAATGTCACTTGATCGGTAAATCCGGTCTAACTGCTATAGCCCGGTTAGACGGATTTGCGAACGTGACTTTCACGTTGATGTTCTGTTTTTGCTGTGATGTTGCGGATCGGTCGTGGGGGATAGCCTGGATGCAATGCTAGTACAGTTGTGGTTGTATTATGTACATTTGATATTGCGGGGCGAGCGTCCGACATGTGGACTGCCGTCACTGCATGTTTGTA
This sequence comes from Agapanthus africanus, assembly GCA_030015575.1. Lineage (NCBI taxonomy): Eukaryota > Viridiplantae > Streptophyta > Magnoliopsida > Asparagales > Amaryllidaceae > Agapanthus > Agapanthus africanus. Next base: position 461,467,566 of record CM057337.1, on the reverse strand, counting down.
TTATTATTTTGGGGCATGACCTGGTTGCGGTCGATGTACCCGGTGTATGTATATTTTACTTTCTGTACTAGGATTGCCCCGCGGAGGGGTGCACGGATAGCCGGGTTCTAGAGGGCAACAAGCCCGCATCTCATGGCATTGGGACGGAGGGGGCTTCACTCTAGGATTGGCGGGCTATTCGCCGCACTCGTAGGGGGTATAGGTTGACCCAGGAGGGGTGCCCAAGTTACCGGATTCCGTGAAGTGCTGGGTGGTCCATTCACGGAGCTGAAGGGGGCTGCCTCGCTTCAGGTTTTGGCGGGTAAGTTGCCGCGCCTGTAGGGGTCTAGGATTTCATTGCACAGGCTATCCACACGACCAGGGGAACGTCGGGTTTCAGCGGCTCTGTGAAACCCGGGGATCCCAGATATCTGTATTGTTTCTGTGATGCTGTACATTTCTGTGATGTTGCATTTTATTCACGCCTTGAGCGAATATAATATATTGGTATATATATTAGTAGATGTTGTATATGTTTTACATCCGCGCTAGTCCAGTCCCCGCTCTGTCGTTAGTTAGCTAACCTAACGGGTAATGACGGGACCCAGTGGCGAATGCGGATGGCATATACGTACATCAGTATATTTTCGTTCTTTTTGGTGTGATCAATTGATGGGACTGCGTTGATTCGGATCAATGCAAGTTAAAAACAAACCTAATCTGATGTTGTTGGAACACTTTTCAAAAAGCTATTATTGCAAGGACGTTCACTTTTGTTTTGCATCGTGGTATTCATTTAGAATATCCTGCTCCTCAGTCGACGAGGCAAGGGCCGAGATCCCTTCACCGGGAGTGACCCCTTGGACAAAAAGTTTGCGTCAGGGCAATGAATTCACTATAGCCGATTACTTTTTCTTTGCATCGTGGTATTCAGTTGGAATATCCTGCACCCCATTCTACGAGGAAAGAGCCAAGATCCCTTCACCGGGAGTGACCTCTTTAGCGGAAGTTGTCGTCACTATATTTTTAAAAAGCTATCCGTTCCTTCGACGATATCAAGATCATTACGTTAAAGGTTTTCGCCAGAAACCATTCGTAGCCCTCCGTCGTTTCATAGGGATAGTCAATAGTATTCAAGCTGTGTTTGTTGGCCAAAGTCAAGGCACAGTGTTTGGTAGCTGTTGGTTATTCATATGCAGCATAGATAGATGCGTTGGTTTGGAACAGTCATATAGCCTTGTTGGCCAAAGTCAAGGGCTTGTGCGGGTGGATTCGAATCAACCTGGAGAATGACGGGTAGAACTTGACATGTGACTTATGATTTGTTGGCCAAAGTCAAGGTCATAAGAGCATGGGGCAGAAATCACATCGGGAGTTTCAAAAGAACTGAAACTTGCCAGATATGCGCATACCCTCTGGAGTGTGGTAGCGTGAGCGGATTCCGTCACGTTATCATGTGATGATAGTTGGATCCCGATCGCCACTGATGAGTTAGTTTACTCCTCGGGTGACCCCGACTAATTCTTCTTTCAGGTTTGGAGGAGAATTTGAGGTACAGTGGGAGGATTCCAGATTAGATAAATTGGTAACCATTCTGATCTAAGTTAGAGTGCACGCTGAGTGTTTCTTTTCTCTCTCTCTTTGGCAGCGACCATTCACCCGACCCTAAGACTATGACTCAGTGACCAAGTTGACCGAACCTTTTTTTTAACACTGGCTTTTGGATTGTCAGAGTTGGAAACCTCATTGCCACTCCTACTTTTACCCTTTTCTCCAGGACACCCCGTATTACTACGAACGTCCACTTCCATTGGACAAAACCATCGTATGGTTAGATACGAACTCGAAGGAATTTATTCGAGGATGGTTTCAGGTTCTGGAGAAAACGGATAGGATTATTCAGTTGTCTTTTCCTTTTACCTTCTCTCAAGTTGTGAGTACTCCTTGGTTTAGGAGATAGTACACCTATTACGCAAATTGGATAGTCTTCTTCCAAACCGTAGGCAGGTGCCGACCGGTAGGGAATGAAGAAAACCAATTAGCCTAACGATGGTGTACAGAAGGTATTAAGTTCAGACAAAGCAAGGGATTAGTAAGAGGGCAAAGTAAATTGCAACAGATATTCACGACCAAACCAAGTATTCCTTCGCCAATCCTAAAATCACCTTTGTATTTCTCCAGGACACTCCGTATCACTACGAAGATCCACAGTTTATTGGATACTCCATCGTATGGTTATATACGAACTCGAAAGGAACTTGTTCCAGTTCGGGGATGGATTCTGGTCCAGGAGAAATAGGAATAAGGTTTATTCGGTTGTCTTTTATCTTCACCCTCTCTCATTGCGAGTGTTCCTAGGATTGGGACAGTACACCCATTATGCTTATTGGATAGTCTTCTTCCAAACCATAGGCTGGTGCCGAACGGTAGGGAAGGAAGAAAACCATTTGGCCTAAGGGGTGTGCAGAAGGTAAAGACTAAAGACATATGAAGGGATTTGGAGAGGTGGCAAAGAATTATACGGTTACAATCGTGAATCTGGAAGAGGCATTACTAGGAATACCAGGATACCCCATCGAAACATTTCGATGTTTCAGTCTCACTGTGTACTGTTAAAGGAAATCACCTGGGCTGTTTGCCGGTTGGCAAATATTTGGTTTTGAATATCCGCAGTTATGCACCAATTTCAAATTGATATATCTGTACGTCTATTTTCATAGAGTGAGATATACCTTTCTGAAATTATGTCTACGACATTTACCTATATCAGTGGATGGTTAGGTAAGGAGCATTAAACAGCGGTGTAATTCTTCTTAACCACAAGTACAGTTTTCAGCCTACGACACACAGTGAATGAGTTATCAGACTCAAGGGACATATACAGAGTATTGTATGTTGTCCAGGGTCCATCAGGACAGAGGGGTTGGTCCTCGTACTATATTCGGTTTACGTATGACTTCTCTAGTTTTTAGACAGGTGTTTCGTAGGAAACACAGGGTCCGAATTTGGAGAAGTTATAGGTATTTGAATAGAGTAGAGAACCAGGTAAAGCAAGTATCGGGATTGTTCAAAGAGATCGAAGATGTAGATACTTGTGTATGGTATTCAGTTGATAGTAATGATAAAGAGATCTTGCCTCTCTTTCAGGTTACTCATAATTGGAAGCATTCCTAAGTTGAGTAACGCTGATCGACCTTCTTCCATTTAGTTGACATGCACTGGAGACAGTTGCATGATTTGGATCTGGTTCAGTTAAATCAGTGCCTCTGGTCCTATATGGGATATAGAACAGTTCGTATCTTAACGGTGTTAAGGTACGGGGAGTTGTCCGGCTTATGCTTAAAACCAGACACTGGACAACTCAAGGCACGTTTCTGTAATGGCTGTTTGTGGGTTGACCCAGGCTATGACGCGGGTTGATTTTCTACCATCTGGATGAACAATAGCAATACTGTTCTAGACTCGCCACAGTTTTAATAAAAATGGATTTTTTCAGAAAACAGTAGTGGGAGTATGGTAGAACTGGAAGTGATTCCAGAACCACAAACGATTACTGAAGATTTGATAAGGAACCTAAAGATTCAATCTGGATTGACATTCCATTGGCCACTCCGCAGATAAGGTGGGTAACTTCAGGCACCCGAGAGGTACTACGATAGCCTCAAGGACGGTGACAGGGAAGTTCTTGTTTACCCACAATTACCATTGCTGTTGTTCCAGGCTGCGAGACTCGGTGGGAGGATGAATATAGCGTCGTTCTAAATTAGCTTTAGAAGTGTACGTCTATATGACTCTGCCAGAGGGTTGTCGTAGTCAGTGGGAGTAGCGGAAGCATTGGTGGACAGGTTGTTTATATCTATTTATAGACTAAAGCAGATGTAGCGGAGATAGATCATCTATTTCGGACGTGACAGTCATGGGTTTGACTTCATCAGAATAGGGGATGGATCTGTTGAGAAGGTAGTAGGGTGTGATATCCTAGTATTTGGATGACATACACAGAGTAGGAAAGGAAACTCCTATACTACAATTGGTTATACTTTGGTCGTCACACAGTGGTTTCTCCACATGGGACTTGGACATTATATCAGACATATTGGTTACTAGATCTATGGTTTTAGATCTAGATTTGGGTGGTTTCCCAATCAGGGTACTTAGAAAGCATTCTAAGAGTATTTAGAATGGATGACTCCATGCACGGTAGTGTACCTGCAGAAGATGGAGTCACCCTCTCTAAAGGTGTCTTACAGACTAAAGGGGAGAGGGATGTGCATGATTGGCAGATCACTTGCTCAGGCAATTGAGTCAATCATGAGATGTCAAGTACCACACCAGATGTTGTTCTTGCACTAGATGCAATAAGTTGACATTGATCCAATCCTGGAGAAACGGTCGGAAGCAGTTTTAGAACATAAGTGGATGTTCTAGGGATATGATAACGACAGCCTCATTCGGGAGACAGTTATCATTCCAGGCTTCCAAGGTGACATGGACGACAAGGAGGTTGTCAGAGCTATAGTTTTCCTTCTGATGAGGGGCAGTATTTTGGACAGGTGGTCCAAGGAAATACTGAGGGTGGCATGGCGCAGGATACTGATTAAGTTCAGTTGACGATACAGTCTAAGAAGTTTGGATTTGGAGCTCATTTATGAGCTATGTCCCATCAGACATCCAGACACATTCTAAGACAGGTATTGCTCATTTCGGGAGATGGGTTTTCTCCGCGAACTTGAGATATATAGAGACATAGAAAGAAACAACAAAGCGGATCCACTCACTGAGACTATTCCTCGAACGCAATAGTTTCGCAAACGAGCTTTGTGAGACTGACTAGTAGAGGAGTTGGGTGTTCGGTATCACACGGGCTGTGAGTATGCGACATCGCAATAATTAGCCTTGAGTGCAAGTGGGAGATTGTTGGAGATAGTGCCCTCAGAGTCAATTATTAGGTCACAGGTACGTGATTGTAATGATTGATGGAGGACCTATCCCGGTAGGACAGTCTTACTCGAGATGAAAGTATGCTATCTGGTTTACCTTTATCATCGTGTACTGTTTTAAGTGACCTGACACGTCGCTATTACACGTTGATAGAGCCCCTAGGATTCTTGCTTGACCACCAGCAGTATGAGGGCGATCATATAAGTGGGAGCTGGGAGTCTATAAGCATATCCTTGAAAGGTCCCTAGTCGTAAGAGTTTCGAGACAGGGCATCGATTCTCCATAGTAGACTAGTGTATACAGTCGAGACCCCGACGAGGGGCGGTGGCCGGTCTCACAAGCCACTGGTGTCAGTTGGATCACCTAAGATGTATACAGGTGCTCATTGGGTTATGAGTACACCGGACAGGACTCGCCGGGAACATGCTAGTTGGTCATGTACCAGACGTCAGATGGCAGTTCCCTGGTGACATATGTGTGCAGGTTAGTTCATCGACCTGGGGATCGTCATTTGTCTCGTGTGAGTTCCCACTGTACTTTGATTACTACCCTACCACGGCTCAAAGGAGTCGTGCAAACAGGTTTTAGTTGGGTACAGTCCCGAGCCACATGGAGGCAGTGAGCGTATCTTCAGGGGTTCGTCTCTCCCGGTATTGGGGGTGAGGTCGTGCTGTGTCTAGGAGAGCCATTACACGAAGCCCTCGGCCGAGGCAAGGAGATTTACTGGTAGGTATTCCAGTAGTATCTCAGGGTGTTCTGGGCTACACTCCGACACGACTTGTACCGCTTTTGGGGGTCTGACTTTTACCAACCCCCTAGGCCCGCCATGCGATGCTCATAGACGAACGGACCGGACTGTACGGATATTGTCACTGACAGGCTCAGTAGGGAGTCAGGCTGAGTTCGCTCACAGACGTCCCTTTTGGTCAATACCTGGTAGCCCGTTACGTATTGGCTTATACCTCTGACGTGCTAGTGGTTAAATCCATGACCAAGGTGTTGACGAGTCTTTAGAGTCCCCCACATTCAGTTACTCAGCTTTCGGGCGAAAGGTTGTAGAGGCCGTATGGAGATATGGCAAGGTCCGATCAAATACGTGCGGTATTGCACGGATCAGGATCAGACAGTTTGTACTATAGGCCGTATGGTTATATGGCAGGGTTCGATCAGATACGTGCGGTATTGCACGGATCAGGATCGAACGGATATTACTAGCCGGTTTTGGTATAAGCCGGATCCTAGCATAGTACAGTGTAGAGTTTGTCTCATTGCATTTGTATTTCGGTCGAAATACAGATGCGGGTGTGTATGCACAGTATCGGGGTTTTCCTGTAATTTATTACGGGACCAGTTTTCTGGAGTTGCCAGTTTGCTTTCCGTTTCGGCCAATTTCCTTTGTTCCGTTCATTGGCCGAAGATTGGTGGAGGAGGGTTTATTTGCATTGTTGCAAATAGGCATTAGTGGAGGGGGTTCTTTGCATCTTGTTGCATCATGATGGCTTTCATGATGTGCACCATCCTTTGACTTGATTTCTTCATGATGGCATGACTTTTTGAGTCATCATGGTTCATGATGGTTGGACTTTGTGAGGTGATGATGGTGGTGTTGAGTGTTGAGTTTTCCTTACTATCATTTCTTTTGCATGATAGCTTTCCTCTCTCTCTCTTGGGTATTAGATGAGAATGGCTCCCATTTGATTTACTTCTTCCACTCTCTCATTCTCTCCACCACCATGTATTGGCCGGCCATGCTCCTAGAGGGCTGTCCAAATTTGTGTGTGTGGGATTTTGGTTCATTTCATATTGCAAAATCCCCACAAGATCAATCTCAAAAGCTCCAAGTTCAATCCCTCCACCAATGGCAATTCCTACAACCCCAAAGTGAGACTTGAGGACTACATATTCTACAGCGAACCTTGGGCACGTCGAGTAGCCGGCTTCGTGCCCGAGTTGCCTCGGCATTGAGGTGGGAGCCCGTAAAAGAAGTAGGCGATGTGGTGCACTTCCGGCGACGAGGAGGAGACGGGACATTCCGCAGGAGATCGGGACGATGACGAGAAGACCGGAGGACTTGGATCGTCGGTATATCTCTATTCCCTTTCTTGTAGTTAGCTAGGACTAATTAATGGTTCGATCCGGGTATTAGTGCGCGGCGGTTTGCCAGTTCAAGAAAAATTAAAGTTTATCACCGCTTCCGCATTTGGCCGTCGGATTGACGGCCGGGGCGCCGCCGTGCACTTACAAAAACTCTTTTCAATATTAAGTCGGGTAATTCAACAAGATTCCCGACATCCTGATCGAATGCTCGTCGCAAACTTTAGTAGGCAGCTGCACCCCCGATACCGTCGACGAAGTGCACCAAAGCGGAACACCACTACCGCGAGCACCCGAACGGACGCTTTCGGCAACGGGGTTCTCCTACAGTCACTTGGTCGGGGCTATGGAGTGAGGCTGTCTATTAAGTTTACCCGGCGAGTATCCGCGTACGGTACGTGATTGCGACGGACTTTTGATCACATCAAAATTCCGTGGCAACCGATCAAGTAAGACTAAACTGCTATGTTTATAACATTCATTCAGTTATCTCATAACTGATTGTGAATTCCAATTATTGTATCACATTCCGAATAAAATAGAAAATGTTAAACTTTCCGATCGAACAATTGGACACCCAAGTTTTCCCGAAACCGATCAACGCATGAAATAGGTTTTAAAACATTCAGTTCATGCCTCAGTACCAACGGTCCAGCCGTAGAAGGGTCAAGCCAACGCCTCACATGTGGTACGCCGTACTGCCCCAAACCCGAAGGTTCAAAGGGCAGTTTAAGACGGTCACATAATCGAGTTAAGGTTTGTTGTCTTCTAGAGGGACCATCGCGTTACTTGCACTACTTAGAACGTCTTTAAACCTCAGAAAAATCCAACACTTGGAAATTTCCCGACAGGGGAAAAGGTGGGTATTTTTATCCGATCGAACCTTTTAATATATTCTAAAATATCCGGAAAGCCACACAGACAAAATTTGATAATCCGATCGAACATTCGAATTCCCAAAACAACCCAGAAAAATTCAACTCTTGAATAAAATATAAAAATTTCCAGAAAATCCAGAACTGAAAACTAAGAATTAAGGTGCAAAATTCGATGCACAAAAAGACAAAGTGGCCGCGGAACCGCCGCATGAGCATGCTCATGCCGCGGATCCGCGGCGATATTAAGGAATTAGGCTCTCGAATTTTGCAGTAACCCTTAGATCTTCCTGCTGATTTTTCTGAATATTTTTATTTTCGAAAAACTCCAGATTTTAGAAAAAGTCCAGAGAGCATGGAAATTTTGGGGTATCGGTTCGTTCGGACTTCAAACTCCGTCTAGACTTCGCCTAAGGCTCTAGCTAGGCTCTGATACCACTGTAGGGTTCTTAGGCACTCCAAGGAGGTCACACAAGGAATCAACCATGCCAATTCAAAATTTTAACGGTGCCGAGAAACCCTAACAAGATCGTTGGCTAGATATTTAGGCGACAAAGCAAACTAGTTAACACTTAACTACAAGAATACGGAAATACAACCTTTGTAGATCCGGTCCTCCACCTCCACGGCTCCGTGATGAAGTCCTCTCCGCTGTCCAAATCAAATCCCGGGCTCTAGCGTCGGCTTCATCGGAGAAAGAGCGGGCTAGGTCGTCGACGACATGCCGAAGATGATCTACGTCGAGGCATCGCTAGATCAAGCTCCTACTTCACCAAGTCATGAAACTTGTGAAGAAAACACACTCTACTACTTGGCAAGAGGTAGAGGATGAAGAAATAGGAAGTGGGTAGACTTTAGAATTGGATTTCTCACTCTTTTTCATCAATCACCATTGATGAAGCAAGCTTTCTTCTTTGAAGATGAAGAAGAAGAAGAAGAAGATAATGAATATGATAAGTATTATAATAAGAATAATAAAATCATTCTTATCATAATCTTAACCATGGTAATGTGTAGAGAGTTAATCATGGTTGAATGGAATGGTTAGGGTTAAGCATGAGACAAAATGGTCACTTGGTCAAAGTCTTCATGAAGCTTCATAATACATACAAAGAAAGCCACCATTTTCTCATTATGCTTATTATTTTCCAAAACAAATAAATAAATAAATGAATGAATAAAAAAGAAAACCCTAACCATTACACAACCATGGTTTAATCTTTACACAAACCCTAGAGAGCATGTATCATCAAACATGATACAATCAAGTGCACAAAAAGTATATCACATATACAATGTGCACATCCGAGCGAGAATATCCATTTAAAGTGAACCGATACTAGTTAATGCAAAGTAATATATCAAATATATAATTATGCATTAAATCATTAAATCAACACTTGATTTAACGATCCGGTCATATCGCATATCACCGACTAGTATCCAATGTATCGGCTTATCGAATCAATCCTTGAATCGATAACTAGGTTATATCGCATACAACCAATCGATACATTCATCGCGAGAATGAAATACGGTATCACATACACGCATTATTCTCGGTCCCGCACATATCTCATATGCGCTCCTATTTCGTTTCGCTTGAGCCAGGAAACCTCTGTGTAGGACTCTAAAGACTCGTCAATACGCCGGCAGCAGGTGATGATCATATCAAACACCCGCAAGCCGCAAGCGGTCTGCTAAACGTAACGGCCACCCGGGTATTGAGCGATCAGAAGATCGACGAGCAATCCCGCTCATACTCCTGTGAATCCAACCAGTAACACTTACCGTACAGTCCGGTCTGATCGTCTGATATGTCGCATATCTCGCCTAGGGGTGGTAAACGTCAGACCCCAATAGCTCGATAAGTCGTGTCGATATGAGGTCTATAACAATTCGAGAAACTACTGGTAACACTTGCCAGTAAATCTCAGCAACCCTGGCCAGGGATTTCCGGTTATAGCCAATCGAACACAGTGCAACATCAACTCCCTATACCGGGAGAGACGAATCCCCTACTATCGCTCATTGCCTCCATGTGATTCGGGACTGTACCCAAAAACCACCGTTTTGCACGCCCTCTTGGACGTGGTAAGATGGAAATCAAAGCACAGTGGGAACCACACAAGACTCTATGACGATTTCGGGTCTACAGACTACTCTGTACTAGTGTCACCAGAGAACTGCCATCTGACGTAAGGTATAATACCAACTGGGAGTTCTCGGCGAGTCCGTCCAGTGTACCCAGTCTCTACTGAGCACCCGTATATCATTTCTGATGTCAAACACCAATGGATATGGGATCATCCATCGCCCATCTGTATGGGTCGAGAAGGTATACGCTAGTCTACTCTGGTATATCGATGCCCCGTCTCGACATACTCTCGACTAGGGACTTTGAAGGATGTACTTATGGACAACTATGTCCCCACTAGTATGATCTGCATCATAGTCCAGGTAGTCAAGTACACATCCTAAGGGCTTTACCAACATGTAACAGAGAGACAATCAGTGTACACGTCAAGGTAAAGTGTAACCAGATAGCATACTATCATGTCCAGCAAGAAAGTCCTCCCTATATATGTCCCAGCATCCACTACAATATACATCATATGTACAGTAATGGCCTCTAGGGCATACATATAACTAACAAGGGGTATCCTTGTGATCCGCCACGAGTTTACTTTAGATGTTGCCTTATCTTTTTATTGTTGCAAACATTTGGATTAATATTTGCATATGGAAATTATGAGCTAGAAATCATGATTAGGAGCATTAATTGTGGCACATGGACAAGTGGTGACTCATGGTCTCTTTCTTTATGCACGTGTCATATATTGTGATTGATTTGTGGATGAAATGAGAGGAGGAGAGAGGAAGGGCAGCCATATGAGTCTTTTGCTCTTGTATTTTTCACAACACTCTCTCTCATTTTATCACACAAAAGATAAGAAAGAAAAGCTCCTTCTTCTTCTTCCTCTAGCTCACAACCTCCATTAATGGCATCATCTCTAACCTCCATCCATACAATGGATGCAAGAGACAAAGTGATCACATACATTCTCTACTTCACCTTGGACACGTCGGCTAGCGAACTTCGTGCCCGAGTTGCTTCGGATGAAGCGGGAGCCCGTAAAAAGACTCGAAGATGTGGTGCCCTTTCCGACGAGGAGATCAAGACCGGAGATGCCGCGAGGAGCATGGGATGGTGGCCAAAGACCGAAGGACACGGATCGATCGGTATAGCTTTCCAACCGTTTCTCTAGTTGCTAGTTGTAGGTTAATGGTTCGATCCGGGATTTAAGCATACGATAGCGCCGGTTTCTAGTTTGAAAAAGTTTTCGTTTCCGCATTTTTGTCTCGGACAGACGGCCGGGGCACTACCGTAGACTTACATGGTATCAGAGCCACGCCATTAACGTTTACTAGCTTACTCTAACGTGTTTAGAACTTTGATCGGATAAAATTTCCAAAAACTGCATTTCCAATTTTGAGTTTCTGTCGAATTTTTTTTGTCGTCGAAAAATTATTTTGAGTATTGCAGAAAATCAGGCAGGCTTTTATAAAAACACTGCAAAAATTTCTAAGCATGATTGCACTGTAGCGCCGCGGAGCAGCGGCCGTACCCAAGTTTTGGCCACGGTTCCGCCGCCGCACTGTAGCAACACTGCATGAAATTTTCTACAGTGGTCTCTGTATTGGAATTGGGGTTTCTGGTATTTTTTGTTTGGGCCCAGATTTCTTTGAGTACTGGGAATTGTGCTTGGGGCCCACATCGGGAAATTTTGTAGATCGAAAATTTTAAACATGTTAGTTCACAGAATTTACATTATATCTGCGACCGTGAAAGTCATTTGATCGGTAAATCTTGTCTAATTGCTATAGTTCTTTTAGACGGATTTGCGAACATGACATTCACGTTAATGTTCTGTGTTGTGCTGTGATGTTGCAGATTTGTCGTGGTGGATAGCCTGGATTCAATGGTAGTACAGTTAGGTTGTATTTGTACATTTGATATTGCGGGGCGAGCATCCGACATTTGGACGGCCGTCACTGCCAGTTTGTATATTATTCTTTTGGGGCACGACCGGGCTGAGGTCGATGTACCCGTTGTATATATATTTTATTTTCTGTACTAGGATTACCCCGTGGTGGGGTGCACGGATAGCCGGGTTCTAGAGGGCAACGGGCCCGCATCTCATGGCTTTGAGACAGAGGGGGCTTCACTCTAGAATTGGCGGGATATTCACCGCACTCGTAGGGGGTACAGGTTGACCCAAGAAGGGGTGCTCAAGTTACCGGATTCCGTGAAGTGCTGGGTGGTCCAGTCACGTTGATGAAGGGGGCTGCCTCGCTTCAGGAATTGGCGGGTAACTTTTCGCGTCCGTAGGAGTCTAGGATTTCATTGCACAGGCTATCCACAAGACCAGGGGAACGTCGGGTTTCGGTAGCGGCTCTATGAAATCCGGGGAATCCAGATTATATCTATTGTTCTGTGATGCATATTACATTTCTGTGATGTTGCATTTTATCACGCCTTGAGTGATTATTATATATTGCTATATATATACTAGTAGATGTTGTATATATTTTACACCCGCGCTAGTCAAGTCCCCGCTCTGTCGTTAGTTAAGTAACCTAACGGGAGATGCCGGAACCCAGTGGCGAATGCGGATGGCAATACGTACATCGTATTTTCGTTCTTTTGTGGTGTGATTAATTGATGGGACTGCATTGATTAGGATCAATGCAAGCTAAACAAACCTATTCTGATGTTGTTGGAACATTTTTCAAAAAAAAGCTGTTATTGCAAGGACGTTCTCTTTTGTTTTGCATAGTGATATTCGGTTATGAATATCCAGCATCTCAGTCGATGAGGCAAGGGCCGAGATCCCTTTGTTGCGCCACGGCAGCGCCCCGGCCGTCTATCCGAGGCCAAAATGCGGAATCAAAATTTTCTCTTAACTTTAAACCGGCGCCACCACGGACAATAAATCCGGATCATGACCATTAACCTAATGCTAGATAACAAGAGAAGAGATAGAAGCTATACCGAGTGATCCGTGTCCTCCGGTCTTCTCATCGTCGTCCCGATCTCCTCGCGGAACCTCCGATCTTGATCTCCTTGTCGGAACGGGTACCACATAGCCGGATTCTTTTACAGGCTCCCACCTCTTGACCGAGGCAACTCGGGCGCGAAGTTGGCAAGCCGACGCGTCCAAGGGTACTGTAGGTGTAGTGTAGAATGCGCTTTGTCTCAATGGGGTTTGTAGTTGCCTTGATGGAGGAATAGAATAAAATTGAACTTTCAAGTGGAGCTCTCATTTTTCAAGCATGGAATGAGATGATAAATTTTCCTCATACAAAATGAACCACTTCTCACTCACCTAGCAATGTGGCCGGCCCTTTAACAAAATGGTGGAGGGAAACAAAGAAAGAGTACAAGGGAGGTGAGTGTAGGAAACAAGAAGGGGGTGACCACATCCAAAGGAAATGATAACCATGTCACACTAAAAGCCACATCAAAATCTCATCCACTCTTTTCTCATAAATGCAAAGGAAATGACTAGAAAAGGATCTCATGATGAGGAAGCCACAAATGCAAGAAACCCCCCCACAATAAGTTATTTGCAAACTTGCAAATAACCCCCTCCATCGGAAAAGTCCGGCCGCGAAGGAACAAAGGAAAACTGGCCGGAACGGAATGCAAACTGGCAACTACAGAAAACTGATCCCGTAATAAATTACAGGAAAACCCCGCGACTGCATATACATGCCCGCATTTGTATTCCCACCGAACACAAATGCAAAAAGACAAAATCTACACTGTCTAATACTAGGATCCGGCTTAAACCAAAACCGGCTAGTAAAATCCGTCCGATCACGATCCGTGCAATACCGCACATATCTAATCGAACCCTGCCATATCTCCATACATCCTCTGCAGCGTTTCGCCCGAAACTTGAGTAACTGTGTGTGGTGGACTTTAAAGACTCGTCAATACTATGGCTGTGGATTTAACCACTAGCACGTCAAAGGTATTAGCCATACGTGACGGGCTACCAGCTATTGACCAAAAGGGACGTCGATGAGCGAACTCATCCTGACACCCTACTGAGCATGTCAGTGACAATATCCGTACAGACCGGTCCGTTCGTCTATGAGTATCGCATGGCGGGCCTAGGGGGCTGGTAAAAGTCAGACCCCTAAAAGCGGTACAAGTCGTGTCGGAGTGTAGCCCAGAACACCCTGAGATACTACTGGAATACCTACCAGTAAATCTCCTGCCTCGGCCGAGGGCTTTGTGTAATGGCTCTCCTAGACACAGCGCGACCTCACCCCCAATACCGGGAGAGACAAACCCCTGCAGATCCGCTCACTGCCTCCATGTGGCTCGGGACTGTACCCAACTAAAACCTGTTTGCACGACTCCTTTGAGCCGTGGTAGGGTAGTAATCAAAGCACAGTGGGAACTCACACGAAACAAATGACGATCTTAGGTCGATGAACTAACCTATACACATGTCACCAGGGAACTGCTATCCGACGTCTGGTATAATCCCAACTAGCAGGTTCCCGGCGAGTCCTGTCCGGTGTACTCATAACCCAATGAGCACCTGTATACATCTTAGGTGAACCAACTGACACCAGTGGCTTGTGAGACCGGCCACCGCCCCTCGTCGGGGTCTCGACTGTATACACTAGTCTACTAATGGAGTATCGATGCCCTGTCTCGAAACTCCCACGACCAGGGACAACTTTAAGGATATTCTTATTGACTACCCAACTCTCACGTATATGATAGATATCATACTGTTGGTAGTCAAGCAGAATCCTAAGGTCTCTATCTATGTGTAATAGTGATCAGTAATGTCACCTAAGGCAGTACACGATGATAAAGATAAACCAGATAGCATACTATCATCTCGAGTAAGACTGTCCTACCGGTATAGGTCCTCCCTCAATCATTGCAATCACATGCCTGTGATCCAATAATTGACTCTGAGGGCACTATATCCAACAATCTCCCACTTGCACTCAAGGCTAATTATTGCGATGCCGCATACTCACAGCCCGTGTGATACCGAACACCCATCTCCTCTACTAATCAGTCTCACAAAGCTCGTTTGCGAAACTATTGCGTTCGAGGAACAGCCTCAGCGAGTGGATCCGCTTTGATGTTTCTTTCTATGTCTCTCTATAACTCAAGTTCGCGGAGAAATCCATCTCCCGAAATGAGCAATACCTGTCATAGAATGTCTGGATATCTGATGGGACCTAGCTCATAAATGAACTCCAAATCCAAACATCTTAGACTGTATCGTCAACTGAACTTAATCAGTAACCTGCGCCATGCCTCCCTCAGTATCCGCCTGGACCACGTGTCCAATATACTGCCCCTCGTCAGAGGGAAAACCATAACTCTGACAGTCACTCTGTCATCCATGTCACCTTGGAAGCGTGGAATGATAACCGTCTCCTCAAGGAGGCTGCCGTTATCAAATCCCTAGAACATCTCCTTATGTTCTAAAACTGCTTCCTAATGTTTCTCCAGGATTGGATTAATATCAACTTATTGCATCTACTGCAAAAACAACATCTGGTGTGGTACTTGACATCTCATGATTGACTCAATTGCCTAAGCAAGTGATCTGCCAATCATGCACATCCCTCTCTACTTTAGTCTGTAAGACACCTTTAGAGAGGGCGACTCCATCACCTGCAGGTACACCACCGTGCCAGGAGTCGTCCATTCTAAATACTCATAGAATGCCATCTAAGTACCCAGATTGAGAAACCACCCAAATCTAGATTTATAGATCTAGTAACCAGAATATCCGATGTAATATCCAAGTCCCATATGGAGAAACCACTGTATGACAACCAGAGTATAACCGATCGTAGTATAGGAACTTCATTTCCTACTATGTGTATGTCATCCATATACCAGGACATCACACCCTACTACCTTCTTAACAGATCCATCCCCTATTCTGATGAAGTCAAACCTATGACTGTCGCATCAGAAATAGATGATCTATCTCCGCTATATCTGCTTTAGTCTATAAATAGACATAAGCCACCTGTCCACCAATACTTCCGCTGCTCCCACTGTCCATGACAACCCTCTGGCAGAGTCATATAGACGTACACTTCTAAAGCTAGTTTAGAACGACGCTATACTCATCCTCCTACCGGGTCTCACAGCCTGGAACAACAGCAATGGCAAGTCTGGGTAAACAAGAACCTCCCTGTTACCGTCTTTGAGGCTACCGGAGTAGCTCTCGGGTGCCTGAGGTTACCCACCATATCTGCGGAGTGGCTAATGGAATGTCAATCCAGATTGAATCTTTAGGTTCTTATCAAATTTTCAGTAATCGTTTGCGGTTCTGGAATCGCTTCCAGTTCTACCATACTCCCACTACTGTTTTCTGAAAAAATCCATTTTTATTAAAACTGTGGTGAGTCAACAACAATATCACTATTGATCTTCCAGATGGTAGAAAATCAACCCTCGTCATAGCCCGGGTCAACCCACAAACAGCCATTACGGCAACGTGCCTTGAGTTATCCAGAGTCTGGTTTTAAGCATAAGCCGGACAACTCCCCGTATCTTAACAGTGTCAAGATATGAACTGTTCTATATCCAATACAGAAACAGAGGCACTGATTTAATTGAACCAGATTCAAATCATGCAGCTGTCTCCAGTGCATGTCAAGTAAATGGAGAGAGGCCGATCAGCGTTACTCAACTTAGGAATGCTTCCAATTATGAGTAACCTAAAAGAGAAGCATGTTCTCTTAATCATTACTATTAACTGAATACCATATACAAGCATCTACATCTTCGATCACCTTGAAGAATCCCGATGCTCGCAACACCTGGTTCTCTACTTTATTCATATACCTATAACTTCTCAAAACTCAGACCTTGTGTTTTTACGAAACACGTGTCTAAGAGCTAGAGAAGTCATAAGTAAACTGAATGTAGTACGAGTACCAACCGCTCCATCCTAATGGACAATGGACAATATACAATACTCTGTATAAGTCCTTTGAGTCTAATAACTCATTCCCTGTGTGTTGTAGGTTGAAAACTGTACTTATGGTTAAGAAGAATTACACCGCTGTTTAATACTCCTTACCTAACCATCCACTGATATAGGTAAATGGCATCGACATAATTTCAAAAAGGTATATCTCACTCTATAAAAATAGACGTACAGATATATCAATTTGAAATTGGTGCATTACAACGGATATTCAAAACCAAATATTTGCCGTCTGGCAAACAACCCAGGCGATTTCCTCAAATATCACCAATTACAACGAATTCCGATATAATGAGGGTGATCACCTAATTCCCAATAACTTACTCCCACTCATCATCTGTAAAACCATACAGATGTGAGAATCATACCTGGTAAATACATACCCTGGAGTAAGGACTAATCGGGAAATCAGCTTTCTTTTAACAGTACACAGTGAAACAGAAACATTGAAATGTTTCGTGGGGTATCCTGGTATTTCTAGTAATGCCTCTTCCATTATCCAGATTCACAACTGTAACCGTGCATTTCTTTGCCATCTCTCCAAATCCCTTCATATGTCTTTAGTCATTACCTTCTGTACACCCCTTTAGGCCAAATGGTTTTCTTCCTTCCCTACTGTTCGGCACCAGCCTATGGTTTGGAAGAAGACTATCCAATCAGCATAATGGGTGTACTGTCCTAATCCTAGGAGCACTCGCAATGCGAGAGAAGGTGAAAATAAAAGACAACTGAATAAACCTTATTCCTATTTCTCCTGAACCAGAATCCATCCCCGAACTGGAAAAAGTTCCTTTCGAGTTCGTATATAACCATACGATTGAGTATCCAAATAAACTGTGGATCTTCATAGTGATACGGAGTGTCCTGGAGAAATACAAAGGTGAAGTAGGAATGGTAACGAAATACTTGGTTTGGTCGTGAATATCAGTCGCAATTTACTTTGCCCTACTTCTAATCCCTTTCTTTGTCTTAATTTAATACCTTCTGTACACCGTTCAGGCTAATTGGTTTTCTTCATTCCCTACCGGTCGGCACCTGCCTATGGTTTGGAAGAAGACTATCCAATTTGCGTAATGGGTGTACTATCTCCTAAACCAAGGAGTACTCGCAACCTTAGAGAAGGTAAAAAGGAAAAGACAACCGAATAGTCCTATTCGTTTTCTCCAGAACCTGAACCCATCCTCGAATAAATTCTTTCGAGTTCGTATATAACCATACGATGGTCTTGTCCAATGGAAGTGGATGTTCGTAGTAATACGGGGTGTCCTAGAGAAAAGGGTAAAAGTAGGAGTGGCAATGAGGTTTGCAACTCTGACAATCCAAAAGTCAGTGTTTAAGAAGGTTCGGTTAATTTTGGTTACTGAGTCATAGTCTAGGGTCAGGTCAATGGTCGCTGCCAAAGAGAGAGAGAAAAGAAACACTCAGCGTGCACTCTAACCTAGATCAGAATGGTTATCAATTTATCTAATCTAGAAACCACCCACTTTAACCTCAAATTCTCCTCCAAACCAGAAAGAAGAATTAGTCGTGATCACCCGAGGAGTAAACCAACTCATCAGTGGGAATCGGGATCCAACTATCATTGCATGATAACGTGACGGAATCCACTCACGTCACCACACTCCAGAAGGTATGCGCATGCCTGGCAAGTTTCAGTTTCTTTAGAAACCCCCGATATGATTTTTACCCCTAGGACCCAAGTGATCTTGACACGGTCAACAAATCAAAGAGTCCTAGTCAAGTTCAACTCGTCATTATCCTGGATTGCATTAAACCCACCCGTACGAGCCCTTGACACAGTCAACAAGGCCGCACGACTGTCCTAACCAATCCCATTAATATGCTACAAACAAACACTACTTAGCTACCGCACACTACGCCTTGACACAGTCAACAAACGCAGCACGAATACTAAGTAATACTTGTAGGAAATGACGGAGGGCTACGTCTAGTTTTTGGTGAAAAACTTTTAACGTAATGAACTTGATATCGTTGAAGGAACTGCATAGTTTTTATAAAAAGTATTGTGATGAAAACCCTTTGCTAAAGAGGTAACTCCCGGTGAAGGGATTTCGGCTCTTTCCCCGTAGAATGAGGTGCAGGATATTCCAACTGAATACCACGATACAAAGCAAAAGGTAATCGGCTATAGTGAAAGTTATTGCCCTGATGCAAACTTCTGTCCAAGGGGTCACTCCCGGTGAAGGGATCTCGGCCCTTGCCTCGTCGACTGAGGTGCTGGATATTCATAACCGAATACTACTGTGCAAAACAAAGGAGAACGCCCTTACAATAACAACTTTTTGAAAAATTGTTCCAACAACATCATAAAAGGTTTGTTTAGCTTGCATTGATCAGAATCAATGCAGTCCCATCAATTGATCACACCAAAAAGAACGAAAATAATGATGTACGTATATGCCATCCGCATTCGCCACTGGGTCCCGTCATCACCCGTTAGGTTACTTAACTAACGACGGAGCGGGGACTCGACTAGCGCGGATGCAAAACATATACAACATCTACTAGTATATATATAATATATAATTTTCGCTCAAGGCGTGATAAAATATGCAGCATCACAGAAATGTAATCAGCATCACAGAACAATACAGATATCTGGGATCCCCGGGTTTCATAGAGCCGCTACTGAAACCCGACGTTCCCCTGGTCGTGTGGATAGCCTGTGCAATGAAAATCCTAGACCCCTACGGGCGCGGCAAGTTACCCGCCAAGACCTAAAGCGAGGCAGCCCCCTTCAGCAACGTGAATGGACCACCCAGCACTTCACGGAATCTGGTAACTTGGGCACCCTTCCTGGGTCAACCTGTACCCCCTACGAGTGCGGCGAATAGCCCGCCAATTCTAGAGTGAAGCCCCCTCCGTCTCAATGCCATGAGATGCGGGCCTGTTTCCCTCTAGAACCTGGCTATCCATGCACCCCTCCGCGGGGCAACCCTAGTACAGAAAGTAAAATATACGTACAACGGGTAAATCGACCTCGACCCGGTCGTGCCCCAAAAGAATAATACAAACAGGCAGTGACGGCAGTCCACATGTCGGACGCTCGCCCCGCAATATCAAATGTACATATAAAACAATAACTGTACTACCACTGCAACCAGGCTATCCCCACGACCGATCCGCAACATCACAGCACAACACAGAATATCAACGTGAATGTCATGTTCGCAAATCCGTCTAACCGGGCTATAGCAATTAGACAGCATTTACCGATCAAGTGACATTCATGGTCGCAGATATAATGTAAATACTGTGAACTAATGTGTTTAAAATTTTCGATCGATCAAATTTATCCAGGTAGGCCCCAAGCACTACTGTAGCACATAAATAAATTCTGGGCCCAAAAAGAACATACCAAAACCCCTATTTTCATCCTAAAAGCCTACTGCAAAAAAATTGGTGAAATGAGGCCCAATTACTGCGGCGGAACCACGGCCAAAATGGGGTTATGGCCGCGGTTGCGCTGTCCTCTAGAAGGATCAGGTCACCAAAATTTTACAGTGCTCTTAGAATTCCCTGCACTTGTTTCTTAAACAACCTGAAAATTTTTTCGAGCCAAAAATATTTCGACAGAAACTGATGTACATGTAAATGCGGTTTTGGGATTTTTGTTCGAACGGAAATGTAAACACATTAGAAAAAGCTAGACTAGGTTAATGGCGTGGCTCTGATACCATGTTGCGCCACGGCAGCGCCCCGGCCGTCTATCCGAGTCCAAAATGCGGAATCAAAATTTTCTCTTAACTTTAAACCGGCGCCACCGCGGACAATAAACCCGGATCGTGACCATTAACCTAATGCTAGATAACAAGAGAAGAGATAGAAGCTATACCGAGCGATCCGTATCCTCCGGTCTTCTCATCGTCGTCCCGATCTCCTCGCGGAACCTCCGGTCTTGATCTCCTCGTCGGAACGGGTACCACATAGCCGGATTCTTTTACGGGCTCCTACCTCTGGACCGAGGCAACTCGGGCGCGAAGTTGGCAAGCCGACGCATCCAAGGGTACTGTACGTGTAGTGTAGAATGCGTTTTGTTTCAATGGGGTTTGTAGTTGCCTTGATGGAGGAATAGAATAAAATTGAACTTTCAAGTGGAGCTCTTATTTTTCAAGCATGGAATGAGAAGATAAATTTTCCTCATACAAAATGAACCTCTTCTCTCTCACCTAGCAATGTGGCCGGCCCCTTAAAAAAATGGTGGAGGGAAACAAAGAAAAAGCACAAAGGAGGTGAGTGTAGGAAAGAAGAAGGGGGTGACCACATCCAAAGGAAATGATAACCATGTCACACTAAAAGCCACATCAAAATATCATCCACTCTTTTCTCATAAATGCAAAGAAAATGACTAGAAAAGGATCTCATGATGAGGAAGCCACAAATGCAAGTTAACCCCCCCCCCAATAAGTTATTTGCAAACTTGCAAATAACCCCCTCCATCGGAAAAGTCCGGCCGCGAAGGAACAAAAGAAAACTGGCCGGAACGGAATGCAAACTGGCAACTTCAGAAAACTGTTCCCGTAATAAATTACAGGAAAACCCCGCGACTGTATATACATGCCCGCATTTGTTTTCCCAGTGAACACAAATGCAAAAAGACAAAATCTACACTGTCTAATACTAGGATCCGGCTTAAACCAAAACCGGCTAGTAAAATCCGTCCGATCACGATCCGTGCAATACCGCACGTATCTGATCGAACCCTGCCATATATCTATACGGCCTCTACAGCGTTTCGGCCGAAACTTGAGTAACTGTGTGTGGTGGACTCTAAAGACTCGTCAATACTATGGCTGTGGATTTAACCACTAGCACGTCAGAGGTATTAGCCATACGTGACGGGCTACCGGCTATTGACCAAAAGGGACGTCGATGAGCGAACTCATCCTGACACCCTACTAAGCCTGTCAGTGACAATATCCGTACAGTCCGGTCCGTTCGTCTATGAGTATCGCATGGCGGGCCTAGGGGTTTGGTAAAAGTCAGACCCCTAAAAGCGGTACAAGTCGTGTCGGAGTGTAGCCCAGAACACCCTGAGATACTACTGGAATACCTACCAGTAAATCTCCTGTCTCGGCCGAGGGCTTTGTGTAATGGCTCTCCTAGACATAGCGCGACCTCACCCCCAATACCGGGAGAGACGAACCCCTGCAGATCCGCTCACTGCCTCCATGTGGCTCGGGACTGTAACCAACTAAAACCTGTTTGCACGACTCCTTTGAGCCGTGGTAGGTGTAGCGCCTTGAAAAGTCGTTTTGGTGTTTTCTCGAAAATCGGTGAAAATTTTGTATTTTTCCGTAAATCGTCTTTTTTGTTATTTTGCAGTTTAGGCCTAATTATACCTAATTTGGATAGGTAATTGCTAGTTTTTAGTAGCTAATGAGTTACTTATAAAATTCTGGTCGTTTAAAATTTTTCCCTAATTTTTCAATTTTTAATATTATTTTAAGCCGGTAAAAAAGTACATTAAATTAGCGATAAATACAAATTTAAATGGGCTAATTTTAAGCTTTAAAATCATGTTAATTAAAATCTAGTTGTAATATAAATTTTTAGTATTTTATTTCATGTTTTAATGGGTTTTTATTATGGAAAACAAAAATATATTTATTTTGAGCTAAAACTTGCAATTTTTGACTTGTGGGGGGTCTTTTTGCATAGAAATTTTTGTAAAATCACTCTCACTCATTCCACTCCTCTTTTGGCCGGCCCCACCACAGCAGGAAACTCCATCCATTTTTTGATTTCAATTCTTGTCTGGAAATGGTATGAAAAGGATTAAAATATTGTAATTTAGAGTATGGTGTACTTGTGAATGGAATGGGCTTTTGACTTGGAGAAAATTCCACAATCCCACACCATTCTCCCCCACTCCCTTCCCACTTGGCCGAGAGCAACCAGCAGCAGCCCCCTTTTCTTTTTCCCCAAATTCTTCATCTCCTTTTTTCTTCAATTTCATCCAAAAATCCACCGAAATCCCTAATTTTCTTCACAAATTCAACACAAAACCTAATTCTATCTCTTTTCAAGCCCAAATTGGTTTAAATCTTGGAAAAAGGAGGTGTCTTGGGTGTAGGGTTCCTAGGCACCCTAGTGAGGTCTCCCAAGCCATCAACCATGGCAATTTCAAATAATATGGTGCCTACAAACCCTAGTGTACGGATCTATAACTAGATGTCTAGGCGAAACAAAAACAAGCTAACAACTTAGCAAATGAGAATACGGAAATACAACCTTTGTAGATCCGTTTGCTCCACCTCCATAGCTCCGCAACGACGTCCTCTCGCTGTCCATAAGAAATCCGGGCTCTAAAGTCGACTTCGTCGGAGAGAAAACGAGCTAGGTCGTCGATGTCCATGCCGAAGATGATCTACGTCGAGGCATCGCTAAATCAAGCTCGACCTTCACCAAACCCTACTTTCTTGTGAAGGAAACACACTCTACTTCTTGGCAAGAGGTAGAGGATGAAGAAATAGGATGTGGGTAAACTTTGGAATTTGATTTCTCACTCAAAACATCAATCTACCATTGATGACCTCAAGCTTCTTCACTTGAAGAATGAAGAAGAAGAAGAATAATGATAAGAAAAGATTAATCCAAAAAGAAAAGAATTATCAATTCTTATCATAAGTGAACCATGGTAAAGTGTAGAGAGTTAACCAAGGTTAGTTGAATGGTTAGGGTTAAGAATGAGATAAGAATGGTGGACTTAGGTCAAAGCTTCATGAAGTTTCAACTAAACAACAAAACTAGCAACCATTCTTTTCTCATTTCTTTTATTCATTTATCAAAAAGAATAAAATGAATAATTAAGAAAATAAAACCCTAAACATAAATACAACCATGGTTCAAACTTTACACTTAACCAAAGTGGTATGCATCATCAAACATGATACATCCATGTGCACATAAACATATCGCATATGCAATGCGCACACCCGAGCGAGAAAATCCATCTTAAGTAAACCGATACTAGTTGATGCAAAGTAATATATCATATATATAAATATGCATTAAATCATTAATATCAACACTTGATTCAATGATCCGGTTATGTCGCACACAACCGACTAGTATACAATATATCGGCTTATCGAATCAACGCTTGAATCGATAACTAGGTTATATCGCATACAACCATTCGATACATTTATCGCGAGAATAGAATACGGTATCACATACACGCATTATTCTCGGTCCCGCACATATCTCATATGCGCTCCTATTTCGTTTCGCTTGAGCCAGGAAACCTCTGTGTAGGACTCTAAAGACTCGTCAATACGCCGGCAGCGGATGATGATCATATCAAACATCCACAAGCCGCAAGCGGTCTGCTAAACGTAACGGCCACCCGGGTATTGAGCGATCTGAAGATCGACGAGCAAGCCCGCTCACACTCCAGTGAATCCGACCAGTAACACTACCGTATAGTCCGGTCTGTTCGTCTGATATGTCGCATATCTCGCCTAGGGGTGGTAAACGTCAGACCCCAATAGCTCGATAAGTCATGCCGACGTAGGGTCCATAACATTCGTGAAACTACTGATAACTCTTACCAGTATATCACTGCAACCCTGGCCAGGGATTTCCTGTTATGGCCAGTCGAGCATAGCACAACATCAACCCCCAATACCGGGAGAGACGAATCCCCTCCTATCGCTCATTGCCTCCATGTGAATCGGGACTGTACCCAAAAACCACCTGTTTGCACAACTCAGTAGAGCCGTGGTAGGGTGGAAATCAAAGCACAGTGGGAGACACACAAGACTCTATGACGATCTCGGGTCAACAGACTAAGCTGTACCAGTGTCACCAGAGAACTGCCATCTGACGTGAGGTATAATACCATCTGGGAGTTCTCGGCGAGTCCGTTCAGTGTACCCAGTCTCCACTGAGCACCCGCATACCATTTTCGATGTCAAACACCAATGGATATGGGATCATCCATCGCCCATCGCATGGGTCGAGAAGATATGCGCTAGTCTACTCTGGAATATCGATGCCCCGTCTCGATATTCCCTCGACTAGGAACAATTCAAGGATGTACTCATGGACTACCCAGGCCCCACTAGTATGATCTACATCATAGTCCTGGAAGTCGAGTACATATCCTAAGGGCTTTATCAACATGTAATCAGAGAGACAGAAAGTATACATGTTAAGACAAAGTGCAACCAGATAGCGTACTATCATGTCGAGCAAGAAAGTCCTACCTATATATGTCCCAGCATCCACTACAATATACATCCAATGTACAGTAATGGCCTCTAGGGCATACATATAACTAACATTGGGAGGCTTGAGCAAGCTTAGGATTGAACTTTTGAGGTATAACTTCTAATCAAATGGTTATATTGTTGCTTAAGTGTGCTAATTAAAACCTTGAAATTGTTTAGTGTTAAATCTTTTGTTAATTTCTAATCTAGTTTATTTTAAAGAGGGTAGTTTGATATGAACTTGGTTTTTAGCACACCATTACTAGGCTAATTAAATCTATTTTTCTATCTAGTTATTTTGCTAACCTAATCTAAGAGGTTAATTTTCTTATGTGGGATTTTATTTGTGTTAATTTAGGTTTTTCAAGTGTGAAATTGGATTTAATTTGCTATTTAGAAAAATCAAGAAAGGGGTTTGTGTATGGATATAGGTTGAAGCATGGTTGTTGTCTTGTAATTATAGTGTTGTGGCAAACTAGTTATGCGGTTGGATGTTCTTGCTAGGTTGTAGTCTTTTTTTGTCGCAAATCGGCGATGTTTGCACCGATTTTTGGAATGTAAATGCTCACTAGTTTTTATATAAATTTATGTGATGAATTAATTGTGATAACTTGATTATATGTTTAGCATATCCTATGACATTTAAGATGTTCGAGTGCGGAGTTTTTTGTGTTCGGGTTTTAGTTTTTCCGGTCGCCCCAAAGCGACGATTATAGTTAGTTTTTGTGATTTTCGTGTATGTTCCGCGCACCTTGTGCACGTTGTGCCTAACTCGTGAACGTTGATGTTTTCGTTTGGGATTTACGTCGTTTCATGATATGTAACCTTATGTTTTGTATTGGTGCAAATTCCAGGTTCGGTCGCGGAGATTTCGGACGCGGCACGTAAAAGAAAGGCGGTGATCGGACATAGCTAGCTGGGGATTCCTGTGAGTAGATGTAACATTTACGGGGGACTATCGTTTGGATGGCGCAAGTCGCTCGATAATTTAAGTAGTTTAAATATTTCTAGTGATATTAGTAGTTAGGAGTAAATCCTTACGTAACATCTTGCTACATCCATGCTTTATATTGTCATACATATGCGAACCCATTCTATAGGACACCTGCACCATTACCAGGTTTTTTTATATGCAGCACGAGCACTATTCATGCGAACACACACGCCCAGGTAATTACCATGCCACGACACTAGATAACTTATAATCTAGAATGTTGTCACCATATTTGATACTTAAACCTGTACTATTGCAATAAATCCTTAAAATAACATTGTAGAATTGCTATTCATGTGCATGTATACCATTACATCAATTGTTCATGCCTAGTTTATTAATCATACATTGCAACTTGGTTATTGATACCATATGCATTCATTATCATTGACATATGCACTTATGATGATTTATTGAGATTTATGGTATTTCTGGATTTCGGGAAAAGCCGCAAAATTTACAACTTATGATCTTTTAAAATATAAAAAGTTGCGGTTTTCTAGTGATGTAAAGTGTCGTCCACCATGAGTTTGCTGTGGTTTTCGAGATCCGTATCGAGGAGTGGAGGAACCGTCACGGGTACATGGTGGGCCCGGTAAGATACCCCGGGGCAAGAGGATCGTGTTGTTGACGTTGAGCCTGGCAGGGGATGGATTACCTACCGGTGACTTCATTTGGCACGGCGGATATCCAGAGGATACCGACCGTGGCCGCGATGTGATGAGATATTGATATTTGAGATTGGTCAGCCGGACGACTGAGGCCAGGGATACTATGATACGGATACATGAGATTGAGACAGTTTTGAGGTGTCGATGCTGGACACAGATTTTTGTTGATTCTATTGATATTGTGCTGATATTTCAAAAGAGATTCCTAAAGGAAAATATATGATTTCTTATACTTGCACATGCAGATAACGAGGTGATTCATATTGCGTACATACCTACTAGTATTTTCATGTTGCATACATACCTGCTAGTATATTCATGTTGCATACATACCTGCTAGTATATCCTACCATACCTGTATTATAGATGCTAGGATGCTTGTGTGCATGCTTGCGATGGCCTCTATATATTTATTTATTACTCACGAGTTGGCAACTCACCCCCGTTGTGCCACAGTCTTTTGCAGGTCCGCTCCGTCAGCACAGTAGCGGCGGTGCACCGCTTCTTTTGCCTCTTTTGCCTGGACTCGAGGCTTTTGCTCGTAGGTGGGTTGTATCATTATTTTGTACCACCTTGTATATTCTTTGTATCTAGAGTACTCCATCTACTGTATCTACCAGTATTGTTGTATATTGACCTAGAGATGAGATTGTGAGAGTTGTGGGCTTTTTATGCTGTATTTTGGGGGTCGAGCTCACTTGAGTCGACATGATGTTTTACTTATGCTTCTTATGTTTATTTATGCACATTGCTGATTTACATTGCGTGGGATTTGTGACCGCCTTGTGGCGAAGAGCTAGCTCCCGCTTGGGGATGCCCTTTTTGTTGTATTTATATATATTCTTGTTGTACCCATTTTGGGGGCCAGTATTCATAAAGGAGACTCTGCCGAAATTTTCGGAAAAATTGATATTGTTTTTAAAAAAGGCTTGATATGACTTATTTGATAAACCCGCTTTCAATTGATTGGTTTTCCTTCACTCTTCTGCTTAATTGGTTTTGATTTCTGGGCTTTGGCTTACTTATTTTATGGACGCCTTGAGACGTTTCGTAATTTAAGTGCCAGTCACGTTCCGTACCTTTCGGGTCGTGACGAAGTTGGTATCAGAGCGATAATTTTTACCTTTTGAGTGTAGGATGGCCCTGGTAGATGGAGTAAGTGACTTAAGCAGGGTAACGTAGCGTGTGTATGTCCGCGGCATACTTGCGATACGGTACTCCGCCTAAGTGACTTTAGGATATGCTTGCTTGAAATTCCTTCTTCAATTCCGTGTATCCTATGATTCTATTGCACTGTACTTATTATCCTTTTTCCTGTACCAGCCACTATGCCGCCGAAGGCTACGAGAGCGCAGAGGGCTGCCGCCCGAGATGAGATCCGAGCAGGCTCGTCCGAGACTAGGACTGAGCAGGGTGGCATGCCTACGCCGCAGGGACAGACTGATCCGCCTTCCCCAGGCCTTATGGATAGGCTTGAGTCCGGTATGGAGGAGCTGCGACAGATGATGGGAGGCATGCAGGAGTTACGACAGATGGTGGAATCCTTAGTAGAGGTCAATCGAGCGCAGAGATCGGATATTACTCCCCATGCGGTCGTTTCAAGACCGAGTCGGATTCGCACTGATATGTTAGCACCTAGGAAGGTTCGCAAAGGCCGTGGCGGATTCTTTAGGGGCCAGTTGTATCGCCTTCACCCATACGATCAGCAACCATGGTTAGGATGTTTTTAGTGTGGTAGCCTGCATCATCGTATCAGAGACTGTCCGGCGAGACGACAGAGAGCGGCGACAATTCCACATGTGACCCTACCACCATCACCATCCCTTCCTCAGAGAGCCCTACTTCCTACCACAGGCGATGCTCCCCGACAGTTCGATGCACCCAGAGGCCGTGGACGTGGCGGTCCGATCCAGAGAGGACGAGGAGGCCGAGGCCGAGGCCGAGGACAGCCAGTTATTGGTAGGGGTCAGGCCCGAGTTTTTGCTTTGACGCCACAGGATGTACAGGCATCCAACGCCGTTGTGACAGGTACCTTGCCAGTTTGCTCTTTCGACGCACGGTTATTATTCGACCCAGGTTCCACACATTCGTACGTATCTATACACTTTGGACCGATGTTAGGCCGTGAGTCGCCGTCGTTAGATCAGCCGCTTGTTGTTATTACCCCGGTAGGCGAGTCGTTTGTCGCTCGTTTTGTGTTTCAATTGTGTTCTGTTCGTATCAGGGAGAGGGATTCATCGGTTGATTTGATTCTCCTCGATATGTTGGACTTTGTTGTGCTTCTGGGCATGGATTGGCTAGCCACTTGTTATGCTTCGGTGGACTGCCGTGGGAAGGCAGTCAGATTTAGCTTTCCGGGAGAGCCAGTCCTTGTTATTCACGGAGACCGCAGCGTCACCCTTCCCAGCTTGATTTCGTCTCGTCGCGCTGGTCAGCTGCTACGGAAGGGATGTCAAGGATTCTTAGCGTATATTTGTGATACTCGAGCTGCAGAGGTTCCGTTGGACCCGGTCCCGGTTGTTTGTGAGTTCCCTGATGTTTTCTCTGATGAGCTGCCTGGGCTACCACCTGAGCGCGACGTTGAGTTCTTTATTGACTTGATTCCCGGCTCGGGGCCTATTTCTATACCGCCTTATCGGATGGCCCCGGCAGAGCTTAGAGAGCTGAAGGATCAGTTGCAGGATTTGTTAGATAAAGGGCTTATTCGATCGAGTGTTTCTCCGTGGGGTGCTCCGGTCCTGTTTGTCAAGAAGGACGGAAGTTTGCGCTTATGTATCGACTACCGCCAGCTGAACAAGGTTACCGTGCGGAACAGATATCCGTTGCCACACATTGATGATTTGTTCGACCAGCTTCAGGGTGCGGGATATTTTTTGCGGATCGACTTGCGATCAGGATACCATCAGCTGCGAGTTCGACAGGAGGATATACCGAAGACAGCTTTCCGTACACGCTATGGCCACTATGAGTTTCTGGTGTTGTCGTTCGGACTCACCAATGCCCCAGCTGCGTTCATGGATTTGATGAACCGTACATTCAGTCCGTATCTTGACTTGTTCATCATCGTGTTTATCGACGATATTTTGGTGTATTCCCGGAGCAGAGAGGAGCATGAGCAGCACTTGCGGATTACGTTGCAGACTTTGAGGGAGCACCGGCTTTTCGCAAAATTTTCCAAGTGTGCATTCTGGTTGGACAGCGTCGGATTCTTGGATCACGTGATTACGAGAGATGGGATATGTGTGGACCCGAAGAAGATCGAGGCCATTCAGCAGTGGCCTAGACCGACATCAGTTATGGAGATCCGTAGTTTTCTAGGCCTGGCTGGCTACTACAGGCGATTCGTTCAGGATTTCTCCTGTATTGCTGCACCTTTGACCGGATTGACCCGGAAGGGAGTTCCTTTTGATTTGACGGAGGAATGCGAGCACAGTTTCCAGCAGCTACGGACTTGTTTGACTATGGCGCCGGTGTTATCTTTGCCTTCAGGATCAGGCGGATTCGTGGTTTATTGTGACGCTTCACGAGTGGGGTTAGGGTGCGTATTGATGCAGCATGACAAGGTGATCGAGTATGCTTCACGGCAGTTGAAGAGTCATGAACAGAACTACCCCACTCACGATTTAGAGATGGCTGTAGTGGTCTTTGCACTTAAGATCTGGCGACATTACCTATACGGCGAGTCGTGTCAGATATTCACTGATCACAAGAGCTTAAAGTATATACTTCAGCAGCGAGACCTGAATCTCAGACAGCGCCGTTGGATGGAACTAGTAAAGGACTATGATTGCGAGATTTTGTATCACCCGGGCAAGGCTAATGTAGTGGCGGATGCTTTGAGCAGGAGGCCCGGGGGTAGTCTATCTTGTTTGCGCGCAGTACAGAGGCAGTCGTCGGCAGATTGGCAGACTTTATGCGACAGCTGGGTTGAGTTCGAGTTCACTCCGACAGGGGGACAGCTTGCGCATGTTCGTGCATGTCCGCAGTTTCTTGACCGTATTCGAGAGGCACAGCCCAGCGATGACCGTCTTTCAGAGATCATGGAGCAGATTAGGCAGGGCAGAGATTCCGAGTTCGTGATCGATGATCAGGGAGTACTGCGATTTGGGACTCGATTGTGCGTACCAGATTAGGAGGGGTTGCGGCGTGAGATTCTTGAGGAGGCGCATAGATCGACATGCAGCGTACATCCGGGTTCCACCAAGATATACCATGATTTGCGAGATGTTTACTGGTGGGACGGAATGAAGAGGGACGTTACAGATTTCGTATCGAGATGCCTGACTTATCAGCAAGTCAAGGCCGTGCACCAGAGGCCCGCGGGAGAGTTGCAGCCTTTGCCCATTCCGGAGTGGAAATGGGAACAGA
Organism: Agapanthus africanus; assembly: GCA_030015575.1. Classification (NCBI taxonomy): domain Eukaryota; kingdom Viridiplantae; phylum Streptophyta; class Magnoliopsida; order Asparagales; family Amaryllidaceae; genus Agapanthus; species Agapanthus africanus. The sequence continues at coordinate 461,436,351 of CM057337.1, read as the reverse complement.
TTTCTATGGACTTCATTATGGGTTTACCCAGGACCAGTCGAGGGTACGACTCCATTTGGGTGATCGTGGATCATTTGACGAAAGCGGCTCACTTTCTTCCAGTGAAGACGACTTTCAGTTTTTCTCAGTATTCCCAGATTTATATAGACGAGATCGTACGACTGCATGGTGTCCCGACGTGTATCGTGTCCGACAGAGGCACCCAGTTTACCAGCCGAATATGGCAGAGACTTCAGGAGGCATTGGGCACCCGTTTGAGTTTCAGCACAGCATTTCATCCACAGACCGACGGCCAGTCAGAGCGGACTATTCAGACTCTCGAGGACAAGCTCCGAGCGTGCGTTTTGGACTTTGGTGGTGGCTGGGATCGTCATTTACCGTTAGTGGAGTTCTCCTACAACAACAGCTTCCAGGATACTATTCAGATGGCACCTTTCGAGGTATTGTATGGGTGGAGATGCTGATCGCCCGTCTGTTGGACCGAGCTCAGTGAGAGCAGTATATTGGGGCCGCAGCTTGTTGAGTAGACGACAGCGAAGATACAGTTGATTCGAGACCGGATGAGAGCAGCTCAGAGCAGGAAGAAATCATATGCAGACAGGCGCCGTCGCAGACTAGAGTTCGCAGTTGGCGATCATGTTTTTCTAAGGGTCTCCCCGATGAAGGGCGTCATGCGTTTTGGGCGAAAGGGAAAGCTTAGTTCCAGATTTGTGGGTCCCTTCGAGATTCTCGAGCGTGTCGGGGTAGTTGCATAGCGTTTGGCTCTTCCACCCAGCTTTCCCGATGTTTACCCCGTCTTCCATGTTTCGATGCTCCGCAAGTACCTTCACGACCCTTCGCATGCGATTCAGCACCCGACAGTCCAGCTAGAGCACGACCTTTGTTTTGCAGAGCAGCCGGTGGCCATCCTGGATCGGCAGGTGAAGAAATTGAGATCGAAAGTTATACCAACCGTCAAGGTCCTTTGGCATAGCCCGAGCAGCGAGGAGGTTACCTGGGAGACCGAGGACGAGATGAGGAAGAAATATCCCCATCTTTTTGAAGGTACGCGTAGTTATATTTTTAAATTCGGGGACCGAATTTCTTTAAGGGGGGAAGATTGTAGCGCCTTGAAAAGTCGTTTTGGTGTTTTCCCGAAAATCGGTGAAAATTTGGTATTTTTCCGTAAATTGTCTTTTTTGTTATTTTGCAGTTTAGGCCTAATTATACCTAATTTGGATAGCTAATTGCTAGTTTTTAGTAGCTAATGAGTTACTTATAAAATTCTGGTCGTTTAAAATTTTTTCCTAATTTTTCAATTTTTAATATTATTTTAAGCCGGTAAAAAAGTACATTAAATTAGCGATAAATACAAATTTAAATGGGCTAATTTTAAGCTTTAAAATCATGTTAATTAAAATCTAGTTGTAATATAAATTTTTGGTATTTTATTTCATGTTTTAATGGGTTTTTATTATGGAAAACAAAAATATATTTATTTTGAGCTAAAACTTGCAATTTTTGACTTGTGGGGGGTCTTTTTGCATAGAAATTTTTGTAAAATCACACTCACTCATTCCTCTCCTCTTGTGTCCGGCCCCACCACAGAAGGAAACTCCATCCATTTTTTGATTTCAATTCTTGCGTGGAAATGGTATGAAAAGGATTAAAATATTGTAATTTAGAGTATGGTGTACTTGTGAATGGAATAGGCTTTGACTTGGAGAAATTCCACAATCCCACACCATTCTCCCCCACTCCCTTCCCACTTGGCCGAGAGCAACCAGCAGCAGCCCCTTTTTCTTTTTCCCCAAATTCTTCATCTCCTTTTTGCTTCAATTTCATCCAAAAATCCACCGAAATCCCTAATTTTCTTCACAAATTCAACACAAAACCTTATTCTATCTCTTTTCAAGCCCAAATTGGTTTAAATCTTGGAAAAAGGAGGTGTCTTGGGAGGCTTGACCAAGCTTAAGATTGAACTTTTGAGGTATAACTTCTAATCAAATGGTTACATTGTTGCTTAAGTGTGCTAATTAAAACCTTGAAATTGTTTAGTGTTAAATCTTTTGTTAATTTCTAATCTAGTTTTTTTTAAAGAGGGTAGTTTGATATGAACTTGGTTTTTAGCACACCATTACTAGTCTAATTAAATCTATTTTTCTATCTAGTTATTTTGCTAACCTAATCTAAGAGGTTAATTTTCTTATGTGGGATTTTATTTGTGTTAATTTAGGTTTTTCAAGTGTGAAATTGGATTTAATTTGCTATTTAGAAAAAATCAAGAAAGGGGTTTGTGTATGGATATAGGTTGAAGCATGGTTGTTGTGTTGTAATTATAGTGTTGTGGCTAACTAGTTATGCGGTTGGATGTTCTTGCTAGGTTGTAGTATTTTTTTGTTGCAATTCGGCGATGTTTACACCGATTTTTGTAATGTAAATGCTCACTAGTTTTTATATAAATTTATGTGATGAATTAATTGTGATAACTTGATTATATTTTTAGCATATCCTATGAAATTTAAGATGTTCGAGTGCGGAGTTTTGTGTGTTCGGGTTTTAGTTTTTCCGGTCACCCCAAAGCGACGATTATAGTTAGTTTTTGTGATTTTCGTGTGTGTTCCGCGCACCTTGTGCACGTTGTGCCTAACTCATGAACGTTGATATTTTCGTTTGGGATTTACGTCGTTTCATGATATGTAACCTTATGTTTTGTATTGGTGCAAATTCCAGGTTCGGTCGCGGAGATTTCGGACGCGGCACGTAAAGGAATGGCGGTGATTGGACATAGCTAGCTGGGGATTTCTGTGAGTAGATGTAACATCTACGGGGGACTATCGTTTGGATGGCATAAGTCGCCCGATAGTTTAAGTAGTTTAAATATTTCTAGTGATATTAGTAGTTAGGAGTAAATCCTTACGTAACATCTTGCTACATCCATGCTTTATATTGTCATACATATGCGAACCCATTCTATAGGACACCTGCACCATTACCAGGTTTTTTTATATGCAGCACGAGCACTATTCATGCGAACACACACGCCCTGGTAATTGCCATACCACGACACTAGATAATTTATAATCTAGAATGTTGTCACCATATTTGATACTTAAACCTGTAGTATTGCAATAAATCCTTAAAATAACATTGTAGAATTGCTATTCATGTGCTTGTATACCATTACATCAATTGTTCATGCCTAGTTTATTAATCATACATTGCAACTTGGTTATTGATACCATATGCATTCATTATCATTGACATATGCACTTATGATGATTTATTGAGATTTATGATATTTCTGGATTTCGGGGAAAGCCGCAAAATTTACAACTTATGATCTTTTAAAATATTAAAAGTTGCAGTTTTCTAGTGATTTAAAGTGTCGTCCACCATGAGTTTGCTGTGGTTTTCGAGATCCGTGTCGAGGAGTGGAGGAACCGTCACGGGTACATGGTGGGCCCGGTAAGGTACCCCGGGGCAAGAGGATCGTGTTGTTGACGTTGAGCCTGGCAGGGGATGGATTACCTACCGGTGACTTCATTTGGCACGGCGGATATCCAGAGGATACCGACCGTGGCCGCGATGTGATGAGATATTGATATTTGAGATGGATCAGCCGGACGGCTGAGGCCAGAGATACTATGATACGGATACATGAGATTGAGACAGTTTTGAGGTGTCGATGCTGGACACAGATTTTTGTTGATTCTATTGGTATTGTGCTGATATTTCAAAAGAGATTCCTAAAGGAAAAAATATGATTTCTTATACTTACACATGCAGATCATGAGGTGATTCATATTGCGTACATACTTACTAGTATATTCATGTTGCATACATACCTGCTAGTATATTCATGTTGCATACATACCTGCTAGTATATCCTGCCATACCTGTATTATAGATGCTAGGATGCTTGTGTGCATGCTTGCGATGGCCTCTATAGATGTTATTTTTTACTCACGAGTTGGCAACTCACCCCCGTTGTGCCACAGTCTTTTGCAGGTCCTCTCCGTCAGCACAGTAGCGGCGGTGCACCGCTTCTTTTGCCTGGACTCGAGGCTTTTGCTCGTAGGTGGGTTGAATCATTATTTTGTACCACCTTGTATATTCTTTGTATCTAGAGTACTCCATCTACTGTATCTACCAGTATTGTTGTATATTGACCTAGAGACGAGACTGTGGGAGTTGTGGGCTTTTTATGCTGTATTTTGGGGGTCGAGATCACTTGAGTCGACATGATGTTTTACTTGTGCTTCTTATGTTTATTTATGCACATTGCTGATTTACATTGCGTGGGATTTGTGACCGCCTTGTGGCGAAGAGCTAGCTCCCACTTGGGGATGCCCTTTTTGTTGTATTTATATATATTCTTGTTGTACCCATTTTGGGGGCCAGTATTTACAAAGGAGACTCTGCCGAAATTTTCGGAAAAATTGATATTGTTTTAAAAAAAGGCTTGATATGACTTATTTGATAAACCCGCTTTCAATTGATTGGTTTTCCTTCACTCTTCTGCTTAATTGGTTTTGATTTCTGGGCTTTGGCTTACTTATTTTATGGACGCCTTGAGACGTTTCGTAATTTAAGTGCCAGTCACGTTCCATACCTTTCGGGTCGTGACAGTAGGATAGTAATCAAAGCACAGTGGGAACTCACACGAGACAAATGATGATCTCAGGTCGATGAACTAACCTATACACATGTCACCAGGGAACTGCTATCTGACGTCTGGTATAATCCCAACTAGCAGGTTCCCGGCGAGTCCTGTCCGGTGTACTCATAACCCAATGAGCACATGTATACATCTTTGGTGAACCAACTGACACCAATGGCTTGTGAGACCGGCGACCGCCCCTCGTCGGGGTCTCGACTGTATACACTAGTCTACTAATGGAGTATCGATGCCCTGTCTCGAAACTCCCACGACCAGGGACCACTTTAAGGATGTGCTTATGGACTACCCAACTCTCACGTATATGATCACCATCATACTGTTGGTAGTCAAGCAGGATCCTAAGGGCTCTATCAACGTGTAATAGTGATCAGTAATGTCACCTAAAGGAGTACACAATGATAAAGATAAACCAGATAGTATACTATCATCTCGAGTAAGACTGTCCGACTGGTATAGGTCCTCCCTCAATCATTGCAATCATGTGCCTGTGATCCAATAATTGACTCTGAGGGCACTATATCCAACACCCTTCACCGGGAGTGACCCCTTGGACAGAAGTTTGCGTCGGGGTAATAACTTCACTATAGCCGATTACTTTTTTCTTTGCGTCGTGGTATTCAGTTGGAATATCCTACACCTCATTCTACGGGGTAAGAGCCGAGATCCCTTCACTAGGAGTGACCTCTTTAGCAAAGGTTTTCACCACTATATTTTTATAAAAAGATATGAAGTTCCTTCAACGATATCAAGTTCATTACGTTAAAGGTTTTTGCCAAAAACTAGCCGTAGCCCTCCGTCATTACCTACGGGTATTATTTAGTATTCGTGCTGCGTTTGTTGACCTAGTCAAGACGTAGTGTTCGGTAGCTAAGTAGTACTTGTTTATTGCATAAATGGGATTGGGTAGGACAGTCGTGCGGCCTTGTTGACCTAGTCAAGCACACGTACGGGTGGGTATAATGCTATCCAGAATAATGACAGGTTGAACTTGACTAGCAGTTTAAGGTTTGTTGACCTAGTCAAGGTCATAAGCCGCTTGGGGTAAAAATCACATCGGGAGTTTCTAAAGAAACTGAAACTTGCCAGGCATGTGCATACCTTCTGGAGTGTGATGACTTGAGTTGATTCCATCAGGTTATCATGCGATGATAGTTGGATCCCGATTCCCACTGATGAGTTGGTTTACTCCTCGGGTGATCCCGACTAATTCTTCTTTCAGGTTTGGAGGAGAATTTGAGGTTACAGTGGGAGGTATCCTTATTAAATAAATTGGTAACCGTTCTTGTTGGAGATAGTGCCCTCAGAGTCAATTATTAGGTCACAGGTACGTGATTGTAATGATTGAGGGAGGACCTATCCCGGTAGGACAGTCTTACTCGAGATGATAGTATGCTATCTGGTTTACCTTTATCATCGTGTACTGTTTTAGGTGACCTGACACGTCGCTATTACATGTTGATAGAGCCCCTAGGATTCTTGCTTGACCACCAGCAGTATGAGGGCGATCATATAAGTGGGAGCTGGGGGTCTACAAGCATATCCTTAAAAGGTCCCTAGTCATGGGAGTTTCGAGACCGGGCATCGATACTCCATTAGTAGACTAGTGTATACAGTCGAGACCCCGACGAGGGGTGGTGGCCGGTCTCACAAGCCACTGGTGTCAGTTGGATCACCTAAGATGTATACAGGTGCTCATTGGGTTATGAGTACACCGGACAGGACTCGCCGGGAACATTCTAGTTGGTCATATACCAGACGTCAGATGGCAGTTCCCTGGTGACATGTGTGCAGGTTAGTTCATCGACCTGGGGATCGTCATTTGTCTCGTGTGAGTTCCCACTGTACTTTGATTACTACCCTACCACGGCTCAAAAGAGTCGTGCAAACAGGTTTTAGTTGGGTACAGTCCCGAGCCACATAGAGGCAGTGAGTGTATCTTCAGGGGTTCGTCTCTCCCGGTATTGGGGGTGAGGTCGTGCTGTGTCTAGGAGAGCTATTACACAAAGTCCTTGGCCAAGGCAAGGAGATTTACTGGTAGGTATTCCAGTAGTATCTCAGGGTGTTCTGGGCTACACTCCGACACGACTTGTACCGCTTTTGGGGGTCTGACTTTTACCAACCCCCTAGGCCCGCCATGCGATACTCATAGACGAACGGACCGGACTGCACGGATATTGTCACTGACAGGCTCAGTAGGGTTGTCAGGCTGAGTTCACTCACAGACATCCCTTTTAGTCAGTACCTGGTAGCCCGTTACGTATTGGCTTATACCTCTGACGTGCTAGTGGTTAAATCCACAACCGAGGTGTTGACGAGTCTTTAGAGTCCCCCACATTCAGTTACTCAGCTTTCGGGCGAAAGGTTGTAGAGGCCGTATGGAGATATGGCAAGGTCCGATCAGATACGTGCGGTATTGCACGGATCAGGATCGGACAGTTTGTACTATAGGCCGTATGGTTATATGGCAGGGTTCGATCAGATACGTGCGGTATTGCACGGATCAGGATCGAACAGATATTACTAGCCGGTTTAGGTATAAGCCGGATTCTAGTATAGTACAGTGGAGATTTTGTCTCATTGCATTTGTATTTCGGTCGAAATACAGATTCGGGTGTGTATGCACAGTATCGGGGTTTTCCTGTAATTTATTACGGGATCAGTTTTCTGGAGTTGCCAGTTTGCTTTCCGTTTCGGCCGATTTCCATTGTTCCGTTCATTGGCCGAAGTTTGGTGGAGGAGGGTTTATTTGCATTGTTGCAAATAGGCATTTGTGGAGGGGGTCTTTGCTTTTTGTAGCATCATGATAGTCTTCATGATGGTGCACCATCCATTGACTTGCTTGACTTCATACTTCATGATGGCTTGACTTTGTTAGCATCATGGTTGTTGATGATGGTTGTGTGGAGTGTTGGCATTGCTTTGTGATCATGGTTGATTATGATAACCATTCATCTCTCTTTTTCTTGCATGATTGATATGGTCACCTCCCCCTTGACTTTTCCCTCTCTCCTTTTTACTACAAGGGCCGGCCATTCTTTAGGAGTGTGGGTGATTGATTTTGGTGTGGCAATTTTTGGTTCTCTTCATTCTCCAAAAATCACACAAGAACCCTCTCCAAAAGTTCACTTCAATTCCTCTACAAAAGGGCAACTCCATAATCCCAAAATGAGACATGTAATCCACATTATATTCTACAGCAAATCTTGGGCACGTCGAGTAGCCGGCTTCGTGCCCGAGTTGCCTCGGCATTGAGGTGGGAGCCCGTAAACAAAGTAGGCGATGTGGTGCATTTCCGGCGACGAGGAGGAGACGGGACTTTTCCGCAGGAGATCGGGACCATGACGAGAAGACCGGAGGACTTGGATCGTCGGTATATCTCTATTCCCTTTCTTGTAGTTAGCTTAGACTAGTTAATGGTTCGATCCGGGTGTTTAGTGCGCGGTGGTGCCGGTTTGCTAAGTCCGCAAAATTAAAGTTTTTCACCGCTTCCGCATTCCGGCGTCGGATTGACGGCCGGGGCGCCGCCGTGCACTTACAGTGGTATCAGAGCCTCGCCATTAACTTAGTCTAGCTTTGTGTAATGTGTTTGCATTTCCGATCGATCAAAAAGTTCCAAAACCCGTATTGCCTTCGCATCAGTTTCTGTCGAAATTTTTTGGAGTCTAAAAATTTTTCAGGTGGTCTCAGAATGATGTGCAGGGAGTTATAAGAACACTGGAAAAATTTGGTGACACAATTCGTCCGTACGACCGCGGAAGGGCGGCCAAAACCCCATTATGGCCGCTCTTCCGCCGCAGTTGTATGGGTTCGTGTGGAAATTTTTTTGCAGTGGGCTTATGGGCTGTAATTAGGGGTTTTTGAATATTAAAATTGGGCCCAGGTTTTCTGTGAGTGCTACAGTTTTGATTGGGGGCCCACTTGTTAATTTTTGGTCAATCGGAAAATTTTAAACACATTTTTCACAGTATTTACATTATATCTGCGACCGTGAATGTCACTCGATCGGTAAATCCGGTCTAACTGCTATAGCCCGGTTAGACGGATTTGCGAACGTGACTTTCACGTTGATGTTCTATGTTTATGCTGTGATGTTGCGGATCGGTCGTGGGGGATAGCCTGGATGCAATGCTAGTACTGTTGTGGTTGTATTATGTACATTTGATATTGCGGGGCGATCGTCCGACATGTGGACTGCCGTCACTGCCTGATTGTATTATTATTTTGGGGCACGACCTGGTTGCGGTCGATGTACCCGGTGTATGTATATTTTACTTTCTGTACTAGGATTACCCCGCGGAGGGGTGCACGGGTAGCCGGGTTCTAGAGGGCAACAATCCCGCATCTCATGGCATTGAGACGGAGGGGGCTTCACTCTAGGATTGGCGGGCTATTCGCCGCACTCGTAGGGGGTACAGGTTGACCCAGGAGGGGTGCCCAAGTTACCGGATTCCGTGAAGTGCTGGGTGGTCCATTCACGGTGCTGAAGGGGGCTGCCTCGCTTCAGGTTTTGGCGGGTAACTTGCCGCGCCCGTAGGGGTCTAGGATTTCATTGCGCAGGCTATCCACACGACCAGGGGAACGTCGGGTTTCAGCGGCTCTGTGAAACCCTGGGATCCCAGATATCTGTATTGTTTCTGTGATGCTGTTCATTCTCTGTGATGTTGCATTTTTTTCACGCCTTGAGCGAATATAATATATTGGTATATATATTAGTAGATGTTGTATATGTTTTACATCCGCGCTAGTCCAGTCCCCGCTCTGTCGTTAGTTAGCTAACCTAACGGGTAATGACGGGACCCAGTGGCGAATGCGGATGGCATATACGTACATCAGTATATTTTCGTTCTTTTTGGTGTGATCAATTGATGGGACTGCATTGATTCGGATCAATGCAAGTTTAAAAACAAACCTAATCTGATGTTGTTGGAACACTTTTCAAAAAGCTGTTATTGCAAGGACGTTTACTTTTGTTTTGCATCGTGATATTCAGTTGGAATATCCTGCTCCTCAGTCGACGAGGCAAGGGCCGAGATCCTTTCACCGGGAGTGACCCCTTGGACAAAAAGTTTGCGTCAGGGCATTAACTTCACTATAGCCGATTACTTTTGCTTTGCATCGCGGTATTCAGTTGGAATATCCTGCACCCCATTCTACGGGGAAAGAGCCGAGATCCCTTCACCGGGAGTGACCTCTTTAGTAAAGGTTTTCGTCACTATATTTTCTAAAAAGCTATCCGTTCCTTCAACGATATCAAGTTCACTACGTTAAAGGTTTTCGCCAGAAACCATTCGTAGCCCTCCGTCGTTTCATATGGGTAGTCAATAGTATTCAAGCTGTGTTTGTTGGCCTTAGTCAAGGCACAGTGTTTGGTAGCTATTGGGTATTCATATGCTGCATAGATAGATGCGTTGTTTTGGGACAGTCGTATAGCCTTGTTGGCCTTAGTCAAGGGCTTGTACGGGTGGGTTCAAATCAACTTGGACAATGACGGGTAGAACTTGACATGTGACTTATGATTTGTTGGCCTTAGTCAAGGTCATAAGAGCATGGGGCAAAAATCCACATCGGGAGTTTCAAAAGTACTGAAACTTGCCAGATATGCGCATACCTTCTGGAGTGTGACACCGTGAGCGGATTCCGTCACGTTATCATGCAATGATAGTTGGATCCCGATTCCCACTGATGAGTTAGTTTACTCCTCGGGTGACCCCGACTAATTCTTCTTTCAGGTTTGGAGGAGAATTTGAGGTACAGTGGGAGGTTTCCAGATTAGATAAATTGGTAACCATTCTGATCTAGGTTAGAGTGCACGCTGAGTGTTTCTTTTCTCTCTCTCTTTGGCAGCGACCATTGACCCGACCCTAAGACTTTGACTCAGTGACCAAGTTGACCGAACCTTCTTAAACACCGGCTTTTGGATTGTCAAAGTTGCGAACCTCATTGCCACTCCTACTTTTACCCTTTTCTCCAAGACACCCCGTATTACTACGAACGTCCACTTCCATTGGACAAAACCATCGTATGGTTAGATATGAACTCGAAAGAATTTATTCGAGGATGGTTTCCGGTTCTGGAGAAAACGGATAGGATTATTCAGTTGTCTTTTCCTTTTACCCTCTCTCAGGTTACGAGTATTCCTTGGTTTAGGGGTAGTACACCTATTACGCAAATTGGATTGTCTTCTTCCAAACCTTAGGCTGGTGCCGACCGGTAGGGAATGAAGAAAACCAATTAGCATAACGATGGTGTACAGAAGGTATTTAGTTCAGACAAAGCAAGGGATTAGTAAGAGGGCAAAGTAAATTGCAACAGATATTCACGACCAAACCAAATATTTCGTTACCACTCCCACATCACCTTTGTATTTCTCCAGAACACTCCGTATCACTACGAAGATCCACAGTTTATTTGGATACTCCATCGTATGGTTATATACGAACTCGAATGGAACTTGTTCCAGTTCGGGGATGGATTCTGGCTCAGGAGAAATAGGAATAAGGTTTATTCGGTTGTATTTTATCTTCACCCTCTCTCATTGCGAGTGTTCCTAGGATTGGGACAGTACACCCATTATGCTTATTGGATAGTCTTCTTCCAAACCATAGGCTGGTGCCGAATGGTAGGGAAGGAAGAAAACCATTTGGCCTAAAAAGGGTGTGCAGAAGGTAAAGACTAAAGACATATGAAGGGATTTGGAGAGGTGGCAAAGAACTATACGGTTACAGTTGTGAATCTGGATAATGGAAAGGGCATTATTAGGAATACCGGGATACCCCATCGAAACATTTCAATGTTTCAGTCTCACTGTATAATGTTAAAAGAAAACTGATTTCCCGATTAGACACTTGCTCCAGGGTATGTATTTACCAGGTATGATTCTCACATCTGTATGGTTTTACAGATGATGAGTGGGAGTAAGTTATTGGGAATTGGGTGATCATCCTCATTATATCGGGATTCGTTGTAATCGGTGAAATTTGAGGAAATCACCAGGGCTGTTTGCCAGTCGGCAAATATTTGGTTTTGAATATCCGCTGTTATGCACCAATTTCAAATTGATATATCTGTACGTCTATTTTCATAGAGTGAGATATACCTTTCTGAAATTATGTCTACGACATTTACCTATATCATTGGATGGTTAGGTAAGGAGCATTAAACATCGGTGTAATTCTTCTTAACCATAAGTACAGTTTTCAACCCACGACACACAGTGAGTGAGTTATCAGACTCAAGGGACTTGTACAGAGTATTGTATGATGTCCAGGGTCCATCAGGACAGAGGGGTTGGTCCTCGTACTATATTCGGTTTACTTACGACTTCTCTAGTTTTTAGACAGGTGTTTCGTGGAAACACAGGGTCCGAATTTGGAGAAGTTATAGGTATTTGAATAGAGTAGAGAACCAGGTATTGCAAGTATCGGGATTCTTCAAAGAGATCGAAGATGTAGATACTTGTGTATGGTATTCAGTTGATAGTAATGATAAAGAGATCTTGCTTCTCTTTCAGGTTACTCATAATTGGAAGTATTCCTAAGTTGAGTAACGCTGATCGGCCTCCTTCCATTTAGTTGACATGCGCTGGGGACAGCTGCATGATTTGAATCTGGTTCAATTAAATCAGTGCCTCTGTTTCTATATTGGATATAGAACAGTTCATATCTTAACGATGTTAAGGTACGGGGAGTTGTCCGGTTTATGATTAAAACCAGACACTGGACAACTCAAGGCACGTTTCTGTAATGGCTGTTTGTGGGTTGACCCAAGCTATGACGAGGGTTGACTTTCTACCATCTGGATGAACAATAGAGATATTGTTCTAGACTCGCCACAGTTTTATTAAAAATGGATTTTTTCAGAAAACAGTAGTGGGAGTATGGTAGAACTGGAAGTGATTCCAGAACCACAAACGATTACTGAAGATTTGATAAGGAACCTAAAGATTCAATCTGGATTGACATTCCATTGGCCACTCCGCAGATAAGGTGGGTAACTTCAGGCACCCGAGAGGTACTACGGTAGCCTCAAGGACGGTGACAGGGAAGTTCTTGTTTACCCACACTTGCCATTGCTGTTGTTCCAGACTGTGAGACCCGGCAGGAGGATGAGTATAGCGTCGTTCTGAACTCGCTTTAGAAGTGTACGTCTATATGACTCTGCCAGAGGGTTGTTGTAGTCAGTGGGAGCAGCGGAAGCATTGGTGGACAGGTAGCTTATGTCTATTTATAGACTAAAGCAGATGTAGCGGAGATAGATCATCTATTTCTGACGTGACAGTCATAGGTTTGACTTCATCAGAATAGGGGATGGATCTGTTGAGAAGGTTGTAGGGTGTGATGTCATGGTTTTTGGATGACATACACAGAATAGGAAAAGAAACTCCTATACTACAATCGGTTATACTTTGGTCGTCACACAGTGGTTTCTCCACAAAGGAAATGGATTTTGTATCAGACATACTGGTTACTAGATCTATGGTTTTGGATCTAGATTTGGGTGGTTTCCCAATCAGGGTACTTAGACAGCATTCTAAGAGTATTTAGAATGGACGACTCCATGCACGGTAGTGTACCTGCAGAAGATGGAGTCACCCTCTCTAAAGGTGTCTTTCAGACTAAAGGGGAGAGGGATGTGCATGATTGGCAGATCACTTGCTCAGGCAATTGAGTCAATCGTGATATGTCAAGTACCACACCGGATGTTGTTCTTGCACTAGATGCAATAAGTTGATATTGATCCAATCCTGGAGAAGCAGTCGGAAGCAGTTTTAGAACATAAGTGGATGTTCTAGGGATATGATAACGACAGCCTCATTCAGGAGACAGTTATCATTCCAGGCTTCCAAGGTGACATGGACGACAAGGAGGTTGTCAGAGTTATAGTTTTCCTTCTGATGAGGGGCAGTATTTTGGACAGGTGGTCTAAGACAATACTGAGGGAGGCATGGCGCGCAGGATACTGATTAAGTTCAGTTGACGATACAGTCTAAGAAGTTTGGATTTGGAGTTCATTTATGAGCTAGGTCCCATCAGACATCCAGACATATTCTGAGACAGGTATTGCTCTTTTCGGGAGATGGCTTTCTCCGCGAACTTGAGATATAGAGAGACATAGAAAGAAACAACTAAGCGGATCCACTCACTGAGGCTATTCCTCGAACGCAATAGTTCCGCAAACGAGCTTTGTGAGACTGACTAGTAGAGGAGTTGGATGTTCGGTATCACACGGGCTGTGAGTATGCGACATCGCAATAATTAGCCTTGAGTGCAAGTGGGAGATTGTTGGAGATAGTGCCATCAGAGTCAATTATTAGGTCACAGGTACGTGATTGTAATGATTGAGGGAGGACCTATCCCGGTAGGACAGTCTTACTCAAGATGATAGTATGCTATCTGGTTTACCTTTATCATCGTGTACTGTTTTAGGTGACCTGACACATCGCTATTACACGTTGATAGAGCCCCTAGGATTCTTGCTTGACCACCAGCAGTATGAGGGCGATCATATAAGTGGGAGCTGGGGGTCTACAAGCATATCCTTAAAAGGTCCCTAGTCATGGGAGTTTCGAGACCGGGCATCGATACTCCATTAGTAGACTAGTGTATACAGTCGAGACCCCGACGAGGGGCGGTGGCCGGTCTCACAAGCCACTGGTGTCAGTTGGATCACCTAAGATGTATACAGGTGCTCATTGGGTTATGAGTACACCGGACAGGACTCGCCGGGAACATGCTAGTTGGTCATTTACCAGACGTCAGATGGCAGTTCCCTGGTGACATGTGTGCAGGTTAGTTCATCGACCTGGGGATCTTCATTTGTCTCGTGTGAGTTCCCACTGTACTTTGATTACTACCCTACCACGGCTCAAAGGAGTCGTGCAAACAGGTTTTAGTTGGGTACAGTCCCGAGCCACATGGAGGCAGTGAGCGTATCTTCAGGGGTTCGTCTCTCCCGGTATTGGGGGTGAGGTCGTGCTGTGTCTAGGAGAGCTATTACACAAAGTCCTTGGCCAAGGCAAGGAGATTTACTGGTAGGTATTCCAGTAGTATCTCAGGGTGTTCTGGGCTACACTCCGACACGACTTGTACCGCTTTTGGGGGTCTGACTTTTACCAACCCCCTAGGCCCGCCATGCGATACTCATAGACGAACGGACCGGACTGCACGGATATTGTCACTGACAGGCTCAGTAGGGTTGTCAGGCTGAGTTCACTCACAGACATCCCTTTTAGTCAGTACCTGGTAGCCCGTTACGTATTGGCTTATACCTCTGACGTGCTAGTGGTTAAATCCACAACCGAGGTGTTGACGAGTCTTTAGAGTCCCCCACATTCAGTTACTCAGCTTTCGGGCGAAAGGTTGTAGAGGCCGTATGGAGATATGGCAAGGTCCGATCAGATACGTGCGGTATTGCACGGATCAGGATCGGACAGTTTGTACTATAGGCCGTATGGTTATATGGCAGGGTTCGATCAGATACGTGCGGTATTGCACGGATCAGGATCGAACAGATATTACTAGCCGGTTTAGGTATAAGCCGGATTCTAGTATAGTACAGTGGAGATTTTGTCTCATTGCATTTGTATTTCGGTCGAAATACAGATGCGGGTGTGTATGCACAGTATCGGGGTTTTCCTTTAATTTATTACGGGATCAGTTTTCTGGAGTTGCCAGTTTGCTTTCCGTTTCGGCCGATTTCCATTGTTCCGTTCATTGGCCGAAGTTTGGTGGAGGAGGGTTTATTTGCATTGTTGCAAATAGGCATTTGTGGAGGGGGTCTTTGCTTTTTGTAGCATCATGATAGTCTTCATGATGGTGCACCATCCATTGACTTGCTTGACTTCATACTTCATGATGGCTTGACTTTGTTAGCATCATGGTTGTTGATGATGGTTGTGTGGAGTGTTGGCATTGCTTTGTGATCATGGTTGATTATGATAACCATTCCTCTCTCTTTTTCTTGCATGATTGATATGGTCACCTCCCCCTTGACTTTTCCCTCTCTCCTTTTTACTACAAGGGCCGGCCATTCTTTAGGAGTGTGGGTGATTGATTTTGGTGTGGCAATTTTTGGTTCTCTTCATTCTCCAAAAATCACACAAGAACCCTCTCCAAAAGTTCACTTCAATTCCTCTACAAAAGGGCAACTCCATAATCCCAAAATGAGACATGTAATCCACATTATATTCTACAGCAAATCTTGGGCACGTCGAGTAGCCGGCTTCGTGCCCGAGTTGCCTCGGCATTGAGGTGGGAGCCCGTAAACAAAGTAGGCGATGTGGTGCATTTCCGGCGACGAGGAGGAGACGGGACTTTTCCGCAGGAGATCGGGACCATGACGAGAAGACCGGAGGACTTGGATCGTCGGTATATCTCTATTCCCTTTCTTGTAGTTAGCTTAGCCTAGTTAATGGTTCGATCCGGGTGTTTAGTGCGCGGTGGTGCCGGTTTGCTAAGTCCGCAAAATTAAAGTTTTTCACCGCTTCCGCATTCCGGCGTCGGATTGACGGCCGGGGCGCCGCCGTGCACTTACAGTTCTGATCTAGGTTAGAGTGCACGCAGAGTGTTTCTTTTCTCTCTGTTTTTGGCAGCGACAATGACCCGACCCTTGACGATGATTCAGTGACCAAGTTAACCGAACCTTCTTAAAACACTGGCTTTTGGATTGTCAGAGTTGCATACGTCATTGCCACTCCTTCTTTTACCTTTTTTTCCAGAATACGCCGTATTACTACGAACATCCACTTCCATTGGATAAAACCATCGTATGGTTATATACGAACTCGAAGGAACTTGTTCCAGATTCGTGGATGGTTTCCGGTTCTGAAAAAAATGAATAGGACTATTCAGTTGTCTTTTCCTTTTATCTTCTCTTAGGTTGCGAGTGCTCCTTGCATTAGGACGGTACACCTATTACGCTAATTGGATAGTCTTCTTCCAAACCCTAGGCAGGTGCCGAACGGTAAGGAATGAAGAAAACCAATTAGCCTAACGATGGTGTACAGAAGGTAATAAGTTAAGACAAATAAAGGGATTAGAAAGAGGGCAAACTAAATTGCGACTGCTATTCACGACCAAAACAAGTATTTCCTCGCCAATCCTACATCGCCTTTGTATTTCTCCAGAACACTCTGTATCACTACGAAGATCCACAGTTTATTGGATACTCCATCGTATGGTTATATACGAACTCAAAGGGACTTGTTCCAGTTCGGGGATGGATTTTGGTTCAGGAGAAATAGGAATAAGGTTTATTCAGTTGTCTTTTATCTTCACCTTCTCTCAGGTTATGAGTACTCCTAGGATTAGGAGAGTACACCCATTATGCTTATTGGATAGTCTTCTTCCAAACCATAGGCTGGTGTCGAACGGTAGGGAAGGAAGAAAACCATTTTGCCTAAGAGGGTGTACAGAAGGTAATAAATAAAGACATATAAAGGGATTTGGAAAGACGGCAAAGAAATATACGGTTACAGTTGTGAATCTGATAATGGAAGAGGGATTACTAAGAATACCCAGATACTCTTTCGAAACATTTACATGTTTCAGTTTCACTGTGTATTGTTAAAAGAAAACTGATTTTCCAATTAGTCCTTGCTCCAGGGTATCTATTTACCAGGTTTGATTCTCACATCAGTATGGTTTTTCAGATGATGAGTGGGAATAAGTTATTGGGAATTGGGTGATCATCCTCATTATATCGGGATTCATTATAATTGGTGATATTTGAGGAAATCGCCTGGGTTGTTTGCCGGACGGCAAATATTTGGTTTTGAATATCCGTTGTTATGCACCAATTTCAAATTGATATATCTGTACGTTTATTTTTATAAAGTGAGATATAACTTTTTGAAATTATGTCTATGACATTTACCTACATCAGTGGATGGTTAGGTAAGAAGAATTAAACAGCGGTGTAATTCTTCTTAACCATAAGTACAGTTTTCAACCTACGACACACAGGGAATGAGTTATTAGAATCAAGAGACTTATACAGAGTATTGTATATTGTCCAGTGTTTATGAGGACAGAGGGGTTGGTACTCGTACTATATTCTGTTTACTTGTGACATCTCTAGTTCTTAGACATGTGTTTTGTATGGGTTCCTAGGCACACTAACAAGGTTCTACAAGGCATCTACCATGCCAAAATCAAATTTTTATGTGCCGAACAACCCTAAGCAAGATCGTATACTAGAGATTAGGCGAAACTAATAGCAAGTAAACAACTTTACTTCTAAGGGTTAGCGATTACAACCTTTGTAGATCCGGTCCTTCACTTCTAAAGCTCCGTGTTGACGTCCCTTCGCTGCGATCATCGAGATCCTGGACTCTTGTGACGGTTTCCTCGGAGAAATGAACGGGCTAGCTCGTTGACTTCGAGGCCGAAAATGATCTACGTCGAGGAGACTCAAACTCAAGCTCCATCTTCACTAGGTCATGAACTTTATGAAGAGAACACCCTAAACTAAATAGCAAGTAGTAGAGGATGATGAAATAGGAAGTGGGTTCACTTTGGATTTGGATTTCTCACTCTATTTCTTCACTTGAAAATTTCTAGCAAGCTTTTCTTCTTCTTGAAGAAGAAGAAGATGAAAGAAAATGAATAATGAATTATCTAAAAAGAATAATCAAGTAAATTCTATCATAATGCAACCATGGGTGAGTTAACCTTTATAAAGACTAAACTATAGTTTAAGTTAATGGTTTGGTTAATAAAAATCTTATGCAAAACAAAATGAGTGGACTTTGTCAAAGATGCTTAAAAGCTTCATGAAGCTTCAATACAAGACAAAGAAAGCCACCATTTTGTTTTACCAAAATAAATAAAAACCTAAACCATTATCTTAAATATGGTGTAAGTCATACACACACCCAAGTTTGCATGTATCATCAATCATGATACAAACTAGTGCACAGACATATATCACATATACAACTTGTGCAAATCAAGTGAGAAAATCAATCTTAAGTGAACCAATACTAGTTAATGTAAAGTAATATATCAAATATATAATTATACATTAAATCATCAAATCAACACTTGATTTAATGATCCGGTCATATTAAATATAACCGACTAATATCTAGTGTATCAAGATATCGAATCAAAACTTGATTCGGTAACCCGGCTATATCTCATATAACCGACCGATGATACAAATCACGAGAATAGAATACAGTATCACATACTGGTATTATTCTCGGTCCCGCACATATCTCATATGCGGTCTTATTTCGTTTTGCTTGAGCCAGGAAATCTCTGAGTAGGACTGTAAAGACTCATCAATACGCCGGCAGTAGGTGGTGATCATATCAATCACCCACAAGCTGCAAGCGATCTGCTAAACGTAACGGCTACCCGGGTATTGAGCGATCAGAAGATCAACGAGCAATCCTGCTCACACTCTTGCTAATCCAATCAGTAACACTTACCGTACAGTCCGGTCTGTTCGTCTGATATGTCGCATATCTCACTTAGGGGTGGTAAACGTCAGACCCAATAGCTTGATAAGTCATGCCGATGTAAGGTCCATAACAAGCGTGAAACTACTGATAACACTCACCAGTAAATCAATGCAACCCTGGCCAGGGATTTCCAGTTATGGCCAGTCGAGCATAGCGCAACATCAACCCCCAATACAGGGAGAGACGAATCCCCTCCTATCGCTCATTGCCTCCATGTGAATCGGGACTGTACCCAAAAACCACTTGTTTGCACGACTCAATAGAGCCGTGGTAGGGTGGAAATCAAAGCACAGTGGGAGACACACAAGACTCTATGACGATCTCGGGTCAACAGACTAAGTTGTACCAGTGTCACCAGAGAACTGCCATCTGATGTAAGGTAAAATACCATCTGGGAGTTCTCGGCGAGTCCGTTCAGTGTACCCAGTCTCCCCTGAGCACCCGCATACCATCTCTGATGTCAAACACCAATGGATATGGGATCATCCATCGCCCATCACATGGGTCGAGAAGATATACGCTAGTCTACTCTGGAATATCGATGCCCCGTCTCGATATTCCCACGACTAGGAACATTGAAGGATGTACTTATAGACTATGCAGGCCCCACTAGTATGATCTACATCATAGTCCTGGAAGTCGAGTACACATTCTAAGGGCTTTATCAACATGTAACAGAGAGACAGTAAGTATACATGTTAAGATAAAGAGCAACCAGATAGCGTACTATCATGTCGAGCCAGGAAGTCCTACCTATATATGTCCCAGCATCCACTACAATATACATCTCATATAAAGTAATGGCCTCTAGGACATACATATAACTAATAATCTCCCACTTGCATTAGGGCCATCTATAGCAGTGGTTGCAGTATCTCATATTTAACCATCCCATAAAAGTCTCTCTCTGGGAAAAGGCCTTTGTGAGTGGATCCGCTGTGTTGTCCTCTGAGTCTACTCTCCTAACCTCGATCACCTAGGAGATCAACTGTCTCCATGATCAGGTGATACTGCCTTGGAATATGTCTGGGTCACTGATGGGACCGTGGTTCCTGGGTCAAAACCACACTTCCATTGTCATACAATTGTAGGAACCTAGTCATCACATGGATTAATATACACCCAAACTGCCTCTTTGGTAGTATCTTTGATAGCGATGTCACCAGCCTTAATCGTCTAGTTTTCCACGATATCTAGCTTGGAACTCTTCCAATATACCATCCCTGCTCTGAGGGTAAAGACAATGCCTGTGACTGACATTCAGTGAACCTTACCACCCTGGAACCATTTCAGTGATTCTCCCTAGGATCGATTGATACTATCTCACTACAACTAGTGATTATCCTAATATCCAATTAGATTTATCTCATAGATCCAAAACCCAGGATTTAGGAGGTATCACATTGATCCTATATGGAGAATCTTTGTGATAAGCGGAGATTGACCGATCGTAGCATAGGAAACTCCTTCCCTATCAAGAGCATGTCATCCACGTACTCTACGAAGATCACCACCATACTCCCTACTACCTTTTTGTATATACAAGGTTCATCTACCATTTCGATGAAGTCAAACTCTTTGACTACCTCATCAAAAAAGACGTTCTAACTCCGTGATGCCTGCTTTATCATATGAAGCATCTTGCACACGTTTCCGCTGCTCCCACTGTTTACGAAGCCCTCTGGCTGTGTACTTATAGACGCTCTCTCCTAAAACATCTTTTAGAAAAGTAGTCATGACACCCAACCACCAGATATCGTAGTCATGGTATATAGCAGTGGCAAGTAGGATCTGGATGGACTTAACCATAGCTTTGAAGTCTCAACTTTTCCATGTACACCAAGTAATCTTCTCTAGATATACTTGCTCCTGATGGGGATTTAACCCTTCAGATAAAGCAACCAAAGTCCATACTTTGTTGGTGTATAAGGATTCCATCTCAGATCACAAAGCATCCAGCCATTCTTACAGAGTCCCACTCCTAATGGCCTGCTCGAAACTAGTTGGGTCATCATCTCATGATGTAATCCTTGCTCCCACTGTCATAGAGAAACTGAAGTATCTCTCAGGTGGGTGAGGAACCCTACTAGATCGGCGAAGAGGCTGAGGTTCATTGGAAACTATTGAATCCTTTGGTTCTACCAAATCATCAGCTGCAGTTTTGTATAGCTGGAACTCTTTCCAGTTCTACCTCATGACCACTATTTTCTTTACAAGAAATTCCCTTTCACAAAGGTGGCATGCTGAGAAACAAAACATTTTTGTTCCTCAGTTAGGTAGAAGATAATCCCTTGCGTATGCTTGGGATATCCAACAAACTACCACAGATCTGACTTTTCCTCGAGCTTGTCCGGATTTTGCTTTTTAGACATAGGCCGGACAACCCCAAATCTTAACAAACTTAAGATATGGGCTCTTCCCTTTCCATATCACGTATGAAGTGGTAGGCAACTGATTTGATTTGAACCCTATTCAATAGGTATGCAGCTTCTCAAGTGCATAACTCCCAAAAGGAAATAGGAAACTCAGTAGTACTCATCATAGAGCACACCATATCACATAGGGTGCTATTGCTCCGCCCTGATATACCATCGTGCTATGGTGTATTCGGAGGAGTAATGCCGAGAGAGAATCTCATTCTCCTTTAGAATAGTCCTGGAATTCCTTGCTCAAGTATCCTCCACCTTGATCTCATCAAAGGACATAATACTTATACCCGTATTTCGGTTCTCTACTTCTAAGTTATATTCTGTGAATATCTCAAAAAGTTCGGACTTGTGTTTCAATAGGAACATATGTCTGAATCTTGAGAGATCATCAGAGAATGTAATGAAGTACAAAGAACCGGTCTTGGCATGTGTAGACAGGGGACCTTCATACATCAGCATATATCAATCACAAAAGTTTACTAACTCTTTCTCTGTTTCTAATAAACAGAGTCGTGGTCATCTTATCTTTGTGACATGACCGGCAAGTTTCACAAGATGTAAATTCAAACAGATTTAAATATGCATCTAAATGTAACTTAGCTAGTCGGGTCGCATTGATATGACCTAGTCTACAATGCCTCAAGAAGGATCCGTTCATTTCTGAACTCTTCCTCTTGTGTATGTTCTTTATACTAAGAACTGTAGTTTGATTTAGAACGTCAATGCTTTTGGATAACGTACCTAAACCGATCAACTCTTGATATAGGAAATGTTTAAAACATTATCCAACAATACAAAATTATATCCTTTCTTTACTAATAAAGAGACTGATATGATATTGTCTATCAGGTTCGGTATCTAATAACATTCGTTCACAATCAATGTATTCTGGTAATATAGGGTGATAGTGACTAACAGACTTGGCTGCAACACTTGCACCGTTTCTATCTCATGAAACATATCACCCGTTCTCAGTTCTCTATCTATCTATAGCCCATGTAACAGATTACATATGCGGGATCCTGATCCGGTATCACATACCCAGGACGTAAAGGATACTGAGAAACAGTTCTGTGTAATAAACACACCCGAAGAAGATGCATCAGCATACACTTTCTTCGTTTGGGCGGCACGGGAATTCTGGTAATCCCCAATTTCCTGCTCTGTCTTATAACAATTATAAGTTGGAGTGGGACCAACGTTCCCCAGCCCTGTATAACAAGCGGGTTCGGTCAATACATCCATATTATTATCTTGATTAAGGCGTGACATGGTCGCTACCTGGAGAGAGAGAGAAGAAAACACTCTGCGTGCGCTCTTGCAAGATTAGATTGGTTATATATTTTTTCTAATCAGGATGGCTCCCACTGTTTTTATCAAATCTTCCTTCAAACCTTAAAAGGAAAGACTAGCCGGGATTAATTACACTCTACAAGTTCGCCAAACTTTCAGCCAGGCCAGTGCCGATACTTTGAGGGAGGTTCCCCGTGCTTTCGCACGGACCTAATTAAAATAAACCTCATTTTCCCAGGGCCGTAACCCCGTTGACACCTTTCTAGACACCTACTTGATTGACTAATTGTAAAGTGCAAAACTCACCCAGGAGTAACAATTACTCGCAGTGGGTATCAGGATCCAACTATCATATAGAAGCTATGCGATCTCATTGCAAATTTCAACACTTGAAACTCCCGATAAAGGTTTTTACCCCTAGCACGTATGACCTTAACTATGGTCAACAAATCATAAGCACTAGTAAAGTTCTACCTGTCATTTAATGATTAATTAGACCCACCCACATGACCCTTAACTAAGTTCAACAAAGTCACGCGACTGTCCTAACTAATCGCATCATATACGGTGTAGAAAGACATCACTTAGCTACCGTACACTGTGCCTTAACTAAGGTCAACAAACACAGCACGAATACTAAGTACTCTACTTCCTAAAATGACGGAGGGTTGCGGATGGTTTTTAAGAAAACCTTTAACGCTTTGAACTTGATCTCGTTGCGGAATCAAATGGTTTAAAATGGAGTGTTTTTTAGGCTTTTGCTAGTTTCGCTAAAGAGGTCACTGCCGGTGAAGGGATCTCAGCTCTTTCCTTGTCAAATGAGGTTTCAGGATATTCACAATACCGCTATGCAAAGCAAGAACTAGAAAAGTAATCAAAAGACAAACCGAAGATTGTAGCATCTGCTAATTATTGCTAAAGAGGTCACTCCCGGTGAAGGGATCTCGGCTCTTTCCTCGTCGAATGAGGTGCAGGATATTCTACAAGGAATACCGCTATGCAAAGAAACAACTAGAGCTACCTTATTTTTGAAATTCGATTCCACAACATCATTTAGGTTTATTTTTCTTTCATTAATCTCATTAATGAATATCCCATCATTTAAATCCACCTAAACACCACAGATAAATACAACGTATACTTATGCCATCCGCATTCGCCTCGATGTCCCGTCTGCACCGTTAGGTTAGGTAACTAACGGCAGAGCGGGGCAGGGCTAGCGCGGGTGTAAAACATAAGCAACGTCTATATAATATATCATATATACTATATACAGTATCTTTCTAAACATATCACATGATCACATCACAGATAACGCAGCAGAAAACAACATATGAAATATTGGATATACTAGGACGTTCGTATTTTATTTTGAGCCTATATAAAACACGGATTCCACGGTCGTGATGAATAGCCAATCCACACCCGTAGACACCTACGAGTGCGGCAAGCAACCCTACCAATTCTAGAGTTTGGAGACCCGGACTCGACTCCTCGAGGCTGTCTCCCACTGGACCCTAGAACCCGGTTACTTATGCTCCCCTCCTGGGTTTATCCTAAGGTGGAAAAGTAAATAATATACATCAACAGTGACATCTTCCTCAACCTGGAAGTGCCCCAAAAAAAAGAATATTACATACAAGTTTTTACATGAATGAAAATGAAAAACTCTCATCTCACATCAAAACCCCCCGGCTATTCAAACACGACGATCCAATATAACATATCCAGCAACACATAATATCTCATATCATCAACGTAAGCAAGTATGCGTATCCCGATTGTCGTTTATGTATAGCAACGAAGCCGGCGATACACTACATACTTCGCTTACGGTCACAGAAAAGAAAGTGTAAAACTACAACAGTTGGAATCCGCAACCTCCTTAGACATCTCATACATAACCAAATGAATTCCTTAGACATCTCAAGCCTAACAATTTTAAACCCCGCATTTTAGTCTCATTATCAAAAACTCTTTTCAATATCAAGTCGGGCAATTCAACAAGATTCCCGACATCAAGATCGAATGTTCGTCGCAAACTTTAGTAGACGGCCGCACCCCCGGATGCCGTCGATGAAGTGCACTAAGGCGGAACACCGCTGCCGCGAGCATCCAAACGGATGCTTTTGGCGACGGGGTCCTCCTATAGACACTTGGTCGGGGCTATGGGGCATGGCTGTCTGTTAAGTTTACCCGGCGAGTATCCGCGTACACTACGTGATTGCGACGGACTTTTGATCGCATCAAAATCACGTGGCAACCGATCATCTGAGACTAAACTGCTAGACTTATAAAATTCAAATGTTGTTGATTCCAATTATTGTATCACATTCCAGATAAATAGACAATGTTAAACTTTCCGATCGAATAATCAAACACCCAAATTTTCCTAAATAGTTCTCAACAGTTGAAGTTAGTTTAAAAACATCCATTACATGCCACAGTACCAATGGTCCAGCCGTAGAAGGGTCAAGCCAACGCCTTACATGTGACACGCCGTACTGCCCCAAACCCTAAGGTTCAAAAGGCAGTTCAAGACGGTCACATAATCGAGTTAAGGTTTGTTGTCTTCTAGAGGGTCCATCGCGTTACTTGCACGACTTAGAATGTTCTTAAACTACGGAAAAATCCAACGCTCGGAAATTTTCCGGCTGGGGAAAAAGTGAGTTATTGATATCCGTTCAAACTTTTTAACACGTTCTAAAAATTACCCGGACAAACTAAACAAAGTTAAATTATCTGATCGAATCAATGAGTCCCCAATACAACCCTAGAAAACTCAACACTTGAGTGGAATTAAAAATTTACCAGAAAAAAATTACAAGAAAGAACCTAAGAATAAATATATGAAGTTCCACGGACTAATTCAAAATTTTGGCCGCGGAACCTCGGCCAAACCAAGGGTTTGGAGGCGGTTCTGCGGCCGAATGAGCGAATTAGAGGTCCGTACTTCACAGTAATTCTTAGTTTTTCCTGCTTGTTTTTTTGAGTATTTTTAATTCAGAAAAAATCACATTTTCAAAAAATGTCCAGAGAAGGGTTTAATCGGGGTTATCCAGGTTCGATCGGACTTTAAATTTTGCCTAGACATCGCCTAAAGCTCTAGCCTAGCTCTGATACCACTGTAGGGGTTCCTAGGCACACTATCAAGGTTCTACAAGGCATATACCATGCCAAAATTAAATTTGTATGCGCCGAACAACCCTAATCAAGATCGTATACTAAAGATTAGGCGAAACTAATAGCAAGTAAACAACTTTACTTCTAAGGGTTAGGGATTACAACCTTTGTAGATCCGGTCCTTCACTTCTAAAGCTCTGTGTTGACGTCCCTTCGCTGCGATCATCGAGATCCCGGACTCTTGTGACGGTTTCCTCAGAGAAATGAACGGGCTAGCTCGTTGACATCGAGGCCGAAGATGATCTACGTCGAGGAGACTCAAACTCAAGCTCCATCTTCACTAGGTCATGAACTTTTTGAAGAGAACACCCTAAACTAAATGGCAAGTAGTAGAGCATGATGAAATAGGAAGTGGGTTCACTTTTGATTTGGATTTCTCACTCTATTTCTTCACTTGAAAATTTCTAGCAAGCTTTTCTTCTTCTTGAAGAAGAAGAAGATGAAAGAAAATGAATAATGAATTATCTTAAAAGAATAATCAAGTGAAGCCTATCATAATGCAACCATAGGTGAGTTAACCTTTATAGAGACTAAACTATAGTTTAAGTTAATGGTTTGGTTAATAAAAATCTTATGCAAAACAAAATGAGTGGACTTTGTCAAAGATGCTTAAAAGCTTCATGAAGCTTCAATCTAAGACAAAGAAAGCCACCATTTTGTTTTACCAAAATAAATAAAAACCTAAACCATTATCTTAAATATGGTGTAAGTCATACACACACCCAAGTTTGCATGTATCATCAATCATGATACAAACTAGTGCACAAACATATATCACATATACAACTTGTGCACATCAAGTGAGAAAATCAATCTTAAGTGAACCAATACTAGTTAATATAAAGTAATATATCAAATATATAATTATACATTAAATCATCAAATCAACACTTGATTTAATGATCCGGTCATATTAAATATAACCGACTAATATCTAGTGTATCAATATATCGAATCAACACTTGATTCGGTAACCCGGCTATATCTCATATAACCGACCGATGATACAAATCACGAGAATAGAATAAAGTATCACATACTGGTATTATTCTCGGTCCCGCACATATCTCATATGCGCTCCTATTTCGTTTCGCTTGAGCCAGGAAACCTCTGAGTAGGACTGTAAAGACTCGTCAATACGCCGGCAGTAGGTGGTGATCATATCAATCACCCACAAGCCGCAAGCGGTCTGCTAAACGTAACGGCCACCCGGGTATTGAGCGATCAGAAGATCAACGAGCAAGCCTGCTCACACTCCTGTGAATCCAATCAGTAACACTTACCGCACTGTCCGGTTTGTTCGTCTGATATGTCGCATATCTCGCCTAGGGGTGGTAAACGTCAGACCCCAATAGCTTGATAAGTCATGCCGATGTAAAGTCGATAACAAGCGTGAAACTACTGATAACACTTATCAGTAAATCACTGCAACCCTGACTAGGGATTTCCGGTTATAGCCAGTTGAGCATAGCGCAACATTAACCCCCAATACCGGGAGAGACGAATCCCCTCCAATCGCTCATTGCCTCCATGTGAATCAGGACTGTACCCAAAAACCACATGTTTGCACGAATCAATAGAGCTGTGGTAGGGTGGAAATCAAAGCACAGTGGGAGACACACAAGACTCTATGACGATCTCGGGTCAACAGAATAAGCTGTACTAGTATCACCAGAGAACTGCCATCTGACGTAAGGTATAATACCATCTGGGAGTTCTCGGCGAGTCCGTTCAGTTTACCCAGTCTCCACTGAGCACCCGCATACCATCTCTGATGTCAAACGCCAAAGGATATGGGATCATCCATCACCCATCACATGGGTCGAGAAGATATACGCTAGTCTACTCTGGAATATCGATGCCCCGTCTCGATATTCCCATGACTAGGAACATTGAAGGATGTACTCATAGACTACACAGGCCCCACTAATATGATCTACATCATAGTCCTGCAGGTCGAGTACACATCCTAAGGGCTTTATCAACATGTAACAGAGAGACAGTAAGTATACGTGTTAAGATAAAGAGCAACCAGATAGCGTACTATCATGTCGAGCAAGAAAGTCCTACCTATATATGTCCCAGCATCCACTATATTATACATCTCATATACAGTAATGGCCTCTAAGGCATACATATAACTAACATGTTTCGTAGAAATGCAAGGTCTAAATTTTGAGAAGTTATAGGTATAAGAATAAAGTAGAGAACCAGGTGTTGCAAGTATCAGGATTCTTCAAGTTGATCAAAGATGTAGATACTTGTGTATGGTATTCAGTTAATAGTAATGATTAAGAGAACTTGCTTCTCTTTTTTGTTACTCATAATTGGAAGCACTCCTAAGTTGAGTAATGCTGATCGGCATCTCTCCATTTAGTTGACATGCAATGGAGACAGCTGCATGATTTGAATCTGGTTCCAATTAAATCAGTGCCTCTGTTTCTATATTGGATATAGAATAATTCTTATCTTAACAATGTTAAGGTACGGGGAGTTGTCCGGCTTATGCTTAAAACCAGACTCTGGATAACTCAAGACAAGTTTCTGTAATGGCTGTTTGTAGGTTGACCCGGGCTATGACGAGGGTTGACTTTCTACCATTTGGAAGATCAATAGTGATATTGTTCTTGACTAGCCACAGTTTTGATAAAAATGGATTTTTTCATAAAACAGTAGTAGGAGTATGGTAGAACTGGAAGTGATTCCAGAACCGCAAACGATTACTGAAAGTTTGATAAGAACCTAAAGATTCGATCTGGTTTGACATTCCATTGGCCACTCCGCAGATATGGTGGGTTACCTCAGGCACCCGAGAGGTACTCCGGTTGCCTCAAGGACGGTGACAGGGAGGTTCTTGTTTGCCCAGATTTGACACTACTATTGTTCTAGGCTATGAGACCCGGCAGGAGGATGAGTGTAGCGTCGTTCTAAACTATCTTTAGAAGTGCATGAGTATATGACTCTGCTAGTGGCTTGTTGTAGTCAGTGGGAGCAGCGGAAGCATAGTAGACAAGTAGCTTATGTCTATTTATGGACTAAAGCAGATATAGCGGAGATAGATCATCTATTTCTGATGTGACGGTCATAGGTTTGACTTCATCAGAATATGGGATGGATCTGTTAAGAAGGTAGTAGGGTGTGATGTCCTAGTATTTGGATGACATATACAGAGTGGGATGTGAAATTCCTATACTACGATCGGTTATGCTTTGGTTGTCACACAGTGGTTTCTCCACATAGGACTTGGATATTATATCAGAAATTCTGGTTACTAGATCTATTGTTTTAGATCTAGATTTAGGTAGTTTCCCAATCTGGGTATTTAGACAGCGTTCTAAAGGTGATTTAGAATGGACGACTCCTGGCACGGTAGCGTACCTGCAGGTGTTGGAGTCACCCTTTCTAAAGGTGTCTTACAGACTAAAGGGGAGAGGGATGTGCATGATTGGCAGATCACTTGCTTAGGCAATTGAGTCAATCATGAGATGTCAAGTACCACACCAGATGTTGTTTTTGCACTAGATGCAATAACTTGATATTAATCGTATCCTGGAGAAACGTTCGGAAGCAGTTTTAGAACATAAGTGGATGTTCTGGGGATATGATAACAGCAGCCTCTTTTAGGAAACAGTTATCATTCCAAGCTTCCAAGGTGACCTAGATGACAGAGTGGCTGTCAGAGTTATAATTTTCCATCTGACGATGGGCAGTATTTTGGACAGGTGGTCCAAGCGGATACTGAGGGAGGTGTGGCGCAGGATGCTGATTAAGTTCAGTTGACAATACAGTCTAAGAAGTTTGGATTTGGAGTTCATTTTTGAACTAGGTCCCACCAGATATCCAGACATATTCTAAGACAGGTATTACTCATTTCGGGAGATGGCTTTCACCACGAACTTTAGATAAAGAGAGACATAGAAAGAAACATCAGGGCGGATCCACTCACTGAGGCTATTCCTCGAACGCAATAATTTCGCAAACGGGCTTTGTGAGACTGATTAGTAGAGGAGTTGGGTGTTCGGTATCACACGGGCTGTGAGTATGCGACATCGGAATAATTAGCCTTGAGTACAAGTGGGAGATTGTTGGATATAGTGCCCTCAGAGTCAATTATTGGATCACAGGCACATGATTGCAATGATTGAGGGAGGACCTATACCGGTAGGACAGTCTTATTCGAGATGATAGTATGCTATCTGGTTTATCTTTATCATCGTGTACTGCTTCTGGGGACCTTACAGGTCACTATTGCACGTTGATAGAGCCCTTAGGATTCTTGATTGACTACCAGCAGTATGATGGCGATCATATACGTGGGAGCTGGGGTCTATAAGCACATCCTTAAAGTGGTCCCTAGTCATAGGAGTTTCGAGACTGGGCATCGATCTCCATTAGTAGATTAGTGTATACAGTCGAGACCCCGACGAGGGGCGGTGGCCGGTCTCACAAGCCATTGGTGTCAGTAGGTTCACCTAAGATGTATACAGGTGCTCATTGGGTTATGAGTACACCGGACAGGACTCGCCGGCAGCATGCTAGTTGGTATTATACCTGACGTCAAATAGCAGTTCCCTGGTGACAAGTGTACAGGTTAGTTCATCGACCTGAGATCGTCATTTGTCTCGTGTGAGTTCCCACTGTGCTTTGATTATTACCCTACCACGGCTCAAAGGAGTCGTGCAAACAGGTTTTAGTTGGGTACAGTCCCGAGCCATATGGAGGCAGTGAGCGGATCGACAGGGGTTTCGTCTCTCCCGATATTGGGGTTGAGATCGCGCTGTGTCTAGAAGAGCCATTAGCCAAGGCAGGAGATTTACTGGTAGGTATTCCAGTAGTATCTCAGGGTGTTCCGGGCTACACTCCGACACGACTTGTTCCGCTTTTAGGGGTCTGACTTTTACCAACCCCCTAGGCCCGCCATGCGATGCTCATAGACGAACGGACCGGACTGTACGGATATTGTCACTGACTGGCTCAGTAGGGTGTCAGGATGAGTTCGCTCATCGACCTCCCTTTTTGTCAATACCTGGTAGCCCGTTACGTACAGTAAGTACCTCTGACGTGCTAGTTGTTAAATCCACAGCCAAAGTATTGACGAGTCTTTAGAGTCCCCCACAGACAGTTTTCAAGTTTCGGGTGAAACGTTGTAGAGGCCGTATGATATATAGCAGGGTTCGATCATATACGTGCGGTACTGCATGGATCATGATCGGACGGATCATACTAGTGGGCTTTGGTTTAAGCCGGATCCTAGTATTAGATTTGTTGGATTACTTTAGTCTCATCCTATTCACATTCAGTCGGAATGCGGATGCAGGTATGTATATACAGGTAAGGGGTTTCTTTGTGATCCATCACGAGTTTACTTTAGATGTTTCCTTACTTTTTATTGTTGCAAACATTTGGATTAATGTTTGCATATGGAAATTATGAGCTAGAAATCTTGATTAGGAGCATTAATTGTGACTCATGCACAAGTGGTGACTCGTGGTATTTTTCTTTGTGCATGTGTCACATATTGTGATTGATTTGTGGATGAAATGAGAGGAGGAGAGAGGAAGGGCAGCCATATGAGTCTTTTGCTCTTGTATTTTTCACAACACTCTCTCTTATTTTATCACACAAAAGATAAGAAAGAAAAGCTCCTTCTTCTTCTTCCTCTATCTCTCAACCTCCATTAATGGCATCATCTCTAACCTCCATTCATACAATGGATGCAAGAGACAAAGTGATCACAAACATTCTTTACTTCACCTTAGACACGTCGGCTAGCGAACTTCATGCCCGAGTTGCTTCGAATGAAGCGGGAGACCGTAAAAAGACTCAAAGATATGGTGCCCTTTCCGACGAGGAGATCAAGACCGGAGATGCCGCGAGGAGCTTGGGATGGTGGCCAAAGACCGAAGGACACGGTTCGATCGGTATAGCTTTCCAACCCATTCTCTAGTTGCTCGTTGTAGGTTAATGGTTCGATTCGGGATTTAAGCATACGATAGCGCTGGTTTCTAGATTGAAAAAGTTTTCGTTTTCGCATTTTGGCCTCGGACAGACGGCCGGGGCGCTATCGTAGACTTTCAAATTTCACATGAAGTGGCCGGCCCCCTGATAAAATAGGTGCCCAGATTGCTTCAGTAGGTCATATTCACAACATATCACCCCAGAGTTGTTTGCTTTCCCTGTATTGGCCTGAGTCAAAATTTGGGACCACTTTCCCTAGCTGCTACTTTGAATTGAGTTATGGTTTTCCGTATTTCGATTTCTGGATTCCAGTATTTGTGTTTTATCTCGATCATGTGACGTTTGTACGTCTATATCGAGTGATATCGAGTTGTTTTGCGAGAGCTAACCATAGGTTCTAACCTATAGGTTTTTAGGCGTATCGTTTTGGTTTTCGCGTGTCGTTTTGGTTTTAATGCGATACGATGCATGTGATATGTAGGTACCCCCACGATGATTCGAGACGATGAAGAAGATGGTGGCGACATCGACATCGGCAAGTAAGATCAAGGTGAGTAGATTATATCTAAGGGGGAAGTCGGGTGGATGGCGTATAGCACCCCCGCAGTTCGATATCGAGTATACTATATATATATATATATATATTATATATGATAGCTCATTGTGTGATATGGATATTCTAGATGTGATTAGGTGTATTATGGATAGATTAGGGGTTAGAAGTAAACTAGTATAGTTTCCTAGTTGCGAACCCTAGAATAGGTTTACACCCCCCCACATACACATGCTTGCTTGTTATATCTATACCTGGATGATGAGGATAGTGGATGATATTTGGAGATGAGTCGATGACTTTGGGAATAGTGCCGTGAGATCGGTGATATGATGTGATTCGTATTTGGGATACGACATGAGATTTTAGAGGGCCCTTGGGCGTATGTTCCACACACGCATTTATATTTATATAGATGGTATCGATTTGTACTAGATTTAGATCAGTACCCCAGATCATGTGATATGATGATAAGGATACCAGATAATTGATAAGATGAATGTGATATTGACCCGTACCCAGCTTTTGGGATGTCGTACGATGATTTACCGTACGAGCTTTATATTGATGATAGATCCGCACTCATGACTTGAGGATGTCATATGATATTGTATCGTACGCAGTACCTTTGAGGAGGGATCACCGACTATTATACTTATATATATATATATATTTATATATCGACTCAGATTTAGGTGGTTTCCATACCCCTCCCGATTGACTTGTTAGTTAGAACTGTAGTTTTGCTAGTAGATGTTAGGCTAGGCCGATGTCATACCTATTTCAAAAACTAATGAATCAGAAGTATTTTAAAGACAGGCAAAGGGGATTCTATGGATATTTTCAAAAGACGCATCTTTTCTTAAAAACACCGTAGCCCTTATTTTCTTAAAAACCCCGATTTGTCTTCTTTTCAATGGAAAAACAGTATGACATAGATACATTGATGTAGATTTGATTTATCAAAGAAATATTTATAACCGCAATCAAGAACGGCGTCGCTTGGTAGCTAGCCGGTGAGTACGGGTCGGTCCACAGGGATTTTGTGGTATTCTCGATTTGTTCTAACGAGTTAATTGCGATTAGTGTCGGATTGATTAAATCTAAAAACTAAGTTGATTTAGATTACAATCTTGCTAGGGTTAGGTTTAGGTTAAGTTTGGAAAGTCAATATTCCTCACCGCTTTCTATGCCCTATTTAAGATCTATGAGGTGTTATGGTAATTATTAATAAAAGGGATTAGTACCATCGGGAAGAAACGATGTTTCTTCCTTTAGATTCTTGTCCTTCCTTTCTTAATTCTTATCCTAACCTCCATGGAAAGCATGCTCAACCAGCCCTTTATACTACGATATCATCGCTACCTCATGGGATAGGGTGCCGTAGGGAGCGGTGTGTGCATGTATGCATGGAGTCCTATAAAAACGTGTGATGGGCAAGAAAGGGGTGAGAGATCTGCATCTCTCAAGCCTTCCCCAAATCTAACCCTAACAAGCGAGGAGACTACTCACTCATTAGGGAATTGAAACACATTTTCTAAACTATTTAACAAGGGCAGAGAATGAAAGATCTAACTAGGGCAGATAATAAAGATCTACATTAGGGCAGGAAAGAAAATTTAACTAAGGAAAAATAAAGAAACTTACTCTAATTTTTATTTGATGCTCTCTTCATTCAGTACAGAAATTTACAGATCTGAATTTTGATAAAATGATATGAGGCACAAGAAGAGGCATACCTCAAAAGGAGGTTTAAGGCTTCTATTTATAGATAATAGAAACCCTAAAGTTACAATCGATTCTCGTCTGTAATTACAATTTTACCCCGATAAAAACCTAATAAATGCACCGTCGCACCGACACCACGGCACGCGCCACGTATGCGCAATGCACGGCCGTGGATCCGCGGCCATAGGTATGGTTTGGCCACGGTTTCGCCGCCGTATGGAGGGCTTGATGGTTCATTTCTTCAGGTCTTCTTCTGTTGCTTTGTTTCTTCTATTTTGTTCACTTGGTTTCTCATATTGTCTTCTAGTTTCTTCCAGAATTCCATAGTGAATAATGTCGTAGACTTTATCGTTTGCTTCATGTCGAAGTCTTGAACCTTGCACTGCCTTTGTACTTGTGAACTTGTTCGTTGATCTTCGTTTATTCTCCATACTGTAGGCTTGATCAAGATTCTTCCATTTTTTGGTCGTAGTCGCACTTTTGCGTCGTCTTTTCATCTTTTTCACTGTTTTTGTTCCGAGAACCTGTAACCTGCAACTATGTAGCGGACATGGGTCAAAAGCACCTGTTTATTTGTAAAATGAATAAGAATGGAGAATATAATAATGCAAAATTATGGTATGAACAAATACCCCTAAACTAATCTTTTGCTCGTCTTCGAGCAAAACTAGTTTTATTCTTGAAAAAGACCCAGCCTCACTTTCGCAGGGAAACGCGATTGCACTGTGCTCGTGCAAGAAACCGTTAAACCTCTTGGTGTCCCTAGTAGGAGAAGTGTTGTCTCCTGAGGGTTTTCAGCGGATACTACCCACAAAATCCTATCAATTCGGCCTATTAATTTTTATTCTCTAATTAGGTTTTCTAACAAGAACTCTCTTATCTTCGACTCAGAAATTATCCACCCGTATTTTTCACGCTTTCTTATTATTTAAATTAAGATTATATATATATTCTTGTAAATTTACTTAGCTTTTAACATCTTTTAAGTTTTCCTTCCAGGGTTCTATCTCAATTTCGGAGTTTTTATCATCTCTATTAAAGATATATGTCCTATTCTTCATTCCTATCTCTTATCTAAGCCCCAATAACATACCCCTACATGTGTGTATATATCACCCCTACACTTGGAAATTCAAATCAAGCTATTATACTCTTGTCCATCGTCCAAAGTACTTTTCAATTGGTGAATTTTTTAGATGAAATTCGCTCTCATATTCTTCATGCGACCGTTAATACTTCTTGAGGTACCAACGACCGATTACAAAATGTGTTTGCACATTAATGCGTAATTCCTAGTCTTGTAATACCTAAGGATTATAGCAGTGACTCCCAAACCAGTTGGTCTAAGGAACTTCGTGATGAAGCAACCTCGCTAAATTTTTTTTCTATTAATGCAGCCTTAAGTAATTACAAAAACTAGTGTTCATTTTTTTATCTCTTTGTTCACACTTATATTTTTATTTTATTTTCCTTCATACTAAGGACTTTTAGACAGGAGCATTTCAAGGTCTCTTCTACTATTCCAAGTTTCAAGGTTCGTGTTTGTGCAATTTGTAGGGTATATATTTTGAGCATTTAGACTTAAGCTTAGGAATTATTTTTCAAACTTATACTTTAATAAAGATATCAATACTTTTCACTTGTTTTAATTTCGCCCAAGAAGTCAACTCGAAATTTGCCTATTTCTAAATAAACTACAAAGACATATACTTTCTACCGTTAAATTTTAAGAAAGGTTATTTTTAGGGTTTTTAATTCACTAAGTTTTGGATCTAGTTTTTCCTAGCTAGTTAACCGTCATGTCAAACTTAAGTCAAATATGGCTAAAATTGAATGTTTCAATTTTTATAATTTATGAAATTTTTCAATTTTTATGGGTTTTAAAATAAATATGCAAATGCAAAAATATACATATGAATGTGAAGGAAGAAAGCTTACCGAGCACACCCCCAAACTTAAACTTGACAGTTTCCTCACTGTCAGGCTACACCAAGAGCGTCAAAATGTCGGCACTCACCTGTTTATTTTTTTACAAATTTTTTTTTATTTTTTATTTCTAAAAGAAAAACAACAAATATATATACAAAAAGGTCCCCCCAAAACTTAAGTGAGACAGTGTTTCCACTGTTTTAAGCGTTAAAGATCAGAGTTAGGGAAGAGAAAAATCAAACTATACAAGGCCTTACACAGGCAAAGGTTAGCACCAGCCATTCAAAAATTCTATCGTGATAATGGTAGGGTTGGTGGAAGAATGGAGTGTAGAGAAAGGAGTTGAGAAACACACGAGACCGTATGGGAAAAAGGGTGGAATATAGTCTGGGTATATTCGGAGAAGAATGGCGGAAGAGAGAAAGAAGTGTAGTACAAACTTGAGGGCGTAAACCGAGTGAATAAATCAGCGCAAATTGTGATGCCCGATGTGTTAAAAGCGATTTTGCTAATCTATCAATCCGTCGAGAAATGGGGTCAAATCCCTCAAGATTCGCAAGAAAACATGGGTACATTGAACTTGGTAAACCATCCATTGGAAGCGGAAACGCGACGGATTCTTGCACGGTCGAAACGATGGAAAGGACGAACGGGGTGATTTAGGGATAGTCTTATTCTCACCTAAGTAATCTGTCTCGAACTCGAAGGATTCCATCAATGGTTCGAAATGACTGTAAGCAACCGAGTCTGATGGTTCAACTAACTCATCTGAAAATTAAAAGGACTCAAACTCGGGCGGTGAGTCATCAAAATCGTCCGAAAAAGTGAAACACTCGTAAGCGTTATCGTCTGTAAGAACTGTGTCAGATTCAAAGAGGTACGCACTAGTGGCGTCCAAACTGCTATGATCGAAGAGAAATCTTTTAAGCTCATAGTTCTCCTGCGTGATCTTTTGTGTGGTCGGAACGATGGAAAGGAGGGAGGGTGATTTAGGAAGTATAACAGTTAAAGGTTCAGGAGGATGAATTGGAAAATCCGACCCATCAAACAAAAATGGTTCATCCTCAATACTATCCTCAATTCTATCCTCATAATTCTCCTCAAAAGTTATCTCATCCATCCAATTATCATCAAAATCAAGACGCATATGAAGTTCGGGAGAAACATTTAATGACTCGGGATGATGAATTGGAGATAAAATTTCAGTCAAATCTACGGGTTCATCATCCGAAATATTCCCGGCGTCAATATCCTCAATCAAGTG
This sequence comes from Agapanthus africanus, assembly GCA_030015575.1. Classification (NCBI taxonomy): domain Eukaryota; kingdom Viridiplantae; phylum Streptophyta; class Magnoliopsida; order Asparagales; family Amaryllidaceae; genus Agapanthus; species Agapanthus africanus. Next base: position 461,398,884 of record CM057337.1, on the reverse strand, counting down.
AAAATCAAATTTTTTAGTCACCTCATCAAAAGCATGGATGTTTATCAATTCAGGTCTTAGATTGGAGGTGTAGAGCTTGAAAGGATTGGTGATAGTTTCACTCGAAAGAGACCCTTCACAATCAGGTAAATCAAACACTACAAAGTCGCACAACTCATTACACATTTTATTTTTAACTGGCGAATCATTTGGGACACTTGTTTGAAAACCGGAGTTGTGGGATTCAATTGGGTATGGGTAGGTTTGATTTGGAAGTGTGTAGAACTCACTCTCTCCACTCAAATTCTCAATCTGTCCAACCGCCTCATTATACATTGGAATTTTTGGAGCTAGTTGGAAACTAGCTACCGGGTGACTAGGTTGTCTATGGGCGGCCATGGACGCATCCACATTCCTCATCATTTGGTTAGTCGCTACCATATATGCTTCCAACGACTGTTTTATACTAGACATGGGTTGTAAAGGGGTTTCAGTAAAAGATTCAAAATTGTTTGGATTTTGGGAACTCCCAAATGGTTATGTAGAAGCAATGTCTATGGAAGGTGTGAAAGTCGGGTAGGACTGGTAGGAATTGAATGGTTGGATAGGAGTAGGATCAACATTTGGATAAAAAGATGAATGGAGTCGTTGATCCCAAGAACTGGAAGTGTTGAAAGGAGTGAAAGATCGGTTACGGGATTGTTCAATATGTTCAGCAATAGACATGGTTTTAGGAGTTACAACAGGACTCGAAGAAGGGGTATCAACGTAAGAAGGTGGTGAAAGTTGAAATGGTTGACACAAAGTGGATTGTGGAGTCGAACTGTTTCTCCTAAACGCTTCTATTCGATCTTTCAAAGAAATTTTGGGCATGGAGGGGTCGTCCGTAATTCGACCAAAACAATTCGCGTATGAATCAATGTTTGGATGAGGGTACCAAAGTTCGGCAAAAGTTTTAGGAGGTGGGGTACCCATGATGTAAGAAAGGAGAAGAAAAAGAATATGGGGTGTAAGTGGGGTGCACGGATTTCTTAGCGACAAGTTGCAAGTTTTTTTTAAAAAGTTCTCTTTTTTTTTCTTTTTTTGTTTTTTTTTATGTTGAGCTTTTTGCAGAAACATTTTCAATAAAAGGCTTAGACACACGTTCAATTAACCACAAATGCACAATCAGGCCTAGATCTAGGGTCACCTAGGTCAGCTAGACAGCTCCTAACTGTTCCAAAGGGTAAGAAGTAGGACCTCAAACCGGCTCTTCACCGCCAATTGTGGCCAGGTATGTGGGAGGTTCTCCACCACGTAAGTAGTGGGCTTAATTAAGTAACCACTCACCTTAGACACACTTTCCTAGACACCACAAAGTCAGGTTAGGATCAACAGTCGATGCCTACAACTGTTCCTCTGTCCTATTGAGCGCGAAGTCCTTAGGGCTGAGTCTAATCTTTTTTTAATTAAATGATGTTCAATGCAATATGCCTTATGTGATTTCTGAGGTCCTGGGAAGGGTAATGAAATCCCCACACAATCTGGATTGGTGTTCAAGCCCCTTAAAGTCTATTTAAATATGCAAAGAGGTAAACACAATTAAACACTTGCAAACAAATTTTTTTTTAGCGCGGCGCAAAGAATACTGCATAAGATTAAGTTATTGAGAAGGGGAAGAAATTTTTGGCGCAAAGAATCCTGCAGGAAAATAATTCAGAGTAGTTCAGGGGGTTCAGAAGAAGAACAGAAGGCTTACAGAGAGAAATTGGACATATGGCATCACCACCAAGCCGTGGTTCCGCGGTCAAACAGGTCAAAGCGCGGCGGTTCCGCGGTCCAACGGTTGACTCGGGACTCCAAACTTCTTTTGTTGTCTGTTACGATCCTTCTCTGTTTGTTCAGATTTGCTGTTTTCTGTTTTTCTCTCTAGATTTTTCCAGATCTGAATTTGTTCTTCGATCCTGCACAATTCAAACGAAAATACCCTTCACAAAATAACAAGATGATAAATTTTTATATTTTTTATTTTTCAGTTTTTATTATTTTTCAATTTATATTAACCCGAAATTACAAAAAGAAAATAACAACGCCATCCCCCGTAATGACGCCATTTGATTTATCAAAGAAATATTTATAACTGCAATCAAGAACGGCGTCGCTTGGTAGCTAGCCGGTGAGTACGGGTCGGTCCACAGGGATTTTGTGTATTCTCGATTTGTTCTAACGAGTTAATTCCGATTGGTGTCAGATTGATTAAATCTAAAAACTAAGTTGATCTAAATTACAATCTTGCTAGGGTTTGGTTTAGGTTATGTTTGGAAAGTCAATAATCCTCACCGCTTTCTATGCCCTATTGAAGATCTATGAGGTGTTATGGTAATTATTAATAAAGGGGATTAGTACCATCGGGAAGAAACGATGTTTCTTTCTCTAGGTTCTTGTCCTTCCTTTCTTAATTCTTACCCTAACCTCCATGGAAAACACGCTCAAACGGCCCTTTATACTACGGTATCACCGCTACCTCGTGGGATAGGGTGCCGTAGGGAGCGGTGTGTGCATGTATGCATGGATTCCTATAAAAACGTGTGATGGGTAAGAAAGGGGTGAGAGATCTGCATCTCTCAAGCCTTCCCCAAATCTAACACTAACAAGCGAGAAGACTACTCACTCATTAGGGAATTGAAAAACATTTTCTAAACTATCTAACTAGGGCAGAGAATGAATATCTAACTAGGGCAGAGAATGAAAGATCTAACTAGGGCAGATAATAAAGATCTATACTAGGGCAGGAAAGAAAATTTAACTAGGCAAAATAAAGAAACTTACTCTAATTTTTATTTGATGCTCTCTTCATTCTTTACAGAAATTTACAGATCTGAATTTTGATAAAATGATATGAGGCACAAGAAGAGGCATACCTAAAAAAGAGGTTTAGGGCTTCTATTTATAGATCATAGAAACCCAAGGGTTACAATCGATTCACGTCTGCAATTACAATTTTACCACAATAAATACCTAATAAATGCACCGTCGCACCGACACCACGACACGCGCCACGCATACGCAACGCACGGCCGCGGATCCGCGGTCATAGGCATGGTTTGGCCGCGTTTCCACGGCCGTATGGAGAACTTGATGGTTCATTTCTTCAGGTCTTCTTCTGTTGCTTTGTTTCTTCTATTTTCTTCACTTGGTTTCTCAGATTGTCCTCTAGTTTCTTCCAGAATTCCACAGTGAATAATGTCGCGGACTTTACCGTTTGCTTCGTGTCGAAGTCTTGAACCATGCACTGCCTTTGTACTTGTGAACTTGTTCGTTGATCTTCGTTTATTCTCCATACTGTAGGCTTGATCAAGATTCTTCCATTTGTTGGTCGTAGTCTCACATTTACATCGTCTTTTCATCTTTTTCACTGTTTTTGTTTCGAGAATCTGTAACCTGCACCTATGTAGCAGACGTGGGTCAAAAACATCTGTTTATTTGTAAAATGAATAAGAATGGGGAATATAATATTGCAAAATTATGGTATGAACAAATACCCCCAAACTTATCTTTTGCTCGTCCTCGAGCAAAACTAGTTTTATTCTTGAAAAAGACCTAGCCTCACTTTCGCAGGGAAAAGCGATTGCACTGAGCTTGTGCAACAAGCCGTTAAACCTCTAGGCGTCCCTAGTAGGAGGAGTGTTGTCTCCTGAGGGTTTTAAGCGGATACTACCCACAAAATCCTATCAATTCGGCCTATTAACTTTCATTCTCCAATTAGGTTTTCTAACAAAAACTCTATTATCTTCGACTCAGAAATTATCCGCCCATATTTTTCACGCTTTCTTATTATTTAACTTAAGATTATATATATATATTCTTATAAATTTACTTATCTTATAACATCTTTTAAGTTTTCCATCTAGGGTTCTATCTCAACTTCGGAATTTTTATCATCTCTATTAAAGATATAGGTCTTATTCTTCATTCCTATCTCTTATCTAAACCCCAATCACATACCCCTACATGTGTGTATATATCACCCCAAGACTTGGAAATTCAAATCAAGCTATTATACTCTTGTCCATCGTCCAAAGTACTTTTCAATTGGTGAATTTTTTAGATGAAATTCGCTCTCACATTCTTCATGCAACCATTAGTATTTCTTGAGGTACCAAAGACCGATTACAAAGAAATATTTATCAAAGAAATATTTATAACCGCAATCAAGAATGGCGTCGCTTGGTAGTTAGCCGGTGAGTACGGGTCGGTCCACAGGGATTTTGCGTATTCTCGATTTGTTCTAACGAGTTAATTCCGATTGGTGTCGGATTAATTAAATCTAAAAACTAAGTTGATCTAGATTACAATCTTGCTAGGGTTAGGTTTAGGTTAAGTTTGAAAAGTCAATATTCATCACCGCTTTCTATACCCTATTTAAGATCTATGAGGTGTTTTGGTAATTATTAATAAAGGAGATTAGTACCACCGGGAAGAAACGATATTTCTTCCTCTAGGTTCTTGTCCTTCCTTTCTTAATTCTTACCCTAACCTCCATGGAAAACACGCTCAACCGGCCATTTATACTACGGTATCACCGCTACCTCGTGGGATAGGGTACCGTAGGGAGCGGTGTGTGCATGTATGCATGGAGTCCTATAAAAACGTTTGATGGGCAAGAAAGGGGTGAGAGATCTGCATCTCTCAAGCCTTCCCCAAATCTAACCCTAACAAGCGAGGAGACTACTCACTCATTAGGGAATTGAAAAACATTTTCTAAACTATCTAACTAGGGCAGAGAATGAAAGATCTAACTAGGGCAGATAATAAAGATCGATACTAGGGAAGGAAAGAAAATTTAACTAGGGCAAAATAAAGAAACTTACTCTAATTTTTATTTGATACTCTCTTCATTCTTTACAGAAATTTACAGATCTGAATTTTGATAAAATGATATGAGGCACAAGAAGAGGCATACCTCAAAAAGTGGTTTAGGGCTTCTATTTATAGATCATAGAAACCGTAGGGTTACAATCGATTCACGTCTGCAATTACAATTTTACCCCAATAAATACCTAATAAATGCACCGTCGGATCGACACCACGACACACGCCACGCACGCGCAACGCACGGCCCCGGATTTGCGGCCATAGGCATGGTTTGGCCGCGGTTCCACGGCCGTATGGAGAGCTTGATGGTTCATTTCTTCAGGTCTTCTTCTGTTGGTTTGTTTCTTCTATATTTTTCACTTGGTTTCTCAAATTGTCTTCTAGTTTCTTCCAGAATTCCACAGTGAACAATGTCGTGGACTTTACCGTTTCCTTCGTGTCGAAGTCTTGAACCTTGCACTGCCTTTGAACTTGTGAACTTGTTCGTTGATCTTCGTTTATTCTCCATATTGTAGGCTTGATCAAGATTCTTCCATTTGTTGGTCGTAGTCTCACTTTTGCATCGTCTTTTCATCTTTTTCATTGTTTTTGTTCCGAGAACCTGTAACCTGCAACTATGTAGCTGACATGGGCCGAAAGCACCTGTTTATTTGTAAAATGAATAAGAATGGGGAATATAATAATGCAAAATTATGGTATGAACAAGATTCTACACTGTTGTGTTTATTATTCATATGCCGCATATTCTTACTGTTACATCACATTGCATGTTAAATATGTTTATTGTTATATCAAATCCATGATGTTAGGACAGCAGCACCATTATCGATGATGCATATGTTTCACGTACACCTGCTTGCCGGCTCACACACTTCATAATTGATAATTGCCATCTCACTACACTGCTAGACTGTTGCATTCTGGATATGACCCTTGCATGGCATACTCGTGTACTTACATATTGTACACTCATACTTGTGCACATACCTATTGTACATTCATAGTCGTGTACTTACATATTGTACACTCATACTTGTACATATACCTATTGTACATTCATACTCGTGTACTTACATACTGTACACTCATACTTGTGTACATACCTATTGTTTATTCATACTTGTGTGCTCACATATTGTACACCCATACATGCATACATACGTATTCGCACATACATAGATGATTCTCGCTTGATTTGGAGATTTGTGGACCGCAAGATACTTTTTAAAACTGATTCATTTTAAAGAAGTGGTCTTCCCTAAATATGTGCATATTACTATTCCATGTTGCATGATATACTGATATGCTTACATTCTTTTATATGTCGCATACATCATGCTTTCTGATTATACGCATTGAGATACGTTGTTTCCATGATATTTCTGGATTTAGGAACCGTGGGTATTTTAAAAGAGAGTATGTATTGTTTTAAAAACCCGGTTACCCTTGATATGGTATTTCAGTGCGTCCACCATGTGTTTTCTCGGTTCTGAGAGTGGCATGTGAAACCTGATTCGAGGAGCGGTAAGCACCGTCTGCGGGTACATGGTGGACCCGGTGAGGTATCCCGGGGCAAGAAGACTCGTATATGTTAGACGGTGAGCCTGGCACGGGAGTACTACCTACCGGTGATGTTATTTGAGCTCGGCGGATATCTGGGGGATACCGACCGGAGTTGAGAGATGAGACGGGCCAATCCGGACTGACGGAGCCCTATGTATAAAAGGATTTACGTGCCGATGCTAGGCACAGGTTTCATGATATTTTCGAGTGTCGATACTTGACACTCAGGTTCCATGATTTTGATATGTTGCGAGCGACACATGTTGATTTACATCCTCATACTTCCATGCATATGTTTATGATATTTACATGCATGATGCTTATTGTCATTGGGTGACATGTGGACGTTTCCACATACATATATTGACATTGATGACATTGATCACATAGTTGGATGATATCCACATATTCATAGACTTCATGATATAGTCAACATTAATCATACCTCATATTTATGATATGCTATTACTTGAGGCACTGGCAAGAGCACTTGGTACCACACTCATGTATAGATGTTACATTGCCACCTTATCTTGCTTCAGACTTATTCATTTGAGGTTTATATATATATCTGTCGTATTGACCAAGGATTGTGTCATACATACGATTTCTGCTCTGTGATGTTTTCTATTCACGAGTTGGCAACTCACACCCGTTGTGCCACAGTTCTTGCAGGTTTTGCCGTACAGGTTTCATTGCGGCTTTTTGGCACACTGCTTCCCTTACGGGTGATTTGCTTTGGTAGGTGGGTTCTTTTGCATCAGAACCACCATTGTATATGTTTTATTCAGTTGTATCTAGTAATTCCATCAACCAAACTTGTATATTGTTTCAAACTTAGAAAACCAGCTGCGTATTATTTTAACCTGAGAGTCGTGCGTTGTAGTATTATGGTTTTCATGCTGATTTTGAGTTTTGATCCTCGCCCTTCGGCGTTGTATATTATACTGCTTGCGTGGTTGTGACCGTCGATTGACGAAGAGCTAGCTCCCGCTTGGGGATGCCTTTTATCATTGTATATATATTATTCATGTTGTACCCCATTTGGGGCCAGTATTTACAAAGAAAACTCTGCCGAAATTTTCAGAAAAGACTAGAGATTTTAAAAACGCATATTTGGCTTATTTATTTAAAAACCATATTTTCAAAACATGTTTTCCTTACTTCTTAAAACTAGTTTTCTTTATTTACTCCTTAAAATGGTTTTAGATTTCTCGGCTTTTGGCTTACCTGAAACGGATGGGGTCTTATAGACTTCATATGATTCAAGTGCCAGTCACGTGCTATTTCGTGTCGCGACAGGGTTTAACCATAGGCCGCAAGCGGTACTAGCTGTACGTAATGGTCCCTAGGTAGATGCCGATAAGAAGACCGATGAGGCGAACCCATCCGAACTCCTACTAAGCCTGAATGTGACTATCTCCGTACAGTCCGGTCTGTTCGTCTGAAAGTATCGCATGTCGGGCCTAGGGGGCGGTAAACGTCAGTCCCCTAATAGTGGTACAAGTCGTGTCGGAGTGTAGCCCAGAACACCCTGAGAAACCACTGGAAACGCTACCAGTATATCTCGCTTGCCCTGGCCAGGGACTTTGTGTAATGGCTCTTCTAGACACAGCGCGATATCAACTCCCAATACCGGGAGAGACGAATCATGTCTAACTGTCACTGCCTCCTAGTGCTTCGGGACCGCACCCAACTACTACCTGTTTGCACGACTCATTTGAGCCGTGGTAGGATAGAAATCTAAGAACAGTGGGAACACACTCGAGGCGAAGTGACAGTGTCAAGTCAACGGACTAAGCTGTATTCATGTCACCTAGGAACTGATAACTGATGATAGGTATAATACCAACCAACAGTTCCCATCGAGTCCTGTCCAGTGTACTTATAACCTAACGAGCACCTGCATGCTATCTCCAGTACGACGTACTGATGGCTGTGAGACAGACCATCTTCCCTCCTGGGATGAGAAGCGTATACACTAGTCTACTCTGGAGTATCGAAGCCCTGTCTCGATAATCCTACGACCAGGGACCTGTATAAGGATGTGCTTATAGATTACCCAGCCCCACTAGTGTGACTGCCATCACAACGCTGGTAGTCAAGCAAAAGATCCTAAGGGCCCTATCCATATGTATTAGCAATATGTCAAAAGAAACACATACACATATTAAGATAGATACAAACCAAGTAGCATACTACCATATTGAGCAAGAATGTCAATCCGTGTATATATCCCAAGCTTCCAAAATGTAATATACAAACTAGTACTAGACAATAATGGCCTCTAAGGCATATCACATTAACAATCTCCCACTTGCACTAAGGCCATGTGCTGGCATATCGCAGACCTATCATCTCGAATAGACTCTCGAACTGCGTCTGAGGAATGGCCTTTATGAATGGATCTGCAGTGTTATCTTCTGTAGCAACCCTCCGAACCTCGATCTCCCGGCGATCCACGATCTCTCTGATCAGGTGATACCGCCTCAATATGTGTCTAGACTTCTGATCGGACCTAGGTTCCTTTGGTAAGGCTATAGCCCTGTTGTTGTCACAATACAGAGGTATTGGATTAACAATGGACGGAACCACCTGAAGTTCTGTCAAGAACTTTCTCATCCAGACAGCTTCTTTTGCAGCATTAGATGCTGCGATATATTCCGCTTCCATCGTCGAGTCAGCAACGGTTTCCTGTTTGAATCTCTTCCAACACACCGCCCTTCCATTGAGGGTAAAGACATAACCCGACATGGATTTGGAGTCATCCTTGTCACTCTGGAAGCTGGAGTCAGCAAAGGCCTCGATCTTGAGGTCTTTTCCGCCGTAAACAAAAAACATGTCCCTAGTCCTTCTCAGGTACTTCAGAATGTTCTTTACCGCTATCCAGTGCTTCTCCCCAGGGTTTGACTGATACCGGCTTACTATACTCAGTGCATAAGCTACATCTGGTCTGGTACACAACATCGCATACATTATAGAGCCTAACGCAGAGGCATGGGTATAATAGGCATGCGATCCCTTTCCAAATCAGTCTTGGGAGACATCTTTTTGGAGAGGGTGATCCCGTGACAAGACGGTAAATTACCGCGCTTCGAATCTTCCATACTGAATCTTTTCAGCATGGTGTCGATGTACCTGGACTGTGAAAGTCCTAATATCCTTTTGGACCTATCACGATAGATCCGGATTCCCAGAATGTAAAAGGCATCACCCAGGTCTTTCATGGAGAACGTATGTGACAAGAACCCTTTGGCAAATTGTAGCATAGGAATGTCATTTCCTATCAAGAGAATGTCATCCACTATAAAACGAGGAATACGACAGTTCGTGCTACAATCTTACTATAAATACATGGTTCATCTGGATTTTTGATAAGGCCAAATTCTTTGACCGTCTCATCAAAACAGATGTTCCAACTCCGTGATGCCTGCTTCAGTCCATAAATGAACTTAAGCAACTTGCACACCTTCCCGCTGCTCCCACTCTGAAAGAAACCCTCTGGCTGGTCCATATAGACACAATCCTCTAAATTTCCATTTAAAAAAGCTGTTTTTACGTCCATCTGCCAAATCTCATAATCGTGGAAGGCAGCAATGGCAAGAAGGATCCGAATGGATTTGAGCATAGCTACAGGAGAAAAGGTTTCGTCATAGTCCAAACCAGGTCTTTGACGAAAACCCTTTGCAACAAGTCTAGCCTTATAGGTTTCAACATGTCCATCTACACCAATCTTCCTTTTGAAGATCCATTTGCAGCCTACGGGTTTTACCCCTTCTGGAGCAAAGTTCAAAGTACATATTTTGTTGTTGTACATGGACTCCATCTCGGTCCGCATTGCATCTAGCTATTTTACCGAGTCAGTGCTCTGAATGGCCTGCTGGAAGCTAGTCGGCTCATCATTATCAATGATGCAATCCTCTCTATCCCCGTCTATGAGAAAACCGTAGTATATCTCGGGCGGATGAGACTGCCTACTCCTCCTGCTGAGTGGCGCAGGAATGTCCTGTCCTTTCGAACCTTCTGGTTCTACTAAGCTTTCAGTAATAGCTCGTGGTTCTGGAATTTCTTCCAGTTCTATTGCGCTCCCACTTATCTGATTTTCTAAAAATTCAATTTCCAAGAAGCAGGCATGACGAGAAACAAATACCTTTTGTTCCTCTGTGTAATAGAAGAAGTATCCCTTGGAGTTGTTTGGATATCCCACAAACTTGCACTGTACTGAGTGTGCCTCGAGTTTGTCCGCATGCTGCTTTTTGACAAAAGCTGGACATCCCCATGTCTTAATGTGTTTAAGATAGGGTTTCTTCCCACTCCACATCTGATATGGTGTGGTAGGCATTGACTTAGTTGGAACTCGGTTCAAAAGATATGCAGCTGATTCTAGTGCATATCCCCAGAAAGATCGCGGTAACTCAGCGTTACTCATCATGGAACGTACCATATCCAATAGGGTTCGGTTCTGTCTTTCCGATACACCATTGTGTTGTGGTGTGTACGGAGGAGTAAGTTGAGAGAGAATTCCATTCCCTTTTAGGTAATCCAGAAACTCGGCACTCAAGTATTCACCACCTCGATCATATCTCAGTGTCTTAATACTTTTGCCAGTTTGTTTTTCTACTTCATTCTTGTATTCCTGGAATTTTTCAAAGGCTTCAGATTTATGCTTCATTAAGAAGACATGTCCATACCTTGAAAAATCATCCGTAAAAGTAATGAAGTAAGAATAACCATTTCACGCATGTGTAGACATTCGACCACATACATCGCTGTGTACGAGTCCCAAGAGCTCGCTCGCTCTTACTCCGTGTCCAGTGAATAGAGTCTTTGTCATCTTTCCTTTGAGACATGATTGACAAGTTGCATATGATTGATATTCGAATGGATCCAAATATCCTTCTTTATGTAACTTAGTTAACCTTGTCTCATTGATGTGACCCAGTCTATAATGCCATAAGAAAGTATGATTTATTTCTGGAGACTTTCTTTTGTGTGTATTCTGGATATTGAAAATATGTGGTTGGTTTAATACGTATATACCGTTGCTTAATGTACCCGACCCAATCAGAACATGATTAAAGTGAATGTTTACAACATTGCTTACAAATGCAAAATCATAACCTTCTTTAGACATTAAAGATACAGATATGATATTACAAGTTGAACTGGGTACAAAATAACAGTCGCGTAAAACAAAAACATGTCTATCTGTCAATCTCAAGTGATCGTCCCCCACGGACTCAGCATCCATGCCTGCTACGTTTGCAACTCTGAGGGTCATATCACCTGCCTTCAAAACTCTATGCCTTCTCAGTGTCTGCAAAGAATTACAGATATGAGATCCCGATCCGGTATCCAATACCCATGAGATCGAGTTGATTGATAGACAGTTTTCAATAACATACATACCTAAAGCCGAAGCCACAACTTGCTTCGGGTCCTGGTTCTTAGCCTTCCAAGACCTGCAATCTTTCTTCCAGTGTCCTTTCTTGTGACAATAAAAGCACTCTTCCTTCCCCACAAGCTGTCCCGCTACCTTTGCTTTTCCCTTGGCTTCCACTTTACTAACACCGCCCCTTGGTTTGGTGGGGGCCTTCTTCTTCCTTTCTTTGGCTTTCGCTTTGGACCTAGAAGAAGAAGCTCCTCCAACAGACAAAGCGGGTGTTTCCCTGACTTTCTGTAGGGTGCCCTCTGCACTCCTCAACATGTTTAAGAGTTCCGGAAGTTCAACTTCTTTTCCTTGCATGTAGAAGTTCAGGATAAACTGGGCGTAAGTGGAAGGAAGGGACTGGAGAATCAAGTCAGTGTAGAGCTCGTTCTCTAATATGGTCCCAAGGTCCGCGAGCTCTTCAATGTAGCCAATCATCTAATGCACGTGTTCCGCTACAGATGATCCGACAGCCAACCTCGCTGAAAACAACTTTTTCGAGGTTTCGTATCTGGCGATACGAGATTCTGTCCATATAGTTCCTTAGTATGGAGTGTTGGATATAGTGCCCTCAGAGTCAATTATTGGATCACAGGCACGTGATTGCAATGATTGAGGGAGGACCTATGCCGGCAGGACAGTCTTACTCAAGATGATAGTATGCTATCTGGTTTATCTTTATCATCGTGAACTGCTTCAGGTGACCTTACAGGTCACTACTGCACGTTGATAGAGCCCTTAGGATTCTTTCTTGATGGCCAGTAGTATGATGGCGATCATTTACGTGGGAGCTGGGGTCTATAAGCACATCCTTAAAAGGTCCCTAGTCGTGGGAGTTTCGAGACTAGGCATCGATACTCCATTAGTAGACTAGTGTATACAGTCGAGACCCCGACGAGGGGCGGTGGCCGGTCTCACAAGCCATTGGTGTCAGTTGGATCACCTAAAATGTATACAGGTGCTCATTGGGTTATGAGTACACCGGACAGGACTCGCCGGGAACATGCTAGTTGGTATTATACCTGACGTCAGATAGCAGTTCCCTGGTGACATGTGTACAGGTTAGTTCATCGACCTGATATCGTCATTTTTCTCGTGTGAGTTCCTACTGTGCTTTGATTACTACCCTACCACGGCTCAAAGGAGTCATGCAAACATGTTTTAGTTGGGTACAGTCCCGAGCCATATGGAGGCAGTGATCGAATCGGCAGGGGTTTAGTCTCTCCCGGTATTGGGGGTGAGATCGCGCTGTGTCTAGGAGAGCCATTACACGAAGTCCTTGGCCAAGGAAGAAGATTTATTGGTAGGTATTCCAGTAGTATCCCAGGGTGTTCTAGGCTACACTCGGACACGAGTTGTACCACTTTTGGGGATCTGACTTTTACCAACCCCCCAGGCCCGCCATGCGATGCTCATAGACGAACGGACCGGACTGTACGGATATTGTCACTGACAGGCTCAGTAGGGTGTCAGGATAAGCTTGCTCATCGACCTCCCTTTTGGTCAATACCTGGTAGCCCGTTACGTACGGCTAGTACATCTGACGTGCTAGTGGTTAAATCCATAGCCAAAGTATTGACGAGTCTTTAGAGTCCCCCACAGACAGTTTTCAAGTTTCGGGCGAAACGTTGTAGAGGCCGTATGATATATAGCAGGGTCCGATCATATACGTGCAGTAGTGCACGGATCATGATCGGGCGGATCATACTAGTGGGCTTTGGTTTATGCCGGATACTAGTATTAGATTTGTTGGATTACTTTAGTCTCATCGCATTCGCATTCAGTCGGAATGCGGATGCAGGTATGTATATACAGGTGAGGGGTATCCTTGTGATCCGTCATGAGTTTACTTTAGATGTTGCCGTATCTTTTTATTGTTGTAAACATTTGGGTTAATGTTTACAAATGGAAATTGTAAGCTTAAATCATCATTTTGTGCATTTAATGTGACATAGACTTCATTAGTGACTCATGGTCTCTTTTCTGTTGCTAATGTCACATTATGTGATTGATTTGTGGTTTGAAATGAGAGGAAGGGAGAGAAGGGCAGCCATTGTATTGAGTTGGGGCTTGTATTTTTGATACACACTCTCATTTTTGATAGCATAACACAAGAAAAGAAAATGCCTCCTCTTCTTCTTCTTCTTCTAGCTCCCAACCTCCATTAATGGCCTCATCTCTAATCTCCATCCATACACTCTCATGTGATGAGAATCAATGGATGCTTGAGACAAAGTAATCACACACATTCTCTACTTCTCCTTGGACACGTCGGCTAGCGAACTTCGTGCCCGAGTTGCTTCGGATGAAGCGGGAGCCCGTAAAAAGACTTGAAGATGTGGTGCCCTTTCCGACGAGGAGATCGAGACCAGAGATGCCGCGAGGAGCTTGGGATGGTGGCCAAGACCGAAGGACACGGATCGATCGGTATAGCTTTTCCAACCCTTCTCTTGTTAGCTAGTTGTAGGTTAATGGTTCAATCCGGATTTAAATTATACGATAGCGCCGGATTCTAGTTTAAGAAAAGTTTTCGTTTTCGCATTTTGGCGTCGGACAGACGGCCGGGGCGCTACCATAGACTTACATGGTATCAGAGCCACGCCATTAACCTTTACTAGCTTGCTCTAACGTGTTTAGAATTTCGATCGAACGAAATTTCCAAAACCGCGATTCCAATTTGTGCAGTTTCTGTCAATTTTTTTTTCGTCAAAAAATTATTTTGAGTATTGCAGAAAATCAGGCAGGCTTTTCTAAGAACACTGCAGAAATTTCATAGCCTGAACCCACTGTAGCGCCGCGGAAGCGCGGCATGACCCTTGTTTTGGCCGCGGTTCCGCCGCACTACTGTAGCATTAGGGCACCAAAATTTCTGCAGTGGTCTCTGACTTGGAATTGGGGTTTCTAGTATTTTTTGTTTCGGCCCAGATTTGTTTGAGTACTGGGAATTGTGCTTAGGGACCACTTCAAGAAATTTTGTCGATCGAAAATTTTAAATATGTTAGTATACAGTATTTACATTATATCTGCGACCGTGAATGTCATTTGATCGGTAAATCTTGTCTAATTGCTATAGTTCTTTTAGACGGATTTGCGAACGTGACATTCACGTTGATGTTCTGTGTTGTGCTGTGATGTTGCGGATTTGTCGTAGTGGATAGGCTGGATGCAATGTTAGTACAGTTTGGTTGTATTTATACATTTGATATTGCGGAGCGAGTGTCCGACATGTGGACTGCCGTCACTGCTTGTTTGTATATTATTCTTTTGGGGTACGACCGGGCTGAGGTTGATGTACCCATTGTATAAATATTTTATTTTCTGTACTAGGATTACCCCGCGGTGGGGTGCATGGATAGCCGGGTTCTAGAAGGCAACCGGCCTGCATCTTATGGCTTTGAGATGGATGGGGCTTCATTCTAGAATTGGCGGGTTATTCGCCGCACTCGTAGGGGGTACAGGTTGACCCAAGGTGGGGTGCTCAAGTTAGCGGATTCCGTGAAGTGCTGGGTGGTCCATTCACTTTGTTGAAGGGGGATGCCTCGCTTCAGGTTTTGGCGGGTAACTTACCGCGCCCGTAGGGGTCTAGGATTTCATTGCACAGGCTATCCACACGACCAGGGGAACGTCGGGTTTCAGTAGCGGCTCAATGAAACTCGGGGATCCCAGATTATCAGTATTGTTCTGTGATGCTTATTACATTTATGTGATATTGCATTTTATCACGCCTTGAGAGAATATTATATATTGATATATATACTTGTAGATGTTGTATATGTTTTACACCCGCGCTAGTCCAGTCCCCGCCCTGTCGTTAGTTAAGTAACCTAACGGGTGATGACAGGACCCAGTGGCGAATGCGGATGGCATATACGTACATCATATTTTCGTTCTTTTGAGGTGTGATTAATTGATGGGACTGTTAGTGTATATGCCCTAGAGGCCATTACTGTATCATACTAGTTTGTATATTACTTAATGGAAGCTTGGGATATTCACCTTGTATAAACAATCTTGCTCAATATAGTAGTATGCTACTTGGTTTGTTTCTACTTCAATGTGTACATGTGTTTATTTTGCGATATCACCTATACGCATTAGTAGAGCCCTTAGGATCTTTGCTTGATTACCAGCGTTGTGATGGCAGTCACACTAGTGGGGGCTAGGTAATCTATAAGCACATCCTTATACAGGTCCCTAGTCGCAGGACTATCGAGACAGGGCATCGATACTCCGGAGTAGACTAGCGTATGCGCTTCTCATCCCAGTATGGGAGATGGCCTGTCCCACAGCCATCAGTACGTCGTACTGGAGATAGTATACGGGTGCTCGTTAGGTTACGGGTATACTGGACAGGACTCGTCGGGAACTGAAAGGTTGGTATTATACCTATCGTCAGTTATCAGTTCCCAGGTGACATGAGTACAGCTTAGTCCGCTGACTTGACACTGGCACTTAGCCTCGAGTGTGTTCCCACTGCATTTTGATCACTACCCTACCACGGCTCAAAGGAGTCGTGCAAACAGGTGGTGGTTGGGTGCAGTCCCGAAGCACTTGGAGGCAGTGACGGTTAGACAGGATTCGTCTCTCCCGGTATTGGGGGTTGACATCGCGCTGTGTCTAGGAGAGCCATTACACAAGTAGTCCCTGGCCAGGGCAAGCGAGATATACTGGTAGGCTTCCAGTGTTATCTCAGGGTGTTTTGGGCTTCACTCCTACACGACTTGTACCGCTATTGGGGACTGACGTTTTACCGCCCCCTAGGCCCGACATGCGATGTATCAGACGAACAGACCGGACAGTGCGGAGAATGTCACATTCAGACTCAGTAGGAGTACAGGTGGGGTTTCACCTCGTCAGCCTTCTTGTCGACATCTACCTGGGGACCGTTACGCACAGCTAGTGCCGCTTGCGGTCTGTGGTTAAACCCACTGCCAGCGTAGTGTCGAGTCTTTAGAGTCCCACACAGAGGGTATTCGCCTCTGGGCAAAACAGAGTAGAGGTCGCATGGTTTTGCGACAGGGTTCGTTCTCATCCGCGCACTTGTGCACGTTTGGAGTCCGGACGGATATTACCGTCTGGCTCTGGTTTGAGTCAGATACTGGTATATGTTTTTGGGGTTGCTTTTATCTCTCAGTATTCATGTTCCTCGGAACAAGGATGCAGGTGTGTATGCACGGTTATTTGAGGAAGAGGAAGAGGGCTTTCATTAGGTTTTCGGAACGGGTGCGTATGCACAGTTGACAGTCGTCTTTTTCCAAACCCTAATGGATTTATGTTATATCAATTAATAATATATAATAAAATGAAATTATGTCATGGTTGTTTTTTATGTTGACTTGTTGACCATGGTTGACTTGTTGACCATGGTTGAAGTTTTGACCATCATCATTACAAAAGAAAGATGCTCTTTGATTCTAGCAAATTCATTTAATGTTTGAAATGATAACGGTCATTCTAAAACTTTCCATCAACCTTTTCATTTTCATTATTATTATTATTTGATAATTCTTTTGCTTTATGTTATGGTTGCAAAAGAAAAAGAGCTCACTTTATCATAACAACTCTCTCTCCTCACTTCATCTTCTTCTTCCTCGAGCAAAAGAGAACCCTTCTCATGTGTTGAGAATCCTTCTCTTTAAAAAGAAAAGCAACCCATAGTCACTCTCTACTCATTCTAGGTTCAAGGTTTAGCAAGCCGGAAACCCTAGTTCACTCAAAGATCGAGGAAGAGCCCAAAGGTCGAACCTTCGAGGTGGATCCATCTTCGACGGAAGAAGGCGACAAGAAGAGAACCATCAACCTCTACAAAAGTTTGAAGAAGAAGGAGTTCAAGTTTAGGTATAACCATCTTCATCCGAGTAGCTAAATCTCTTTAGCAAGTATGCTAGTTTTAGTTTAGACACGATCCCGACATTGTTTTAGTCCATGTTGCCTCTTGCGATAAAAATTTGTTTTTTATACCGTTTCCGCCTCCCCGTAAGCACCGGGGGTCGCAACGTGGACTTACAGTGGTATCAGAGCCTAACTAAACTTAAACTAGCTTGGTAGTGAAGTGTAATGAAGTTCGAAACCGAAAAATCGCAAAACCGGAAAAACTAAAACCCTAAGTTTTTGTTGAAATTTTTTCTGCTCTAAATGAAAAACTTTATACTTGTAAATTCGGCTCAGGGTTTTGTGTGAACACCCATGAAATACGATGCCCTAATTCATTTAAACCGCCGCGGTTCCGCGGCACGAGGTAGGCATGTGCCGCGGAACCGCCGCCGTTTGGTGTCCTCTCTGCATCGTTTTTCGTGCAGTGTTCTTCTGTGTTGGTTTTGGGATTTTTAAGATATATTATATGTGCCCAGATTTTCCAGAACAGAAATTCACTTTTGGGGACCTATAATTCCGTATTTTTTTTTCGAACTTCACTACACTTTGGCTATGATGGTTATATCTGTGATGTTTGCATGTATTGAACGTCGGCTAATCGCTATAAGACGATTTGTCGGGGTTATACATGATCTGTGTTTGATATTGGAATGTGTATATGAATGTGTTGGACTGTCGCGGGTGAATAGCCGGGGTGGATGTGAGATGAGCTTTTGTTTTTCTTTCATTCATTGTAAATGTAAATTGATGTAATAATATTATTTGTTTGGCCGCACAACCGGGTCGGGGTTGTAGCCGTCATTGTATAATTCTTTTTACTATTTTTGCTCCTAGGATAGACCCATGGAGGGGTGCACAAACTACCGGGAACTTGGCGGGTAGTTTGCCGCACCCGTAGGGGTCTTGGGTGCGGTATTTGCTATTCACCGCGACCGTGTAATCCGCTTTTCGTTGCAGGCTCGAAAGGATTGCGGATTGCTAGTATATCCAATGTATTCATCTGTGATCTGTAATGTCTATCATTGCTTTCTATTTAGGAGTTGCTTATGTTTTACAGCCGCGCTAGCCCAGCCCCCGCTCTGTCGTTAGTTAAGTAACCTAACGAGTGATGACGGGACCCCGTGGCGAATGCGAATGGCATAAGCGTACGTCATATTTTGGTTGTTTTCTGCAATGGTAGGATTTAATGATGGGACGCATTAAAAGAACTAATGCAAGAATATCACGCATTAAAAGAACTAATGCAAGATAATAAACCAAGTTAAAGTCGTTGGAACACTTTCGAAAAACCACTCGGTTCTTTTCAAAACTAACTTTTAAATGCGGAGCTTGAGCCACTCCTTCTAAAAGCTATCTCGTTCCATCGATTATATCAAGTTCACTACGTTCACGGTTTCGCCAAAACCATCCGTAGCCCTCCGTCGTTGCATATGAATATTCAACAGTATTCAAGCTGTGTTTGTTGGCCTTAGTCAAGGCACAGTGTTTGGTAGCTGGTGGGTATTCATATGTTGCATAGATAGAATGCGTTGGTTTGGGACAGTCGTATTGCCTTGTTGGCCATAGTCAAGGGTATATACGGGTGGGTTCAAATTAACCTGGATAACGACGGGAAGAACTTGACATGTGACTTATGATTTGTTGGCCTTAGTCAAGGTCATAAGAGCTTGGGGCAAAAATCCACATCGGGAGTTTCACAAGTACTGAAACTTGCTAGATTTGCATACCATTTGGAGTGTGATGATTATGGTAGGATTCCTTCATTTTCGTCATGCGATGATATTTGGATCCCGATCCTACTGTGAGTATATGCTACTCCTCGGGAAATTTCTCACTAAACGATCAATGCTATAAACCTAGTAGGTGCCTAGAAAGGTGTTAGCGGGGCTACGCCCCCAGGGAAAAGAGGTTCTTAAATTAAGGAACTTCGCGAAAGCGTTGGAAAACCTCCCTCGAAGTACCGACACTGGCCTGGCTGAACGGTTAAGCAAGTATTGTACGGTGGGATTGATCCCGGCTAATTCTTCCTTTGTGGTTTGAGGAGGGATTCGAGAGACAGTGGGAGCCATCCTGTTTAGACAAATTAAAAACCATTCTAAACTTGCAAGAGCATCGTACTAAAGTGTTTCTTCTCTCCCCCCTGCAGCGACCAAATTCGAATGACTGGACTTAAGTTACTTCTAAATAAAAACATACTGACAGGGCCAAACTACAAAGATTGGCTCAGGAATGTCAAATTGGCAATCGCTTACGACAAGCTGGGGTATCTTCTTACCACCAAAGCTCCCCCCGTCCCAGGTCCCACCTCCAGCGTCGCGGATAAGGAAATCCGTAAGACTTGGGAGATTGACAGCGCGAAGGCCAGGTGCCTCGTACTTGCCTCGATGGACAACGACCATCAGAGGGGGCACGAGAATATGGATTTGGAATCCATATTTCTTCATACAAAAGAACTATATGGAGAGCAGTCTCGTATCGCAAGATACGAAGTGTCGAAGAAGTTATTTTTGACAAAATTGGCCGTCGGATCATCGGTAGCGGACCACGTGCTTAAGATGATTGGCTACACTGAGGAGCTCGCGGAACTTGGGACCACGTTGGACAGTGAACTCTATACGGATATAATTCTCCAGTCCCTTCCATCCACTTACGCCCAGTTCATACTGAATTTCAACTTGCAAGAAAAGGAAGTTGAACTTTCAGAACTCCTCAACCTGCTGAGGAGCGCAGAGGGCACCCTACAGAAGGGTAGGGATACACCCGCTTTGTTTGTAGGAGGATCTTCTTCCTCTAGGTCCAAGGCGAAAGCCAAGGGAAAGAGGAAGAAAGCCCCCGCCAAACCAAGAGGCGGTGTTAGTAAAGTGGGTACGAAGGGAAAGGAAAAGGCAACAAAGATTGCGGGGAAGCTTATTGGAAAGGAAGAATGCTTCTATTGTCATAAGAGCGGACACTGGAAGAAAGATTGCAGGGCTTGGAAGGCCAAGACACAGGAACTGAAGCAGGTTGCGGCTTCAGCTTCAGGTGTGTATGTTATTGAAAACTGTCTTTCTATAAACTCTACTTCCTGGGTTTTGGATACCGGATCAGGATCTCATATCTGTAATTCTTTGCAGGCGTTGAGAAATCGTAGGTTTTTGAAGAAAGGTGACATGACCCTCAGAGTTGCGAACGGAGCTAGCATGGATGCTAAAGCCGTGGGGGACTATCACCTGGGAATGTCAGATGGGCATGTTTTGGTTTTGCGTAATTGCTTTTTTGTACCCAACGCAACTTGTAATATCATTTCTGTATCTTTGGTTTCTAAAGAAGGTTATGAATTTGCGTTTGTAAGTAATGTTGTAAACATTCACCTTAATCAAGTTCTGATTGGGTCAGGTACACTGAGCAATGGTATATACGTATTAAACCAACCACAGATTTTCAATGTCCAGAATACACACAAAAGAAAGTCTCCAGATATCAATCAGGCTTTCTTATGGCATTGTAGACTGGGTCACATCAATGAGACACGGTTGACTAAGTTACATAAAGAAGGATACTTGGATCCGTTCGAGTATCAGTCTTATGCCACTTGTGAATCTTGTCTCATGGGAAAGATGACAAAGACTCCGTTTACTGGACACGGAGAAAGAGCGAGCGAGCTCTTGGGACTCATACACAGTGACGTGTGTGGTCCAATGTCTACACATGCGCGAAGCGGTTATTCATACTTCATTACTTTCACAGACGATTTTTCTAGGTATGGACATGTCTTCTTAATGAAGCACAAATCCGAGGCCTTTGAGAAATTTCGGGATTACAAGAATGAAGTTGAAAAACAAACAGGCAAAAGTATTAAGATTCTAAGATCGGATCGAGGTGGAGAATACTTGAGTGCCGAGTTCCTGGACTATTTAAAAGAGAATGGAATTCTCTCTCAGCGTACTCCTCCATACACTCCGCAACATAACGGTGTATCGGAAAGGAGGAATCGAACCCTATTGGATATGGTTCGTTCCATGATGAGTAAGGCTGAGTTACCGCGATCTTTCTGGGGATATGCACTAGAAACAGCTGCACATCTCTTGAACCAAGTTCCTACTAAGACTGTGCCTACCACACCATATCAGATATGGAGTGGGAAGAAACCCTGTCTTAAATCCTTTAAGACATGGGGATGTCCGGCTTTTGTAAAAAAGCAGCATGCGGACAAGCTCGAGGCACGCTCAGTACAGTGCAAGTTTGTGGGATACCCAAAGAACTCCAAGGGGTATCTATTCTATTACGCAGAGGAGCAAAAAGTCCTTGTTTCTCGTCATGCCCACTTCTTGGAAACTGAGTTTTTGGAAAATCAGATAAGTGGGAGCGCAGTAGAACTGGATGAAATTCCAGAACCTCAGACTATTACTGAAAGCTTAGTGGAACCAGAGGGTTCAAAAGAACAGGACATTCCTACGCCGCTCCGCAGGAGTAGTAGGCAGTCTCATCCGCCCGAGAGATACTACGGTTTTCTCATAGACGGGGATAGAGAGGATTGCATCATAGATTATGATGAGCCTACTAGCTTCCAGCAGGCCGTTCAGAGCGTTGACTCGGTAAAATGGCTGGATGCAATGCGGACCGAAATGGAGTCCATGTACACCAACAAAGTATGGACGTTGGACATTGCTCCAGACGGGGTAAAACCCGTAGGATGCAAGTGGATCTTCAAAAGGAAGATTGGTGTAGATGGACAGGTTGAGACCTATAAAGCTAGACTTGTAGCAAAGGGTTTCCGTCAAAGACCTGGCTTGGACTATGACGAAACCTTTTCTCCAGTGGCTATGCTGAAATCCATTCGGATCCTTCTTGCCATTGCTGCCTTCCACGATTATGAGATTTGGCAGATGGACGTAAAGACCGCTTTTCTAAATGGAAATTTAGAGGAGTGTGTCTATATGGATCAGCCAGAGGGTTTCATTCAGAGTGGGAGCAGCGGAAAGGTGTGCAAGTTGCTT
Source organism: Agapanthus africanus (assembly GCA_030015575.1). Taxonomy (NCBI): domain Eukaryota; kingdom Viridiplantae; phylum Streptophyta; class Magnoliopsida; order Asparagales; family Amaryllidaceae; genus Agapanthus; species Agapanthus africanus. The sequence continues at coordinate 461,376,210 of CM057337.1, read as the reverse complement.
AAGTCCATCTATGGACTAAAGCAGGCATCGCGGAGTTGGAACATCTGTTTTGATGAGACGGTCAAGGAATTTGGCTTTATCAAAAATCCAGATGAACCATGCATCTATAGTAGATTTGTAGCGAGAACTGTAGTATTCCTCGTTTTATACGTGGATGACATTCTCTTAATAGGAAATGACATTCCTATGCTACAATCTGTCAAAGGTTTCTTGTCACACAGCTTCTCCATGAAAGACCTGGGTGATGCCTCATACATCCTGGGTATCCGGATCCATCGTGATAGATCCAAGAGGATATTAGGACTTTCACAGTCCAGGTACATCGACACCATAGTGAAGAGATTCAGTATGGAAGATTCCAAGCGCGGTAACCTACCGGCTTGTCACGGGATCACCCTCTCTAAAGAGATGTCTCCCAAGACTGATTTGGAGAGGGATCGCATGTCTATTATACCCTACGCTTCTGCGGTAGGCTCTATAATATATGCGATGTTGTGTACCAGACCGGATGTAGCTTATGCACTGAGTGTAGTAAGCCGGTATCAGTCAAACCCTGGGGAGAAACACTGGATAGCAGTAAAGAACATTCTCAAGTACCTGAGGAGGACTAAGGAGATGTTCTTTGTGTATGGCGGAAAAGACCTCCAGATCGAGGCCTTTGCTGACTCCAGCTTCCAGAGTGACAAGGATGATTCCAAGTCCATGTCGGGTTTTGTCTTTACCCTCAATGGAGGGGCGGTGTGTTGGAAGAGTTCCAAACAGGAAACCGTTGCTGACTCGACTATGGAAGCGGAATACATCGCTGCATCTGATGCCGCAAAAGAAGCTGTCTGGATGAGGAAGTTCTTGAAAGAACTTCAGGTGGTTCCGTCCATTGTTGACCCAATACCTCTGTATTGCGACAACAACGGGGCTATAGCTTTAGCAAAGGAACCCAGGTCCCATCAGAGATCCAGGCACATCTTGAGGCGGTATCACCTGATCAGGGAGATCGTGGATCGCAAGGAGATCGAGGTTCGGAGGGTTGCTTCAGAAGAGAACACTGCAGATCCATTCACCAAGGCCCTACCCCAGACTCAGTTCGAGCGGCTGATCGAGATGATAGGTCTTCGATACGCCAGTACATGGCCTTAGTGCAAGTGGGAGATTGTTAGTGTATATGCCCTAGAGGCCATTACTGTATCATACTAGTTTGTATATTACTTAATGGAAGCTTGGGATATTCACCTTGTATAAACAATCTTGCTCAATATAGTAGTATGCTACTTGGTTTGTTTCTACTTCAATTTGTACATGTGTTTATTTTGCGATATCACCTATACGCATTAGTAGAGCCCTTAGGATCTTTGCTTGATTACCAGCGTTGTGATGGCAGTCACACTAGTGGGGGCTGGGTAATCTATAAGCACATCCTTATACAGGTCCCTAGTCGCAGGACTATCGAGACAGGGCATCGATACTCCGGAGTAGACTAGCGTATGCGCTTCTCATCCCAGTATGGGAGATGGCCTGTCCCACAGCCATCAGTACGTCGTACTGGAGATAGTATACGGGTGCTCGTTAGGTTACGGGTACACTGGACAGGACTCGTCGGGAACTGAAAGGTTGGTATTATACCTATCGTCAGTTATCAGTTCCCAGGTGACATGAGTACAGCTTAGTCCGCTGACTTGACACTGGCACTTAGCCTCGAGTGTGTTCCCACTGCATTTTGATCACTACCCTACCACGGCTCAAAGGAGTCGTGCAAACAGGTGGTGGTTGGGTGCAGTCCCGAAGCACTTGGAGGCAGTGACGGTTAGACAGGATTCGTCTCTCCCGGTATTGGGGGTTGACATCGCGCTGTGTCTAGGAGAGCCATTACACAAGTAGTCCCTGGCCAGGGCAAGCGAGATATATTGGTAGGCTTCCAGTGTTATCTCAGGGTGTTTTGGGCTTCACTCCGACATGACTTGTACCGCTATTGGGGACTGACGTTTTACCGCCCCCTAGGCCCGACATGCGATGTATCAGACGAACAGACCGGACTGTGCGGAGAATGTCACATTCAGACTCAGTAGGTGTACAGGTGGGGTTTCACCTCGTCAGCCTTCTTGTCGACATCTACCTGGGGACCGTTACGCACAGCTAGTGCCGCTTGCGGTCTGTGGTTAAACCCACTGCCAGCGTAGTGTCGAGTCTTTAGAGTCCCACACAGAGGGTATTCGCCTCTGGGCAAAACAGAGTAGAGGTCGCATGGTTTTGCGAAAGGGTTCGTTCTCATCCGCGCACTTGTGCACGTTTGGAGTCCGGACGGATATTACCGTCTGGCTCTGGTTTGAGTCAGATACTGGTATATGTTTTTGGGGTTGCTTTTATCTCTCAGTATTCATGTTCCTCGGAACAAGGATGCAGGTGTGTATGCACGGTTATTTGAGGAAGAGGAAGAGGGCTTTCATTAGGTTTTCGGAACGGGTGCGTATGCACAGTTGACAGTCGTCTTTTTCCAAACCCTAATGGATTTATGTTATATCAATTAATAATATATAATAAAATGAAATTGTGTCATGGTTGGTTTTTATGTTGACTTGTTGACCATGGTTGACTTGTTGACCATGGTTGAAGTTTTGACCATCATCATTACAAAAGAAAGATGCTCTTTGATTCTAGCAAATTCATTTAATGTTTGAAATGATAATGGTCATTCTAAAACTTTCCATCAACCTTTTCATTTTCATTATTATTATTATTTGATAATTCTTTTGCTTTATGTTATGGTTGCAAAAGAAAAAGAGCTCACTTTATCATAACAACTCTCTCTCCTCACTTCATCTTCTTCTTCCTCTAGCAAAAGAGAACCCTTCTCATGTGTTGAGAATCCTTCTCTTTAAAAATAAAAGCAACCCCTAGTCACTCTCTACTCATTCTAGGTTCAAGGTTTAGCAAGCCGGAAACCCTAGTTCCCTCAAAGATCGAGGAAGAGCCCAAAGGTCGAACCTTCGAGATGGATCCATCTTCGACGGAAGAAGGCGACAAGAAGAGAACCATCAACCTCTACAAAAGTTTGAAGAAGAAGGAGTTCAAGTTTAGGTATAACCATCTTCATCCGAGTAGCTAAATCTCTTTAGCAAGTATGCTAGTTTTAGTTTAGACACGATCCCGACATTGTTTTAGTCCATGTTGCCTCTTGCGATAAAAATTTGTTTTTTATACCGTTTCCGCCTCCCCGTAAGCACCGGGGGTCGCAACATGGACTTACAGGGACTGCATTGATTCGAATCAATGCAAGCTAAACAAACCTGTATGATGTTGTTGGAACATTTTTTCAAAAAGCTGTTATTGCAAGGACGTTATTTTTTGTTTTGCATAGTGGTATTCGGTTATGAATATCCAGCACCTCAGTCGACGAGGCAAGGGCCGATATCTCTTCACCGGGAGTGACCCCTTGGACAGAAATTTGCGTCAGGGTAATAACTTCACTATAGCCAATTACTTTTTGCTTTGCATCGTGGTATTCAGTTGGAATATCCTGCACCTCATTCTACGGGGAAAGAGCCGAGATCCCTTCACCGGGAGTGACCTCTTTAGTAAAGGTTTTCGCCGCTATATTTATAAAAAGCTATGCAGTTCCTTCAATGATATCAAGTTCATTACGTTAAAAGTATTTCGCCAAAAACCAGCCGTAGCCCTCCGTCATTTCTTACGGGTATTATTTAGTATTCGTGCTGCGTTTGTTGACCTAGTCAAGACGTAGTGTTCGGTAGCTAAGTGATGCTTGTTTTTTGCATAAATGGGATTGGTTAGGACAGTCGTGCGGCCTTGTTGACCAAGTCAAGGGCACGTACGGGTGGGTTTAATGCAGTCCAGAATAATGACGGGTTGAACTTGACTAGCGGTTTATGCTTTGTTGACCTAGTCAAGGTCATAAGCCGCTTGGGGTAGAAATCACATCGGGAGTTTCTAAAGAAACTGGAACTTGCCAGGCATGCGCATACCTTCTGGAGTGTGATAATGTGAGTGGATTCCATCACATTATCATGCGATGATAGTTGGATCCCAATTCCCACTGATGAGTTGGTTTACTTCTCGGGTGATCCCGACTAATTCTTTTTTCAGGTTTGGAGCAGAATTTAACGATACAGTGGGAGCTTTCCTGATTGGATATATTGGTAACCATTCTGATCTAGGTTAGAGTGCACGCAGAGTGTTTCTTTTCTCTCTCTCTTTGGCAGCAACCATGGCCTGACCCTAGACTATGACTCAGTGACCAAGTTAACCGAACCTTCTTAAAACACTGGCTTTTGGATTGTCTGAGTTGCATACCTCATTGCCACTCCTACTTTTACCCTTTTCTCCAGAACACCACGTATTACTACGAACGTCCACTTCCATTAGATAAAACCATCGTATGGTTATATACGAACTCGAAGGAACTTGTTCAAGATTCGAGGATGGTTTCCGGTTTTGGAGAAAATGAATAGGACTATTCAGTTGTCTTTTCTTTTTACCTTCTCTCAGGTTGCGAGTGTTCCTTGGATTAGGACGGTACACCTATTACGCTAATTGGATAGTCTTCATCCAAACCATAGGCAGGTGCCGAATGGTAGGGCATGAAGAAAACCATTTACCCTAAAAGGTGTACAGAAGGTATTAAGTATAGACAAATAAAGGGATTAGTAAAAGGGCAAAGTAAATTGCGACTGCTATTCACGACCAAACCAAGTATTTCATCGCCACTCCTACTTAACCTTTGTATTTCTCCAGGACACTCCATATAACTACGAAGATCCGCAGTTATTTGGATACTCCATCCTATGGTTATATACGAACTCGAAAGAACTTGTTCCAGTTTGGGGATGGATTCTGATTCAGGAGAAATAGGAATAAGGTTTATTCAGTTGTCTTTTATCTTCACCTTCACTCAGGTTACGAGTACTCTTAGGATTAGGAGAGTACACCCAGTATGCTTATTGGATAGTCTTCTTCCAAACCATAGGTTGGTGCCGAACGGTAGGGAAGGAAGAAAACCATTTGGCCTAAAGGGGTGTACAGAAGGTAATGACTAAAGACATATGAAGGGATTTGGAGAGATGGCAAAGAAATATACGGTTACAGTTGTGAATCTGATAATGGAAGAGGAATTACTAAGAATACCCGGATACCCCTTCAAAACATTTACATGTTTCAGTTTCACTGTGTACTGTTAAAAGAAAACTGATTTCCCAATTAGTCCTTGCTCCAGGGTATCTATTTACCAGGTTTGATTCTCACATCTGTATGGTTTTACAGATGATGAGTGGGAGTAAGTTATTGGGAATTGGGTGATCATCCTCATTATATCGGGATTCGTTGTAATTGGTGATATTTGAGGAAATCGCCTGGGCTGTTTGCCGGACGGCAAATATTTGGTTTTGAATATCCGTTGTCATGCACCAATTTCAAATTGATATATCTGTACGTTTATTTTTATAAATTGAGATATAACTTTTTGAAATTATGTCTATGACATTTACCTATATAAGTGGATGATTAGGTAAAGAGTATTAATAGCGGTGTAATTCTTCTTAACCATAAGTACAGTTTTTGTCAGTCCATGCTACCTCTCCCGGTACTTACGGGCTTGCGGAATTTGGTGAAAAACGATTTTCTATAGGCGGTAACATGGACTCAAAACCGGATCTTTATTAAACATCTAACTAACAACCTAACTAGGAGTTGTTAACTACTCTGTTAGGGGGTTATACTTTTCTTCCTTGAACTCCTTCGTCTTCATCTTTTGATGGTGTACGGATTTGCTTCACCCCGTCGTCTCCTTGCGCCGAAAATCGATCCACCCGAAAGCTTCTACCTTTGGCTTCTTCTTCGAACTTTGAAGAAACTAGTTCACTTGGTTTGCTAAACCTTGTGAACTAGAGTGAGTAGAGGAGAGTGTGATGGGATTTTCTCTATGGTTCTTGCTTCTCAACACATGAGACAAGTGAACCATAGATAAGAGAGAGAGCAAGAGGAAGAGGGTGAGAGCAAGAGAATGAGAGAGCTCAAAACCAAGAGAGAGAAAGATAATCAAAGAATGAGCCTCTCTTTTTCTCTTTCACCCTCTCATAATCCAAAAGCTGTTAGTAGTATGTATGCCGTAGAGGCCAGTATTGTACAGATGATGTATATTATATTGGATGCTTGGACATATATAGAGATGACTTTCTTGCTCGATATGATAGTATGCTATCTGGTTGCTCTTTATCTTAACATGTACACTTGTCTCTTTAAACTGTCTTAAAGTTACATGTTGATAAAGCCCTTAGGATGTGTACTTGACTGCCTGGACTATGATGCAGATCATACTAGTGGGGACATGGTAGTCCATAAGTACATCCTTGAAGGTCCCTAGTCGTGGGTGTATTGAGACAGGGCATCGATATACCAGTGTAGACTAGCGTATACGCTTCTCGACCCATGAGATGGGCGATGGATGATCCCATATTCATTGGTGTTTGACATCAGAGATGGTGTACGGGTGCTCAGTGGAGATTGAGTACAATGGACTGACTCGCCGAGAACTCCCAGATGGTATTATACCTCACGTCAGATGGCAGTTCTCAGGTGACACTTGTGCAGGTTAGTCCGTAGACCCGAGATCGTCATAGAGTCTTGTGTGATTCCCACTGTGCTTTGATCTCCACCTTACCATGTCCATAAGGGCGTGCAAAACGGTGGTCTTTGGGCACAGTCCCGAGTCACATGGAGGCAATGAGCGATAGGAGGGGTTTCGTCTCTCCCGGTATTGGGGGTTGATGTTGCGCTGTGCTCGATTGACCGTAACAGGGAAGTCCCTGGCCAGGGCTGATCAGAGATTTGCTGGTAAGTGTTACCAGTAGTTTCTCGACCCGTTATGAGCCTCACATCGGCACGACTTATCGGTTATTGGGGTCTGACGTTTACCACCCATAGAGTTGATATGCGACATATCAGACGAACAGACCGGACTGTACGGTAAGTGTTACTTGTTGGATTCACAGGAGTGTGAGCAGGCTAGCTCGTCGATCTTCTGATCGCTCAATACACGGATGGCCATTACGTTTAGCAGACCGCTTGCGGCTTGTAGGGGCTTGATATGATCATCATCTGCTACCGGCGTATTGACGAGTCTTTAGAGTCCAACACAGAGGTTTCCTGGCTCAAGCGAAACGAAATAGGAGCGCATATGAGATATGTGCAGGACCGAGAATAATGCGTGTATGTGATACCGTATTCCATTCTCGCGATGAATGTTTCGATTGGTTATATGCGATATAACCTAGTTATCGAATCAAAGATTGATTCGATAAGTCGATGCATTGTATACTAGTCGGTTATGTGCGACATGACCGGATCATTGAATCAAGTGTTGATTTAATGATTTGATGTATAATTATATATTTGATATATTACTTTGCATTAACTAGTATTCGTTCATTTTAAAAGGATTTTCTCACTTGATGTGCACATTGTATATGTGATATATTTTTGTGAACACATGTTTGTATCATGTTTGATGATACATGTTAGCTTGTGCTTGTGTAAAGATTAAACCATGGTTATATGAATGGTTAGGGTTTCATTTACTTATTCATTTATTTATATTGATTATTCATTTTAAAAAGGAAAAGAAAAATGTTGGCTTTATTTGTTTCTTTCATGAAGCTTCATGAACAGTTGAATAATTAACCATTTTTGTTTTCTTCTCTTAACCTAACCATGCACCAAACCCTAGTTTGCTCTCTACACTTCACCATGGTTAGTATATGATAAGTAATGATATTATTCTCATTTTTAATCTAATACTTATCATATTCTATCTTCATCTTCTTCTTCTTCTTCAAAAGAAAAAGCTTGACACCATTAATGGCACCTTGAGCTAAAGAGTGAGAAATCCAATTCTAAGTGAACCCACCTCCTATTTCTTCATCCTCTACCTCTTGCCAAGTGGTTTTGGGTGTTTTCTTCACAAGTTTCACAACTTGGTGAAGTTGGAGCTTGAACTTGTGATGCCTCGACGTAGATCATCTTCGGTACGAAGCCGACGACCTAGCTCGCCCATTTCTCTGATGAAGCCGACGATTGAGTTCGGGATTCGAGATGGACAGCGAGAGGACGCCTATGTGGAGCTAAGGAAGTGGAGAAACGGATCTACAAAGGTTGTAGCCTCTCTCCTTTAGTTAAATCGTTAACTTGTTTAATGTTTCGCCTAGAATTCTAGTCCACGATCCGTATTAGGGTTTCTCGGCACCCATAAAATTTGAAAATGGTATGGTTGATGCCTTGTGAGACCTCTTTAGTGTGCCTAGGAACCCTTCAGTTGTATCAGAGCCTAGCTAGAGCCTTAGGCGAAGTCTAGACGACGTTTGAAACCCGATCGAACCGAAACCCTAATTCCCGATATGCTCTCTGGACTTTTTCTAAAATCTGGGATTTTTCAATATTAAAAATGCTTAAAAAATTCAGCAGGGAATTATAAGAATTACGATGCAAAATTTATCCCATGATCTGCTAAGGGCGCGGCGGAACCGCGGCAGAAGCCTGGCTTCTGCGGCGGTTCCGCGGCCATCTGATGACATCATCTGTCCATTTTTGCACAGTAATTCCTATTTTATTATTCTGAATTTTCTGGGAATTTTTAATTTGACTCAAGAGTTGAGTGTTCTGGGGTTATATTGGGAATCGACGATTCGATCGGATTATCAAACCTTGTCTATGTGGCTTTCCGGATATTTTAGAATATGTTAAAAGGTTCGACCGGATATAAATACCCAACTTTCCCCTGCCGGAAAATTTCCAAGTGTTGGATTTTTCTGTGGTTTAAGGACGTTCTAAGTAGTGCAAGTAATGCGATGGTCCCTCTAGAAGATAACAAACCTTAACTCGATTATGTGACCGTCTTGAACTGCCCTTTGAACCTTCGGGTTTGGGGCAGTACGGCGTGCCACATGTGAGGCGTTGGCATGACCCTTCTACGGCTGGACTGTTGGTACTGAGGCATGAAGTGATTGTCTTTGAACCTATGTCATGTGTTGATCAGAGTCGGAAAACTTGGGTGTTCGAATGTTCGATCGGAAAGTTTAATATTTTCTATTTATCTGGATTGGGATACAATAATTGGAATTCACAAACAGTTATGAGATAACTGAATGAATGTTATAAATCTAGCGGTTTAGTCTCACTTGATATTGAAAAGAGTTTTCGATAATAAGACTAAAATGCGGGGTTTATAATTGTTAGGCATGTGATGTCTAAGTATTTCATTTGATCAGGCATGCGATGTCTAAAGAGGTTGCGGATTCCAATTGTTGTAGTTTTACACTTTCTTTTCTGTGACCGTAAGTGTAATACGTGATATCGCCGGTTTCGTTGCTATATGTCAACGACAATTGGGATGCGCATATTTACTTACGTTGATGACATGTGATGTTATGTGTTGCTGGATATGTTATATTGGATTGTCGTGTTTGAATAGCCGGGGTTTTTATGTGAGATGAGTGTTTTTCATTTTCATTCATGTAAAAACTTGTATGTAATATTCTTTTATTTGGGGCACTTCCAGGTTGCGGAAGCTGTCACCCTTTGTATATTATTTACTTTTCTGCACTAGGATAGACCTAAGGAGGGGAGCACAAGTAACCGGGTTCTAGGGTCCAGTGGGAGACCATCTCAAGGAGTCGAGTCTGGGTCTCCTAACCCTAGGATTGGTAGGGTTGCTTACCGCTCTCGTAGGGGTCTAGGGGTGTGGGATTGGCTATTCATCACGACCGTGGAATCCGTGTTTTATACTGGCTCGTATTGAAAACACGGACGTCCTAGTATATCCAATGTTTCATATGTTTCTTCTGCTGCGATATCTGTGTTGTGATCATGTGATGTTCTGTGATAGATACAGTATATAGTATATATGATATATTATATAGACGTTACTTATGTTTTGCACCCGCACTAGCCCTGTCCTGCTCTGTCGTTAGTTACCTAACCTAACGGTGCACGAGGGGACATCCAGGCGAATGTGGATGGCATAAGTGTACGTCGTATTTATCTGTGATGTTTAGGTGACTTAAATGATGGGACTTCATTAATGTGATTAATGAAAGAAAAGAAACCTAAGATGTTGTAGAATCAAATTTTAAACAATACAGGTAGCTACAGTTCTTGCTTTGCATAGCGGTATATGTGATATATCCTGCACCTTATTCGATGAGGAAAGGACCGAGATCCCTTCACCGGGAGTGACTCCTTTAGCAATAACTGGCAGATGCTACACACTCGGTTTGCTTTTGACTGCTTTTGAGTTCTTTCTTTGCACAGCGATATATATGATATATCCCGCACCTCATTCGACGAGGAAAGGGCCGACGATCCCTTCACCGGGAGTGACCTCTTTAGCAAAACTAGAAAAGCCTCAAAATCACTCCATTTCAAAACTTCATTTGATTCTACAACGATATCAAGTTCATTACGCTCATGGTTTTCAGAAAAACCTGCGTAGCCCTCCGTCAATTCAGATATGTAATATTCAGTATTCGTGCTACGATTGTTTGGCATGCGTCAAGGCGTAGTGTACGGTAGCTGATTATTACTTATCTGTAGCATGAGATGCGATTGGATTAAGGTATTCGTACGGCATTGTTTGGCATGCGTCAAGGGTCGTACGGGTGGGTTTAATTCGATCACGAATTGTACGGGTTGAACTTGACTAGCGGACTATGGGTTGTTTGGCATGCGTCAAGGTCATAGCACGCTAGGGGCAAAATATTATCGGGAATTTCAAGTGTTGAAATTTGCAATGAGATTGCATACCTTCTATGAGATAGTTGGATCCCGATACCCACTGCGAGTAAGAGTTACTCCTTGGAGAGTTTTACACATTGCAATTAGCTTATCAAGTAGGTGTCTAGAAAGGTGTCAACGGGGTTACGCCTCTGGGAAAACGAAGTTTACATTAATTAGGTTCGTGCGAAAGCACGGGGGACCTCCCTCAAAGTACCGACACTGGCCTGGCTGAAAGATTAGCGAACTTGCAGTGTGTAATTAATCCCGGCTAGTCTTTCCTTTTAGGTTTTGAAGGAAGATTTGATAAAAACCAGTGGGAGCCATCCTGATTAGATAAGATAATAACCAATCTGATCTTGCACGAGCATACGCTAAAGTGTTTTCTTCTCTCTCTCTCTCCAGGTAGCGACCATTTCATGCCCTAATAAAGATAATAATATGGATGTATTGACCGAACACGCATGTTATACTGTGCTGGGGAACGTTGGTTCCGTTCTTTCCTATAAGAGTTATAGGACTGAGCAGGATATAGGCGAATACCAGGATTCCCATGCCGCCCGAATGAAGAAAGTACATGATGATGCATTTTCTTCGGGTGTGTTCGTTACAGAGAACTGTTTCTCCATTTGCTCTACGTCCTGGGTATTAGATACCGGGTCAGGATCCCATATATGTAATCAGTTACATGGGCTTAGGAAAGGTAGAGAACTTGGAGAAGGTGATAAAGACATTAGAGTTGGAAATGGTGCAATTGTTGCAGCTAAGACTGTCGGGGAATATCACCTTGTATTACCAACTGGTAATACATTGGTTCTGAATGAATGTTATTACATGTCGAACCTGATATGCAACATTATATCGGTTTCTTTGTAGAGCAAAGAGGGATATAATTTTGTATTACAGGACAATGTTATGAACATTTTCCGTAACCAAAAGTTGGTTGGATCAGGCACGTTGTGCAATGGCATTTATGTTCTAAATCAATCAACAGTTCTGAGCATAACAAACACACACAAGAGGAAGAGTTCTGAACTGAACGAATCCTTCTTGTGGCATTGTAGACTGGGTCACATCAATGCGACACGACTAGCAAAGTTGCATAAGGATGGATATTTAAATCCGTTTGAATTTTCATCTTATGACACTTGCCAGTCATGTCTCAAAGGCAAGATGACCAAAACTCCGTTTACGGGACACGGAGAAAGAGTTGCTGAACTCTTGGGACTGATACATAGTGATGTATGCGGTCCCATGTCTACACATGCCAGGGATGGTTCATCGTACTTCATTACATTCACTGACGATCTCTCTAGATTCGGATATGTGTTCCTGATGAAACACAAATCAGAAGCTTTTGAGAAATTTAGAGAATATAAACATGAAGTCGAGAACCAAACCGGAAAAAGTATTAAAATCCTTCGATCTGATCGAGGAGGTGAATACTTGAGCAATGAATTCCTGGACTTCTAAAAGAGAATGGGATTCTCTCTCAGCTGACTCCTCCATATACACCACAGCACAACGGTGTATCTGAACGGAGAAACCGCACCCTATTAGATATGGTGCGCTCAATGATGAGTACAGCTGAGTTACCTATTTCCTTCTGGGGATATGCGCTTGAGACAGCCATGGACCTATTGAATAGAGTTCCTACCAAATCAGTGCCTACCACTCCATATGAGATATGGAAAGGGAAGAGACCACATCTTAATTATATTAAGATATGGGGTTGTCCAGCCTATGTCAAAAGACAAAATCCGGACAAACTCGAGGCAAGATCTATCTTATGTAAGTTTATAGGATATCCCAAAAATTCACAAGGGTATATCTTCTACCATCCCGAGAAACAAAAGGTGTTTGTTTCTCGACTTGCCACTTTCTTAGAAAAAAGTTTTCTTATGAAACAGATAAGTGGCATTGAGGTAGAACTGGAAGAGGTTCCAGCGACACAAACTATAACAGAAGACTTGGTAGAAACAGAGGATTCAGTAGTACCCGACGAACCCCAGCCTCTCCACCGATCTAGTAGGGTTCCTCGCCAACCTGAGAGATACTACGGTTTTCTCATGGATGGTGGGAGCGAGGATTGCATCATGGAGGATGATGACCCAACTAGCTTCGAGCAGGCCATCACGAGTAGGGACTCAGTGAAATGGCTGGATGCTATGCAGTCCGAGATGGAATCCATGTACACCAACAAAGTATGGACTTTGGATGTTGCTCCTGAAGGGGTAAAACCCATTGGGAGCAAATGGATCTTCAAGAAGAAACTTGGTGTAGATGGGAAAGTGGAGACTTTCAAAGCTAGACTTGTTGCAAAAGGTTTTCGTCAAAGACCAGGTGTGGACTATGACGAAACCTTTTCTCTAGTGGCTATGCTTAAATCCATCCGGATCATGCTTGCCATTGCTGCTTATCATGACTACGAAATCTGGCAAATGGATGTTAAGACCGCCTTTCTAAATGGTGATTTAGAAGAGTGCGTGTACATGACTCAGCCAGAGGGCTTCATAGACAGTGGGAGCAGCGGGAAGGTGTGCAAGCTGCTTAAATCCATTTATGGATTAAAGCAAGTATCGTGGAGTTGGAACATCTGCTTTGATGTCGTTATCAAAGAGTTTGACTTTGTAAAAAATCCAGATGGGCCTTGTATCTACAAGAAGTTGGCAGAGAGTAAGGTTGTCTTCCTCGTATTGTACGTGGACGATATACTCTTGATAGGAAATGATATTCCTATGCTGCAATCGGTCAAGCTCTTCTTATCACAAAGATTCTCAATGAAAGATCTTGGTGATGCCTCCTGCATATTGGGAATTAGGATCTATAGAGATAGATCCAAAAGGATATTGGGATTGTCCCAATCCAGGTACATTGACACCATACTAAAGAGGTTTAGTATGGAAGAATCCAAGCGTGGGAACTTGCCCACGATCTCTGGAGTCACTCTCTCCAAAGAGATGTCTCCCAAGACTGATTTGGAGAGAGCTCGCATGCAAGGGATACCCTATGCTTCGGCTGTAGGCTCTATCATGTATGCGATGCTATGTACCGACCCGATGTAGCATACTCACTAAGTGTAGTGAGCAGGTATCAAGCTGATCCTGGAGAGAGTCACTGGACAGCTGTGAAGAGCATCCTCAAGTACTTGCGAAAGACTAAAGAGATGCTCTTGGTGTTTGGTAACGGAGAACTCCAAGTGGAGTCCTTTACCGATTCGAGCTTCCAGAGTGATAAGGACGACTCTAAGTCGCAGTCGGGATTCGTCTTTACCCTTTACGGAGGGGCGGTTAGCTGGAAGAGTTCCAAGCAGGAAACCGTGGCAGACTCGACGATGGAGGCTGAATACATCGCTGCCAACGATGCTGCTAAAGAGGCTGTCTGGATCAAGAAGTTCATTACTGAACTTGGAGTGGTTCCATTCATTGAGCATCCAATACCTTTGTATTGCGATAACAATGGAGCAGTGGCTTTGGCTAAGGAACCTAGGTCCCATCAGCGATCCAGGCATATTCTGAGGCGGTATCACCTGATCCGGGAGATAGTTGATCGCCGGGAGATCGAGGTCAGGAGGGTTGACACGAAGAACAATACGGCGGATCCACTCACGAAGGCCATTCCCCAGATACAGTTTGAGAGACTCTTCGGGATGCTCGGTATGCGATACTACAGCAGCTGGCCCTAGTGCAAGTGGGAGATTGTTAGTAGTATGTATGCCCTAGAGGCCAGTATTGTACAGATGATGTATATTATATTGGATGCTTGGACATATATAGAGATGACTTTCTTGCTCGATATGTAGTATGCTATCTGGTTGCTCTTTATCTTAACATGTACACTTGTCTCTTTAAACTGTCTTAAAGTTACATGTTGATAAAGCCCTTAGGATGTGTACTTGACTGCCTGGACTATGATGCAGATCATACTAGTGGGGACATGGTAGTCCATAAGTATATCCTTCAAGGTCCCTAGTCGTGGGTGTATCGAGACAGGGCATCGATATACCAGTGTAGACTAGCGTATACGCTTCTCGACCCATGAGATGGGCGATGGATGATCCCATATCCATTGGTGTTTGACATCAGAGATGGTGTACGGGTGCTCAGTGGAGACTGAGTACACTGGACGGACTAGCCGAGAACTCCCAGATGGTATTATACCTCACGTCAGATGGCAGTTCTCAGGTGACACTTGTGCAGGTTAGTCTGTAGACCCGAGATCGTCATAGAGTCTTGTGTGATTCCCACTGTGCTTTGATCTCCACCTTACCACGTCCATAAGAGAGTGCAAAACGGTGGTCTTTGGGCACAGTCCCGAGTCACATAGAGGCAATGAGTGATAGGAGGGGTTTCGTCTCTCCCGGTATTGGGGGTTGATGTTGCGCTGTGCTCGATTGGCCGTAACAAGGAAGTCCCTGGCCAGGGCTGATCAAAGATTTGCTGGTAAGTGTTACCAGTAGTTTCTCGACCCGTTATGAGCCTCACATCGGCACGACTTATCGGTTATTGGGGTCTGACGTTTACCACCCCTAGACTTGATATGCGATATATCAGACGAACAGACCGGACTGTACGGTAAGTGTTCCTGGTTAGATTCACAGGAGTGTGAGCGGGCTAGCTCGTCGATCTTCTGATCGCTCAATACCCGGATGGCCGTTACGTTTAGCAGACCGCTTGCGGCTTGTAGGTGCTTGATATGATCATCATCTGCTACCGGCGTATTGACGAGTCTTTAGAATCCTACACAGAGGTTTCCTGGCTCAAGCGAAACGAAATAGGAGCGCATATGAGATATGTGCAGGACCGAGAATAATGCGTGTATGTAATACCGTATTCCATTCTCGCGATGAATGTTTCGATTAGTTATATGCGATATAACCTAGATATCGAATCAAAGATTGATTCGATAAGTCGATGCATTGTATACTAGTCGGTTATGTGCGACATGACCGGATCATTGAATCAAGTGTTGATTTAATGATTTGATATATAATTATATATTTGATATATTACTTTGCATTAACTAGTATTGGTTCATTTTAAAAGGATTTTCTCACTTGATGTGCACATTGTATATGTGATATATTTTTGTGTACACATGTTTGTATCATGTTTGATGATACATGTAAGCTTGTGCTTGTGTAAAGATTAAACCATGGTTATATGAATGGTTAAGGTTTCATTTACTTATTCATTTATTTATATTGATTATTCATTTTGGAAAGGAAAAGAAAAATGGTGGCTTCATTTGTTTCTTTCATGAAGCTTCATGAAGAGTTGAATAATTGACCATTTTTATTTTCTTCTCTTAACCTAACCATGCACCTAACCCTAGTTTGCTCTCTACACTTCACCATGGTTAGTATATGATAAGTAATGATATTATTCTCATTTTTAATCTAATACTTATCATATTCTATCTTCATCTTCTTCTTCTTCTTCAAAAGAAAAAGCTTGACACCATTAATGGCACCTTGAGCTAAAGAGTGAGAAATCCAATTTTAAGTGAACCCACCTCCTATTTCTTCATCCTCTACCTCTTGCCAAGTGGTTTTGGGTGTTTTCTTCACAAGTTTCACAACTTGGTGAAGTTGGAGCTTGAACTTGTGATGCCTCGACGTAGATCATCTTCGGCACGAAGCCGACGACCTAGCTCGCCCACTTCTCTGATGAAGCCGACGATTGAGTTCGGGATTCGAGATGGACAGCGAGAGGACGCCTACGTGGAGCAAACGAAGTGGAGAAACGGATCTACAAAGGTTGTAGCCTCTCTCCTTTAGTTAAATCGTTAACTTGTTTAATGTTTCGCATAGAATTCTAGTCGACGATCCGTATTAGGGTTTCTCGGCACCCATAAAATTTGAAAATGGCATGGTTGATGCCTTGTGAGACCTCTTTAGTGTGCCTAGGAACCCTTCAAAAGCATCATCAGCCATAATGTTAATCAAGTATTATTATGTGATGGTTCATATCATGTCAAAGGCAATATCATTTCTATGCACTCATTTTGCAAACCACAACAAGCAAGCAAAAGTCTTTGCATGAAAATGACAACCTTTGTGATGATGATGGTCAACTAGTCCAACCTAGTCAACCGGTCAACAAAGTCAACAAGTCAACAAAGTCAACCCCTCAACAACCATGTCACTATAATACTTAATTAATATTATTGCTAATTATATATATATCATATTCTCATTAGGGTTGAGCAAAAAGTCAATAGTCAACAGTCAACGGTCAAGAACCCTAATGAGAATCCTCTGCCTCTGTCTCTCCGTCAACTGTGTATACACACCCGCATCCGCGTTCCGAGGAACACGAATACATACTGGATAAAACCAATCCCAAAACGTACACTAGGATCTGACTTAAACCAAAGCCCGCTAGTGTTAACTGTCCGGACACTGTACGTGCACAAGTGCACGGATGTGACCGGACCCTGTCGCAAAACCATGCGACCTGTCGCAAAAACCATGCGACCTCTACTCTTTTGCCTAAAGGCGAATAGCTTTCTGTGTGGGACTCTAAAGACTCGACACTACGCTGGCAGTGGGTTTAACTACAGACCGCATATTAAGACATGGGGATGTCCAGCTTTTGTTAAAAAGCAGCATGCGGAAAAGCTCGAGGCACGCTCAGTACAGTGTAAGTTCGTGGGATATCCAAAGAACTCCAAGGGATATTTCTTCTACTGCGAAGAGGAACAAAAAGTTCTTGTTTCTCGTCATGCCTACTTCTTGGAAACTGAGTTTTTGGAAACCCAGATAAGTGGGAGCACAGTAGAACTGGAAGAAATTCCAGAACCACGAGCTATTACTGAAAGCTTAGTGGAACCAGAGGGTTCAAAAGAACAGGATATTCCTACGCTGCTCCGCAGGAGTAGTAGGCAGTCACATCCACCCGAGAGATACTACGGTTTTCTCATAGATGGGGATAGAGAGGATTGCATTATAGATTATGATGAGCCTACTACCTTCCAGCAGGCCATTCAGAGCGTTGACTCAGTAAAATGGCTGGATGCAATGCGGACCGAAATGGAGTCCATGAACACCAACAAAGTATGGACGTTGGACATTGCTCCAGACGGGGTAAAACCCGTAGGATGCAAGTGGATCTTCAAAAGGAAGATTGGTGTAGATGGACAGGTTGAGACCTATAAAGCTAGACTTGTTGCGAAGGGTTTTCGTCAAAGACCTGGTTTGGACTATGACGAAACCTTTTCTCCAGTGGCTATGCTGAAATCCATTCGGATCCTTCTTGCCATTGCTGCCTTCCACGATTATGAGATTTGGCAGATGGACGTAAAGACAGCTTTTCTAAATGGAAATTTAGAGGAGTGTGTCTATATGGACCAGCCAGAGGGTTTCATTCAGAGTTGGAGCAGCGGAAAGGTGTGCAAGTTGCTTAAGCCCATCTATGGACTAAAGCAAGCATCGCGGAGTTGGAACATCTGTTTTGATGAGACGGTCAAGAAATTTAGCTTTATCAAAAATCCAGATAAACCATGCATCTATAGTAGATTTCTAGCGAGAACTGTAGTATTCCTCGTTTTATACGTGGATGACATTCTCTTAATAGGAAATGACATTCTTATGGTACAATCTGTCAAGGGGTTCTTGTCACACAAGTTCTCTATGAAAGACCTGGGTGATGCCTCATACATCCTGGGGATCCGGATCAATCGTGATAGATCCAAGAGGATATTAGGACTTTCACAGTCCAGGTACATCGACACCATACTGAAGTGATTCAGTATGGAAGATTCCAAGAGCGGTAACCTACCGGCTTGTCACGGGATCACCCTCTCTAAAGAGATGTCTCCCAAGACTGATTGTGAGAGGGATCGCATATCTATTATACCCTACGCTTCTGCGGTAGGCTCTATAATGTATGCGATGTTGTGTACCAGACCGGATGTAGCTTATGCACTGAGTGTGGTAAGCTGGTATCAGTCAAACCCTGGGGAGAAACACTGGATAGCGGTAAAGAACATTCTCAAGTACCTGAGAAGGACTAAGGAGTTGTTCTTGGTGTATGTCGGAAAAGACCTCCAGATCGAGGCCTTTGCTGACTCCAGCTTCCAGAGTGACAAGGATGATTCCAAGTCCATGTCGGGTTTTGTCTTTACCCTCAATGGAGGGGCGGTGTGTTGGAAGAGTTCCAAACAGGAAACCAATGCAGACTCGACGATGGAAGCAGAATACATCGCTGCATCTGATGCCGCAAAAGAAGCTGTCTGGATGAGGAAGTTCTTGAAGGAGCTTCAGGTGGTTCCGTCCATTGTTGATCCAATACCTCTGTATTGCGACAACAACGGGGCTATAGCTTTAGCGAAGGAACCCAGGTCCCATCAGAGATCCAGACACATCTTGAGGCGGTATCACCTGATCAGGGAGATCGTGGATCGCCAGGAGATCGAGGTTCGGAGAGTCGCTTCAGAAGATAACACTGCAGATCTATTCACCAAGGCCTTGCCCCAGACTCAGTTCGAGCGGCTGATCGAGATGATAGGTCTTCGATACGCCAGTACATGGCCTTAGTGCAAGTGGGAGATTGTTAGTGTATATGCCCTAGAGGCCATTACTGTATCATACTAGTTTGTATATTACTTAATGGAAGCTTGGGATATTCACCTTGTATATACAATCTTGCTCAAAATAGTAGTATGCTACTTGGTTTGTTTCTACTTCAATGTGTACATGTGTTTATTTTAGTATATCGCCTATACACATTAGTGGAGCCCTTAGGATCTTTGCTTGATTACCAGCGTTGTGATGGCAGTCACACTAGTGGGGCTGGGTAATCTATAAGCACATCCTTATGCAGGTCCCTGGTCGCAGGACTATCGTGACAGGGCATCGATACTCCGGAGTAGACTAGCGCATGCGCTTCTCATCCCAGTGTGGGAGACGGTCTGTCCCACAGCCGTCGGTACGTCGTACTTGAGAGAGTATGCGGGTGCTCGTTGGGTTACGAGTACACTGGACAGGACTCGTCGGGAACTGACTAGTTGGTATTATGCCTATCGTCAGTTATCAGTTCCCAGGTGACATGAGTACAGCTTAGTCCACTGACTTGACACTGTCACTTCGCCTCGAGTGTGTTCCCACTGTACTTTGATTACTACCCTACCACGGCTCAAAGGAGTCGTGCAAACAGGTGGTAGTTGTGTGCAGTTCCGAAGCACTTGGAGGCAGTGACGGTTAGACAGGATTCGTCTCTCCCGGTATTGGGGGTTGACATCGCGCTGTGTCTAGGAGAGCCATTACACGAGTAGTCCCTGGCCAGGGCAAACAAGATATACTGGTAGGCTTCCAGTGTTATCTCAGGGTGTTTTGGGCTTCACTCCGACACGACTTGTACCGCTATTAGGGGACTGACGTTTACCGCCCCCTAGGCCTGCCATGCGATGTATCAGACGAACAGACCGGACTGTACGGAGAATGTCACATTCAGGCTCAGTAGGAGTTCAGATGGGTTTCGCCTCGTCAGTCTTCGTGTCGGCATCTACCTGGGGACCGTTACGCACAGCTAGTGCCGCTTGCGCTCTGTGGTTAAACCCACTGCCAGCGTAGTGTCGAGTCTTTAGAGTCCCATACAGAAAGCTATTCGCCTTTAGGCAAAAGAGTAGAGGTCGCATGGTTTTGCGACAGGGTTCGGTCACATCCGTGCACTTGTGCACGTACAGTGTACGGACAGTTTACACTAGCAGGCTTTGGTTTAAGCCAGATCCTAGTGTACCTTTTGGGATTGGATTTATCCAGTATGCATTCGTGATCCTCGGAACGCGGATGCGGGTGTGTATGCACAGTTGACGGAGAGACAGAGGCAGAGGATTCTCATTAGGGTTGTTGACCGTTGACAGTTGACTATTGAGTTTTTGCTCAACGTTAATGAGAATATGATATGTGATTAACAATAATATTAATTAAGTATTGTGGTGACATGGTTGTTGAGGGGTTGACTTTGTTGACTTGTTCACTTTGTTGACCGGTTGACTAGGTTGGACTAGTTGACCACCATGATGACAATGGCTATCATTTCATGGCAAAGACTTTTTACTTGCTTGTTTCTTTTGTGAGAAATGGGTGCATGAAATGATTTAGCCATTTTGACTTGAACCATTTTACACAATACTTGATTATTATTTTTGTGATGATGGTTTTGGATTATGAGAGCAAAGAGAGAAAAGTCTTCTCTCATTTCTTTCATGCTCATTCTCTCTCTTGTTCTTGAGCTCTCATCTCCTCCTCTTGCTCTCCCTCTCTTGACTCTATGGTTCACTTGTCTCATGAGTTGAGAACCAAGAACCATTGATAAAATCCCATACAAACTCTTCTCTACTCACTCTAGTTCACAAGGTTTAGCAAACCGAGTGAACTAGTTTCTTCAAAGTTCGAAGAAGGAGCCAAAGGTTGAAGCTTTCAGGTGGATCTATCTACGGCGCAAGGAGACGACGGGGAGAAGCCGATTCGGACGACCATCGAAGCTTGAAGACGAAGGAGTTCGAGAAAAAGAAAGGTATAACCCCCTAACCGAGCAGTTAGCAACTCGTAGTTAGGTTGTTAGTTAGATGTTTAACAAAGATCCGGTTTTGAGTCCATGTTACCACCTCTATGAAAATCGTTTTTCACCAAATTCCGCATGCCCGAAAGTACCGGGAGAGGTAGCATGGACTTACAGTGGTATCAGAGACTAGTTAAACTCTATCTAACATGTTAGCAAAGTATCTAGAAGATCGATCAAAGAAAAAGTCGCAAAAACGAACCCGGGTTTTTAAACTTTCTGTCGATTTTAAAAGTGTTGGAAATTTTTTTTGAGATACACCAAAAATCGACTCAGGGTTTTCTGAAGAAACTGCAAAAATTTGACCCCCTAACTCGATCAAAGCGCCGCGGTTCCGCGGCGGGAGCTTGCTCCCGCCGCGGAACCGCGGCCGAGTTGACTCGGTCATGGGGTTTCTTCTTTGCAGTTTGCTCATAGGGGTATTTTGGGAATTTTGGTATATGTATTTTCAGCCCAGATTTTCCAGAACGAAAATTTTATTTTTGGGGTCCTAAAAATCCGTATTTTTGATCGAACTTTTAAACGACTTAAGCTGACGGGTTTTTCTGTGATGTGATATTTATATTGAACGTCTGCTAATCGCTATATGTCGATTAGTGGGGGTTATACAAATCTGTGATCTGTAATGTTATTGGAATGTGTATATGAATTCATTGGATTGTCGCGGGTGAATAGCCGGGGGTTGTGAGGCGAGAGTTTTCTTTTCTTTCAATTCATGTAAATTTATAAATTGATGTAATAATTATTTGTATGGCCGCACAACCGGGTCGGGGTTGTAGCCGTCATTGTATAATTTCTTTTTACTGTTTTTGCTCCTAGGATAGACCCATGGAGGGGGTGCACAAACTACCGGGTATGCCGAAGTGCCGAGTGGCCTACTCACGGAGTTGAGGGAGGTTGCTTCGCTTCGGGTACTTGGCGGGTAGTTTGCCGCACCCGTAGGGGTCTTGGGTGGGGTATTGGCTATTCACCGCGACCGTGTAATCTGGTTTTCGTTACAGGCTCGTACGAATTGCGGATTCCTAGCATATCCAATGTGTTCATCTGTGATCTGAAATGGCTATCATTGCAGTATATCTATATATGATATTATTTAGGCGTTGCTTATGTTTTACAGCCGCGCTAGCGCAGCCCCCGCTCTGTTGTTAGTTAAGTAACCTAACGGGTAATGACGGGGCCCCGTGGCGAATGCGAATGGCATAAGCGTATGTCATATTTTGGTTGTTTTCTGCAATGGTAGGATTAAATGATGGGACGCATTAAAAGAACTAATGCAAGAATATCACGCATTAAAAGAACTAATGCAAGATAATAAACCAAGCAAAAATCGTTGGAACACTTTCGAAAAACCACTCGGTTCTTTTCAAAACTAACTTTTAAATGCGGAGCTTGAGCCACTCCTTTTAAAAGCTATCTCGTTCAATCGATTATATCAAGTTCACTACGTTCACGGTTTCGCCAAAACCATTCGTAGCCCTCCGTCGTTTCACATGGATGGTCAATAGTATTCAAGCTATGTTTATTGGCCAAAGTCAAGGCATAGTGATTGGTAGCTATTGGGTATTCATGTGCAGCATAGATAGATGCGTTAGTTTGGAACAGTCGTACTGCCTTGTTGGCCAAAGTCAAGGGTAGGTGCTGGTGGATTCAAATTAACCTGGAGAACGACGGGTAGAACTTGACATGTGACTTATGATTTGTTGGCCAAAGTCAAGGTCATAAGAGCATGGGGCAAAAATCCACATCGGGAGTTTCAAAAGAACTGAAACTTGCTAGTGTTGCATACCGTTTGGAGTGTGATGATTCTGGTAGGATTCCTTCAGTTTCGTCACGCGATGATATTAGGATCCCGATCCTACTGTGAGTATATCCTACTCCTCGGGAAATTTCTCACTAAACGATCAATGCTATAAACCTAGTAGGTGCCTAGAAAGGTGTTAGCGGGGCTACGCCCCCAGGGAAAAGAGGTTATTTAATTAAGGAACTTCGCGAAAGCGTTGGAAAACCTCCCTCGAAGTACCGACACTGGCCTGGCTGAACTGTTAAGCAAGTATTGTGCGGTGGGATTGATCCCGACTAATTATTCCTTTATGGTTTGAGGATGGATTCGAGAAACAGTGGGAGCCATCCTGTTTAGACAAACTAAAAACCATTCTAAACTTGCAAGAGCATCAAGCTGAGTGTTTCTTCTCTCTCCTAATTGCAGCGACCAATCGACATGACTGGACTTAAGTTACTCCTAGATAAAAACATACTGACAGGGCCAAACTACAAAGATTGGCTCAGGAATGTCAAAATGGCAATCACTTACGACAAGCTGGGGTATCTTCTTACCACCAAAGCTCCCCCTGTCCCTGGTCCCACTTCCAGCGTCGCGGATAAGGAAATCCGTAAGACTTGGGAGATTGATAGCGCGAAGGCCAAGTGCCTTGTACATGCCTCTATTGACAATGAACATCAGAGGAGGCACGAGAATATAGACTTGGAATCCATATTTCTTCATACAAAAGAACTGTATGGAGAGCAATCTCGTATCGCAAGATACGAAGCGTCGAAAAAGTTATTTTCGGCAAGGATGGTCGTCGGATCATCAGTAGCAGAACACGTGCTTAAGATGATCGGCTATATTGAGGAGCTCGCGGACCTAGGGACCATATTGGAGAGTGAGCTCTATACGGACTTAGTTCTCCAGTCCCTTCCTTCCACTTACGCCCAGTTTATACTGAACTTCAACTTACAAGAAAATGAAGTTGAACTTTCAGAGCTCCTCAACATGCTGAGGAGCGCAGAGGGCACCCTACAGAAAGGTAGGGAAACATCCACTTTGTTCGTAGGAGGATCATCTTCTTCTAGGTCCAAGGCGAAAGCCAAGGGAAAGAAGAAGAAAGCCCTGCCAAACCAAGGGGCGGTGTTAGTAAAGTGGATACAAAGGGAAAAGCTAAAGCAACAAAGAAAGCGGGGAAGCTTGTGGATAAGGAAGAATGCTTCTATTGTCATAAGAAAGGACACTGGAAGAATGATTGCAGGGCGTGGAAAGCCAGGACATAGGAATTGAAGCAGGTTGCAGCTTCAGCTTCAGGTGTGTATGTTATTGAAAACTGTCTTTCAATAAACTCTACTTCCTGGGTATTGGATACCGGATCAGGATCTCATATCTGTAATTCTTTGCAGGCGTTGAGAAACCGTAGGGTTTTGAAAGCAGGTGACATGACCCTCAAAGTTGCGAACGGAGCTAGCATGGATGCTAAGGCCGTGGGGGACTATCACCTGGGAATGTCAGATGGACATGTTTTGGTTTTGCGTAATTGTTTTTTTGTACCCAACGCAACTTGTAATATCATTTCTGTATCTTTGGTTTCTAAAGAAGGTTATGAATTTGCGTTTGTAAGTAATGTTGTAAACATTCACCTTAATCAAGTTCTGATTGGGTCAGGTACATTGAGCAATGATATATACGTATTAAACCAACCACAGATTTTCAATGTCCAGAATACACACAAAAGAAAGTCTCCGGAAGTAAATCAGACTTTCTTATGGCATTGTAGACTGGGTCACATCAATGAGAGAAGGTTGACGAAGTTACATACAGAAGGATATTTGAATTCGTTTGAATATCAATCATATGCCACTTGTCAATCCTGTCTCAAAGGAAAGATGACAAAGACTCCGTTTACTGGACACGGAGTAAGGGCGAGCGAGCTCTTGGGACTCGTACACAGTGACGTGTGCGGTCCAATGTCTACACATGCGCGAAGCGGTTATTCTTACTTCATTACTTTTACGGATGACTTTTCAAGGTACGGTTATGTCTTCTTAATGAAACATAAGTCCGAAGCCTTTGGAAAATTCCAGGAATATAAGAATGAAGTAGAAAACCAAACCGGCAAAAGTATCAAGATTCTAAGATCAGATCGAGGTGGAGAATACTTAAGTGCCGAGTTCCTGGACTATTTAAAAGAGAACGGAATTCTCTCTCAGCTTACACCTCCATACACTCCACAACATAATGGTGTATCGGAGAGACGGAACCGAACCCTATTGGATATGGTACAGTCCATGATGAGTAACGCTGAGTTACCGCGATCATTCTGGGGATATGCGCTAGAATCAGCTACATACCTTTTGAACCGAGTTCCCACTAAGACTGTGCCTAGTATACCATATGAGATGTGGTGTGGGAAGAAACCCTATCTTAAGCATATTAAGACATGGGGATGTCCAGCTTTTGTTAAAAAGCAGCATGCGGACAAGCTCGAGGCATGCTCAGTACAGTGTAAGTTCGTGGGATATCCAAAGAACTCCAAGGGATATTTCTTCTACTGCGAAGAGGAACAAAAAGTTCTTGTTTCTCGTCATGCCTACTTCTTGGAAACTGAGTTTTTGGAAACCCAGATATGTGGGAGCACAGTAGAACTGGAAGAAATTCCAGAACCACGAGCTATTACTGAAAGCTTAGTGGAACCAGAGGGTTCAAAAGAACAGGATATTCCTACGCCGCTTCGCAGGAGTAGTAGGCAGTCTCATCCGCCCGAGAGATACTATGGTTTTCTCATAGATGGGGATAGAGAGGATTGCATCATAGATTATGTTGAGCCTACTAGCTTCCAGCAGGCCATTCAGAGCGTTGACTCAGTAAAATGGCTGGATGCAATGCGGACCGAAATGGAGTCCATGTACACCAACAAAGTATGAACGTTGGACATTGCTCCATACGGGGTAAAACCCGTAGGATGCAAGTGGATCTTCAAAAGGAAGATTGGTGTATATGGACAGGTTGAGACCTATAAAGATAGACTTGTTGCGAAGGGTTTTCGTCAAAGACCTAGTTTGGACTATGACGAAACCTTTTCTCCAGTGGCTATGCTGAAATCCATTCGGATCCTTCTTGCCATTGCTGCCTTCCACGATTATGAGATTTGGCAGATGGACGTAAAGACAGCTTTTCTAAATGGAAATTTAGAGGAGTGTGTCTATATGGACCAGCCAGAGGGTTTCATTCAGAGTGGGAGCAGCGGAAAGGTGTGCAAGTTGCTTAAGTCCATCTATGGACTAAAGCAGGCATCGCGGAGTTGGAACATCTATTTTGATGAGACGGTCAAGGAATTTGGCTTTATCAAAAATCCAGATGAACCATGCATCTATAGTAGATTTGTAGCGAGAACTGTAGTATTCCTCGTTTTATACGTGGATGACATTCTCTTAATAGGAAATGACATTCCTATGCTACAATCTGTCAAGGGGTTCTTGTCACACAGGTTCTCCGTGAAAGACCTGGGTGATCCCTCATACATCCTGGGGATCCGGATCCATCGTGATAGATCCAAGAGGATATTAGGACTTTCACAGTCCAGGTACATCGACACCATACTGAAGAGATTCAGTATGGAAGATTCCAAGCGCGGTAACCTACCGGCTTGTCACGGGATCACCCTCTCTAAAGAGATGTCTCCCAAGACTGATTTGGAGAAGGATCGCATGTCTATTATACCCTACGCTTCTGCGGTAGGCTCTATAATGTATGCGATGTTGTGTACCAGACCGGATGTAGCTTATGCACTGAGTGTGGTAAGCCGGTATCAGTCAAACCCTGGGGAGAAACACTGGATAGCGGTAAAGAACATTCTCAAGTACCTGAGAAGGACTAAGGAGATGTTCTTGGTGTATGGCGGAAAAGACCTCCAGATCGAGGCCTTTGCTGACTCCAGCTTCCAGAGTGACAAGGATGATTCCAAGTCCATGTTGGGTTTTGTCTTTACCCTCAATGGAGGGGCGGTGTGTTGGAAGAGTTCCAAACAGGAAACCGTTGCAGACTCGACGATGGAAGCAGAATACATCGCTGCATCTGATGCCGCAAAAGAAGCTGTCTGGATGAGGAAGTTCTTGAAGGAGCTTCAGGTGGTTCCGTCCATTGTTGATCCAATACATCTGTATTGCGACAACAACGGGGCTATAGCTTTAGCGAAGGAACCCATGTCCCATCAGAGATCCAGACACATCTTGAGGCGGTATCACCTGATCAGGGAGACCGTGGATCGCCAGGAGATCGAGGTTCGGAGAGTCACTTCAGAAGATAACACTGCAGATCCATTCACCAAGGCCTTGCCCCAGACTCAATTCGAGCGGCTGATCGAGATGATAGGTCTTCGATAAGCCAGTACATGGCCTTAGTGCAAGTGGGAGATTGTTAGTGTATATGCCCTAGAGGCCATTACTGTATCATACTAGTTTGTATATTACTTAATAGAAGCTTGGGATATTCACCTTGTATATACAATCTTGCTCAAAATAGTAGTATGCTACTTGGTTTGTTTCTACTTCAATGTGTACATGTGTTTATTTTAGTATATCGCCTATACACATTAGTGGAGCCCTTAGGATCTTTGCTTAATTACCAGCGTTGTGATGGCAGTCACACTAGTGGGGCTGGGTAATCTATAAGCACATCCTTATGCAGGTCCCTGGTCGCAGGACTATCGAGACAGAGCATCGATACTCCGGAGTAGACTAGCGCATGCGCTTCTCATCCCAGTGTGGGAGACGGTCTGTCCCACAGCCGTCAGTACGTCGTACTTGAGAGAGTATGCGGGTGCTCGTTGGGTTACGAGTACACTGGACAGGACTCGTCGGGAACTGACTAGTTGGTATTATGCCTATCGTTAGTTATCAGTTCCCAGGTGACATGAGTACAGCTTAGTCCACTGACTTGACACTGTCACTTCGCCTCGAGTGTGTTCCCACTGTACTTTGATTATTACCCTACCACGGCTCAAAGGAGTCGTGCAAACAGGTGGTAGTTGGGTGCAGTTCCGAAGCACTTGGAGGCCGTGACGGTTAGACAGGATTCGTCTATCCCGGTATTGGGGGTTGACATCGCGCTGTGTCTAGGAGAGCCATTACACGAGTAGTCCCTGGCCAGGGCAAACGAGATATACTGGTAGGCTTCCAGTGTTATCTCAGGGTGTTTTGGGCTTCACTCCGACACGACTTGTACCGCTATTGGGGGACTGACATTTACCGCCCCCTAGGCCCGCCATGCGATGTATCAGACGAACAGACCGGACTGTACGGAGAATGTTACATTCAGGCTCAGTAGGAGTTCAGATGGGTTTCGCCTCGTCAGTCTTCTTGTCGGCATCTACCTGGGGACCGTTACGCACAGCTAGTGCCGCTTGCGCTCTGTGGTTAAACCCACTGCCAGCGTAGTGTCGAGTCTTTAGAGTCCCACACAGAAAGCTATTCGCCTTTAGGCAAAAGAGTAGAGGTATCATGGTTTTGCGACAAGTCGCATGGTTTTGCGACAGGGTTCGGTCACATCCGTGCACTTATGCACGTACAGTGTCCGGACAATTTACACTAGCGGGCTTTGGTTTAAGCCAGATCCTAGTGTACCTTTTGGGATTGGATTTATCCAGTATGCATTCGTGTTCCTCGGAACGCGGATGCGGGTGTGTATGCACAGTTGACGGAGAGACAGAGGCAGAGGATTCTCATTAGGGTTGTTGACCGTTGACAGTTGACTATTGACTTTTTGCTCAACCCTAATGAGAATATGATATGTAATTAACAATAATATTAATTAAGTATTGTGGTGACATGGTTGTTGAGGGGTTGACTTTGTTGACTTGTTCACTTTGTTGACCGGTTGACTAGGTTGGACTAGTTGACCACCATGATGACAATGGCTATCATTTCATGGCAAAGACTTTTTACTTGCTTGTTTCTTTTGTGAGAAATGAGTGCATGAAATGATTTAGCCATTTTGACTTGAACCATTTTACACAATACTTGATTATTATTTTTGTGATGATGGTTTTGGATTATGAGAGCAAAGAGAGAAAAGTCTTCTCTCATTTCTTTCATGCTCATTCTCTCTCTTGTTCTTGAGCTCTCATCTCCTCCTCTTGCTCTCCCTCTCTTGACTCTATGGTTCACTTGTCTCATGAGTTGAGAACCAAGAACCATAGATAAAATCCCATACAAACTCTTCTCTACTCACTCTAGTTCACAAGGTTTAGCAAACCGAGTGAACTAGTTTCTTCAAAGTTCGAAGAAGGAGCCAAAGGTTGAAGCTTTCAGGTGGATCTATCTTCGGCGCAAGGAGACGACGGGGAGAAGCCGATTCGGACGACCATCGAAGCTTGAAGACGAAGGAGTTTGAGAAAAAGAAAGGTATAACCCCCTAACCGAGTAGTTAGCAACTCGTAGTTAGGTTGTTAGTTAGATGTTTAACAAAGATCCGGTTTTGAGTCCATGTTACCATCTCTATGAAAATCGTTTTTCACCAAATTCCGCATGCTCGAAAGTACTGGGAGAGGTAGCATGGACTTACATCCGTGATAGGGGAAACTGGACCTGAGACGGCAGGGGTTTGATTAGTTAAGAGGTATCCCACCTTGTCATGGGAAATGGACATCTGGACAGACCTTTGCCAGTCATAACAATCAGATTCAGTCATTTTATTATCTAGATGTAACCTAGGTGCGGTCACTTGGTCGCTGCAATTAAGAGAGAGAGAAGAAAACACTCAGCATGATGCTCTTGCAAGTTTAGAGTAGTTTTTAATTTGTCTAAACAGGATGGCTCACACTGTCTCTCGAATCCCTCCTCAAACCAAAAATGAAGAATTAGTCAGGATCAATCTCACCGTACAATTCTTGCTTAACCGTTCGGCCAGGCTGGTGTCGGTACTTCGAGGGAGGTTTTCCAACGCTTTCGCGAAGTTCCTTAATTAAATAACCTTTTTTCCCTGTGGGCGTAGCCCCGCTAACACCTTTCTAGACACCTACTTGGTTTATAGCATTGATCGTTAAGTGAGAAATTTCCCGAGGAGTAGCATATACTCACAGTAGGACCGGGATCCAAATATCATCGTGTGACGAAACTGAAGGAATCCTACCAGAATCATCACACTCCAAATGGTATGCAACACTAGCAAGTTTCAGTTCTTTTGAAACTCCCGATGTGGATTTTTGCCCCATGCTCTTATGACCTTGACGAAGGCCAAAATATCATAAGTCACATGTCAAGTTCTACCCGTCATTATCCAGGTTAATTTGAACCCACCCGTACATACCCTTGACGAAGGCCAAAATGGTAGTACGACTGTCCCAAACCAACGCATCTATCTATGCTACAGATAAACATTCAGCAGCTACCAATCACTATGCCTTGGCGAAGGTCAAAATACATAGCTTGAATACTACTGAATATTTAACTGAAACGACGGAGGGCTACGAATGGTTTTGGCGAAACCGTGAACGTAGTGAACTTGATATAATCGATGGAACCATGATAGCTTTTAAAAGGAGTGGCTCAAACTCCGCATTTAAAAGTTGGTTTTGAAAAGAACCGAGTGGTTTTTCGAAAGTGTTCCAACGACTTTTACTTGGTTTATTTTCTTGCATTAGTTCTTTTAATGCATATTTTTCTTGCATTAGTTCTTTTAATGCGTCCCATCATTTAATCCTACCTTTGCAGAAAACAACCAAAATATGACGTACGCTTATGCCATTCGCATTCGCCACGGGGCCCCGTCATTACCCGTTAGGTTACTTAACTAACGACAGAGCGGGGGCTGGGCTAGCGCGGCTGTAAAACATAAGCAACGCCTAAATAATATCATATATAGATATATTGCAATGATAGCCATTTCAGATCACAGATGAACACATTGGATATACTAGGAATCCACAATTCGTACGAGCCTGTAACGAAAAGCAGATTACACGGTCGCGGTGAATAGCCAATACCCCACCCAAGACCCCTATGGATGCGGCAAACTACCCGCCAAGTACCCGAAGCGAAGCAACCTCCCTCAACTCCGTGAGTAGGCCACTCGGCACTTCGGCATACCCGGTAGTTTGTGCACCCCCTCCATGGGTCTATCCTTGGATCAAAAACAGTAAAAAGAAATTATACAATGACGGCTACAACCCCGACCCGGTTGTGCGGCCATACAAATAATTATTACAGCAATTTACAAATTTACATGAATTGAAAGAAAAGAAAACTCTCGTCTCACAACCCCCGGCTATTCACCCGCAACAATCTAATGAATTCATATACACATTCCAGCAACATTACAGATCACAGATTTGTATAACCCCCACTAATCGACATATAGCTTTTAGCAGACGTTCAATACAAATATCACATCACAGATAAAAACCCGTCAGCTTAAGTCTTTAGAAGTTCGATCAAAAATACGGATTTTTAGGCCCCAAACACAAAATTTTCGTTCTGGAAAATCTGGGCTGAAAAGACATATTTCAAAAATCCCAAAATACCCCACTGAATATACTGTAGCAAAGAAGATCCAGAGAGGAGCCAATACGGCCGCGGAACCGCGGCAATAGCAAGCTATTGCCGCGTTTCCGCGGCGCTTTGATGAGATCAGAGGACCGACTTTCTACAGTATACTCTAAAAACCCTGAGTCGATTTTTGAAGCATGATTTATTACTTTTACAGTACTTTGAAAATCGACAGCAAGCATGAATTTTTGGTGTATTTCGTGACTTTTTCTTTGATCGATCTTCTAGTTACTTTGCTAACATATTAGATAGAGTTTAACTAGGCTCTGATACCACTGTCAGTCCATGCTACCTCTCCCGGTACTTACGGGCTTGCGGAATTTGGTGAAAAACGATTTTCTATAGGCGGTAACATGGACTCAAAACCGGATCTTTGTTAAATATCTAACTAACAACCTAACTAGGAGTTGTTAACTACTCGGTTAGGGGGTTATACCTTTCTTTCTTGAACTCCTTCGTCTTCATCTTTTGTTGGTGTACGGATTTGCTTCACCCCGTCGTCTCCTTGCGTCGAAGATCGATCCACCCGAAAACTTCTACCTTTGGCTTCTTCTTCGAACTTTGAAGAAACTAGTTCACTTGGTTTGCTAAACCTTGTGAACTAGAGAGAGTAGAGGAGAGTGTGATGGGATTTTCTCTATGGTTCTTGCTTCTCAACACATGAGACAAGTGAACCATAGATAAGAGAGAGAGCAAGAGGAAGAGGGTGAGAGCAAGAGAATGAGAGAGCTCAAAACCAAGAGAGAGAAAGATAATCAAAGAATGAGCCTCTCTTTTTCTCTTTCACCCTCTCATAATCCAAAAGCATCATGAGCCATAATTTTAATCAAGTATTATTATGTGATGGTTCATATCATGTCAAAGGCAATATCATTTCCATGCACTCATTTTGCAAACCACAACAAGCAAGCAAAAGTCTTTGCATGAAAATGACAACCTTTGTGATGATGATGGTCAACTAATCCAACCTAGTCAACCGGTCCACAAAGTCAACAAGTCAACAAAGTCAACCCCTCAATAACCATGTCACTATAATACTTAATTAATATTATTGCTAATTATATATATATCATATTCTCATTAGGGTTGAGCAAAAAGTCAATAGTCAACAGTCAACGGTCAACAACCCTAATGAGAATCCTCTGCCTCTGTCTCTCCGTCAACTGTGCATACACACCCGCCTCCGCGTTCCGAGGAACACGAATACATACTGGATAAAACCAATCCCAAAACGTACACTAGGATCTGGCTTAAACCAAAGCCCGCTGGAGTAAACTGTCCGGACACTGTACGTGCACAAGTGCACGGATGTGACCGGACCCTGTCGCAAAACCATGCGACCTGTCGCAAAAACCATGCGACCTCTACTCTTTTGCCTAAAGGCGAATAGCTTTCTGTGTGGGACTCTAAAGACTCGACACTACGTTGGCAGTGGGTTTAACCACAGACCGCAAGCGGCACTAGCTGTGCGTAACGGTCCCCAGGTAGATGCCGACAAGAAGACTGACGAGGTGAAACCCATCTGAACTCCTACTGAGCCTAAATGTGACAATCTCCGTACAGTCCGGTCTGTTCGTCTGATACATTGCATGGCGGGCCTAGGGGGGCGGTAAACGTCAATCCCCTAATAGTGGTACAAGTCGTGTCGGAGTGAAGCCCAATACACCCTGAGATAACACTGGAAGCCTACCAGTATATCTCTCTTGCCCTGGCCAGGGACTACTCGTGTAATGGCTCTCCTAGACACAGCGCGATGTCAACCCCCATTACCGGGAGAGACGAATCCTGTCTAACCGTCACTGCCTTCAAGTGCTTCGGGACTGCACCCAAAAACTACCTGTTTGCACGCCTCCTTTGAGCCATGGTAGGGTAGTAATCAAAGTGCAGTGGGAACACACTCGAGGCAAAGTGACAGTGTCAAGTCAGCGGACTAAGCTGTACTCATGTCACCTGGGAACTGATAACTGACGATAGGTATAATACTAACCAGTCAGTTCCCGACGAGTCCTGTCCAGTGTACTCGTAACCTAACGAGCACCCGCATACTATCTCAAGTACGACGTACTGACGGCTGTGGGACAGACCGTCTCCCGAGCTGGGATAAGAAGCGCATACGCTAGTCTACTCCGGAGTATCGATGCCCTGTCTCGATAGTCCTGCGACTAGGGACCTGCATAAGGATGTGCTTATAGATTACCCAGCCCCCACGAGTGTGACTGCCATCACAACGCTGGTAATCAAGCAAAGATCCTAAGGGCTCTACTAATATGTATAAGCGATATGCTAAAAGAAACACATGCACATATTAAAGTAGAAACAAACCAAGTAGCATACTACCATTTTGAGCAAGATTGTCAATACAAGGTGAATATCCCAAGCTTCCATTAAGTAATATACATACTAGTATGATACAGTAATGGCCTCTAGGGCAGTTTTCAACCTACGACACACAGGGAATGAGTTATTAGACTCAGGGGACTTATACAGAGTATTGTATGTTGTCCATGGTCTATGAGGACAGAAGGGTTGGTGCTCGTACTATATTCTGTTTACTTGTAAATTCTCTAGTTCTTAGACATGTGTTTCGTAGAAATGCAAGGTCTAAATTTTGAGAAGTTACAGGTATAAGAATGAAGTAGAGAACCAGGTGTCGCAAGTATAAGGATTCTTCAAGGTGATCGAAGATGTAGATACTTTTGTATGATATTCAGTTGATAGCAATGATTATGAGAACTTGCTTCTCTTTCAGGCTACTCCTATCTGAATGTATTCCTAAGTTGAGTAATGCTGACCGGCCTCTCTCCATTTAGTTGCATGCACTGAAGACAGCTGCATGATTTGAATCTGGTTTTAATTAAATCAGTGCCTCTGTTTCTATATTGTATATAGAATAGTTCATATCTTAACATTGTTAAGGTACAGGGAGTTTTCCGGCTTATGCTTAAAATCATACTCTGGATAACTCAAGGCACGTTTCTGTAATGGCAGTTTGTGGGTTGACCCGGACTATGACGAGGGTTGACTTTCTACCATCTGGAAGATCAATAGTGATATTGTTCTTGACTCGCCACAGTTTTAGTAAAATGGACTTTTCAGAAAAACAGTAGTGGGAGTATGGTAGAACTGGAAGTGATTCCAGAACCACAAACGATTACTGAAAATTTGATAAGAACCTAAAGATTCAATTTGAATTGACATTCCATTAGCCACTCCGCATATATGGTGGGTAACCTCAGGCACCCGAGAAGCACTCCGGTAGCCTTAAGGACGGTGAAAGGGAGGTTCTTGTTTACCAAGACTTGCCATTGCTGTTGTTCCAGACTGTGAGACCCAGCAGGAGGATGAGTATGGCGTCGTTCTAAACTAGCTTTAGAAGTGTACGTGTATATGACTCTGCCAGAGGGTTGTCGTAGTCAGTGGGAGCAGCGGAAGCATTGGTGGACAAGTAGCTTATGTCTATGTATGGACTAAAGCAGATAGAGCGGAGATAGATCATCTATTTCTGATGTGATAGTCATAGGTTTGACTTCATCAGAATAGGGAATGGATCTGTTAAGAAACTAGTAGGGTGTGATGTCCGGGTATTTGGATGACATACACAGAGTAGGAAGAGAAATTCCTATAGTACGGTCGGTTATACTTTGGTTGTCACACAGTGGTTTCTCCACAAAGGACATGGATTTTATATCACACATTCTGGTTACTAGATCTATGGTTTTAGATCTAGATTAGGGTTGTAACGTTTTGAAAATCGTTTCGGTGAAATTTCGAAAAAATGGTAAAATAAGGGGGTTTTCTGTAAAAAAGTCAAAATGCAAATATCTTTATTATAAAATTAAATATACATATTCTAGCTATGTAATTGCTAGTATTTGGTGTTTATTGAGCCACTGGTGAAATTTCAAATTTTCTGAAAAATTTTCCGAAATTAATTATTTTAATATTATTTTAAGCCGTCACTAATATATTTAATTAGGGAAAATTACAAATTGGAATGAGTCGAAACAAATTTTGTGCATCATAAAACATTAAATAAAATTTTATCATGTGGTTTTTGAAACGAAATCGTTTTCCAAAACAGTTTAGAAAATATCGAAGAAAAATGCTTTTTTCGGTGAAATTAGTGTTAATGGGAATTGGGGTAATACATTTATCTTTTTGCCTAACCCATACACCCATAACTCACCCTCTCTCCCTCTTCCCATGTGGCCGACCCCACCATGACAGCCCTCCCCCTCTCTCTCTCCAATCACAAAGAAAAGAGAAGAAAAGAAAAGAAAATGTGGACTTTTGACTTTCCCACTTTCTCCACCTCACTCTCTCTCCTCCCTCACTCATTTCCCCTCCCCATTCCAGCCGAGCCCTCCAAATTCTTGCATCAACAACATCCCCTCTTTCCCCCTCTCTCATTTTGCATCAAAAATTCATCAAAATACCTCAAAAATCAAGCTAAAATCCAAATCCGATTCCTACCCATTTTCCCTCATCTTCTTTAGCATGGATCTTGGTGCATGGATTTCAAATTGGAGGTCTAGATTTCAAGTTTGATTCATGGTTGTGAGGTATAACTTTTGACCCATTGTTCAATTTTTGGTTTAATTCCTTAATAAATCTTGTTAGGTGCTTAATTTCGGTTTAATTGAAAGTTGTGGGTTTGCAAGAGAAGGTTTAGATTAGGGTTTGTGAAAAATCTAGTTAGGGTTTTGTGTTGTGAGACTATGGTTGTGGGAGTTATTTGCCATATTAATGTTTTGCTAAATCAAATTAAGTTGCTAATTTTCTTTTTGTTGATTTAAATTGTGTTAATTATGCTAAATTGTAAACTAGGTTTTTAAAATAATTATATTGCTTGTGTGGTTGTGACCGTCGATTGACGAAGAGCTAGCTCCCGCTTGGGGATGCCTTTTTATTGATTTCGTATACTATTAATGTTGTATCCCGTTTGGGGGCCAGTATTTACAAAGGAGACTCTGCCGAAATTTTTGGGAAATATTGATGTTTTTTTAAAACCGCATAATTCGGCTTATGCTATTAAAACTACTTGTTTTAAATTGGTTTTCCTTCACTCTACTGCTTTTCTTGGTTTGGAATTCTGGGTTTTCGGCTTACTTAGATTACGTACGCCTCGAGACGCTCGTAGTTTAAGTGCCGGTCATATTCCGTACTTTCGGGACGTGACAAAGTTGGTATCAGAGTGTTAGGTTTTACCTTCGGAGCGTAGGATGACCCTTGGTTGATGGAATAGCTGACTAAAGTAGAGTGACGTACTGTGGGTATGTTCCGCGGCATACTTTCGATACGCTACTCCACTTAAGAAGCCTTAGGATGTACATTTCTTTGTTCAGTATTATATTCATTCCTGATCTAGCCTCATCAGTACCAGTTTTGGTTTCGCTGCCATGATTACGGGCAGGGAGAGCTACAGCTAGACTTGTGGTCAGCACGAGCTCGTCACGAACGAGGACTGGCCAGGGTGAATTCCGGCGACACACGATTGCGGAGATGTGACTTTTTACTGTGTTTCCGCGCCACGAGCATTTGGCGGATCGCCTTTTTGAGGTTACTCGGATGTGCTGATCGACACTAGATGATTGAGCCAATGATAGAGGCCAGCCAGATTTTGATGACCGTTGGTGTATTTCTTATTCATGATGGTCGAGGCACTGTTCAGCGTGCAGACGAGCGAGCCAGCTATTGCTGCGAACAACGAGATATCGCCCCAGATATTGGAGCTATTGCGGTACGAGTTATACTGAGAGATGATAGAAGGTCGCTAGTCACCCGAGGATGAATGACTAGGACATGTGGTTCTTTCGCCTACCCCGATACGAGGTCATCAGATAGATTGATTCCAGCTAGAGACGACTTCACGCGGAGACGTTGAGAGTCGACAGAGATGATCGAATGTCAGAAACCTATTATTCCAAGTTTAAAGTAGTCGGAAAGACATGCAGGCAATTCTATGGTCCCTCTAGAAGAATGAAACCCTAACTCGACTTAATGACCGTGTGAAAGCCTTTGAACCTTAGGGTTTGCGGCAGTTCCACGGCGCCATTAGTGAGGCTTGGGTTTGCCTTTCTACGGCTGGACCACCGATGCTGTGATATGTACTCGATACTATTAAACTGTGCCCAAGATGTTGAGCCCTTGGGGGATTATGAGGTTTTGACAATCGATTGGATGGTTCGACTTAATTCGGATACTAGGTGGTGGGATGCATTTCTTGGGAGACTCCCGATACGAGGATAGCCGTTGGAGCTCAGTCCATGCAGCCGCGACGAGACGAGTCCAAAGCAGACGACATTAGAGAAAAGTGAAGTAAGATGTTCGTACCAGATCTAGATGAGATGACGTTCCCCTCCGCCGACATCAGAGATGCGATGCGCATGCCGAGGCATGGTACTTGGATTTACCTTTCAGAAGGAGTCGCGATGAGTATGCAGTCGTTCCAGAGCAAGATGCAGATATAGGAAAGGACGATGAATTCCGGACAGTTCGGCAGAGACGAGATTTGGGAGAGATCTCGACAGGACCTTTCTGGAATGAATTACAAGAAGACTTGGACCCAGGAGTGGTCATGTTACGCACACCGGCAGGCCAGAGTTCAGGTTCGTCGATGAGACATGCTATGAGTGACCACGACAGTTGGCCAGAGATTCTTAGAGGATGCGTTTGAGCAGTACTATTCTGCCATTATTGATTTTGATGTTTTGGGAGATTTATTCGCATGATTTGATTTTGATGATTGATGATTTACGATCTTTGCACAGTGTTGCACTTGATATCGTTTTCGTGCTTTGGTTTCACATGTTTGTGATTTTACAGTTTTAGACATTTGAGTTGCGCACACGATTTGGCTTTTGCACTCGGTATGATTCACATATGCTTGCAGTGCATGTTGGAGATAGTGCCCTCAGAGTCAATTATTGGATCACAGGCACGTGATTGCAATGATTGAGGGAGGACCTATCCCGGTGCGACAGTCTTACTCGAGATGATAGTTTGCTATCTGGTTTACCTTTATCATCGTGTACTGCTTTAGGTGACCTGACACGTCGCTATTACACGTTGATAGAGCCCGTAGGATTCTTGCTTGACCACCAGCAGTATGAGGGCGATCATATAAGTGGGAGCTGGGGGTCTACAAGCATATCCTTAAAAGCTCCCTAGTCGTGGGAGTTTCGAGACTGGGCATCGATACTCCATTAGTAGACTAGTGTATACAGTCGAGACCCCGATGAGGGGCGGTGGCCGGTCTCACAAGCCACTGGTGTCAGTTGGATCACCTAAGATGTATACAGGTGCTCATTGGGTTATGAGTACACCGGACAGGACTCGCCGGGAACATGCTAGTTGGTCATATACCAGACGTCAGATGGCAGTTCCCTGGTGACATGTGTGCAGGTTAGTTCATCGACCTGGGGATCGTCATTTGTCTCGTGTGAGTTCCCACTGTACTTTGATTACTACCCTACCACGGCTCAAAGGAGTCGTGCAAACAGGTTTTAGTTGGGTACAGTCCCGAGCCACATGGAGGCAGTGAGCGTATCTTCAGGGGTTCGTCTCTCCCGGTATTGGGGGTGAGGTCGTGCTGTGTCTAGGAGAGCCATTACACAAAGTCCTTGGCCAAGGCAAGGAGATTTACTGGTAGGTATTCCAGTAGTATCTCAGGGTGTTCTGGGCTACACTCCGACACGACTTGTACCGCTTTTGGGGGTCTGACTTTTACCAACCCCCTAGGCCCGCCATGCGATGCTCATAGACGAACGGACCGGACTGCACGGATATTGTCACTGACAGGCTCAGTAGGGTGTCAGGATGAGTTCGCTCATCGACGTCCCTTTTGGTCAATAGCTGGTGGCCCGTCACGTATTGGCTTATACCTCTGACGTGCTAGTGGTTAAATCCACAGCCATAGTATTGACGAGTCTTTAGAGTCCACCACACTTTCAGTTACTCAAGTTTCGGGCGAAACGCTGTAGAGGCCGTATGGAGATATGGCAGGGTCCGATCAGATACGTGCGGTATTGCACGGATCAGGATCGGACGGTTTGTACTAGTAGCCGTATAGGTATATGGCAGGGTTCGATCAGATACGTGCGGTATTGCACGGATCAGGATCGAACGGATATTACTAGCCGGCTTTGGTTTAAGCCGGATCCTAGTTTAGTACAGTGTAGATTTTGTCTCTTTGCATTTGTATCCGGACGGAATACAGATGCGGGTGTGTATGCACAGTATCGGGGTTTTCCTGTAATTTATTACGGGACCTGTTTTCTGGAGTTGCCAGTTTGCATTCCGTTCCGGCCGGTTTTCCTTTGTTCTTTCCCGGCCGGACTTTTCCGATGGAGGGGGTAATTTGCAGTTTTGCAAATTACATTAGTGGAAGGGGTTTCTTTGCATATTGTTATGATATGATAGCTTTCATTATCTTTTGCACCATTCTTGCATTAAATGAGATATGAAAGGTTAAGGTGTGAAGTATGGTTGATGTTTTCTTTTGCTTTAGGATGTGGTCACCTCCTTCTATCTCCTACACTCACCTTCCTTTGTTAATTCCTCCCACCATTTTCCCACATATAGACTTGGCCGGCCACAATTTGGTGAGGAGAAAAATGAGAGTTCATTTTGGTATATCATTTGTTCATCTCATTTTCTTTGCAAAAATTGATAGCATCATTTGCCTCCAAAGTTTCATTTTTCCCTCCATCTAAAGGCAACTCCAAAAACCCCAAATGAGACACATAGATCTACACTACACTTCCTACAGCAAATCTTGGACGCGTCGATTCGCCAGCTTCGCGCCCGAGTTGCCTCGGTATTGAGGTGGGAGCCCGTAAAAGATACAGGCGACGTGGTGCCCTTTCCGACGAGGAGGAGACGGACGGAGATCCCGCGAGGAGATCGGAGTGGAGATGAAGACCGGAGGACTCGGATCAGTCGGTACATCTCTTCCCCTCTTGTTAGTTAGCTAGACTAGTTTAATGGTTACGATCCGGTTAAAGTGCGCGGTGGTGCCGGTTTGCAAAGTCCGCAAAATTTAAGTTATTCACCGCTTCCGCATTCCGGCGTCGGATTGACGGCCGGGGCGCCGCCGTGCACTTACAGTGGTATCAGAGCCTCGCCATTAACATAGTCTAGCTTTGTATAATGTGTTTATCAGTTCCGATCGATCGAATGTTCCAAAACTGCATTTTAGTTCGAATCAGTTTCTGTTGAAAATTTTTGGTCTCGAAAAAATTTTCAGGTTGTAAAATATTGATGTACTGGAAAATCTAAGAGTTCTGTAAAAATTTGACGATGTAACTCCACAGTTGGAGCGCGGAAGCGCCGCGAAAGCCCACCTCGTGCGGCCCTTCCGCCGCGTACTATTCACATCACATCACCAAATTTTTTCAGAGGCCTTCTGGGCTTAAAATATGGGTTTTGGAATGTTAAAGTTGGGCCAATTATTTCTGTGAGTGCTACAGTTTTCTTTGGGGCCCACTTGTTAATTGTTTGATCAATCGGAAATTTTTTAAACACATTTTTCACAGTATTTACATTATATCTGCGACCGTGAATGTCACTTGATCGGTAAATCCGGTCTAACTGCTATAGCCCGGTTAGACGGATTTGCGAACGTGATTTTCACGTTGATGTTCTATGTATTTGCTGTGTTGTTGCGGATCGGTCGTGGGGGATAGCCTGGATGCAATACTAGTACAGTTTTGTGGTATTATGTACATTTGATATTGCGGGGCGAGCGTCCGACATGTGGACTGCCGTCACTGCCTGACTGTATTATTCTTTTGGGGCACGACCTGGTTGCGGTCGATGTACCCGGTGTATGTATATTTTACTTTCTGTATTAGGGTTACCCTGCGGAGGGGTGCACGGATAGCCGGGTTCTGGAGGGCAACGAGCCCGCATCTCAGGGCATTGAGACGGAGGGGCTTCAGTCTGGAATTGGCGGGCTATTCGCCGCACTCGTAGGGGGTACAGGTTGACCCAGGAGGGGTGCCCAAGTTGCCGGATTCCGTGGAGTGCTGGGTGGTCCATTCACGGCGATGAAGGGGGCTGCCTCGCTTCAGGTTTTGGCGGGTGACTTGCCGCGCCCGTAGGGGTCTAGGATTTCATTGCACAGGCTATCCACACGACCAGGGGAACGTCGGGTTTCAGTAGTGGCTCTGTGAAACCCGGGGATCCCAGATATCTGTATGTTTCTGTGATGCTGTTCATTCTCTGTGATGTTGCATTTTATTCACGCCTTGAGCGAAATACTATATATTGGTATATATATTAGTAGATGTTGTATATGTTTTTCATCCGCGCTAGTCCAGTCCCCGCTCTGCCGTTAGTTAGCTAACCTAACGGGTGATGACGGGACCCAGTGGCGAATGCGGATGGCATATACGTACGTCAGTATATTTTCGTTCTTTGTGGTGTGATCAATTGATGGGACTGCGTTGATTCGGATCAATGCAAGTTAAAACAAACCTATTCTGATGTTGTTGGAACACTTTTCAAAAAGCTGTTATTGCAAGGACGTTCACTTTTGTTTTGCATCGTGGTATTCATTTGGAATATCCTGCTCCTCAGTCGACGAGGCAAGGGCCGAGATCCCTTCACCGGGAGTGACCCCTTGGACAGAAGTTTGCGTCAGGGCATTAACTTCACTATAGCCGATTACTTTTGCTTTGCACCGTGGTATTCTGTTGGAATATCCTGCACCTCATTCTACGGGGAAAGAGCCGAGATCCCTTCACCGGGAGTGACCTCTTTAGTAAAGGTTTTCGTCACTATATTTTCTAAAAAGCTATCCGTTCCTTCAACGATATCAAGTTCATTACGTTAACGGTTTTCGCCAGAAACCATTCGTAGCCCTCCGTCGTTTCATATGGGTAGTCAATAGTATTCAAGCTGTGTTTGTTGGCCAAAGTCAAGGCACAGTGTTTGGTAGCTGTTGGTTATTCATATGCAGCATAGATAGATGCGTTGGTTTGGAACAGTCGTACTGCCTTGTTGGCCAAAGTCAAGGGTATGTACGGGTGGATTCAAATTAACCTGGAGAATGACGGGCAGAACTTGACATGTGACTTATGATTTGTTGGCCAAAGTCAAGGTCATAAGAGCATGGGGTAAAAATCTCATCGGGAGTTTCAAAAGAACTGAAACTTGCCAGATATGCGCATACCTTCTGGAGTGTGATACCGTGAGCGGATTCCGTCACGTTATCATGCGATGATAGTTGGATCCCGATTCCCACTGATGAGTTGGTTTACTCCTCGGGTGACCCCGACTAATTCTTCTTTCAGGTTTGGAGGAGAATTTGAGGTACAGTGGGAGGTTTCCAGATTAGATAAATTGGTAACCATTCTGATCTTGGTTAGAGTGCACGCTGAGTGTTTCTTTTCTCTCTCTCTGGTAGCGACCATTGACCCGACCCTAAGACTTTGACTCAGTGACCAAGTTGACCGAACCTTCTTAAACACCGGCTTTTGGATTGTCAGAGTTGCAAACCTCATTGCCACTCCTACTTTTACCCTTTTCTCCAGGACACCCCGCATTACTGCGAACGTCCACTTCCATTGGACAAAACCATCGTATGGTTAGATACGAACTCGAAAGAATTTATTCGAGGATGGTTTCCGGTTCTGGAGAAAACGGATAGGAT
Organism: Agapanthus africanus; assembly: GCA_030015575.1. Lineage (NCBI taxonomy): Eukaryota > Viridiplantae > Streptophyta > Magnoliopsida > Asparagales > Amaryllidaceae > Agapanthus > Agapanthus africanus. Next base: position 461,332,908 of record CM057337.1, on the reverse strand, counting down.
TATTCAGTTGTCTTTTCTTTTCACCCTCTCTCAGGTTGCGAGTACTCCTTAGTTTAGGAGTAGTACACCTGTTATGCAAATTGGATAGTCTTCTTCCAAACCATAGGCTGGTGCCGACCGGTAGGGAATGAAGAAAACCAATTAGCATAACGATGGTGTGCAGAAGGTATTAAGTTCAGACAAAGCAAGGGATTAGTAGGAGGGCAAAGTAAATTGCAACAGATATTCACGACCAAACCAAATATTTCGTTACCACTCCCACATCACCTTTGTATTTCTCCAGGACACTCCGTATCACTACGAAGATCCACAGTTTATATGGATACTCCATCGTATGGTTATATACGAACTCGAAAGGAACTTGTTCCAGTTCGGGGATGGATTCTGGTCCAGGAGAAATAGGAATAAGGTTTATTCGGTTGTCTTTTATCTTCACCTTCTCTCGCATTGCGAGTGCTCCTAGGATTAGGACAGTACACCCTTTATGCTTATTGGATAGTCTTCTTCCAAACCATAGGCTGGTGCCGAACGGTAGGGAAGGAAGAAAACCAATTGGCCTAAAGGGGTGTGCAGAAGGTAATGACTAAAGACATATGAAGGGATTTGGAGAGGTGGCAAAGAATTATACGGTTATAGTTGTGAATCTGGATAATGGAAGAGGCATTACTAAGAATACCGGGATACCCCACCGAAACATTTCAATGTTTCAGTTTCACTGTGTACTGTTAAAAGAAAACTGATTTCCCGATTAGATATTTACTCCAGGGTATGTATTTACCAGGTATGATTCTCACATCTGTATGGTTTTACAGATGATGAGTGGGAGTAGGTTATTGGCAATTGGGTGATCATCCTCATTATATCGGGATTCGTTGTAATCGGTGATATTTGAGGAAATCACCTGGGCTGTTTGCCGGTCGGCAAATATTTGGTTTTGAATATCCGCAGTTATGCACCAATTTCAAATTGATATATCTGTACGTCTATTTTCATAGAGTGAGATATACCTTTCTGAAATTATGTCTACGACATTTACCTATATCAGTGGATGGTTAGGTAAGGAGCATTAAACAGCGGTGTAATTCTTCTTAACCATAAGTACAGTTTTCAACCTACGACACACAGTGAATGAGTTATCAGACTCAAGGGACTTATACAGAGTATTGTATGTTGTCCAGGGTCCATCAGGACAGAGGGGTTGGTCCTCGTACTACATTCAGTTTACTTATGACTTCTCTAGTTTTTAGACAGGTGTTTCGTGGAAACACAGGGTCCGAATTTGGAGAAGTTATAGGTATTTGAATAGAGTAGAGAACCAGGTATAGCAAGTATCGGGATTCTTCAAAGAGATCGAAGATGTAGATACTTGTGTATGGTATTCAGTTGATAGTAATGATAAAGAGATCTTGCTTCTCTTTCAGGTTACTCATAATTGGAAGTATTCCTAAGTTGAGTAACGCTGATCGGCCTTTTTCCATTTAGTTGACATGCACTGGAGACAGCTGCATGATGTGAATCTGGTTCAAATAAATCAGTGCCTCTGATTCTATATTGGATATAGAACAGTTCATATCTTAACGATGTTAAGGTACGGGGAGTTGTCCGGTTTATGCTTAAAACCAGATATTGGACAACTCTAGGCACGTTTCTGTAATGGCTGTTTGTGGGTTGACCCAGGCTATGACGCGGGTTGACTTTCTACCATCTGGATGAACAATAGCAATATTGTTCTAGACTCGCCACAGTTTTATTAAAAATGGATTTTTTCAGAAAACAGTAGTGGGAGTATGGTAGAACTGGAAGTAATTCCAGAACCACAAACGATTACTGAAGATTTGATAAGGAACCTAAAGATTCAATCTGGATTGACATTCCATTGGCCACTCCGCAGATAAGGTGGGTAACTTCAGGCACCCGAGAGGTACTCCGGTAGCCTCAAGGACGGTGACGGGGAAGTTCTTGTTTACCCACACTTGCCATTACTGTTGTTCCAGGTTACGAGACCCGGCGGGAGGATGAGTATAGCGTCGTTCTAAAACTAGTTTTAGAAGTGCACGTCTATATGACTCTGCCAGAGGGTTGTCGTAGTCAGTGGGAGCAGCGGAAGCATTGGTGGACATCAGGCTTATGTCTATTTATAGACTAAAGCAGATATAGCGGAGTTAGATCATCTGTTTCTGATGTGACAGTCATAGGTTTGACGTCATCAGAATAGGGGATGGATCTGTTGAGAAGGTAATAGGAAGTGATATTCCTATACTACGATCGGTTATATTTTGGTCGTCACACAGTGGTTTCTCCACATGGGACTTGGACAATATATCAGACATACTGGTTACTAGATCTATGGTTTTAGATCTAGATTTGGGTGGTTTCCCAATCAGGGTACTTTGACAGCATTCTAAGAGTATTTAGAATGGACGACTCCTGGCACGGTAGTATACCTGCAGGTGATGGAGTCACCCTCTTTAAAGGTGTCCTAAAGACTAAAGTAGAGAGGGATGTGCATGATTGGCAAATCACTTGTTTAGGCAATTGAGTCAATCATGAAATGTCAAGTACCACACCAGATGTTGTTCTTGCACTAGATGCAATAAGTTGATATTGATCCAATCCTGGAGAAACAATCGGAAGCAGTTTTAGAACATAAGTGGATGTTCTAGGGATATGATAACGACAGCCTCATTCGGGGGACAGTTATCATTCCAGGCTTCCAAGGTGACATGGACGACAAGGAGGTTGTCAGAGTTATAGTTTTCCTTCTGTTGAGGGGCAGTATTTTGGACAGGTGGTCCAAGGCAATACTGAGGGTGGCATGGCGCGGGATACTGATTAAGTTCAGTTGACGATACAGTCTAAGAAGTTTGGATTTGGAGTTCATTTATGAGCTCGGTCCCATCAGACATCCAGACATTCTAAGACAGGTATTGCTCATTTCGGGAGATGGCTTTCTCCGCGAACTTGAGATAGAGAGAGATATAGAAAGAAACTTCAAGGCGGATCCACTCACTGAGGCTATTCCTCGAACGCAATAGTTTCGCAAACAGGTTTTGTGCGACTGACTAGTAGAGGAGTTGGGTGTTCGGTATCACACGGGCTGTGAGTATGCGACATCGCAATAATTAGCCTTGAGTGCAAGTGGGAGATTGTTGGAGATAGTGCCCTCAGAGTCAATTATTGGATCACAGGCACGTGATTGCAATGATTGAGGGAGGACCTATCCCGGTGCGACAGTCTTACTCGAGATGATAGTTTGCTATCTGGTTTACCTTTATCATCGTGTACTGCTTTAGGTGACCTGACACGTCGCTATTACACGTTGATAGAGCCCGTAGGATTCTTGCTTGACCACCAGCAGTATGAGGGCGATCATATAAGTGGGAGCTGGGGGTCTACAAGCATATCCTTAAAAGCTCCCTAGTCGTGGGAGTTTCGAGACTGGGCATCGATACTCCATTAGTAGACTAGTGTATACAGTCGAGACCCCGATGAGGGGCGGTGGCCGGTCTCACAAGCCACTGGTGTCAGTTGGATCACCTAAGATGTATACAGGTGCTCATTGGGTTATGAGTACACCGGACAGGACTCGCCGGGAACATGCTAGTTGGTCATATACCAGACGTCAGATGGCAGTTCCCTGGTGACATGTGTGCAGGTTAGTTCATCGACCTGGGGATCGTCATTTGTCTCGTGTGAGTTCCCACTGTACTTTGATTACTACCCTACCACGGCTCAAAGGAGTCGTGCAAACAGGTTTTAGTTGGGTACAGTCCCGAGCCACATGGAGGCAGTGAGCGTATCTTCAGGGGTTCGTCTCTCCCGGTATTGGGGGTGAGGTCGTGCTGTGTCTAGGAGAGCCATTACACAAAGTCCTTGGCCAAGGCAAGGAGATTTACTGGTAGGTATTCCAGTAGTATCTCAGGGTGTTCTGGGCTACACTCCGACACGACTTGTACCGCTTTTGGGGGTCTGACTTTTACCAACCCCCTAGGCCCGCCATGCGATGCTCATAGACGAACGGACCGGACTGCACGGATATTGTCACTGACAGGCTCAGTAGGGTGTCAGGATGAGTTCGCTCATCGACGTCCCTTTTGGTCAATAGCTGGTGGCCCGTCACGTATTGGCTTATACCTCTGACGTGCTAGTGGTTAAATCCACAGCCATAGTATTGACGAGTCTTTAGAGTCCACCACACTTTCAGTTACTCAAGTTTCGGGCGAAACGCTGTAGAGGCCGTATGGAGATATGGCAGGGTCCGATCAGATACGTGCGGTATTGCACGGATCAGGATCGGACGGTTTGTACTAGTAGCCGTATAGGTATATGGCAGGGTTCGATCAGATACGTGCGGTATTGCACGGATCAGGATCGAACGGATATTACTAGCCGGCTTTGGTTTAAGCCGGATCCTAGTTTAGTACAGTGTAGATTTTGTCTCTTTGCATTTGTATCCGGACGGAATACAGATGCGGGTGTGTATGCACAGTATCGGGGTTTTCCTGTAATTTATTACGGGACCTGTTTTCTGGAGTTGCCAGTTTGCATTCCGTTCCGGCCGGTTTTCCTTTGTTCTTTCCCGGCCGGACTTTTCCGATGGAGGGGGTAATTTGCAGTTTTGCAAATTACATTAGTGGAAGGGGTTTCTTTGCATATTGTTATGATATGATAGCTTTCATTATCTTTTGCACCATTCTTGCATTAAATGAGATATGAAAGGTTAAGGTGTGAAGTATGGTTGATGTTTTCTTTTGCTTTAGGATGTGGTCACCTCCTTCTATCTCCTACACTCACCTTCCTTTGTTAATTCCTCCCACCATTTTCCCACATATAGACTTGGCCGGCCACAATTTGGTGAGGAGAAAAATGAGAGTTCATTTTGGTATATCATTTGTTCATCTCATTTTCTTTGCAAAAATTGATAGCATCATTTGCCTCCAAAGTTTCATTTTTCCCTCCATCTAAAGGCAACTCCAAAAACCCCAAATGAGACACATAGATCTACACTACACTTCCTACAGCAAATCTTGGACGCGTCGATTCGCCAGCTTCGCGCCCGAGTTGCCTCGGTATTGAGGTGGGAGCCCGTAAAAGATACAGGCGACGTGGTGCCCTTTCCGACGAGGAGGAGACGGACGGAGATCCCGCGAGGAGATCGGAGTGGAGATGAAGACCGGAGGACTCGGATCAGTCGGTACATCTCTTCCCCTCTTGTTAGTTAGCTAGACTAGTTTAATGGTTACGATCCGGTTAAAGTGCGCGGTGGTGCCGGTTTGCAAAGTCCGCAAAATTTAAGTTATTCACCGCTTCCGCATTCCGGCGTCGGATTGACGGCCGGGGCGCCGCCGTGCACTTACAGTGCAGTGATACGCATTTTGTCCACTTAGATGCACTGGACTTCGATTTCGATTGTGATACTCGATATTTATTTCGTGCACCTTGTGCACCTGATTTGATTTTACGCATGTTCGGCGCTTGATATTGGATTTCATGATTTCGTGCATGATGGATGCACCTGCCTTGGATTTTCGCGCATGTTGAGCGCATGTTTTGAGATGTGATTTTGGTGCACACCAGATGCACTAAATCGAGATTTTTCGTGCATATCAGATGCACCTGATTTTGCTGTCAGGCACACATGTTGCCTACGACTGTTGTTTCGTGCACACCCGATACACTTAGATGTTGTTTCTGTGCATATGTATGGCACATATATGGATTTTGATTTCCGTGTGCACCAGACGCACGTAGTATTCATACGCGTATTTTGCGATTGATTTTTTTCTTATAGAGCAGTACGTTTTTATGATATTGCTATGTGTTTTCGTACTGAGCAGGACTAGTCAGAGGACAGTACCTGAAAATATTTTGCATGCATTGATAATTATTGAAGGGATTTCCAAAAAAGCGAGCTATAGCCTCAGTATTTACCTACGTGTCTGATACGACACGAAATGTTTAAAACAAGGAGACCCTTCTAAATTGTTTCCAAAACGGCGGAACGTACATTTCAAACGAAGGTATATATGTATATAGTTATTTTCTTATGATAGACGTCCGCCACTGTGCAGTGTTATACGCGTTGCACAGCGACTTAAAGAGATTTGGCATGCATTTCCTTCAGATACTTACATATATATATTCGATATTTATGTAGGGTTCCTAGGCACACTAATGAGGTCTCACAAGGCATCAACCATGCCAATTTCAAATTTTACAAGTGCCGAGAAACCCTAATACGGATCGTTAACTAGAATTTTAGGCGAAACATGCAACTAGTTAACAACTTAACTAAGTGAACGAAAATACAACCTTTGTAGATCTGGTTCTCCACCTCCATAGCTCCATGATGAAGTCTCCTTGCTGTCCAAATCAAATCCCGGGCTCTAGCGTCGGCTTCATCGGAGAAATGGGCGGGCTAGGTCATCGACTACGATGCCGAAGATGATCTACGTCGAGGCATCACAAGATCAAGCTCCCACTTCACCAAGTCATGAAACTTGTGAAGAAAACACCCTATACTACTTGGAAAGAGGTAGAGGATGAAGAAATAGGAAGTGGGTTCACTTTAGAATTGGATTTCTCACTCTTTTTCTCAAGATGCCATTGTTGGTAGCAAGCTTTTCTTCATGTGAAGAAGAAGAAGAAGGAGCATATTATGATAAGTTTTTCCAAATAGAAAATAAATGAATACTTATCATAAACCAACCATGGTCAAGTGTAGAGAATGAATCATGGTTAAGTGGAATGGTTAGGGTTAAGCAAGAGACAAAATTGTCACTTAGTCAAAGCTTCATGAAGCTTCATGAGCAAAGAAAGCCACCATTTTTCTCTCTATCATTTCCATAATAAATAAATAAATAAATAGATATGAAAATCAAAACCCTAACCATTTAAATAACCATGGTTTAATCTTTACACAAACTCAAGTAAACATGTATCATTAAACATGATACAAACTTGTGCACAAAAAAATATGTCACATATACAATGTGCACAAACAAGTGAGAAAAACCATTTAAAGTGAACCAATACTAGTTAATGCAAAGTAATATATCAAATATACAATTATGCATTAAATCATTAAATCAACACTTGATTTAATGATCCGGTTATATCGTATATAACCGACTAATATTCAATGTATCGTCTTATCGAATCAATACTTGATTCGATAACTGGGTTATATCGCATACAACCAATCGATACATTCATCGCGAGAATAGAATACGGTATCACATACACGCATTTTCTCGGTCCCGCACATATCTCATATGCGCTCCTATTTCGTTTTGCTTGAGCCAGGAAACCTCTGTGTAGGACTCTAAAGACTCGTCAATACGCCGGCAGCTGGTGATGATCATATCAAACACCCACAAGCCGCAAGCGGTCTGCTAAACGTAACGGCCACACGGGTATTGAGTGATCAGAAGATCGACGAGCAAGCCCGCCCACACTCCTGTGAATCCAACCAGTAACACTTACCGTACAGTCCGGTCTCGTTGTCTGATATGTCGCATATCTCGCCTAGGGGTGGTAAACGTCAGACCCCAACAGCTCGATAAGTCGTGTCGACATGAGGTCTATAACAGTTCGAGAAACTACTGGTAACACTTACCAGTAAATCTCAGCAACCCTGGCCAGGGATTTCCGGTTATAGCCAATCGAACACAGCGCAACATCAACCCCCTATACCGGGAGAGACGAATCCCCTCCTATCGCACATTGCCTCCATGTGACTCGGGACTGTACCCAAAAACCACCGTTTTGCACGGCCTCTTGGACGTGGTAAGGTGGAAATCAAAGCACAGTGGGAATCACACAAGACTCCATGACGATCTCGGGTCAACAGACTACTCTGTTCCAGTGTCACCTGAGAACTGCCATCTGACGTAAGGTATAATACCATCTGGGAGTTCTCAGCGAGTCCGTCCAGTGTACCCAGTCTCCACTGAGCATCCGTATATCATCTCCGATATCAAACACCAACGGATATGGGATCATCCATCGCCCATCTGTATGGGTCGAGAAGGTATACGCTAGTCTACTCTGGTATATCGATGCCCTGTCTCGATACACCCACGACTAGGGACCTTGAAGGATGTACTTATGGACCACCATGTCCCCACTAGTATGATCCGCATCATAGTCCAGGTAGTCAAGTACACATCCTAAGGGCTTTACCAACATGTAACAGAGAGACAATCAATGTACACGTTAAGGTAAAGAGTAACCAGATAGCATACTATCATGTCGAGCAAGAAAGTCCTCCCTATATATGTCCCAGTATCCACTACAATATACATCCAATGTACAGTAATGGCCTCTAGGGCATACATATAACTAACAATCTCCCACTTGCACTAGGGCCATCTGATAGCAGTGGTTGTAGTATCTCATACTCAACCATCCCATAAAAGTCTCTCTCTGGGAAAAGGCCTTTGTGAGTGGATCCGCCGTGTTTTCCTCTGAGTCTACTCCACTAACCTCGATCACCCTGGAGATCAACCATCTCCATGATCAGGTGACACTGCCTTAGAATATGTCTGGATCACTGATGGGACCGGCGTTCCTTAGCATAAGCCACAACTCCATTGTCACACAATGGGAGGAACAAAGTTCATCTCATGAACTAATATTCACCCAGACTGCCTCTTTGGTAGCATCTTAAGTAGCGATGTATCGAGCCTTTATCATCTAGTATGCCACGGTATCTAGCTTGGAACTCTTCCAACATACCGTCCCTTTTACAGAGGGTAAAGACAATGCCTGTGACTGACTCTCAGTCGTCCTTATCACCCTGGAACCCTTCCAGTGATTCTCCCCAGGATCGGTTGATACCATCTCACTACAACTAGTGAGAATCCTAACATCTAATTAGATCTATCTCATAGATCCAAAACCCAGGATTTAGGAGGTATCATTTTGATCCTTTATGGAGAATCATTGTGATAAGCGGAGATTGACCGAGCGTAGCATAGGAAACTCCTTCCCTATCAAGAGTATGTCATCCACGTACTCTACGAGGATCATTACCATACTCCCTACTACCTTTTTGTATATACAAGGTTCATCTACCATTTTGATGAAGTCAAACTTTTTGACAACTACATCAAAACAGACGTTCAAACTCCGCGATGTCTGCTTTATCCTATAAAGCATCTCGTACACGTTTCCGCTGCTCCCACTGTCTACGAAGCCCTCTGGCTGTGTACTTATAGACGCACTCTTCTAAATCACCATTTAGAAAAGCAGTCATGGCACCCAACCGCCAGATATCGTAGTCATGGTATGTAGCCGTGGCAAGTAGGATCTGGATGGACTTAAGCATAGCCACTTGAAAAGGTTTCATCGTAATCCACGCCTGGTCGATGACGAAAATCTTTAACAAGTCTAGCTTTGAAAGTCTCAACTTTTCCATCTACACCAAGTAATCTTCTCAAGATATACTTGCTACTGATGGGGATTTAACCTTTCAGATATGGCAACCAAAGTCTATACTTTGTTGGTGTACATGAATTCCATCTCAGATCGCTAAGCATCCAGCCATTCTTACAGAGTCCCACTCCTGATGGCTAGCTCGAAACTAGTTGGGTCATCATCTCATGATGCAATCCTTGCTCCCACTGTCATAGAGTAACCGAAGTATCTCTCAGGCGGGTGAGAAACCCTACTAGATCGGCGGAGAGGCTGAGGTTCGTTGGTAACTATTGAATCCTTTGGTTTTATCAAATCATCTGTTGTAGTTTGTATAGCTGGAACCTTTCCAGTTCTACATTACAGACCTTGCCTCGAGCTTGTCCGGATTTTGCTTTTCAGACACAGGCTGGACAACCCCAAATCTTAACTAACTTAAGAGATGGGCTCTTCCCTTATCATATCAAATATGAAGTGGTAGGCAACTGATTTGATTTGAACTCTATTCAATAGGTATGCAGCTTCTCAAGTGCATAACTCCCAGAAAGGAAATAGGTAACTCAGTAGTACTCATCATAGAGCACACCTTATCATATAGGGTGAGATTGCTCTGCCCCGATATACCATCGTGCTATGATGTATACGGAGGAGTAATGCTGAGAGAGAATCTCATTCTCCTTCAGAAAAGTCCAAGAATTCCGTGCTCAAGTATTCTCCTCATTGATCTCATCATAGGACATAATACTTATACCCATATTTTGGTTTTCTACTTCTAACTTATATTCTGTGAATATCTCAAAAGGTTCGGACTTGTGTTTCAACAGGAACATAGGTCTGAATCTTGAAAGATCATCAGAGAATGTAATGAAGTATAAAGAACCGGTCTTGGCAAGTGTAGACAGGGGACCTACATACATCAACATGTATCATCCCAAGAGTTCACTAACTCTTTCTCTGTTTCCAGTAAACGGAGCTATGGTCATCTTATCTCTGTGACATGACTGGCAAGTTTCACAAGATGTAAATTCAAACTGATTTAAATATGCATCTAAAATGTAACTTCAGCCAGTCGGATCGCATTGATATGACCTAGTCTACAATGCCTCAAGAAGGATTCGTTCATTTCTGAACTCTTCCTCTTGTGTGTGTTCCGTATAATAAAGAACTGTAGTTTGATTTAGAACTTCAATGCTTTTAGATAACGTGCCTAATCCGATCAACTTTTGATTTAGGAAATGTTCAAAACATTATTCAACAATACAAAATTTTATCATTTCTTTACTAATAAAGAGATGGATATGATTTTGTATATCAGGTTCGGTATCTAATAACATTCGTTCAGAATCAATGTATTTGGAATACAGGGTGACAGTGACCAACAGACTTGGCTGCAACACTTGCCCCGTTTTCTGCCTCATGAAACTTATCACCCGTTCTCAGTTTTTCTACCTTTTTGCAGCCCTATGTAACAGATTACATATCTGGGATCCTGATCCGGTATCATATACCCAGGATGCAGAGGATATTGAGAAACAGTTCTTTGTAACGAACACACCCGAAGATGATGCATCAGCATGCACTCTCTTCGTTTGGGTGGCAAAGGAATTCTGGTATTCCCCTATTTCCTGCTTTGTCTTATAACAATTATAAGTTGGAGCGGGACCAACGTTCCCCAGCTCAGTATAACAAGCGGGTTCGGTCAATATTCCGTATTATTATCTTGATTAAGGCGTGATATGGTCGCTACCTGGAGAGAGAGAGAAGAAAACACTCAGCGTGCGCTCTTTCAAGAATAGATTGGTTATTATTTTATCTAATCAGGATGGCTCCCACTGTTTTTATCAAATCTTCATTCAAACCCTAAAAGGAAAGACTAGCCAGGATTAATTACACGCTACAAGTTCGCCAATCTTTCAGCCAGGCCAGTGTCGGTACTTTGAGGGAGGTCCCCCGTGCTTTCGCACGAACCTAATTAATGTAAACCTCATTTTCCCAGTGGCGTAACCTCGTTAACACCTTTCTAGACACCTACTTGATCGGCTAATTGTAATGTGTAGAACTCTCCCAGGAGTAACTCTTACTCGCAGTAGGTATCGGGATCCAACTATCTCATAGAAGGTATGCAATCTCATTGCAAATTTCTACACTTGAAATTCCCGATAATTTTGCTCCTAGCGTTCTATAACCTTGACGGAGGCCAAACAACCCATAGTCCGCTAGTCAAGTTCAACCCATCATTTCCTGATTGAATTAAACCCATCCGCACGACCCTTGACGGAGGCCAAACAACGCCGTACGAATACCCTAATCCAATCGCATCATATGCTAGCAGATAAGCACTAGTTAGCTACCGTACACTACGCCTTGACGGAGGCCAAACTACCGCAGCACGAATACTAACTAGTACTTATCTGAAATGACGGAGGGCTACGACAGGTTTTTCTGAAAACCTATTGCGTAATGAACTTGATATCGTTGTAGAATCAAATGATTTTAAAAATGGAGTGCTTTTGAGGCTTTTCTAGTTTTGCTAAAGGGGTCACTCCCGATGAAAGGATTGTCGGCCCTTTCCTCGTCGAATGAGGTGCGGGATATATCATATATATCACTGTGCAAAGCAAAAACTCTAAAAAGCAATCAAAAGACAAACCGAGTGTGTAGCATCTGCCAGTTATTGCTAAAGGAATCACTCCCGGTGAAGGGATCTCGGTCCTTTCCTCATCGAATAAGGTGCAGGATATATCATATATACCGCTGTGCAAAGCAAGAACTGTAGCTACCTGTTTTATTTTGAAATTCGATTCTACAACATCTTAGGTTTCTTTAATTTTCATTAATCACATTAATGAAATCCCATCATTTATATACCTAAACATCACAGATAAATACGATGTACACTTATGCCATCCGCATTCGCCTCGATGTCCCCTCATGCACCGTTAGGTTAGGTAACTAACGGCAGAGCGGGGCAGGTCTATCGCGAGTGTAAAACATAAGTAACATCTATATAATATATCATATATACTATATACAGTATCAATCACAGAACATATCACATGATCACATCACAGATATCGCAGCAGAAGAATCATATGAAATATTGGATATACTAGGACGTCCGTGTTTTCAATACGAGCCAGTATAAAACACGGATTCCACGGTCGCGATGAATAGCCAAACCCACACCCCTAGACCTCTACGAGAGCGGCAAGAAACCCTACCAATTCTAGAGTTAGGACACCCGGACTCGACTCCTCGAGTTGGTCTCCCACTGGACTCCAGAACCCGGTTACTTGTGCTCCCCTCCTTGGGTCTATCCTAGTGCGGAAAAGAAAATAATATACAAAATGTGACATCTTCCGCAACCTGCAAGTGCCCCAAATAAAAGAATACTACATACAAGTTTTTACATGAATGAAAATGAAAAACACTCATCTCACATAAAACCCCCCGGCTATTCAAACAAGACGATCCAATATAACATATCCAGCAACACATAACATCACATGTCATCAACGTAAGTAAATATGCGCATCCCAATTGTCGTTGACATATAGCAACGAAACCAGCGATATCACATATTACACTTACGGTCACAGAAAAGAAAGTGTAAAACTACAACAGTTGGAATCCGCAACATCCTCAGACATCGCATGCCTGACTAAATGAATTCCTTAGACATCGCATGCCTAACAATTATAAACCCCGCATTTTAGTCTCATTATCGAAAACACTTTTCAATATCAAGTCGGGCAATTCAACAAGATTCCCGACATCCTGATCGAATGCTCGTCGCAAACTTTAGTAGGCGGCCGCACCCCTGACGCCGTCGACGAAGTGCACCAAGGCGGAACACCGCTGCCGCGAGCACCCGAACGGATGCTTTCGGCGACGGGGTTCTCCTACAGTCACTTGGTCGGGGCTATGGAGCGAGGCTGTCTATTAAGTTTACCCGGTGAGTATCCGCATACGCTACGTGATTGCGACGGACTTTTGATCACATCAAAATTCCGTGGCAACCGATCAAGTGAGACTAAACTGCTATGTTTATAACATTCATTCAGTTATCTCATAACTTATTGTGAATTCCAATTATTGTATCACATTCCGAATAAAATAGAAATGTTAAACTTTCCGATCGAACAATCGAACACCCAAGTTTTCCCGAAACAGCTCACCTCATGAAATAAGTTCAAAGACATTCACTTCGTGCCTCAGCACCAACGGTCCAGCCGTTGAAGGGTCAAGCCAACGCCTCACATGTGGCACGCCGTACTGCCCCAAACCCGAAGGTTCAAAGGGCAGTTCAAGACGGTCACATAATCGAGTTAAGGTTTGTTGTCTTCTAGAGGGACCATCGCGTTACTTGCACTACTTAGAACGTCTTTAAACCTCGGAAAAATCCAGCACTTGGAAATTTTCCGGCAGGGGAAAGATTGGGTATTTTTATCCGGTCGAACTTTTTAACATATTCAATAATTATCCGGAAAGACACATAGACAAAGCTTGATAATCCGATCGAATCGGCGAACTCTCAAAACACCCCAGAAAACTCAACTCTTGAGTGATATTTAAAAATACCCAAAGAACTCAGTACTGAATAAAAGAAGTTACTGTGCAAAATTGGGAGGGTGACGTCACACTATTGCCGCGGTTCCGCCGCAATCTTGAAGTATCTTTTGTCAAATTTTGCACCATAATTCTTATAATTCCTTGCTGAATTTTTTAAGCATTTTTAATCTGGAAAAAACCCAGTTTTTGAAAAAAGTCCAGAGAGCGTGAAATTTTATGGTTTCTGGTTCGTTCGGGTTTCAAACTTCGTCTACGCATCGCCTAAGGCTCTAGCTAGGCTCTGATACCACTGTAGGGTTCCTAGGCACACTAATGAGGTCTCACAAGGCAGCAACCAGGCCAATTTCAAATTTTACAAGTGCCGAGAAACCCTAATACGGATCGTTAACTTGAATTTTAGGCGAAACATGCAACTAGTTAACAACTTAACTAAGTGAACGGAAATACAACCTTTGTAGATCTGGTTCTCCACCTCCATAGCTCCATGATGAAGTCTCCTTGCTGTCCAAATCAAATCCCGGCCTCTAGCGTCGGCTTCATCGGAGAAATGAGCGGGCTAGGTCATCGACTACGATGCCGAAGATGATCTACATCGAGACATCACAAGATCAAGCTCCCACTTCACCAAGTCATGAAACTTGTGAAGAAAACACCCTATACTACTGGGCAAGTGGTAGAGGATGAAGAAATAGAAAGTGGGTTCACTTTAGAATTGGATTTCTCACTCTTTTTCTCAAGATGCCATTGTTGGTAGCAAGCTTTTCTTCATGTGAAGAAGAAGAAGAAGGAGCATATTATGATAAGTTTTTCCAAATAGAAAATAAATGAATACTTATCATAAACCAACCATGGTCAAGTGTAGAGAATGAATCATGGTTAAGTGGAATGGTTAGGGTTAAGCAAAAGACAAAATGGTCACTTAGTCAAAGCTTCATGAAGCTTCATGAACAAAAAAAGCCACCATTTTTCTCTTTATCATTTCCATAATAAATAAATAAATAAATAAATAGATATGAAAATCAAAACCCTAACCATTTAAATAACCATGGTTTAATCTTTACACAAACTCAAGTAAACATGTATCATCAAACATGATACAAACTTGTGCACAAAAAAATATATCACATATACAATGTGCACAAACAAGTGAGAAAAACCATTTCAAGTGAACCAATACTAGTTAATGCAAAGTAATATATTAAATATATAATTATGCATTAAATCATTAAATCAACACTTGATTTAATGATCCGGTCATATCGTATATAACCGACTAATATTCAATGTATCGTCTTATTGAATCAATACTTGATTCGATAACTAGGTTATATCGCATACAACCAATCGATACATTCATCGCGAGAATAGAATACGGTATCACATACACGCATTATTCTCGGTCCCGCACATATCTCATATGCGCTCCTATTTCGTTTCGCTTGAGCCAGGAAACCTCTGTGTAGGACTCTAAAGACTCGTCAATACGCCGACAGCAGGTGATGATCATATCAAACACCCACAAGCCGCAAGCGATCTGCTAAACGTAACGGCCACCCGGGTATTGAGCGATCAGAAGATCGACGAGCAAGCCCGCTCACACTCCTGTGAATCCAACCAGTAACACTTACCGTACAGTCCGGTCTCGTCGTCTGATATGTCGCATATCTCGCCTAGGGGTGGTAAACGTCAGACCCCAACAGCTCGATAAGTCATGTCGATATGAGGTCTATAACAGTTCGAGAAACTACTGGTAGCACTTACCAGTAAATCTCAGCAACCCTGGCCAAGGATTTCCGGTTATAACCAATCGAACACAGCGCAACATCAACCCCCTATACCGGGAGAGACGAATCCCCTCCTATCGCTCATTGCCTCCATGTGACTCGGGACTGTACCAAAAAACCACCGTTTTGCACGCCCTCTTGGACGTGGTAAGGTGGAAATCAAAGCACAGTGGGAATCACACAAGACTCCATGACGATCTCGGATCAACAGACTACTCTGTACCAGTGTCACCTGAGAACTGCCATCTGACGTAAGGTATAATACCATCTGGGAGTTCTCGACGAGTCCGTCCAGTGTACCCAGTCTCCACTGAGCACCCGTATATCATCTCCGATGTCAAACACCAACGGATATGGGATCATCCATCGCCCATCTGTATGGGTCGAGAAGGTATACGCTAGTCTACTCTGGTATATCGATGCCCTGTCTCGATACACCCACGACTAGGGACCTTGAAGGATGTACTTATGGACTACCATGTCCCTACTAGTATGATCCGCATCATAGTCCAGGTATTCAAGTACACATCCTAAGGGCTTTACCAACATGTAACAGAGAGACAATCAATGTACACGTTAAGGTAAAGAGTAACCAGATAGCATACTATCATGTCGAGTAAGAAAGTCCTCCCTATATATGTCCCAGCATCCACTACAATATACATCCAATGTACAGTAATGGCCTCTAGGGCATACATATAACTAACAATTTACATGTATAGTTTCGAGTTATATCATATTGATTTTCATTTTGGATTTGGACATTGTGTCTTCACCATGACTCCGATGATTGCGGGATGCTGGATGGAGTTTTGATTTGAGTTATATGCTTATTTTTCATGCGCATGCGTTGCGCTACGATTTGTTTTATGTATTTATGGTTTCGGAGCCCCAGCGATTTGATGGTTTTGGCTGAAATATTTTATTCTCTGGGGGAAGTTTTAATTTAAATTCGGGGACCGAATTTCTTTAAGGGGGGAAGATTGTAGCGTTTTGAAAATCATTTCGGTGAAATTTCGAAAAAACGGTAAAATAAGGGGGTTTTCTGTAAAAAAGTCAAAATGCAAATATCTTTATTATAAAATTAAATATACATATTCTAGCTATGTAATTGCTAGTATTTGGTGTTTATTGAGCCACTGGTGAAATTTCGAATTTTCTGAAAAATTTTCCGAAATTAATTATTTTAATATTATTTTAAGCCGTCACTAATATATTTAATTAGGGAAAATTACAAATTGGAATGAGTCGAAACAAATTTTATGCATCAAAAAACATTAAATAAAATTTTATCATGTAGTTTTTGAAACGAAATCGTTTTCCAAAACGGTTTAAAAAATATCGAAGAAAAATGCTTTTTTCGGTGAAATTAGTGTTAATGGGAATTGGGGTAATACATTTATCTTTTTGCCTAACCCATACACCCATAACTCACCCTCTCTCCCTCTCCCCATGTGGCCGACCCCACCATGACAGCCCTCCCCCTCTCTCTCTCCAATCACAAAGAAAAGAGAAGAAAAGAAAAGAAAATGATAAAAGAAAATGTGGACTTTGACTTTCCCACTTTCTCCACCTCACTCTCTCTCCTCCCTCACTCATTTCCCCTCCCCATTCCAGCCGAGCCCTCCAAATTCCGGCATCAACAACAGCCCCTCTTTCTCCATCTCTCATTTTGCATCAAAAATTCATCAAAATACCTCAAAAATCAAGCTAAAATCCAAATCCGATTCCTACT
Source organism: Agapanthus africanus (assembly GCA_030015575.1). Lineage (NCBI taxonomy): Eukaryota > Viridiplantae > Streptophyta > Magnoliopsida > Asparagales > Amaryllidaceae > Agapanthus > Agapanthus africanus. Next base: position 461,315,400 of record CM057337.1, on the reverse strand, counting down.
CATTTTCCCTCATCTTCTTTAACATGGGTCTTGGTGCAAGGATTTCAAATTGGAGATCTAGATTTTAAGTTTGATTCATGGTTGTGAGGTATAACTTTTGACCCATTGTTCAATTGTTGGTTTAATTCCTTAATGAAGCTTGTTAGGTGCTTAATTTCGGTTTAATTGAAAGTTGTGGGTTTGCAAGAGAAGGTTTAGATTAGGGTTTATGAAAAATCTAGTTAGGGTTTTGTGTTGTGAGACTATGGTTGTGGGAGTTATTTGCCTTATTAATGTTTTGCTAAATCAAATTAAGTTGCTAATTTGCTTTTTGTTGATTTAAATTGTGTTAATTATGCTAAATTGTAAACTAGGTTTTTAAAATAATTATATTGCTTGTGTGGTTGTGACCGTCGATTGACGAAGAGCTAGCCCCGCTTGGGGATGCCTTTTTATTGATTTCGTATACTATTCATGTTGTATCCCGTTTAGGGTCCAGTATTTACAAAGGAGACTCTGCCGAAATTTTTGGGAAATATTGATGTTTTTTAAAACCGCATAATTCGGCTTATGCTATTAAAACTACTTGTTTTAAATTGGTTTTCCTTCACTCTACTACTTTTCTTGGTTTGGAATTCTGGGTTTTCGGCTTACTTAGATTACGTACGCTTCGAGACGTTCGTAGTTTATGTGCCGGTCATATTCCGTACTTTCGGGACGTGACAAGGGTAGTTTCCCAATCTGGGTACTTTGACAACATTTTAAAGGTATTTTAGAATGGACGACTCCTGGCACGGTAGTGTACCTACAGGTGATGGAGTCACCCTCTCTAAAGGTGTCTTACAGACTAAATAGGAGAGGGATATGCATGATTGGCAGATCACTTGCTTAGGCAATTGAGTTGATCATGAGATGTCAAGTACCACACCAGATGTTGTTTTTGCACGAGATGCAATAAAGTTGATATTAATCCTATCCTGGAGAAACAATCGGAAGCAGTTTTAGAACATAAGTGGATGTTCTAGGGATATGATAACGACAGACTCTTTTAGGAGACGATTATCATTCCAGGCTTCCAAAGTGACCTGGATGACAGAGTGGCTGTCAGAGTTATACTTTTCCCTCAGACGAGGGGAAGTATTTTGGACAGGTGGTCCAAGCGGATACTGAGGGAGGTGTGGCATAGGATACTGATTAAGTTCAGTTGACGATACAGTCTTAGAAGTTTGGATTTGGAGTTCATTTATGAATTAGGTCCCATCAGATATCCAGACATATTCTAAGACAGGTATTGTTCATTTCGGAAGATGGCTTTCTCCGCGAACTTGAGATAAAGAGAGACATAGAAAGAAAACATCAGGGCGGATCCACTCACTGAGGCTATTCCTCGAACGCAATAGTTTCGCAAACGGGCTTTGTGAGACTGACTAGTAGAGGAGTTGGGTGTTCGGTATCACACGGGCTGTGAGTATGCGACATCGCAATAATTAGCCTTGAGTGCAAGTGGGAGATTGTTGGATATAGTTCCCTCAGAGTCAATTATTGGATCACAGGCACGTGATTGCAATGATTGAAGGAGGACCTATGCCGGTAGGACAGTCTTACTCAAGATGATAGTATGCTATCTGGTTTATCTTTATCATCGTGTACTGTTTCAGGTGACCTTACAGGTCACTATTGCACGTTGATAGAGCCCTTAGGATTCTTGCTTGACGGCCAGCAGTATGATGGCGATCATATACGTTGGAGCTGGGGTCTATAAGCACATCCTTAAAAGGTCCCTAGTCCTGGGAGTTTCGAGACTGGGCATCGATACTCCATTAGTAGACTAGTGTATACAGTCGAGACCCCGATGAGGGGCGGTGGCCGGTCTCACAAGCCATTGGTGTCAGTTGGATCACCTAAGATGTATACAGGTGCTCATTGGGTTATGGGTACACCGAACAGGACTCGCTGGGAACATGCTAGTTGGTATTATACCTGATATCAGATAGCAGTTCCCCGGTGACATGTGTACAGGTTAGTTCATCGACCTGAGATCGTTATTTGTCTCGTGTGAGTTCCCACTGTGCTTTGATTACTACCCTACCACGGCTCAAAGGAGTCGTGCAAACAGGTTTTAGTTGGGTACAGTCCCGAGCCACGTGGAGGCAGTGAGCGGATCGGCAAGGGTTTCGACTCTCCCGGTATTGGGGGTGAGATCACGCTGTGTCTAGGAGAGCCATTACACGAAGTCCTTGGCCAAGGCAGGAGATTTATTGGTAGGTATTCCAGTAGTAACTCAGGGTGTTCTGGGCTACACTCGGACACGACTTATACCGCTTTTGGGGTTTGACTTTTACCAACCCCCTAGGCCCGCCATGTGATGCTCATAGACGAACGGACCGGACTGTACGGATATTGTCACTGACAGGCTCAGTAGGGTGTCAGGATGAGCTTTCTCATCGACCTCCCTTTTGGTCAATACCTGGTAGCCCGTCGTACGGCTAGTACCTCTGACGTGCTAGTGGTTAAATCCATAGCCAAAGTATTAACGAGTCTTTAGAGTCCCCCACAGACAGTTTTCAAGTTTCGGGCGAAACGTTGTAGAGGCTGTATGATATATGGCAGGGTCCGATCATATACGTGCAGTAGTGCATGGATCATGATCGGGCGGATCATACTAGTGGGCTTTGGTTTAAGCCGGATCCTAGAATTAGATTTGTTGGATAACTTTAGTCTCATCGCATTCGCATTCAGTCGGAATGCGGATGCAGGTATGTATATACAGGTGAGGGGTATCCTTGTGATCCGTCACGAGTTTACTTTTGATGTTGCCGTATCTTTTTATTGTTGTAAACATTTGGGTTAATATTTACAAATGGAAATTGTGAGCTTAAATCATAATTTTTTGCATTTAATTTGACATAGACATCATTAGTGACTCATGGTCTCTTTTCTTGTGCTAATGTCACATTATGTGATTAATTTGTGGTTTGAAATGAGAGGAAGAGAGAGAAGGGCCGCCATTGTATTGAGTTGGGGCTTGTATTTTTTATACACACTCTCATTTTTGATAGCATAACACAAGAAAAGAAAATGCCTCCTCCTCTTCTTCTTCCTCTAGCTCACAACCTCCATTAATGGCATCATCTCTAACCTCCATCCATACACTCTCATGTGATGAGAATCAATGGATGCTTGAGACAAAGTGATCACACACATTCTCTACTTTGCCTTGGACACGTCGGCTAGCGAACTTCGTGCCCGATTTGCTTCGGATGAAGCAGAAGCCCGTAAAAAGACTCGAAGATGTCGTGCCCTTTTCGACGAGGAGATCGAGACCGGAGATGCCACGAGGGGCTTGGGATGGTGGCCAAGACCGAAGAACACGGATCAATCGGTATAGCTTTTCCAACCCTTCTCTTGTTAGCTAGTTGTAGGTTAATGGTTCGATCCGGATTTAAAGTATATGATAGCGCCGGTTTCTAGTTTAAGAAAAGTTTTCGTTTCTGCATTTTGGCCTTGGACTGACGGCCGGGGCGCTACCGTAGACTTACATGGAGAAATATGGATTCAAGGTCCATATTCTCGTGCCTCCTCTGATTTTCATTGCCCATAGAGGTAAGCACGAGACACTTGTCCTTCACGCGGTCAATCTCCCAGGTCTTACGGATTTCCTTATTCGTGACACTGGATTCTAGACCTGGGATGATTGGGGCTTTAGTGGTAAGGAGATACCCCAACTTGTCATAAGTGAGTGCCATTTTGACATTCCTGAGCCAATCTTTGTAGTTTGGCCCTGTCAGTATATTTTTATCTAGTAGTAACTTAAGGCCGGTCATGATGTTTGGTCGCTGCAATTAGGAGAGAGAGAAGAAACACTTTAGCATGATACTCTTACAAGTTTAGAGTGGTTTTTAGTTTGTCTAAATCGGATGGCTCTCACTATTTCTCGAATCCTTCCTCAAACCATAAAAGAAGAAGTAGTCGGGATCATTCTCACCGTACAATACTTGCTTAACCGTTCAGCCAGGCCAGTGTCGGTACTTCGAGGGAGCTTTTACGACGCTTTCGCGAAGTTCCTTAATTAAATAACCTCTTTTCCCTATGGGCGTAGCCCCGCTAACACCTTTCTAGGCACCTACTTGGTTTATAGCATTGATCGTTAAGTGAGAAAGTTTTCCGAGGAGTAGAATATACTCACAATGTAAGTCCACGTTGCTCACCCCGGTTCTTACGGGAAGGCGGAAACGGTGAAAAACAATTTTTGGCGCAAAGGCAACATGGACTAAAAGCCGGATCTTTGCTAAACTAGAAACTAGCAAACTACAAAAAGCGTTAACTACTATGCCGTAGAAATTATACCTCACGATACCGGTCCTTCGGGTCTTCATACCGCTGTCCCGCTCGTCCATCCAAGCTCCGAGGAACGATCCAGATCTTGGTCACCTCCGCGGCCTCCTTGAGTCGAAGACGATCCACCCGAGAGATGTACACCGAGCTCCACCTCGAGCCGAGGCAACTAGGACAACAAGATCGCTAGTCTTGTTTTCCTAGGTTGTGTAGAAGGAGTAGAGAAGTCGTTTTGTCAAGTGGGATCCTTTTTCTCTCAACACATGAGATCAAAGGATGATTTCAAGAGGAGGAAGATGAAGGAGAGTTTTGCAACCATGGAGCTCTTTCTCTTTTTCTTTTCTAAGAGAGAGAATGAGAATGAGAAAATGAATATCATCACTAAAGAAAAAAGGCACCATGGTTGCAATAATAGTAAACAACATCATTACAAATCCTATCATGATAAAGTTGATGCTACATTGAATTGACCATTTTCATAATCAAAAAGAGAAAGAAAATCCAAAGAAGAGTGTAGACCTCTCATGAAGGTCAATGGTCAACACCGGTCTACGGGTCAACAAAGTCAAGAGAGGTCATGGTGGTCAAATGGTCAATGCAATTAGCCATCACAAAATTATCACTAAAAGGATTAGTAAATAATGTCTCCGGCTCATAATGGTCTTGACCGAACGAATTGCCAAAACCCTAATGAGCCTGCCACATAACTGTTTTGGCCGAACCAACTGCCAAAACCCTAATGAGGCACCTCCTCCTTCATCGCTCCTCAAAACTGTGCATACACACCCGCATCCGCATTCCGTAGAATGCGAATGCACAGAAGACAAAACAAATCCATCCGTGCAATACTAGGATCCGGCTTAAACCAAAGCCTACTAGTTTTGCCTGCCCGAACAGCATAAGCACACAAGTGCACGTAAGTGATCGCAGCCCTGCCGTAAAACCATACGGCCTCTACACGTCTCGGTCAGTGCAGAGAAACTCTCTGTGTGGGACTCTAAAGACTCGACACTACGCTGGTAGTGGGTTTAACCACAGACCGCAAGCGGCACTAGCTGTACGTAACGGTCCCCACGTAGATGACGATAAGAAGGCCGATGAGGTAAACCCATCCGAACTCCTACTGAGCCTGTATGTGACAATCTACGTACAGTCCGGTCTGTTCGTCCGATACATCGCATGGCGGGCCTAGGGGGTAGTGAACGTCAGTCCCCCAATAGCGGTACAAGTCGTGTCGGAGTGTAGCCCATAACACCCTGAGATAAGACTGGAAACCTACCAGTATATCTCGCTTGCCCTGGCCAGGGACTACTCGTGTAATGGCTCTCCTAGACACAGCGTGATGTCAACCCCCAATACGGGGAGAGACGAATCCTGTCTAACCGTCACTGCCTCCAAGTGCTTCGGGACTGCACCCAACTACTACCTGTTTGCACGACTCCTTTGAGCCATGGTAGGGTAGTAATCTAAGTACAGTGGGAACACACTCGAGGCAAAGTGACAGTGTCAAGTCAGCGGACTAAGCTGTACTCATGTCACCTAGGAACTGATAACTAACGATAGGTATAATACCAACCAACAGTTCCCGACGAGTCCTGTCCAGTGTACTCGTAACCTAACGAGCACCCGCATACTATCTGCAGTACGACGTACTGATTGCTGTGGGACAGACCATCTCCCCTGCTGGGATAAGAAGCGCATACGCTAGTCTACTCTGGAGTATCGATGCCCTGTCTCGATAGTCCAACGACTAGGGACCTGTATAAGGATGTGCTTATAGATTACCCAGCCCCCACGATTGTGACTGCCATCGCAACGCTGGTAATCAAGCAAAGATCCTAAGAGCTCTACTAATTTGTATAAGCGATATGCTAAAAGAAATACATGCACATATTGAAGTAGATACAAACCAAGTAGCATACTACCATTTTGAGCAAGATTGTCTATACAACTGTGAATATCCCAAGCTTCCATCAAGTAATACACAAACTAGTATGATACAGTAATGGCCTCTAGGGCATATACACTAACAATCTCCCACTTGCACTAAGGCCATGTACTGGCGTATCGAAGACCTATCATCTCGATCAGCCGCTCAAACTGAGTCTGGGGTAGGGCCTTCGTGAGTGGATCTGCAGTGTTATTCTCCGAATCTACTCTCTTCACCTCGATCTCCCGGCGATCTACGATCTTCCTCATTAGGTGGTACCGCCTTAAAATGTGCCTGGACTTCTGATGGGACCTGGGTTCCTTCGCTAAAGCTATAGCTCCGTTGTTGTCGCAATACAGAGGTATTGGATCAATAATGGTAGGAACCACCTGAAGCTCCGTGAGGAACTTCTTCATCCAGACAGCTTCCTTTGCGGCATCGCAAGCAGCTATGTACTCCGTTTCCATAGTTGAGTCAGCAACGGTCTCCTACTTGGAACTCTTCCAGCAAACCGCCCCTCCATTGAGGGTGAAGACATAACCCGACATGGACTTGGAGTCATCCTTGTCGCTCTGGAAGCTGTAGTCAGCAAAGGCCTCGATCTGGAGGTCTTTTCCGCCATACACCAAGAACACCTCCGTAGTCCTTCTCAGGTACTTGAGAATGTTCTTTACCGCTATCCAGTGTTTCACCCCTGGGTCCGACTGATACCGGCTTACAACGCTCAATGCGTATGCTACATCTGGTCTGGTAGATAACATCGCATACATTATAGAGCCTACCGCAGAAGCGTAGGGTATAATAGACATGCGATCCCTTTCCAAATCAGTCTTGGGAGACATCTCTTTGGAGAGGGTGATCCCGTGACAAGCCGGTAAATTACCACGCTTGGAATCTTCCATACTGAATCTTTTCAGTATGGTGTCAATGTACCTGGACTGTGAAAGTCCCAACATCCTCTTAGATCTATCACGATAGATCTGGATCCCCAGAATGTAGTTGGCATCGCCCAGGTCCTTCATGGAGAACCTCTACGACAAGAATCCTTTGACTGACTGTAGCATAGGAATATCATTTCCTATTAGGAGAATGTCATCCACGTACAAGACGAGGAATACCAAAGTTCTCCCTACAATCTTACTGTAAATGCATGGTTCATCTTGGTTTTTGATAAAGTCGAATTCTTTGACAGTATCATCGAAGCAGATGTTCCAACTCCGCGATGCCCGCTTCAGTCCATAAATGGACTTTAGCAACTTGCACATTCTACCGCTGCTCCCACTCTGAATGAATCCCTCCGGCTGATCCATATAGATGCACTCTACTAAATTTCAATTTAGGAAAGCCGTCTTTACGTCCATCTGCCAGATTTCATAATCGTGGAAAGCAGCAATGGCAAGAAGGATTCGAATGGATTTCAGCATAGCCACTGGAGAAAAAGTCTCATCATAGTCCAAACCAGGTCTTTGACGAATACCCTTTGCAACAAGTCTAGCTTTATAGGTTTCAACCTGCCCATCTACACCAATCTTCTTTCTGAAGATCCATTTGCATCCTACGGGTTTTACCCCTTCTGGAGCAAAGTCTAAAGTCCAAACTTAGTTGGTGTATATGGACTTCATCTCGGTCCGCATTGCATCCAGCCATTTTACCGAGTCACCGCTCTGAATGGCTTGCTGGAAGCTAGTAGGCTCACCATAATCCATAGTGCAATCCTCTCAATCCCCGTCTATGAGAAAACCGTAGTATCTCTCAGGCGGATGAGACTGCCTACTACTCCTGCGGAGTGGCACTGGGATGTCCGGTTCTCTTGAACCCTCTGGTTCTTCTAAGCTTTCGGTAATTATTTGCGGTTCTGGAATTTCTTCCAGTTCTATTACGCTCCCACTTATCTGGTTTTCCAAAAACTCAGTTTCCAAGAAGCGGGCATGACGAGAAACAAAAATCTTTTGTTCCTCTGCGTAATAGAAAAGGTACCCCTTGGAGTTCTTTGGGTATCCCATAAACTTACACTGTACTGAGCGTGCCTCGAGCTTGTCCTATGCTGCTTTTTGACAAAAGCTGGACATCCCCATGTCTTAAAGTGTTTAAGGCAGGGTTTCTTCCCACTCCACTTCTGATATGGTGTGGTAGGCACTGACTTAGTAGGAATTTGGTTCAAAAGATATGCAGCTGTTTCTAGTGCATAACCCCAGAAGGATCACGGTAACTCAGCCTTACTCATCATGGAACGAACCATATACAATAGGGTTCGATTCCGCCTTTCCGATACACCATTGTGTTGTGGTGTGTATGGAGGAGTAAGCTGAGAGAGAATTCCATTCTCTTTTAAGAAGCCCAGAAACTCGGCACTCAAGTATTCACCACCTCGATCAGATCTCAGTGTCTTGATACTTTTGCCTGTTTGTTTTTCAACTTCATTCTTGTATTCCCGAAATTTCTCAAAGGCCTCGGATTTATGCTTCATCAAGAAGACATGTCCATACCTAGAGAAATCAACTGTGAAAGTAATGAAGTATGAATAACCACTTCACGCATGTGTAGACATTGGACCACACACATCACTGTGTATGAGTCCCAAGAGCTCGCTTGCTCTTTCTCTGTGTCCAGTGAACGGAGTTTTTGTCATCTTTTCCATGAGACAAGATTCATAAGTGGCATAACACTGGTACTCGAACGGATCCAAGTATCCTTCTTTATGTAACTTTGTCAACCGTGTCTCATTAATGTGACCCAGTCTACAATGCCATATGAAAGCCTGATTTAATTCCGGAGACTTTCTTTTAAGTGTGTTCTGGACACTGAAGACCTGAGCTTGATTCAAAACGTATATACCATTTTTCAATGTACCTGAACCAATCGGAACTTAATTTAGGTGGATGTTTACTACATCGCTTACAAAAGTAAAATCATATCCTTCCTTAGAAAGTAAGGATACAGATATGATATTACAAGTCGCACCTGGTACATAAAAACAGTCACGCAGAATCAATATCTGCCCAGTTGTCAGTCCAAGATGATATTCCCCTACGGATTCAGCATACATGCTCATTCCGTTAGCAACCCTGAGAGTCATATAACCTTTCCTGATAACCCTACGGTTTCTCAGAGCCTGTAACGAATTACAGATATGAGATCCTGATCCGGTATCCAATACCCAGGAAGTAGAGTTAACTGACTTACAGTTCTCTATTACAAACACACTCGAAGTCGAAGCCACAACATGCTTCGAATTCTGTCTGCTGGCTATACAAGCCCTGCAATCCTTCGGCCAATGTTCATTCTCGTAACAATAGGATCGTCCTTCTACTATATCCAATCCCGAAACTTCTGCCCTTTCCTCTCCTTCTACTTCCCTGGTTTCTTTCAGGGTAGAAGGTAGAGACTGTAGAATCAAGTCATCATCTGACCCGTTCTTCAACGTGGTCTTCAGGTCCTTGAGCTCAAAATAGATGGTCTCTGTAAGGACGTTGCCCCCTACAGATGACCCGATAGCCAACCTCGCTGGAAGCAATTCGTTCGAGGTCTCATATCTTACGATACGAGATTGCTCTCCATATAAAACTTTGTTATGGAGGAAGATAGAAACTAAGTCCATCTTCTCGTGCTGCCTCTGGTATATACCATCAACTGAGGCTAACACGAGGCACTTGGCTTTCGCACAGTCCTTTTCCGATGTCTTGCGGATATGAATATCCATGACAGGGGAAACTGGATCTGAGACGGCAGGGGTTGGATCAGTCAAGAGGTGTCCCAGTTTGTCATGGGCAATGGACATCTGGACAGACCTTTGCCAGTCATAACAGTCAGATTCAGTCAATTTATTATCTAGATGTAACCTAGGTGCGGTCACTGGGTCGCTGCAATTAAGAGAGAGAGAAGAAAACACTCAGCATGCTGCTCTTGCAAGTTTAGATTGGTTTTTAATTTATCTAAACAGGATGGCTCCCACTGTCTCTCGAATCCCTCCTCAAACCATAAAGGAAGAATTAGTCAGGATTAATCTCACCGTACAATACTTGCTTAACCGTTAAGCCAGGCCAGTGTCGGTACTTCAAGGGAGGTTTTCCAACGCTTTCGCGAAGTTCCTTATTTAAGTAACCTCTTTTCCCTGGGGACGTAGCCCCGCTAACACCTTTCTAGACACCTACTTAGTTTATAGCATTGATCGTTAAGTAAGAATTTTCCCGAGGAGTAGCATATACTCACAGTAGGATCGGGATCCAAATATCATCGTGTGACAAAACTGAAGGAATCCTACCAGAATCATCACACTCCAAATGGTATGCAGCGCTAGCAAGTTTCAGATCTTTTGAAACTCCCGATGTGGATTTTTGCCCCATGCTCTTATGACCTTGACCAAGGCCAACAAATCATAAGTCACATGTCAAGTTCTACCCGTCGTTGTCCAGGTTGATTTGAACCCACCCGTATATACCCTTGACTATGGACAACAAAGTAATACGACTGTCCTAAATCAACGCATCTATCTATGCAACATATGAATACCCACCAGCTACCAAACACTGTGCCTTGACTAAGGCCAACAAACACAGCTTGAATACTGTTGAATATTCATATTAAACGACGGAGGGCTACGAATGGTTTTGGCGAAACCGTGAACGTAGTGAACTTGATATAATCGAAGGAATGAGATAACTTTTACAAAGAGTGGTTCAAGCTCCGTGTTTAAAAAGCTGGTTTTTGAAAAGAACCGAGTGGTTTTGAAAGTGTTCCAACGACTTTTACTTGGTTTATTTTCTTGCATTAATTTTTAATGCGTCCCATCATTTAATCCTACCATTGCAGAAAACAACCAAAATATGGCGTACGCTTATGCCATCCGCATTCGCCACGGGGTCCCGTCATCACCCGTTAGGTTACTTAACTAACGACAGAGCGGGGGCTGGACTAGCGCGGATGCAAAACATAAGCAACACCTAAATAGATATCATATATAGATATATAGCAATGATAGCCAATCCAGATCACAGATGAACACTTTGGATATACTAGGAACCCGCGATTCATTCGAGCCTGCAACGAAAAGCGGATTACATGGTCACGATGAATAGCCAAACCCCACCCTAGACCCCTACAGGTGCGGCAAACTACCCGCCAAGTACCCGAATCGAAGCAACCTTCCTCAACACGTGAGTAGGCTACTCGGCACTTCGAGATACCCGGTAGTTTGTGCACCCCTCCTTGGGTCTATCCTAGGAGCAAAAACAGTAAAAAGAAATTATACAATGACGGCTACAACCTCACCCCGGTTGTGCGGCCAAATAAATAATATTACATCAATTTACAAATTTTACATGAATGAAAGAAAAAGAAACTCTCAACTCACATCCACCCCCGTTATTAATCCGTGACAATCCACCGAGTTCATATCCACAAACCATCAACATTACAGATCACAGATATGTATAACCCCCACTAATCGACGTATAGCGATTAGCGGACGTTCAATACATATATCACATCACAGAAAATATTCATTAGCCAAAGTCTACGGAATATCGATCAAAATACGGATTTGTAACCACCCCAAAAAGTCAATTTGTTCTCTGGAAAATCTGGGTGGAAACAACATGTACTAAAAATCCCAAAACAACACAAAAAGAACACTGCAGCAAAACGGAGTCGCGGCCGAGTCAACTCGGCCGCGGATCCTCGGCTAAACACATGGTTTGGCCGCGGTTCCGCGGTGAGTTGGCCGAGTCAGCGCCTCATTTTTGCTAGGTGTTCTAACAAAACCCTGAGCCGATTTTTCATGTATGTCAAATAATTTTTTGAACAGTATAAAAAATCGACAGAATGTGGGATTTTTACGGACTTGTTTTGTGATTTTTTCCGATCGAAATTCTTAACACTTTGCTAACTAGCTAGTTTATGTTTAGCTAGGCTCTGATACCACTGTAAGTCCACGTTGCTCACCCCGGTTCTTACGGGGAGGCGAAAACGGCGAAAAACAATTTTTGGCGCAAAGGCAACATGGACTAAAAGCCAGATCTTTGCTAAACTAGAAACTAGCAAACTACAAGAGGCGTTAACTACTATGCCGTCGAAATTATACTTCACGATACCGGTCCTTCGGGTCTTCATACGGCTGTCCCGCTCGTCCATCCAAGCTCCGAGGAACGATCCAGATCTTGGTCACCTCCGCGGCTTCCTTGAGTCGAAGACGATCCACCCGAGAGATGTACACCGAGCTCCACCTCCAGCCGAGGAAACTAGGGCAACAAGATCGCTAGTCTTGTTGTCCTAGGTTGTGTAGAAGTAGTAGAGAGATGGTTTTGTCAAGTGGGATCCTTTTTCTCTCAACACATGAGATCAAAGGATGATTTCAAGAGGAGGAAGATGAAGGAGAGTTTTGCAACCATGGAGCTCTTTCTCTTTTTCTTTTCTAAGAGAGAGAATGAGAATGAGAAAATGAATATCAACACTAAAGAAAAAAGGCACCATGGTTGCAATAATAGTAAACAACATCATTACAAATCCTATCATGATAAAGTTGATGCTACATTGAATTAACCATTTTCATAATCAAAAAGAAAAAGAAAATCCAAAGAAGAGTGTAGACCTCTCATGAAGGTCAATGGCCAACACCGGTCAACGAGTCAACAAAGTCAAGAGAGGTCATGGTGGTTAAATGGTCAATGCAATTAGCCATCACAAAATTATCACTAAAAGGATAAGTAAATAATGTCTCCGGCTCATAATGGTCTTGACCGAACGAATTGCCAAATCCCTAATGAGCCTGCCACATAACGGTTTTGGTTGAACCAACTGCCAAAACCTTAATGAGGCACCTCCTCCTTCATCGCTCCTCAAAACTGTGCATACACACCCGCATCCGTATTCCGTAGAATGCGAATGCACAGAAGACAAAACAAATCCATCCGTGCAATACTAGGATCCGGCTTAAACCAAAGCCCACTAGTATACGCACACAAGTGCACGTAAGTGATCGCTGCCCGAACAGCATACGCACACAAGTGCACGTAAGTGATCGCAGCCCTGCCGTAAAACCATACGGCCTCTCCACGTTTCAGTCAGTGTAGTGAAACTCTCTGTGTGGCACTCTAAAGACTCGACACTACGCTGGCAGTGGGTTTAACCTCAGACCGCAAGCGGCACTAGCTGTACGTAACGGTCCCCATGTAGATGTCGATAAGAAGGCCGATGAGGTAAACCCATCCGAACTCCTACTGAGCCTGTATGTGACAATCTCTGTACAGTCCGGTCTGTTCGTCTGATACATCGCATGGTGGGCCTAGGGGGTGGTGAACGTCAGTCCCCCAATAGCGGTACAAGTCGTGTCGGAGTGTAACCCATAACATCCTGAGATAACACTGGAAACCTACCAGTATATCTCGCTTGCCCTGGCCAGGGACTACTCGTGTAATGTCTCTTCTAGACACAGCGCGATGTCAACCCCTAATACCGGAGAGACGAATTCTGTCTAACCGTCACTGCCTCCAAGTGCTTCGGGAATGCACCCAACTACTACCTTTTTGCACGACTCCTTTGAGCCGTGGTAGGGTAGTAATCTAAGTACAGTGGGAACCCACTCGAGGCGAAGTGACAGTATCAAGTCAGCGGACTAAGCTGTACTCATGTCACCTGGGAACTGATAACTGACGATAGGTATAATACCAACCAACAGTTCCCGATGAGTCCTGTCCAGTGTACTCATAACCTAACGAGCACCCGCATACTATCTCCAGTACGACGTACTGATGGCTGTGGGACAGACCATCTCCCCTGCTCGGATGAGAAGCGCTTACGCTAGTCTACTCCGGAGTATCGATGCCCTGTCTCGATAGTCCAACGACTAGGGACCTGTATAAGGATGTGCTTATAGATTACCTAGCCCCCACGAGTGTGACTGCTATCACAACGCTGGTAATCAAGCAAAGATCCTAAGGGCTCTACTAATATGTATAAGCGATATGCTAAAAGAAACACATGCACATATTGAAGTAGATACAAACCAAGTAGCATACTACCATTTTGAGCAAAATTGTCTATACAACTGCGAATATCCCAAGCTTCCATCAAGTAATATACAAACTAGTATGATACAGTAATGGCCTCTAAGGCATATACACTAACACACAGTAGGATCGGGATACAAATATCATCGTGTGATAAAGCTGAAAGAATCCTACCAAAATCATCACACTCCAAATGGTATGCAACACTAGCAAGTTTCAGTTTCTTTAGAAACTCCCGATGTGGATTTTTGCCCCATGCTCTTATGACCTTGACTTTGGCCAACAAATCATAAGTCACATGTCAAGTTCTACCCGTCATTTTCCAGGTTAATTTTAACCCACCCGTACCTACCCTTGACTTTGGCCAACAAGGCAGTACGACTGTCCCAAACCAACGCATCTATCTATGCTACATATGAATATCCAATAGCTACCAATCACTATGCCTTGAGTTTGGCCAACAAACATAGCTTGAATACTATTGACTATCCATACGAAATGACGGAGGGCTACGTATGGTTCTGGCGAAACCGTGAACATGGTGAACTTGATATAATCGAAGGAACTTGATAGCTTTTAAAAGGAGTAGTTTAAACTCCGCGTTTTTAAAAGTTTTTTGTTTTGGAAAAAAAACGAGTGGTTTTGAAATTGTTCCAACGATTTAACTTTGGTTTATTTTCTTTGCATTAATATAATGCGTCCCATCAATTAAACCCACCATTGCAGAAAACAACGAAAATATGACGTACACTTATGCCATCCGCATTCGCCACGGGGCCCGTCATCACCCGTTAGATTACTTAACTAACGACAAAGCGGGGGCTGGACTAGCGAGGATGCAAAATAAAAGCAACGCCTACTAGATATCATATATAGATATATACATTCGTCAGATGCAATGATAGCTATTTCAGATCACAGATGAATACATTGGATATGCTAGGAATCCACATTTCGTTCGAGCCTGCAACGAAAAACGGATTACACGGTCGCGATGAATAGCCAAACCCCACCCTAGACCCCTACGGGTGTGGCAAACTACCCGCCAAGTACCCGAAGTGAAGCAACCACCCTCAACAACGTGAGTAGGACACTCGGCACTTCAAAGTACCCGGTGTAGGGTGTTTTTCGTCACCCCATTGAGATGGGAATACGCGCACGCTTGTCAGGCATACTACAGATTCCCCAGGCTTAGGGTAGGCCGGGGTCTATTGATTGTAGGGATCTGAATCTCAGGTAGCTGCCGTTAATTACCCCTCGCCTTTGGAGTGGGGGAACCACCGCTTAACGGGTTAAACTGGTCATGCGAAATCAATGTGCAGTGTACGTGTGTTTTGTTAGGGAGGGGGGTTGGATATATCGGGAGCCACGCAGAGTTTTTACGGGTTCCCGCTACCCGGATAGCGGGCTGGGGGTCAAAGGGGCTAGCAGCCCCCTTGCAGGGTGCCGGGCAGTGCCCCGGCCTAAATTTTTTTTGAGGGGGACAGTGTTGTGCAGTGTTTGTGTATCTATATATATATATGTATACATATACATAAAAAAGGGAAAAAGCACCCAAAGGACGCTTGGGGCCAGCTTCTTGAGCGCTGTGCCTTAGGTGCTGTGCGCTTAGGCGCTAGCGCACCACGTGCCGGCACGTGGGCGGCGGGCGCTTTGGCGCCGGGCGCTGGAGCGCCGGGCGCGCCACGTGTCGGCACGTGGGCGCTTGAGCGCTAGGTGCTGGAGCGCTAGCACGCCACGTGTCGGCACGTGGGCGCTTGGCGCTTGAGCGCTGGGCGCTAGCACGCCACGTGTCGGCACGTGGGCGCCGGGCGCTTGAGCGCTAGGCGCTCGAGCGCTAGCACACCACGTGTCGGCACGTAGGCGATGGGACCTTGAGCGCTAGGCGCTCGAGCGCTATCGCGCGACGTGTCGGCACGTAGGCGCTGGGCGCTTGAGCACTGAGCGCTCGAGCGCTAGCGTGCCACGTGTCGGCACGTGGGCGCTGAGCGCTTGATCGCAAGACCCTCGAGCGCTTGGGCGCCAGTGCGAAAGTGGGGATTTTTAGCCCCAGAAATGGGATTTAAAATCCCGAAAGAGGATTTAGGGTGGAGTTAAACTCTTAAGTTGTTTTGGAGTTGATGAAAGGGGTTCTTCTTTGGAGTCCTGGGTCTTCCCAAAAATGGGGTTTTCGGAGATGGGCCTCCTTCTTCCTCCTCTGTTGGCAGGATCTTTAAGATCAAGAGATGTTAGATTTTAAAAGTCTTTTCTTTTTGAGATCTAATGGAAGATCTGAGTTCCCCTTTATGGGTTTTGTGGTGAAAAACTATTTAGTTTTATAAAATGAAGAGTAAAACTCTTGATTTAATTCAAAAGAAAGAAGAAGGTTTTAAAACCTTGAGGAAGGAGAAAGATCTCAGATCTAATTTTTTTTGGAGAGAGAAAAGGTTGTTGGGATATTTTCATTATCCCTGCCTTTATAGGCTATACACTTTACACACAGCCCCTTGGGCTTCATAAAATGGCATTTTGCCTATCCCATGGCTGATGTGCCATTTCTTTTTGCACATAAGCCATGGGCTTTACAAAAATTTGGTTTTACGCCCATTTTTCTTGCATTCATTCGTAAAATGAAATAAAAGAAATACAATAAAATTATTTATTACAAAATTTTTATCTTGGCATGGGGGAGGCCGGCCGCTTCATGTTCGAACTCGACCCGGGCATGGGCCCACTTGATCTCGGCTTGGGCCCACTTGGCTTGGGGTTGACTTTGATTTTGACTTGGTCAACCGGGGTGTAAATTTTTACCCCAACAAATTGCCCCCCATCAATAAATACACACCACACATGTGGGTCGTGTGCATAGAATTGTTGGATCTTCGTTCACATGGAGGCGACTTGATTTGGTTCCCGCTTTTGGGAAGATTGCACCGCACTTTTTACGACATGGACGGTCGATTCTACCATTTTTGCGACTTGGACGGTCGGTGCTGCCGTTTTAGCGACGTGGACGGTCGGTGCTGCCCTTTTTGCGACGTGGACGGTCGGTTATGCCCTTTTAGCGACGTGGACGGTCGGTTCTGCCCTTTTTGCGACTTGGACGGCCGGTGTTGCCCTTTTAGCGACGTGGACGGTCTGTTCTGCCCTTTTTGCGACTTGGACGGCCGGTACTGCCCTTTTAGCGACGTGGACGATCTGTTCTACCCTTTTTGCGACTTGGACGGTCGGTGCTGCCCTTTTAGCGACGTGGACGGTCGGTTCTGCCCTTTTTGCGACTTGGACGGTCGGTGCTGCCCTTTTAGCGATGTGGACGGTCGGTTAAGCCCTTTTTACGACTTGGACGGTCGGTTCTGCCGTTTTAGCGACGTGGACGGTCGGTGCTGCCTTTTTAGTGACGTGGACGGTCGGTTCTGCCCTTTTTGCGACTTGGACGGTCGGTGCTGCCCTTTTAGCGACGTGGACGGTTTGTTCTGCCCTTTTTGAGACTTGGACGGTCGGTGCTGCCCTTTTAGCGACGTGGACGGTCGGTTCTACCCTTTTTGTGACATGGACGGTCGGTGCTGCCCTTTTAGCGACGTGGATGGTCGGTTCTGCCCTTTTTGCGACTTGGACGGTCGGTGCTGCCCTTTTAACGACATGGATGGTCGGTGGTACCCTTTTTGCGACGTGGACGGTCGGTGTTGCCCTTTTTATGACGTGGACGGTCGATTCTGCCATTTTTGCAACTTGGACGGTCGGTGCTGCCCTTTTAGCGACGTGGACGGTCGGTTATGCCCTTTTTGCGACTTGGACGGTCGGTTCCGCCCTTTTAGCGACGTGGATGGTCGGTGCTGCCTTTTTAGCGACTTGGACGGTCGATGCTGCCATTTTAGCGACGTGGACGGTCGATTCTGCCCTTTTTATGACTTGGATGGTCGGTGCTGCCCTTTTAGCGATGTGGACGGTCGATGCTGCTATTTAAGCGACGTGGATAGTTGATTCTGGATTTGACTTGCTCCGCTTCTTGCGGTGTCAGTGATGAAGTTGACTTGTTTTCGATGTGGAATTTGATTCTGCCAGGGAGGTCATTTGTTGTTTTGCTGATTTGATGTGATTTGGATTGACATCAGCACCGCTACAATGGAATATGGTACCAGGAGCGAATCATCATCTGTCTTTGAGAGGATTTGGGGATTGGTTTTTTTTTTTTTGTGTTTGGCATTTGCATTGCTGCACTGGAATAATGCCAGGAGCAACTCATCATTTTCCCCGAGAGGATTTGGGAATTGTTGGCTTAGGAGGCAGGTTTAGATCCCTATCACCTAAGGCTTTTCAATTTTATGGGCCGTAAGGGTCCCATAAAAGCATTTTCTCCCTACGAGTCGAAAGGATCTCGTAGGTGTATTTTCTCCTTAGGAGTCGTGGGGACTCCTGAGTGTGTTGCTCCTTTGTGAGTCTTAAGGATCTCACGCGGGAATTTTCTCCTCTCAAAGTTGAGAAGACTTTGAGAGTGCATTTCATCTCCTTTTCACGAGTTTGCACCCTTTCGGGTTTTCACAAACTCGCCGGCAGTCCTGCTGTTTTTACTCACGGAGCGCTTTCAGGTTTTCATCCGTGCCTGTTTG
Organism: Agapanthus africanus; assembly: GCA_030015575.1. Lineage (NCBI taxonomy): Eukaryota > Viridiplantae > Streptophyta > Magnoliopsida > Asparagales > Amaryllidaceae > Agapanthus > Agapanthus africanus. The sequence continues at coordinate 461,296,567 of CM057337.1, read as the reverse complement.
GTTGTGGACATACCTTTTTTTAGAGTGCTGGTAGGACTTTAAAAGTTGTCTCACCGGCAGGACTTGGGATAGATTGGGATTGTTTTACGCCCGTGGATTGTATACAGTTTTGCAGGATGTATGTTCCAGACCGTAGGGCCTGAAAAGTTTTGAGATTTTGTTGGCGTCTGCATCGCTGCACTGGAATATGGTACCAGGAGCGACTCATCATTCGCCATTGGGGTATGGGAGTTGGAATTTGGTTGTCGTCTGCATCACTGCACTGGAATATGGTACCAGAAGCAACTCATCATTCGCCGTTGGGGTATGGGGGTTGGAATTTGGTTGGTGTCTGCATCGCTGCACTGGAATATGGTACCAGGAGTGATTCATCATTCACCATTGGGATTTAAGTTTGGAATTTTGTTGGCTTCTGCATCGCTGCACTGGAATATGGTAGCAGGAGAGACTCATCATTCGCCACTTCAGGACTTGGAATCTGGATCTTGTTTGGCATCAGCATTGCTGCACTGGAATAGTGCCAGGAGCAACTCATCATTTGCCCCGGGAGTACTTGGGATTTGGTTTTTGGGTCGGCAGCAGCACCGCTAACACTGAAGCGAAACGCCAGGAGCGACTCATCATTTGCCGTTTCCCGTTGGGGAACGATGGCTTAGGAGACAGGTTTGGGTCCCTGTCACCTAAGGCTTTTCAATTTTATGAGCTGTAAGGGTCTCATAAAAGCATTTTCTCCCTACGAGTCGAGAGGATCTCGCAGATGTATGTTCTCCTTAGGAATCGTAAGGATTCCTAAGTGTGTTGCTCCTTTGTGAGTCGTAAGGATCTCACGCTGGGATTTTCTGCTCACAATGTCGAGAAGACTTTGCGAGTGTATTTCATCTCTTTTCATGAGTTTGCGCCCTTTTGGGTTTTCATGAACTCGCCGGTAGTCCTACTGTTTTTACTCACGAAGCCCTTTCGGGTTTTCATCCGTGCCCGTTTTCCATGTGGACATACCGTTTTTTTGGCCCGCTGGTGGGACTTTAAAAATAGTCTCACCGGCAGGATTTAGGAGAGATAGGGGCGGTTTACGCCCGTGGATTATATACGGTTTTGCAGGATGTATGATCCAGACCGTAGGGCTGGTGTGCTCAATTCGCCTGCGACTTGGAGCATTCACGCATAGTATTTCTTGAGATATCTGCCATTGATGGGTGGCATGGGCCTTTCTCCCTCGGCACTTATTAGTTTGTAGGATCCTCCGTCGAACACTTTCTCGATGACGTATGGTCCTTCCAAGTTTGGCTCGAATTTTCCCTTGGCGTGTCGATTGGAGACGATCGGTATTTTGAGGACCAACACCAATTCACCTTTCTTGAAAGCGTGGAGACGGGTTATCTTGTCATAGGACCGTGACATTTGGGCTCGGTATAGCTCCAGATTTTTCTGCACCGGGAGCCTCTTTTCTTCGAAGGCGCCGAGCTCTTCAAGCCGGAGGAGCACGTTTTCCTCCTCCGTCAAGTCGTGCTGAATGGCCATTCTTAAGCTTGGAACTTCGACTTCGAGAGGGAGGACTGCCTCCACTCCGAAGAGCAATGAGTATGGAGTGGACTGAGTGGGTGTATAGTGCGTGATACGATATGCCCACAACGCCTCGTGAAGTTTGAGATTCCAGTCTCTCTTGTTGGCTGAAGTATTTTTCCTCAGGTGCTTGCATAGAGTCTTATTGAAGGGTTCGGCCAGCTCATTGGCTCTTGGATTATAGATGGAGGAATATCTCCAGTCTATCGTGTGTTGAGTAGCGAATCTTGAGACTTTGAAGCTCTTGAAAGAAGGCCCGTTGTCAGAAATGATTCTTCTTGGTGTACCGAAGTGGTATAGAATATTATGCTGGAAGAATGTCAGAATATCTCCTGTCTTGACTTCTTTTAGCGGGACGGCTTCAGCCCATCTGGAGAAATAGTCAGTTGCGGCCAATATGAACCGGTGGCTTTTGGATGACGGAGGATCAATTGGGCCAACTATGTCGGTTCGCCGGACTTCGAAGGGCCACGACGCCACCGTAGGATGCAACGGATTGGGTGCTTATGAATGAAATCACCGTGAATTTGGCAGATATAACATTTCTTTGCATGCTCTCCGCAATCCCGTATCATGGTGGGCCAGTAATACCCAAGCCGTTTAATTTGAAGTCGTATCTTGGGGCCAGATTGGTGAGCACCGCAAACGCCTGAGTGAACTTCTTTCATGACTTTTTGGGCTTCGGCCGATGACAGGCACCTGAACCAGAGTTGGTCATATGATATGCGGTATTGCGTGTCATTTACAAACACGTATCGGAGAGCTCTCTTCTTCAGCTGAACCCTCACAGACCTTCCTTCGGGCAGCTTGTCGTATCGGAAGTACTCTATGAAGGGTTCTCTCCAATCGGGCTCGTTTTGAACGATCGAAGCTTCTTCGGCAGGACTGCTCTTCTGTTCCGCGCTTTCCTCCTCTCGTAGAGAGACTGGTGTTAGAATTTGCCGGCTCCTGACTGTGATCAGAATTCCGTCCATATCAGGATCAGCGAGCTCCTTGGCTCAGCGAGCGAGTATGTCAGCCTTTCCGTTCAACGCTCTAGGGACTCTCGTTAGTTCAATGTGAGTGAACCGTTTCATGAGTTCCACCACCCGGCTTCTGTACCAAGCTAACTCGGGTTTGTATATCTTATAGTCGCCGCTTACTTGGTTGACGACAAGCTGGGAGTCACCGTAAACCCGCAGCCGAAGGATTTCCATTTCTATGGCGAGCTCCAAACCAGCTATCAGAGCTTCATACTCGGCCTCATTGTTTGTGCGAGGCTCGGTGAGAGCAAAAGAATGCCGTAGGGTTCCCATTGATGGCGTGATGAACACCAATCCTATCCCTGCTTTTATCTCCGGGACACTTGATTTACTGGAGGTCCTTATCGATGAGGCCCCATCGAAGTAGAGCTCCTAACATGGATCATCATTCTCGAGGTGCAACACTTGTTCGTCGGGTAACTCGCAATTGAGTGGTGACCCTTCTGGTATGGGATGAGCAGCAAGAAAGTCTGCCTCAGCATGCACTTTTACTGATTTCTAAGGAGTATAAACTATGTCAAACTCTAGTAGCATGACAGCCCATCATGCCATTCTGCCGGTTAGGCTTGCTTTGGTCATCAAGTGTTTGAGCGGGTCGACCTTGGAGATCAGCATAACCCGATGAGCGAGCAAATAGTGCCTCATCTTCTTCACTGCAAATATCAGAGCCAGGCATTGCTTTTCGATTGGTGAGTAGTTGTGTTCCGCCCCGACTAGAGTTCGACTGAGGTAGTAAAGGGCATTTTTTTTCCCTCCTCGTTATTCTGGGCAAGGAGCGCACCGAGTGACTCATCTAGCACGACAGTGTAGAGAATCAACGGTTTATTTGGAATGGGGGCGGCCAGCACTGGAGGGTGCAACAAGTATTGTTTGATGCTTTCGAACGCTGCTTGACATTCGGTATTCCAGATAAAAGGAGCTCCTTTCTTCATGAGCATTGAGAATGGCCTACATCTTCCCGATAAATTTGAGATAAACCTCCGTATATAAGCAAGCTTGTCTTGAAATGATCTCAGCTGCGTCAGACTCTCTGGAGGGGGCTTCTCCATGATGGCCTTTATCTTTGATGGGTCAACTTCGATACCTCGATGCCAGACTATCAAGCCCAGGAATTTTCCCGATGACACGCCAAAAGCGCACTTTAGAGGATTCATCTTCAGATCGTATTCCCTCGGTCTGGTAAGAACAGTCCTAAGATCTTGGATATGATCGGCCTTGGTTTAAGTCTTGACGACCAGATCATCAACATAACATTCGACGACTTTATGAATTAGGTCAACAAAGATATTGGTCATTTCCCTTTGGTACGTATCACCTGCGTTCTTCAGTCCAAACGGCATCACCTTGTAGCAGTATATTCCGATCGGTGTTCGGAATGCTGTGCGCTTCTCATCCTCAGGCGACATTTTGATCTGATTATATCCCGACGAGCCATCCATAAAGGTGAACAACTCGTAATTTGAGGTGTCATCGACTATCATTTCCATGACAGGTAGCGGGAAGTCGTCTTTAGGACATGTCTTGTTGAGGTCCCTGAAATCGAAACAAACTCGGATCTTCCAATTTTTCTTCTTCACTGGGACTATGCATGCGATCCAGTCCGCACATTTTTCTTCCCTGATGAAGCCGGCATCGATGAGCTTCTTGGTTTCATCGATGACCTTTTCTTCTAGTTCTCTTCTCATTCTTCGAGGAGCTTGTTTGACTGGCTTAGCATCAGGAGATATGGCCTGTTTATGCACGGTTACGTCAGGGGAAAGGCCAGGAATTTCTTTGTACGTCCACGCGAAGCAGTCGACGAACTTATGCAGCAGGGTGATTATCTGCGCTTTCATTTCCTCTGACAAGAGCGAGCTGATGTGGGTCGGCCTTGTATTATCGGGCGTTCCTAAGTCAATCTCGGTTAGCTCGTCAAAGGTTGCTTGTCCGCCATCTTCGAGCTCTTGAGGAGCTTCTTCTGGTTCGACTATCTCGTCATCATCATTTGATCTTTCGCTGGCCTCACCAACATGGATCATGTAGCATGCTTTGGAATCAGGTTGTGGTTGAATGTAGCCTATGCCCCGTCTATCTGGAATTCGTCCATCGATGAGTGCTCGGACCTGGTGCGGATGCCATAACCCTTCATACAACTTTGCTTCGGACTTCGTTTGATATAACCGGCATCCGCACTTTTTGAAATATTCCTGCATCTCGGGTGCATAGTATCTTGGACTGAGGACGACTCTTATGCCTCTCTCATATGGAAGGCACGCGATAGACAAATCGTCCGGGTGCATAACAGGATTTGACCAATAAAACAGGATGCCCTTCTGTCCATTTTTCCTTCCGGGGACGTAGAAAGTTTTCAGCTGGTCCACGGTAGAGACTGACAATGCATCGAGCTCTTTGCACATCTGCTCCGGCACCATTATGACAGCTAGGGGCCCTTCTGCAATTTCGAAGGTCTCTCGTAGTTTCGCTTTTTGCATGGGGGTCCAATCTGCGCAGCTATTGCATGGCAGGTCCTCTTCCTCCGACTCTTCAGTGTCGCTGCCAAGATGAGGGCGGACTTTGCTGCTAGACGGGGCCTCAGTAACAGATTCTTCCGTATCGCTACCGAAACGAGGGCGAATTTTACGGAAGGACGGACTTCCAGCGTCGGACTCATCAGTGTCGCTACCGAAACGCGGGCGCACTTGGGCGTTTTTGCATTTGAAAGTGACAGCCGGTTCAGACTTGCATTTGAGTTTTAGGGCTGTTCTGTCTTTGGTCAGCTGTGGCTCAGCGCTTTGGAGGTTCACAAAGTACCGAGAATCTTCATATCGGACTTCATGCACACCGAACGTCTGGATGTCTCCGTCAATGCGTCTTTCTTCGCCATTTCTAGTATACTTTATGCATTGATGGAGAGTTGACAGAACGATGCCGTAATCGTGGAGCCACGGTCATCCCAAGAGAATTTTATAAGATGTGTCAGCGTCGATTACGTATATCTTAGCTTCAGTTTGCAAATCCCCGAATTTGGTTGGCAAAGCTATAGACCCCAGAACTTGTTGGCAGTTTTGATTGAAGACTTGAATAACAATCCTTTCTCTTGACAGGTGTCGGACGTTCATTGACAAACTCTTCAGAGTCCGCAAGTTCATGATGTTCACTGAAGACCCCGGATCAATCAATATGCGATTAATCCGATCTCCGTCGCTGTACCCGGTCACATAAAGTGGCCGATTATGCTCAGCCGTTCCCAATAGCAAGTCTTCATCCTTAAACGTGACTGCGGCGGCTTGCAAAGTGTACTGAGCTTCTTTCATATTAATTTCGGTAAAGTGAGCCTGATACTGCTCAGGATTTTGTAGAGCATGAATGAGAACATCTCTAAGCTCTTGAGACAGAACCAAGGCATCGTAGATGCTAAGGAGAGACGGAAGCTTTCGGAGGTGAGCCAAGACATTATAGTCTACTGGGGAAGGACTCGAATTTTTATGAGCAAGATCTCTGCCATCTTCTTCATTAGCGACTTGTTTTTCCTTCCCTTTTAGGGCGTTTCCCTGATTTAGCGGTAGAGCCCTGCCGCTTCTAAGCTGGATTTGGTTGGCCTTTATGGTTAGCTCCTCGTCCTCTTCGGGAAAACAGAGCTCCTCCTTCGAGTCGCTGCCAAGATGGATGGCGTAGCAGGTCGCTACTGGGATCTCTTCATTGCAGTCTTCTTCTAACTCCTCCAGAATTTCAGCCGCTCGTACAGGGAGGAATTCCTTCAATTGAATTAGAGTTCTTTCCTTCTGTTCATATTCTTCGAGGGAATCGATATATTTTTGAATGGTCGATCTCCCTGTAGACTCCTTTTCGCACCGAGCTGCACTTTTCTTCTTCTTGAGCTTTTTGGATTTTGAGCCTGATGGAGCCGCATTGGCAGCTGCAAAGGTAGATTTTTTCTGCCCTTCCCATTCCGTCCGGGGCTCTTTCCGATATAGATTTATCATCTTCTTCGTCTTATTAGATATGTGTATACTCCACGGAGGCCGCGGTGAGTCCGTTTCATTTCTCAGGATAGCGGGTTCGGCTGTCTGCTCCCAGAAGCCTTCAGCTTCTGTCTGTATAAAGTTGCTGGTTGCACCTTGATTGATCACCAACACACTTTTGGACAACTCGATCTCTCCGACCTTGTACTTCTTCTCGACCCAGTCCATGAAGATAAAGCAATCCTCGATTGCATGGCTCACTACTCGGTGGTACGGGCAATACAGGGGATTGTTAGTCATTTTTGCTTCTTGAGATCTTTTCGACTCTGGCAATTGTAGACCATCGTTCAAGGCATCTTTAAATATCTTTCGGACCTTGTCCCTCCTGAAAGAGTAAACCTTGTTCTTTTTCTCCTCTAGGAATGGTCCATCTCCTCCCAGCAATGGCTTTCGAGACCGGTTGGTTTTGGATTCGCCAGCCCTTCGCTTTTCTTCATTATCGGACGCATTGAAGACATTGGTACTGCTGGACCTCCCGCTTCTACGGCTGTAGTCCCGCTTTCTCTTTCAAGTTTTTTCTCTCTGAGAATCCGGGGTAGACTCTTGCTTTGAGCATTCCAGCATTTGGACTTTCTTGGTTAGCTCTTGAAACGTCTTGAGGCCTGCTGTACACAAGAACGAGACCATCCAATTGCTGAGGTTCTCAATAAGAAGGCTGGCGGACTGGTCCTGCTCCAGCGGCGGCTCGCACTTGACCGTGAGATTACGCCATCGGGCGATAAAGTCGGTGTTGCTTTCATTCTTCCCCGGCTTGGTCCTCACAAGGTCGACAATGGAGATTTTATCACTGACACTCATGAACCTTTGCCGAAACAGAGACTCCATTAGGACAAAGGTAATGACGGACCCATCTGGTATGCTCGCATACTAGTCGAAGGCGACACCGGCCAGGCTGTTGACAAACTGACGAAGAAAGAGCGTGTCATTGCCCCCTGTATTTCCCCATGAGGCTTTGATGTGGGCGACGTACTGATTTGCATTTCCCGTCCCGTCAAATCTTCCGAACTTAGGAATGACGTAGCCGCTCGGGAACTCGATCAGATCGTACTGTGCAAGATATGGCCACCCACTACTGCCAATTTCTTTCTGAGCTTCAGCTTCAGCCACCAATATTTTAACTTTGCTGGTGACCAAACCCATTATCCGATCTTGTTTTAGCGGGATAGTGCTATCTGGGGCCAAGGCGTCCCTAGAAGCGGAATGTGGTCGGCTTTCGTACGGCTCGACCAGTCTTGGACCCAAAAGAACATGCAATGGCTGCTTCGGATTGTCATCACCCGGCTGATGAGTAGCGACTTGTGCTTGATTGGGAGGCGCTCGAGCAATTTGAGCCGTAAGCTGCATCACAACGTTCGTTAGATCGTCGATCTTTGAATAGAGCTTTGCCATCTCTTTATCTTTGCTCTTGAGCTGTTTTCGAAGCTCTTGGAGCAGTTCTTGCTCCACAGTCCTGGGGCGGAAAGTCGGCTCTTCCTCGCTGTCCGAGCTTGACTCTGTAAGTGCACGGCGGCGCCCCGGCCGTCAATCCGAGGCCAAAATGCAGAAACGATACTTTTACGAAACTGGTAAACCGGCACCACCGCGCACTAAAAACCCGGATCGGGCCATTAACCTAATGCTAGCTAACTAGAGAAGGGGTAGAGAGATATACCGAGCGATCCGTGTCCTTCGGTCTTCTCGTCGTCGTCCCGATCTCCCCGCGGAATCTCCGGTCTTCATCTCCATATCGGAAGGGCACCACATCGACGGGTTCTTTTACGGGTTCCCACCACCGGACAGAGGCAACTCGGGAATGAAGTTAGTGAGTCGACGTGTCCAAGAAATGCTGTAGGCTAGTGTAGAGTTCTTTGTCTCATGGGGTTACTAGAAGTTGCCTTTTTGAGTGGAGGAATGAGATGAAAGCATTTTGAGATGAACTAGGGGATTTTTTGCAAGCATGAAGAGAACCAAAATCCCCACACCAATTTGGACAGCCCCCAAATAGAAAATGGCCGTCCCCCTTGTGTGGAGAATGAGAGAGAGAGCGAAACAAAAGGGGGGGGGGAAGCAATAATACATCAAAGAGAGAGAAAGGGTGATGATGATTATTTATAACATAATATTGCATTTTGTATTCCCTATTCTTATGCATTTAAGAATAAAAACAGGTGCTTTTGACCCATGTCTGCTACATGTTACAGGTTACAGGTTCTTGGAGTAAAAACAGTGAAAAACACAAAAGACGACATAAAAGAAGGACTTTTGACCAACAAATAGGAAGATCTTAGTAAAGGCTAGAAGAAGAATGGTTCACCATCAACAAGGCAACGCAAGATCCACAAATACAAAGCGAACGGTTGCAAGATCCACAAATACAAAGCGAACGGTTATAGAAGATCTAGTCACTGAAGATCTGGAACCAATGCAGAATCCCAAAAGAGAAAAGAACTGAAGAAATAACCAGACCAAAGAATCATGATGCAGCCCAGAAAAAATTATGATATGAACTTACCAAAGGGCCGCGGAACCGCGGCCCAAGGCCTACCCATGTCGCGGTTCCGCGGCCGTTTAAAGCCCTCATGCGCAGAAAAGTTTACCATAATTCTTTGGCGGCTTTGGAAAGATTTTCTATGGGTATATTTGTAATTTTAGACATGCGGGTCAATTGTAAAACCTAGGGTTTCTATGTCCTATAAATAGAACCTAAACCCTTGTATTTTCTTATGCCTCTATTCATGAATAAAATTCTGTTTTCTTGAAGTTAGAGCGCATCAAAAGTAAGTAGGTTATTTTCCTTACCCTAGTTATAGTTTTTCATATCTGCCCTAGGTAAATTATTTTCTTGCCTTAGTTTAATTTAGTTTAGAATTTTATTAACTTGCAATAGATGTTTTTTCTCTTTAATAAAATCATGTCTTTCTTCATCCCCTCAATAAGCGAGTAGTTTCCTCGCTTGTTAGGGTTAGGAATAGGGAAAGATTTGAGAGATGAAGATCTCTCATCTCTTTTCATTGCCAAACTTTTATGAACATTAGAACTGTTAGTGTATATGCCCTAGAGGCCATTACTGTATCATACTGGTTTGTATATTACTTAATGGAAGCTTGGGATATTCACCTTGTATATACAATCTTGCTCAAAATAGTAGTATGCTACTTGGTTTGTTTCTACTTCAATGTGTACATGTGTTTATTTTATCATATCACTTATACGCATTAGTGGAGCCCTTAGGATCTTTGCTTGATTACCTGCGTTGTGATGGCAGTCACACTAGTGGGGGCTGGGTAATCAATAAGCACATCCTTATACAGGTCCCTAGTCGCAGGACTATCGAGACAGGGCATCGATACTCCGGAGTAGACTGGCGCATGCGCTTCTCATCCCAGTGTGGGAGACGGTCTGTCCCACAGCCTTCAGTACGTCGTACTTGAGATAGTATGCGGGTGCTCGTTAGGTTACGAGTACACTGGACAGGACTCGTCGGGAACTGACAAGTTGGTATTATACCTATCGTCAGTTATCAGTTCCCAGGTGACATGAGTACAGCTTAGTCTGCTGACTTGACACTGGCACTTCATCTTGAGTGTGTTCCCACTGCACTTTGATCAATACCCTACCACGGCTCAAAGGAGTCGTGCAAACAGGTAGTGGTTGGGTGCAGTCCCGAAGCACTTGGAGGCAGTGACGGTTAGACAGGATTCGTCTCTCCCGGTATTGTGGGTTGACATCGCGCCGTGTCTAGGAGAGCCATTACACGAGTAGTCCCTGGCCAGGGCAAGCGAGATATACTGGTAGGTTTCCAGTGTTATCTCAGGGTGTTTTGGGCTTCACTCCGACACGACTTGTACCGCTATTAGGGGACTGACGTTTACCGTCCACCCTAGGCCCGACATGCGATGTATCTGACGAACAGACCGGACTGTACGGAGACTGTCACATTCAGACTCAGTAGCAGTTCAGATGGGGTTCACCTCGTCAGTCTTCTTATCGGCATCTACCTGGGGACCGTTACGCACAGCTAGTGCCGCTTACGGTCTGTGGTTGAACCCACTGCCAGCGTAGTGTCGAGTCTATAGAGTCCCACATAGAGGGCTATTCGCCTCTGGGCAAAACAGAGTAGAGGTCGCATGGTTTTGCGACAGGGTTCGTTCTCATCCGCGCACTTGTGCACGTTTGGAGTCCGGACAGATATTACTAGCAGGCTCTGGTTTGAGCCAGACACTGGTATATGTTTTGGGGTTGATTTTATCTCTTAGTATTCATGTTCCTCGGAACAAGAATGCGGGTGTGTATGCACAGTTGATTGAGGCGGAGGAAGAGGATTTTCATTAGGGTTTCGGAACGGGTGCGTATGCACAGTTGACAGTCGTCTTTTTCCAAACCCTAATGAATTTATGTTATATCAATTAATAATATTAATTAAATGAAATTGTGTCATGGTTGGTTTTGTTGACTTGTTGACCAAGGTTGACTTGTTGACCATGGTTGAAAGTTTGACCATCATCATTACATAACAAAGATGCTCTTTGATTCTAGCAAAACCATTTAATGAATGAAATGATAATGGTCATTCGAAATCTTTCATCAACTATTTCATTTTTATTATTATTGTTAATTTGATAATTCTTTTCATTTTGTTATGGTTGTAAAATGAGAAGGATATTATTCATCATATCATAACTCTTCTCTCTCCTCACTTCTTCTTCTTCCTCCTCTAGTTCAAGGAGATCCCTTCTCATGTGTTGAGAATCCCTCTTCTTGAGATAAAAACACCCCAAAGCCACTCTCTACTCACTCTAGGGTTAGAGGTTTAGCAAGCCAAAGATCCTAGTTCTCTCAAAGTTCGAGAAAGGAGCCCGAAGGTCGAACCCTCAGGTGTATCCATCTTTGACGGAAGAAGGCGACGAAGAAAGCACCATCAAACCCTACAAAGGTTTCAAGAAGAAGGAGTTCAAGTTAGGTATAACCTTTTATCCGAGTAGCTAACTCTCTTTAGCTTGTTAGCTAGTTTAGTTTAGAAAAGATCCCGACTTTGATAGTCCATGTTGCCCTTTGCGCTAAAAATTTGATTTTTATACCGTTTCCGCCTCCCCGCAAGAACCGGGGACGGCAACGTGGACTTACAGTGGTATCAGAGCCTAACTAAACTTAAACTAGCTTAGTAGTAAAATGTATGGAAGTTCGAACGGAAAAATCGCAAAAACCGGAAAAACAAAACCCTAACTTTCTGTTGAAAATTTTTGTGCTCTAAAATTAAAATGTTTTACTCCTAAAATCGGCTCAGGGTTTTGTGAGAACACCCACCAAAAACGATCCCCTGATTCCCTCAAACCGCCGCGGTTCCGCGGCAATAGGTATGCATTTGCCGCGGAACCGCCGCCGTTTGGGCTCCTCTCGTGATCGGGTTTTGTGCAGTGTTCTTCTGGTAGGGTTTTGGGATTTTTCAGATGGTTTATTTGTGCCCAGGTTTTCCAGAAAAGAAATTTGTTTTTGGGGGCCTATAAATCCGTATTTTTATCGAACTTCACTACACTTTGACTATATTGGTTATATCTGTGATGTTTATATGTATTGAACGTCGGCTAATCGCTATATGTCGATTAGTCGGGGTTATACATATCTGTGATCTGTGTTTGATGATGGTTTGTGTATATGAATGCGTTGGACTGTCGCGGGTGAATAGCCGGGGTGGATGTGAGATGAGTGTTTCTTTTTCTTTCATTCATGTAAAATGTAAATTGATGTAATATTATTATTTGTATGGCCGCACAACCGGGTCGGGGTTGTAGCCGTCATTGTATAATTCTTTTTACTGTTTTTGCTCCTAGGATAGACCTATGGAGGGGTGCACAAACTACCGGGTATCTCGAAGTGCCGAGTGGCCTACTCACGGCGATGAGGGAGGTTGCTCCACTTCGGGGTACTTGGCGGGTAGTTTGCCGCACCCGTAGGGGTCTTGGGTGGGGTTTTGGCTATTCACCGCGACCGTGTAATCCGCTTTTCGTTGCAGGCTCGAAAGGATTGCGGATTCCTAGTATATCCAATGTATTCATCTGTGATCTGTAATGTCTATCATTGCTATATATTTATAACTATTTAGGCGTTGCTTATGTTTTACAGCCGCGCTAGCCTAGCCCCCGCTCTGTCGTTAGTTAAGTAACCTAACGGGTGATGACGGGACCCCGTGGCGAATGCGAATGGCATAAGCGTACGTCATATTTTGGTTGTTTTCTGCAATGGTAGGATTAAATGATGGGACGCATTAAAAGAACTAATGCAAGAATATCACGCATTAAAAGAACTAATGCAAGATAATAAACCAAGATAAAGTCGTTGGAACACTTTCGAAAAACCACTCGGTTCTTTTCAAAACTAACTTTTAAATGCGGAGCTTGAGCCACTCCTTTTAAAAGCTATCTCGTTCTATCGATTATATCAAGTTCACTACGTTCACGGTTTAGCCAAAACCATTCGTAGCCCTCCGTCGTTTCACATGAATAGTCAATAGTATTCAAGCTGTGTTTGTTGGCCAAAGTCAAGGCATAGTGATTGGTAGCTATTGGGTATTCATGTGCAGCATAGATAGATGCGTTGATTTGAAACAGTCGTACTGCCTTGTTGGCCAAAGTCAAGGGTAGGTACGGGTGGATTCAAATTAACCTGGAGAATGACGGGTAGAACTTGACATATGACTTATGATTTGTTGGCCAAAGTTAAGGTCATAAGAGCATGGGGTAAAAATCCACATCGGGAGTTTCATAAGTACTGAAACTTGCTAGATTTGCATACCATTTGGAGTGTGATGATTCTGGTAGGATTCCTTCAGTTTCATCACGCGATGATATTTGGATCCCGATCCTACTGTGAGTATATGCTACTCCTCAGGAAATTTCTCACTAAACGATCAATGCTATAAACCTAGTAGGTGCCTAAAAAGGTGTTAGCGGGGCTACGCCCCCAGGGAAAAGAGGTTCTTAAATTAAGGAACTTCGCGAAAGCGTTGGAAAACCTCCCTCGAAGTACCGACACTGGCCTGGCTGAACGGTTAAGCAAGTATTGTGCGGTGGGATTGATCCCGACTAATTCTTCCTTTATGGTTTGAGGAGGGATTCGAGAGACAGTGGGAGCCATCCTGTTTAGACAAATTAAAAACCATTCTAAACTTGCAAGAGCATCGTGCTGAGTGTTTCTTCTCTCTCTCATAATTGCAGCGACCAATCAACATGACTGGACTTAAGTTACTTCTAGATAAAAACATACTGACAGGGCCAAACTACAAAGATTGGCTCAGGAATGTCAAGATGGCAATCACTTACGACAAGCTGGGGTATCTTGTTACCACCAAAGCTCCCCCCGTCCTTGGTTCCACCTCCAGCGTCGCGGATAAGGAAATCCGTAAGACTTGGGAGATTGATTGCGCGAAGGCCAAGTGCCTCGTGCTTGCCTCTATGGACAACGAACATCAGAGGAGGCACGAGAATATGGACCTGGAATCCATATTTCTCCATACAAAAGAACTGTATGGAGAGCAGTCTCGTATCGCAAGATACGAAATATCGAAAAAGTTATTTTCGGCAAGATTGGCCGTCGGATCATCGGTAGCGGAACACGTGCTTAAGATGATTGGCTACATTGAGGAGCTCGCAGAACTTGGGACCACGTTGGAGAGTGAGCTCTATACGGACTTGATTCTCCAGTCCCTTCCTTCCACTTACGCCCAGTTTATACTGAACTTCAACTTATAAGAAAAAGAAGTTGAACTTTCAGAACTCCTCAACATGCTGAGGAGCGCAGAGGGCACCCTACAGAAAGGTAGGGAAACACCCACTTTGTTTGTAGGAGGATCTTCTTCTTCTAGGTCCAAGGCGAAAGCCAAGGGAAAGAAGAAGAAAGCCCCCGCCAAACCAAGGGGCGGTGTTAGTAAAGTGGATACGAAGGGAAAGGTAAAGGCAACAAAGATAGCGGGGAAGCTTGTGGGTAAAGAAGAATGCTTCTATTGTCATAAGAGTGGACACTGGAAGAAAGATTGCAGGGCTTGGAAAGCCAGGACACAGGAACTGAAGCAGGTTGCGGCTTCAGCTTCAGGTGTGTATGTTATTGAAAACTGTCTTTCGATAAACTCTACTTCCTGGGTAATGGATACCGGATCAGGATCTCATATCTGTAATTCTTTGCAGGCGTTGAGAAACCGTAGGTTTTTGAAGGCAGGTGACATGGCCCTCAGAGTTGCGAACGGAGCTAGCATGGATGCTAAGGCCGTGGGGGACTATCACCTGGGAATGACAGATGGGCATGTTTTGGTTTTGCGTAATTGCTTTTTTGTACCCAACGCAACTTGTAATATCATTTCTGTATCTTTGGTTTCTAAAGAAGGTTATGAATTTGCATTTGTAAGTAATGTTGTAAACATTCACCTTAATCAAGTTCTGATTGGGTCAGGTACACTGAGCAATGGTATATACGTATTAAACCAACCACAGATTTTCAATGTCCAGAATATACACAAAAGAAAGTCTCGAGATATTAATCAGACTTTCTTATGGCATTGTAGACTGGGTCACATCAATGAGAGAAGGTTGACCAAGTTACATACAAAAGGATATTTGGATCCGTTCGAATATCAATCATATGCCACTTGTCAATCCTGTCTCAAAGGAAAGATGACAAAGACTCCGTTCACTGGACACGGAGTAAGAGCGAGCGAGCTCTTGGGACTCGTACACAGCGACGTGTGCGGTCCAATGTCTACACATGCGCGAAGCGGTTATTCTTACTTCATTACCTTTACGGATGACTTTTCAAGGTACGGTTATGTCTTCTTAATGAAACATAAGTCAGAAGCTTTTGAAAAGTTCCAGGAATATAAGAATGAAGTAGAAAAACAAACCGGCAAAAGTATCAAGATTCTAAGATCAGATCGAGGTGGAGAATACTTAAGTGCCGAGTTCCTGAATTACTTAAAAGAGAATGGAATTCTCTCTCAGCTTACTCCTCCATACACTCCGCAACATAACGGTGTATCGGAGAGACGGAACCGGACCCTATTGGATATGGTACGGTCCATGATGAGTAATGCTGAGTTACCACGATCTTTCTGGGGGTATGCGCTAGAATCAGCTGCATACCTTTTGAACCAAGTTCCTACTAAAACTGTGCCTACCACACCATTTGAGATGTGGTGTGGGAAGAGTCCCCATCTTAATCACATTAAGACATGGGGATGTCCAGCTTTTGTCAAAAAGCAGCATGCGGACAAGCTCGAGGCACGCTCGGTACAGTGCAAGTTTGTGGGATATCCAAAGAACTCCAAGGGATATTTCTTCTACTGGGAATAGGAACAAAAAGTTCTTGTTTCTCGTCATGCCTACTTCTTGGAAACTGAGTTTTTGGAAAACCAGATAAGTGGGAGCACAGTAGAACTGGAAGAAATTCCAGAACCACAGACTATTACTGAAAGTTTAGTGGAACCAGAAGGTTCAAAAGAACAGGACATTCCTACGCCGCTCCGCAGGAGTAGTAGGCAGTCTCATCCGCCCGAGAGATACTACGGTTTTCTCATAGACGGGGATAGAGAGGATTGCATCATAGATTATGATGAGCCTACTAGCTTCCAGCAGGCCGTTCAGAGCGTTGACTCGGTAAAATGGCTGGATGCAATGCGGACCGAAATGGAGTCCATGTACACCAACAAAGTATGGACGTTGGACATTGCTCCAGACGGGGTAAAACCCGTAGGATGCAAGTGGATCTTAAAAAGGAAGATTGGTATAGATGGACAGGTTGAGACCTATAAAGCTAGACTTGTAGCAAAGGGTTTTCGTCAAAGACCTGGTTTGGACTATGACGAAACCTTTTCTCCAGTGGCTATGCTGAAATCCATTCGGATCCTTCTTGCCATTGCTGCCTTCCACGATTATGAGATTTGGCAAATGGACGTAAAGACCGCTTTTCTAAATGGAAATTTAAAGGAGTGTGTCTATATGGACCAGCCAGAGGGTTTCATTCAGAGTGGGAGCAGCGAAAAGGTGTGCAAGTTGCTTAAGTCCATTTATGGACTAAAGCAGGCATCGCGGAGTTGGAACATCTGTTTTGATGAGACGGTCAAGGAATTTGGCTTTATCAAAAATCCAGATGAACCATGCATCTATAGTAGATTTGTAGCGAGAACTGTAGTATTCCTCGTTTTATACGTGGATGACATTCTCTTAATAGGAAATGACATTCCTATGCTACAATCTGTCAAGGGATTCTTGTCACACAGGTTCTCCATGAAAGACCTGGGTGATGCCTCATACATCCTGGGGATCCGGATCCATCGTGATAGATCCAAGAGGATATTAGGACTTTCACAGTCCAGGTACATCGACACTATACTGAAGAGATTCAGTATGGAAGATTCTAAGCGCGGTAACCTACCGGCTTGTCACGGGATCACCCTCTCTAAAGAGATGTCTCCCAAGATTGATTTAGAGAGGGATCGCATGTCTATTATACCCTACGCTTCTGCGGTAGGCTCTATAATGTATGTGATGTTGTGTACCAGACCGGATGTTGCTTATGCACTAAGTGTGGTAAGCCGGTATCAGTCAAACCCTGGGGAGAAACACTGGATAGCGGTAAAGAACATTCTCAAGTACCTGAGAAGGACTAAGGAGATGTTCTTGGTGTATGGCGGAAAAGACCTCCAGATCG
Source organism: Agapanthus africanus (assembly GCA_030015575.1). Classification (NCBI taxonomy): domain Eukaryota; kingdom Viridiplantae; phylum Streptophyta; class Magnoliopsida; order Asparagales; family Amaryllidaceae; genus Agapanthus; species Agapanthus africanus. The sequence goes on along the minus strand of CM057337.1, from coordinate 461,279,313 downwards.
AGGCCTTTGCTGACTCCAGCTTCCAGAGTGACAAGGATGATTCCAAGTCTATGTCGGGTTTTGTCTTTACCCTCAATGGAGGGGCGGTGTGTTGGAAGACTTCCAAACAGGAAACCGTTGCAGACTCGACGATGGAAGTGGAATACATCGCTGCATCTGATGCCGCAAAAGAAGCTGTCTGGATGAGGAAGTTCTTGAAAGAACTTCAGGTGGTTCCGTCCATTGTTGACCCAATACCTCTGTATTGCGACAACAACGGGGCTATAGCTTTAGCGAAGGAACCCAGGTCCCATCAGAGATCCAGACACATCTTGAGGCGGTATCACCTGATCAGAGAGATCGTGGATCGCAAGGAGATCGAGGTTCGGAGGGTTGCTTCAGAAGAAAACACTGCAGATCCATTCACCAAGGCCCTACCCAAGACACAGTTCGAGCGGCTGATCGAGATGATAGGTCTTCGATACGCCGGTACATGGCCTTAGTGCAAGTGGGAGATTGTTAGTGTATATGCCCTAGAGGCCATTACTGTATCATACTGGTTTGTATATTACTTAATGGAAGCTTGGGATATTCATCTTGTATATACAATCTTGCTCAAAATAGTAGTATGCTACTTGTTTTGTTTCTACTTCAATGTGTACATGTGTTTATTTTATCATATCACTTATACGCATTAGTGGAGCCCTTAGGATCTTTGCTTGATTACCAGCGTTGTGATGGCAGTCACACTAGTGGGGGCTGGGTAATCTATAAGCACATCCTTATACAGGTCCCTAGTCGTAGGACTATCGAGACAGGGCAACGATACTCCGGAGTAGACTGGCGCATGCGCTTCTCATCCCAGTGTGGGAGACGGTCTGTCCCACAGCCTTCAGTACGTCGTACTTGAGATAGTATGCGGGTGCTCGTTAGGTTACGAGTACACTAGACAGGACTCGTCGGGAACTGACAAGTTGGTATTATACCTATCGTCAGTTATCAGTTCCCAGGTGACATGAGTACAGCTTAGTCCGCTGACTTGACACTGGCACTTCGCCTCGAGTGTGTTCCTACTGCACTTTGATCACTACCCTACCACGGCTCAAAGGAGTCGTGCAAACAGGTAGTGGTTGGGTGCAGTCCCGAAGCACTTGGAGGCAGTGACGGTTAGACAGGATTCGTCTCTCCCGGTATTGGGGGTTGACATCGCGCCGTGTCTAGGAGAGCCATTATACGAGTAGTCCCTGGCCAGGGCAAGCGAGATATACTGGTAAGTTTCCAGTGTTATCTCAGGGTGTTTTAGGCTTCACTCTGACATGACTTGTACCGCTATTAGGGGACTGACGTTTACCGCCCCCCCTAGGCCCGACATGTGATGTATCTGACGAACAGACCGGACTGTACGGAGACTGTCACATTCAGACTCAGTAGGAGTTCAGATGGGGTTCACCTCGTCAGTCTTCTTATCGGCATCTACCTGGGGACCGTTACGCACAGCTAGTGCCGCTTGCGGTCTGTGGTTAAACCCACTGCCAGCGTAGTGTCGAGTCTATAGAGTCCCACACAGAGGGCTATTCGCCTCTGGGCAAAACAGAGTAGAGGTCGCATGGTTTTGCGACAGGGTTCGTTCTCATCCGCGCACTTGTGCACGTTTGGAGTCCGGACAGATATTACTAGCAGGCTCTGGTTTGAGCCAGACACTGGTATATGTTTTGGGGTTGATTTTATCTCTTAGTATTCATGTTCCTCGGAACAAGAATGCGGGTGTGTATGCACAGTTGATTGAGGCGGAGGAAAAGGATTTTCATTAGGGTTTCGGAACGGGTGCGTATGCACAGTTGACAGTCGTCTTTTTCCAAACCCTAATGAATTTATGTTATATCAATTAATAATATTAATTAAATGAAATTGTGTCATGGTTGGTTTTGTTGACTTGTTGACCAAGGTTGACTTGTTGACCATGGTTGAAAGTTTGACCATCATCATTACATATCAAAGATGCTCTTTGATTCTAGCAAAACCATTTAATGAATGAAATGATAATGGTCATTCCAAACCTTCCATCAACTATTTCATTTTTATTATTATTGTTAATTTGATAATTCTTTTCATTTTGTTATGGTTGTAAAATGAGAAGGATATTATTCATCATATCATAACTCTTCTCTCTCCTCACTTCTTCTTCTTCCTCCTCTAGTTCAAGGAGATCCCTTCTCATGTGTTGAGAATCCCTCTCCTTGAGATAAAAACACCCCAAAGCCACTCTCTACTCACTCTAGGGTTAGAGGTTTAGCAAGCCAAAGATCCTAGTTCTCTCAAAGTTCGAGAAAGGAGCCCGAAGGTCGAACCCTCAGGTGGATCCATCTTTGACGGAAGAAGGCGACGAGGAAAGCACCATCAAACCCTACAAAGGTTTCAAGAAGAAGGAGTTCAAGTTAGGTATAACCTTTTATCCGAGTAGATAACTCTCTTTAGCTTGTTAGCTAGTTTAGTTTAGAAAAGATCCCGACTTTGATAGTCCATGTTGCCCTTTGCGCTAAAAATTTGTTTTTTATACCGTTTCCGCCTCCCCGCAAGAACCGGGGACGGCAACGTGGACTTACAAGAACTCCATGCATACCTTTTTATTCCGCTCCCTACTGCACCCTATCCTCGAGGTAACGGTGATTCCGTAGTCTAAAGGCCCGGATTTTAAGGTTTTCCATGGAGGTTAGGGTAAAGATTAAAAACGGAAGGACAAGGATCTGGAGGAAGAATCAATCATCCCAATCATCCTAATCCCCTTTTTTAAGATTTACCATAACACTAATATGATATATCTAATTAATGGCAATGGAAAGAGATGTAGATCTTTGTTTACCAAATTTTCCCTAAACCTAATCCTAACAAGTTTCTAATCCTAGTATCATACAACTTCAATTTTTAGGTTTATTCATAAGACCCAACATCATCTGGAATTAACTCGCAAGAACTTAAAGGAGATTTAAACATCCCTATGGACCGCCCCGTATTCACCGGCTAGCTTCATGCGACACCGTTCTTGATTGCGGTAAATATTTTTGATCGACAAAACCTATCTAAACCAAATGGCGCCGTTGCCGGGGATGGCGTAAAATTTTCCTTTTTGTAATTTCGGGTTAATATAAAATATTATAAAAATCATTAAAAAATTTGAAAAATCAAAAATATAAAAATTCTATCATCTTTTATTGTTTGAAGGGTTTTCTTTGTGAATCTTTGCAGGTTTGACGGATCTGAAACAACACAGAACGCAAATTAGAAAAGAGTACATCAAAACAGGAGGAGATTGAAAGTACAGAGCAGCTGAAAAAATTTGGATACTTAAAGCCCCTAACCAGCCGCGGTTCCGCCGCATTCACCCTGTCGAAACCGCGGTTCTGCGGTCTTCTGTACTCTTCTCTGCACGAAATTTGCTCGGTTTGCTTACTCATTCTCTCCTCTGCAAATCCCCGTATATCTTTTGCCAAATCTTCTGCAGGATTCTTTGCGCTAAAAATCTTCTTCCCCCTTCCAATAATTGATTTTCTGCAGGATTCTTCGCACTGCGCTAAATAGCAAATTGATTGCAAGTGATTTACTGCTTTGCATACTTTAATCTGACTTTAAGGGGTTATTGACCAATTCAGATTGGGTGGGGATTTCATCACCCTTCGCAGGACCCCAAAAATCACTTAAAGCATTTGCATTGACCACTTTTAATTAAAAAATATTAGACTCAGCCCTAAGGACGTCGAGCTCAATAGAACAGAGGACTAGTATAGGCATCGGCCGTTTATCCTAACCTGTCTTTGCGGTGCCTAGGCAAGTGTGTCATGGCTAGTGGTTTTTAATTAGGCCCACAGTGTGGTTCCTTCCCACTTACCTGGCACTTACCTGGCCGCAACTAACGGTGAAGAGGCTGTCTGAGGTCCTATCTCTAGCCCTTTGGAACAGTTAAGAGCTGTCTAGCTGACCTCGGTGACCCTAGATCTAGGCCTGATTGTGCATGTGTGGTTAACTGCAATTGTGTCACAAGTCTCTTTTCAAAAATCTTTTTGCAAAATCACACATAAAAAGTAAAAGGATAAAAATCTTTTCAAAACTTGCAACTTGTCGCTAAAGAATCTTTGCACTCACTTACACCACTTCTTCTCATTGACGTTTTCTTACCTCCACATTCTGTCTGTCATCTTTCGACTACACTAACCCTTTTTAGTGTATGTCCGGTTGGACTAGGGACCGTAGCGCCCGATTAGTCCGTGTTTCGTTGGAACCGACCGACGAACCTTTCGACTCCGAAGTCGAAATCTTGTCTACTTCTTCACTTTCACCATCACATTCTTCTTCCGAAGGTATGTCGGGATACGATCCTAACAACACCTTACCGACGGGAAGGATTCCATCTCCGTTAGGTGCGAATAACCCGAATCTCCCACCTGTTGAAGCGCCCGCACGAGTCGCGCTCCAGGATCTTTTCTACCCCGTCCGCACCGCCCTTCCTACTTGTCTTTCCCTCCCACCGGCAAATGCGGACAATTTTGAGATCAAACACCACTTCATCAATATGCTGCCTAAGTTTCATGGTTTGGAATCCGAAGATGCATATATCTTTATCAACAAATTCCAAAACATTTGCGCCATGATGAAAACTACCCAATTAAGTGATGATGCTATAAGGCTAAGGGTCATTCCTTTCACCTTATGTGACCTAGCCGAGAAGTGGCTATACAGCACCGCATCACATTCAATTAGAAATTGGGACGAGTTTGTGAAAGCTTTTCTTAAAAAGTTCTATCCTCATCACAAAACTGCTAAAATCCGTAATGAGATTATACAATTTACACAGCTTCCTTCCGAACCATTTTGGAAATAATTTGAAAGATTCAAAGACCTACTCGTTCAATGCCCTCACCATGGGATCGAAAGTTAGCAACTTTGCCAAACATTATACGAGGGATTGAACCCGGCAACGAAGCAGTTGCTAGAAACCATTAGTCAAGGTCACTTTCTATCCAAGTCTAGTGAGGAAGCGTGGCAGTTTCTTGAGGATCTTAGTGAACAAACAATTCAGTGAGAGAGCACCAAGACCATATCATCATCTTCTTCTATTGGTCAACCTAGGGCAGGCATACATCAAGTAGAGATGTCAATTGCAATGAAGGCCGAGGTGGTCGCTCTTATGAAAAAGCTAGAAGCGCTTGAGACCAAAATCTCAGCACCTTCTCCTACCCCGGTTATGCCTCCACGAACTGTTTGTGCTTGTTGTTCGGATCCATCACATCTTACCGAAGAGTGTCCTTACACTGCATCTACTCAAGGACAGGATCAAGTCAATGCTGCCTTTCAGCAACGACAAAGAAACGATCCATACTCTTCAACATACAATCCGGGTTGGAAGAGCCACCCAAATTTCGCTTGGAACCAAAATCAACAAGTCCAAGGAAACAACAATTTTCAAAGGGCTCCTCCTCCACAACAACAAGCACCTCCACAAACTCAATTTCAGTAACCTCTCCAACAGCAACCTTATCCTAATCAGATGAACAATTTTGTACCCAACAATTTTGTTCCCCCTCAATGTGCTGTTAGCTCGCTCGAAAGAAGTCTAGAAGCATTCCTAAAGCAATCTGCACAGTCCACAGCTATGATAGAGACTTCTGTTCAATCTTTGGTGCAAAACAGTGCCTCACACGATCAAAGCATTAAAGCTATTGAGGCACAAATTGCATAACTCAACGCAGCATTGAAAGAGCGAGAGAAAAGAAAGCTTCCGTCTCAACCACTCCCAAATCCTGGTCACGCACATGTTGCACATGAACAGCAGAATCATAACGTGAATGCTGTGACCACGTTGAGATCCGGAAAAGTGCTGCAAAACAATGTGGGCATTAACCATGACACCACTGCCGGTGGTTCTTCATCTTCTTCTTCTTTAGAGCCTATTCTCCATCCTTCACATGGCTCTACTTCTTCTAGCTCGAACGCACCCTCTTCTCACAACACGAACACATCTACACGGGGTTCCGTTCCAACTCAACAATCTGATCCACAAAAATTGGACTCAACGACTTTTCAAAATGTTCCTTTTCCAAATCGGTTGAGATCTAATAAACCAACTCCGCAGATGGAGAAGATTGTAGAGTTGTTCAAACAGGTTAGCATAAATATCCCTCTTTTAGATGCAATCCAACAAGTTCCTTCATATGCAAAAATCTTAAAGGACTTATGCACCAAAAAGAGGAAGACACAAGTACCAAAGAAAATTTTTGTGGCTAGTGCTGTTAGTGATGCTCTTATCAATTCTTTACCCCCAAAGCACAAGGACCCCGGTTGTCCTACTATTTCGATCACAATTGGGAACAAGATCATCAATAGAGCACTATTAGACCTTGGTGCTAGTATCAATCTGCTACCTTATTCGGTGTACGAACAGTTAGGCATTGGAGAGCTTAAGCCCACTCATTGCACTCTCCAAATGGCCGACCAATCAATCACCCATCCTAGGGGAGAGTTGGAGGATGTGTTAATTAGAGTAGGGGATTTCATTTTCCCCGTTTACTTTATTGTTATGGATACACAACCTGTCGCTAACCCCCGTAATCAAATTCCGGTGATACTTGGTCGACCATTCCTCGTGACTTCTAACGCAGTAATCAACTGTCGTAATGGTTCAATGAATTTATCTTTTGGCAATATGACAGTTGAACTCAACATTTTCAAGTTAGGAAGTCAGCCTTGCGAGCCTAATTCTAGCGTACTTGATGTTTGCTCGATCAATGAGATCGCGGAGGAGGACTGTGAGTTCGAAAATTTTATGTTTGATCACAGCAATGTTGACGCCACTAGTGCGTTCCTCCTAGAATCCGACACAGCTTTCACAACGGACAAAGATTATAAGTGTTTCACCTTTGTTGACGATCTTGAAGACTCTCCACCCGAGTTTGAGTCTTTTGCTTTTTCGGATGAGTTAGTTGAACCATCCGACTCGGTAGCGTACACTCGATTTGAACCTTTGATGGAATCCTTCGAGTTTGAAACAGTTACTCCATTGTTACCATCTATTGTTTCACTACCTAAACTCGAACTAAAGCTTTTGCCGTCGCACCTAAAATATGCATATCTAGGTGAGAATGAGACCTTACCAGTTATCATATCGGCCTCTCTAGCTCTTGAGCAAGAGAAGGCTCTTTTAACGGTCTTACACAATAATCGGTAAGCTTTCGGCTGGTCTATGGCATACATCAAGGGGAATAGTCCCCTCATAGTTGAACATCACATACACTCGATGGATGATGCCAAGCCGGTAAGGGATCCACAAAGAAGCCTCAACCCCATTATGAAAGAGGCGGTCAAGAATGAGATTGTTAAGTATCTTGATAGCGGTATCATTTACCCTATCTCAGATAGCCAATGGGTTAGCCCCATTCATGTCGTGCCAAAGAAATCGGGCATCACGGTCATTACCAATGAGGCAAATGAGTAAATTCCTACACGCACCCAAACTGGGTGGCGAGTTTGCATCGACTACCGAAAACTCAATGTCGCGACAAGGAAGGACCACTTTCCTTTGCCTTTCATTGACCAAATGCTAGAACGATTGGCGGGGCATGAGTTCTACTGTTTTCTAGATGGCTATTCCGATTATAACCAAGTCCCCATAGCCAAAGAGGATCAACACAAGACCACATTTACTTGTCCTTTTGGGTTATGCAATGCACCCGCTACATTTCAGCGGTGTATGATGGAGATCTTTTCTGACATGGTGGAGAAGTTTTTGGAAATTTTTATGGATGATTTCTCCATTTTTGGTGACTCCTTCGATGAGTGTTTACGACATCTTGACGCGGTTCTTACCCGCTGTAGGGAGAAGAACCTAACTTTGAATTGGGAGAAATGCCACTTTATGGTATGAGAAGGCATTGTCTTAGGACATGTCATCTCGTAAAACGGCATAGAGGTTGATAGAGCCAAAATTGAAGTCATTTCTAATCTTCCTCCTCCTAAATGCGTCAAAGATATCCGATCTTTCCTTGGCCATGCCGGTTTTTATAAACGGTTCATCAAGGACTTTAGCAAGATTGCTAGACCCTTGACTCTCTTATTGGCCAAAGACACCACTTTTGTTTTCGACTCAACTTGCATGGAAACTTTCGAGTCTTTGATGTAGGGTTGCTAGGCACGCGCACAAGGGTCTATGAGGCATCAAGCATGCCCGATTAAAAAATTAGCCGTGCCGAACAACCCGAATACGGAACTTTAAACTAGAGATTAGGCGAAAACAAGTATGCTAAACACTTTAACACTAAGTGAGAAAGATTACAACCTTTGTAGATCCGGTCCTTCACTTCATATGCTCCGTGTTGTGGTCCCTTCGCTGCGATCATCGGGATCCGGACTCTCGAGAGGTTCCACGAAGAGAAAGACGCAACCTTTGCTTCCGATCTTCGATACTAAGATGATCTACCTTGAAGTTCCGTTAACACAAGCTAACACTCATGAAATGATGTGAACACCCTCATCTAAATGGCAAGGGAATATGTGGATGATGAAGTAGGATTTTTGCTCTCTTTATTTATCTTTTTCTCATATTTATTCATCACTTTGGAAAAATCAAGCAAACTTTTTCATGAAAGAATGAAGGAAGAAGAAGAATAGTGATCCATTTCCTTTTGTGATGAATAGGAAAAGGAGATAATGATCAATTATGCAACCATGGTTCACTTAACCATTGTAGAGATTTGACTAAGGTTAAAGGTTTGGTTAGGTTAAGAAAATATCTAGCATAATATCTTAACAAAGACAAAGAAAGAAAGCTTCTAGAAACTTCTAGAAAACCTTAACCCTAATCAAACCCTAATCATGTTTAATCTCTACTAAACAAGTTGCATTAGTTATCATATCATGTTACAATATTATATATCACATATATAATATTTATCGTAACAAAAGAAAATAATACAATTAACATATATCGCATATATATCAATGTATTAATCCGGTGAGAAAAAGAATCTTTTAGTGAGCTAATATTAGTTAATGTAATTTAATATATCATATATATTATTATTCATTAAATTATCGAATCAACACTTGATCCGACAATCCGGCTATATCGCATATAACCGACTAATATTTATCCGTACCGATTCATCGAATCAACACTTGATCCGATGACCCGGTTGATATCAAATATCGCGAGAATACAATACGTTATCACATATCGCATTATCCTCGGTCCCGCACATATCACATATGTGCTCCTACTCCGTTTTTCCTGAGTCAAGAAACCTCTGTGTAGGACTCTAAAGAATCGTCAATACGCCGGCAGTAGGTGATGATCATATCAAACACCCACAAGCTGCAAGCGGTCAGCTAAACGTAACAGCTACCCAGGTATTGAGCGCTTAGAAGATCAACAAGCAAGCATGTACATTCTCCTGTGAATCCAAACAGTAACACTCCCGTACAGTCCGGTCTCGTCGTCTGATATGTCGCATATCTCGCCTAGGGGTGGTAAACGTCAGACCCCAGTAGCTCGATAAGTCGTGTCGATATGAGGTCTATAACTGTTCGAGAAACTACTGATAACACTTACCAGTAAATCTCAGCAACCCTGGCCAGGGATTTCCGGTTATAGCCAATCGAACACAGCACAACATCAACTCCCTATACCGGGATAGACGAATCCCCTCCTATCGCTCATTGCCTCCATGTGATTCGGGACTGTACCCAAAAGCCACCTTTTTGCACGCCCTCTTGGACGTGGTATGATGGAAATCAAAGCACAGTGGGAATCATACAAGACTCTATGACGATCTCGGGTCGATAGACTACTCTGTACCAGTGTCACCGGAGAACTGCCATCTGACGTATGGTATAATACCATTTGGGAGTTCTCGGCGAGTCCGTCCAGTGTACCCAGTCTCCACTGAGGACCCGTACACCATCCTTGATGTCAAACACCGATGGATATGGGATCATCCATCGCCCATCATATGGGTCAAGATGTGTATACGCTAGTCTACTCTGGTGTATCGATGCCCTGTCTCGATACACCCTCGACTAGGAACAGTTATAGGATGTACTCATCGACTACCGTGGCCCCACTAGTATGATCTCATCATAGTCCCAGTAGTCGAGTACATATCCTAAGGGCTTTATCAACATGTAATATAGAGACAATCAGAGTACATGTTAAGATAAAGTACAACCAGATAGCATACTATCATGTCGAGCAAGAAAGTCCTCACTATATGTTAGTGTATATGCCCTAGAGGCCATTACTGTATCATACTGGTTTGTATATTACTTAATGGATGCTTGGCATATTCACCTTGTATATACAATCTTGCTCAAAATAGTAGTATGCTACTTGGTTTGTTTCTACTTCAATGTGTACATGTGTTTATTTTAGTATATCGCCTATACACATTAGTAGAGCCCTTAGGATCTTTGCTTGATTACCAGCGATGTGATGGCCGTCACACTAGTGGGGCTGGGTAATCTATAAGCACATCCTTATGCAGGTCCCTGGTCGCAGGACTATCGAGACAGGGCATCGATACTCCGGAGTAGACCAGCGCATGCGCTTCTCATCCCAGTGTGGGAGACGGTCTGTCCCACAGCCGTCAGTACGTCGTACTAGAGATAGTATGCGGGTGCTCGTTAGGCTACGGGTACACTGGACAGGACTCGTCGGGAACTGACTAGTTGGTATTATACCTATCGTCAGTTATCAGTTCCCAGGTGACATGAGTACAGCTTAGTCCGCTGACTTGACACTGTCACTTCGCCTCGGGTGTGTTCCCACTGTACTTTGATCACTACCCTACCACGGCTCAAAGGAGTCGTGCAAACAGGTGGTGGTTGGGTGCAGTCCCGAAGCACTTGGAGGCAGTGACGGTTAGACAGGATTCGTCACTCCCGGTATTGGGGGTTGACATCGCGCTGTGTCTAGGAGAGCCATTACACAAGTAGTCCCTGGCCAGGGCAAACGAGATATACTGGTAGGTTTCCAGTGTTATCTCGGGGTGTTTTGGGCTTCGCTCCGGCACGACTTGTACCGCTATTGGGGGACTGACGTTTACCGCCCCCTAGGCCCGCCATGCGATGTATCAGACGAACAGACCGGACTGTACGGAGAATGTCACACTCAGGCTCAGTAGGAGTTCAGATGGGTTTCGCCTCGTCGGTCTTCTTGTCGGCATTACCTGGGGACCGTTACGCACAGCTAGTGCCGCTTGCGGTCTGTGGTTAAACCCACTGCCAGCGTAGTGTCGAGTCTTTAGAGTCCCACACAGAAAGCTTTTCGCCTTTAGGAAAAAGAGTAGAGGTCGCATGGTATTGCGACAGGTCGCATGGTTTTGCGACAGGGTTCGGTCACATCCGTGCACTTGTGCACGTACAGTGTCCGGACAGTTTACACTAGCGGGCTTTGGTTTAAGCCAGATCCTAGTGTACCTTATGGGATTGGATTTATCCAGTTTGCATTCGTGTTCCTCGGAACGCGGATGCGGGTGTGTATGCACAGTTGACAGGGAGGCAGAGGCTGCGGATTCTCATTAGGGTTGTTGACAGTTGACCGTTGACTATTTGACTTTATGCTCAACCCTAATGAGAATATGATATGTGATTAACTATTATATTAATTAAGTATTATGGTGATATGGTTGTTGACTTGTTGACTTTTGTTGACTTGTTGACTTTGTTGACTTGTTGACTTTTGTTGACTTGTTGACCGGTTGACTAGGCTTGACTAGTTGACCATCATGATAACCATGGTTATCATTTCATGCCAAAGACTTTTTCTTGCTTGCTCATTTGAGCAAAATGAGTGCATGACATGATAAGGTTATGGTTGCTTCTAACCATCACATAAGACTTTTTTGATATGATGAGTTATGATCACTTTGGATTATGAGAGGGTGAAAGACAAAAGAGTTGCTCATTCTTTCTTGCTCATTCTCTCTCTTGTTCTTGAGCTCTCCTCTTGCTCTCACCCTCAACCTCTTGCTCCCTCTCTTGATCTATGGTTCTCTTGTCTCATGAGTTGAGAATCAAGAACCATAGATAAAATCCCATTCTAAATCATCTCTACTCATTCTAGTTCACTAGGTTTAGCAAACCAAGTGAACTAGTTTCTTCAAAGAACGAAGAAGGAGCTAAAGGTTGGAGCTTTCAAGTGGATCTATCTTCGGCGTACGGAGACAACGAGAAGGAGCCATCGAACCACCATCGGAGCTTGAAGAGAAGGAGTTCAAGTTTAGGTATAACCATCTTCATCCGAGTAACTAAATATCTTTAGCTTAGTATGCTAGTTTTAGTTTAGGTAAAGATCCCGACCTAGCTTAGTCCATGTTGCCTCTTGCGTTAAAATTTTGATTTTATACCGTTTCCGCCTCCCCGTAAGAACCGGGGTTCGCAACATGGACTTACAGTGGTATCAGAGCCTAACTAAACTTAAACTAGCTTGGTAGTGAAGTGTAATGAAGTTCGGAACCGGAAAAATCCAAAAACCAAACTTTTACAAAATCTGAGTTTCTGTTGAAATTTTTTCTGGTCAAAATGAAAAAATTTATACTCCTAAATTCGGCTCAGGGTTTTGTGAGAACACCCAAGAAAAACGATGCAGTAATTCCTCTAAACCGCCGCCCATCCGCCGCGTGAGCCTGGTATCCGCCGCGGAAGCGCCGCGCGTTGTAGTCCTCTGTGCATCGTTTTTCGTGCAGTGTGTGTCTGTGTTGGTTTTGGGATTTTTGGAATATATTATATGTGCCCAGATTTTCCAGAAAAGAAATTTCCTTTTGGGGTCCTATAATTCCGTATTTTTTCCGAACTTCACTGCACTTTGACTATGATGGTTATATCTGTAATGTTTGCATGTATTGAACGTCGGCTAATCGCTATAAGTCTATTGGTCGGGGTTATACATGATCTGTAATGTGCTGGAATGTGTATATAAATATGTTGGATTGTCGCGGGTGAATAGCCGGGGGTTGTGAGACGAGAGTTTTCTTTTCTTGCAATTCATGTAAATTTGTAAATTGATGTAATAATTATTTGTATGGCCGCACAACCGGGTCGGGGTTGTAGCCGTCATTGTATAATTTCTTTTTACTGTTTTTGCTCCTAGGATAGACCCATGGAGGGGTGCACAAACTACCGGGTATGCCGAAGTGTCGAGTGGCCTACTCATGGAGATGAGGGAGGTTGCTACGCTTCGGGTACTTGGCGGGTAGTTTGCCGCACCCGTAGGGGTCTTGGGTGGGGTTTTGGCTATTCACCGCGACCGTGTTATCTGTTTTTGTTACAGGCTCGTACAAATTACAGATTGCTAGTATATCCAATGTATTTATCTATGATCTGAAATGTTTATCATTGCAGTATATCTATATATGATATTATTTAGCCATTGCTTATGTTTTACAGGCGCGCTAGCCCAGCCCCCGCTCTGTCGTTAGTTAAGTAACCTAACGGGTAATGACGGGGCCCCGTGGCGAATGCGAATGGCATAAGCGTACGTCATATTTTGGTTGTTTTCTGCAATGGTAGGATTAAATGATGGGACGCATTAAAAGAACTAATGCAAGAATATCACGCATTAAAAGAACTAATGCAAGATAATAAACCAAGTTAAAGTCGTTGGAACACTTTCGAAAAACCACTCGGTTCTTTTCAAAACCAACTTTTAAATGCGGAGCTTGAGCCACTCCTTTTAAAAGCTATCTCGTTCCATCGACCAAATCAAGTTCACTACGTTCACGGTTTTGCCAAAACCATCCGTAGCCCTCCGTCGTTTCACATGAATAGTCAATAGTATTCAAGCTGTGTTTGTTGGCCAAAGTCAAGGCACAGTGATTGGTAGCTATTGGGTATTCATGTGCAGCATAGATAGATGCGTTGGTTTGGAACAGTCGTACTGCCTTGTTGGCCAAAGTCAAGGGTAGGTGCGGGTGGATTCAAATTAACCTGGAGAACGACGGGCCGAACTTGACATGTGACTTATGATTTGTTGGCCAAAGTCAAGGTCATAAGAGCATGGTGCAAAAATCCACATCGGGAGTTTCATAAGTACTGAAACTTGCTAGATTTGCATACCATTTGGAGTGTGATGATTCTGGTAGGATTCCTTCAGTTTCTTCACGCGATGATATTTGGATCCCGATCCTACTGTGAGTATATGCTACTCCTCGGGAAATTTCTCACTTAACGATCAATGCTATAAACCTAGTAGGTGCCTAGAAAGGTGTTAGCGGGGCTACGCCCCCAGGGAAAAGAGGTTCTTTAATTAAGGAACTTCGCGAAAGCGTTGGAAAACCTCCCTCGAAGTACCGACACCGGCCTGGCTGAACGGTTAAGCAAGTATTGTACGGTTGGATTGATCCTAACTAATTCTTCCTTTATGGTTTGAGGAGGGATTCGAGAAACAGTGGGAGCCATCCTGTTTAGACAAACTAAAAACCACTCTAAACTTGCAAGAGCATCATGCTGAGTGTTTCTTCTTCTCTCTCCTAATTGCAGCGACCAATCAACATGACTGGACTTAAGTTACTCCTAGATAAAAACAAACTGACAGGGCCAAACTACAAAGATTGGCTCAGGAATGTCAAGATAGCAATCACTTATGACAAGCTGGGGTATCTTCTTACCACCAAAGCTCCCCCTGTCCCTGGTCCAACTTCCAGTGTCGCGGATAAGGAAATCCGTAAGACTTGGGAGATTGATAGCGCGAAGGCCAAATGCCTCCTGCTTGCCTCGATGGACAACGAACATCAGAGGAGGCATGAGAATATGGACATGGAGTCCATATTGCTCCATACAAAAGAACTGTATGGAGAGCAATCACGTATCGCAAGATACGAAGCGTCGAAAAAGTTATTTTCGACAAGAATGGCCGTCGGATCATCAGTAGCCGAGCACGTGCTAAAGATGATCGGCTTCATTGAGGAGCTCGCTGACCTAGGGATCACATTGGAGAGTGAGCTATATACGGATATAGTTCTCCAGTCCCTTCCTTCCACTTACGCCCAGTTTATACTGAACTTCAACCTACAAGAAAAAGAGGTTGAACTATCAGAGCTCCTCAACATGCTGAGGAGCGCAGAGGGCACCCTACAGAAAGGTAGGGATACATCCACTTTGTTTGTAGGAGGATCATCTTCTTCTAGGTCCAAGGAGAAAGCCAAGGGAAAGAAGAAGAAGGCCCCCGCCAAACCAAGGGGCGGTGTTAGTAAAGTGGATACGAAGGGAAAAGGAAAAGCAACAAAGATAGCGGGGAAGCTTGTGGATAAGGAAGAATGCTTCTATTGTCATAAGAAAGGACACTGGAAGAATGATTGCAGGGCCTGGAAGGCCAGAACACAGGAATTGAAGCAGGTTGCAGCTTCAGCTTCAGGTGTGTATGTTATTGAAAACTGTCTTTCAATAAACTCTACTTCCTGGGTATTGGATACCGGATCAGGATCTCATATCTGTAATTCTTTGCAGGCGTTGAGAAACCGTAGTGTTTTGAAGGCAGGTGACATGACCCTCAAAGTTGCGAACGGAGCTAGCATGGATGCTAAAGCCGTGGGGGACTATCACCTGGGAATGTCAGATGGACATGTTTTGGTTTTGCGTAATTGCTTTTTTGTACCCAACGCAACTTGTAATATCATTTCTGTATCTTTAGTTTCTAAAGAAGGTTATGAATTTGCGTTTGTAAGTAATGTTGTAAACATTCACCTTAATCAAGTTTTGATTGGGTCAGGTACATTGAGTAATGGTATATACGTGTTAAACCAACCACAGATTTTCAACGTCCAGAATACACACAAAAGAAAGTCTCCGGAAATGAATCAGACTTTCTTATGGCATTGTAGATTGGGTCACATCAATGAGAGAAGGTTGACTAAGTTACATACAGAAGGATATTTGAATGCGTTCGAATATCAATCGTATGCCACTTGTCAATCTTGTCTCAAAGGAAAGATGACAAAGACTCCGTTTACTGGACAAGGAGTAAGAGCGAGCGAGCTCTTAGGACTCGTACACAGTGACGTGTGCGGTCCAATGTCTACACATGCCCGAAGCGGACATTCTTACTTCATTACTTTTACGGATGACTTCTCAAGGTACGGTTATGTCTTCTTGATGAAACATAAGTCCGAGGCCTTTGGAAAATTCCAGGAGTATAAGAATGAAGTAGAGAAACAGACCGGCAAAAGTATTAAGATTCTAAGATCGGATCGAGGTGGAGAATACTTAAGTGCCGAGTTCCTGGACTATTTAAAAGAGAACGGAATTCTCTCTCAGCTTACTCCTCCATACACCCCGCAACATAACGGTGTATCGGAGAGACGGAACCGCACGCTATTGGATATGGTGCGGTCCATGATGAGTAACGCTGAGTTACCGCGATCATTCTGGGGATATGCGCTAGAATCAGCCGCATACCTTTTGAACCGAGTTCCTACTAAGACCGTGCCTACTACACCATATGAGATGTGGTGTAGGAAGAGACCCTATCTTAAGCATATTAAGACATGGGGATGTCCAGCTTTTGTCAAAAAGCAGCATGCGGACAAGCTCGAGGCACGCTCAGTACAGTGCAAGTTTGTGGGATATCCAAAGAATTCCAAAGGATATTTCTTCTACTGTGAAGAGGAACAAAAAGTCCTTGTTTCTCGGCATGCCTACTTCTTGGAAACTGAGTTTTTGGAAAACCAGATAAGTGGGAGCACAATAGAACTGGAAGAAGTTCCAGAACCACAGACTGTTGCTGAAAGCTTAGTGGAACCAGAGGGTTCAACAGAACAGGACATTCCTACGCCGCTCCGCAGGAGTAGTAGGCAGACTCATCCGCCCGAGAGATACTACGGTTTTCTCATAGACGGGGATAGAGAGGATTGCATCATAGATTATGATGAGCCTACTAGCTTCCAGCAGGCCGTTCAGAGCGTTGACTCAGTGAAATGGCTGGATGCAATGCGGACCGAAATGGAGTCCATGTACACCAACAAGGTATGGACGTTGGACATTGCTCCAGACGGGGTAAAACCCGTAGGATGCAAGTGGATCTTCAAAAGGAAGATTGGTGTAGATGGACAGGTTGAGACCTATAAAGCTAGGCTGGTAGCAAAGGGTTTTCGTCAAAGACCTGGCTTGGACTACGACGAAACCTTTTCTCCAGTAGCCATGCTGAAATCCATTCGGATCCTTCTTGCCATTGCTGCCTTCCACGATTATGAGATCTGGCAAATGGACGTAAAGACAGCTTTTCTAAATGGAAATTTAGAGGAGTGTGTCTATATGGACCAACCAGAAGGTTTCATTCAGAGTGGGAGCAGCGGAAAGGTGTGCAAGTTGCTTAAGTCCATCTATGGACTAAAGAAGGCGTCGCGGAGTTGGAACATCTGCTTTGATGAGACGGTCAAGGAATTTGGCTTTATCAAAAATCCAGATGAACCATGTATCTATAGTAGATTTGTAGCGAGAACTGTAGTATTCCTCGTTTTATACATGGATGACATTCTCTTAATAGGAAATGACATTCCTATGCTACAATCTGTCAAGGGGTTCTTGTCACACAGGTTCTCCATGAAAGACCTGGGTGATGCCTCATACATTCTGGGTATCCGGATCTACCGTGACAGATCCAAGAGGATACTAGGACTTTCACAGTCCAGGTACATCGACACCATACTGAAGAGGTTCAGTATGGAAGATTCCAAGCGCGGTAACCTACCGGCTTGTCACGGGATCACCCTCTCTAAAGAGATGTCTCCCAAGACTGATTTGGAGAGGGATCGCATGTCTATTATACCCTACGCTTCTGCGGTAGGCTCTATAATGTATGCGATGTTGTGTACCAGACCGGATGTAGCTTATGCACTGAGTGTAGTAAGCCGGTATCAGTCTAACCCTGGGGAGAAACACTGGATAGCGGTAAAGAACATTCTCAAGTACCTGAGAAGGACTAAGGAGATGTTCTTGGTGTATGGCGGAAAAGACCTCCAGATCGAGGCCTTTGCTAACTCCAGCTTCCAGAGTGACAAGGATGATTCCAAGTCCATGTCGGGTTTTGTCTTTACCCTCAATGGAGGGGCGGTGTGTTGGAAGAGTTCCAAACAGGAAACCGTTGCAGACTCGACGATGGAAGCGGAATACATCGCTGCATCTGATGCCGCAAAAGAAGCTGTCTGGATGAGGAAGTTCTTGAAAGAACTTCAGGTGGTTCCGTCCATTGTTGATCCAATACCTCTGTATTGCGACAACAACGGGGCTATAGCTTTAGCGAAGGAACCCAGGTCCCATCAGAGATCCAGGCACATCTTAAGGAGGTATCACCTGATCAGGGAGATCGTAGATCGCCAGGAGATCGAGGTTCGGAGAGTCGCTTCAGAAGATAACACTGCTGATCCATTCACCAAAGCCCTGCCCCAGACTCAGTTCGAGCGGCTGATCGAGATGATAGGTCTTCGATACGCCAGTACATGGCCTTAGTGCAAGTGGGAGATTGTTAGTGTATATGCCCTAGAGGCCATTACAGTATCATACTGGTTTGTATATTACTTAATGGATGCTTGGGATATTCACCTTGTATATACAATCTTGCTCAAAATAGTAGTATGCTACTTGGTTTGTTTCTACTTCAATGTGTACATGTGTTTATTTTAGTATATCGCCTATACACATTAGTAGAGCCCTTAGGATCTTTGCTTGATTACCAGCGATGTGATGGCCGTCACACTAGTGGGGCTGGGTAATCTATAAGCACATCCTTATACAGGTCCCTGGTCGCAGGACTATCGAGACAGGGCATCGATACTCCGGAGTAGACCAGCGCATGCGCTTCTCATCCCAGTGTGGGAGACGGTCTGTCCCACAGCCGTCAGTACGTCGTACTTGAGATAGTATGCGGGTGCTCGTTAGGCTACGGGTACACTGGACAGGACTCGTCGGGAACTGACTAGTTGGTATTATACCTATCGTCAGTTATCAGTTCCCAGGTGACATGAGTACAGCTTAGTCCGCTGACTTGACACTGTCACTTCGCCTCGGGTGTGTTCCCACTGTACTTTGATCACTACCCTACCACGGCTCAAAGGAGTCGTGCAAACAGGTGGTGGTTGGGTGCAGTCCCGAAGCACTTGGAGGCAGTGACGGTTAGACAGGATTCGTCTCTCCCGGTATTGGGGGTTGACATCGCGCTGTGTCTAGGAGAGCCATTACACGAGTAGTCCCTGGCCAGGGCAAACGAGATATACTGGTAGGTTTCCAGTGTTATCTCGGGGTGTTTTGGGCTTCGCTCCGGCACGACTTGTACCGCTATTGGGGGACTGACGTTTACCGCCCCCTAGGCCCGCCATGCGATGTATCAGACGAACAGACCGGACTGTACGGAGAATGTCACACTCAGGCTCAGTAGGAGTTCAGATGGGTTTCGCCTCGTCGGTCTTCTTGTCGGCATTACCTGGGGACCGTTACGCACAGCTAGTGCCGCTTGCGGTCTGTGGTTAAACCCACTGCCAGCGTAGTGTCGAGTCTTTAGAGTCCCACACAGAAAGCTTTTCGCCTTTAGGAAAAAGAGTAGAGGTCGCATGGTATTGCGACAGGTCGCATGGTTTTGCGACAGGGTTCGGTCACATCCGTGCACTTGTGCACGTACAGTGTCCGGACAGTTTACACTAGCGGGCTTTGGTTTAAGCCAGATCCTAGTGTACCTTATGGGATTGGATTTATCCAGTTTGCATTCGTGTTCCTCGGAACGCGGATGCGGGTGTGTATGCACAGTTGACAGGGAGGCAGAGGCTGCGGATTCTCATTAGGGTTGTTGACAGTTGACCGTTGACTATTTGACTTTATGCTCAACCCTAATGAGAATATGATATGTGATTAACTATTATATTAATTAAGTATTATGGTGATATGGTTGTTGACTTGTTGACTTTTGTTGACTTGTTGACTTTGTTGACTTGTTGACTTTTGTTGACTTGTTGACCGGTTGACTAGGCTTGACTAGTTGACCATCATGATAACCATGGTTATCATTTCATGCCAAAGACTTTTTCTTGCTTGCTCATTTGAGCAAAATGAGTGCATGACATGATAAGGTTATGGTTGCTTCTAACCATCACATAAGACTTTTTTGATATGATGAGTTATGATCACTTTGGATTATGAGAGGGTGAAAGACAAAAGAGTTGCTCATTCTTTCTTGCTCATTCTCTCTCTTGTTCTTGAGCTCTCCTCTTGCTCTCACCCTCAACCTCTTGCTCCCTCTCTTGATCTATGGTTCTCTTGTCTCATGAGTTGAGAATCAAGAACCATAGATAAAATCCCATTCTAAATCATCTCTACTCATTCTAGTTCACTAGGTTTAGCAAACCAAGTGAACTAGTTTCTTCAAAGAACGAAGAAGGAGCTAAAGGTTGGAGCTTTCAAGTGGATCTATCTTCGGCGTACGGAGACAACGAGAAGGAGCCATCGAACCACCATCGGAGCTTGAAGAGAAGGAGTTCAAGTTTAGGTATAACCATCTTCATCCGAGTAACTAAATATCTTTAGCTTAGTATGCTAGTTTTAGTTTAGGTAAAGATCCCGACCTAGCTTAGTCCATGTTGCCTCTTGCGTTAAAATTTTGATTTTATACCGTTTCCGCCTCCCCGTAAGAACCGGGGTTCGCAACGTGGACTTACACTATATATGTCCTAGCATCCACTACAATATACATCGTATGTACAGTAATGGCCTCTAGGGCATACATATAACTAACAATCTCCCACTTGCACTAGGGCCATCTGTTATGGTATCGCATACCCAACAATTAGCTGCGGTTGAAGTATCTCATACTCAACCATCCCATAAAAGTCTCTACTGGGAAAAAGGCCTTTGTGAGTGGATCCGCGCTGTTGTCCTCTGTGTCTACTCTTTTAACCTCGATCTCTCTGGAGATCAACCATCTCCATGATCAGGTGATACTGCCTAAGAATTATATCTGGATTTCTGATGGGACGGTAGTTCCTTGGCTGAAGCCACAACTCCATTGTCACACAATGGTAGGAACGAAGTTCATCTTATGAATTTATATATGTCCAGATTGCCTCTTTGGTAGTATCCTTGGTAACGATGTATCTTGCCTTTAATCGTCTAGTATGTCACGGTATCTAGCTTAGAACTCTTCCAACATACCGTCCCTCCACTGAGGGTATAGACAAGCCTGCGACTGACATTCAGTCGTCCTTATCACCCTGGAACCATTCCAGTGATTCTCCCCAGGATCGATTGATACCATCTCACTACAACTAGTGAGTATCCTAACATCCAATTAGATCTATCTCATAGATCCAAAAACCCAGGATTTAGGAGGTATCACCTTGATCCTATATGGAGAATCCTTGTGATAAGCGGAGATTGACCGTGCGTAGCATAGGAAACTTCTTCCCTATCAACAGTATGTCATCCACGTACTCTACGAGGATCACCACCATACTCTCTACTACCTTTTCGTGTATACAAGGTTCATCTACCATTTTGATGAAGTCAAACTTTTTGACTACCACATCAAAACAGATGTTCCAACTCCGCGATGCCTGTTTTATCATATAAAACATCTTGCACACGTTTCCGCTGCTCCCACTGTCTACAAAGCCCTCTGGCTGTGTACTTATAGACGTTCTCTTCTAAAACATCACTTAGAAAAGCAGTCATGACACCCAACCACTAGATATCGTAGTCATGGTATGTAGCCGTGGCAAGTAGGATCTGGATGGACTTAAGCATTGCTTTGAAAGTCTCAACTTTTCGATGTACACCAAGTAATCTTCTCAAGATATACTCGCTCCTGATGGGGATTTAAACCTTCAGATAAAGCAACCAAAGTCCATACTTTGTTGGTGTATAAGGATTCCATCTCAGATCGATAAGCACCCAGCCATTCTTACAGAGTCCCACTCCTGATGGCCAGCTCGAAACTAGTTGGGTCATCATCTCATGATGCAATCCTCGCTCCCACTGTCATAGAGAAACTGAAGTATCTCTCAGGTGGGTGAGGAACCCTACTAGATCGGCGGAGAGGCTGAGGTTCGTTGGAAACTATTGAATCCTTTGGTTCTACCAAATCATCAGCTGTTTTTGTATAGCTGGAACCTTTCCAGTTGTACATAACAGACCTTGCCTCGAGCTTGTCCGGATTTTTGCTTTTAGACATAGGCCGGACAACCCCAAATTTTAACAAGCTTAAGATATGGGCTCTTCCCTTTCCATATCATATATGAAGTGGTAGGCAGCTGATTTGATTTGAACCCTATTCAATAGGTATGCAGCTTCTCAAGTGCATAACTCCCAAAAGGAAATAGGAAACTCAGTAGTACTCATCATAGAGCACACCATATCACATAGGGTGTTATTGCTCCGTCCCGATACACCGACGTGCTGTGGTGTATACGGAGGAGTAATGCCGAGAGAGAATCTCATTCTCCTTTAGAATAGTCCAGGAATTCCGTGCTCAAGTATTCTCCTCCTTGATCTCACCAAAGGACATAATACTTATACCCGTATTTTGGTTCTCTACTTCTAACTTATATTCTGTGAATATCTCAAAAGGTTCGGACGTGTGTTTCAACAGGAACATATGTCTGAATCTTGAGAGATCATCAGAGAATGTAATGAAGTACAAAGAACCGGTCTTTGCATGTGTAGACAGGGGACCTTTCATACATCAACATGTATCAATCCCAAGAGTTCACTAACTCTTTCTCTGTTTTCAATAAACAGAGCTGTGATCATCTTATCTTTGTGACATGACCGACAAGTTTCACAAGATGTAAATTCAAACTAATTTAAATATGCATCTAAATGTAACTTCAGCCAGTCGGGTCGCATTGATATGACCTAGTCTACAATACCTCAAGAAGGATTCGTTCATATCTGAACTCTTCCTCTTGTGTGTGTTCCGTATACTAAGAACTGTAGTTTGATTTAGAACGACAATGCTTTTAGATAACGTGCCTGAACCGATCAACTCTTGATATAGGAAATGTTCAAAACATTATCCAACAATACAAAATTATATCCTTTCTTTACTAATAAAGAGACTGATATGATTTTGTATATCAGGTTCGGTATCTAATAACATTTGTTCAGAATCAATGTATTCTGGTAATACAGGGTGACAGTGACCAACAGACTTGGCTGCAACACTTGCACCGTTTTCTATCTCATGAAACTTATCACCCGTTCTCAGTTCTCTACCTTTCTGTAGCCCAAGTAACAGATTACATACTGAGGGATCCTGATCCGGTATCATATACCCAGGACGTAAAGGATACTGAGAAACAGTTCTGTGTAATGAACACACCCGAAGATGATGCATCAACATGCACTTTCTTTGTTTGGGCGGCACGGGAAATCTGGTATTCCCCAATTTCCTGCTCTGTCTTATAACAATTATAAGTTGGAGCGGGACCAACGTTCCCCAGCCCAGTATAACATGCGGGTTCGGTCAATATATCCGTATTATTATCTTGATTAAGGCGTGATATGGTCGCTACCTGGAGAGAGAGAGAGAAGAAAACACTCAGCGTATGCTCTTACAAGATTAGATTGGTTATCTAATATATCTAATCAGGATGTCTCCCATTGTTTTAATCAAATCTTCCTTCAAACCCTAAAAGGAAAGACTAGCCGGGATTAATTACACGCTACAAGTTCGCCAATCTTTCAGCCAGGTCAGTGTCGGTACTTTGAGGGAGGTCCCCCGTGCTATCGCACGAACCTAATTAAAGTAAACCTCATTTTCCCAGAGGCGTAACCCCGTTAACACCTTTCTAGACACCTACTTGATCGGCTAATTGTAATGTGTAAAACTCTCCCAGGAGTAACAATTACTTGCAGTGGGTATCGGGATCCAACTATCTCATAGAAGGTATGCAATCTCATTGCAAATTTCAACACTTGAAATTCCCGATAATATTTCGCCCCTAGCGTCCTATGACCTTGACGAAGGCCAAACTACCCATAGTCCTCTAGTCAAGTTCAACCCGTTCATTTCTTGATTGAATTAAACCCACCCGCACGACCCTTGACGAAGGCCAAACTACGCCGTACGAATACCCTAATCCAATCGCATCGTATGCAAGCAGATTAGCATTAGTTAGCTACCGTACACTACGCCTTGACGAAGGCCAAACTACCACAGCACGAATACTAACTAGTACTTATCTGAAATGACGGAGGGCTACGACAGGTTTTTAAAAAAACCCTTTGCGTAATGAACTTGATATCGTTGTAGAATCAAATGATTTTAAAATGGAGTGCTTTTGAGGCTTTTCTAGTTTTGCTAAAGGGGTCACTCCCGGTGAAGGGATCGTCGGCCCTTTCCTCATCGAATAAGGTGCAGGATATATCATATATACCACTGTGCAAAGCAGAAACTATAGAAGCAATCAAAAGATAAACCGAGAGTTGTAGCATCTGCCAGTCATTGCTAAAGGAGTCACTCCCGGTGAAGGGATCTCGGTCCTTTCCTTATCGAATAAGGTGCTGGATGTTCTACAAGGAACACCGCTATGCAAAGCAAGAACTGTAGCTACCTGTTTTATTTAGAAATTCGATTCCACAACATCTTAGGTTTCTTTTATTTCATTAATCTCATTAATGAAGTCCCATTTTATTATGCTTCACAAGCATTTCTTTTGAAACGAAATCTGCAATATAACATATATCTCATATATATAATATAAACATTCGTCTCAGGCAGTAATATGATCTCATCACAGAACATTGCAGCAGAAGAACATATATGAAATATTGGATATACTAGGACGTCCGTGTTTTCAATACGAGCCTGTATAAAACACAGATTCCACGGTCGTGATGAATAGCCAAACCCACATCCCTAGACCCCTACGAGAGCGGCAAGTAACACTGCCAATTCTAGGGTTAGGAGACCCGGTCTCGACTCCTCGAGATGGTCTCCCACTGGACCCTAGAACCCGGTTACTTGTGCTCCCCGCCTTGGGTCTACCTAATGCGGAAAAGTAAATAATATACAACGGTGACATCTTCCGCTACCTGGAAGTGTCCCAATAAAAGAATATTACATACAAATGAACTTTACATGAATGAAAAAGAAAAACTCTCATCTAACATAAAACCCCCGGCTATTCAAACGCGACGATCCAATACAACATATCACAGCAACACATAATATCTCATATCATCAACGTAAGCAAGTATGCGTATCCCGATTGTCGTTGATGTATAGCAACGAAGCCGGCGATACACCACATACTACGCTTACGGTCATAGAAAAGAAAGTGTAAAACTACAACAGTTGGAATCCGCAACTTCCTTAGACATCGCATGCCTAACCAAATGAATTCCTTAGACATCACATGCCTAACAATTATAAACCCCGCATTTTAGTTTCATTTATGGAAAACTCCTTTCAATATCAAGTCAGGCAATTCAACAAGATTCCCGACGTCCTGATCGAATGCTCGTCGCAAACTTTAGTAGACGGCTGCACCCCTGGATGCCGTCGACGAAGTGCACTAAGGCGGAACACCGCTACCGCGAGCACCCGAACGGATGCTTTCGGCGACGGGGTTCTCCTACAGTCACTTGGTCGGGGCTAAGAGGTGTAGATGTCTATTAAGTTTTCCCGGCGAGTATCCGCGTACGCTACGTGATTGCGACGGACTTTTGATCACATCAAAATTCCGTGGCAATCGATCATCTGAGACTAAACTGCTATGTTTATAATATTCAAATTAGTTATCTCATAACTACCTGTGGATTCCAAATATTGTATCACATTCCAGATAAATAGAAAAAGTTAAACTTTCCGATCGAATCATCAAGCACCCAAGATTTCTCCAATATATCTCAACACTTGAAATCAGTTTAAAAACATCCAACACATGCCACAGTACCAATGGTCCAGCCGTAGAAGGGTCAAGCCAACGCCTCACATGTGGCACGCCGTACTGCCCCAAACCCTAAGGTTCAAAAGGCAGTTCAAGACGGTCACATAATCGAGTTAAGGTTTGTTGTCTTCTAGAGGGTCCACCGAGTTACTTGCACCACTTAGAACATTCTTAAACACGAGAAAAAATCCAACTTTTGAAAAATTTTCCAACAGGGGAAAAAGTGAGTTATTGATATCCGTTCGAACTTTTTAACAGTTTCTAAAAATTATCCGGAAAACACACATAGACAAAATCTGATAATCCGATCGAATCATCGAATCCCTAAACAACCCCAGAAAACTCAACAGGAGAATAAATATTAAAAATTCCCAGAAAATCCAGCATATTAAAATAGGAGTTACTGTGCAAACAGGAGATGCTGACGTCATCATGTCGCCGCGGAACCGCCGCAGAAGGCATGCTTCTGCCGCGTTTCCGCCGCGATTTATACTGTTCATCGAAAACTTTTTGCACCGTAATTCTTATAATTCCCTGCTGAATTTTTTAAGCATTTTTAATGTGGAAAAATCCCGGTTTTTAGAAAAAGTCCAGAGAGCGGGTTTTATCGGGGTTTCGAGTTTCGATCGGACTTTAAATTTCGTCTAGACTTCGCCTAAAGCTCTAGCTTGGCTCTGATACCACTGTAGGGTTGCTAGGCACGCGCACAATGGTCTACGAGGCATCAACCATGCCCGATTAAAAAATTAGCCGTGCCGAACTACCCGAATACGGAACTTTAAACTAGAGATTAGGCGAAAACAAGTATGCTAAACACTTTAAGACTAAGTGAGAGGGATTACAACCTTTGTAGATCCGGTCCTTCACTTCATATGCTCCGTGTTGTGGTCCCTTCGCTGCGATCATCGGGATCCGGACTCTCGAGAGGTTCCACGAAGAGAAAGACGCAACCTTTGCTTCCGATCTTCGATACTAAGATAATCTACCTTGAAGTTCCGTTAACACAAGCTAACACTCATGAAATGATGTGAACACCCTCATCTAAATGGTAAGGGAAGATGAGGATGATGAAGTAGGATTTTTGCTCTCTTTATTTATCTTTTTCTCAGATTTATTCATCACTTTGGAAAAATCAAGTAAGCTTTTTCATGAAAGAATGAAGGAAGAAGAAGAATAGTGATCCATTTCCTTTTGTGATGAATAGGAAAAGGAGATAATGATCAATTATGCAACCATGGTTCACTTAACCATTGTAGAGATTTGACTAAGGTTAAATATTTGGTTAGGTTAAGGAAATATCTAGCATAATATCTTAACAAAGACAAAGAAAGAAAGCTTCTAGAAACTTCTTGAAAACCTTAACCCTAATCAAACCCTAACCATGTTTAATCTCTACTAAACAAGTTGCATTAGTTATCATATCATGTTACAATATTATATATCATATATATAATATTTATCGTAACAGAAGAAAATAATACAATTAACATATATCGCATATATATCAATGTATTAATCCGGTGAGAAAAAGAATCTTTTAGTGAGCTAATATTAGTTAATGTAATTTATTATATCATATATATTATTATTCATTAAATTATCGAATCAACACTTGATCCGACAATCCGGTTATATCGCATATAACCGACTAATATTTATCCGTACCGATTCATCGAATCAACACTTGATCCGATGACCCGGTTGATATCAAATATCGCGAGAATACAATACGGTATCACATATCGCATTATCCTCGGTCCCGCACATATCACATATATGCTCCTACTCCGTTTTGCCTGAGTCAAGAAACCTCTGTGTAGGACTCTAAAGAATCGTCAATACGCCGGCAGTAGGTGATGATCATATCAAACACCCACAAGCTGCAAGCGGTCAGCTAAACGTAACAGCTACCCAGGTATTGAGCGCTCAGAAGATCAAAAAGCAAGCCTGTACATTCTCCTGTGAATCCAAACAGTAACACTCCCGTACAGTCCGGTCTCGTCGTCTGATATGTCGCATATCTCGCCTAGGGGTGGTAAACGTCAGACCCCAGTAGCTCGATAAGTCGTGTCGATATGAGGTTTATAACTGTTCGAGAAACTACTGATAACACTTACCAGTAAATCTCAGCAACCCTGGCCAGGGATTTCCGGTTATAGCCAATCGAACACAGCACAACATCAACTCCCTATACCGGGAGAGACGAATCCCCTCCTATCGCTCATTGCCTCCATGTGATTCGGGACTGTACCCAAAAGCCACCTTTTTGCACGCCCACTTGGACGTGGTATGATGGAAATCAAAGCACAGTAGGAATCACACAAGACTCTATGACGATCTCGGGTCGACAGACTACTCTGTACCAGTGTCACCGGAGAACTGCCATCTGACGTATGGTATAATACCATCTGGGAGTTCTCGGCGAGTCCGTCCAGTGTACCCAGTCTCCACTGAGCACCCGTACACCATCCTTGATGTCAAACACCGATGGATATGGGATCATCCATCGTCCATCATATGGGTCAAGATGCATATGCGCTAGTCTACTCTGGTGTATCGATGCCCTGTCTCGATACACCCTCGACTAGGAACAGTTATAGGATGTACTCGTCGACTACCGTGGCCCCACTAGTATGATCTCATCATAGTCCCAGTAGTCGAGTACATATCCTAAGAGCTTTATCAACATGTAATATAGAGACAATCAGAGTACATGTTAAGATAAAGTACAACCAGATAGCATACTATCATGTCGAGCAAGAAAGTCCTCCCAATATATGTCCTAGCATCCACTACAATATACATCGTATGTACAGTAATGGCCTCTAGGGCATACATATAACTAACATTTGAAACACTCACTCATTTCTGCTCCCATCCTTTCATCTCCAGACTGGACACACCTTTTCAAAATTATGTGCGACGCATCATATTTTGCCATTGGTGCTGTTCTTGGACAGCACATTAACAAGATGCCGCACGTAATTTACTACGCTAGCCGAACATTAAATGAGGCCCAACTAAACTACACAACAACAGAAAAAGAGTTTTTAGCGGTTGTGTTTGCACTTGAAAAATTTCGGCCTTATTTAATCGGCTCTCCAGTTATTGTGTACATGGATCATTCAGCTCTTCGCCACCTTTTTGCTAAGAAGGATGCTAAGTCTAGGCTAATACGTTGGATCCTTTTGCTGCAAGAATTTGACCTTGTTATAAGGGACAAAAATGGATGTGAAAACGTAGTGGCCGATCACCTTTCACGATTTCCTTCTTCGCCAACTCTTGAACTTCCTATCACTGATGTTTTTCCTGATGAGCAACTCTTGATCATTTCTTGCGAACCATGGCTCGCCGATATTGTAAACTACTTAGCCACCGGCTTGATACCGAAAGATTGGTCGACACAAGATAAACTTCGATTCTTGTCCCAAGCAAAGCATTTTTACTGGGATGAACCTTATCTTTTTAAATACTGTTCCCACCAAATCATTCGTCGGTGTGTACCAGAAAATGAGGTTAAGAGTGTGCTGTCTTTTGGCCACGATCAAGCATGTGGCGGGCACTTTGGCCCAAAGAAGACAGCCGAGAAATTTTTGCAGTGTGGTTTCTATTGGCCACGACTCTTCAAAGATGCATTCGAATACTGCAAGACTTGCTCCCGGTGCCAACACTTGGGCCGGATATCGCCGAGAAACGAAATGCCGCTCCAACCAATTTTGGTTGTAGACATTTTTGATGTTTGCGGTATAGACTTCATGGGACCATTTCCTAACTCTTTTGGAAATGTGTATATTCTTTTGGCTGTTGACTATGTTTCAAAATGGGTCGAGGCTGTGCCTAGTCGAATGAATGACAACAAGGTTGTCGTTCGGTTTCTAAAAGAACACATCTTTTCTCGATTTGGGCACCCTTGCGCAATAATAAGTGATAATGGTTCTCACTTTTGCAATAGGACTTTTGAGTCCTTAATGCGCAAATACTCTATCACCCATAAGCTGTCAACGCCATACCATCCCCAAACATGTGGGTAAGCCGAGGTCTCGAATCGGCAAATTAAGCAAATCTTGGAGAAAACGGTTTCTAAAAACCGTAAAGATTGGTCACTAAAATTGATCGATGCACTATGGGCTTTCCGTACTGCATACAAGACCGATCTTGGCATGTCTCCATACCGGCTTGTTTACGGGAAGGCTTGCTGTAAGTCCATATTGCGACCCCCGGTACTTACGGGGAGGCGGAAACGGTATAAAAAACGAATTTTTATCGCAAGAGGCAACATGGACTAAACTATGTCGGGATCGTTGTCTAAACTAAAACTAGTTAACAAGCTAAAGAGAGTTAGCTACTATGGAGGATGGTTATACCTAAACTTGAACTCCTTCTCTTCTTGTTGTTGTTCTTCTTTCTTGTTCTTTGTAGAAGCTTGAATGGTTCTCTTCTCGTCGCCTTCTTCTTGCCGAAGATAGATCCACCTTGAAGGTTCGACCTTTGGGCTCTTCCTCGATCTTTGAGTGAACTAGGGTTTCCGGCTTGCTAAACCTTCATCCTAGAATGAGTAGAGAGTGATTAGGGTTTGCTTTTCTATCTAAAGAGAATGATTCTCAACACATGAGAAGGTTTCTCTTTTCAAGAGGAAGAAGAAGATGAAATGAGGAGAGAGAGTGAGAATGATAGAATGAGCTCAATTATTTCCTTCTTGCAACCATATTGCAAAAGAAAATGAATTATCTAAATGATAATAATTGAAATAAGAATAGTTGATGGTTATTTTGGAATGACCACTATCATACCTCTTTTAATGAAGTGTAAGCATGAATCAAGGAAGACTTTCAAGGCATGAAAAGTGGTCAATGGTCAACAAGTCAACCAAGGTCAACAAGTCAACAAGAAAAACAACCATAACATAATTCTTATTTAATTACTATTATTAATAGATAATATACAAATTCATTAGGGTTTGGAAAATGATAACTGTCAACTGTGCATACGCACCCGATCCGAAACCCTAATGAAAAACCTCATTCTCCGCCTCAAGCAACTGTGCATACACACCTGCATTCTCGTTCCGAGGAACAAGAATACCAAGATATAAAAGCAACCCCCAAAACATATACCAGTATCTGGCTCAAACCAGAGCCTGCCAGTATAATCCGTCCGGACTCCAAACGTGCACAAGTGCGCGGATGAGAACGAACCTTGTCGCAAAACCATGCGACCTCTACTCTGTTTTGCCCAGAGGCGAATACCCTCTGTGTGGGACTCTAAAGACTCGACACTACGCTGGCAGTGGGTTTAACCACAGACCGCAAGCGGCACTAGCTGTGCGTAACGGTCCCCAGGTAGATGCCGACAAGAAGGCTGACGAGGTGAAACCCCATCTGAACTCCTACTGAGTCTGAATGTGACATTCTCCGTACAGTCCGGTCTGTTCGTCTGATACATCGCATGGCGGGCCTAGGGGGCGGTAAAACGTCAGTCCCCCAATAGCGGTACAAGTCGTGTCGGAGTGAAGCCCAAAACACCCTGAGATAACACTGGAAACCTACCAGTATATCTCGCTTGCCCTGGCCAGGGACTACTCGTGTAATGGCTCTCCTAGACACAGCGCGATGTCAACCCCCAATACCGGGAGAGACGAATCCTGTCTAACCGTCACTGCCTCCAAGTGCTTCGGGACTGCACCCAACCACCACCTGTTTGCACGACTCCTTTGAGCCGTGGTAGGGTAGTGATCAAAGTGCAGTGGGAACACACTCGAGGCGAAGTGTCAGTGTCAAGTCAGCGGACTAAGCTGTACTCATGTCACCTGGGAACTGATAACTGACGATAGGTATAATACCAACCTGTCAGTTCCCGACGAGTCCTGTCCAGTGTACTCGTAACCCAACGAGCACCCGTATACTATCTCCAGTACGACGTACTGATGGCTGTGGGACAGACCATCTCCCACACTGGGATGAGAAGCGCATACGCTAGTCTACTCCGGAGTATCGATGCCCTGTCTCGATAGTCCTACGACTAGGGACCTGTATAAGGATGTGCCTATAGATTACCCAGCCCCCACTAGTGTGACTGCCATCACAACGCTGGTAATCAAGCAAAGATCCTAAGGGCTCCACTAATGCGTATAAGTGATATACTGAAATAAACACAAGTACACATTGAAGTAGAAACAAACCAAGTAGCATACTACTATATTGAGCAAGATTGTTTATACAAGGTGAATATCCCAAGCTTCCATCAAGTAATATACAAACTAGTATGATACAGTAATGGCCTCTAGGGCATATACACTAACAATCTCCCACTTGCACTAAGGCCATGTACTGGCGTATCGAAGACCTATCATCTCGATCAGCCGCTCGAACTGAGTCTGGGGTAGGGCCTTGGTGAATGGATCTGCAGTGTTCTCTTCTGAAGCAACCCTCCGAACCTCGATCTCCTTGCGATCCACGATCTCCCTGATCAGGTGATACCGCCTCAAGATGTGCCTGGATCTCTGATGGGACCTGGGTTCCTTTGCTAAAGCTATAGCCCCGTTGTTGTCGCAATACAGAGGTACTGGGTCAACAATGGACGGAACCACCTGAAGTTCTTTTAAGAACTTCCTTATCCAGACAGCTTCTTTTGCGGCATCAGATGCAGCGATGTATTCCGCTTCCATAGTCGAGTCTGCAACGGTTTCCTGTTTGGAACTCTTCCAACACACCGCCCCTCCATTGAGGGTAAAGACAAAACCCGACATGGACTTGGAATCATCCTTGTCACTCTGGAAGCTGGAGTCAGCAAAGGCCTCAATCTGGAGGTCTTTTCCGCCATACACCAAGAACATCTCCTTAGTCCTCCTCAGGTACTTGAGAATGTTCTTTACCGCTATCCAATGTTTCTCCCCAGGGTTTGACTGATACCGGCTTACTACACTCAGTGCATAAGCTACATCCGGTCTGGTACACAACATCGCATACATTATAGAGCCTACCGCAGAAGCGTAGGGTATAATAGACATGCGATCCCTCTCCAAATCAGTCTTGGGAGACATCTCTTTAGAGAGGGTGATCCCGTGACAAGCCGGTAAGTTACCGCGCTTGGAATCTTCCATACTGAATCTTTTCAGTACGGTGTCGATGTACCTGGACTGTGAAAGTCCTAATATCCTCTTGGATCTATCACGATGGATCCGGATCCCCAGGATGTAAGAGGCATCACCCAGGTCTTTCATGGAGAACCTGTGTGACAAGAAACCCTTGACAGATTGTAGCATAGGAATGTCATTTCCTATTAAGAGAATGTCATCCACGTATAAAACAAGGAATACCACAGTTCTCGCTACAAATCTACTATAGATGCACGGTTCATCTGGATTTTTGATAAAGTCAAATTCCTTGACCGTCTCATCAAAACAGATGTTCCAACTCCGCGATGCCTGCTTTAGTCCATAAATGGACTTAAGCAACTTGCACACCTTTCTGCTGCTCCCACTCTGAATGAAACCCTCCGGCTGATCCATATAGACACACTCCTCTAAATTTCCATTTAGAAAAGCGGTTTTTACGTCCATCTGCCAAATCTCATAATCGTGGAAGGCAGCAATGGCAAGAAGGATCCGAATGGATTTCAGCATAGCCACTGGAGAAAAGGTTTCGTCGTAGTCCAAGCCAGGTCTTTGACGGAAACCCTTTGCTACAAGTCTAGCTTTATAGGTCTCAACCTGTCCATCTACACCAATCTTCCTTTTGAAGATCCACTTGCATCCTACGGGTTTTACCCCGTCTGGAGCAATGTCCAACGTCCATACTTTGTTGGTGTACATGGACTCCATTTCGGTCCGCATTGCATCCAGCCATTTTACCGAGTCAATGCTCTGAACGGCCTGCTGGAAGCTAGTACGCTCATCATAGTCTATGATGCAATCCTCTCTATCCCCGTCTATGAGAAAACCGTAGTATCTCTCGGACGGATGAGACTACCTACTACTTCTGCGGAGCGGCATAGGAATGTCCTGTTCATTTGAACCCTCTGGTTCCATTAAGCTTTCAGTAATAGTCTGTGGTTCTGGAATTTCTTCCAGTTCTATTGCGCTCCCACTTACTTCTTTTTCTAAGAACTGATGTTCCAGAAAATGGGCATTACGAGAAACAAGGACTTTTTGCTCCTCTGCGTAATAGAAAAGATACCCCCTGGAGTTCTTTGGGTATCCCACAAACTTGCACAGTACTGAGCGTGCCTCGAGCTTGTCCGCATGCTGCTTTTTGACATAAGCTGGACATCCCCAAATCTTCAGGTACTGAAGATAGGGTTTCTTCCCACTCCATAACTCATATGGTGTGGTAGGCACAGTCTTAGTAGGAACTCGGTTCAATAGGTATGCAGCTGTTTCTAGCGCATACCCCCAGAATGATCGCGGTAACTCAGCGTTACTCATCATAGACCGTACCATATCCAATAGGGTGCGATTCCGTCTCTCCGATACACCGTTATGTTGCGGGGTGTATGGAGGAGTAAGCTGAGAGAGAATCCCATTCTCTTTTAAATAGTCCAGGAATTCGGCACTTAAGTATTCTCCACCTCGATCCGATCTTAGAATCTTAATACTTTTGCCGGTCTGTTTCTCTACTTCATTCTTATACTCCTGGAATTTTCCAAAGGCCTCGGACTTATGTTTCATTAAGAAGACATAACCGTACCTTGAGAAGTCATCCGTAAAAGTAATGAAGTAAGAATGTCCGCTTCGGGCATGTGTAGACATTGGACCGCACACGTCACTGTGTACGAGTCCCAAGAGCTCGCTCGCTCTTACTCCATGTCCAGTAAACGGAGTCTTTGTCATCTTTCCCTTGAGACAGGATTGACAAGTGGCATACGATTGATATTCGAACGCATTCAAATACCCTTCTGTATGTAACTTCGTCAACCTTCTCTCATTGATGTGACCCAATCTACAATGCCATAAGAAAGTCTGATTAATATCTGGTGACTTTCTTTTGTGTGTATTCTGGACATTTGAAAATCTGTGGTTGGTTTAATACGTATATACCATTGCTCAATGTACCTGACCCAATCAGAACTTGATTAAGGTGAATGTTAACAACATTACTTACAAACGCAAATTCATAACCTTCTTTAGAAACCAAAGATACAGAAATGATATTACAAGTTGCGTTGGGTATAAAAAAGCAATTACGCAAAACCAAAACATGTCCATCTGACATTCCTAGGTGATAGTCCCCCACGGCTTTAGCATCCATGCTAGCTCCGTTCGCAACTCTGAGGGTCATGTCACCTTCCTTCAAAAACCTACGGTTTCTCAACGCCTGCAAAGAATTACAGATATGAGATCCTGATCCGGTATCCAATACCCAGGAAGTAGAGTTTATAGAAAGACAGTTTTCAATAACATACACACCTGAAGCTGAAGCCGCAACCTGCTTCAGTTCCTGTGTCCTGGCTTTCCAAGCCCTGCAATCTTTCTTCCAGTGTCCACTCTTGTGACAATAGAAGCATTCCTCTTTACCAACAAGCTTCCCCGCTATCTTTGTTGCCTTTTCCTTTCCCTTCGCACCCACTTTACTAACACCGCCTCTTGGTTTGGCGGGGGCTTTCTTTTTCTTTCCCTTGGCTTTCGCCTTGGACCTAGAAGAAGAAGATCCTCCTACAAACAAAGTGGATGTATCCCTACCCTTCTGTAGGGTGCCCTCTGCGCTCCTCAGCAGGTTGAGGAGTTCTGAAAGTTCAACTTCCTTTTCTTGCAAGTTGAAATTCAGTATGAACTGGGCGTAAGTGGATGGAAGGGACTGGAGAATTATATCTGTGTAGAGTTCACTATCCAACGTGGTCCCAAGTTCCGCGAGCTCCTCAGTGTAGCCAATCATCTTAAGCACGTGGTCCGCTACCGATGATCCGACGGCCAACTTAGTCGAAAATAACTTCTTCGACACTTCGTATCTTGCGATACGAGACTGCTCTCCATACAGTTCTTTTGTATGAAGAAATATGGATTCCAAATCCATATTCTCGTGCCTCCTCTGATGGTCATTGTCCATCGAGGCAAGTACGAGGCATCTGGCCTTCGCGCTGTCAATCTCCCAAGTCTTACGGATTTCCTTATCCGCGACGCTGGAGGTGGGACCTGGGACGGGGGGAGCTTTGCTGGTAAGAAGATACCCCAGCTTGTCGTAAGAGATTGCCAATTTGACATTCCTGAGCCAATCTTTGTAGTTTGGCCCTGTCAATATGTTTTTATCTAGAAGTAACTTAAGTCCAGTCATTTCGATTTGGTCGCTGCAGGGGGAGAGAAGAAACACTTAGCACGATGCTCTTGCAAGTTTAGAATGGTTTTTAATTTGTCTAAACAGGATGGCTCCCACTGTCTCTCGAATCCCTCCTCAAACCACAAAGGAAGAATTAGCCGGGATCAATCCCACCGTACAATACTTGCTTAACCGTTCAGCCAGGCCAGTGTCGGTACTTCGAGGGAGGTTTTCCAACGCTTTCGCGAAGTTCCTTAATTTAAGAACCTCTTTTCCCTGGGGGCGTAGCCCCGCTAACACCTTTCTAGGCACCTACTAGGTTTATAGCATTGATCGTTTAGTGAGAAATTTCCCGAGGAGTAGCATATACTCACAGTAGGATCGGGATCCAAATATCATCGCGTGATGAAAATGAAGGAATCCTACCATAATCATCACACTCCAAATGGTATGCAAATCTAGCAAGTTTCAGTACTTATGAAACTCCCGATGTGGATTTTTGCCCCATGCTCTTATGACCTTGGCGTGAGGTCAAAATGTCATAAGTCACATGTCAAGTTCTTCCCATCATTATCCCGGTTGATTTGAATCCACCCGTACCTACCCTTGACGTAGGCCAAAATGGTGGTACGACTGTCTCAAAACAACGCATTCTATCTATGCAACAGATAAATATCCGGCAGCTACCAATCACTATGCCTTGGCGTGAGGTCAAAATACATAGCTTGAATACTACCGTATATTTAACTGAAATGATGGAGGGCTACGAATGGTTTTGGCGAAACCGTGAACGTAGTGAACTTGATATAATCGATGGAACGAGATAGCTTTTAGAAGGAGTGGCTCAAGCTCCGCATTTAAAAGTTAGTTTTTGAAAAGAACCGAGTGGTTTTTCGAAAGTGTTCCATCGACTTAAACTTGGTTTATTATCTTGCATTAGTTCTTTTAATGCGTGATATTCTTGCATTAGTTCTTTTAATGCGTCCCATCATTTAATTCCTACCATTGCAGAAAACAACCAAAATATGACGTACGCTTATGCCATTCGCATTCGCCACGGGGTCCCGTCATCACTCGTTAGGTTACTTAACTAACGACAGAGCGGGGGCTGGGCTAGCGCGGCTGTAAAACATAAGCAACGCCTAAATAGAAAGCAATGATAGACATTACAGATCACAGATGAATACATTGGATATACTAGCAATCCGCATTCCTTTCGAGCCTGAAACGAAAAGCGGATAACACGGTCGCGGTGAATAGCAAATACCCCACCCAAGACCCCTACGGGTGCGGCAAACTACCCTCCATGTTCCCGGTAGTTTGTGCACCCCACCATGGGTCTATCCTAGGAGCAAAAACAGTAAAAAGAATTATACAATGACGGCTACAACCCCGACCCGGTTGTGCGGCCAAACAAATAATATAATTACATCAATTTACATTTACAATGAATGAAAGAAAAACAAAAGCTCATCTCACATCCACCCCGGCTATTCACCCGCGACAGTCCAACACATTCATATACACATTCCAGAACATTACAGATCATGTATAACCCCGACTAATCGACTTATAGCGATTAGCCGACGTTCAATACATGCAAACATCACAGATATAACCAACATAGCTAAAGTGCAGTGAAGTTCGGAAAAAAATACGGAATTATAGGACCCCAAAAGTGAATTTCTGTTCTGGAAAATCTGGGTACATATAATATATCTTAAAAATCCCAAAACCAACACAGAAGAACACTGCACGAAAAACGATGCAAAGAAGACACCAACAGCGGCGGTTCCGCGGCCAGATGAGTAGGTGAGGCCGCGGAAGCGCGGCGGTTTGGAGGAAACATGATATCGTATTTCTTGTGTGTTCTTAGAAAACCCTGAGACGATTTTACAAGTATAAAGTTTTTCATTTTGAGCAGAAAAAATTTCAACAGAAAGTTAGGTTTTCGTTTTTCCGGTTTTGCGATTTTTCGGTTCCGAACTTCGTTACACTTCACTACCAAGCTAGTTTAAGTTTAGTTAGGCTCTGATACCACTGTAAGTCCATATTGCGACCCCCGGTACTTACGGGGAGGCGGAAACGGTATAAAAAACGAATTTTTATCGCAAGAGGCAACATGGACTAAACTATGTCGGGATCGTTGTCTAAACTAAAACTAGTTAACAAGCTAAAGAGAGTTAGCTACTATGGAGGATGGTTATACCTAAACTTGAACTCCTTCTCTTCTTGTTGTTGTTCTTCTTTCTTGTTCTTTGTAGAAGCTTGAATGGTTCTCTTCTCGTCGCCTTCTTCTTGCCGAAGATAGATCCACCTTGAAGGTTCGACCTTTGGGCTCTTCCTCGATCTTTGAGTGAACTAGGGTTTCCGGCTTGCTAAACCTTCATCCTAGAATGAGTAGAGAGTGATTAGGGTTTGCTTTTCTATCTAAAGAGAATGATTCTCAACACATGAGAAGGTTTCTCTTTTCAAGAGGAAGAAGAAGATGAAATGAGGAGAGAGAGTGAGAATGATAGAATGAGCTCAATTATTTCCTTCTTGCAACCATATTGCAAAAGAAAATGAATTATCTAAATGATAATAATTGAAATAAGAATAGTTGATGGTTATTTTGGAATGACCACTATCATACCTCTTTTAATGAAGTGTAAGCATGAATCAAGGAAGACTTTCAAGGCATGAAAAGTGGTCAATGGTCAACAAGTCAACCAAGGTCAACAAGTCAACAAGAAAAACAACCATAACATAATTCTTATTTAATTACTATTATTAATAGATAATATACAAATTCATTAGGGTTTGGAAAATGATAACTGTCAACTGTGCATACGCACCCGATCCGAAACCCTAATGAAAAACCTCATTCTCCGCCTCAAGCAACTGTGCATACACACCTGCATTCTCGTTCCGAGGAACAAGAATACCAAGATATAAAAGCAACCCCCAAAACATATACCAGTATCTGGCTCAAACCAGAGCCTGCCAGTATAATCCGTCCGGACTCCAAACGTGCACAAGTGCGCGGATGAGAACGAACCTTGTCGCAAAACCATGCGACCTCTACTCTGTTTTGCCCAGAGGCGAATACCCTCTGTGTGGGACTCTAAAGACTCGACACTACGCTGGCAGTGGGTTTAACCACAGACCGCAAGCGGCACTAGCTGTGCGTAACGGTCCCCAGGTAGATGCCGACAAGAAGGCTGACGAGGTGAAACCCCATCTGAACTCCTACTGAGTCTGAATGTGACATTCTCCGTACAGTCCGGTCTGTTCGTCTGATACATCGCATGGCGGGCCTAGGGGCGGTAAAACGTCAGTCCCCCAATAGCGGTACAAGTCGTGTCGGAGTGAAGCCCAAAACACCCTGAGATAACACTGGAAACCTACCAGTATATCTCGCTTGCCCTGGCCAGGGACTACTCGTGTAATGGCTCTCCTAGACACAGCGCGATGTCAACCCCCAATACCGGGAGAGACGAATCCTGTCTAACCGTCACTGCCTCCAAGTGCTTCGGGACTGCACCCAACCACCACCTGTTTGCACGACTCCTTTGAGCCGTGGTAGGGTAGTGATCAAAGTGCAGTGGGAACACACTCGAGGCGAAGTGTCAGTGTCAAGTCAGCGGACTAAGCTGTACTCATGTCACCTGGGAACTGATAACTGACGATAGGTATAATACCAACCTGTCAGTTCCCGACGAGTCCTGTCCAGTGTACTCGTAACCCAACGAGCACCCGTATACTATCTCCAGTACGACGTACTGATGGCTGTGGGACAGACCATCTCCCACACTGGGATGAGAAGCGCATACGCTAGTCTACTCCGGAGTATCGATGCCCTGTTTCGATAGTCCTACGACTAGGGACCTGTATAAGGATGTGCCTATAGATTACCCAGCCCCCACTAGTGTGACTGCCATCACAACGCTGGTAATCAAGCAAAGATCCTAAGGGCTCCACTAATGCGTATAAGTGATATACTGAAATAAACACAAGTACACATTGAAGTAGAAACAAACCAAGTAGCATACTACTATATTGAGCAAGATTGTTTATACAAGGTGAATATCCCAAGCTTCCATCAAGTAATATACAAACTAGTATGATACAGTAATGGCCTCTAGGGCATATACACTAACACTTGCCACCTCCCAGTAGAAGTTGAGCACAAGGCATTTTGGGCCATCAAAGAGCTGAATCTATCTTTAGGAGATGCGGGCAGCAACCGAAAGCTGCAGTTAAATGAACTAGAAGAGCTGCGGGATGAGGCATATGATAATGCGGTGATTGCTAAGAACCGAGCTAAGGTATTTCATGATAAAAACCTTTCGCGAAAGACATTTAAACCTGGTCAACAGGTTTTACTTTATGATACTCGGTTACATTTTCATCCCGGCATGCTCCGTTCTAGGTGGAAGGGACCTTTTGTAGTCCGCACCGTTTATCCGCACGGTGCGGTTGATCTTGAGAACCCGGAGGACGGTACGCTTTTCAAAGTAAATGGGTATCGATTGAAACCATTCCTCACAGCGGACTCTTCGGAGGAGCTCCTGTTCTTGCAGGAGCCGATCTACTCTTAGTGATTTTCCTCTACTTTCACCCCCAAATTTCCTTTTCCAAAATATTATTTCAAATAAGTTTGGAGGTGTGTATATAATTTGTAAATATATAATCCCAAAATACCCAAAAAAAAAAAAAAAATGATAAATAAAAAAAAAAATTGGACCTAATTGCAAATTTTCAGAATTAAGAGCTGACATTTTTTAATTTGCAAATAAAATCCTCATTTTTGAGGGTGTTTTCTTCAAATAACCCTCTTTCCCCTCTATTTAAAGAGACCCGAGCCTCCTGTCCTCATAAACCTAATATTTTCTCTCCCAAAAACCCTAGCCGCCGCCACCGACCTGCTCCAGAAAAATCTCAACGTGCCGCCGTCAATCCGCCGCGATCCCGCCGCGTTAGCCTCCTTACGCCGCGCTTCCGCCGCCGTCTGGTGTCGTCGCCCCCTGAAATTTTCACGGGAGGTAAATCTGTCATATTACTCTATGTTTTTATCATACTTTTTCTGAAAAAATATATATGGCACATAAAATGCAATTTGAGAGAGATTTTACCCCAGTTTTCACACACGAAGTGTACGGTAGGTATTTTGCACATGAAATCGCGCAAAGGGGCTGGAATTTCCTGCTCTATAATCACCCCTCTGCGTTTGCCCTACCTGAACTAGTTGCCCTATTTTATGAATCAATGGAGGATAATAGTCTAGACGACTTAGGCTACATTAAAATAAATTGGGGAGATCGCGTAATTCACATTGATAGGGACATGATCCACGAGGTCACACTCATACCACGTGTACCTGCACATGACCAACCCTTGCACTTTGAGGGTTATATGCCCTTGATGGGGAATGACTGCGCTAGAGAGCCGCGTAAGGGTATCCAAGCACGGACCCTTTTCACGAACGTTTTTACTGTGTGCCGGTAGGCACAAAACAACATCTTTGGCAGTTCGCACAACACGACTTTTTTCACCCCCTCATTACATGTCGTACACACACTAATGACGAAAAATCCACGGTTCGACATGTGCACTGTATTGCTCCAGTCTATAGGTGCGGGGAAAAGGGGTACCATCTACCCATGTCCCTTGCTAGTTACCCAACTCTGCCGTTATTTCCTCCCCATCGAGAAATTTTATTCATACATGATAAACGGTGTTCCGGTTCGACCACTTGTTGAGGGCGTTACTTCGTCCTACTCTAGACTTACTGATATTTGGTCACGAACGGAACCGGCAGAGAATATTCCCGCACGCACCCCTAGCTCTAGCTCGACATCGAGCGGGGAAGAACTGACCCCTCAGGAGCATGCACGATTGATGCGGAGAACGGTAAGAAGAATTGATTCTTTGAGGGATGAGTTTCGGGCGACAGCACGAGATCACGACCGTCGGTTGACGGAAATTGAGAGGGGAATTCAAACCCTTTTGGCTAGAGGGGAACGATCACGTTCACGCTCACGAGCGCGACGTGGGGCCGGGCAGTGAGGGCACTGCTTTGCTCAAGTTTGGGGGAGAGGGTAGTGTATATCGTGCATTGCATATTGTATATATTTTTCTTTCCTTTTGCATATTTAATTTCTGCATTGCATCTTTATATAAAAAAAATCATAAAAATTTGAAAAAAAAAATTAGAAAACAGAAGAACCCATAAAAATTGAAAAATTTTTCAGAAATTATAAAAAGTAATGTATTCAATTCTGGTTTATTGACTTGAGTTTGATAAATAAGCTAACTGGCTAGGAAAAACTAGATCTTAGACTTAGCAAATTAAAAACCCTAAAAATAACTTTCCTTAGAGTTTAACGGTAGAAAGTATATGTCTTTGTAGATTATTTAGAAATTAGCAAATTTTGGGTTCATTTCTTGGGCTAAGTCGAAACGAAGGAAACGCATTGAAGCTTTTATTAGAGTATAAGTTTGAAAAATAATTCCTAGTTTAAGTCTAGATTCTGAAAACGTATACCCTACAAAATGCACAATCACGCACCTTGAAACTTGGAATAGTAGAAGAGACCTTGAAATGCTCTTGTCTAAAGTCCTTAGTACAATGAAAATAAAAGAAAAAAAAGTGAATAAAGAAAAAAAATGGACACTGGTTTTTCTGATTACTTAAGGCTGTAGAAATAGAAAAATATTTAGCAAAGGTGCTTCATCACCTAGTGCCTTAGACCAACTGCTTTGGGAGTCACTGCTAAAAGGCTTGGGTGTTGCAAAACAAGGAAGTACGCTTTAAAGTGCTAACGCATCTTGTAATCGGTTGTTGGTACCTCAGGAAGTATTAACGGTCGTATGAAGGATGTGTAAGCGAAAATTCAAGTAAAAAAATTCACAAATTAATATGTGCTTTGGACAATGGACGAGAGTACGATTGCTTGATTTGAATTTCCAAGTGTAGGGGTGACATTTACACACACGTGGGGATATGTGATTAGAGTTTAGATAAAGAGAAAGGAATGAAGAATAGAACTTGTATCTTTGGTAGAGTTGATAGAAAATCCTAAGTGGAGATGGAACCCTAAAGGAAAACTTAAGAAATGCCGAAAGCTAAGTAATTCTACAGAACATGTATAATCTTAAGTTAAATAATGAGGAAGTGTGAAGAATATGGGTGGATAATTTACAAGTCGACGATAATAGAATTCCTTGTTAGAAAACCTAATTAGAAAACAAAGGTCGAAAAACCGAATTGATAGGATTTTGTGGGTGTAATTCGCTGAAGACCCTCAGGAGACAACACTCCTCCTACTAGGGACACCTAGAGGTTTAATGGCTTGTTGCACGTGCTCGGTGCAATCGCGTTTCCCTGCGAAAGTGTGGCTAGGTTAGAATAAATAAAATAATAAATTTGCTCGAGGGCGAGCAAAAGATAAGTTTGGGGGTATTTGTTTATATCATAATATTGCATTTTGTATTCCCCATTCTTATGCATTTAAGAATAAAAACAGGTGCTTTTGACCCATGTCTGCTACATGTTACAGGTTACAGGTTCTTGGAGCAAAAACAGTGAAAAACACAAAAGACGACATAAAAGAAGGACTTTTGACCAACAAATAGGATGATCTTAGTAAAGCCTAGAAGAAGAACGGTTCACCATCAACAAGGCAACGCAAGATCCACAAATACAAAGCGAACGGTTACAAGATCCATGGCAAAGTGTTCACTGAAGATCTGGAACCAATGCAGAATCCCAAAAGAGAAAAGAACTGAAGAAATAACCAGGCCAAAGAATCATGATGCAGCCCAGAAAAAATTATGATATGAACTTACCAAAGGGCCGCGGAACCGCGGCCCAAGGCCTACCCATGCCGCGGTTCCACGGCCGTTTAAAGCCCTCATGCGCAGAAAAGTTTACCATAATTCTTTGGCGGCTTTGGAAAGATTTTCTATGGCTATATTTGTAATTTTAGACATGCGGGTCAATTGTAAAACCTATGGTTTCTATGTCCTATAAATAGAACCCAAACCCTTGTATTTTCTTATGCCTCTATTCATGAATAAAATTCTGTTTTCTTGAAGTTAGAGCGCATCAAAAGTAAGCAGGTTATTTTCCTTGCCCTAGTTATAGTTTTTCATATCTGCCCTAGGTAAATTATTTTCTTGCCTTAGTTTAATTTAGTTTAGAATTTTATTAACTTGCAATAGATGTTTCTTCTCTTTAATAAAATCATATCTTTCTTCATCCCCTCAATAAGCGAGTAGTTTTCTCGTTTGTTAGGGTTAGGAATAGGGAAAGATTTGAGAGATGAAGATCTCTCATCTCTTTTCGTTGCCAAACTTTTATGAACATTAGAACTCCATGCATACCTTTTTATTCCGCTCCCTACTGCATCCTACCCTCGAGGTAACGGTGATTCTGTAGTCTAAAGGCCTGGATTTTAAGGTTTTCCATGAAGGTTAGGGTAAAGATTAAAAAATGAAGGACAAGGATCTAGAGGAAGAATCAATCATCCTAATCATCCTAATCCCCTTTGTTAAGATTTACCATAACA
This sequence comes from Agapanthus africanus, assembly GCA_030015575.1. Lineage (NCBI taxonomy): Eukaryota > Viridiplantae > Streptophyta > Magnoliopsida > Asparagales > Amaryllidaceae > Agapanthus > Agapanthus africanus. The sequence continues at coordinate 461,234,622 of CM057337.1, read as the reverse complement.
CTAATATGATATATCTTATTAATGGCAATGGAAAGAGATGTAGATCTTTGTTTACCAAATTTTCCCTAAACCTAATCCTAGCAAGTTTCTAATCCTAGTATCATACAACTTCAATTTTTAGGTTTATTTATAAGACCCAACATCATCTGGAATTAACTCGCAAGAACTTAAAGGAGATTTACACATCCCTGTGGACCGACCCGTATTCACCGGCTAGCTTCATGCGACGCCGTTCTTGATTGCGGTAAATATTTTTTATCGACAAAACCTATCTAAATCAATGATCAAGAATCATCACAACCAAAACCTCACTCCAAAACCCATCACACAAAAGTCAAGGCATGATGAAGTCAAATGAAGTCAATGGATAGTGCACCATCATAAAACCATCATGATGCAAAAGTCTTCTCAATCGGCCAAAGTAGGGTTAAGGCCGCGGTTCCGCGGCTAAAAAGGAACAACACTCCACCAAATTTTCCCAGATTGCATATAAAACCCTGCCTGTATTTTTGAAATGCACAAAATAATTTTTTCGACAACTATTAAATTTCGACAGAAACTGTGCATTAGAAATCGGGTTTTCAGAAAATCCGTTCGATCGAACTTGTAAACAGGTTAGAGCAAGCTTGACTAGGTTAATGGCGTGTCTCTTTTATTTTGCACAGTGGTATTCGGTTATGAATATCCAGCACCTCAGTCAACGAGGCAAGGGCCGAGATCCCATCACCGGGAGTGACCCCTTGGACAGAAGTTTGCGTCAGGGAAATAACTTCACTATAGTCGTTGCCTTTTGCTTTGCATCGTGGTATTCAGTTGGAATATCCTCCACCTCATTCTATGGGGAAAGTGTTAGTTATATGTATGCCCTAGAGGCCATTACTATACATAAGATGTATATTGTAGCGGATGCTTGGACATATATAGGGAGGACTTTCTTGCACGACATGATAATATGCTATCTGGTTGCTCTTTACCTTAACGTGTACACTGATTGTCTCTCTGTTACATGTTGGTAAAGCCCTTAGGATGTTTACTTGACTACCTGGACTATGATGCGGATCATACTAGTGGGGATATGGTAGTCTATAAGTACATCCTTCAAGGTCACTAGTCGTGGGTGTATCGAGACAGGGTATCGATATACCAGTGTAGACTAGCGTATACCTTCTCGACCCATACAGATGGGCGATGGATGATCCCATATCCATTGGTGTTTGACATCAGAGATGATATACGGGTGCTCAGTGGAGACTGGGTACACTGGACGGACTCGCCGAGAACTCCCAGATGGTATTATACCTTACGTCAGATGGCAGTTCTCTGTTGACACTTGTACAGGTTAGTCTGTAGACCCGAGATCGTCATAGAGTCTTGTGTGATTCCCACTGTGCTTTGATTTCCACCTTACCACGTCCAAGAAGGCGTGCAAAACGGTGGTTTTTGGGTACAGTCCCGAATCACATGGAGGCAATGAGCGATAGGAGGGGATTCGTCTCTTCCGGTATAGGGAGTTGATGTTGCGCTGTGTTCGATTGGCTATAACCGGAAATCCCTGGCCAGGGTTGCTAAGATTTACTGGTAAGTGTTATCAGTAGTATCTCGAACTATTATAGACCACATATCGACATGACTTATCGAGCTACTGGGGTCTGACGTTTACCACTACTAGGCATTGGATGTCGACCTATGGGGGGGTTCTCACTGTGTGACAGTGTGGCGAAGTATAGGCTCTTACCCCCAGGGTGTCCCGAGACCAGATGGTGTTCCGGCGGGTTGTAGTCCTCGCGAGGGGGCATGAATAAAAAGTAGCTGCTGAGGGACCCGTTGGTGCCACGGCGACCCCATTGGATTGGATGGCTGCGGACTGGATCTACAAAGGTTGTAATCCCTTTCACTTAGAGTAAAGTTGTTTGCTTGCCTCTAGTTTCGCCTATCCTCCAGTTAACAATCTCAATTAGGGTTTCTCGGCACATGAAATTTTTTGATTTTGGCATGGTTGATCAGTTGTAGAACCTCATGGGTGTGCCTAGGAACCCTACAGTGGTATCAGAGCCTAGCTACAGCTTTAGGCGATGTGTAGACGATGTTAGAAACCTGATCGAACCCCGAAACCCTAATCGATACCCCTTTCTGTTCGTTTTCTGAAATTGTGGATTTTTCCAGATTAAAAATATCCAAAACATTCAGCAGGCTTTTCTAGGAATTACTGTGCAGCACGTGCCCGTAACTCGACAGATGCGCCGCGGAACCGCGGCCCCACCCTGGTTTGTGCGGCGGTTCCGCGGCCAATGAGTTGAATCTGGGCACGTGGGTTGCACAGTAATTTCTCTCTGTTAGTGCTGTGTTTTCTGGGAATTTTTAATATTTACTCAAGAGTTGAGTTTTCTGGGTTGTATTGGGGACTCAGTGTTTCGATCGGGATGTTTAACTTCGTCTATAGGTTTTTCCGGATAATTTTAGAAAATGTTGAAATGTTTGACCGGATATAAATACCCACTTTTTCCCCTGTCGGGAAATTTCCAAGTGTTGGATCTTTCCGTACTTTAAGAACGTTCGAAGTAGTGCATGTAACGCGATGGACCCTCTAGAAGACAACAAACCTTAACTCGATTATGTGACCGTCTTGAACTGCCCTTTGAACCTTAGGGTTTGGGGCAGTACGGCGTGCCACATATGAGGCGTTGGCTTGACCCTTCTACGGCTGGACCGTTGGTACTGTGGCATGAAGTGAATGTTTTTAAACTTATTTCATATGTTGAGCTGTTTCGGGAAAACTTGGGTGTTTGATTGTTCGATCGGAAAGTTTAACATTTTCAATTTATCTGGAATGTGAAACAGTATTTGGAATCCACAAGTAGTTATGAGATAACTGATTTGGATGTTATAAACATAGCAGTTTAGTCTCACCTGATCGGTTGCCACGGAATTTTGATGTGATCAAAAGTCCGTTGCAATCACGTAGCGTACGTGGGTACTCGCCGGGTAAACTTAATAGACAGCCACGCCCCATAGCCCCGACCAAGTGACTGTAGGAGAACCCCGTAGCCAAAAGCATCCGTTCAGGTGCTCGCGGCAGCGATGTTCCGCCATAGTGCACTTCGTCGACGGCATCGGGGGTGCGGCTATCTACTAAAGTTTGCGACGAGCATACGATCAGGATGTCGGGAATCTTGTTGAATTGCCCGACTTGATATTGAAAAGATTTTTCGATAATGAGACTAAAATACAGGGTTTATAATTGTTAGGCATGCGATGTCTAAGGAATTCATTTGGTTAGGCATGCGATGTCTAAAGAAGTTGCGGATTCCAACTGTTGTAGTTTTACACTTTCTTTTCTGTGACCGTAAATGTAATATGTGATATCGCCGGTTTCGTTGCTATATGTCAACGACAATTGGGATGGGCATATTTACTTACGTTGATGATATATGATGTTATGTGTTGCTGGATATGTTATATTGGATCGTCGTGTTTGAATAGCCGGGGTTTTTTTATGTGAGATGAGTGTTTTTCATTTTCATTCATGTAAAAACTTGTATGTAATATTCTTTTATTGGGGCACTTCCAGGTTGCGGAAGATGTCACCGTTGATGTATATTATTTACTTTTCCGCACTAGGATAGACCCAAGGAGGGGAGCACAAGTAACCGGGTTCTAGGGTCCAGTGGGAGACCAACTCGAGGAGTCGAGTCCGGGTCACCTAACTCTAGAATTGGTAGGGTTGCTTGCCGCTCTCGTAGGGGTCTAGGGGTGTGGGTTTGGCTATTCATCACGACCGTGGAATCCGTGTTTTATTCAGGCTCAAAATAAAACACAGACGTCCTAGTATATCCAATATTTCATATGATATTTTCTGCTGCGATATCTGTGACGTGATCATTTGATGTTCTGTGATAGATACTATATATAGTATATATGATATATTATATAGACGTTACTTATGTTTTACACCCGCGCTAGCCCTGCCCCGCTCTGCCGTTAGTTACCTAACCTAACGGTGCACGAGGGGACATCGAGGCAAATGCGGATGGCATAAGTGTACGTCGTATTTATCTGTGATGTTTAGGTGCTCAAATGATGGGACTTCATTAATATGATTAATGAAAGAAAAAGAAACCTAAAAGTTGTTGTGGAATCGAATTTTCAGAAACAGGTAGCTAGAGTTCTTGCTTTGCATCGCGGTGTTCCTTGTAGAACATCCTGCACCTTATTCGATGAGGAAAGGGCCGACGATCCCTTCACCGGGAGTGACACCTTTAGCAATAACTGGCAGATGCTACAACCCTCGGTTTTTCTTTTGATTGCTTCTATAGTTTTTGTTTGCACAGCGGTATATATGATATATCCTGCACCTTATTCGATGAGGAAAGGGCCGACGATCCCTTCACCGGGAGTGACCCCTTTAGCAAAACTAGAAAAGCCTCAAAAATACTCCATTTCAAAATCATTTGATTCTACAACGATATCAAGTTCATTACTCAATAGGTTTTCAGAAAAACCTGTCGTAGCCCTCCGTCATTTCAGATAAGTAGCAGTTAGTATTCGTGCTGCGTTTGTTGGCCTTTGTCAAGGCGTAGTGTGCTGTAGCTGACTAGTGCTTATCTGCTTATGCATATGATGCAGATTGGGTTAGGGTAGTCGTAAGACCTTTTTGGCCTTTGTCAAGGGTCGTGCGAGCGGGTTTAATTCAATCAAGAAATGACGGGTTGAACTTGACTAGCATCCTATGGTTTGTTGGCCTTTGTCAAGGTCATAGGAGGTTAAGGGCAAAATTATCGGGAATTTCAAGTGTTGAAATTTGCAATGAGATTGCATACCTTCTATGAGATAGTTGGATCCCAATACCCGCTGCGAGTAATTGTTACTCCTGGGAGAGTTTTACACATTACAATTGTTAGTTATATGTATGCCCTAGAGGCCATTACTGTACATTGGATGTATATTGTAGTGGATGCTGGGACATATATAGGAAGGACTTTCTTGCTCGACATGATTGTACGCTATCTGGTTGCTCTTTATCTTAACATGTATACTTTCTGTCTCTCTGATTACATGTTGATAAAGCCCTTAGGATGTGTACTTGACTTCCAGGACTATGATGCAGATCATACTAGTGGGGCCTGGGTAGTCAATGAGTACATCCTTCATTGTTCCTAGTCGAGGGAATATCGAGACGGGGCATCGATATTCCAGAGTAGACTAGCGCATATCTTCTCGACCCATGCGATGGGCGATGGATGATCCCATATCCATTGGTGTTTGACATCGAAGATGGTATGCGGGTGCTCAGTGGAGACTGGGTACACTGAACGGACTCGCCGAGAACTCCCAGATGGTATTATACCTCACGTCAGATGGCAGTTCTCTGGTGACACGGGTACAGCTTAGTCTGTTGACCCGAGATCGTCATAGAGTCTTGTGTGTCTCCCACTGTGCTTTGATTTCCACCCTACCACGGCTCTACTGAGTCGTGCAAACAGGTGGTTTTTGGGTACAGTCCCGATTCACATGGAGGCAATGAGCGATAGGAGGGGATTCGTCTCTCCCGGTATTGGGGGTTGATGTTGTGCTATGCTCGACTGGCCATAACAGGAAATCCCTAGACAGGGTTGCAGTGATATACTGGTAAGAGTTATCAGTAGTTTCACGAATGTTATGGACCTCAAGTCGGCATGACTTATCGAGCTATTGGGGTCTGACGTTTTCCACCCCTAGGCGAGATATACGACATATCAGACGAACAGACCAGACTGTACGGTAAGTGTTACTGGTTGGATTCACAGGAGTGTGAGCGGGCTTTCTCGTCGATCTTCTGATCGCTCAATACCCGGGTGGCCGTTACGTTTATCAGACCGCTTGCGGCTTGTGGATGTTTGATATGATCATCATCTGCTGCCGGCGTATTGACGAGTCTTTAGAGTCGTACACAGAGGTTTCCTGGCTCAAGCGAAACGAAATAGGAGCGCATATGAGATATGTGCGGGACCGAGAATAATGCGTGTATGTGATACCGTATTCCATTCTCGCGACGAATGTATCGATTGGTTATATGCGATATAACCTAGTCATCGAATCAAGGATTGATTCGATAACCCGATACATATGATACTAGTCGGTTATATCCGATATGACCGGATCGTTAAATCAAGTGTTGATTTAATGATTTAGTGCATATTTATATATTTGATATATTGCTTTGCGTTAACTAGTATTGGTTCACTTTAAAAGGATTTTCTCACTCGAATTGTGCATATTGTATATGCGATATAGTTATGTGCACATGATTGTATCATGTTTGATGATACATGCTTGCTTGGTTAAGTGTAAAGAATTAAACCATGGTTAAACTCATGATTAGGGTTTTTCTTTCTCATTCATTTATCTTTTTATTTATTATTTTCATTTTGGAAAAAGGAAATGATAAAGTAAAAGATAAATGGTGGCATGTTTTGTTTTCTAGCTTGAAGCTTCTTGAAAGTTTTGACTTAGTCTCCTTTTTTGTTCTTTTGCTTAACCCTAACCATCCCATTAACCATGGTCTCATCTCTACACTTAACTAGGGTTTTGATTATGATAAGTATCATTTTATATTTCTATTTTTATATATACTTATCATATCTTTCTTCTTCATCATCTTCATCTTCCATGGAAAAGCTTGCTACTCCAATGGCAAGTGTTGAAAAAGTGTGAGAAATCCAAATCTAAAGTGAACCCAACTCCTATTTCTTCATCCTCTACCTCTTGCCAAGTAGTATAGGGTGTTTCCTTCACAAGTTTTCAAAGCTTGATGAAGTTGGAGCTTGTTCTTGCGATACCTCGACGTAGATCATCTTCGGCATCGGACCGACGATCAAGCTCGCCCATTCTTCGATGATACCGATGCTAGAGTCATGGGTTCGTTTTGGACAGCGGAGGGACTTCATCACGGAACCTAGGAGGTGGTGGACCGGATCTACAAAGGTTGTAGCCCATTCCCTTTAGATATATTTCCGTTTACTTGCATACTTCGCCTAGATATCTAGTAAACGCTCCGTATTAAGGTTTGTAGGCACCCGTAAAATTTGATTTGTGCATGTTTGATCACTTGTGAGACTTCACTAGAGTGCCTAGGAACCCTACAACAATTAGCCGATCAAGTAGGTGTCTAGAAAGGTGTTAACGAGGTTACGCCTCTGGGAAAACGAGTTATACTTTAATTAGGATCGTGCGAAAGCATGGGGGACCTCCCTCAATGTACCGACACTGGCCTGGCTGAAAGATTGGCGAACTTGTAGCATGTAATTAATCCCGGCTAGTCTTTCCTTTTAGGGTTTGAAGGAAGATTTCATAAAAAACAGTGGGAGCCATCCTGATTAGATAAAATAATAACCAATCTGATCTTGCAAGAGCGCACGCAGAGTGTTTTCTTCTCTCTCTCTCCAGGTAGCGACCATATCACGCCTTAATCAAGATAATAAAATGGATGTATTGACCGAACCCGCTTGTTATACTGCGCTGGGGAAATTTTGGTCCCTCTCCAACTTATAATTGTTATAAGACCGAGCAGGAAATTTGGGGAATATCAGATTTCCCGTGCCGCCCAAACGAAGAAAGTGCATATGATGCATCTCCTTCGGGTGTGTTCATTATAAAGAACTGTTTCTCAGTGTCCGCTACATACTAGGTATTAGATACCGGATCAGGATCCCGCATATGTAATCTGTTACATGGGCTACAGATAGGCAGAGAACTGAGAACGGGTAATAAGTTTCATGAGACAGAAAACGGTGCAAGTGTTGCAGCCAAGTCTGTTGGTCACTGCCATCCTGTATTTCCAAATACATTGATTATGAACAAATGCTATTAGATACCGAACCTGATATACAAAATCATATCAATCTCTTTATTTAATAAAGAAAGGATATAATTTTGTATTATTGGATTATGTTTTGAACATTTCCTATATCAAAAGTTGATCGGTTCAGGCACGTTATCTAAAAACATTGATGTTCTAAATCAAACTACAGTTCTTAGTATACAGAAAACACACAAGAGGAATAGTTCAGAAATGAACGGATCCTTCTTGAGGTATATATAGACTAGGTCATATCAATGTGACCCGACTAGCTGAAGTTACATATAGATGCATATTTAAATTAGTTTGAATTTACATCTTCTGAAACTTTCCAGTCATGTCACAAAGATAAGATGACCATAGCTCTTTTTATTGGAAACAGGGAAAGAGTTACTGAACTCTTGGGATAATACATGTTGATGTATGAAGGTCCCCTGTCTACGCATGCCAAGACTGGTTCTTTGTACTTCATTACATTCACTGATGATCTCTCAAGATTCAGACATATGTTCCTGTTGAAACACAAGTCCGAAACTTTTGAGATATTCACAGAATATAAGCTAGAAGTAGAGAACCAAAAACAGGTATAAGTATTATGTCCTTTGATGTGATCAAGGAGGAGAATACTTGAGCACGGAATTCCTGGATTATTCTAAAGGAGAATAAGATTCTCTCTCAGCATTACTCCTCCTAATACACCGCACGTCGGTGTAACGGGGCGGAGCAAGCACACCCTATATGATAAGGTGTGCTCTATGATGAGAACTACTGAGTTTCCTGTTTCCTTTTTGGGAGTTATACACTTGTGAAGCTGCATACATATTGAATGGCGTTCCAACCAAATTAGGTGCCTACCACTTTGTATGAGATATGGTAAGGGAAGAGCCTATCTCTTAAGTCAGTTAAGATTTGGGGTTGTCCGGCCTATGTCTAAAAGCAAAATCCGGACAAGCTCGAGGCAAGGTCGGTTATGTAGAACTGGAAATGTTCCAGCTATACAAACTGTAGCTGATGATTTGGTAGAACCAAAGGATTCAATAGTTTCCAACGAACCTCAGCCTCTCCGCCGATCTAGTAGGTTTCCTCACCCACCTGAGAGATACTTTGGTTTCTCTATGACAGTGGGAGCAAGGAATGCATCATGAGATGATGACCCAACTAGTTTCGAGCAGGCCATCGAGAGTAGGGACTCTGTAAGAATGGCTGGATGCTTAGAGATCTGAGATGGAATCCATGTACACCAACAAAGTATAGACTTTGGTTGCTATATCTGAAGGGTTAAATCCCCATCAGGAGCAAGTATATCTTGAGAAGATCACTTGGTGTAGATGGAAAAGTTGAGACTTCCAAAGCTAGACTTGTTAAAGGTTTTCGTCATCGACCAGGCGTGGATAATGATGAAACCTTTTCCAGTAGCTATGCTTAAGTCCATTCGGATCCTACTTTCCATTGCTACATACCATGACTACGATATCTGGTGGTTGGGTGCTATAACTATTTTTCTAAATAATGATTTAGAAGAGAACGTCTATAAGTACACAGCCAGAGGGCTTCGTAAACAGTGGGAGCAGCGGAAACGTGTGCAAGATGTTTTATGTGATAAAGCAGGCATCGCGGAGTTGGAACGTCTGTTTTGATGTGGTAGTCAAAGAGTTTGACTTCATCAAAATTGTAGATGAACCTTGTATATACAAAAAGGTAGTAGGGAGTATGGTGGTGATCCTCGTAAAGTACGTGGATGACATACTCTTGATAGGGAAGGAGTTTCCTATGCTACGCTCAGTTAATCTCCGCTTATCACAAGGATTCTCCATATAGGATCAAAGTGATACCTCCTAAATCCTGAGATTTGATCTATGAGATAAATGTAATTGAATGTTAGGATACTCACTGGTTGTAGTGAGAAGGTATCAATCGATCCTGGGGAGAATCACTGGAAAGGTTCCAGGGTGATAAGGACGACTAAATGTCAGTCAAAGGCATTGTCTTTACCCTCAGTAAAGGGACGGTATGTTGGAAGAGTTCCAAGCTAGATACCGTGGCATACTAGACGATAATGGCTGGATACATCGCTACTTAAGATGCTACCAAAAAGGAAGTCTGGGTGTATATTACTTCATGAGATGAACTTCGTTCCTACCATTGTGAGACAATGGAGTTATGGCTTATGCCTAGGAACGCCCATCCCATCAGTGATTCAGACATATTCTGAGGCAGTGTCACCTGATCATGGAGATGGTTGATCTCCAAGGGATCGAGGTCAGGAGAGTAGACTCAGAGGACAACACGGCGGATCCACTCACAAAGGCCTTTTCCCAGAGAGAGACTTTTATGGGATGGTTGAGTATGAGATACTACAACCACTACTATCAGATGGCCCTAGTGCAAGTGGGAGATTATTAGTTATATGTATTCCCTAGAGGCCATTACTATACATAGGATGTATATTGTAGTGGATGCTTGGACATATATACGGAGGACTTTCTTGCTCGACATGATAGTATGCTATCTGGTTGCTCTTTACCTTAATGTGTACACAGATTGTCTCTCTGTTACATGTTGGTAAAGCCCTTAGGATGTTTACTTGACTACGTGGACTATGATGTGGATCATACTAGTGGGGACATTGTAGTCCATAAGTACATCCTTCAAGGTCCCTAGTCGTGGGTGTATCGAGACAGGGCATCGATATACCAGTGTAGACTAGCGTATACCTTCTCGACCCATACAGATGGGCGATGGATGATCCCATATCCATTGGTGTTTGACATCAAAGATGATATACGAGTGCTCAGTGGAGACTGGGTACACTGGACGTACTTTTCGAGAACTCCCAGATGGTATTATACCTTACGTCAGATGGCAGTTCTCTGGTGACACTTGTACAGGTTAGTCTGTAGACCCGAGATCGTCAAAGAGTCTTGTGTGATTCCCACTGTGCTTTGATTTCCACCTTACCACGTCCAAGAGGGCATGCAAAACGGTGGTTTTTGGGTACAGTCCCGAATCACATGGAGGCAATGACCGATAGGAGGGGATTCGTCTCTCCCGGTATAGGGAGTTGATGTTGCGCTGTGTTCGATTGGCTATAACCGGAAATCCTTGGCCTGGGTTGCTGAGATTTACTGGTAAGTGTTATCAGTAGTATCTCGAACTGTTATAGATCACATATCGACACGACTTATCGAGCTACTGGGGTCTGACGTTTACCACCCCTAGGCAAGGTATGCGACATATCAGACGATCAGACCGGACTGTACGGTAAATGTTACTGGTTGGATTCACAGGAGTGTGAGCGGGCTTGCTCGTTGATCTTCTGATCGCTCAATACCCGGGTGGCCGTTACGTTTAGCAGACCGCTTGCGGCTTGTGGGTGTTTGATATGATCATCACCTACTGCCGGCGTATTGACGAGTCTTTAGAGTCCTACACAGAGGTTTCCTGGCTCAAGCGAAACGAAATAGGAGCGCATATGAGATATGTGCGGGACCGAGAATAATACCAGTATGTGATACTGAATTCTATTCTCGCGATATGTATCATCGGACGGTTATATAAGATATAGCCGGGTTACCGAATCAAATGTTGATTCGATATATTGATACACTTGATATTAGTCGGTTATATGAAGTATGACCGGATCATTAAATCAAGTGTTAATTTAATGATTTAATGTATAATTATATATTTGATATATTACTTTACATTAACTAGTATTGGTTCACTTAAGATTATTTTTCTCACTAGATTGTGCACATTGTATATATGATATATGTTTGTGCACTAGTTTGTATCATGTTTGATGATACATGCAAACATGGGTGGGTGTGTGACTTACACCTTTGTTTAGTTAATGGTTAGGGTTTTGTTTTCTTTATTTTATTTTGATAAACTAAATGGTGGCTTTTCTTCATTTTTGCTAGAAGTTTCATGTTGCTTCAAGCATCTTTGAAAAGTCTTACCATATTTGTTTTGTTCTAAAACCTAATCATTGCCTAAACCCTAGTTTACTCCCTACATGAGTTTATCTCACCCATGGTTGCAACATGATAGACATCACTTGAGTTTTCTTTTTAAATTAATTATTATTCCATTCTTTTCTTCTTCTTCTTCTTCATGAAGAAAAGAAAAGTTTTCTAGAAAAATTTCAAGTGATGAAATCAAGTGAGAAATCCAAATCCAAAGTGAACCCACTTCCTATTTCTTCATCCTCTAGCACTTGCCATGTTGTATAGGGTGTTTTCTTCACAAGGTTCATGACCAAGTGAAGATGGAGCTTGAGTTTGAGTCGTCTCGACGTAGATCATCTTCGGCATCGAAGTCAACGACCTAGCCCGATCATTTCTCCGATGAAACCAACGCTAGAGTCTGGGATCCCGATGATCGCAGCGGAGGGATGTCATCACGGAGCTAAAGAAGTGGAGGACCGGATCTACAAAGGTTGTAATCCCTTTCACTTAGAGTAAATTTGTTTGCTTGCTTCTAGTTTCGCCTATCCTCTAGTTAACGATCTCAATTAGGGTTTCTCAGCACATGAAAAATTTTGATTTTGGCATGGTTAATCAGTTGTAGAACCTCATGGGTGTGCCTAGGAACCCTACAGAAAAAGCCGAGATCCCTTCACCGGGAGTGACCTCTTTAGCAAAGGTTTTCGTCACTATATTTTTATAAAGCTATCCGGTTCCTTTAACGATATCAAGTTCATTACGTTAAAGGTTTTTCGCCAAAAACCATTCGTAGCCCTCCGTCATTTCAGTTAAATGTTCGGTAGTATTCAAGCCATGTATTTTGACCTACGCCAAGGCATAGTGATTGGTAGCTGCCGGATATTTATCTGTTGCATAGATAGATGCGTTAGTTTGGGACAGTCGTACTACTATTTTGGCCTACGTCAATGGTATGTACGGGTGGGTTCAAATTAACCTGGACAATGACGGGTAGAACTTGACATGTGACTTATGATTTGTTGACCTTCGTCAAGGTCATAAGAGCATGGGGTAAAAATCACATCGGGAGTTTCTAAAGAAACTGAAACTTGCCAGATATGCACATACCTTCTGGAGTGTGATAACATGAGTGGATTCTATCACGTTATCATGCGATGATAGTTGGATCCCGATTCCCACAGATGAGTTGGTTTACTCCTCGGGTGATCCCGAATAATTCTTCTTTCAGGTTTGGAGGAGAATTTGACGTTACAGTAGGAGGTTTCCTGATTAGATAAAGTGATAACCATTCTAATCTAGGTTAGAGTGCACGCTGAGTGTTTCTTTTCTCTCTCTCTTTGGCAGCAACCATGACCCGACCCTTGACTATGACTCAGTGACCAAAATTAACTGAACCTTCTTAAACACTGGCTTTTGGATTGTCAGAGTTGCAAACCTCATTGCCACTCCTACTTTTACCCTTTTCTCCAGGACACCCCGTATTACTACGAATGTCCACTTCCATTGGATAAAACCATCGTATGGTTATATACGAACTCGAAGGAATTTATTCGAGGATGGTTTCCGGTTTTGGAGAAAACGAATAGGACTATTCAGTTGTCTTTTCCTTTTACCTTCTCTCAGGTTGTGAGTGCTCCTTGGATTAGGGGATAGTACACCCGTTATGCTTATTGGATAGTCTTCTTCCAAACCTTAGGCTGGTGCCAACCGGTAGGGAATGAAGAAAGCCGATTAGCCTAAGTGTGGTGTACAGAAGGTAATAAGTTAAGACAAATAAAGGGATTAGAAGGAGGGCAAAGTAAATTGCGACTGCTATTCACGACCAAACCAAGTATTTCATTACCACTCCCACTTCACCTTTGTATTTCTCCAGAACACTCCGTATCACTATGAAGATCTATAGTTATTTGGATACTCCATCGTATTGTTATATACGAACTCGAAAAGAACTTGTTCCAGTTCGGGGATAGATTCCGGTTCAAGAGAAATAGGAATAAGGTTTATTCGGTTGTCTTTTATCTTCACCTTCTCTCGTATTGCGAGTGCTCCTAGGATTATGACAGTACACCCATTATGCTTATTGGATAGTCTTCTTCCAAACCATAGGCTGGTGCCGAACGGTAGGGAAGGATGAAAACCATTTGGCCTAAAGGGGTGTGCAGAAGATAATGACTAAAGACATATGAAGGGATTTGGAGAGATGGTATAGAAATATACGGTTACAGTTGTGAATCTGGATAATGGAAGAGGCATTACTAGGAATACCAGGATACCCCTACGAAACATTTCAATGTTTCAGTTTCACCGTGTACTGTTAATAGAAAACTGATTTCCCAATTAAACACTTGCTCCAGGGTATGTATTTACCAGGTATGATTCTCACATCTGTATGGTTTTACAGATGATGAGTGGGAGTAAGTTATTGGGAATTGGGTGATCATCCTCATTATATCGGGATTCGTTGTAATCGGTGATATTTGAGGAAGTCACCTGGGTTGTTTGCCGGACGGCAAATATTTGGTTTTGAATATCCGCTGTTATGCACCAATTTCAAATTGATACATCTGTACATCTATTTTTATAGAGTGAGATATACCTTTTTGAAATTATGTCTATGACATTTACCTATATCAGTGGATGGTTAGGTAAGGAGCATTGAACAGCGGTGTAATTCTTCTTAACCATAAGTACAGTTTTCAACCTACGACACACATGGATTGGGTTGTTAGACTCAAGGGACTTATACAGAGTATTGTATGTTGTCCAGTGTCCATTAGGATAGAGGGGATGGTCCTCGTACTATATTCGGTTTACTTATGACTTCTCTAGTTTTTAGACAGGTGTTTCGTAGAAACACAGGGTCTAAGTTTTGAGAAGTTATAGGTATATGAATAAAGTAGAAGACCAAGTATTGAAAGTATCAGGATTTTTCAAGGTGATCGAAGATGTAGATACTTGTGTATGGTATTCAGTTGACAGTAATGTTTAAGAGAACTTGCTTCTCTTTCAGGTTACTCAAAATTGGAAGTACTCCTAAGTTGAGTAATGCTGATCGGCCTCTTTCCATTTAGTTGACATGCACTGGAGACAGCTGCATGATTTGAATCTGGTTCAATTAAATCAGTGCCTCTGTTTCTGTATTGGATATAGAACAGTTTATATCTTAACGATGTTAAGGTACGGGGAGTTGTCCGGCTTATGCTTAAAACCAGACTCTGTATAACTCAAGGCACGTTTCTGTAATGGCTGTTTGTGGGTTGACCCAGGCTATGACGAGGGTTGACTTTCTACCATCTGGAAGATCAATAGTGATATTGTTCTTGACTCGCTACAGTTTTAAAAGAAATGGATTTTTTCAGAAAACAGTAGTGGGAGTATGGTAGAACTGGAAGTGATTTCAGAACCGCAAACGATTACTGAAAATTTCATAAGAACCTAAAGATTCAATCTGGTTTGACTTTCCATTGGCCACTCCATAGATATGGTGGGTAGCCTCAGGCACTCGAGAGGTACTTCGGTATGCTCAAAGACGGTGACATGGAGGTTCTTGTTTACCCAGATTTGACACTACTGTTGTTCCAGGCTATGAGACCCGGTAGGAGGATGAGTATAGCGTCGTTCTAAACTGGCTTTAGATGTTTACGTTTATATGACTCTGCCAGAGGGTTGTCGTAGTCAGTGGGAGAAGCGGAAACATAGTGGACAAGTGGCTTATGTCTATTTATAGACTAAAGCAGATATAGCGGAGATAGATCATCTATTTCTGATGTGACAGTCATAGATTTGACTTCATCAGAATAGGGGATGGATCTATTAAGAATGTAGTAGCGTGTGATGTCCTGGTATTTGGATGACATACACAAAGTAGGAAGTGAAGTTCCTATACTACGATCGGTTATACTTTGGTCGTCACACAGTGGTTTCTCCACAAAGGAAATGGATTTCATATCAGACATTCTGGTTACTGGATCTATAGTTTTAGATCTCGATTTGGGTAGTTTCCCAATCAGGGTACTTACACAGCATTCTAGAGGTGCTTTAGAATGGACGACTCCTGGCATGGTGGTGTACTTGCAGGTGATGGAGTCACCCTCTCTAAAGGTGTCTTATAGACTAAAAGGGAGAGGGATGTGCATGATTGGCAGATCACTTGCTTAGGAAATTGAGTCAATCATGAGATGTCAAGTACCACAACAGATGTTGTTTTTGCAGTAGGTGCAATATGTTGATATTGATCCAATCCTGGAGAAACGATCGGAAGAAGTTTTAGAACATAAGTGGATGTTCTAGGAATATGATAACGACAGCCTCATTCGGGAGACAGTTATCATTCCAGGCTTCAAAGGTGAACTGGATGACAGAGTGGCTGTCAGAGTTATAGTTTTCCCTCTGACGAGGGGCAGTATTTTGGACAGGTGGTCCAAGTGGATACTGAGGGAGGCATGGGGCAGGATACTGATTAAGTTCAGTTGACGATACAGTCTGAGAAGTTTGAATTTGGAGTTCATATATGAACAAGGTCCCAACAGATATCCAGACATACTCTAAGACAGGTATTGCTCATTTCGGAAGATGATTTTCTCCGCGAACTTGAGATTAAGAGAGACATAGAAAGAAACATTAGAGCGGATCCACTCACTGAGGCTATTCCTCGAACGCATTAGTTTCGCAAACGGGTTTTGTGAGACTGATTAGTAGAGGAGTTGGGTGTTCGGTATCACACGGGCTGTAAGTATGCGACATCGCAATAATTAGCCGTGAGTGCAAGTGGGAGATTGTTGGAGACAGTGCCCTCAGAGTCAATTATTGGATCACAGGCACTGATTGCAATGATTGAGGGAGGACCTATACCGTTAGAACAGTCTTACTCAAGATGATAGTAAGCTATCTGGTTTATCTTTATCATCGTGTACTGCTTTAGGTGACCTTACAGGTCACTATTGCACGTTGATAGAGCCTTTAGGATTCTTTCCTGACGACCAGCAGTATGATGGCGATCATATACGTGAAAGCTGGGATCTATAAGCACATCCTTAAATGGTCCCTAGTCATGGGAGTTTTCGAGACAGGGCATCGATACTCCAGAGTAGACTAGTGTATACAGTCGAGACCCCGACGAGGGGCGATAGCCGGTCTCACAAGCCACTGGTGTCAGTTGGTTCACCTAAGATGTATACAGGTGCTCATTGGGTTATGAGTACACCGGACAGGACTCGCCGGGAACATGCTAGTTGGTCTTATACCAGACGTCAGATAGCAGTTCCCTGGTGACATGTGTACAGGTTAGTTCATCGACCTGAGATCGTCATTTATCTCGTATGAGTTCCCACTGTACTTTGATTACTACCCTACCACACTCAAAGGAGACGTGCAAACAGGTTTTAGTTGGGTACAGTCCCAAGCCACATGGAGGCAGTGAGCGGATCTCAGGGGTTCGTCTCTCCCGGTATTGGGGGTGAGGTCGCGCTGTGTCTAGGAGAGCCATTACACGAAGTCCTTAGCCAAGGCAGGAGATTTACTGGTAGGTATTCCAGTAGTATCTCAGGGTGTTCTGGGCTACACTCCGACACGACTGGTACCGGTTTTGGGGGTCTGACTTTTACCAACCCCCTAGGCCCGCCATGCGATGCTCATAAACGAACGGACCGGACTGTACGGATATTGTCACTGACAGGCTCAGTAGGGTATTAGGATGAGTTCGCTCATCGACGTACCTTTTGGTCAATACCTGGTAGCCCGTTACGTATGGTTTATACCTCTGACGTGCTAGTGGTTAAATCCACAGCCAAAGTATTGAGGAGTCTTTAGAGTCCCCCACAGACCGTTTTCTCAAGTTTCGGGAGAAACGATGTAGAGGCCGTATGGAGATATGGCAGGGTTCGATCAGATACGTGCGGTATTGCATGGATCATGATCGAACAGATAATACTAGCGGGCATTTGTTTAAGCTGGATCCTAGTATTGTACAGTGTAGATTTTGTCTCATTGCATTTGTATTCGGTCGGAATACAAATGCGGGTAAGTATATACAGTCGCGGGGTTTTCCTGTAATTTATTACGGGATCTGTTTTTTGAGGTTGCCAGTTTGCTTACCGTTTCGGCCATTTTCCTTTGTTTCCTTTCTTTGGCTGAAATTTGGTGGAGGGGGTTATTTGCAATTGTGCAATTAACAATTGAGAAGACTTTTCTAACGGTATATGTCCTCCCTCAATCATTGCAATCACGTGCCTGTGATCCAATAATTGACTCTGAGGGCACTATCTCCAATAGACTCTGCAAGGACCGAGGGGTCCTTCTGCCTATCATCCTCATCAAGAGGGTTTTCTTCATCCAGCGGAGGCGGCTGCTCTTGGGAAGCGGCAACCACATTCAAGCCAGATTGGGCTTGGGATGTGGTGGCCCCATCCTTGCCTTTGCTGCGAAGGTTGTTGCTGGGGCGCCCGCCCGCCATATAGACCGTATGGATAATATATCCAGCCGTCTTTTTATCACCGGCTGCAGATTTCACAGATTGCTGTCTTGACCCCCCTGTTTCGGTAGCGGGCAGTCGATTGAAGGTGGCTGGCCTGACCAGGTTCTTGAATGGTGCTGGCGCTTCTTTTCTGGGTTTGCCCCGCTGCTTTCGTGCGGCACAGAGTGCCTTATAGACACTTGAAGAGACAGCGTCATATTTTTTTTGTTGGGGCTGGGACACGTCTCTTTGTAGCGACGTTCGAACCGCTGTCTTCTTAATTCTGGCGGTCATGGCATTTTTCAGAACCCACTTCAGAGGTTCGAAGGAATTGCTGATTTTTACGACCGATTCGGTCGATATCGCAGGATGACGCTGCTCTTGGAATCTCACACGACTCCACCTGGCTGGAGTCCTGGCCCTCTTGTTGGCTTGATACCTGAGCCGCTTCTGCCTTAACTTTTCTGTTTTAAGCACTTGGCGAACTTCGGCTTCGAGAAGACGCCGTAGATCGATTGATAGAGAGGCCAGAGGAGACGCTCGATCGTGCATTTGTTGGAGTCATCGCCTGAGCTCCTCCGCAACATTTGATGTTGCCCTTCGTATGGGTAGTCTTGCCCCCAGCTGGAGCGCCAGGGAGTCGTTCAGACAACATCTTAAGTTTCGGTTGTGGTGCCTTAGCGATCACAACATTTGGCCTCTTGCCCCTTGAGACTGGCTTGGACGCCTGTTTCGCCGGGATTTCTGCCAGATGAGCGCTTCCGGCAGGGTAGATGATAACGGAACCAAACTGGCGGGGCAGTTCCTCCCACTGTCGACTGAGGCTTGCGGGAAGAACTACATGAGCATTGATCTTGACCACATACGAGGTCGGGGTCACGTTGGAAGCTGAATTCGTCTTGGGAGACATTGTCATTGGAAAGTTGATTGCTGCACGGAAAAAAAACATTATTTCAGTATATGCAATCGATATGTATATTGATCGAGTTCGCATGAACGTTTAACCCAAAATATGGGAGGAGAGAAAAGTCCCACCGGGCGTGCCAGAATCTGTAGGGTGTTTTTCGTCACCCCATTGAGATGGGAATACGCGCGCGCTTGTAAGGCGTACTACAGATTCCCCCTACCTAGGGTAAGCCGGGGTTTATTGATTGTGGGGATCCGAATTTCCGGCAGCCGCGGACTAAGCTGCCGTTAATTAACCCTCGCCTTTGGAGCGGGCGAACCTCCGATTGACGGGTTAAACTGGTCATGCGAATTCAATGTGCAGTGTACGTGTGTTTTGTTTTGGAAGGGGGTTGGATATATCGGGAGCCACACTGTGTTTTTACGGGGGACAGTGTTGTGGGGTGTGCGTGTATCTATATATATATATATACACATATATACATATACATAAAAATGGGAAAAGGCGCCCAAAGGACGCGTGGGGCCAGCGCCTTGAGCGCTGTGCGCTTAGGTGCCGTGCGCTTAGGCGCCAGCGCACCACGTGTCGGCACGTGGGCGCCTGGCGCTCGAGCGCGGGACGCTCGAGCGCTGGGCGCTGGAGTGCGAGCGCGAGCGCGCCACGTGTTGGTACGTGGGCGCTTGGCGCTTGAGCGCTAGTGCGCCACGTGTCGGCATATGGGCGCTGGGCGCTTGAGCGCTCGGCGCTCGAGCACTAGCATGCCACGTGTCGGCACGTGGGCACTGGGCGCTTGAGCGCCGAGTGCTCGAGCGCTAGCGCGCCACGTGTCGGCACGTGGGCGCTGAGCGCAAGACGCTCGGGCGCTTGGGCGCCGGTGCGAAAGAAGGGATTTTTAGCCCCAGAAATAGGATTTAAAATCCCGAAAGAGGATTTAGGGTGGAGTTAAACACCTAAGATGTTTTGGAGTTGATGAAAGGGGTTCTTCTTTGGAGCCCTGGGTCTTCCCAAAAATAGGATTTTCGGAGATGGGGCTCCTTCTTCTTCCTCTGTTGGCAGGATCTTTATGATCAAGAGATGTGAGATTTTAAAAATCTTTTCTTTTGAGATCTAATGGAAGATCTGAGTTCCCCTTTATGGGTTTTGTGATGAAAAACTATTTAATTTTATAAAATGAAGAGTAAAACTCTTGATTTAATTCAAAAGAAAGAAGAAGGTTTTAGAATCTTGAGAAAGGAGAAAGATCTCAGATCTAATTTTTTTTTGTAGAGAAAAAAAGTTGTTGGTATTTTTTCATTATCCTTGCCTTTATAGGCTATACACTTTGCACATAGCCCTTTGGGCTTCACAAAATGGCATTTTGCCTATCCCATGGCTCATGTGCCATTTCTTTTTGCACATAAGCCATGGGCATTTCAAAAATTTGGCTTTACGCCCATTTTCTTACATTCATTCGTAAAATAAAATAAAAGAAATACAATAAAATTATTTATTACAAAATTTTTATCTTGGCATGGTGGGAGGCCGGCCGCTTCATGTTCGGACTCGACCCGGGCATGGGCCCACTTGATCTGGGCTTGGGCCCACTTGGCTTGGGGTTGACTTTGATTTTGACTTTGTCAACCAGGGTGTAAATTTTACCCCAACACCCGGTAGTTTGTGCACCCCTCCTTGGGTCTATCCTCGGAGAAAAAACGGTAAAAGAAATAATATACAATGGCGGCTATAACCTCAATCCGGATGTGCGGCCATAAAAATAATATTATATCAATTTACAATTTACATCAAATGAATGATAAATAAACACTCATCTCAGAACCCCGGCTATTCATGCGCGACAATCCAACAGGTTCATATACACAATCCAACATCACAGATCACAAATATGTACAACCCCCACTAATCGACGTATAGCGATTAGTCGACGTTCAATACATATATCACATTACAGATATAATCAATTAGCTAAAATTTATAGAACTTCGATCAATATTCCAATTTGAAACTACCCCAAATACAACACTGTTCTCTGAAGAATCTGGGCAGAAACAAAGCATCTAAAAAATCACAAAACATCAATCTGGACACACTGCAGGAAAAACGAGTTGACTCCTAGTCGACTCGAACGCTTGGTTTCGCCGCGCTTCCGCGGCAGTCTGACCGAGTCATGAGCTCATTTTTCTTGGGCGTTCCTAAAAAACCCTGCACGTATTTTTCAGGTCTCTGGAAATATTTTTAGACCTGTTTTTAAAATCGGCAGAAAACACTAAATTTTGATGTATTTTGCGATTATTTCGGGATCGAAGTTCTAAACACTTTGCTAACATGTTAGTTGTTGTTTAGCTAGGCTCTGATACCACTGTAAGTCTATGTTACCCACCCCGGTACTTGAGGCGGAAAGAGTAAAAATCAGATTTTTATCACAAGGAAACATAGACTAACCATGAAGGATCTTTGCTAAACAAAACTAACTACAAGTTCTAGCTACTAGGTTAGATGGTTATACCTAGTTCTTAAACTCCTTCTCTTCTTGTTGTGGTCCTCCTTGTTGCTAGCTTCTTGGAGTGGTGTAGACGGCTCCTCCTCTTCGTCTTCTCTTTGCCGAAGAGAGATCCACCCGAAGGCTTCTACATTGAGCTCCTACCTCAACCAAGAAGTAACTAGAGTGCTTGGCTTTCTAGACTAAGAACAGAATGAGTAGAGAGGTGTTTTGTTTGTTTTATCTCACAAAACTCATGTTTTTCAACTCATGAAACAAAAGAGCTTTGAGAGAGAGGGAGAGGAGAGAGCTTTGCAAGAGAGAGAAAGAGCATGAGAGAATGAGAATAATGTGAACCTTTCTCTCATATGAACAAAAAAAATAATGATAATTTTAATTAGGATAAATTGTCATGGTTGATGTTGATTTGACCCTTATCATATCATAATAAATGCTAAGCATGCTCACAAAAATATCCAAGTCAACATGGGTCAACTTGGTCAAAGGGTCAAACCTAATTAACCATGATTCAATTATCACTAATTAAAACTCATTAATCAATTTCCTCAATCTCATTTTGGTTTTAATCAAGTCAATAGTCAAAACCCTAATAAGGTTCCTCTGCCCCTGTCAACTGTGTATACACACCCGCATCCGTGTTCTGAGGAACATGAACAAAATGAGACAAAACCAATTCCAAAACAAATACTAGGATCTGGTTTAAACCAAAGCTCGCTAGTAATAACTTCCCGGACACCAAACGTGCATAAGTGCACGTATGTGAACGAACCCCGTCGTAAAACCATACGACCTCTACTCTGTTTTGCCCAAAGGTGAACAACCCTCTGTGTGGGACTCTAAAGACTCGACACTACGCTGGCAATTGGTTTAACCACAAGCCGCAAGCGATACTAGCTGTACGTAACGGTCCCAGGTAGATGCCGATAAGAAGACCGATGTGGCGAACCCATCCGAACTCCTGCTGAGCCTGAATGTGACAATCTCCGTACAGTCCGGTCTGTTCGTCTGTGAGTATCACATGTCGGGCCTAGGGGCGGTAAACGTCAGTCCCCTAATAGCGGTACAAGTCGTGTCGGAGTGTAGCCCAGAACACCCGGAGAAACCACTGGAAATGCTAGCAGTATATCTTGCTTGCCTTGGCCAGGGACTTTGTGTAATGGCTATGCTAGACACAGCACGATATCAACTCCCAATACCGGGTGAGACGAATCCTGTCTAACCGTCACTGCCTCCAAGTGCTTTGGGACTGCACCCAACTACTGCCTGTTTGCACGACTCATTTGAGCCGTGGTAGGGTAGTAATCTAAGAACAATGGGAACACACTCGAGGAAAAGTGACAGTGTCAAGTCAACGGACTAAGCTGTACTCATGTCACCTGGGAACTGATAACTGACGATAGGTATAATACCAACCAACAGTTCCCGGCGAGTCCTGTCCAGTGTACTCGTAACCTAATGAGCACCTGCATAGTATCTCCAGTACGACGTACTGATGGCTGTGGGACAGACCATCTCCCCTCTTGGTATGAGAAGCGTATACACTAGTCTATTCTGGAGTATCGATGCCCTGTCTCGATAATCCTATGACCAGGGACCTGTATAAGGATGTGCTTATAGACTATCCGGCCCCCACTAGTGTGACTGTCATCACAACGCTAGTAGTCAAGCAAAAGATCCTAAGGGCTCTATCAATATGTATTAGCAATATGTCAAAAGAAACATATACACATATTAAGATAGATACAAACCAAGTATCATACTACCATATTGAGCAAGAATGTTAATCCGTGTATATATCCCAAGCTTCCAAAATGTAATATATATACTAGTACTATACAATAATGGCCTTTAGGGCATATCACACTAACAGTTCATAGACCTAAACAAATGACCAGAAGACCACCACCAAAATACGAGCCTATTTCCCTCTAAACTGGCTGGCGAGCTCATGTATTCTGGTGATGTCACCGGATTTCTGTTGGGTTCTGGGGTTGGTGTTAGTGTGTATGCCTTAGAGGCCATTACTGTATCATACTAGTTTGTATATTACTTAATAGAAGCTTGGGATATTCACAGTTGTATAGACAATCTTGCTTAAAATGGTAGTGTGCTACTTGGTTTGTTTCTACTTTAATGTGTGCAAGTGTTTCTTTTAGCATATCGCCTACACACATTAGTGGAGCCCTTAAGATCTTTGCTTGATTACCAGCGTTGTGATGGCAGTCACACTAGTGGGGGCTAGGTAATTTACAAGCACATCCTTATACAGGTGCCTAGTCGTAGGATTATCGAGACGGGGCATCGATACTCCGGAGTAGACTAGCGTATGCGCTTCTTATCCCAGCAGGGGAGATGGTCAGTCCCACAACCATTAATACGTCGTACTTGAGATAGTATGTGGGTGCTCGTTAGGTTACGAGTACACTGGACAGGACTCGTCGGGAACTATTTGTTGGTACTATACCTATCGTCAGTTATCTGTTCTCAGGTGACATGAGTACAGCTTAGTCCGTTGACTTTACACTGTCACATCGCCTCGAGTGTGTTCCCACTATTCTTAGATTGCTACCCTACCACGGCTCAAATGAGTCGTGCAAACAGATAGTAGTTGGGTGCAGTCCCGAAGCACTTGGAGGCAGTGACGGTTAGACAGGATTCGTCTTTCCCGGTATTGGGGGTTGATATCGTGCTGTGTCTAGGAGAGCCATTACACAAAGTCCCTGGCCAAGGGAAGCAAGATATACTGGTAGCGTTTCCAGTGTTATCTCTGGGTGTTCTGGGCTACACTACGACACGACTTGTATCGCTATTAGGGGACTGACGTTTACTGCCCCCTAGGCCCGACATACGGGACTCTCAGACGAACAGACCGGACTGTACGGAGATTGTCACATTCAGGCTCAGTAGGAGTTCGGATGGGTTCGCCTCATCTGTCTTCTTATCGGCATCTACCTGGGCACCGTTACGTACATCTAGTATCGCTTACGGCCTGTGGTTAAACCCACTGCCAGCGTAGTGTCGAGTCTTTAGAGTCCCATACAGAGGGCTATTCGCCTCTGGGCAAAACAGAGTAGAGGTCGCATGGTTTTGCGACGGGGTTCGTTCACATCCGCGCACTTTTGCACGTTTGGTGTCCGGGCAGTTATTACTAGCGAGTTTTGGTTTATGCCAGATCCTAGTATTTGTTTTGGGATTGGTTTTGTATCATTGTATTCATGTTCCTCGGAACACGGATGCGGGTGCGTATGCACAAGTGACAGAGGCAGAGGCAGAGGATTCTCATTAAAGTTGTTGACCGTTGACTTTTTCCAAACCCTAATGAAAATGAGAAATATGATTAATGATATTAATTAAAAATAATTATGCCATGGTTAGATTGACCATTTGACTTATGTTGACATTTTGATTTTTGTTGACCGGTTGACTTATGTTGACAATTTGACCATCATCATTTCATATGGAAGATGCTTCTTGATTCTTGCAAAATTCATTTAATCTGAAATGATAATGGTCATTCCAAATGAACCATCACAATTTCTTTTTAATTATTATTATTAATTCATTATTCTCTAATATGAGAGAATGGTTGCAAAAAGTAGCTCATTCTTTCTTACTCTTTC
This sequence comes from Agapanthus africanus, assembly GCA_030015575.1. Taxonomy (NCBI): domain Eukaryota; kingdom Viridiplantae; phylum Streptophyta; class Magnoliopsida; order Asparagales; family Amaryllidaceae; genus Agapanthus; species Agapanthus africanus. Next base: position 461,209,366 of record CM057337.1, on the reverse strand, counting down.
TCTCTCATATGTTTAGCTCATCCTCTTCCTCTCTCTCAAAGCTCTCATCTCTCATGTGTTGAGAACCATGAGCTGTTGAGATAAAACCACCAAAACTCCTTTCTACTCATTCTAGGGTTCTAAGTTTAGCAAGACAAGCACTTTAGTTACCTCTAGGTTGAGGTAGGAGCTCAAGGTAGAGGCCTTCGGGTGGATCCTTCTTCGGCAAAGAGAAGACGACGAGGAGGAGCCGTTCAAACCAGTCCAAGGAGCAAGAAGAGAAGGAGTTCAAGACCTAGGTATAACCTTCTAACCGAGTAGCTAAACTTGTAGTTATTTTGCTAGGTTTTTGTTTAGCAAAGATCCTCCATTTCTAGTCCATATTACCTTGCGTAAAAAATTGTTTTTTACCTATTCCGCCTCCCCGTAAGCACCGGGGTGGGTAACGTGGACTTACAGTGGTATCAGAGCCTAGCAAAACAACAACTAGCATGTTAGCAAAGATTTTGGAACTTCGATCCGGAAAAAAATTGTGAAACATGTCAAAAACATATACTTTCTGCCGATTTTTAAAACTGCTCTAAAAATAATTCCACATATCTTAAAAATCGGTGCGGGGTTTTTTTAGAAACAATCAGGAAAAACGAACCCATGACTCGGTCAACGCGCCGCGGAAGCGCGGCGAAACCACGCGTTTCGCCACCGATCCGCGCCGAGTTGACTCGCCCGCGACTCGGGCTTACTTCAGTTTGTTTAGTTTGGTGTTCTGTGATTTTTAGAATATTTTGTTTCTGCCCAGAATTTCCAAAGGACAATGTTGTGTTTGGGGTAGTTACAAATTGGTATTTTGATCGAACTTCTAAAAACTTTTGCTAAATGGTTATATCTGTAATGTGATATATGCACTGAACGTCGACTAATCGCTATACGTCGATTAGTGGGGGTTATGCATATCTGTGATCTTTAATGTTATTGGATTGTGTATATGAACTTGTTTGATTGTCGCGGATGAATAGCCGGGGTTTTGTGAGATGAGAGTTTCTTTTTCTTTCATTTGATATAATATGTAAATTGATGTTATATTGTTTTTATGGCCGCACATCCGGGATGAGATTGTAGTCGCCATTGTATATTATTTATTTTACTGTTTTTGCTCCTAGGATAGACCCAAGGTGGGGTGCACAAACTACCGGGTACTTTCACGTGCCGAGTGGCCTACTCACGTTGTTGAGGGAGGTTGCTTCACTTCGGGTACTTGGTGGGTAGTCTGCTGTACCCGTAGGGGTCTAGGTGGGGTTTGGCTATTCATCGCGACCGTGTAATCCATCTTTCGTTGCAGGCTCGAACGAAACACGGATTCCTAGCATATCCAATGTGTTCATCTGTGATCTGGAATGGCTATCATTGCATCTGACGAATGTATATATCTATATATGATATCTAGTAGGCATTGCTTATGTTTTGCATCCGCGCTAGTCCAAGCCCCGCTCTGTCGTTAGTTAAGTAACCTAACGGGTGATGACGGGGCCCCGTGGCGAATGCGGATGGTATAAACGTACGTTATATTTTCGTTGTTTTCTGCAATGGTAGGATTAATTGATGGTACGCATTAATTTAATGCAAAGAAAACAAACTAAATTTGAATCGTTGGAACAATTTCAAAACCACTCGGTTTTTTCAAAACAGAAAAACTTTTAAAAAAACGCTGAGCTTAAACTACTCCTTTTAAAAGCTATCACGTTCCTTCGATTATATCAAGTTCACTACGTTCACGGTTTCTCCAAAACCATTCGTAGCCCTCCGTCATTTCAGTTAAATATTCTGTAGTATTCAAGTTATGTATTTTGACCTTCGCTAAGGCATAGTGATTGGTAGCTGCTGAATATTTATCTGTAGCATAGATAGATGCGTTGGTTTGGGACAGTTGTACTACTATTTTGGCCTTCGTCAAGGGTATGTACGGGTGGGTTCAAATTAACCTGGATAATGACGGGTAGAACTTGACATGTGACTTATGATATATTGGCCTTCGTCAAGGTCATAAGAACATGGGGCAAAAATCCATATCGGGAGTTTCTGAAGAAACTGAAACTTGCTAGTGCTGCATACCATTTGGAGTTTGATAATGTTGGTATGATTCCTTCAGCATTATCTCACAATGATATTTGGATCCCGATCCTACTGTGAGTATCCGCTACTCTTCGGGAAACTTTTCACTTAACGATCAATACTATAAACCAAGTAGGTGTCTAGAAAGGTGTTAGCGGGGCTACGCACATAGGGAAAAGAGGTTATTTAATTAAGGAACTTCGCGAAAGCGTCGTAAAACCTCCCTCGAAGTACCGACAATGGCCTGGCTGAATGGTTAAGCAAGTATTGTACGGTGAGATTGATCCTGACTAATTCTTCTTTTATGGTTTTAGGAAGGATTCGAGAAACAGTGGGAGCCATCCTGTTTAGATAAACTAAAAACCAATCTAAACTTGCAAGAGCATCATGCTAAGTGTTTTCTTCTCTCTCTCTTAATTGCAGTGACCCAGCGACCAGACATAGGTTACATCTAGATAATAAAATGACTGAATCTGACTGTTATGACTGGCAAAGGTCTGTCCAGATATCCATTACCCATGACAAGCTGAGACACCTCCTAACTAATCAAACCCCTGCCGTCTCAGGACCAGTTTCCCCTGTCATGGATATTGTTATCCGTAAGACATAGGAAAAAGACTATGCGAATGCCAGGTGCCTCGTGTTGCCTCAGTTGATGGTGCATACCAGAGGCAGCACGAGAAGATGGACTTAGCTTCTATCTTCCTCCATAACAAAGATTTATATGAGACCTCGAACGAATTGCTTCAAGCGAGGTTGGCTTTCGGGTCATCTGTAGGGGACAACGTCCTTATAGAGAATAGCTATTTTGATGAGCTCACGGACCTGAAGACAACGTTGAAGAACGGGTCAAGTACTGACTTGATTCTACAGTCTCTGCCCTCTACCTGTACCCTGAAGGAAACCAGGGAAGAAAGGGGAAAGGGAAGGGCAAAAGTTTCGGGATTAGATGTAGTAAGAGAAGGACGTTCCTATTGTTACGGGAAAGGACATTGGCAGAATGATTGCAGGGCTAGCAAAGACAGTAGCCAGGATTCGAAGCATGTTGTGGCTTCGGCTTCAGGTGTGTTCGTAATAGAGAACTGTATGTCAATTAACCCTACTTCCTGGGTATTGGATACCGGATCAGGATCTCACATCTGTAATTCATTACAGGCTCTAAGAAACCGTAGAGTTATCAGGATAGGTGATATGACTCTCAGGGTTGCCAACGGAATAAGCGTGGACGCTGAATCCGAAGGGGAATATCAGCTTGGATTGACAAGTGGGCAGATATTGATTCTGCGTAACTGTTTGTATGTACCTAGTATGGCTTGTAATATCATATCTGTATCCATACTTTCTAAGGAAGGATATGATTTTACTTTTGTAAGCGATGTGGTCCACATCCACCTAAATCGAGTTCTGATTGGGTCAGGTACATTAGAAAACGGAATATGCATACTGAATCAAGCTCAGCTTTTCAATGTCCAGAACATACTTAAATGAAAGTCTTCGAAATTAAATCAGGATTTCTTATGGCATTGTAGACTGGGTAACATCAATGAGACACGGTTAACAAAGTTACATGAAGAGGGATACTTGAATCCGTTTGAGTATCAGTTTTATGATACTTGTGAATCTTGTCTCATGGGAAAGATGACAAAGATTCCATTCACTGGACACGGAGTAAGAGCCAGCGAGCTTTTGGGACTCATACACAGCGACGTGTGTGGTCCAATGTCTACACATGCACGAAATGGTTATTCATACTTCATTACTTTTACGGATGATTTCTATAGATATGGACATGTCTTCCTAATGAAGCATAAATTCGAGGCCTTTTAGAAATTTCGGGAATACAAGAATGAAGTTGAAAAACAAACAGGCAAAAGTATCAAGACACTGAGATCTGATCGAGGTGGTGAATACTTAAGGGCCGAGTTTCTGGACTACTTAAAATAGAATGGAATTCTCTCTCAGCTTAATCCTCCATACACACCACAACACAACGGTGTATCTGAAAGGCGGAATCGAACCCTATTGAATATGGTTCGTTCCATGATGAGTAAGGCCGAGTTACCGCGATCTTTCTGGGATTATGAACTAGAATCAGCTGCATATCTTTTGAACAAGGTTCCCTCCAAGACTGTGCCTACCACACCATATCAGATGTGGTGTGGTAAGAAACCCCATCTTCAATATATGAAGATATGGGGATGTCCAGCTTTTGTTAAAAAGCAGCATGCGGACAAACTCGATGCACGCTCAGTACTGTGTAAGTTTGTGGGATACCCAAAGAACTCCACGGGGTATCTTTTCTTTTACGCAGAGGAACAAAAGGTTTTTGTTTCTTGTCTTGCCCACTTTCTGGAACATCAGTTTTTAGAAAAAGAAACAAGTGGGTGCGCAGTAGAACTGGAAGAAATTCCAGAATCATAAGCTATTACTGAAAGCTTGATAGAACCAGAAGTTTCAGGAGAACCGGACATCCCAGTGCCACTCCGCAGGAGTAGTAGGCAGTCTCATCCACCCGAGAGATACTACGGTTTTCTCATAGACGGGGATCGAGAGGATTGCGTCATTGAAAATGATGAGCCTACTAGCTTCCAGCAAGCCATTCAGAGCGGTGACTCAGTAAAATGGCTGGATGCAATGCGGACCGAGATGGAGTCCATGTACACCAACAAAGTTTGGACTTTGGACATTGCTCTAGAAGGGGTAAATCCCGTAGGCTGCAAATGGATCATCAGAAAGAAGATTGGTGTAGATGGGCAGGTTGAAACCTATAAAGCTAGACTTGTTGCAAAAGGTTTTCGCCAAAGACCTGTTTTGGACTATGACGAAACTTTTTCTCCAGTGGCTATGCTCAAATCCATTCGGATCCTTCTTGCCATTACTGCCTTCCATGATTATGAGATCTGACAGATGGACGTAAAGACGGCTTTTCTAAATGGAAATTTTGAAGAGTGCGTCTATATGGATGAGCCGGAGGGTTTCATTCAGAGTGGGAGCAGCGGTAAAGTATGCAAGTTCCTTAAGTCCATGTGCGGACTGAAGCAGGCATCGCGGAGCTGGAACATCTTCTTTGATGATACTATCAAAGAATTCGACTTTATCAAAAATCAAGATGAACCATGCATTTACAGTAAGATTGTAGGGAGAACTGTGGTATTCCTCGTCTTGTATGTGGATGACATTCTCCTAATAGGAAATGACATTCCTATGCTACAGTCAGTCAAAGGATTCTTGTCACAGAGGTTCTCCATGAAGGAACTGGGCGATGCCAACTACATTCTAGGGATCCAGATCTATCGTGATAGATCTAAGAGGATGTTGGCACTTTCGCAGTCCAGGTACATCAACACCATACTGAAACGATTCAGTATGGATGATTCAAAGCGCGGTAATATACTGGCTTGTCACGGTATCACCCTCTCCAAAGAGATGTCTCCCAAGACTGATTTGGAAAGGGCTCGCATGTCGTCTATACCCTACGCATCTGCGGTAGGCTCTATAATGTATGCGATGTTATCTACCAGACTAGATGTAGCATACGCATTAAGCGTTGTAAGCCGGTATCAGTCGGACCTAGGGGAGAAACACTGGATAGCAGTAAAGAACATTCTCAAGTACCTGAGGAGGACTAAGGATATGTTCTTGGTGTATGGCGGAAAAGACCTCCAGATCGAGGCCTTGGCTGACTCCAGCTTCCAGAGTGACAAGGATGACTCTAAGTCCATGTCGGGTTATGTCTTTACCCTCAATGGAGGGGCGGTTTGCTGGAAAAACTCCAAGCAGGAAACCGTTGCTGACTCAACTATGGAAGCGGAATACATAGCTGCTTGCGATGCCGCAAAGGAAGCTTTTTGGAGAAGAAGTTCCTCATGGAGCTTCAGGTGGTTCCTACCATTGTTGATCCAATACCGCTGTATTGTGACAACAACGGTGCTATAGCTTTAGCGAAGGAACCCAGGTCCCATCAGAAGTCCAGGCACATTTTAAGGCGGTACCACCTGATCAGGGAGATCGTAGATCGCCGGGAGATCGAGGTGAAGAGAGTAGATTCGGAGAATAACACCGCAGATCCATTCACGAAGGACATACCCCAGACTCAGTTCGAGAGGCCGATCGAGATGATAGGTCTTCGATACGCCAGTACATGGCCTTAGTGCAAGTAGGAGATTGTTAGTGTGTATGCCCTAGAGGCTATTACTGTATCTTACTAGTTTGTATATTACTTAATGGAAGCTTGGGATATTCATAGTAGTATAGACAATCTAGCTCAAAATGGTAGTGTGCTACTTGGTTTGTTTCTACTTTAATGTGTGCATGTGTTTCTTTTAGCATATCGCCTATACACATTAGTGGAGCCCTTAGGATCTTTGCTTGATTACCAGCATTGTGATGGCAGTCACACTAGTGGGTGCTGGGTAATCTACAAGCACATCCTTATACAGGTCCCTAGTCGTAGGATTATCGAGACGGGGTATCGATACTCCAGAGTAGACTAGCATATGCGCTTCTTATCCCAGCAGGGAAGATGGTCTGTCCCACAGCCATTAATACGTCGTACTTGAGATAGTATGCGGGTGCTCGTTAGGTTACGAGTATATTGGACAGGACTCGTCAGGAACTGTTGGTTGGTACTATACCTATCGTCAGTTATCAGTTCCCAGGTGACATGAGTACAGCTTAGTCCGTTGACTTGACACTATCACTTCACCTCGAGTGTGTTCCCACTGTTCTTAAATTGCTACCCTACCACGGCTCAAATAAGTCAAGCAAACAGGTAGTAGTTGGGTGTAGTCCCGAAGCACTTGGAGGCAGTGACGGTTCGACAGGATTCGTCTCTCCCGGTATTGGGGGTTGATATCGCGCTGTGTCTAGGAGAGCGATGTAAGACTACGGTAGTGCCCTGGCCGTCTTTCCGAGGCCAAAATGCGGAAACGAATATTTTTCTAAACTAGAAAACCGGCGCTATCGTATGCTAAAAACCCAGATCGAACCATTAACCTACTACTAGCAAACTAGAGAGGGGGTTAGAAAGCTATACCGATTGATCCGTGTCCTTCATTCTTTGGCCACCATCCCAAGCTCCTCGCGGCATCTCCGGTCTCGATCTCCTCATTGGAAAGGGCATTACATCATCGAGTCTTTTTACGGGCTCCCGCTTCATCCGAAGCAACTCGGGCACGAAGTGTGCTAGCCGACGTGTCCAAGGTGACGTAGAATGTTTATACTCACTTTGTCTCTTGCATCCATGGGTTTGGATGGAGGTTAGAGATGAAGACATTGATGGAGATAATGAGCAAGAGGAAGAAAGAGGAGGAAGAAGAAGTTTTCTCTTTTCTTTTCTTTTACTGTCATAAAATGAGAGTGAGAGAGTATCAAAAATACAAGACCAAGCTTGCATAAGGCATCCCATTTCCCTTTCCTCTTATCAAATCATCACAAAACCGTCATATAATGTAACATTAGCATATAAAACGAGACCATGAGTCACTAATGAAGTCCATGTCACATTTAAAGCATCTCATGATGAAATTCTAGCTCATTATTTCCATATGCAAACATTAATCCAAATGTCAATAAAAAGATACGGCAATATCTAAAGTAAACTCGTGACGGATCACAAGGATACCCCTCACCTGTATATACATACCTGAACTCGCATTCCGACTGAATGCAAATGCGATGAGACTAAAGTAATCCAACAAATCTAATACTAGGATCCGGCTTAAACCAAAGCCCACTAGTATGATCCTCCCGATCATGATCCGTGCATTACTGCACGTATATGATCGAACCCTGCTATATATCATACGGTCTCTACAACGTTTCTTCTGAAACTTGAGAAACTGTCTGTGGGGGACTCTAAAGACTCGTCAATACTTTGGCTGTGGATTTAACTACTAGCACGTCAGAGGTATTAGCCGTACGTAACGGGCTACCAGCTATTGACCAAAAGGGAGGTCGATGAGCGAACTCATCCTGATACCCTACTGAGCTTGTCAGTGACAATATCCATACAATCCGGTCCATTCGTCTATGAGCATCACATGTCGGGCCTAGGGGGTTGGTGAAAGTCAGACCCCCAAAAGCGGTACAGGTCGTGTCGGAGTGTAGCCCAGAATACCCTGAGATACAACTGGAATACCTACCAGTAAATCTCCTGCCTCGGCCAAGGACTTCGTGTAATGGCTCTCCTAGACACAACGCGACCTCACCCCGGGAGAGATGAACCCCTGCCGATCCACTCATTACCTCCATGTGGCTTGGGACTGTACCCAACTAAAACCAGTTTGCACGACTCCTTTGAGCCGTGGTAGGGTAGTAATCAAAGCACAGTGGGAACTCACACGAGACAAATGCCGATCTCAAGTCAATGAACTAACCTGTACACATGTCACCAGGGAACTGCTATCTGACGTCAGGTATAATACCAACTAGCATGTTCCCGGCGAGTCCTGTCCGGTGTACTCATAACCCAATGAGCAACTGTATACATCTTAGGTAATCCAACTCACACCAATGGCTTGTGAGACCGGCCACCGCCCCTCGTCGGGGTCCCGACTGTATACACTAGTCTATTAATGGAGTATCGATGCCCAGTCTCGAAACTCCCATGACTAGGGACCTTTTAAGGATGTGCTTATAGACCCCAGCTCCTACGTATATGATCGCCATCATATTGCTGGTCGTCAAGCAAGAATCTTAAGGGCTCTATCAGCATGCAATAGCGATCTATAAGGTCACCTAAAGCAGTACACGATGATAAAGACAAACCATGGAAGTATATATTCTCCATCAACGTGTAATAGTGAACCACAATGTCACCTAAAGCATGCACACGATGATAAAGACAAACCAGATAGTAAACAATCATCCTGAGTAAGATTGTCCTACCGGCATAGGTCCTGCCTCAATCATTGCAATCACGTGCCTGCGATCCAATAATTGACTCTAAGGGCACTATATCCAACAATCTCCCACTTGCACTCAAGGCTAATTATTGCGATGTCGCATACTCACAGCCCGTGTGATACCGAACACCCAACTCCTCTACTGATCAGTCTCACAAAGCCCGTTTGTGAAACTATTGCGTTCGAGGAATAGCCTCAGTTAGTGGATCCGCTCTGATGTTTCTTTCTATGTCTCTCTTTATCTCAAGTTCGTGGAGAAAGCCATCTCCCGAAATGAGCAATACCTGTCTTAGTATATGTCTGGATATCTGATGGGTCCTAATTCATAAATGAACTCCAAATCCAAACTTCTTAGACTATATCGTCAACTGAAAACATTCAGTATCCGCTTAAACCACCTGTCCAAAATACTGCCTCTCGTCAGAGGGAAAACTATAACTCTGATAGCCACTCTGTCACTGTCACAACCCAAAGTTTGGCCCATGACCGGCACTTAAACACGTAACGTCTACAGGCGTAACGCGACTAAGTGAACCGAAAACCCGGAAATCAAACCAGTGAAAGTATAGAGTGTTATGTATTTTAAATGAAAGCACTTACTAACATGTTAAGAAATCTAAGTAAACAATCACCAAGATAGCAATATACGACGCCGTAGCGAAGATCAAGATCCACAAGTGGGAACATGACAGATAGAATAAACTGCAAGTACAGTCGGCTTACAACGAGCTCGACACCAGAATACAAATAATAAACATCATCGTCCTCACACTATCTCTAAGTCAAATACATACATGGTAGATGGAGAATACTAGATACAACAATATACATAACTGAAAGATAAACAGATACCGCACAAAACCCACCTATCAGAAAAAGAGCTAGTACACCAACTATGGGGGTATTTGTGTCAAAAGGTGCAAAACGCAGCCTGTCGCGACTACTCCGAAGGGCAACCTGCAAACACTGTGGCATAACGGGGGTGAGTTGCCAACTCGTGAATAGAGATAACATGTAAAGGTAATCGCGAGCACGCACATACTGCGCTACTCTATCATATGCCAACAGATGATATCAATGTGTGATAAGCAGTATGTCCAATAATCATGCAAGTGCTCTATCAGGTAATATAACTACAGGATGAGGTACAATAATAAATGCTGAGCATGGGCAATATAACATCTACAGGGAATGTCAACGTGGAATATATAATCGGTGTCCATCAATGCACCTAGATCCCCCAAATAGCTCAGGCGCCGGCACCCTCATCGGCCCTAAAATCCTGTAAATCTCTAAGAATCCCGAGTGCCCAACATCGGCACCCAAATATCATAAATACTCGTGTCCAGCATCGACACGCAAATCCTCATCCATCGGGCCCCGTCAGTCCGGGTCATCCCACGGGCTCCGTCTGCGGTATCGGCCCTCGGCCCCGGCAGTACGGATCACCCCACATCCATCTATCGACTCTGATCAGTATCCTCCGGATAACTGTCATTCCAACCAATCACCGGTAGGTAGTAGTCCCTCTGCCAGGCTCACCGTCTACTGCACAGCGAAACCGTTCTTGTCCCGGGGTACCATACCGGGTCCACCATGTACCCGTAATCGGCCTCAACCAGCTACTCGATTCGGATTCACATATATCACTCTAGCACCGAGGAAACTCATGGTGGACGCACCGAAATATCATATCAAGGGAACCTGGTTTGTAAATGATTACATATTTGAAATAGCCACGGTTCCCAAATCCAGAAATCACATGTAATCCAAACCAATATGCAAGTCAATGATCCGATATGATATGTGCATCAAATATGAATATCATGTCAAGTCACATAAAGATGAGCTACAACATAACGATCCGATGTGATATATGCATCAAGTATGAATATCATGTCAAGTCACATATAGATGAGCTACAACATAACGATCCGAATAACACGTGTGCATCAACCGAACATACAGGAAGGATACCTGAGACCACCGCATTAGACGCCTGCACGTCCTGATGCGTCAAAGCAAAAACTTGCGCCTGTCCTCCACCTGCAACTAACTGTCCCCTGCCGGCCGCTGGCTGCCCTCTGCCTCGGTCACCTTGTCCTCTATGAACAAATCCTCCGCGACCACGACCTCTCTGTGCATGCGTCTGACGCGGAGTAACAGTAGGTACTATCGGCAATGCCGTCTGGGGTGGTGAAGGTGGTAATGTAACATGCGGTGCTGTCGCCTCACTCCGGGGTACCTCAGGACAATCTCGCACACGATGATAAGAACTCCCGCAATGGTAAAATCCCGATGATGGTCGCTGACCCTCCTAGGGATAGGAGCTAAATAACCGGCCTCGCCTCGAATCTCTGCCACCTGCAAGGTGCCTGTCACGACGCCGAAAAGGCCGTCTCTGCACTGACGTATCTGCACGAACTCTCTTCGGCTCTGGAACTGCTGAAGTCTCAGCAAGGCGCTCCTCAACTAATAATGCTGCATCTACAGCTGCTGCATATGTCTCGTAGTGCTGCGCGCTAATCGCAAGGAACAGTGGTGTGAGCAAGCCTCGGAAAAATCTCTTAACTCGCAACTCCTCAGTAGCCACTAGGTACGGAGCATAAACTGATAGCTCGGTGAACAGCACATCGTACTCTGCCACTGACATCTCTGGCGTCTGGCGTAAGGACTCGAACCTGCGTGCTCTAGCATCTCTGACACTCAGGGGAAGAAAGCGGGCAAGGAATAGCGCCATGAACTCTGTCCAGGTCATAGGAGGAAGACCTGCTGCTCTACCCTTCTCGACTGATTCGCACTATTTCTGCGCAAGACCTTCCAGGCGAAAGCTCGTGAACTCAACCCATCTCGCATCTGCGCATCTAAGTGAACGACATATCCGCGCCATCCAATCAATGAAAGACTGTGGGTCCTCGGCCACATCGGTGCCTATGAAGACCGGAGGCTTCAGCCTCATAAACTCTGACAGCGATACTGTAATAACCTCTGTAGTCGCAGGTGCAACTGCCTGAACTGTGGGTACCACCGCGGTCTCTGCAACGGGTGGAACTACCTCTGGTCGCTGCGCTCGAAGTGTCTCAACTAGATATCCCATCATCTGGCGCATCTCCTGCATACTGGATCCCATCGTCTGGCGTATCTCCTGCACACCAGCCCCTAACATAGCAATCTGATTTGTCACGGTAGGAACAGCCTGCTCGGGCACAACCGGTGTACTACCCGGATCAGTCCTCATCTCAGACGAGTCAACTCGAATCTCGGCCCTCGCGGCCCCACTCTGCGCCCTCGTAGTCTTTGGCGGCATAATGGCTGAAAGGAACAATAGGATTCGATAACGATACTGAAATCGAATCGCAAGAATGTATAAACTCAGGAAGGAATTAAAATCAACAAGTCCAATGGTCGCGTAGGCGGAGTACCGTGCCGTGAGTATGCCGCGGAACATACACACGCTACGCTACGCTGCTGCAGCTACCTACTCCATCATACCAGGGTCATCCTACACTCCGAAAGGTAAAACCTACGCTCTGATACCAACTTTGTCACGACCCAAAGTTTGGCCCGTGACCGGCACTTAAACACGTAACGTCTACAAGCGTAACGCGACTAAGTGAACCGAAAATCCAGAAATCAAACCAGTGAAAGTATAGAGTGTTATGAGTTTTAGGTGAAAGCACTTACTAACATGTTAAGAAATCTAAGTAAACAATCACCAAGATAGCAATATACGACGCCGTAGCGAAGATCAAGATCCACAAGTGGGAACATCACAGATAGAATAAACTGCAAGTACAGTCGGCTCACAACGAGCTCGACACCAGAATACAAATAATAAACATCATCGTCATCACACTGTCTCTAAGTCAAATACATACATGGTAGAAGGAGAATACTAGATACAACAATATACATAACTGAAAGATAAACAGATACCGCACAAAACCCACCTATCAGCAAAAGAGCTAGTACATCAACTATGGGGGTATCTGTGTCAAAAGGTGCAAAACGGAGCATGCCGTGACTACTCCGAAGGGCAACCTGCAAACACTGTGGCACAACGGGGGTGAGTTGCCAACTCGTGAATAGAGATAACATGTAAAGGTAATCACGAGCATGCACGTACTGCGCTACTCTATCATATGCCAACAGATGATATCAATGTGTAAGCAGTATGTCCAATAATCATGCAAGTGCTCTATCGGGTAATATAACTATAGGATGAGGTACAATAATAAATGCTGAGCATGGGCAATATAACATCTACACGGAATGTCAACGTGGAATATATAATCGTTGTCCATCAATGCACCCAGATCCCCCAAATAGCTCAGGCGCCGGCACCCTCATCGGCCATCAAATCCTGTAAATCTCTGAGAATCCCGAGTGCCCAACATCGGCACACAAATATCATAAATACTCGTGTCCAGCATCGACAAGCAAATCCTCATCCATCGGGCCCCGTCAGTCTGGGTCAGCCCACGGGCTCCGTCTGCGGTATCGGCCCTCGGCCCCGGCAGTACGGATCATCCCACATCCATCTATCGACTCTGATCAGTATTCTCCGGATAACTGTCAGGTCCAACCAATCACCGGTAGGTAGTAGTCCCTCTGCCAGGCTCACCGTCTACTGCACAGCGAAACCGTTCTTGCCCCGGGGTACCATACCGGGTCCACCATGTACCCGTAATCGGCCTCAACCAGCTACTCGATTCGGGTTCACATATATCACTCTAGCACCAAGGAAACACATGGTGGACGCACCGAAATATCATATCAAGGGAACCGGGTTTTTAAATGATTACATATTTGAAATAGACACGGTTCCCAAATCCAAAAATCACATGTAATCCAAACCAATATGCAAGTCAATGATCCGATATGATATGTGCATCAAATATGAATATCATGTCAAGTCACATAAAGATGAGCTACAACATAACGATCCGATGTGATATATGCATCAAGTATGAATATCATGTCAAGTCACATATAGATGAGCTACAACATAACGATCCGATGTGATATATGCATCAAGTATGAATATCATGTCAAGTCACATATAGATGAGCTACAACATAACGATCCGCTGTGAATTCTACAGTGTGAGTGTGATGGCAATTACTAACGGTGTGTGTTTAACATGCAGGATAGTGCTCGTGCAACATGGACCGTTAGTAATGGTGCGGTGTTCTATCAATTCTAGTTTATATCCATATAGCAGGGAATGCAGTATGCACTAAATAGTAACCATGCACAGTCAATGTATATAAATGTAGCTATAAGGTCCTATCAGCCCTGACGTAGAACGCCATGCGGGCGATATCCCCGTAGATGTTAAATCTACACACAGTAGTCTCTCTCTAGGTATAGCCAACAACTTGTTTCCCCTTCTGCGCGGCGTCCGCCGTACTCGCCTGCGAACCTAGAATTACACAATACATCATACATAAGCTTGACATCACACAAACACGACATTATAGCCGAACTAGTAACTCGTGTCGTGAACCAAGCGCGCGTGTGAGCGATACGCTAAAACGTGTGATTACGCGCCTGAAGTCACTCTGACGCGTCGCGTACGCAGAAACCCAAAACCCATACACACGTATCACGCGTGTCGCGAAGATTAAAATACGGGAAAATAGGTATTCTACTCCAGATTTTGATACAAAAATGATATTGTAAAACTATATATACCAAAATAACCCACATAGTAGCAGACACCAACACCCCAAACCCCAACCCAAAACACCCCCATCTGGCCGCAAATTGCAGCCAGAATGCTTATTTCGGCGGCCTGGGTAGGGAATTGGGCTCCCAGGTTTTGTGTGTGCACTCTATACCCCCCATACATGCTACAGTAATATCTAGTTTCACTCTGAAATATCTCGGGTAGCAGCAGAACCTACAGAGCATTATTTCTAGTTAAAATCCATACCTTTGCACTAAAATTAAACTTTAGGGTATTTTTCTGAAATCTGAAACAAACCTAAGTCTAAACCCACACTAATAACTCATTAACAAGCTAATCAAGCCACAACCACATAAACTTTAACATATTACCACTAAAACCCTTCAATAGCACTAAAATTGCACAAAAAGGTGATATTTTGAAACTAAACATGCAGGTTATGGAAAAAGAGGTTAAGACATGAATTTATACCTCCTAAAGACCTTATACAACACCAAAAGTCCAGCTCCTCTTTCAGGTGTGCAGATTTGCCCCCAAACACCTCAAAAACTCATTTTTCCTAAGGTTTTGGGAAGGAAATGTGTGGTTTTTATGTAGGATTTGATTGGGAATCAAGGAGAAGTGAAAAAGAGAGGAAAAGATGAAGGAAAGCCAAGGTTTTTCTGCTGAAATATCTAGAATTTCTGAAGTGATGAGAAGAGAGAGAGAAGAGAAGGAAATGGGGTCAAAAAAGTCAACCTCTTACCTAACACCATGCTCATTTGTTTAATAGGATTTTGAATTATGAAAAAGGGTTTTGTTTTGATTAAAAATGGTGGGGAATTAATATGAACCATCCACAAAAGAATGGTTAACATGATACCAAAACCCTAAATCCCAAAAACTAAGTGTGTAAGTGTACACTACACTACAAAGGAAAAAATTTCCAATTTGCTAACACGACTAAATAACTAATTATCGTGAAAAACATTCTGACGGAAATTCAATGTGTTACAGTCACCCAGGTCACCTTGGAAGCCTGGAATGATAACTTTCTCCTAAAAGAGGCTGTTGTAATCATATCCCTAGAGCATCCACTTATGTTCTAAAACTGCTTCCGAATGTTTCTCCAGGATTGGATCAATATCTTATTGCATCTACTGCAAAAACAACATCTGGTGTGGTACTTGACATCTCATGATCGACTCAATTGTCTAAGCAAGTGATCTGCCAATCATGCACATCCCTCTCCCCTTTAGTCTGTAAGACACCTTTAGAGAGGGTGACTCCATCACCTGCAGGTACACTACCGTGCCAGGAGTCGTCCGTTCTAAAATACCTTTAGAATGCTGTCTAAGTACCCTGCTTGGGAAACTACCCAAATCTAGATCTAAAACTACAGATCTAGTAACCAGAATATCTGATATAATTTCCATATCCTATGTGGAGAAACCACTGTGTGACAAGCAAAGTATAACCGATTGTAGTATAGGAATTCTACTTCCTATTATGTGTATGTCATTCAAATACCAAGATATCACACCCTACTATCTTCTTAACAGATCCATCCCCTATTCTGATAAAGTCAAACCTATGACTGTCACGTCAGAAATAGATGATCTATCTAGGCTATATCTGCTTTAGTCCATAAATAGATATAAGCTACTTGTCCACAATGCTTCCGCTGCTCCCACTGACTACGACAACCCTCTGGCAAAATCATATAGACGTGCATTTCTAAAGCTTGTTTAGAACGACGCTATACTCATCCTCCCGCCGGGTCTCACAGTCTGGAACAACAGCAACGGCAAGTCTGGGTAAACAAGAACCTCCTTGTCACTGTCTTTGAGCATACCGATGTACCTCTCGAGTGCTTGAAATTACCTATCATATCTGCGGAGTGGCCAATGGAATATCAATCCAGATTGAATCTTTAGGTTCTTATTAAATTTTCAATAATCGTTTGCGGTTCTGGAATCACTTCCAGTTCTACTATACCCCCACTGCTGTTTTCTGAAAAAATCCATTTTATTAAAACTGTGGCGAGTCAAGAACAATATCACTATTGATCTTCTAGATGGTAGAAAGTTAACCCTCGTCATAGCCCGGGTCAACCCACAAACAGCCATTACAGAAACGTGCCTTGAGTTATCCAGAGTATGGTTTTAAGCATAAGCCGGACAACTCCCTGTACCTTAACAATGTTAAGATATGAACTATTCTATATCCAATATAGAAACAGAGGCACTGATTTAATTGGAACCAGATTCAAATCATGCAGCTGTCTCCAGTGCATGTCAACTAAATGGAGAGAGGCCGATCAGCATTACTCAACTTAGGAGTACATCCAGATATGAGCAACCTGAAAGAGAAGCAAGTTCTCATAATCATTACTATCAACTGAATACCATACACAAGTATCTACATCATCGATCACCTTGAAGAATCCCGATACTTGTAACATCTGGTTCTCTACTTTACTCTTATAACTATAACTTCTCAAAACTTGGACCTTGCATTTCAACGAAACACATGTCTAAGAACTAGAAAAGTCACAAGTAAACAAAATATAGTACGAGTACCAACCCCTCTGTCCTCATAGACACTGGACAACATACAATACTCTGTATAAGTCCCTTGAGTCTAATAACTGATTCGATGTGAGTCGTAGGTTGAAAACTGTACTTATGGTTAAGAAGAATTACACCGCTGTTTAATGCTCCTTACCTAACCATCCACTGATATATGTAAATGTCATGGACATAATTTCAAAAAGTTATATCTCACTTTATAAAAATAAATGTACAGATATATCAATTTGAAATTGGTACATAACAACGGATATTCAAAACCAAATATTTGCCGTCTGGCAAACAGCCCCGGCGATTTCCTCAAATATCACCAATTACAACGAATCCCGATATAATGAGGATGATCACCCAATTCCCAATAACTTACTCTCACTCATCATCTGTAAAACCATACAGATGTGAGAATCAAACGTGGTAAATAAATACCCTGGAGTAAGGACTAATTAGAAAATCAGATTTCTTTTAACAATACATAGTGAAACTGAAACATGTAAATGTTTCAAAGGGGTATCCGGATATTCCTAGTAATGTCTCTTCCATTATCACATTCACAACTATAACCGTATATTTCTTTGCCATCTCTCCAAATCCCTTTATATGTCTTTAGTCATTACCTTCTGTACACCCCTTTATGCTAAATGGTTTTCTTCCTTCCCTACCGTTCGACACCAGCCTATGGTTTGGAAGAAGACTATCTGTAGGGTTCCTAGGCACTCTTGTGAAGGTTCAAAAGGCATCAAACATGCCCGGATAAAAATTTAGACATGCCGAACAACCCAAAGCCGGGATCTTTGCTAGATTATTAGGGTTTAGCATGCAAGATGATAACTTTTATCTAAGTGTGAGGGATTACAACCTTTGTAGTCCGCTCCTTCACTTCACAAGCTTCGAGTATAAGTCCCTTCGCCGCGATCCACGATCTCCCGGACTCATGAGAGGCTCCACGACTCGAACGATCCATGCTAGCTCGAAGTATTCCAAATCTCCGATGATCTACCTTGAAGTTGCTACGACTCAAGCTTTCTCACTCAAAAGAGAAGAACACACTAATCCCATGGGCTAGATGAGATGAGGATGAGAGAGTAGTAATTTTGCTTTCTTTTTAAATCATTTTCTCATTTTATTTCATCACTTAAAGAAAAACTAGCAAGCTTTCTTGAAGAAGGAAGAAGATGATAATGAAAAGATAATGATATATTTTTCTTTTGTGATGAATAGAATATAAACCATATGATTGAATTGTAAACCATGGTCAAGGATGAGTGGTCAAGATTTTGTAGAGAAATAACTAGAGTTAGGGTTTGGTTGAGTTAAAGAAAGTTTCATCCAAAATATCCTAAGAATGACAAAAGGAAAAGCTTCTAGAAGGTGCATGAAGCTACTAACCCTAATCAAACCCTAATCTCAATTAATCATCCTTAAACATGTTTAACAATTAATCATATCGTGTCACAATAATATATATCACATATATATTATATATTTGCAACAAAAGAAAATAATACAATTAACATATATCGTATATATATCAATGTATCATCCACTGAGAAAATGAAATAATAAAGCGAGCCATTATTAGATAATGTAATACAATATATCATATATATTATTATACATTAAATCATCGAATCAACACTTGATTCGATGATCCGGCTATATCAAATATTACCGACTAATATATCATGTACCGATTCATCGAATCAACACTTGATCCGATGACCTGGTTCATTTCTAAATATCGCGAGAATATAATACGGTATCCCATATCGCATTATTCTCGCTCCTGCGCATATCACATATGCGCCACTATTCCGTTTCGCCTGAGCCAAGAAACCTCTGTGTAGGACTCTAAAGAATCGTCAATACGCCGGTAGCAGGTGATGATCATATCAAACACCCACAAGCTGCAAGCGGTCAGCTAAACGTAACAGCCACCCAGGTATTGAGCGATCAGAAGATCAACAAGATAGCCTGTGCGTTCTCCTGTGAATCCAACCAGTAACACTCCCGTACAGTCCGGTCAGTTCGTCTGATATGTCGCATATCAAGTCTAGGGGTGGTATACGTCAGACCCCAGTAACCGATAAGTCGTGTCGATGTGTGGCTCATAACGGGTCGAGAAACTACTAGTAACACTTACCAGTAAATCTCTATATCAGCCCTGGCCAGGGACTTCCAGTTATAGCCAATCGAACACAGCACAACATCAACTCCCTATACCGGGAGAGACGAATCCCCTCCTATCGCTCATTGCCTCCATGTGATTCGGGACTGTAGCCAAAAGCCACCGTTTTGCACGCCCTCTTGGACGTGGTAAGGTGGAAATCAAAGCACAGTGGGTATCACACAAGACTCTATGACGATCTCGGGTCTACAGACTACCCTGTACCAGTGTCACCGGAGAACTGCCATCTGACGTGTGGAATATCACCATCTGGGAGTTCTCGGCGAGTCCGTCCAGTGTACCCAGTCTCCACTGAGCACCCGTACACCATCTCAGATGTCTAACACCGATGGATATGGGATCATCCATCGCCCATCATATGGGTCAAGATGCGTATACGCTAGTCTACTCTGGTGTATCGATGCCTTGTCTCGATATACCCTCGACTAGGAACAGTTATAGGATATACTCATCGACTACCGCGGCCCCACTGGTATGATCTCATCATAGTCCCAGTAGTTGAGTACAGATCCTAAGGGCTTTATCAACATGTGAGAGTAAAACAGTAAACCAATACAAGTCAACATGTTAAGATAAAGTGAAACCAAATAGCATACTATCATGACGAGCAAGAAAGTCATCTCTATATATAACCAAGCATCCATTATAATATACATCATATGTACAACAATGGCCTCTAGGGCATATACATAACTAACAATCTCCCACTTGCACTGAGGCCAGCTGCTGTAGTATCTCATACCTAGCATCCCGAATAATCTCTCAAACTGTATCTGGGGAATAGGCTTTGTGAATGGAACCGCAGTGTTGTCCTTCGTATCTACTCTCCTGACCTCGATCTCCCGGCGATCAACTATCTCCCTGATCAGGTGATACCGCCTCAGAATATGTCTGGACTTTTGATGGGATCTGGGTTCCTTGGCCAATGCCACAGCTCCATTGTTATCGCAATACAGAGGTATTGGATGCTCAATGGATGGAACCACTCCAAGTTCACTAATGAACTTCTTTATCCAGACAGCCTCTTTGGCAGCATCGTTGGCAGCAATGTATTCAGCCTCCATCGTCGAGTCTGCAACGGTATCCTGTTTGGAACTCTTCCAACATACCGCCCCTCCATTGAGGGTAAAGACAAAACCCGAATGCGACTTAGAGTCGTCCTTATCACTTTGGAAGCTGGAATCGGTAAAGGACTCCACCTGGAGTTGTCCGTTACCATACACCAAGAACATCTCCTTAGTCCTTCGTAAGTACTTGAGAATGTTCTTCACAGCTGTCCAATGACTCTCTCCAGGATCTGCTTGATACCGACTCACTACACTTAGTGAGTATGCTACATCGGGTCTGGTACATAGCATCGCATACATGATAGGGCCTACTGCCGAAGCATAGGGTATCCCTTGCATGCGAGCTCTCTCCAAATCAGTCTTGGGAGACATCTTTTTGGAGAGAGTGAGTCCAGAGATCGTGGGTTGGTTCCCACGCTTGGATTCTTCCATACTAAACCTCTTTAGTATGGTGTCAATGTACCGGGATTGGGACAATCCCAGTATCCGTTTAGATCTATCTCTATAGATCATGATTCCCAATATGCAGGAGGCATCACCTAGATCTTTCATTGAGAATCTCTGTGATAAGAAGAGCTTGACTGATTGCAGCATAGGAATATCATTTCCTATCAAAAGTATGTCATCCACGTACAATACGAAGAAGACAACCTTACCCTCTGCTACCTTCTTATAGATACAAGGTTCATCTATATTTTTGATGAAGTCAAACTCTTTGACTACAACATCAAAACAGATGTTCCAACTCCGCGATGCTTGCTTTAACCCATAAATGGATTTAAGCAGCTTGCACACCTTTCCGCTGCTCCCACTATCTACGAAGCCCTCTGGCTGAGTCATGTACACGCACTCTTCTAAATCACCGTTTAGAAAGGCGGTCTTAACATCCATTTGCCAGATTTTGTAGTCATGGTATGCAGCAATGGCAAGTAAGATCTGGATGGACTTAAGCATAGCCACTGGAGAAAAGGTTTCGTCATAGTCCACACCTGGTCGTTGACGAAAACCCTTTGCTACAAATCTAGCTTTGAAAGTCTCAACTTTTCCATCTACACCAAATTTTCTTTTAAAAATCCACTTGCTCCCAATGGGTTTTACCCCTTCAGGAGCATTTTCCAAAATCCATACTTTATTGGTGTAAATGGATTCCATCTCAGATCGCATTGCATCCAGCCATTTCACAGAGTCACCACTCGTGATGGCCTGCTCGAAACTAGTCGGGTCATCATCATCCATGATGCAATCCTCGCTTCCACCATCAATGAGAAAACCGTAGTATCTTTCAGGTGGACGAGAAACCCTACTAGATCGGCGGAGAGGCTGGGGTTCGTCGGGTACTACTGAATCCTCTGGTTCCACTAAATCATCTGTTGTAGTTTGTTCTGCTGGAACTTCTTCCAGTTCTACCTCAGAGCCACTAATCTCTTTAGCAAGAAATTCCTTTTCTAAAAAGGTGGCGTGTTGAGCAACAAATACCGTTTGTTCCTCACTGTGGTAGAAAATATACCCTCGCGAATGCTTGGGATATCCAATAAACTTACATAAAACAGATCTTGCCTCGAGTTTGTCCGGGTTTCGTCTTTTGACATAGGCCGGACAACCTCATATCTTAATAAAATTAAGTTATGGTCTCTTCCCTTCCCATATCTCATATGGGGTGGTAGGCACTGATTTGGTAGGAACTTTATTCAGTATGTATGCCGCTGTCTCAAGTGCATACCCCCAGAAGGAAATAGGTAACTCAGCTGTACTCATCATAGAGCGCACCATATTTAATAGGGTGCGATTCCTTCGTTCCGATACACCGTTGTGCTGTGGTGTATAAGGAGGAGTAAGCTGAGAGAGAATCCCATTCTCTTTTAGATAATCTAGGAACTCACTGCTTAAGTATTCACCTCCTCGATCAGATCGAAGAATCTTAATACTTTTTCCCGTTTGGTTCTCTACTTCGTGCTTATATTCTCTAAATTTCTCAAAAGCTTCAGACTTGTGTTTCAACAGGAACACATGTCCGTATCTAGAGAGATCGTCAGTGAATGTAATGAAGTAGGAAGAACCATTCCTGGCATGCGTAGACATGGGACCGCATACATCACCATGTATCAGTCCTAAGAGTTCAGTAACTCTTTCTCCGTGTCCACTAAATGGAGCTTTGGTCATTTTTCCTTTGAGACATGAATGGCAAGTATCATAAGATGATAATTCGAATGGATTCAAATAACCATCTCTATGTAACTTAGCCAGTCGTGTCGCATTGATATGACCAAGTCTACAATGCCACAAGTAGGATTCGTTCATGTCTGAACTTTTCCTCTTGTGTGTGTTTTGTATATTCAGGACTGTATTCTGATTTAGAATGAATATGCCATTATGTAACGAGCCTGATGCAATCAACTTTTGATCTAGGAATATGTTCATAACATTATCCTGTACTACAAAATTATATCCCTCTTTACTCAATAAAGAAACTGATATAATGTTGCACATCATGTTCGGTATATAATAGCACTCATTTAGAATCAGTGTATTACGACTCGGCAATACTAGGTGATATTCGCCAACTGCTTTGGCTACAATACTTGCACCGTTCCCTACTTGAACGGAATGATCACCTTTTCCCAGTTCTCTACCTTTACGTAGCCCATGTAACTGTTTACATATGTGGGATCCTGATCCGGTATCTAATACCCAGGACGTAGGGTGAACTGAGAAACAGTTCTCAATAACTAACACACCCGAAGAAGACGCATCAACATGCATGTTCTTTTGGGCGGCGTGAGAATCCAGATATTCTCCTGTTTCCTGTTCAGTCTTATAACTCTTATAAGAAAGAACGGGTCCAACATTCCCTAGCTCAGTACAATAATTGGGTTCAGTCAATACATCCATATTATTATCTTGATTATGGCATGACATGGTCGCTTCCTGGAGAGAGAGAGAAGAAAACACTTTAGCGTATGCTCTTGCAAGATTAGATTGGTTATTATCTTATCTAATCAGGATGTCTCCCACTGTTTTTATCAAATCTACCTTAAAACCCTAAAAGGTAAGATTAGCCGGGATTAATTACACCCTACAACTTCGTCAATCTTTCAGCCAGATCAGTGTCGGTACTTTGAGGGAGGTTCCCCGTGCTCTCGCACAGACCTAATTAATGTAAACCTCGTTTTCCCAGAGGCGTAACCCCGTTAACACTTTTCTAGACACCTACTTGATCGGCTAATTGTCTTGTGTAAAACTCTCCCAGGAGTAACTCTTACTCGCAGTGGGTATCGGGATCCAACTATCTCATAGGAGGTATGCAATCTCATTGCAAATTTCAACACTTGAAATTCCTGATAATATTTTTGCCCCTAGTGTCCTATGACCTTGACGGAGGTCAACAAACCATAGGCTACTAGTCAAGTTCAACCTGTCATTTCTTGATTGAATTAAACCCACCCGCACGACCCTTGACGGAGGTCAACAAGGCCGTATGACTACCCTAATCCAATCTGCATCATATGCATAAGCAGGTAAATACTAATCAGCTACCGCACACTACGCCTTGACGGAGGTCAACAAACGTAGCACGAATACTAACTAGTCTTTATCTGAAATGACGGAGGGCTACGCAGGTTTTTCTGAAAAACCCTGAGCGTAATGAACTTGATATCGTCGTAGAATCGAGTGAAGTTTTTCAAAAGGAGTGTTTTTG
This sequence comes from Agapanthus africanus, assembly GCA_030015575.1. Taxonomy (NCBI): domain Eukaryota; kingdom Viridiplantae; phylum Streptophyta; class Magnoliopsida; order Asparagales; family Amaryllidaceae; genus Agapanthus; species Agapanthus africanus. Next base: position 461,185,162 of record CM057337.1, on the reverse strand, counting down.
AGGCTTTTCTTAGTTTCGCTAAAGGGGTCACTCCCGGTGAAGGGATCGTCGGCCCTTTCTTCATCGAATAAGGTGCAGGATATATCATATATACCGCTGTGCAAAGCAAAACATTAAAATCAATCAAAAGACAAACCGCGTTTTGTAGCATTTGCCAGTTTCTCTAAAGGAGTCACTCCCGATGAAGGGATCTCGGTCCTTTCCTCATCGAATAAGGTGCAGGATATATCATATATATCACTGTGCAAAGCAAAACTGTAGCTACCCCTTTTTATAAAGTTTTTGATTCTACAACATCTTTAGGTTTCTTTCCTTTTATTAATCTCATTAATAAAAATCCCATCAGCTTATGCTTCCTAAGCATCACAGAAGAAACGAAAGCAGTAATATTTATATATCAACATATATATATAGTATAAGCATTCGTCTCAGGCAGTAATATGATCTCATCACAGAACATTGCAGCAGAAGAACATATATGAAATATTGGATATACTAGGACGTCCGTGTTTTTAATACGAGCCTGTATAAAACACGGATTCCACGGTCGCGACGAATAGCCAAACCCACATCCCAAGACCCCTACGAGAGCGGCAAGTAACACTGCCAATTCTAGAGTTAGGAGACCCGGTCTCGACTCCTCGAGATGGCCTCCCACTGGACCCTAGAACCCGGTTACTTGTGCTCCCCACCTTGGGTCTACCTAATGCGGAAAAGTAAATAATATACACTGGTGACATCAACCGCAACCTGGAAGTGCCCCAAAAAAAAGAATATTACATTACAAATGAATTTTACATGAATGAAAATAAAAAAACCCTCATCTCACAAAAAACCCCCGGCTATTCAGAACGCGACGATCCAATATAACATATCACAGCAACACATAATATCTCATATCATCAACGTAAGTAAATATGCGCATCCCAATTGTCGTTGACATATAGCAACGAAACCGGCGATATCACATATTACACTTACGGTCACAGAAAAGAAAGTGTAAAACTACAATATTTGGAATCCACAACCACTTTAGACATCGTAAATCCGAAATATCACATACTTCGCATTTCATGCCTAACTCTATGAATTCCACATATTGTATCACATTCCAGATAAATAGACAGTATTAAACTTTCCGAACAGATAATCAAACACCCAAAATTTTCTAAACTTCTCAACACTTGAGCGGGGTTCAAATAATCCCAGAATATGTCACAGTACCGGTGATCCAGCCGTAGAAGGGTCAAGCCATCGCCTCACATGTGGCACGCCGTACTGCCCCAAACCCGAAGGTTCAAAAGGCAGTTCAAGACGGTCATATAATCGAGTTAAGGTTTGTTGTCTTCTAGAGGGTCCACCGCTTAACTTGTACAATTTTTCCGAAAGATTTAAACCCGAATAAATTTCAACACTTGAAAGTTTGCCGTACCGGGAAACAGTGAGTTAATGATATCCGTTCAAATAGTTTAACAATTTCTAAATATCCGGAAAGAAAAACGAACTTAAATATTCCGATCGAATCTACTATTACAAAATAAACCCCAGATTTAAACAATACTGGAATCACTGTTAAAAATATCCAGAAGCATCAACAAGTACCTACGGACATTACCATAAAATCCACGTGTCACAAATCCACTGTTCCGCCGCGGAACCGCCGCGCAAGGCATGCTTGCGCCGCGGTTCCGCCACCGTTTGATCGAATTGGGGGCTCGGGTTTTATGGTAATTCTTAGAATTCCCTGCTGATTTTTTTACATATTTTTAATTCAGAAAAATCCCAAAATTTAGAAAATTTCCAGAGAGGGGTCCAATTTTGTCATTTCGGGTTCGATCGGAGTTTTAACTTCGTAAACGCATCGCCTAATGCTCTAGCTAGGCTCTGATACCACTGTAGGGTTCCTAGGCACTCTTGTGAAGGTTCAAAAGGCATCAAACATGCCCGGATAAAAATTTAGACGTGCCGAACAACCCAAAGCCGGGATCTTTGCTAGATTATTAGGGTTTAGCATGCAAGATGATAACTTTTATCTAAGTGTGAGGGATTACAACCTTTGTAGTCCGCTCCTTCACTTCACAAGCTTCGAGTAGAAGTCCCTTTGCCGTGATCCACGATCTCCCGGACTCATGAGAGGCTCCACGACTCGAACGATCCATGCTAGCTCGAAGTATTCCAAATCTCCGATGATCTACCTTGAAGTTGCTACGACTCGAGCTTTCTCACTCAAAAGAGAAGAACACACTAATCCCATGGGCTAGATGAGATGAGGATGAGAGAGTAGTAATTTTGCTTTCTTTTTAAATCATTTTCTCATTTTATTTCATCACTTAAAGAAAAACTAGCAAGCTTTCTTGAAGAAGGAAGAAGATGGTAATGAAAAGATAATGATATATTTTTCTTTTGTGATGAATAGAATATAAACCATATGATTGAATTGTAAACCATGGTCAAGGATGAGTGGTCAAGATTTTGTAGAGAAATAACTAGAGTTAGGGTTTGGTTGAGTTAAAGAAAGTGTCATCCAAAATATCCTAAGAATGACAAAAGGAAAAGCTTCTAGAAGGTGCATGAAGCTACTAACCCTAATCAAACCCTAATCTCAATTAATCATCCTTAAACATATTTAACAATTAATCATATCATGTCACAATAATATATATCACATATATATTATATATTTGCAACAAAAGAAAATAATACAATTAACATATATCGTATATATATCAATGTATCATCCACTGAGAAAATGAAATAATAAAGCGTGCCATTATTAGATAATGTAATACAATATATCATATATATTATTATACATTAAATCATCGAATCAACACTTGATTCGACGATCCGGCTATATCAAATATTACCGACTAATATATCATGTACCGATTCATCGAATCAACACTTGATCTGATGACCTGGTTCATTTCTAAATATCGCGAGAATATAATACGGTATCCCATATCGCATTATTCTCTCTCCTGCGCATATCACATATGCGCCACTACTCCGTTTCGCCTGAGCCAAGAAACCTCTGTGTAGGACTCTAAAGAATCGTCAATACGCCGGTAGCAGGTGATGATCATATCAAACACCCATAAGCTGCAAGCGGTCAGCTAAACGTAACAGCCACCCAGGTATTGAGCGATCAGAAGATCAACAAGCTAGCCTGTGCGTTCTCCTGTGAATCCAACCAGTAACACTCCCGTACAGTCCGGTCTGTTCGTCTGATATGTCGCATATCAAGTCTACGGGTGGTATACGTCAGACCCCAGTAACCGATAAGTCGTGTCGATGTGTGGCTCATAACGGGTCGAGAAACTACTAGTAACACTTACCAGTAAATCTCTATATCAGCCCTGGCTAGGGACTTCCAGTTATAGCCAATCGAACACAGCACAACATCAACTCCCTATACCGGGAGAGACGAATCCCCTCCTATCGCTCATTGCCTCCATGTGATTCGGGACTGTACCAAAAAGCCACCGTTTTGCACGCCCTCTTGGACGTGGTAAGGTGGAAATCAAAGCACAGTGGGTATCACACAAGACTCTATGATGATCTCGGGTCTACAGACTACCCTGTACCAGTGTCACCGGAGAACTGCCATCTGACGTGTGGTATATCACCATCTGGGAGTTCTCGGCGAGTCCGTCCAGTGTACCCAGTCTCCACTGAGCACCCGTACACCATCTCTGATGTCTAACACCGATGGATATGGGATCATCCATCGCCCATCATATGGGTCAAGATGCGTATACGCTAGTCTACTCTGGTGTATCGATGCCCTGTCTCGATATACCCTCGACTAGGAACAGTTATAGGATGTACTCATCGACTACCGTGGCCCCACTAGTTTGATCTCATCATAGTCCCAGTAGTCGAGTACAGATCCTAAGAGCTTTATCAACATGTGAGAGTAAAACAGTAAACCAATACAAGTCAACATGTTAAGATAAAATGAAACCAAATAGCATACTATCATGACGAGCAGGAAAGTCATCTCTATATATAACCAAGCATCCATTATAATATACATCATATGTACAACAATGGCCTCTAGGGCATATACATAACTAACACTATCCAATAAGCATAATGGGTGTACTCTCCTAATCCTAGGAGTACTCGTAACCTTGGAGAAGGTGAAGATAAAAGACAACTGAATAAACCTTATTCCTATTTCTCCTGAACCAGAATCCATCCCCGAACTGGAACAAGTTCCTTCGAGTTCGTATATAACCATATGATGGAGTATCCAATAAACTGTGGATCTTCGTAGTGATACGGAGTGTTCTGGAGAAATACAAAGGTGAAGTAGGAGTGGCGATGAAATACTTGGTTTGGTCATGAATAGCAGTCGCAATTTACTTTACCCTCTTACTAATCCCTTTATTTGTCTTGACTTATTACCTTCTGTATACCATCGTTAGGCTAAATGGTTTTCTTCATTCCCTACCGTTCGGCACCTGCCTATGGTTTGGAAGAAGACTATCCAATTAGCATAATAGGTGTACCGTCCTAATCCATGGAGCACTCGCAACCTGAGAGAAGGTAAAAGGAAAAGACAACTGAATAGTCCTATTCATTTTCTCCAGAACCGGAAACCATCCTCGAATCTGGAACAAGTTCCTTCGAGTTCGTATATAACCATACGATGGTTTTATCCAATGGAAGTGGATGTTCGTAGTAATACGGGGTGTTCTGGAGAAAAGGGTAAAACTAGGAGTGGCAATGAGGTATGCAACTCTGACAATCCAAAAGCCAGTGTTTTAAGAAGGTTCGGTTAACTTGGTCATAGAATCACAGTCAAGGGTCGGGCCATGGTCGCTGCCAAACAGAGAGAGAAAAGAAACACTCAGCGTGCACTCTAACCTAGATCAGAATGATTATCAATTTATCTAGTCAGGAAACCTCCCACTGTAACCTCAAATTCTCCTCCAAACCTGAAAGAAGAATTAGTTGGGATCACCCGAGGAGTAAACCAACTCATCAGTGGGAATCGGAATCCAACTATCATCGCATCATAACTTGATGAGATCCACTCAAGTCATCACACTCCATAAGGTATGCGCATGTCTGGCAAATTTCAGTTTCTTTATAAACTCCCGATGTTATTTTTACCCCATGCTCTTATGACCTTGATGAAAGCCAACATATCATAAGTCACATGTCAAGTTCTACCCGTCATTATCCAGGTTAATTTGAACCCACCAGTACATACCCTTGACGAAGGCCAAAATAGTAGTACGACTGTCCCAAACCAACGCATCTATCTATGCAGCAGAAAAGTAACAAATAGCTACCATACATTATGCCTTGACGAAGGCCAACATACATAGCATGAATACTAAGTGCTACCTCTCTGAAATGACGGAGGGCTACGAATTGTTTTTGGCGAAAAACCTTTAATGTAATGAACTTGATATCGTTGAAGGAACCAGATAGAATTTTATAAAAATATAGTGGCGAAAACCTTTGCTAAAGAGGTCACTCCCTGTGAAGGGATCTCGGCTCTTTCCCCGTAGAATGAGGTGCAGGATATTCCAACTGAATACCATGATGCAAAGCAAAAAGTAATTGGCTATAGTGAAGTTATTACCCAGACGCAAACTTCTGTCCAAGGGGTCACTCCCGGTGAAGGGATCTCGGCCCTTGCCTCGTCGACTGAGGTGCTGGATATTCATAACCGAATACCACTGTGCAAAACAAAAGAGAACGTCCTTGCAATAACAGCTTTTTTTAGAAAAAATTTCCAACAACATCAAAATAGGTTTGTCTAGCTTGCATTGATCTGAATCAACGCAGTCCCATCAATTGATCACACCAATAAAGAACGAAAATACGATGTACGTATATGCCATCCGCATTCGCCACTGGGTCCCGTCATCACCCATTAGGTTATGTTAGTGTATATGCCCTAGAGGCCATTACTGTATCATACTAGTTTGTATATTACTTAATGGAAGCTTGGGATATTCACCTTGTATATACAATCTTGCTCAAAATAGTAGTATGCAACTTGGTTTGTTTCTACTTCAATGTGTACATGTGTTTATTTTATTATATCACCTATACGCATTAGTGGAGCCCTTAGGATCTTTGCTTGATTACCAGCGTTGTGATGGCAGTCACACTAGTGGGGCTGGGTAATCTATAAGCACATCCTTATGCAGGTCCCTAGTCGCAGGACTATCGAGACAGGGCATCGATACTCCGGAGTAGACTAGCGCATGCGCTTCTCATCCCAGTGTGGGAGACGGTCTGTCCCACAGCCGTCAGTACGTCGTACTGGAGATAGTATGCGGGTGCTCGTTGGGTTACGAGTACACTGAACAGGACTCGTCGGGAACTGACCGGTTGGTATTATACCTATCGTCAGTTATCAGTTCCCAGGTGACATGAGTACAGCTTAGTTCGCTGACTTGACACTGTCACTTCGCCTCGAGTGTGTTCCCACTGTACTTTGATTACTACCCTACCACGGCTCAAAGGAGTCGTGCAAACAGGTAGAAGTTGGGTGCAGTCCCGAAGCACTTGGAGGCAGTGACGGTTAGACAGGATTCGTCTCTCCCGGTATTGGGGGTTGACATCGCGCTGTGTCTAGGAGAGCCATTACACGAGTAGTCCCTGGCCAAGGCAAACGAGATATACTGGTAGGCTTCCAGTGTTATCTCAGGGTGTTTTCGGCTTCACTCCGACACGACTTGTACCGCTATTAGGGGACTGACGTTTACCGCCCCCTAGGCCCGCCATGCGATGTATCATACGAACAGACCGGACTGTATGGAGAATGTCACATTCAGGCTCAGTAGGAGTTCAGATGGGTTTCGCCTCGTCAGTCTTCTTGTCGGCATCTACCTGGGGACCGTTACGCACAGCTAGTGCGGCTTGCGGTCTGCGGTTAAACCCACTGCCAGCGTAGTGTCGAGTCTTTAGAGTCCCACACAGAAAGCTATTCGCCTTTAGGCAAAAGAGTAGAGGTCGCAAGGTTTTGCGACAGCTCGCATGGTTTTGCGACAGGGTTCAGTCACATCCGTGCACTTGTGCACGTTTAGTGTCCGGACAGTTTCCACTAGCAGGCTTTCGTTTAAGCCAGATCCTAGTGTACGTATTGGGATTGGTTTTATCCAGTTTATATTCGTGTTCCTCGGAACGCGGATGCGGGTGTGTATGCACAGTTGACGGAGAGACAGAGACAGAGGATTCTCATTAGGGTTGTTGACCGTTGACCGTTGACTTTTTGCTCAACCCTAATAAGAATATGATATGTAATTAACAATTATATTAATTAAGTATTATGGTGACATGATTGTTGAGAGGTTGACTTTGTTGACTTGTTGACTTTGTTGACTTGTTGACTTTGTTGACCGGTTGACTAGGCTTGACTAGTTGACCATCATGATAACAATAGCTATCATTTCATGGCAAAGAATTTTTCTTGCTTGCTCTCATTGTGCAAAATGAGTGCATGAAATGATATGGCTATTGTTGCTTAAACCATCACATAGTACTTGATTGCTATGATGTGTTATGATGGTTTTGGATTATGAGAGCCAAGAGAGAAAAGTCTTCTCCATTCTATCATTCTCATTCTCTCTCTTGTTCTTGAGCTTTCATCTTCCTCCTCTTGCTCTCCCTCTCTTGAGTCTATGGTTCACTTGTCTCATGTGTTGAGAACCAAGAACCATAGATAAAATCCCAACAAAACTCTTCTCTACTCACTCTAGTTCACAAGGTTTAGCAAACCAAGTGAACTAGTTTCTTCAAAGTTCGAAGAAGGAGCCAAAGGTAGAAGCTTTCAGGTGGATCGATCTTCGGCGCAAGGAGACGACGGGGAGAAGCCGATTCGGACAACCATCGAGGCTTGAAGACGAAGGAGTTCAAGAAAAGAAAGGTATAACCCCCTAACCGAGTAGTTAATAACTCCTAGTTAGGTTGTTAGTTAGATGTTTAACAAAGATCCGGGTTTTATGTCCATGTTACCACCTCTAAGAAAATTGTTTTTCATCATATTCCGCATGCCCGAAAGTACCGGGAGAGGTAGCATGGACTTACAGTGGTATCAGAGCCTAGTTAAACTCTACCTAACATGTTAGCATAGTAACTAGAAATTCGATCGGAGAAAAAGTCGCGAAATACACCCGTTTTCAAACTTTCTGTCGATTTTTCAAAGTGCTGGAAAAATTATTTGAGATACACCAAAAAATCGACTCAGGGTTTTTAGAGTATACTGTAGAAAGACGGTCCCCTGATCTCATCAAAGCGCCGCGGTTCCGCGGCCGTCTTGGCTCCTCTCTGGTCTTCTTTGCTACAGTATGCTTATAGGGGTTATTTTGGGATTTTTGGAATATGTATTTTCTGCCTAGATTTTCCAGAATGAAAATTTTGTGTTTGGGGCCTGAAAAACCGTATTTTGATCGAATTTCTTATGACTTAAGCTGACGGGTTTATCTGTGATGTGATATTTGTATTGAACGTCTGCTAATCGCTATTTTTCGATTAGTGGGGGTTATACAAATCTGTGATCTGTAATGTTATTGGAATGTGTATATCAATTCATTGGATTGTCGCGGGGTGAATAGCCGGGGGTTGTGAGACGAGAGTTTTCTTTTCTTTCAATTCATGTAAATTTGTAAATTGTTGTAATAATTATTTGTATGGCCGCACAACCGGGTCGGGGTTGTAGCCGTCATTGTATAATTTCTTTTTACTGTTTTTGCTCCTAGGATAGACCCATGGAAGGGGTGCACAAACTACCGGGTATGCTGAAGTGCCGAGTGGCCTACTCACGGAGTTGAGGGAGGTTGCTTCGCTTCGGGTACTTGGCGGGTAGTTTGCCGCACCCGTAGGGGTCTTGGGTGGGGTATTGGCTATTCACCGCGACCGTGTAATCTGCTTTTCGTTACAGGCTCGTACGAATTGCGGATTCCTAGTATATCCAATGTGTTCATCTGTGATCTGAAATGGCTAAAATTGCAGTATATCTATATATGATATTATTTAGGCGTTGCTTATGTTTTACAGCCGTGCTAGCCCAGCCCCCGCTCTGTCGTTAGTTAAGTAACCTAACGGGTAATGATAGGGCCCCGTGGCGAATGCGAATGGCATAAGCGTACGTCATATTTTGGTTGTTTTCTGCAATGGTAGGATTAAATGATGGGACGCATTAAAAGAACTAATGCAAGAATATCACGCATTAAAAGAACTAATGCAAGAAAATAAACCAAGTTAAAGTCGTTGGAACACTTTCGAAAAACCACTCGGTTCTTTTCAAAACTAACTTTTAAATGCGGAGCTTGAGCCACTCCTTTTTTAAAAGCTATCTCATTCCATCGATTATATCAATTTCACTACGTTCACGGTTTTGCCAAAACCATTCGTAGCCCTCCATCATTTCAGTTAAATATTCGGTAGTATTCAAGCTATGTATTTTGACCTCACGCCAAGGCATAGTGATTGGTAGCTGCCTGATATTTATCTGTTGCATAGATAGAATGCGTTGGTTTGGGACAGCCGTACTGCCATTTTGGCCTACGTCAAGGGTAGGTACGGGTGGGTTCAATTTAACCTGGATAATGATGGGAAGAACTTGACATGTGACTTATAACATTTCGACCTCACGCCAAGGTCATAAGAGCATGGGGCAAAAATCCACATCGGGAGTTTCAAAAGAACTGAAACTTGCTGGTGTTTCATACCATTTGGAGTGTGATGATTCTGGTAGGATTCCATCAGTTTTGTCATGCGATGATATTTGGATCCCGATCCTACTGTGAGTATATGCTACTCCTCGGGAAATTTCTTACTTAACGATCAATGCTATAAACCAAGTAGGTGTCTAGAATGGTGTTAGCGGGGCTACGCCCCCAGGGAAAAGAGGTTATTTAATTAAGGAACTTCGCGAAAGCGTTGGAAAACCTCCCTCGAAGTACCGATACTGGCCTGGCTGAACGGTTAAGCAAGTACTGTACGGTGAGATTGATCCTGACTAATTCTTCCTTTTTGGTTTGAGGAGGGATTCGAGAAACAGTTGGAGCCATCCTGTATAGACAAACTAAAAATCATTCTAAACTTACAAGAGCATCATGCTGAGTGTTTCTTCTCTCTCCTAATTGCAGCGACCAATCGACATGACTGGACTTAAGTTACTCCTAGATAAAAACATACTGACAGGGCCAAACTACAAAGATTGGCTCAGGAATGTCAAGATGGCAATCACTTACTACAAGCTGGGGTATCTTCTTACCACCAAAGCTCCCCTGTCCCAGGTCCCAAAACCAGCGTCGTGGATAAGGAAATCCGTAAGACCTGGGAACTAGACTGCGCGAAGGCCAAGTGCCTCGTGCATGCCTCTATGGACAATGAACATCAGAGGAGGCACGAGAATATGGACCTGGAATCCAAATTTCTTCATACAAAAGAACTGTATGGAGAGCAATCTCGTATCGCAAGATATGAAGTGTCGAAGAAGTTATTTTCGGCAAGATTGGCCGTCGGATCATCGGTAGCGGAACACGTGCTTAAGATGATTGGCTGCATTGAGGAGCTCGCAGACCTTGGGACCACGTTGGAGAATGAGCTCTATACGGACTTGATTCTCCAGTCCCTTCCTTCCACTTACGCCCAGTTCATACTGAACTTCAACTTACAAGAAAAGGAAGTTGAACTTTCAGAACTCCTCAACATGCTGAGGAGCGCAGAGGGCACCCTACAGAAAGGTAGGGAAACATCCACTTTGTTTGTAGGAGGATCTTCTTCTTCTAGGTCCAAGGCGAAAGCCAAGGGAAAGAAGAAGAAAGCCCCCGCCAAACCAAGGGGCGGTGTTAGTAAAGTGGATATGAAGGGAAAGGCAAAAGCAATAAAGAAAGTGGGAAAGCTTGTGGATAAAGAGGAATGCTTCTATTGTCATAAGAAGGGACACTGGAAAAATGATTGCAGGGCTTGGAAGGCCAGAACACAGGATCTGAAGCAGGTTGCGGCTTCAGCTTCAGGTGTGTATGTTATTGAAAACTGTCTTTCAATAAACTCTACTTCCTGTGTATTGGATACCGGATCAGGATCTCATATCTGTAATTCTTTGCAGGCGTTGAGAAACCGTAGGGTTTTGAAGGCAGGTGACATGACCCTCAAAGTTGCAAACGGAGCTCGCATGGATGCTAAGGCCGTGGGGAACTATCACCTGGGGTTGTCAGATGGACACGTTTTGGTTTTGCGTAATTGCTATTTTGTACCCAACGCAACTTGTAATATCATTTCTGTATCTTTGACTTCTAAAGAAGGTTATGAATTTGCGTTTGTAAGTAATGTTGTAAACATTCACCTTAATCAAGTTCTGATTGGGTCAGGTACATTAAGCAATGGTATATACGTATTAAACCAACCACAGATTTTCAATGTCCAGAATACACACAAAAGAAAGTCTCCGGAAATAAATCAGACTTTCTTGTGGCATTATAGACTGGGTCACATCAATGAGAGAAGGTTGACGAAGTTACATACAGAAGGATATTTGAATGCGTTCGAATATCAATCGTATACCACTTGTCAATCCTGTCTCAAAGGAAAGATGACAAAGAATCCGTTCACTGGACACGGAGTAAGAGCGAGCGAGCTCTTGGGACTCGTACACAACGACGTGTGCGGACCAATGTCTACACATGCGCGAAGCGGTTATTCTTACTTCATTACTTTTACGGATGACTTTTCAAGGTACGGTTATGTCTTCTTAATGAAACATAAGTCCAAAGCCTTTGGAAAATTCTAGGAATATAAGAATGAAGTAGAAAAACAAACCGGCAAAAGTATCAAGATCCTAAGATCGGATCGAGGTGGTGAATACTTAAGTGCCGAGTTCCTGGACTATTTAAAAGAGAACGGAATTCTCTCTCAGCTTACTCCTCCATACACTCCGCAACATAATGGTGTATCGGAGAGACGGAACCGAACCCTATTGGATATGGTACGGTCCATGATGAGTAACGCTGAGTTACCGCGATCATTATGGGGGTATGCGCTAGAATCAGCACATACCTTTTGAACCGAGTTCCGACTAAGACTGTGCCTACCACACCATATGAGTTATGGAGTGGGAAGAAACCCTATCTTCAATATCTGAAGATCTGGGGATGTCCTGCTTTTGTCAAAAAGCAGCATGCGGACAAACTCGAGGCACGCTCAGTACTGTGCAAGTTTGTGGGATACCCAAAGAACACCAGGGGGTATCTTTTCTACCACGCAGAGGAACAAAAGGTCCTTGTTTCTCGTAATGCCCACTTTCTAGAACACCAGTTCTTGGAAAAGGAAATTAGTGGGAGCGCCGTAGAACTGGAAGAAATTCCAGAACCACAGACTATTACTGAAAGCTTAGTGGAACCAGAGGGTTCAAAAGAATAGGACATTCCTGCGCCGCTCCGCAGGAGTAGTAGGCAGTCTCATCCGCCCGAGAGATACTGCGGTTTTCTCATAGACGGGGATAGAGAGGATTGCATCATTGATTATGATGAGCCTACTAGCTTCCAGCAGGCCGTTCAGAGCGTTGACTCGGTAAAATGGCTGGATGCAATGCGGACCGAAATGGAGTCCATGTACACCAACAAGGTATGGACGTTGGACATTGCTCCAGACGGGGTAAAACCCGTAGGATGCAAGTGGATCTTCAAATTGAAGATTAGGTGTAGATGGACAGGTTGAGACCTATAAAGCTAGACTGGTTGCAAAGGGTTTTCGTCAAAAACCTGGTTTAGACTATGACAAAACCTTTTCTCCAGTAGCTATGCTGAAATCCATTCGGATCCTTCTTGTCATTGCTGCCTTCCACGTTTATGAGATCTGGCAAATGGACATAAAGACCGCTTTTCTAAATGGAAATTTAGAGGAGTGTGTCTATATGGACCAACCAGAGGGTTTCATTCAGAGTGGGAGCAGCGGAAAGGTGTGCAAGTTGCTTAAGTCCATCTATGGACTAAAGCAGGCATCGCGGAGTTGGAACATCTGTTTTGATGAGACGGTCAAGGAATTTGGCTTTATCAAAAATCCAGATGAACCATACATCTATAGTAGATTTGTAGCGAGAACTGTAGTATTCCTCGTTTTATATGTAGATGACATTCTCTTAATAGGAAATGACATTCATATGCTACAATCTGTCAAGCGGTTCTTGTCACACAGGTTCTAAATGAAAGACCTGGGTGATGCCATATACATCTTGGGGATCCGGATCCATCGTGATAGATCCAAGAGGATATTAGGACTTTCACAGTCCAGGTACATCGACACCATACTGAAGAGATTCAGTATGGAAGATTCCAAGCACGGTAACCTACCGGCTTGTCACGGGATCACCCTCTCTAAAGAGATGTCTCCCAAGACTGATTTGGAGAGGGATCGCATATCTATTTTACCCTACGCTTCTGCGGTAGGCTCTATAATGTATGCGATGTTATGTACCAGATCGGATGTAGCTTATGCACTGAGTGTTGTAAGCCGGTATCAGTCAAACCCTGGGGAGAAACACTGGATAGCGGTAAAGAACATTCTCAAGTACTTGAGAAGGACTAAGGAGATGTTCTTGGTGTATGGCGGAAAAGACCTCCAGATCGAGGCCTTTGCTGACTCCAGCTTCCAGAGTGACAAGGATGATTCCAAGTCCATGTCGGGTTTTGTCTTTACCCTCAATGGAGGGGCGGTGTGTTGGAAGAGTTCCAAACAGGAAACCGTTGCTGACTCGACTATGGAAGCGGAATACATCGCTGCATCTGATGCCGCAAAAGAAGCCGTCTGGATGAGGAAGTTCTTGAAAGAACTTCAGGTGGTTCCGTCCATTGTTGATCCAATACCTCTGTATTGCGACAACAACGGAGCTATAGCTTTAGCGAAGGAACCCAGGTCCCATCAGAGATCCAGACACATCTTGAGGCGGTATCACCTGATCAGGGAGATCGTGGATCGCCAGGAGATCGAGGTTCGGAGGGTTGCTTCAGAAGATAACACTGCAGATCCATTCACCAAGGCCTTGCCCCAGACTCAGTTCGAGCGGATGATCGAGATGACAGGTCTTCGATACGCCAGTACATGGCCTTAGTGCAAGTGGGAGATTGTTAGTGTATATGCCCTAGAGGCCATTACTGTATCATACTAGTTTGTATATTATTTAATGGAAGCTTGGGATATTCACCTTGTATATACAATCTTGCTCAAAATAGTAGTATGCTACTTGGTTTGTTTCTACTTCAATGTGTACATGTGTTTATTTTATTATATCACCTATACGCATTAGTGGAGCCCTTAGGATCTTTGCTTGATTACCAGCATTGTGATGGCAGTCACACTAGTGGGGCTGGGTAATCTATAAGCACATCCTTATGCAGGTCCCTAGTCGCAGGACTATCGAGACAGGGCATCGATACTCCGGAGTAGACTAGCGCATGCGCTTCTCATCCCAATGTGGGAGACGGTCCGTCCCACAGCCGTCAGTACGTCGTACTGGAGATAGTATGCGGGTGCTCGTTGGGTTACGAGTACACTGAACAGGACTCGTCAAGAACTGACCGGTTGGTATTATACCTATCGTCAGTTATCAGTTCCCAGGTGACATGAGTACAGCTTAGTCCGCTGACTTGACACTGTCACTTCGCCTTGTTAGTTATATGTATGCCCTAGAGGCCATTACTGTACATTGGATGTATATTGTAGTGGATGCTGGGACATATATAGGTAGGACTTTCTTGCTCGACATGATAGTACGCTATCTGGTTGCTCTTTATCTTAACATGTATACTTTCTGTCTCTCTGATTACATGTTGATAAAGCCCTTAGGATGTGTACTCGACTTCCAGGACTGTGATGCAGATCATACTAGTGGGCCCTGGATGGTCCATGAGTATATCCTTCAATGTTCCTAGTCGTGGGAATATCGAGACGGGGCATCGATATTCCAGAGTAGACTAGCGTATATCTTCTCGACCCATACGATGGGCAATGGATGATCCCATATCCATTGGTGTTTGACATCAGAGATGGTATACGGGTGCTCAGTGGAGACTGGGTACACTGAACGGATTCGCCGAGAACTCCCAGATGGTATTATACCTCACGTCAGATGGCAGTTCTCTGGTGACACTGGTACAGCTTAGTCTGTTGACCCAAGATCGTCATAGAGTCTTGTGTGTCTCCCACTGTGCTTTGATTTCCACCCTACCACGGCTCTACTGAGTCATGCAAACAGGTGGTTTTTGGGTACAGTCCTGATTCATATGGAGGCAATGAGCGATAGGAGGGGATTCGTCTCACCCGGTATTGGGGGTTGATGTTGTGCTATGCTCGACTGGCCATTACAGGAAATCCCTGGCCAGGGTTGCAGTGATATACTGGTAAGAGTTATCAGTAGTTTCACGAATGTTATGGACCTCAAGTCGGCATGACTTATCGAGCTACTGTGGTCTGACGTTTACCACCCCTAGGAGAGATATGCGACATATCAGACGAACAGACCAGACTGTACGGTAAGTGTTACTGGTTGGATTCGCAGGAGTGTGAGCGGGCTTGCTCGTCGATCTTCTGATCGCTCAATACCCGGGTGGCCGTTACGTTTAGCAGACCGCTTGCGGCTTGTGGATGCTTGATATGATCATCATCTGCTGCCGGCGTATTGACGAGTCTTTAGAGTCCTACACAGAGGTTTCCTGGCTCAAGCGAAATGAAATAGGAGCGCATATGAGATATGTGCGGGACCGAGAATAATTCAAGTATGTGATACCGTATTCCATTCTCGCGATCAATGTATCGATTGGTTATATGCGATATAACCTAGTTATCGAATCAAGGATTGATTCGATAAGCCGATACATATGATACTAGTCGCTTATATCCGATATGACCGGATCGTTAAATCAAGTGTTGATTTAATGATTTAGTGCATATTTATATATTTGATATATTACTTTGCGTTAACTAGTATTGTTTCACTTTAAATGGATTTTCTCACTTGAATTGTGCAAGTTGTATATGTGATATACATTTGTGCACATGATTGTATCATGTTTGATGAAAAATGTGTACTTGGTTAAGTGTAAAGAATTGACCATGGTTATAAGTTTATGATTAGGGTTTTCTTTATTCTTATTTATTTATTTATTTATTTTGTAAAAAGATGAGAAAAGAATGGTTGCTATTTTTGTTTGCTAGTTGAAGATTCTTGAAGCTTTGAATTAGTCCACCATCCTTGTCTTATACTTAACCCTAACCATTCTAGTTAACCATGGTCCATTCTCTACAATTAACCAAGGGTTAATTAATGATAAGTATTTATTTTATTTATCTAATAATTCAAGACTTATCATAACTTCTTCTTCTTCTTCATCTTCTTCTTCTATGAAGAAAGCTTGCTACTCCAATGGCAAGTGATGAAAACTAGTGAGAAATCCAAAACTAAAGTCTACCCACTTCCTATTTCTTCATCCTCTACCTCTTGCCAAGTAGTATAGGGTGTTTCCTTCACAAGTTTTCTTGACTTGGTGAAGTTGGAGCTTGATCTAGCGATGCTTCGACGTAGATCATTTTCGGCATGGACATCGACGACCTAGCTCGCCTATTCTCCGATGAAGCCGACGCTAGAGCCCGGAATTTGTTTTGGACAGCGAGAGGACTTCATTGCGGAGCTATGGAGGTGGAGCACAGGATCTACAAAGGTTGTATTTCCGTATTCTCTTAGTAAAGTAGTTTACTAGTTGCTTTTTCGCCTATATATCTAGTTAACGATCCGTATTAGGGTTTGTAGGCACTTGTAAAATTTCAATTGACCATGTTTGATCACTTGTGAGACTCCATTAGAGTGCCTAGGAACCCTACAGTGGTATCAGAGCCTAGCTAGAGCATTAGACGATGCGTAGACGGAGTTAGAAGTCCGATCGACCCGAAACCCCGACTTGAAATTGCTCTCTGGACAATTTCTGTTTTCGTGGATTTTTTAGAATTAAAAATATGCAGAAAAATCAGCAGGAAATTCTAAGAATTACGGTGCAAAAAGTAACTAATGATCCCTCAAAAGTGCGGCGGAACCGTGGCATTAGCATGCTAATGCGGCGGTTCCGCGGCCGTTTTGTCTTATTAGGCATTCAATTTTGCACAGTAATTCCTATTTTGCAGTGCTGGTTTTCCAGGGAATTTTTTTTTATCTGAAATCAAGAGTTGAGTTTTTTGGGTTGTTTTAGGAGTTCGTACATTCGATCGGATTGTTTAATTTTGACTATGTGTTTTTCGGATATTTTAGAATATGTTAAAAATTTCGACCGGACATAAATACCCACTTTTTCCCCTGCCGGAAAATTTCCAAGTGTTGGATTTTTCCGTGGTTTAAGGACGTTCTGAGTAGTGCAGGTAACGCGATGGTCCCTCTAGAAGAAAACAAACCTTAACTCGATTATGTGACCGTCTTGAACTATCCTTTGAACCTTAGGGTTTGGGGCAGTACGGCGTGCCACATGTGAGGCGTTGGCTTGACCCTTCTACGGCTGGACCGTTGGTACTGAGGCATGAAGTGAATGTCTTTGAACTTATTTCATTCGGTTGATCGGGAAAACTTGGGTGTTCGATTGTTCTATCGAAAAGTTTAACATTTTCTATCTTATCCGGAATGTGATACAATAATTGGAATTCACAAGTAGTTATGTGATAACTGAATGAATGTTATAAATATAGAACTTTAGTCTCATTTGATTGGTTGCCACGGAGTTTTGATGTGATCAAAAGTCCGTCGCAATCACGTAGCGTACGCGGATACTCGCCGGGTAAACTTAATAAACAGCCTCACTCCATAGCCCCGACCAAGTGACTGTAGGAGAACCCAGTCGCCGAACGCATCCGTTCGGGTGCTCGCGGTAGCGGTGTTCCGCCTTGGTGCACTTCGTCGACGGTATCGGGGGTGCGACCGTCTACTAAAGTTTGCGACGAGCATTCGATCAAAATGTCGGGAATCTTGTTGAATTGCCCGACTTGATATTGAAAAGTGTTTTTGATAATGAGACTAAAATGCGGGGTTTATAATTGTTAGGCATGCGATGTCTAAAGAATTCATTTGATCAGGCATGCGATGTCTGAGGTGGTTGCGGATTCCAACTGTTGTAGTTTTACACTTTCTTTTCTGTGACCGTAAGTGTAATATGTGATTTCGCCGGTTTCGTTGCTATATGTCAACGACAATTGGGATGCGCATATTTACTTACGTTGATGACATGTGATGTTATGTGTTGCTGGATATGTTATATTGGATCGTCGTGTTTGAATAGCCGGGGGGGTTTTATGTGAGATGAGTGTTTTTCATTTTCATTCATGTAAAAACTTGTATGTAATATTCTTTTATTGGGGCACTTCCAGGTTGCGGATGTTGTCACCACTTGTATATTATTTACTTTTCTGCACTAGGATAGACCCAAGGACGGGAGCACAAGTAACCGGGTTCTGGGGTCCAGTGGGAGACCAACTCGAGGAGTCGAGTCCGGGTCTCCTAACCCTAGAATTGGTAGGGTTACTTGCCACTCTCGTAGGGGTCTAGGGGTGTGGGATTGGCTATTCATCACGACCGTGGAATCCGTGTTTTATACTGGCTCGTATTGAAAACACGGACGTCCTAGTATATCCAATATTTCATATGTATCTTCTGCTGTGCGTTATCTGTGATGTGATCATGTGATGTTCTGTGACAGATATTATATATAGTATATATGATATATTATATAGACGTTGCTTATGTTTTACACCCGCGCTAGCCCTGCCCCGCTCTGCCGTTAGTTACCTAACCTAACGGTGCAGACGGGACATCGAGGCGAATGCGGATGGCATAAGCGTACGTTATATTTATCTGTGATGTTTAGGTGGACTTAAATGATGGGATATTCATTAATGAGATTAATGAAAGAAAATAAACCTAATTGATGTTGTGGAATCGAATTTCAAAATAAAAACAGGTAGCTACAGTTCTTGCTTTGCATCGCAGTGTTCATTATAGAACATCCTGCACCTTATTCGATGAGGAAAGGACCGAGATCCCATCACCGGGAGTGACTCCTTTAGCAATAACTGGCAGATGCTACAACCCTCGGTTTGTCATTTGATTGCTTCTATAGTTTCTGCTTTGCACAGTGATATATATGATATATCCCGCACCTCATTCGACGAGGAAAGGGCCGACGATCCCTTCACCGGGAGTGACCCCTTTAGCAAAACTAGAAAAGCCTCGAAAACATTCCATTTAAAAACCATTTGATTCCGCAACGAGATCAAGTTCAAAGCGTTAAAGGTTTTCATAAAAACCATTCGCAACCCTCCGTCATTTTAGGAAGTAGAGTACTTAGTATTCGTGTTGTGTTTGTTGACCATAGTCAAGGCACAGTGTACGGTAGCTAAGTGATGTCTTCCTACACCGCATATGATGCGATTAGTTAGGACAGTCGCGTGACTTTGTTGACCTTAGTTAAGGGTCATGTGGGTGGGTCTAATTAATCATGAAATGACGGGTAGAACTTGACTAGTACTTATGATTTGTTGACCATAGTTAAGGTCATAGGTGCTAGGGGTAAAAACCTTTATCGGGAGTTTCAAGTGTTGAAATTTGCAATGAGATTGCATACCTTCTATATGATAGTTGGATCCCGATACCCACTGCGAGTAATTGTTACTCTTGGGAGAGTTTTGCACTTTGCAATTAGCCGATCAAGTAGGTGTCTAGAAAGGTGTCAACGGGGTTACGCCTCTGGGAAAACGAGGTTAACTGTAATTAGGTCCGTGCGAAAGCACGGGAAACCTCCCTCAAAGTACCGACACTGGCCTGGCTGAAAGATTGGCGAACTTGTAGAGTGTAATTAATCCCGGCTAGTCTTTCCTTTTAAGGTTTGAAGGAAGATTTGATAAAAACAGTGGGAGCCATCCTGATTAGATAAAATATATAACCAATCTGATCTTGCAAGAGCGCACGCAGAGTGTTTTCTTCTCTCTCTCTCCTGGTAGCGACCATATCACGCCTTAATCAAGATAATAAAATGGATGTATTGACTGAACCCGCTTGTTATACTGAGCTGGGGAACGTTGGTCCCGCTCCAACTTATAATTGTTATAAGACAGAGCAGGAAATTGGGAAATACCAGAATTCCTATGCCGCCCAAACGAAGAAAGTGCATATGATGCATCTCCTTCGGGTGTGTTCATTACAAAGAAATGTTTCTCAGTATCCTCTGCATCCTGGGTATATGATACCGGATCAGGATCCCAGATATGTAATCTGTTACATAGGGCTACAAAAAGGTAGAAAAACTGAGAACGGGTGATAAGTTTCATGAGACAGAAAACGGGGCAAGTGTTGCAGCCAAGTCTGTTGGTCACTGTCACCCTGTATTACCAATACATTGATTCTGAACAAATGCTATTAGATACCGAACCTGATATACAAAATCATATCAGTCTCTTTATTAGTAAAGAAATGATAAAATTTTGTATTGTTGGATAATGTTTTGAACATTTCCTATATCAAAAGTTGATCGGTTCAGGCACGTTATCTTAAAGTATTGACGTTCTAAATCAAACTACAGTTCCTTGTATACAGAACACACACAAGAGGAAGAGTTCAGAAATGAACGAATTCTTCTTGAGGCATTGTAGACTAGGTCATATCAATGCGACCCGACTGGCTGAAGTTACATTTAGATGTATATTTAAATCAGTTTGAATTTACATCTTGTGAAACTTGCCAGTCATGTCACAAAGATAAGATGACCATAGCTCTGTTTATTGGAAACAGAGGAAGAGTTGGTAAACTCTTGGGACTGATACATGATGATGTATGTAAGGTCTCCTGTCTACACATGCCAGGACTGGTTCTTTATGCTTCATTATATTCTCTGATAATCTCTCAAGATTCAGTCATATGTTCCTGTTGAAACATAAGTCCGAACCTTTTGAGGTATTCACAGAATATAAGTTAGAAGTAGAGAACCAATAACCGGGTATAAGTATTATGTCCTTTGATGAGATCAAGTAGGAGAATACTTGTGCATGGAATTCCTGGATTATTCTAAAGGAGAATGAGATTCTCTCTCAGCATTACTCCTCCAAATAACCATAGCACATTAGTGTATCGGGGCGGAGCAATCACACCCTATATGATAAGGTGTGCTCTATGATGAGTACTACTGAGTTACCTGTTTCCTTTTTGGGAGTTATGCGCTTGAGAAGCTGCATACCTATTGAATAGGGTTCGAATCAAATCACTGCCTACCACTCCATATGAGATATGGTGTGGGAAGATCCTATCTCTTAAGTAAGTTAAGATTTGGGATTGTCCGGCCTATGTCAAAAGCAAAATCCGGAGAAGATCGAGGCAAGGTCTGTAATGTAGAACTGGAAAGGTTCCAGCTATACAAACTACAGCAGATGATTTGACAGAACCAAAGGATTCTATAGTCCCCGACGAACCTCAGCCTCTCCGCCGATCTGGTAGGGTTCCTCGCCTGCCTGAGAGATACCTCGGTTTCTCGATGACAGTGGGAGCAAGGATTGCATCATGAGATGATGACCCAACTAGATTCGAGCAGGCCATCAAGAGTAGGGACTCTGTAAGAATGGCTGGATACTTAGCAATCTGAGATGGAATCCATATACACCAACAAAGTATGGACTTTGGTTGCGATATCTGAAGGGTTAAATCCCCATCAGGAGCAAGTATATCTTGAGAAGATTACTTGGTGTAGATGAACAAGTTGAGACTTTCAAAGCTAGACTTGTTAAAGGTTTTCGTCATCGACCAGGCATGGATAATGATGAAACCTTTTCCAGGGACTATGCTTAAGTCCATCCAGATCCTACTTGCCACGGCTACATACCATGACTACGATATCTGGTGGTTGGGTGCCATGACAACTTTTCTAAATAATGATTTAGAAGAGAACGTCTATAAGTACACAGCCAGAGGGCCTCGTAGACAGTGGGAGCAGCGGAAACGTATGCAAGATGCTTTATAGGATAAAGCAGGCATCGCGAAGTTGGAACATCTGTTTTGATGGATTAGTCAAAGAAGTTGACATCATCAAAATGGTAGATGAACCTTGTATAAACAAAAAGGTAGTAGGGAGTATGGTGACGATCTTCGTAGAGTACGTGGATGACATACTCTTGTTAGGGAAGGAGTTTTCAATGCTACGCTCGATCAATCTCCGCTTATCACAAAGATTTTCCATATAGGATCAAAATGATACCTACTAAATCCTAAGCTTTGGATCTATGAGATAGATCTAATTGGATGTTGGGATACTCACTAGTTGTAGTGAGATGGTATCAATCGATCCTGGGGAGAATCACTGGAAGAGTTCCAGGGTGATAAAGACGACTGAATGTCAGTCACAGGCATTGTCTTTACCCTCAGTAAAGGGACGGTATGTTGGAAGAGTTCCAAGCTAGATACCGTGGCAAACTAGACGATAAAGGCTGGTAACATCGCTATTAAAGATACTGCTAAAGAGGCAGTTTGGGTGTATATTGGTTCATAAGATGAACTAGGTTCCTGCCATTGTATGACAATGGAAGTGTGGCTTCGGCCCTGGAACCCTGGTCCCATCAGTGACCCAGACAAATTCTGAGGCAGCATCACCTGATCATGGAGATAGTTGATCTCCAGGGTGATCGAGGTTAGGAGAGAAGACTCAGAGGACAACACGGCGGATCCACTCACGAAGGCCTTTTCCCAGAGAGAGACTCATATGGGATGGTTGAGTATTAGATACTGCGACCGCTGCTACAGATGGCCCTAGTGCAAGTGGGAGATTGTTAGTTATATGTATGCCCTAGAGGCCATTACTGTACATTGGATGTATACTGTAGTGGATGCTGGGACATATATAGGTAGGACTTTCTTGCTCGACATGATAGTACGCTATCTGGTTGCTCTGTATCTTAACATGTATACTTTCTGTCTCTCTGATTATATGTTGATAAAGCCCTTAGGATGTGTACTTGACTTCCAGGACTGTGATGCAGATTATACTAGTGGGCCCTGGATAGTCCAAGAGTACATCCTTCAATGTTCCTAGTCGTGGGAATATTGAGACGGGGCATCGATATTCCAGAGTAGACTAGCGTATATCTTCTCGACCCATACGATGGGCGATGGATGATCCCATATCCATTGGTGTTTGACATCAGAGATGGTATACGGGTGCTCAGTGGAGACTGGGTACACTGAACGGATTCGCCGAGAACTCCCAGATGGTATTATACCTCACGTCAAATGGCAGTTCTCCGGTGACACTGGTACAGCTTAGTCTGTTGACCCAAGATCGTCATAGAGTCTTGTGTGTCTCCCACTGTTCTTTGATTTCCACCCTACCACGGCTCCACTGGGTCGTGCAAACAGGTGGTTTTTGGGTACAGTCCTGATTCACATGGAGGCAATGAGCGATAGGAGGGGATTCGTCTCTCCCGGTATTGGGGTTTGATGTTGTGCTATGCTCGACTGGCCATAACAGGAAATCCCTGGCCAGGGTTCCAGTGATTTACTGGTAAGAGTTATCAGTAGTTTCACGAATGTTATGGATCTCAAGTCGGCATGACTTATCGAGCTACTGGGGTCTGACGTTTACCACCCCTAGACGAGATATGCGACATATCAGACGAACAGACCAGACTGTACGGTAAGTGTTACTGGTTGGATTCGCAGGAGTGTGAGCGGGCTTGCTCGTCGATCTTCTGATCGCTCAATACCCGGGTGGCCGTTACGTTTAGCAGACTGCTTGCGGCTTGTGGATGCTTGATATGATCATCATCTGCTGCCGGCGTATTGACGAGTCTTTAGAGTCCTACACAGAGGTTTCCTGGCTCAAGCGAAACGAAATAGGAGCACATATGAGATATGTGCGGGACCGAGAATAATTCGAGTATGTGATACCGTATTCCATTCTCGCGATCAATGTATCGATTGGTTATATGCGATATAACCTAGTTATCGAATCAAGGATTGATTCGATAAGCCGATACATATGATACTAGTCGCTTATATCCGATATGACCGGATCGTTAAATCAAGTGTTGATTTAATGATTCAGTGCATATTTATATATTTGATATATTACTTTGCGTTAACTAGTATTGGTTCACTTTAAATGGATTTTCTCACTTGAATTGTGCAAGTTGTATATGTGATATACATTTGTGCACATGATTGTATCATGTTTGATGATACATGTTTACTTGGTTAAGTGTAAAGAATTGACCATGGTTATAAGTTTATGATTAGGGTTTTCTTTATTCTTATTTATTTATTTATTTATTTTGGAAAAAGATGAGAAAAGAATGGTTGCTATTTTTGTTTGCTAGTTGAAGATTCTTGAAGCTTTGAATTAGTCCACCATCCTTGTCTTATACTTAACCCTAACCATTCTAGTTAACCATGGTCCATTCTCTACAATTAACCAAGGGTTAATTAATGATAAGTATTTGTTTTATTTATCTAATAATACAAGTCTTATCATAACTTCTTCTTCTTCTTCATCTTGTTCTTCTATGAAGAAAGCTTGCTACTCCAATGGCAAGTGATGAAAACTAGTGAGAAATCCAAAACTAAAGTCTACCCACTTCCTATTTCTTCATCCTCTACCTCTTGCCAAGTAGTATAGGGTGTTTCCTTCACAAGTTTTCTTGACTTGGTGAAGTTGGAGCTTGATCTAGCGATGCTTCGACGTAGATCATCTTCGGCATGGACATCGACGACCTAGCTCGCCTATTCTCCGATGAAGCCGACGCTAGAGCCCGGAATTTATTTTGGACAGCGAGAGGACTTCATTGCGGAGCTATGGAGGTGGAGCACCAGATCTACAAAGGTTGTATTTCCGTATTCTCTTAGTAAAGTAGTTTACTAGTTGCTTTTTCGCCTATATATCTAGTTAACGATCCGTATTAGGGTTTGTAGGCACTTGTAAAATTTCAATTGGCCATGTTTGATCACTTGTGAGACTCCATTAGAGTGCCTAGGAACCCTACACGCCTCGAGTGTGTTCCCACTGTACTTTGATTACTACCCTACCACGGCTCAAAGGAGTCGTGCAAACAGGTAGTAGTTGGGTGCAGTCCCGAAGCACTTGGAGGCAGTGACGGTTAGACAGGATTCGTCTCTCCCGGTATTGGGGGTTGACATCGCGCTGTGTCTAGGAGAGCCATTACATGAGTAGTCCCTGGCCAGGGCAAA
Organism: Agapanthus africanus; assembly: GCA_030015575.1. Taxonomy (NCBI): domain Eukaryota; kingdom Viridiplantae; phylum Streptophyta; class Magnoliopsida; order Asparagales; family Amaryllidaceae; genus Agapanthus; species Agapanthus africanus. Next base: position 461,159,940 of record CM057337.1, on the reverse strand, counting down.
CGAGATATACTGGTAGGCTTCCAATGTTATCTCAGGGTGTTTTCGGCTTCACTCCGACACGACTTGTACCGCTATTAGGGGACTGACGTTTACCGCCCCCTAGGCCCGCCATGCGATGTATCAGACGAACAGACCGGACTGTACGGAGAATGTCGTATTCAGGCTCAGTAGGAGTTCAGATGGGTTTCGCCTCGTCAGTCTTCTTGTCGGCATCTACCTGGGGACCGTTACGCACAGCTAGTGCCGCTTGCGGCCTGTGGTTAAACCCACTGCCAGTGTAGTGTCGATTCTTTAGAGTCCCACATAGAAAGCTATTCGCCTTTAGGCAAAAGAGTAGAAGTCGCATAGTTTTGCGACAGGTCGCATGGTTTTGCGACAGGGTTCAGTCACATCCGTGCACTTGTGCACGTTTAGTGTCCGGACAGTTTATACTAGCAGGCTTTGGTTTAAGCCAGATCCTAGTGTACGTATTAGGATTGGTTTTATCCAGTTTGTATTCGTGTTCCTCGGAACGCGGATGCCGGTGTGTATGCACAGTTGACGGAGAGATAGAAGCAGAGGATTCTCATTAGTGTTGTTGACCGTTGACAGTTGACCGTTGACTTTTTGCTCAACCCTAATGAGAATATGATATGTAATTAACAATTATATTAATTAAGTATTATGGTGACATGGTTGTTGAGGGGTTGACTTTGTTTACTTGTTGACTTTGTTGACTTGTTGACTTTGTTGACCGGTTGACTAGGCTTGACTAGTTGACCATCATGATAACAATAGCTATCATTTCATGGCAAAGACTTTTGCTTGATTGCTCTCTTGTGCAAAATGAGTGCATGAAATGATATGGCTATTGTTGCTTAAACCATCACATAATACTTGATTGCTATGATGTGTTATGATGGTTTTGGATTATGAGAGCCAAGAGAGAAAAGTCTTCTCTCATTCTCTCTCTTGTTCTTGAGCTCTCATCTTCCTCCTCTTGCTCCCCCTCTCTTGAGTCTATAGTTCACTTGTCTCATGTGTTGAGAACCAAGAACGATAGATAAAATCCCAACAAAACTCTTCTCTACTCACTCTAGTTCACAAGGTTTAGCAAACCAAGTGAACTAGTTTCTTCAAAGTTCGAAGAAGGAGCCAAAGGTAGAAGCTTTCAGGTGGATCGATCTTCGGCGCAAGGAGACGACGGGGAGAAGCCGATTCGGACAACCATCGAGGCTTGAAGACGAAGGAGTTCAAGAAAAGAAAGGTATAACCCCCTAACCGAGTAGTTAATAACTCCTAGTTAGGTTGTTAGTTAGATGTTTAACAAAGATCCGGGTTTTAAGTCCATGTTACCACCTCTAAGAAAATTGTTTTTCATCATATTCCGCATGCCCGAAAGTACCGGGAGAGGTAGCATGGACTTACAGGTTACTTAGCTAACGACAGAGCGGGGTCTGGACTAGCGTGGGTGTAAAACATATACAACATCTACTAGTATATTTATATCAATATATAATAATCGCTCAAGGCGTGATAAAATACAACATCACAGAAATGTAATAAGCATCATAGAAAAATAAAGATAATCTGGGATCCCCGGGTTTCATAGAGCCGCTACTGAAACCCGACGTTCCCCTGGTCGTGTGGATAGCCTGTGCAATGAAATCCTAGACCCCTACGTGTAAGTCCACGTTGCGACCCCCGGTTCTTACGGGGAGGCGGAAACGGTATAAAAATCAAATTTTTAGCGCAAGGGGCAACATGGACTAAGAAAAGTCGGGATCTTTAACTAAACTAAAACTAGCATACTTGCTAAAGAGATTTAGCTACTCGGATGAAGATGGTTATACCTAAACTTGAACTCCTTCTTCTTCAAACTTTTGTAGAGGTTGATGGTTCTCTTCTTGTGGCCTTCTTCCGTCGAAGATGGATCCACCTCGAGGGTTCGACCTTTGGGCTCTTTCTCGAACTTGGAGTGAACTAGAATCTCCGGCTTGCTAAACCCTTGATCCTAGAGTGAGTAGAGAGAGTCTAAGAGGTGCTTTTCTTTTAAGGAGAAGGATTCTCAACACATGAGAAGGGTTCTCCTTATGCTAGAGGAAGAAGAAGATGAAGTGAGGAGAGAGAGTTGTTATGATAAAGTGAGCTCTTTTTCTTTTTCAACCATAACATAAAGCAAAAGAATTATCAAATAATAATAATAATGAAAATGAAAAGGTTGATGGAAAGTTTAAGAATGACCATTATCATTTCAAACATTAAATGAATTTGCTAGAATCAAAGAGCATCTTTCTTTTGTAATGATGATGGTCAAAACTTCAACCATGGTCAACAAGTCAACCATGGTCAACAAGTCAACATAAAAACCAACCATGACACAATTTCATTTTATTATATATTATTAATTGATATAACATAAATCCATTAGGGTTTGGAAAAAGACGACTGTCAACTGTGCATACGCACCCGTTCCGAAACCCTAATGAAAGCCCTATTCCTCTTCCTCAAATGACCGTGCATACACACCTGCATCCTTGTTCCGAGGAACATGAATACTGAAAGATAAAAGCAACCCCAAAACATATACCAGCATCTGACTCAAACCAGAGCCAGCCAGTAATATCCGTCCGGACTCCAAACGTACACAAGTGCGCGGATGAGAACGAACCCTGTCGCAAAACCATGCGACCTCTACTCTGTTTTGCCCAGAGGCGAATACCCTCTGTGTGGGACTCTAAAGACTCGACACTACGCTGGTAGTGGGTTTAACCACAGACCGCAAGCGGCACTAGCTGTGCGTAACGGTCCCCAGGTAGATGTCGACAAGAAGGCTGACGAGGTGAAACCCCATCTGTACTCCTACTGAGTCTGAATGTGACAGTCTCCGTACAGTCCGGTCTGTTCGTCTGATACATCGCATGTCGGGCCTAGGGGGCGGTAAAACGTCAGTCCCCCAATAGCGGTACAATTCGCCTCGGAGTGAAGCCCAAAACACCCTGAGATAACACTGGAACCTACCAGTATATCTCGCTTGCCCTGGCCAGGGTCTACTCGTGTAATGGCTCTCCTAGACACAGCGCGATGTCAACCCCCAATACCGGGAGAGACGAATCCTGTCTAACCGTCACTGCCTCCAAGTGCTTCGGGACTGCACCCAACCACCACCTGTTTGCACGACTCCTTTGAGCCGTGGTAGGGTAGTGATCAAAGTGCAGTGGGAACACACTCGAGGCGAAGTGCCAGTGTCAAGTCAGCGGACTAAGCTGTACTCATGTCACCTGGGAACTGATAACTGACGATAGGTATAATACCAACCTGTCAGTTCCCGACGAGTCCTGTCCAGTGTACTCGTAACCCAACGAGCACCCGTATACTATCGCCAGTACGACGTACTGATGGCTGTGGGACAGACCATCTCCCACACTGGGATGAGAAGCGCATACGCTAGTCTACTCCGGAGTATCGATGCCCTGTCTCGATAGTCCTATGACTAGGGACCTGTATAAGGATGTGCTTATAGATTACCCAGCCCCCACTAGTGTGACTGCCATCACAACGCTGGTAATCAAGCAAAGATCCTAAAGGCTCCACTAATGCGTATAAGTGATATACTGAAATAAACACAAGTACACATTGAAGTAGAAACAAACCAAGTAGCATACTACTATATTGAGCAAGATTGTTTATACAAGGTGAATATCCCAAGCTTCCATCAAGTAATATACAAACTAGTATGATACAGTAATGGCCTCTAGGGCATATACACTAACAATCTCCCACTTGCACTAAGGCCATGAACTGGCGTACCGAAGACCTATCATCTCGATCAGCCGCTCGAACTGAGTCTGGGGTAAGGCCTTGGTGAATGGATCTGCAGTGTTCTCTTCTGAAGCAACCCTCCGAACCTCGATCTCCTTGCGATCCACGATCTCCCTGATCAGGTGATACCGCCTCAAGATGTGCCTGGATCTCTGATGGGACCTGGGTTCCTTCGCTAAAGCTATAGCCCCGTTGTTGTCGCAATACAGAGGTATTGGGTCAACAATGGACGGAACCACCTGAAGTTCTTTCAAGAACTTCCTCATCCAGACAGCTTCTTTTGCGGCATCAGATGCAGCGATGTATTCCGCTTCCATAGTCGAGTCTGCAACGGTTTCCTGTTTGGAACTCTTCCAACACACCGCCCCTCCATTGAGGGTAAAGACAAAACCCGACATGGACTTGGAATCATCCTTGTCACTCTGGAAGCTGGAGTCAGCAAAGGCCTCGATCTGGAGGTCTTTTCCGCCATACACCAAGAACATCTCCTTAGTCCTCCTCAGGTACTTGAGAATGTTCTTTACTGCTATCCAGTGTTTCTCCCCAGGGTTTGACTGATACCGGCTTACCACACTCAGTGCATAAGCTACATCCGGTCTGGGACACAACATCGCATACATTATAGAGCCTACCGCAGAAGCGTAGGGTATAATAGACATGCGATCCCTCTCCAAATCAGTCTTGGGAGACATCTCTTTAGAGAGGGTGATCCCGTGACAAGCCGGTAGGTTACCGCGCTTGGAATCTTCCATACTGAATCTTTTCAGTACGGTGTCGATGTACCTGGACTGTGAAAGTCCTAATATCCTCTTGGATCTATCACGATGGATCCGGATCCCCAGGATGTAAGAGGCATCACCCAGGTCTTTCATGAAGAACCTGTGTGACAAGAAACCCTTGACAGATTGTAGCATAGGAATGTCATTTCCTATTAAGAGAATGTCATCCACGTATAAAACAAGGAATACAACAGTTCTCGCTACAAATCTACTATAGATGCATGGTTCATCTGGATTTTTGATAAAGTCAAATTCCTTGACCGTCTCATCAAAACAGATGTTCCAACTCCGCGATGCCTGCTTTAGTCCATAGATGGACTTAAGCAACTTGCACACCTTTCCGCTGCTCCCACTCTGAATGAAACCCTCTGGCTGATCCATATAGACACACTCCTCTAAATTTCCATTTAGAAAAGCGGTTTTTACGTCCATCTGCCAAATCTCATAATCGTGGAAGGCAGCAATGGTAAGAAGGATCCGAATGGATTTCAGCATAGCCACTGGAGAAAAGGTTTTGTCATAGTCCAAGCCAGGTCTTTGACGGAAACCCTTTGCTACAAGTCTAGCTTTATAGGTCTCAACCTGTCCATCTACACCAATCTTCCTTTTGAAGATCCACTTGCATCCTACGGGTTTTACCCCGTCTGGAGCAATGTCCAACGTCCATACTTTGTTGGTGTACATGGACTCCATTTCGGTCCGCATTGCATCCAGCCATTTTACCGAGTCAACGCTCTGAACGGCCTGCTGGAAGCTAGTAGGCTCATCATAATCTATGATGCAATCCTCTCTATCCCCGTCTATGAGAAAACCGTAGTATCTCTCGGGCGGATGAGACTGCCTACTACTCCTGCGGAGCGGCGTAGGAATGTCCTGTTCATTTGAACCTTCTGGTTCCACTAAGCTTTCAGTAATAGTGGTTCTGGAATTTCTTCCAGTTCTACTGCGCTCTCACTTAATTCTTTTTCTAAGAACTGGTGTTCTAGAAAGTGGGCATGACGAGAAACAAGAACTTTTTGTTCCTCTTCGTAGTAGAAGAGATATCCCTTGGAATTCTTTGGATATCCCACAAACTTACACAGTACTGAGCGCGCCTCGAGCTTGTCCGCATGCTGCTTTTTAACAAAAGCTGGACTTCCCCAAGTCTTAATGTGACTGAGATGGGGTCTCTTCCCACACCACATCTCATATGGTGTAGTAGGCACAGTCTTAGTAGGAACTCGGTTCAATAGGTACGCAGCTGATTCTAGTGCATACCCCCAGAATGATCGTGGTAACTCAGCGTTACTCATCATGGACCGTACCATATCCAATAGGGTTCGGTTCCGTCTCTCCGATACACCGTTATGTTGCGGAGTGTATAGAGGAGTAAGCTGAGAGAGAATCCCATTCTCTTTTAAGTAATTCAGGAACTCGGCACTTAAGTATTCTCCACCTCGATCCGATCTTAGAATCTTGATACTTTTGCCGGTTTGTTTTTCAACTTCATTCTTATATTCCTGGAATTTTTCAAAAGCTTCGGACTTATGTTTCATTAAGAAGACATAACCGTATCTTGAAAAATCATCCGTAAAAGTAATGAAGTAAGAATAACCGCTTCGCGCATGTGTAGACATTGGACCGCACACGTCACTGTGTACGAGTCCCAAGAGCTCGCTCGCTCTAACTCCGTGTCCAGTGAACGGAGTCTTTGTCATCTTTCCTTTGAGACAGGATTGACAAGTGGCATACGATTGATATTCGAACGGATCCAAATATCTTTCTGTATGTAACTTAGTCAACCTTTTCTCATTGATGTGACCCAGTCTACAATGCCATAAGAAAGTCCGATTGATATCTGGAGACTTTCTTTTGTGTGTATTCTGGACATTGAAAATCTGTGGTTGGTTTAATACGTATATACCATTGCTCAGTGTACCTGACCCAATCAGAACTTGATTAAGGTGAATGTTTACAACATTACTTACAAACGCAAATTCATAACCTTCTTTAGAAACCAAAGATACAGAAATGATATTACAAGTTGCGTTGGGTACAAAAAAACAATTACGCAAAACCAAAACATGCCCATCTGACATTCCCAGGTGATAGTCCCCCACGGCTTTAGCATCCATGCTAGCTCCGTTCGCAACTCTGAGGGTCATGTCACCTGCCTTCAAAACCCTACGGTTTCTCAACGCCTGCAAAGAATTACAGATATGAGATCCTGATCCGGTATCCAATACCCAGGAAGTAGAGTTTATAGAAAGACAGTTTTCAATAACATACACACCTGAAGCTGAAGCCGCAACCTGCTTCAGTTCCTGTGTCCTGGCCTTCCAAGCCCTGCAATCTTTCTTCCAGTGTCCACTCTTATGACAATAGAAGCACTCTTCCTTTCCAACAAGCTTCCCCGCAATCTTTGTTGCCTTTTCCTTTCCCTTCGCACCCACTTTACTAACACCGCCTCTTGGTTTGGCGGAGGCTTTCTTCCTCTTTCCCTTGGCTTTCGCCTTGGACCTAGAGGAAGAAGATCCTCCTACAAACAAAGCGGGTGTTTCCCTACCCTTCTGTAGGGTGCCCTCTGCGCTCCTCAGCAGGTTGAGGAGTTCTGAAAGTTCAACTTCCTTTTCTTGCAAGTTGAAATTCAGTATGAACTGGGCGTAAGTGGATGGAAGGGACTGGAGAATTAAATCTGTATAGAGTTCACTGTCCAACGTGGTCCCAAGTTCCGCGAGCTCCTCAGTGTAGCCAATCATCTTAAGCACGTGGTCCGCTACCGATGATCCGACGGCCAACTTTATCGAAAATAACTTCTTCGACACTTCGTATCTTGCGATACGAGACTGCTCTCCATACAGTTCTTTTGTATGGAGAAATATGGACTCGAGGTCCATATTCACATGCCTCCTCTGATGTTCGTTGTCCATAGAGGCAAGCACGAGGCACCTGGCCTTCGCGCAATCAATCTCCCAAGTCTTACGGATTTCCTTATCCGCGACGCTGGAGGTGGGACCTGGGACAGGGGGAGCTTTGGTGGTAAGAAGATACCCCAGCTTGTCGTAAGCGATTGCCAATTTGACATTCCTGATCCAATCTTTGTAGTTTGGCCCTGTCAGTATGTTTTTATCTAGAAGTAACTTAAGTCCAGTCATTTCGAATTTGGTTGCTGCAAGGGGGAGAGAAGAAACACTTTAGCACGATGCTCTTGCAAGTTTAGAATGGTTTTTAGTTTATCTAAACAGGATGGCTCCCACTGTCTCTCGAATCCCTCCTCAAACCACAAAGGAAGAATTATCCGGGATCAATCCCACCGTACAATACTTGCTTAACCGTTCAGCCAGGCCAGTGTCGGTACTTCGAGGGAGGTTTTCCAATGCTTTCGCGAAGTTCCTTAATTTAAGAACCTCTTTTCCCTGGGGGCGAAGCCCCGCTAACACCTTTCTAGGCACCTACTAGGTTTATAGCATTGATCGTTTAGTGAGAAATTTCCCGAGGAGTAGCATATACTCACAGTAGGATCGGGATCCAAATATCATCGCCTGACGAAAATGAAGGAATCCTACCATAATCATCACACTCCAAATGGTATGTAAATCTAGCAAGTTTCAGTACTTATGAAACTCCCGATGTGGATTTTTGCCCCATGCTCTTATGACCTTGACTTTGGCCAAAATATCATAAGTCACATGTCAAGTTCTACCCGTCACTTTCCAGGTTAATTTGGATCCATCCGTACATACCCTTGACTTTGGCCAAAATGGCAGCACGACTGTCCCAAACCAACGCATTTATCTATGCTACACATGAACACCCAATAGCTACCAATCACTGTGCCTTGACTTTGGCCAAAATACACAGCTTGAATACTATTGCCTATTCATGCGAAACGACGGAGGGCTACGAATGGTTTTGGTAAAACCGTGAACGTAGTGAACTTGATATAATCGATGGAACGAGATAGCTTTTAGAAGGAGTGGCTCAAGCTCCGCATTTAAAAGTTAGTTTTGAAAAGAACCGAGTGGTTTTTCGAAAGTGTTCCAACGACTTTAACTTGGTTTATTATCTTGCATTAGTTCTTTTAATGCGTGATATTCTTGCATTAGTTCTTTTAATGCGTCCCATCATTTAATCCTACCATTGCAGAAAACAACCAAAATATGACGTACGCTTATGCCATTCGCATTCGCCACGGGGTCCCGTCATCACTCGTTAGGTTACTTAACTAACGACAGAGCGGGGGCTGGGCTAGCGCGGCTGTAAAACATAAGCAACGCCTAAATAGAAAGCAATGATAGACATTACAGATCACAGATGAATACATTGGATATACTAGCAATCCGCAATCCTTTCGAGCCTGCAACGAAAAGCGGATTACACGGTCGCGGTGAATAGCCAAATACCCCACCCAAGACCCCTACGGGTGCGGCAAACTACCCGCCAAGTACTCGGCAGTTTGTGCACCCCCTCCATGGGTCTATCCTAGGAGCAAAAACAGTAAAAAGAATTATACAATGACGGCTACAACCCCGACCCGGTTGTGCGGCCAAACAAATAATATTATTACATCAATTTACATTTACAAATGAATGAAAGAAAAACAAAAGCTCATCTCACATCGACCCCGGCTATTCACCCGCGACAGTCCAACAGATTCATATACACAATCCAATATCAAACACAGATCATGTATAACCCCGACTAATCGACTTATAGCGATTAGCCGACGTTCAATACATGCAAGCAACACAGATATAACCAACATAGCCAAAGTGCAGTGAAGTTCGGAAAAAATACGGAATTATAGGACCCCAAAAGTGAATTTCAGTTCTGGAAAATCTGGGCACATATAATATATTTTAAAAATCCCAAAACCAACACAGACACACACTGCACGAAAAACGATGCAGAGAAGACGACAAACGGCGGCGGTTCCGCGGCACATTCCTACCTCGTGCCGCGGAAGCGCGGCGGTTTGAACGAAACAGTGGATCGTTTTTCATGGGTTTTCACACAAAACCCTGAGCCGAATTTTCAAGTATAAAGTTTTTCATTTAGAGCAGAAAAAATTTCAACAGAAACTTAGGGTTTTGGTTTTTCCGGTTTTGCGATTTTTCGGTTTCGAACTTCCATACACTTCGCTACCAAGCTAGTTTAAGTTTAGTTAGGCTCTGATACCACTGTAAGTCCACGTTGCGACCCCCGGTTCTTACGGGGAGGCGGAAACGGTATAAAAATCAAATTTTTAGCGCAAGGGGCAACATGGACTAAGAAAAGTCGGGATCTTTAACTAAACTAAAACTAGCATACTTGCTAAAGAGATTTAGCTACTCGGATGAAAATGGTTATACCTAAACTTGAACTCCTTCTTCTTCAAACTTTTGTAGAGGTTGATGGTTCTCTTCTTGTCGCCTTCTTCCGTCGAAGATGGATCCACCTCGAGGGTTCGACCTTTGGGCTCTTTCTCGAACTTGGAGTGAACTAGAATCTCCGGCTTGCTAAACCCTTGATCCTAGAGTGAGTAGAGAGAGTCTAAGAGGTTCTTTTCTTTTAAGGTGAAGGATTCTCAACACATGAGAAGGGTTCTCCTTATGCTAGAGGAAGAAGAAGATGAAGTGAGGAGAGAGAGTTGTTATGATAAAGTGAGCTCTTTTTCTTTTGCAACCATAACATAAAGCAAAAGAATTATCAAATAATAATAATAATGAAAATGAAAAGGTTGATGGAAAGTTTAAGAATGACCATTATCATTTCAAACATTAAATGAATTTGCTAGAATCAAAGAGCATCTTTCTTTTGTAATGATGATGGTCAAAACTTCAACCATGGTCAACAAGTCAACCATGGTCAACAAGTCAACATAAAAACCAACCATGACACAATTTCATTTTATTATATATTATTAATTGATATAACATAAATCCATTAGGGTTTGGAAAAAGACGACTGTCAACTGTGCATACGCACCCGTTCCGAAACCCTAATGAAAGCCCTCTTCCTCTTCCTCAAATAACCGTGCATACACACCTGCATCCTTGTTCCGAGAAACATGAATACTGAGAGATAAAAGCAACCCCAAAACATATACCAGCATCTGACTCAAACCAGAGCCAGCCAGTAATATCCGTCCGGACTCCAAACGTGCACAAGTGCGCGGATGAGAACGAACCCTGTCGCAAAACCATGCGACCTCTACTCTGTTTTGCCCAGAGGCGAATACCCTCTGTGTGGGACTCTAAAGACTCGACACTACGCTGGCAGTGGGTTTAACCACAGACCGCAAGCGGCACTAGCTGTGCGTAACGGTCCCCAGGTAGATGTCGACAAGAAGGCTGACGAGGTGAAACCCCATCTGTACTCCTACTGAGTCTGAATGTGACAGTCTCCGTACAGTCCGGTCTGTTCGTCTGATACATCGCATGTCGAGCCTAGGGGGCGGTAAAACGTCAGTCCCCCAATAGCGGTACAAGTCGTGTCGGAGTGAAGCCCAAAACACCCTGAGATAACACTGGAACCTACCAGTATATCTCGCTTGCCCTGGCCAGGGACTACTCGTGTAATGGCTCTCCTAGACACAGCGTGATGTCAACCCCCAATACCGGGAGAGACGAATCCTGTCTAACCGTCACTGCCTCCAAGTGCTTCGGGACTGCACCCAACCACCACCTGTTTGCACGACTCCTTTGAGCCGTGGTAGGGTAGTGATCAAAGTGCAGTGGGAACACACTCGAGGCGAAGTGCCAGTGTCAAGTCAGCGGACTAAGCTGTACTCATGTTACCTGGGAACTGATAACTGACGATAGGTATAATACCAACCTGTCAGTTCCCGACGAGTCCTGTCCAGTGTACTCGTAACCCAACGAGCACCCGTATACTATCTCCAGTATGACGTACTGATGGCTGTGGGACAGACCATCTCCCACACTGGGATGAGAAGCGCATACGCTAGTCTACTCCGGAGTATCGATGCCCTGTCTCGATAGTCCTACGACTAGGGACCTGTATAAGGATGTGCTTATAGATTACCCAACCCCCACTAGTGTGACTGCCATCACAACGCTGGTAATCAAGCAAAGATCCTAAGGGCTCCACTAATGCGTATAAGTGATATACTGAAATAAACACAAGTACACATTGAAGTAGAAACAAACCAAGCAGCATACTACTATATTGAGCAAGATTGTTTATACAAGGTGAATATCCCAAGCTTCCATCAAGTAATATACAAACTAGTATGATACAGTAATGGCCTCTAGGGCATATACACTAACACTACGGGCGCGACAAGTTACCCGCCAAAACTTGAAGCGAGGCAGCCCCCTTCAACAACGTGAATGGACCACCCAGCACTTCATGGAATCCGGTAACTTGCGCATCCCTCCTTGGGTCACCTGTACCCCGTACGAGTGCGGAAAATATCCCGCCAATTCTAGAGTGAAGCCCCCTCCGTCTCAAAGCCATGAGATGCGGGCCCGTTGTCCTCTAGAACCCGGCTATCCGTGCACCCCACCGCGGGGTAATCCTAGTACATAAAGTAAAATATACAACGGGTATATCGACCTCAGCCCGGTCGTGCCCAAAAAGAATAATATACAGACAGGCAGTGACGGCAGTCCACATGTCGGACGCTCACCCCGCAATATCAAATGTACAAATACAACCAAACTGTACTACCATTGCATCCAGGCTATCCACGACGACAAATCCGCAACATCACAGCACAACACAGAACATCAACGTGAATGTCACGTTCGCAAATCCGTCTAAAAGAGATATAGCAATTAGACGAGATTTACCGATCAAATGACATTCACGGTCGCAGATATAATGTAAATACTGTGAAGTAACATGTTTAAAATTTTCGATCGACAAAATTTTCCGAAGTGGGCCCCAAGCACAATACCCAGTACTCAAACAAATCTGGGCCCAAACTAAATATACCAGAAACCACAATTCCAACTCAGAGACTACTGTAGAAAATTTGGTACAGTGATTATATAGAATGGCGGCGGAACCGCGGCCAAAGCATGGGTAAGGCCGCGATTCCACGACGCAACAGTAGCAACAGGCTACCAAATTTTCACAGAACTCTTAAAAATCCCTGCACGTATTTCTGCAACACACCAAATAATTTTTTGACAACAAAAAAATTTCGACAGAAAGTTCACTTTTTTAAATCGCGGTTTCGGAATTTTTGTTCGATCGAAGTTCTAAATACGTTAGAGCAAGCTAGTAAAGGTTAATGGCGTGGCTCTGATACCATGTAAGACTACGATAGCGCCCCGGCCGTCTTTCCGAGGCCAAAATGCGGAAACGAAAACTTTTTCATGACTTGAAAACCAGCGCTATCGTATGCTTAAAACCCGGATCAAACCATTAACCTACTACTAGCAAACAAGAGAGAGGGTTGGAAAGCTATACCGATCGATTCGTGTCTTTCGGTCTTTGGCTACCATCCCGAGCTCCTCGCTGCATCTCCGGTCTCGATCTCCTCATCGGAAAGGGCACCACATCATCGAGTCTTTTTACGGGCTCCCACTTCTTCCGAAGCAACTCGGGCACGAAGTGTGCTAGCCGACGTGTCCAAGGTGATATAGAGAATGTTTGTGATCACTTTGTCTCTTGCATCCATGGGTTTGGATGGAGGTTAGAGATGAAGCCATTGATGGAGATAATGAGCTAGAGGAAGAAAGAGGAAGAAGAAGAATTTTTCTCTTTTCTTTTCTTTTGCTATCATAAAATGAGAGTGAGAGAGTGTATCAAAAATACAAGACCAAGCTTGCATAAGGCAGCCCATTTCTCTTTCCTCTTATCAAATCATCACAAAACCATCATATAATGTGACACTAGCACATAAAAAGAGACCATGAGTCACTAATGAAGTCCATGTCACATTTAATGCATCTCATGATGAATTTCTAGCTCATTATTTCCATATGCAAACATTAATCCAAATGTTTGCAACAATAAAAAGATACGGCAACATCTAAAGTAAACTCGTGACGGATCACAAGGATACCCCTCACCTGTATATACATACCTGCACTCGCATTCCGACTGATTGCGAATGCGATGAGACTAAAGTAATCCAACAAATCTAATACTAGGATCCGGCTTAAACCAAATCCCACTAGTATGATCCGCCCGATCATGATCCATGCATTACTGCACGTATATGATCGGACGTTGCCTTATATCATACGGCCTCTACAACGTTTCGCCCGAAACTTGAGAAACTGTCTGTTGAGGAATCTAAAGACTCGTCAATACTTTGGCTGTGGATTTAACCACTAGCACGTCAGAGGTATTAGCCGTACGTAACGGGCTACTAGGTATTGACCAAAAGGGGGGTCGATGAGCGAACTCATCCTGACACCCTACTGAGCCTGTCAGTGATAATATTCGTACAGTCCGGTCCGTTCGTCTATGAGCATCGCATGTCGGGTCTAGGGGGTTGGTGAAGTCAGACCCCCAAAAGCTGTACAAGTCGTGTCGGAGTGTTGCCCAAAACACCCTGAGATACTACTGGAATACCTTCCAGTAAATCTCCTATCTCGGCCAAGGACTTCGTGTAATGGCTCTCCTAGACACAGTGCGACCTCACCTCCAATACAGGGAGAGACGAACCCCTGCCGATTCGCTCACTGCCTCTATGTAGCTCGGGACTGTACCCAACTAAAACCTGTTTGCACGACTCCTTTGAGCCGTTGTAGGGTAGTAATCAAAGCACAGTGGGAACTCACATGAGACAAATGACGATCTCAGATCGATGAACTAACCTGTAGACATGTCACCAGGGAACTGCTATCTGACGTCAGGTATAATACCAACTAGCATGTTCCCGGCGAGTCCTGTCCGGTGTACTCATAACCCAATGAGCACCTGTATACATTTTAGGTGAACCAACTGACACCATTGGCTTGTGAGACCGGCCACCGCCCCTCGTCGGGGTCTCGACTGTATACACTAGTCTGTTAGTTATATGTAAGCCATAGAGGCCATTGCTATACATAGGATGTATATTGTAGTGGATGCTGGGACATATATAGGGAGGAATTTCTTGCTCGACATGATAGTATGCTATCTGGTTACTCTTTACCTTAACGTGTATAATAATTATCTCTCTGTTACATGTTGGTAAAGCCCTTAGGATGTGTACTTGACTACTTGGACTATGATGCGGATCATACTAGTGGGGACATGGTAGTCCATAAGTACATCCTTCAAAGTCCCTAGTCGTGGGTGTATCGAGACGGGGCATCGATATACCAGAGTAGACTAGCGTGTACCTTCTCGACCCATACAGATGGGCGATGGATGATCCTATATCCATTGGTGTTTGACATCAGAGATGATATACAGGTGCTCAGTGGAGACTGGGTACACTGGAAGGACTCGCCGAGAACTCCCAGATGGTATTATACCTTACGTCAGATGGCAGTTCTCTGGTGACACTGGTACAGAGTAGTCTGTTGACCCGAGATCGTCATAGAGTCTTGTGTGGTTCCCACTGTGCTTTGATTTCTACCTTACCACGTCTAAGAGGGCGTGTAAAACGGTGCTTTTTGGGTACAGTCCCGAATCACATGGAGGCAATGAGCGATAGGAGGGGATTCGTCTCTCCCGGTATAGGGAGTTGATGTTGCGCTGTGTTCGATTGGCTATAACCGGAAATCCCTGGCCAGGGTTGCTGAGAATTACTGGTAAGTATTAACAGTAGTTTCTCGAACTTTTATAGACCTCATATCGACACGACTTATCGAGCTATTAGGGTCTGACGTTTACCACCCCTAGGCAAGATATGCGACATATCAGACGAACAGACCGGACTGTACGGTAAGTGTTACTGGTTGGATTCACAGGAGTCTGAGCGGGCTTGCTCGTCGATCTTCTGATCGCTCAATACCCGGGTGGCCATTACGTTTAGCAGACCGCTTGCGGCTTGTGGGTGTTTGATATGATCATCACCTGCTACCGGCATATTGACGAGTCTTTAAAGTCCTACATAGAGGTTTCCTGGCTCAAGCGAAACGAAATAGGAGCGCATATGAGATATGTGTGGGACCGAGAATAATGCGTGTATGTGATACCGTATTCTATTCTCGCGATGAATGTATCGATTGGTTGTATGCGATATATCCTAGTTATTGAATCAAGGATTGATTCGGTAAGCCGATACATTGGATATTAGTCGGTTATATGCGATACGACTGGAT
Organism: Agapanthus africanus; assembly: GCA_030015575.1. Taxonomy (NCBI): domain Eukaryota; kingdom Viridiplantae; phylum Streptophyta; class Magnoliopsida; order Asparagales; family Amaryllidaceae; genus Agapanthus; species Agapanthus africanus. The sequence continues at coordinate 461,144,165 of CM057337.1, read as the reverse complement.
CGTTAAATCAAGTATTGATTTAATGATTTAATGCATACTTATATATTTGATATATTACTTTGCATTAACTAGTATTGGTTCACTTTAAATGGATTTTCTCACTTGAAGTACACAAGTTGTATATGTGATATACTTTTGCGCACTTGTTTATATCATGTTTGATGATACTTGCTAACTTAGGTTTGTGTAAGACTTAAACCTTGGTTAAGTGAATGGTTAGGGTTTTATCATCTTCTCTTGATTATTTAGTTTATTTATTTATTCTTTATTTTAGGAAAAGAAAATGATATGGTTGCTTCTTTTGTTCTTTTCTTAGATGTTTCAAGAAGCTTTGACCATTCTTGTTCTTTTCCTAAACCTAACCATTCACCTAACCTTAGTTAATTCTCTACACTTGACCATGGTTGTGTATATGATAAGTATGATTTTATTTTCTATTTTCAATAGACTTATCATATTATCTTCTTCTTCTTCTTCAAAGATGAAGAAAAACCTTGCTACCAACAATGGCAACTTGAGAAAAAGAGTGAGAAATCCAATTCTAAAGTGAACCCACTTTCTATTTCTTCATCCTCTACCACTTGCCAAGTAGTATAGGGTGTTTTCTTCACAAGTTTCATGGCTTGGCGAAGTTGGAGCTTGATCTTGTGTTGCATCGATGTAGATAATCTTCGGCATCGAAGTCGACGACCTAGCCCGCCCATTTCTCCGATGAAGCCGACGCTAGAGTCCGGGATCCGATGATCGCAGCGAGGGAACACCGTCACGGAGCTATGGAGGTGGAGGACCGGATCTACAAAGGTTGTATTTCTGTTTACCCTTTAGTTAAGTTTTAACTAGCTTCTCGTTTCGCCTAAAATCTAGTTAACGATCCGTATTAGAGTTTCTCGGCACTTATAAAATTTGAAATTGGCATGGTTGATGCCATATGAGACCTTATTAGTGTGCCTAGGAACCCTACAGTGGTATCAGAGCCTAGCTAGAGCCTTAGGCGATGCGTAGATGGAGTTAAAAGTCCGATCGAACCGAAACCCTAATTCAAAATGGCTCTCTGTATATTTTTTGAATTCGGGGATTTTTGAGAATTAAAAATATGCAGAAAAATCAGCAGGAATTTTTAAGAATTACTGTGAAGCACGTTTCCCTGATTCGATCATATCGCAGCGGAACCGCGGCATTAGCATGGCTAATGCGGCGGTTCCGCGGCCAGTTAATCTCTTCATTCAAAACTTTTTGCACGGTAACTTCTTTCTTGCATTGCTGAGTTTCCTGGGAATTTTTAAATCTCACTCAAGAGTTGAGTTTTCTGGGTTGTATTGGGGACTCGGTGTTTCTATCGGATTGTCTAATTTTGTCTATGTGTTTATCCGGATAATTTTAGAATATGTTAAAAAGTTCGACTGGATATGAATACCCAACTTTTTCCCCTGCCGGGAAATTTCCAGCTGTTGGATTTTTCCGTAGTTTGAGAACGTTCCGAGTAGTGCAAGTAACGCGATGGTCTCTCTAGAAGACAACCAACCTTAACTCGATTATGTGACCGTCTTGAACTGCCCTTTGAACCTTAGGGTTTGGGGCAGTACGGCGTGCCACATGTAAGGCGTTAGCTTAACCCTTCTACGGCTGGACCGTTGGTACTGAGGCATGAAGCGAATGTTTTTGAACTTATGTCATGTGTTGAGCTGTTTCGGGAAAACTTGGGTGTTCGATTGTTCGATCGGAAAGTTTAAAATTTTCTATCTTATCCGGAATGTGATACAATAATTGGAATTCACAAGTAGTTATGAGATAACTGAATGAATATTATAAATCTAGCGGTTTAGTCTCACATCGGTTGCCACGGAATTTTGATGCGATCAAAAGTCCGTCGCAATCGCATAGCGTACGCGGATACTCGCCGGGTAAACTTAATAGACAGCCACGCCCCATAGCCCCGACCAAGTGACTGTAGGAGAACCCCATCACCGAAAGCATCCGTTCGGGTGCTCGCGGCAGCGGTGTTCCGCCTTGGTGCACTTCGTCCACGGCGTCGGGGGTGCGGCCGCCTACTAAAGTTTGCGACGAGCATTCGATCTGAATGCAAGGAATCCTATTGAATTGCCCGACTTGATATTGAAAAGATTTTTCGATAATGAGACTAAAATGCGGGGTTTATAATTGTTAGGCATGCGATGTCTAAGTATTTCATTTGATTAGGCATGCGATGTCTAAAGAGGTTGCGGATTCCAACTGTTGTAGTTTTACACTTTCTTTTCTGTGACCGTAAGTGTAATATGTGATATCGCCGGTTTCGTTGCAATATGTCAACGACAATTGGGATACGTGTGTTTACTTACGTTGATGACATGTGATGTTATGAGTTGCTGGATATGTTATATTGGATCGCCGTGTTTGAATAGCCGGGGTTTTTTTTATGTGAGATGAGTGTTTTTCATTTTCATTCATGTAAAAAAACTTGTATGTAATATTCTTTTCTTGGGGTACTTCCAGGTTGCGGAAGATGTCACCCTTTGTATATTATTTACTTTTCCGCACTAGGATAGACCCAAGGTGGAGGGCACAAGTAACCGGGTTCTGGAGTCCAGTGGGAGACCAACTCGAGGAGTCGAGTCCGGGTCTCCTAACTCTAGAATTGGTAGGGTTGCTTGCCGCTCTCGTAGGGGTTTGAGGGTGTGGGTTTGGCTATTCATCGCGACCGTGGAATCCGTGTTTTATACTGGCTCGTATAGAAAACACGGACGTCCTAGTATATCCAATATTTCATATGTTTCTTCTGCTGCGATATCTGTGATGTGATCATGTGATGTTCTGTGATAAATACTGTATATTGTATATACGATATATTATATAGACGTTACGTATGTTTTACACCCGCGCTAACCCTGCCCCGCTCTGCCGTTAGTTACCTAACCTAACGGTGCACGAGGGGACATCGAGGCTAATACGGATGGCATAAGTATACGTCGTATTTATCTGTGATGTTTAGGTACATAAATGATGTGACTTCATTAATGAGATTAATTAAATAAAAGAAACCTAAGATGTTGTAGAATCGAATTTCAAAAATAAAATAGATAGCTACAGTTCTTGCTTTGCACAGCGGTATATATGATATATCCCGCACCTTATTCGATGAGGAAAGGGCCGATGATCCCTTCACCGGGAGTGACCCTTTCAGCAATAACTGGCAGATGCTACACACTCGGTTTGTCTTTTGATAGCTTCTATAGTTTCTTCTTTGCACAGTGATATATATGATATATCCCGCACCTCATTCGATGAGGAAAGGGCCGACGATCCTTTCACCGGGAGTGACCCCTTTAGCAAAACTAGAAAAGCCTAAAAAACACTCCATTTTAAAAATCATTTGATTCTACAACGATATCAAGTTCATTACGTAATAGGTTTTCAGAAAAACCTGTCGTAGCCCTACGTCATTTCAGATAAGTAGTAGTTAGTATTCGTGCTACGTTTGTTGGCCAGCGTCAAGGTGTAGTGTGCGGTAGCTAACTAGTATTTATCTGCTTATACATATGATGCAGATTGGATTAGGGTAGTCGTGCGACTTTGTTGGCCTGCGTCAAGGGTCGTGCGGGTGGGTTTAATTCAATCAGGAAATGACGGGTTGAACTTGACTAGCACACTATGGTTTGTTGGCCTGCGTCAAGGTCATAGGACGCTAGGGGCAAAATTATCGGGAATTTCAAGTGTTGAAATTTGCAATGAGATTGCATACCTTCTATGAGATAGTTGGATCCCGATACCCACTGCGAGTAATTGTTACTCCTGGGAGAGTTTTACACATTACAATTAGCCGATCAAGTAGATGTCTAGAAAGGTCTCAACGGGGTTACGCCTCTGGGAAAACGAGGTTTACTGTAATTAGGTTCGTGCGAAAGCACGGGAGACCTCCCTCAAAGTACCGACACTGGCCTGGCTTAAAGATTGGCGAACTTGTAGTGTGTAATTAATCCCGGCTAGTCTTTCCTTTTAGGGTTTGAAGGAAGATTTGATAAAAACAGTGGGAGCCATCCTGATTAGATAAAATAATAACCAATCTATTCTTGCAAGAGCGCACGCAGAGTGTTTTCTTCTCTCTCTCCAGGTAGCGACCATATCACGCCTTAATCAAGCTAATAATACGGATTATTGACCGAACCCGCTTATTATACAGAGCTGGGGAACATTGGTCCCGCACCAACTTATAATTGTTATAAGACAGAGCAGGAAATTGGGGAATACCAGATTTCCCGTGCTGCCCAAACGAAGAAAGTGCATGTTGATGCATCTCCTTCGGGTGTGTTCATTACAAAGAACTGTTTCTCTGTATCCTCTACGTCCTGGGTATTTGATACCGGATCAGGATCCCAGATATGTAATCAGTTATATAGGGCTACAGAAAGGTAGAAAACTGAGAACAGGTGATACGTTTCATGAGACAGAAAACGGGGCAAGTGTTGCAGCCAAGTCTGTTGGTCACTGTCACCTTGTATTACCAATACATTGATTCTGAATAAATGCTATTAGATACCGAACCTGATATACAAAATCATATCAGTCTCTTTATTAGTAAAGAAATGATAAAATTTTGTATTGATGGATAATGTTTTGAACATTTCCTATATCAAAAGTTGATCGGTTCAGGCACGTTATCTAAAAGCATTGACGTTCTAAATCAAACTACAGTTCCTAGTATACAGAACACACACAAGAGGAAGAGTTCAGAAATGAACAAATCCTTCATGAGGCATTGTAGACTAGGTTATATCTATGCGACCTGACTGGCTGAAGTTACATTTTAGATGCATATTTAAATCAGTTTGAATTTACATCTTGTGAAACTTGCCAGTCACGTCACAAAGATTGGATGACCATAGCTCTATTTATTGGAAACAGAGAAAGAGTTAATGAACTCTTGGGACTGATACATGATGATGTATGTAAAGTCTCCTGTCTACACATGCCAGGACTGGTTCTTTATACTTCATTACGTTCTCTGATAATCTCTCAAGATTCAGACACATGTTCCTGTTGAAACACAAGTCCGAACCTTTTGAGATATTCACAGAATATAAGCTAGAAGTAGAGAACCAATACGGGTATAAGTATTATGTCCTATGATAAGATCAGGGAGGAGAATACTTGTGCATATCATTCCTAGACTTTTCTAAAGGAGAATGAGATTCTCTCTCAGCATTACTCCTCCGTATACACCATAGCACGATGGTATATCGGGGCGGAGCAATTGCACCCTATTCGATATGGTGCGCTCTATGATGAGTAATACTGAGTTACCTATTTCCTTTTGGGAGTTATGCGCTTGAGAAGCTGCATACCTATTGAATAGGGTTTGAATCAAATCACAGCCTACCGCTCCATATGAGATATAGTATGGGAAGAGCCCATGTCTTAAGCTAGTTAAGATTTGGGGTTGTCCGGCCTATGTCTAAAAGCAAAATCCGGACAAACTCGAGGAAAGATATGTTATGTAGAACTGGAAATGTTTCAGATATACAAACTGCAGCTAATGATATGGTACAACCAAAGGATTCAATAGATACCAACGAACCTCAGCCTCTCCGCCGATCTAGTAGGGTTCCTCATCCGCCTGAGAGATACTTCGGTTTCTCGATGACAGAGGGAGCGAGGATTGCATCATGAGATGATGACCCAACTAGTTTCGACCTAGCCATCAGGAGTGAGACTCTGTAAGAATGGCTGGATGCTTAGTGATCTAAGATGGAATCCATGTACACCAAGAAAGTATGGACTTTGGTTGCTATATCTGAAGGATTAAATCCCCATCAGGAGCAAGTATATCTTGAGAAGATTACTTGGTGTAGATGGAAAAGTTGAGACTTTCAAAGCTAGACTTGTTAAAGGTTTTCGTCATCGACCAGGCGTGGATAATGATGAAACCTTTTCTAAGGAGCTATGCTTAAGTCCATCCAGATCCTACTTGCCACGGCTACATACCATGACTACGATATCTGGCGGTTGGGTGCCATGACTGCTTTTCTAGATGGTGTTTTAGAAGAGTGCAACTATAAGTACACAGCCAGAGGGCTTCGTAGACAGTGGGAGCAGCGGAAACATGTGCAAGATGCTTTATAGGATAAAGCAGGCATCGCGGAGTTGGAACATCTGTTTTGATATAGTTGTCAAAAAGTTTGACTTCATCAAAATGGTAGATGAACCTTGTATATACAAAAAGGTAGTAGGGAGTATGGTGGTGATCCTCGTAGAGTACGTGGATGACATACTCTTGATAGGGAAGGAGTTTCCTATGCTACGCTCAGTCAATCTCCGCTTATCACAATGATTCTCCATAAAGGATCAAAGTGATACCTCCTAAATCCTGGGTTTTGGATCTATGAGATAGATCTAATTGGATGTTTGGATTCTCACTAGTTGTAGTGAGAAGCTATCAATTGATCCTGGGGAGAATCGCTGGAAGTGTTCCAGAGTGATAAGGACGACTGAATGTCAGTCACAGGCATTGTCTTTACCCTCGGTGGAGGGACGGTATGTTGGAAGAGTTCCAAGCTAGATACCGTGACATACTAGACGATAAAGGCAGGATACATCGCTACTTAAGATGCTACCAAAGAGGCTATTTGGGTGTATATTGGTTCATGAGATGAACTAGGTTCCTACCATTGTGTGACAATGGAAGTGTGGCTTTGGCCCGAGAACCCCGGTACCATCAGTGACCCAGACATATTCTAAGGCAGTATCACCTGATCATAGAGATGGTTGAACTCCAGGCTGATCAAGGTTAGGAGAACAGACTCAGAGGACAACACGGCGGATCCACTCACAAAGGCCTTTTCCCAGAGAGAGACTTTTAAGCGAGGGTTGAGTATGAGATACTACAACCACTGCTATCAGATGGCCCTAGTGCAAGTGGGAGATTGTTAGTTATATGTATGCCCTAGAGGCCATTGCTATACATTGGATGTATATTGTAGTGGATGCTGGGACATATATAGGGAGGACTTTCTTGCTCGACATGATAGTATGCTATCTGGTTACTCTTTACCTTAACGTGTATACTGATTATCTCTCTGTTACATGTTGGTAAAGCCCTTAGGATGTGTACTTGACTACTTAGACTATGATGGGATCATACTAGTGGGACCATGGTAGTCCATAAGTACATCCTTCAAAGTCCCTAGTTGTGGGTGTATCAAGACGGGGTATCGATATACCAGAGTAGACTAGCGTGTACCTTCTCGACCCATACAGATGGGCGATGGATGATCCCATATCCATTGGTGTTTGACATCAGAGATGATATACGGGTGCTCAGTGGAGACTGGGTACACTGGACGGACTCGCCGAGAACTCCCAGATGGCATTATACCTTAAGTCAGATGGCAGTTCTCTGGTGACACTGGTACAGAGTAGTCTGTTGACCCGAGATCGTCATAGAGTCTTGTGTGGTTCCCACTGTGCTTTGATTTCCACCTTACCACCTCCAAGAGGGCGTGTAAAATCGTGGTTTTTGGGTACAGTCCCGAATCACATAAAGGCAATGAGCGATAGGAGGGGATTCGTCTCTCCCGGTATAGGGAGTTAATGTTGCGCTGTGTTCGATTGGCTATAACCGGAAATCCCTTGCCAGGGTTGCTGAGATTTACTGGTAAGTATTACTAGTAGTTTCTCGAACTGTTATAGACCTCATATCGACATGACTTATCGAGCTATTGGGGTCTGACGTTTAACACCCCTAGGCAAGATATGCGACATATCAGACGAACAGACCGGACTGTATGGTAAGTGTTACTGGTTGGATTCACAGGAGTGTGAGCGGGCTTGCTCGTAGATCTTCTGATAGCTCAATACCCGGGTGGCCGTTACGTTTAGCAGACCGCTTGCGGCTTGTGGGTGTTTGATATGATCATCACCTGCTGCCGGCGTATTGACGAGTCTTTAGAGTCCTACACAGAGCTTTCCTGGCTCAAGCGAAACGAAATAGGAGCTCATATGAGATATGTGCGGGACCGAGAATAATGCATGTATGTGATACCGTATTCTATTCTCGCGATGAATGTATCGATTGGATGTATGCGATATAACCTAGTTGTTGAATCAAGGATTGATTCGGTAAGCCGATACATTGGATATTAGTCGGTTATATGCGATATGACCGGATCGTTAAATCAAGTATTGATTTAATGATTTAATGCATAATTATATATTTGATATATTACTTTGCATTAACTAGTGTTGGTTCACTTTAAATGGATTTTCTCACTTGAAGTACACAAGTTGTATATGTGATATACTTTTGTGCACTTGTTTGTATCATGTTTGATGATACTTGCTAACTTGGGTTTGTGTAAGACTTAAACCATGGTTAAGTAAATGGTTAGGGTTTTATCATCTTCTCTTGATTATTTAGTTTATTTATTTATTCTTTATTTTAGGAAAAGAAAATGATATGGTTGCTTCTTTTGTTCTTTTCTTAGATGTTTCAAGAAGCTTTGACCATTCTTGTTCTTTTCCTAAACCTAACCATTCACCTAACCTTAGTTAATTCTCTACACTTGACCATGGTTGTGTATATGATAAGTATGATTTTATTTTCTATTTTCAATAGACTTATCATATTATCATCTTCTTCTTCTTGTTCAAAGATGAAGAAAAACCTTGCTACCAACAATGGCAACTTGAGAAAAAGAGTGAGAAATCCAATTCTAAAGTGAACCCACTTCCTATTTCTTCATCCTCTACCACTTGCCAAGTAGTATAGGGTGTTTTCTTCACAAGTTTCATGGCTTGGCGAAGTTGGAGCTTGATCTTGTGTTGCATCGACGTAGATCATCTTCGGCATCGAAGTCGACGACCTAGCCCGCCCATTTCTCCGATGAAGCCGATGCTAGAGTCCGGGATCCGATGATCGCAGCGAGGGTACACCGTCACGGAGCTATGGAGGTGGAGGACCGGATCTACAAAGGTTGTATTTCCGTTTACCCTTTAGTTAAGTTGTTAACTAGCTTCTCGTTTCGCCTAAAATCTAGTTAACGATCCGTATTAGAGTTTCTCGGCACTTGTAAAATTTGAAATTGGCATGGTTGATGCCATATGAGACCTCATTAGTGTGCCTAGGAACCCTACATAGTCAACTAATGGAGTATCGATGCCCAGTCTCGAAACTCCCATGACTAGGGACCTTTTAAGGATGTGCTTATAGACCCCAGCTCCCACGTATAAGATCGCCATCATACTGCTGGTCGTCAAGCAAGAATCCTAAGGGCTCTATCAGCGTGCAATAGCGATCTGTAAGGTCACCTAAAGTAGTGCATGATGATAAAGACAAACCATGGTAGCATACTATTCTCCATCAACGTGTAATAGTGAACCACAATGTCACCTAAAGCATGTACACGATGATAAAGACAAACCAGATAGTATACAATCATCCTGAGTAAGATTGTCCTACCGGCATAGGTCCTCCCTCAATCATTGCAATCACGTGCCTGCGATCCAATAATTGACTCTAAGGGCACTATATCCAACAAGCCATTGCACAAAGCCCCTGGCCAGAGCAAGCGAGATATACTGGTAGCGTTTCCAATGTTATCTTAGAGTGTTCTGGGCTACACTCTGACACGACTTGTACCGCTATTAGGAGACTGACGTTTACCACCCCCTAGGCCCGACATGCGATACTCTCAGACGAACAGACTGGACTGTACGGAGATTGTCACATTCAGGCTCAGTAGGAATTTGGATAGGTTCGCCTCATCAGTCTTCTTATCGGCATCTACCTGAGGACCGTTACGTACAGCTAGTACCGCTTGCGGCCTATGGTTAAACCCACTGCCAACGTAGTGTCGAGTCTTTAGAGTCACATACAGAGGGCTATTCGCCTTTGGACAAAACAGAGTAGAGGTCGCATGGTTTTGCGACGGGGTTCGTTCACATCTGCGCACTTGTGCACGTTTGGTGTCCGGGAAGTTATTACTAGCAGGCTTTGGTTTAAGACAGATCCTAGTATTTGTTTTGGGATTGGTTTTGTCTCATTGTATTCGTGTTCCTCGGAACACGGATGCGGGTGTGTATGCACAAGTGACAGAGGCAGAGGAAGAGGATTCTCATTAGGGTTGTTGACCGTTGACTTTTTCCAAACCCTAATGAAAATGAGAAATATGATTAATGATATTAATTAAAGATAATTGTGCCATGGTTAGGTTGACCATTTGACTTATGTTGACATTTTGACCTTGGTTGACCGGTTGACTTATGTTGATAATTTGACCATCATCATTTCACATGGAAGATACTTCTTGATTCTTGCAAAATTCATTTAATGTGAAATGATAATGGTCATTCCAAATGAACCATCACAATTTCTTTTTAATTATTATTATTAATTCATTATTCTCTCATATGAGAGAATGGTTGCAAAAAGTAGCTTATTCTTTCTTGCTCTTTCTCTCTCATATGTTTAGCTCATCCTCTTCCTCTCTCTCAAAGCTCTCATCTCTCATGTGTTGAGAACTATGAGCTCTTGAGATAAAACCACCAAAACTCCTCTCTATTCATTCTAGGGTTCTAGGTTTAGCAAGCCAAGCACTTTAGTTACCTCTAGGTTGAGGTAGGAGCTCAAGGTAGAGGCCTTCGGGTGGACCTTCTTCGGCAAAGATTAGACGACGAGGAGGAGCCGTTCAAACCACTCCAAGGAGAAAGAACAGAAGGAGTTCAAGATCTAGGTATAACCTTCTAACCGAGTAGCTAAACTTGTATTTAGTTTGCTAGGTTTTTGTTTAGCACAGATCCTCCATTTCTAGTCCATGTTACCTTGGGTCAAAAATCGTTTTTTACCTATTCCGCCTCCACGTAATCACCGAGGTGGGTAACATGGATTTACAGTTGGGTTTTTGGGTGTAGCTCCTAATCCCTAAAACCTATTCCCTGTACTTGCTTGTTTAGTCCTAATTGACCTGAGCCAAAATCTGGGAGCTGTTTCTGAGTAATTTGGCTATGTTTTTCCCGATATTTGAATTCGTAGTTTTGGCTTTTGGATTTGATTTGGTCGTTGGATGTTTATACATCAACGATGAGGGTTGTTTGGTTGTTTTTGCATGCGTAGGCCATATGTTTTAACCTATGAGCGCACCGTGTGCCGTATCGTTTTTCGGACATTGATTTTAATAGAATTACGATTGTGTATTGATTGTATGTACCTTTGCGTGGACTTCCGAGACGACGAAGTAGAATGATTTCGGCTTAGCGAAGTGTCTCGCAGGTGAGTAGATTTATATCTACAGGGGAAGTCGGGTGGATGGCGTTCAGTACCTCCGCAACCATTGATATGTGACTTATAATTTGGAGACAAGATATGCCACGAATTAAGGTTATAGTTAATGGTTTTAGTGTGATATGATATGATAGAAAGGATATGAAACGTGAATGTGCATCACGATATATATATATATATATATATATATATTTATATATATATATATATAGCTGCAAGAGAATAAGTATGAGATTATAGTGGCATGTTATATGGTCGATAAATACGACATGAGATTAATAAGATGACCTGATGTGAGATATTGATGTGATGAAAAGAGTATATGATGAATTATGATGACTTGGTTAGATATATCGTTATACGGATGCAAGGCGATATGAGAATATTGATACCTTTGTCAGGTCCCATGATATGAGATTGATACGAATATGACCTGAGATATAGGTACCTATATATAATTATGATAATAATGAGTGATATGCCGTACGAGACTTAGATCCGTACCCTCATTGTTGTATAGGTCGATAGAATCCCTATTCTGTTTGTTTTCGCTATACGATGGTTTACCGCACGCGATGTTTTACCGGATGATTGATCCATACCCTTGACTAGAGGATATCGTACGATGGATTATACCGTACGTGATGTGTGAGGCTGGATACCGATTAATAGATTCATTGACTCGGATATGTTATAGATATCTAATCTATGTCTATACCACTTAGTTTAGCCTTTACGTAGATGTTAGATTAGATACGTATACCTTATAGCATTGTGCTCATGATTTACTTTTTCTACGTTCATGATATTCTCTTTGCATTACATATACCTGCACTAGTATACCTACACAATTATCGATGATGCGTATGTTTCACTTACACAGATTTGCCGGCTCACACACTTTCATCATCGATAATTGCTATGTCACTTACATAGTAGAATTGCTAGATCATGCTATTACTCTTAATTGTTCAGTACTATCACATGACTCGTTGGCATGATATACTGCTATGCTCACATCATTATGCTATGTCGCATGATATACTTGATATGCTCACATCATTTCTATTATTTGTTTACATACATCATGCTTTATGATTATACGCATTAAGATTATTGTTTTCATGAGATTCTGGATTTGAGAACCGTGGTTATATTTCAAAGGAAATTATGTATTGTTTAAAAAACCCGGTTTCTCTTGATATGATATTTTGAGGCGTCCACCATGTGTTTTCTCGGTTATGAGCTATGTGATACCCGATTCGAGAAGTGGTAGGCACCGTCTGTGGGTACACGGTAGACCTAGTGAAGTACCCCGGGGCAAGAAAACTCGTATAGTTAGTCGGTGATCCTGGCAGGGGAGCACTACCTACCGATGATAGTTTGGACCCGACGGTTATCCGGAGGATACCGACCTGAGTCGTGAGATGGATGGGCCAATCCGGACTGACGGAGCCCGAGATATAAGGTTTTACGTGTCGATGATGGACACGGATTTCATGATGTTTCGAGTGTCGGTGTTGGGCACTCAGGTAACATGATTTTGATGTGTCGTTGATGGACACATGTTGGTTGTTATCCTCATATATACATGCTTATGCTTTAATGATGTTTCGAGTGTCGTGGATGATATCCACATGCATACAGGCATTGATTATATTGTTGGCATATATGCAGACACGGTCACCCTAGATATCATAGTATCTTTTGGGTTCCCTAGCGCGGCAGCAAGGTTTAGGGAGGCATCGTCCATGCCGTTTTAAAATTTTTGCTGTTCTAAAGAACCCTAACCCTAGAATCATAACTAGAGATTTAAACAAAATAGCAATGTTAACATTTTAACATCTAAGTGAATGAGGAATACAATCTTTGTAAACCGGAACTTCACTTCTAAATCTCCGTGTAGTAGTCCCTTCGCTCCAAGTAGTGAACTCCAGAACTCTAGTAAGGGTTCACATGAAGAAATGAACAAGCTTGCTCGAAGTCTTCAAGGCCGAAGATGATCTACGTCGAAGAGACTCAATCTCATGCTACCTATTCATTAAATTTAGGTTTTATGAAGCAAACACCATAAACTAAATGGCTAATAGTAGAGGATGATGAAGTAGAAAATGGGCTCACTTTAGATTTAATTTTCTCACAATATTTTCTCACCTTGAGAAAAGCTAGAGAGCTTTCTCATTGGGGAAGAAGAAGCTCAAGTGAAGAATGAGAGAATGAACTCATGAGGTGAGAATAGAAACCATGGGTGAGTTAGTGTCATAGACTAACTCATGTAGAGAATTAACCATGGCTAAACAATAATGGTTGGGTTAATAAATATCTTCAAGTAAAACAAAAAGAGTGGACTTGGTCAATGGTTCCACAAGCTTCTATAAGCTTCAACCATGTGACAATTTCCAACCAATTTTGATTTACTTTAAATAAATAAAAACCCTTCATTATTATTTGCGTGGTGTGAGTCTCATACACCCATGTCACATATTGCATCAAGCATTACTCAAATAAAATGTGCATTAATACATATCACATATATACTAAGTGTACACACGTGAGAAAAAGAATTCTTAAGTGAGCTAATATTAATTAATGTAAGTTAATATATCAAATATATAATTATACATTAAATTATTAAATCAACACTAGATTTAATAATCCGGCTATATCACATACAACCGACTAATATCAAACGTAACAATCTATCGAATCAACACTTGATCCGATAACCCGGCTATATCACATATAACCGACCGATATCACATATCACGAGAATAGAATGCGGTATCACATATGTCCATTAATCTCGGTCCCGCACATATCACATATGTGCACCTACTTCGTTTAGCATGAACCAGGAAACCTCTGTGTAGGACTCTAAAGACTCATCAATACGCCGGCAGTAGGTGATGATCATATAAAACACCCACAAGCCGCGAGCGGTCTGCTAAAAGTAACGTCCACCCGGGTATTGAGCGAAAAGAAGATCAACAAACAATCCTGCTCATACTCCGGTGAATCCAATCAGTAACACTACCGTAGAGTCCGGTCTTTTCCTCAGATATTTCGCATATCACAGCCTGGGGGTGGTATAACGTCAGACCCAAATAGCCTGAGAAGTAATGCCGATGCAAGGTCCATAACGGTTCGAGAAACTACTGATAACACATACAAGTAAATCTCAGCAACCCTGGCCAGGGATTTCATGTTATGGCCAATCGAGCATAGCGCAACATCAACTCCCAATACCGGGAGAGACGAATCCCCTCCTATCATACATTGCCTCCATGTGACTCGGGACTGTACCCAAAAACCACCTTTTTGCACGATCTCTTGACCGTGGTATGGTGGAAATCAAAGCACAGTGGGAATCACACAAGAATCTATGACGATCTCGGGTCGACAGACTAACCTGTACCAGTTTTACCAGAGAACTGCTATCTGACGATAGGTATAATACCATATAGGAGTTCTCGGCGAGTCCATTCAGTGTACCCAATCTCCACTGAGCACCCGTATACCTTTTCTGATGTCAAACACCAATGGATGTGGGATCATCCATCGCCCATCATATGGGTCAAGAAGCTCATATGCTAGTCTACTATGGAGTATCGATACCTTGTCTCAATTCTCCCACGACTAGGAACAATTATAGGGTGTACTTGTGGACTATTCTTGGCCCCATTAGTATGATCTCCATCATAGTCCTGGTAGTCAAGTACACATCCTAAAGGCTTTGTCAACATGTGAGAGCAAGACAACATCACTTATACAAGTCAATATATTAAGACAAAGTGCAACCAAATAGCATACTATCATGTTGAGCAAGAAAGTCCTCCCTATATATGTCCAAGCATCCAATACAATATACATCACATGAACAGTAATGGCCTCTAGTGTTGGGTTAAGGCAGCGCCCCGGCCATCAAACCATGGCCAATTGCAGAACAAAAATTTACTAAAGTGGCGCTACCATTACCCGATGCCCGGTTCTACCTTAAACCCTAAACTAGCAAGCTATAAAAAGAAGTTAGATGGTTATACCTAGTTGATCCGTGTCCTTCGGTCTTCAACCATCATCCCCAAGTTTTTAGTGGCTCCTTGATCGAGTTTGGTTGCCGATCTTCCTCCATCTACGATGATCCACGTGAGGGAACTGGCGCAAGCTTCAGCCTCGTCGAACAAGGCAACCGATGCTCCAAGGTTGCTAGCAATGGAGAGCAGAGGTGTAGGAATGTGTCACTATATTTTTCTCTCATCACTATTGCTCAAGGGAGCAACCATAGAAGATGAAGGAGGTGAGGAAACAATGGCATTAGCAACTGAAGAATGTCTAAGTGTTGAAGTGAGAATGAGAGTGAAAACAATGTAGCAAGTAAGCTAGTAAAGAAAAATGACCAAGTCCACACCAATACTTGTGGCTGCCCTGTCTCTCAATAATCTACATACAAAAATATCTCATTTCCTTTTTCCATTAAACAATAAAGACACATGCCTCTCTACATGTCTAAGACCCATGCTCATGCCACCTCACTCCTCCAGCTCATTTATGAAATAATTGAATTTCCAAAAATGGAAAATCATACAAATGAGGTGTCCACTTCTAGAAGCTATTGTAAGGTTTTCTTAGCACCCTATAATGAGTTTTGAAACATCACATGTGTCAAAGTTTGGATTTTGATGGTGCTAAACAAGCATGCAAAGGAATCGATCCTAGAAAATTAGGGTTATGAAACATAAAGCGAACAAAAATAGGGTTTCGAGACTACAACCTTTGTAGCTCCCTTTCGCTGGACTCCTTGGTGTCTTGGGTGTTGGTAGAAGGTCCTCTTGAAATCCTCTTACGTCCACGACGATCCACCCGGAGTTCGCCGTCCAAGCTCGCAACTTCGAGAATCGAAGAGAACACTCTAAACAAGTTGGCTAAACTTGTGTAGAATGATGTTGTGGTTTAGAATCTCACTTCAAAAACCTTTCTTTATGTGTATATTACTCACTAGAAGAAACTAGAGAGCAAAAATCAAGGAGGAAGAAGATGGTGGCAATATTTTAACAAGAGATGAAAAAGATAACCATTGTAAAGAAAAAGGAAATATATCATTATTTATTTTATCTCTTCTCACTATGAACCATGGTTAAAATGATGGAGACATTATTTAACTTGAGTTTTAGAACACAAAGAGAAGGATAACTCAAGGTTAGAGGTAGGTGAGAATGGTTAGGTTAAAAGAAGAATGTAGAAGCTAGAAAGAATTATCCTTTTCTTTTCAATTTTGTTTTAAATATAAAATCAAATAATAATCCATCACTTAATCCATGGTGTGAGTCTTATATTGCCACCATTTTCATATGTTAACAACCATGATAGATGGGTGTATGTATGTATGTATCTATGCACATCCATATGTGCATGAAACTAGAAAGAAAGAAGAAAATCATACATGCATGCATACATCCATCATATACTAGAAAGGTTTCAAGTGAGAAAAACTAATGGTTAGATGATAAATCAACACTTGATTTATCAATCCGATCATATCTCATATGACCCCACCAAAAGCAGGCCGCCCGATCAATGTTCGGTATCATATACGCACATTTTAATCGGGTGCATGCGCATATCGCATACGCGCACCATAACGTTTCGCCTGGACTGGGTAACTCCTTTATGGGACTCTAAGACTCGTCAATACGCTGGCAGAGGGTGATGATCATATCAGGCACCCCCAAGACGCAAGCGGTCAGCTAAACGTAACGGCCACCCGGCTATTGAGCGATAAGAAGAAGACAAGCGAACCTGCTACAACCCCCGTCGAGCCAACCGGCAACACTACCGTACAGTCCGGTCTCTTCATCAGATATGCTGCATATTGAGCCTAGGGATGGTCACGTCGACCCTAATAACTCAATAAGTCGTGCCGGTGAATGGTCTATAATAGATCGAGAAACTACTGATAACGCTTATTAGCAAATCTCAGCAGCCCTGGCCAGGGACTTACTGATATAACCAGTCGGGCACAGAACAGCATCAACTCCCAATACCGGGAGAGACGAAACCCCTCCTATCGCTCATTGCCTTCGTGTGACTCGGGACTATACCCAACGGCCACCTGTTTGCATGACTCAGTAGAGCCGTGGTAGGGTGGCAATCAAAGTACAGTGGGAGAACACACAAGACTCCATGACGATCTCGGGTCTACAAACTAACCTGTACCAGTGTTACCTGAGAACTGCTATCCGACGATAGATATAATTCCATATAGGAGTTCTCGGTGAGTCCGTCCAGTGTACCCAGTCTGCACTGAGCACCCGTATATGATCTTGATGTCAAACATCGATGAATGTGGGAACATCCATCGCCCATCGTATGGGTCTAGTATCATATACGCTAGTCTACGCTGGTATATCAATGCCCCGTCTCGATATACCTACGACTAAGGACTTTCCAGGATATGCTTATAGACTACAGATGTCCCACTAGTATGATCGCCATCATAATCAGAGTAGTCAAGCCGATATCCTCAGGGCTTTATCAGCATGTATGAATGAATAAAAGCATGATCAAATCATCATGTCAGATAAAGAAGAACCAGATAGCATACTATCATGTCGAGCAAGAATGCATACTGAATATATATACATGTATAGATACATCCACTATCACATAATGGCCTCTAGGGCATACATATATCCAACAATCTCCTACTTGCACTAAGGCCAGTTATTGGCGTATCTCATACCCAACATCTCAAAAAGTCGCTCATGCTGCGGCTGAGGGAGGGCCTTGGTGAATGGATCCGCGGCGTTATTCTTTGTGTCTACTCTCCTAATCTCGATCTCGCGGCGATCTACAATCTCCCGGATCAAACGAAAACGCCTCAGGATGTGTCTGGACCTCTGATGGGATCTGGGGTCTTTGGCTAACGCCATAGCCCCATTATTGTCACAATACAAAGGTATTGGATCAATAATGGTTGGAACTACTCCTAGCTCCGAGACGAACTTCTTCATCCAGACGGCTTCCTTGGCGGCATCATTTGCAGCAATGTACTCAGCTTCCATCGTAGAGTCTGCAACGGTATCTTGTTTGGAACTCTTCCAACTCACCGCCCCTCCATTTAGGGTAAATACAAACCCAGAGATAGATTTTTTGTCGTCCTTATCGCTCTAGAAGCTTGAATCGGTAAAGGCCTCCATTTGGAGATCTCCATTACCATACACCAAGAACAATTCTTTTGTCCTTCGCAAGTACTTAAGAATGTTCTTCACAGCCGTCCAGTGGTTCTCCCCTGGGTTGGATTGATACCTGCTTACAACTGTTAGTGTATATGCCCTAGGGGCCATTATTGTATCATACTAGATTGTATATTACTTAATGGAAGCATGAGATATTCACAGTTATTTATATACAGTCTTGCTAAAAATGGTAGTATGCTACTTGGTTTGTGTCTACTTTAATATGTGCATATGTTTCTTGTAACAAATCACTTATACATATTAGTAGAGCCCATAGGATCTTTGCTTGATTACCAGCGTCGTGATGGCAGTCACACTAGTAGGGGCTGGGTAGTCTGTAAGCAACATCCTATACAGGTCCCTGGTTGTTGGATTGTCGAGATAGGGCATCGATATTCCGGAGTAGACTAAGTGTATACGCTTCTCATCCCAGTTGGGGAAATGGTATGTCCCACAGCCATCAGTACGCCGTACTGGAGATAGTATACAGGTGCTCGTTAGGTTACGAGTACACCGGACAGGACTCGACGAGGAACTGATTGGTTGGTATTATACCCATCGTCAGTTATCAGTTCCCAGGTGACATGAGTACAGCATAGTCCGCAGACTTGACACTGCTGCTTCGCCTCGAGTGTGTCCCACTGTTCTTAGATTGCTACCCTACCACGGCTCAAAGGAGTCGTGCAAACAGGTAGCAGTTAGGTGCAGTCCGGAGCACTTGGAGGCAGTGGCGGTTAGATAGGATTCGTCTCTCCCGGTATTGGGAGATGATATCGCGCTGTGTCAGAGAGCCATTACACAAAGTCCCTGGACAGGGCAAACAAGATATACTGGTAGGTTCCAGTAGCTTCTCAGGGTGTAATGGGCTTCGCTCAAACACGACTTATACAGCTATTAGGGGACTGACGCTTGCCGCCCCTAGGCTTGATATGCGATAGTCTTAGGCGAACAGACCGGACTGTACGGAGATTGTCACATCAGGCTCAGTGGGAGTTCGGATGATTTACCTCATCGGCCTTCTTATCGACATCTACCTGGGGACCATTACGTACAGCTAGTGCCGCTTGCGGTCTGTGGTTAAACCCACTGCCAGCGTAGTGTCGAGTCTTTAGAGTCCTACACAGAGAGTTTCCCTGCTCCAGGCGAAACGATATAGACGTCGTATGGTTTTTACGACAAGGGTTCGGATGCATACGTGTGTTTACGCACGTACGACTTTTCGGACAGTTTTTACCAGGAGGCTTTGGTTTAAGCCAGATTCTAGTATCAGGTTATTGGATTTATACAGTCTATAGTTTTTCCGTGTTTTCACGGATTGGATGGGCGTTCTCATAATTTGTCGAGAAGGTTCTAGAAGAGTGGTGACATGAGGGGTTGAGGTGGCTTTTTCATGATTGCTTTGTGTGACTCATTTATATGATTCATCATATCATTAATGCTTCATTAATGATCTAATGACTCACATGATGAATCACTCTCCTTGATTAAATGAAACATGGTGAATAATCAATTAATTGATATTATTTGATAATTCATTATGTATCATATATTCAAGTGAGAAGGACTTTTTGTTCTCCTTATCATTCTCACCTTCTCTCTCCTCAAGCTCACTCTCTCTTGAAACCCTAACCCTAACCTCTCATGTGTTGAGATCAAGGGTTAGATAGACTAAAACATCCATAACCTCACTCTATATCCTCTAGGTAGCTTAGATTAGCACTTTAAGCAACCTAGTTATCTCAAGTTTGAGATTAAGCTTGGCGTAGAAGCTTTCGGGTGGATCGTCTTTGATTCGAGGAGGCCGTGAAGTTGCCGATGTTCCAAGGAGCCTACGAGGAGTGGAGGACAGCGATGAAGACCCGAAGGACATGTAACGTGAGGTATAACTCCGGTACCGAGTAGTTAAACCTCTAGTATTATGTTAGCAATGGTTTAGATTACGATTCATGCGCTCAAGTCCGTGTTACGAAGCTTTGATAATCGTTTTTCATATATTCCGCCTCCCCGCAAGTTAGTGGGGTGCGTGACATGGACTTACAGTGGTATCAGAGCCAGGTTAAACCATTACTAGCTTGTTAGCAACTGATTAGAAGTTCGATCGACGGAAAACACGGAAAACAAAACCCTAATCCTTGGCAGTTTCTGTAAATTTTAAAAGTGTCGCAAAATTTTTTTGACATACCTTAAAATTCACAGCAGGGAATTATAAGAAATCTGGGAAAATTCAAGGAGGCAACTCGACTAAACGACCGCGGTTCCGCGGCAATAGAGAGCTATTGCCGCGGAACCGCCGCCGAGTCAACGCCGAGTTGACTCGGAGTTTCACAGTAATTCATAATTTTGGGTTTTTTGTTTTCCTGTATATACTGTTTCTGCCCAGGTTGCCTCTGTGATGATTTGCTTTTGGGGGTACACACGGATATAGGTAATCGATCGATGTTCTAATCAATTTGCTAATTGGATCTTTATCTGTAATGTTTTATGTGTTCGTAAACCTCCCCTAACTGCTAGTATATCGGTTGGCAGAGGGTTGCACATATCTGTTGTTGCGCCACGGCAGCGTCCCGGCCGTCTATCCGAGGCCAAAATGCGGAATCAAAATTTTCTAAACTTTTAAACTGGCGCTACCGCGGACAATATACCCGGATCGTAACCATTAACCAACACTAGCTAACAAGAGAAAGGGTGAGAGATATACCGAATGATCCGAGTCCTCCGGTCTTCTCCTCGTCGTCCCGATCTCCTGCGGAAACTCCGGTCGCCGCCTCCTCGCCGGAAGGGCACCACATCGCCTGTATCTTTTACGGCCTCCCACCTCAATACCGAGGCAACTCGGGCACGAAGTAGGCTAGCCGACGCGTCCAAGATTTACTGTAGAATGTGTAGGGTTGAAGCTATGTCTCATTTGGGATTTTGTTGCCTTTGAAGATGATGGAGGAATCAAG
Organism: Agapanthus africanus; assembly: GCA_030015575.1. NCBI lineage: Eukaryota > Viridiplantae > Streptophyta > Magnoliopsida > Asparagales > Amaryllidaceae > Agapanthus > Agapanthus africanus. The sequence goes on along the minus strand of CM057337.1, from coordinate 461,122,719 downwards.
ATAAGAAAAATGGTGCTTGCATTTTTCTAGCATGAAAATGAGATCAAGAATGCCACACTCTCAAGAATGAAACTCTCATCTCCTTTTCTCTCAAGTGAGTTCAACCATCTCCAAATGAGAATGGTGGAGGAAGGAATACATAAGCAAGAGGGAGGTGAGTGTAGGAAAAGAGAGAGGGTGACCATATCCAAACATCATCATAACTAACTCACATCAACTACTAATCACCTCAAATCAACAAAAAGCAAGTGATGATGATAGATAAGAATGGTATCAAAAAGATGCTATCATAATTAATACATTTGCAAGAAACTCCCTCCACAAATGTTATTTGCAAACATGCAAATAACCCCCTCCATCGGAAAAGTCCGGCCGGGAAAGAACAAAGGAAAACCGGCCGGAACGGAATGCAAACTGGCAACTCCAGAAAACTGGTCCCGTAATAAATTACAGGAAAACCCCGATACTGTGCATACACACCCGCATCTGTATTCCGTCCGGATACAAATGCAATGAGACAAAATCTACACAGTACTATACCAGGATCCGGCTTAAACCAAAGCCGGCTAGTAATATCCGTTCGATCCTGATCCGTGCAATACCGCACGTATCTGATCGAACCCTGCCATATAACCATACGGCCACAAGTACTAACCGTCCGATCCTGATCCGTGCAATACCGCACGTATCTGATCGGACCCTGCCATATCTCCATACGGCCTCTACAGCGTTTCGCCCGAAAGTTTGAGTAACTGAAAGTGTGGTGGACTCTAAAGACTCGTAAATACTATGGCTGTGGATTTAACCACTAGCACGTCAGAGGTATTAGCCAATACGTAACGGGCCACCAGCTATTGACCAAAAGGGACGTCGATGAGCGAACTCATCCTGACACCCTACTGAGCCTGTCAGTGACAATATCCGTACAGTCCGGTCCGTTCGTCTATGAGCATCGCATGGCGGGCCTAAGGGGTTGGTAAAAGTCAGACCCCCAAAGGCGGTACAAGTCGTGTCGGAGTGTAGCCCAGAACGCCCTGAGATACTACTGGAATACCTACCAGTAAATCTCCTGCCTCGGTCGAGGGCTTTGCGTAATGGCTCTCCTAAACACAGCGCGGCCTCACCCCCAATACCGGGAGAGACGAACCCCTGAAGATCCGCTCACTGCCTCCATGTGGCTCGGGACTGTACCCAACTAAAACCTGTTTGCACGACTCCTTTGAGCCGTGGTAGGGTAGTAATCAAAGCACAGTGGGAACTCACACGAGATAAATGACGATCTCAGGTCGATGAACTAACCTGTACACATGTCATCAGGGAACTGCTATCTGACGTCTGGTATAATCCCAACTAGCAGGTTCCCGGCGAGTCCTGTCCGGTGTACTCATAACCTAATGAGCACCTGTATACATCTTAGGTGAACCAACTGACACCAGTGGCTTGTGAGACCGGCCACCGCCCCTCGTCGGGGTCTCGACTGTATACACTAGTCTACTCTGGAGAATCGATGCCCTGTCTCGAAACTCCCACGACTAGGGACCTTTTAAGGATGTGCTTATAGACCACCAGCTCTCACGTATATGATCGCCCTCATACTGCTGGCAGTCAAGCAAGAATCCTAGGGGCTCTATCAGCGTGTAATAGCGACCTGTAAGGTCACCTGAAGCAGTACACGATGATAAAGGTAAACCAGATAGCATACTATCATCTCGAGTAAGACTGTCCCACCGGGATAGGTCCTCCCTCAATCATCGCAATCACGTGCCTGTGATCCAATAATTGACTCTAAGGGCACTATCTCCAACAATCTCCCACTTGCACTCAAGGCTAATTATTGCGATGTCGCATACTCACAGCCCGTGTGATACCGAACACCCAACTCCTCTACTAGTCAGTCTCACAAAGCTCGTTTGCGAAACTATTGCGTTCGAGGAATAGCCTCAGTGAGTGGATCCGCTGAGAAGTTTCTTTCTATGTCTCTCTATATCTCAAGTTCGCAGAGAAAACCATCTCCCGAAATGAGCAATACCTATCTTAGAGTATGTCTGGATATCTGATGGGACCTAGCTCATAAATGAACTCCAAATCCAAACTTCTTAGACTGTATCGATAACTGAACTTAATCAGTACCCAGCGCCATGCCTCCCTCAGTATTGCCATGGACCACCTGTCCAAAATATTGCCCCTCGTCAAAAGGAGAAAATATAACTTGACAGCCACTCTGCCATCCATGTCACCTTGGAAGCGTGGAATGATAACCGTCTCCTAAAAGAGGCTGCCGTTATTAAATTCCTAGAACATTCACTTATGTTCTAAAACTGCTTCCGACTGTTTCTCCAGGATTAGATTAATATCAACTTATTGCACCTACTGCAAGAACAACATCTGGCGTGGTACTTGACATCTCATGATTGACTCAATTGCCTAAGCAAGTGATCTGTTAATCATGCGTATCCCTCTCCACTTTAGTCTGTAAGACACCTTTAGAGAGGGTGACTCCATTACCTGCAGGTGCACTACCGTGCCAGGAGTCGTCCATTCTAAATACTCATAGAATGCTGTCAAGGTACCCAGATTGGGAAACCACCCAAATCTAGATCTAAAACCATAGATCTAGTAACCAGAATGTCTGATATAATGTCCAAGTCCTTTGTGGAGAAAACACTGTGTGACGACCAAAATATAACCGATCGTAGTATAGGAGGTTCTTTTCCTACTCTGTGTATGTCATCCAAATACCAGGATATTACACCCTACTACCTTCTCAACAGATCCATCCGCTATTCTGATGACGTCAAACCTATGACTGTCACATCAGAAATAGATGATCTATCTCCGCTATATCTGCTTTAGTCTATAAATAGACATAAGCCTGATGTCCACCAATGCTTCCGCTGCTCCCACTGACTACGACAACCCTCTGGCAGAGTCATATAGACGTGCACTTCTAAAGCTAGTTTAGAACGACGCTATACTCATCCTCCTGCCGGGTCTCGCAGCTTGGAACAACAGCAATGGCAAGTGTGGGTAAACAAGAACTTCCCTGTCACCGTCCTTGAGGCTACCGGAGTACCTCTCGGGTGCCTGAAGTTACCCACCGTATCTGCGGAGTGGCCAATGGAATGTCAAACCAGATTGAATCTTTAGGTTACTTATCAAATCTTCAGTAATCGCTTGTGGTTCTGGAATCGCTTGCGGTTCTGGAATACTCCCACTGTTGTTTTCTGAAAAATAACCATTTCCTTTTAAAATGTGCCGAGTTAAGAACAATATCACTATTGATCTTCCAGATGGTAGAAAGTCAACCCTCGTCATAGCCTAGGTCAACCCACAAACAGCCATTACAAAAACGTGCCTTGAGTTGTCCAGTGTCTGGTTTTAATCATAAGCCGGACAACTCCCCGTACCTTAACATCGTTAAGATATGAACTGTTCTATATCCAATATAGAACCAGAGACACTGATTTAAATGAACCAGATTCAAATCATGCAGCTATCTCCTGTGCATGTCAAATAAATGGAAGGAGGCCGATCAGCGTTACTCAACTTAGGAATGCTTCCAATTATGAGTAACCTAAAAGAGAAGCAATTTCTCTTTATCATTACTATCAACTGAATACCATACACAAGTATCTACATCTTCGATCACTTTGAAGAATCCCGATACTTGCTACACCTGGTACTCTACTCTATTCAAATACCTATAACTCCTCAAAACTTAGACCCTGTGTTTCTACGAAACACATGTCTAAGAACTAGAGAAGTTAAAAGTAAACAGAATATAGTATGAGGACCAACCCCTCTGTCCTAATGGATACTGGACAACATACAATACTCTGTATAAGTCCGCTGAGTCTAACAACTCTTTCACTGTGTGTCGTAGGTTGAAAACTGTACTTATGGTCAAGAAGAATTACACCGCTGTTTAATGCTCCTTACCTAACCATCCACTGATATAGGTAAATGTCGTAGACATAATTTCAGAAAGGTATATCTCACTCTATGAAAATAGACGTACAGATATATCAATTTGAAATTAGTGTATAAAAGCGGATATTCAAAACCAAATATTTGCCGACCGGCAAACAGCCCAGGTGATCTCCTCAAATATCACCGATTACAACGAATCCCGATATAATGATGATGATCACCCAATTCCCAATAACTTACTCCCACTCATCATCTGTAAAACCATACAGATGTGAGAATCATACCTGGTAAATACATACCCTGGAGTAAGTATCTAATCGGGAAATCAGTTTTCTTTTAACATTACACAGTGAACTGAAACATTGAAATGTTTCGATGGGGTATCCTTGTATTCCTAGTAATGCCTCTACCATTATCCAGATTCACAACTATAACCGTATAATTCTTTGCCACCTCTCCAAATCCCTTTATATGTCTTTAGTCATTACCTTCTGCACACCCCTTAGGCCAAATGGTTTTCTTCCTTCCCTACCGTTTGGCACCAGCCTATGGTTTGGAAGAAGACTATCCAGTAAGCATAATGGGTGTACTGTCCTAATCCTAGGAGCACTCGCAATGCGAGAGAAGGTGAGGATAAAAGACACCTGAATAAACCTTATTCCTATTTCTCCTGAACCAGAATTCATCCCCGAACTGGAACAAGTTCCTTTCGAGTTCGTATATAACCATACGATGGAGTATCCAAATAAACTGTGGATCTTCGTAGTGATACGGAGTGTCCTGGAGAAATACAAAGGTGATTTAGGATTGGCGAAGGAATACTTGGTTTGGTCGTGAACAACAGTCGCAATTTACTTTGCCCTCTTACTAATCCCTTGCTTTGTCTTAATCTTAATACCTTCTGCACACCGTTTAGGCTAATTGGTTTTCTTCATTCCCTACCGGTCGGCACCAGCCTAAGGTTTGGAAGAAGACTATCCAATTTCCATAATAGGTGAACTATCTCCTAAACCAAGGAGTACTCACAACTTGAGAGAAGGTAAAAGGGAAAAGACAACTGAATAATCCTATCCGTTTTCTCCAGAACCGGAAACCATCCTCGAATTCCTTCGAGTTCGTATCTAACCATACGATGGTTTTGTCCAATGGAAGTGGACGTTCGTAGTAATACGGGGTGTCCTGGAGAAAAAGGTAAAAGTAGGAGTGGCAATGAGGTTTGCAACTCTGTCAATCCAAAAGCCTGTGTTAAGAAGGTTCGGTCAACTTGGTCACTGAGTCATAGTCCAGGGTCGGGTCAATGGTCGCTGCCAAAGAGAGAGAGAAAAGAAACACTCAGCGTGCACTCTAACCTAGATCAGAATGGTTATCACTTTATCTAATCTGGAAACCTCCCACTGTAACCTCAAATTCTTCCCCAAACCTGAAAGAAGAATTAGTCGGGATCACCCGAGGAGTAAACCAACTCATCAGTGGGAATCGGGATCCTACTATCATCGCATGATAATTTGACGGAATCCACTCAAGTCACCACACTCCAGAAGGTATGCGCATGCCTGGCAAGTTTCAGTTTCTTTAGAAACTCCCGATGTGATTTTTACCCCTAGAACCCAAGTGACCATGACTGAGCCAACATATCAAAGGATCCTAGTCAAGTTCAACCCGTCATTATCTTGATTGCATTAGACCCACCCGTACGAATCCTTGACTGAGCCAAAATGACCGCACGACTGTCCTAACCAATCTCATATCCATGCAACAGAAAAGCACTACATAGCTACCGAACACTACGCCTCGGCTAAGCACGACATACGCAGCACGAATACTAAGTAATACTAATCTGAAATGACGGAGGGCTACGACTGGTTTTTGGCGAAAAACTTTTAACGTAATGAACTTGATATCGTTGAAGGATCTGCATAACTTTTTATAAAAATATAGTGACGAAAACCTTTGCTAAAGAGGTCACTCCCGGTGAAGGGATCTCGGCTCTTTCCCCGTAGAATGAGGTGCAGGATATTCCAACTGAATACCACGATGCAAAGCAAAAGTAATCGGCTATAGTGAAGTTAATGCCCTGACGCAAACTTCTGTCCAAGGGGTCACTCCTGGTGAAGGGATCTCGGCCCTTGCCTCGTCGACTGAGGAGCAGGATATTCCAAATGAATACCACGATGCAAAACAAAAGTGAACGTCCTTGCAATAACAGCTTTTTGAAAAATGTTCCAACAACATCAGAATAGGTTTGTTTATCTTGCATCGATCCGAATCAATACAGTCCCATCAATTGATCACACCACAAAGAACGAAAATATACTGACGTACGTATATGCCATCCGCATTCGCCACTGGGTCCCGTCATCACCCGTTAGGTTAGCTAACTAACGGCAGAGCGGGGACTGGACTAGCGCGGATGAAAAACAGATACAACATCTACTAATATATATACCAATATATTATATTCGCTCAAGGCGTGAATAAAATGCAACATCACAGAAATGTACAGCATCACAGAACAATACAGATATCTGGAAGCCCCGGGTTTCACAGAGCCGCTGCTGAAACCCGACGTTCCCCTGGTCATGTGGATAGCCTGTGCAATGAAAACCTAGACCCCTACGGGCGCGGCAAGTCACCCGCCAAAACCTGAAGCGAGGTAGCCCTCTTCAGCACCGTGAATGGACCATCCAGCACTTCACGGAATCCGGCAACTTGGGCACCCCTCCTGGGTCAACCTGTACCCCCTACGAGTGCGGCGAATAGCCCGCCAATCCCAGAGTGAAGCCCCTCCGTCTCAATGCCATGAGATGCGGGCCCGTTGCCCTCTAGAACCCGGCTATCCGTGCACCCCTCCGCGGGGTAATCCTAGTACAGAAAGTAAAATATACATACAACGGGTACATCGACCGCAACCAGGTCATGCCCCAAAAGAATAATACAAACAGGCAGTGACAGCAGTCCACATGTCGGACGCTCGCCCCGCAATATCAAATGTACATATAAAAACAAAACTGTACTAGCATTGCATCCAGGCTATCCCCCACGACCGATCCGCAACATCACAGCAATACACAGAACATCAATGTGAAAGTCACGTTCGCAAATCCGTCTAACCGGGCTATAGCAGTTAGACAGGATTTACCGAACAAGTGACATTCACGGTCGCAGATATAATGTAAATACTGTGAACCAATGTGTTTAAAATATCCGATCGATCAAATTTTAACAAGTGGGCCCCCAAGTACTACTGTAGCACATCAATAAATTCTTGGCCCAAAATTAATGTTCCAAAACCCCTAAAATCAGCCCAGAAAGCAACTGAAGAAAAACGACACAGTGATCTGACCATAGTGCGGCGGAACCGCGGCCCAAAGGGGGGTTTGGCCGCGGTTCCGCGCTCCCACTAAGGAATCAGTCTGTCGAATTTCTACAGCAGCCTTATATTTTCCAGTACATCACTTTTCTGCAACCTGAAAAAAAATTTGAGCAAGGAAAAAAAACAACAGAAAACTGATGTAAAGAAAGCGCGTATTTTTGGAATTTTGGTCGATCGGAAATGTAAAACACATTAGACATAGCTAGACAAGGTTAATGGCGTGGCTCTGATACCATGTTGCGCCACGGCAGCGCCCCGGCCGTCTATCCGAGGCCAAAATACGGAATCAAAATTTTCTAAACTTTTAAACTGGCGCTACCGCGGACAATATACCCGGATCGTAACCATTAACCAACACTAGCTAACAAGAGAAAGGGTGAGAGATATACCGAATGATCCGAGTCCTCCGGTCTTCTCCTCGTCGTCCCGATCTCCTGCGGAAACTCCGGTCGTCGCCTCCTCGCCGGAAGGGCACCACATCGCCTGTATCTTTTACGGGCTCCCACCTCAATACCGAGGCAACTCGGGAGCGAAGTAGGCTAGCCGACGCGTCCAAGATTTTCTGTAGAATGTGTAGGGTTGAAGCTATGTCTCATTTGGGATTTTGTTGCCTTTGAAGATGATGGAGGAATCAAGATAAGAAAAATGGTGCTTGCATTTTTCTAGCATGAAAATGAGATCAAGAATGCCACACTCTCAAGAATGAAACTCTCATCTTCTTTTCTCTCAAGTGAGTTCAACCATCTCCAAATGAGAATTGTGGAGGAAGGAATACATAAGCAAGAGGGAGGTGAGTGTAGGAAAAGAAAGAGGGTGACCATATCCAAACATCATCATAACTAACTCACATCAACTACTAATCACCTCAAATCAACAAAAAGCAAGTGATGATGATAGATAAGAATGGTATCAAAAAGATGATATCATAATTAATACATTTGCAAGAAACTCCCTCCACAAATGTTATTTGTAAACATGCAAATAACCCCCTCCATCGGAAAAGTCCGGCCGGGAAAGAACAAAGGAAAACCGGCCGGAACGGAATGCAAACTGGCAACTCCAGAAAACTGGTCCCGTAATAAATTACAGGAAAACCCCGATACTGTGCATACACACCCGCATCTGTATTCCGTCCGGATACAAACGCAATGAGACAAAATCTACACAGTACTATACTAGGATCCGGCTTAAATCAAAGCCGGCTAGTAATATCCGTTCGATCCTGATCCGTGCAATACCGCACGTATCTGATCGAACCCTGCCATATAACCATACGGCCACAAGTACTAACCGTCCGATCCTGATCCGTGCAATACCGCACGTATCTGATCGGACCCTGCCATATCTCCATACGGCCTCTACAGCGTTTCGTCCGAAAGCTTGAGTAACTGAAAGTGTGGTGGACTCTAAAGACTCGTCAATACTATGGCTATGGATTTAACCACTAGCACGTCAGAGGTATTAGCCAATACGTGACGGGCCACCAGCTATTGACCAAAAGGGACGTCGATGAGCGAACTCATCCTGACACCCTACTGAGCCTGTCAGTGACAATATCCATACAGTCCGGTCCGTTCGTCTATGAGCATCGCATGGCGGGCCTAGGGGGTTGGTAAAAGTCAGACCCCCAAAGGCGGTACAAGTCGTGTCGGAGTGTAGCCCAGAACGCCCTGAGATACTACTGGAATACCTACCAGTAAATCTCCTGCCTCGGCCGAGGGCTTTGCGTAATGGCTCTCCTAGACACAGCGCGACCTCACCCCCAATACCGGGAGAGACGAACCCCTGAAGATCCGCTCACTGCCTCCATGTGGCTCGGGACTGTACCCAACTAAAACCTGTTTGCACGACTCCTTTGAGCCGTGGTAGGGTAGTAATCAAAGCACAGTGGGAACTCACACGAGACAAATGACGATCTCAGGTCGATGAACTAACCTGTACACATGTCACCAGGGAACTGCTATCTGACGTCTGGTATAATCCCAACTAGCAGGTTCCCGGCAAGTCCTGTCCGGTGTACTCATAACCTAATGAGCACCTGTATACATCTTAGGTGAACCAACTAACACCAGTGGCTTGTGAGACCTGCCACCGCCCCTCGTCGGGGTCTCGACTGTATACACTAGTCTACTCTGGAGAATCGATGCCCTGTCTCGAAACTCCCACGACTAGGGACCTTTTAAGGATGTGCTTATAGACCACCAGCTCTCACGTATATGATCGCCCTCATACTGCTGGCAGTCAAGCAAGAATCCTAGGGGCTCTATCAGTGTGTAATAGCGACCTGTAAGGTCACCTGAAGTAGTACACGATGATAAAGGTAAACCAGATAGCATACTATCATCTCGAGTAAGACTGTCCCACCGGGATAGGTCCTCCCTCAATCATCGCAATCACGTGCCTGTGATCCAATAATTGACTCTGAGGGCACTATCTCCAACATCTGTGATGTAATATATAACTGTTTGTGTATATAAACTGTATTGGACTGTTGTGATGAATAGCCGGGTTTTGTGATGGGTTATTGTATTAATTCATTCGATGTAATTGTAATAAGTTGTAATATTATTTTGCGGGGCACATCCAGGTTGCGGTTGTAGCCACCGTTGTATTATTTCTTTTTACTGTTTTTGCTCCTAGGATAGACCCAAGGTGGGGTGCACAAACTACCGGGTATTTTGAAGTGTTGAGGCAGACCGCTTCACTTCTGGTACTTGGAGGGTAGTTTGCCGTACCCGTAGGGGTCTGGGGTGGGGTAATGGCTATTCATCACAACTGTGTAATCCGTCTTTCATTGCAGGCTCAAAAGAAACGCGGATTACTTGCATATCCAATAAAGTTTATCTGTGATCTAGAATGCTTATTATTGCGTCTGACGAATGTACAATATCTATATATGATAGCTATTAGACGTCACTTATGTTTTACACCCGCACTAGCCCAGCCCCCGCTCTGTCGTTAGTTAAGTAACCTAACGGGTGATGACGGGACCCCGTGGCGAATGCGGATGGCATAAGAGGACGTGGTATTTTCGTTGTTTTCTGCAATGATAGGTTAAATGATGGGACGCATTATTATAATGCAAAGAAAATAAACCGAAGTTTAATCGTTTGAACAAATTTAAAAAGAAACCACTCGGTTATTTTAAAAGGATCAGATTTTTTAAATTGCGGAGCTTAACCACTCCTTTTGAAAAGTATCAGGTTCCTTCGATTATATCAAGTTCACTACGTTCACGGTTTTGCCAAAACCATTCATAGCCCTCCGTCATTTCTTATGGATAGTCAGTAGTATTCAAGCTATGTTTGTTGGCCCTTAGTCAAGACAGTGTTTGGTAGCTGCTGGGGTATTCATTTGTTGCATAGATAGATGCGTTGGTTTGAGACAGTCGTATTACTTTGTTGGCCCTTAGTCAAGAGTATGTACGGGTGGGTTCAAATTAACCTGGACAATGACGGGTAGAACTTGACATGTGACTTATGATTTGTTGGCCCTTAGTCAAGGTCATAAGAGCATGGGGCAAAAATCCACATCGGGAATTTCTAAAGAAACTAAAATTTGCAGAGAGGTGCATACCATTTTGGAGTTTGATGTATGTTGGTAGGATTCCTTCAACATTATCATACGATGATATTTTGGATCCCGATCCTACTGTGAGTATACGCTACTTATCAGGAGATTCGTCACTTAACGATCAATGCTATAAACCAAGTAGGTGCCTAGAAAGGTGTCAGCGGGGTTACGCCCCCAGAGAAAAGAGGTTATTTAATTAAGGAACTTCGCGAAAGCGTTGGAAAACCTCCCTCGAAGTATCGACACTAGCCTGGCTGAACAGTTAAGAAAGTATTGTGCGGTGAGAATTGTCCTGGCTAATTCTTCTTTTATGGTTTGAGCAGGGATTCGAGAAACAGTGGGAGCCATCCTGTTTAGATAAATTAAAAACCAATCTAAACTTACAACAGCATCATGCTAAAATGTTTTCTTCTCTCTCTCTTAAATTGCAGCGACCCTGTGACCACACATAGGTTACATCTAGATAACAAATTGACTGAATATGACTTATATGACTGGCAAAGGTCTGTCCAGATGTCCATTGGCTATGACAAGCTGGACCACCCTATTACTACTCAAGATCCCGCCGTCTCAGGTCCAGTTTCCACTGTCGCGAATATGAATATCCGTCAGACAAGGAAAAAAGGAAAGAGAAAGGCAAAAGTTTCGGGACTGGATATAGTAAAACAGGGACGTTCCTATTGTTACAGGAATGAACATTGGCAGAAAGATTGCAGGGCTTTAGAAGCCAGTAACCAGGATTCGAAGCAAGTTGTGGCTTCATCTTCGGGTGTGTTTATGATTGAAAACTGTATGTCAGTTAACCCTACTTCCTGGGTATTGGATACCGGATCAGGAACTCACATCTGTAATTCGTTACAGGCTCTGAGAAATCGTAGGGTTATCGGGATAGGTGATATGACCCTCACAGTTGCTAACGGAATGAGCATGGACGCTGAATCCGTAGGGGAATATCATCTTGGGATGACAACTGGGCAGATATTGATTCTGCGTAACTGTTTTTATGTACTAGGTACGACTTGTAATATCATATCTGTACCCTTACTTTCTAAGGAAGGATATGATTTTGCTTTTACAAGAGATGTGGTTCACATCCACCTAAATCAAGTTTTGATTGGGTCAGGTACATTAGAAAACGGAATATACGTATTAAATCAAGCTCAGATTTTCAGTGTCCAGAACACACTTAAAAGAAAGTCTCCGGAAACAAATCAGGCTTTCTTATGGCATTGTAGACTAGGTCACATCAATGAGAGGAGGTTGACTAAGTTACATAAAGAAGGATATTTGAATCCGTTCGAATATCAATCTTATGCTACTTGTGAATCTTGTCTCATGGGAAAGATGACAAAAACTCCGTTCACTGGACACGGAGTAAGAGCAAGCGAGCTCTTGGGACTCGTACACAGTGACGTGTGCGGTCCAATGTCTACACATGCGCGAGGTGGTTATTACTACTTCATTACTTTTACGGATGATTTCTCTAGGTATGGATATGTCTTCTTAATGAAGCACAAATCCGAGGCCTTTGAGAAATTCCAAGAATACAAGAATGAAGTGGAAAAACAAACAGGCAAAAGTATAAAGACACTAAGATCTGATCGAGGTGGTGAATACTTAAGTGCCGAGTTCCTGGGTTACTTAAAAGAGAATGGAATTCTCTCTCAGCTTACTCCTCCATACACACCACAACATAACGGTGTATCAGAAAGGAGGAATCGAACCCTATTGGATATGGTTCGTTCCATGATGAGTAATGCTGAGTTACCGCGATCATTCTGGGGATATGCACTAGAATCAGCTGCATATCTTTTGAACCAGGTTCCTACCAAAACTGTGCCTACCACACCATATCAGATGTGGAGTGGGAAGAAACCCTGTCTAAAACATTTTAAGACATGGGGATGTCCTGCTTTTGTAAAAAAGCAGCATGCGGACAAGCTCGAGGCACGCTCAGTAAAGTGTAAGTTTGTCGGATATCCAAAGAACTCCAAGGGATATTATTTCTATTATGCAGAGGAACAAAAGGTTTTTGTTTCTCGTCATGCCTGCTTCTTAGAAACTGAATTTTTAGAAAATCAGAAGAGTGGGAGCGCAATAGAACTGGAAGAAATTCCAGATCCACAAGCTATTACTGAAACCTTGGTAGAACAAGAAGGTTCAGGTGAACAGGACATCCCAACGCCACTCCGCAGGAGTAGTAGGCAATCTCATCCGCCCGAGAGATACTACGGTTTTCTCATAGACGGGGATAGAGAGGATTGCACTATTGATTATAATGAGCCTACTAGCTTCCAACAAGCCATTCAGAGCGGTGACTCAGTAAAATGGCTGGATGCAATGCGAACCGAAATGGAGTCCATATACACCAACAAAGTATGGACTTTGGACATTGCTCCAGATGGGGTAAAACCCGTAGGATGCAAATGGATCTTCAAAAAGATTGGTGTGGATAGACAGGTTGAAACCTATAAGGCTAGACTTGTTGCAAAGGGTTTCCGTCAAAGACCTGGTTTGGACTATGACGAAACCTTTTCTCCAGTGGCTATGCTTAAATCTATTCGGGTCCTTCTTGCTATTGCTGCTTTCCACGATTATGAAATCTGGCAGATGGACGTAAAGACGGCCTTTCTAAATGGAAATTTGGAAGAAAGCGTCTATATGGATCAGCCAGAAGGATTCATTCAGAGTGGGAGCAGCGGTAAAGTATGCAAGATGCTTAAGTCCATTTATGGACTAAAGCAGGCATCACGGAGTTGGAACATCTGTTTTGATGATGCTGTCAAAGAATTTGACTTTATCAAAAATCCAGATGAACCATGCATATATAGTAAGATTGTAGGGAGAGCTGTAGTATTCCTCGTCTTGTACGTGGATGACATTCTCCTAATAGGAAATGATATTCCTATGTTACAGTCAGTCAAAAGATTCTTGTCACATAAATTCTCCATGAAAGACCTAGGTGATGCCACCTACATTCTGGGAATCCGGATCTATCGTGATAGATCAAAAAGGATGTTGGGACTTTCACAGTCCAGGTACATAGACACCATAGTGAAGAGATTCAGTATGGATGATTCTAAACGCGGTAACCTACCGGCTTGTCACGGAATCACCCTCTCCAAAGAGATGTCTCCCAAGACTGATTTGGAAAGGGATCGCATGTCGATTATACCCTACGCTTCTGCAGTAGGCTCTATAATGTATGCGATGTTATGTACCTGTCACGACCCGAAGTTTGGCCCGTGACCGGCACTTAACCACGTAACGTCTACAGGCGTAACGTGACTAAGGGAACCGGAAACCCAGAAATCAAACCAGTGAAAGTATCGAGTGTGGTAAGAATTAAATGAAAGCACCAACTAACATGATAAGAAATCTAAGTAAACAATCTCCAAGATAACAATATACGACTCCGTAGCGAAGCTCAAGATCCACAAGTGGGAACATCACGGATAGAATAAAACTGCATAAGAAAAGTCGGCTCACAACGAGCACGACACCAGAATACAAATAAAGTACAACATCGTCCTCACACTGTCTCTAAGTCAAATACATACATGGTAGATGGAGAATACTAGATACAACAATGTACATACAGAAAGATAAACAGATACCGCACAAAACCCACCTATCAGCAAAAGAGCTAGTACACCAACTATGGGGGTATCTGTGTCAAAAGATGCAACCGCAGCCTGCCGCGACTACTCCGAAGGGCAACCTGCAAACACTGTGGCACAACGGGGGTGAGTTGCCAACTCGTGAATAGAGATAACATATAAAGGTAATCGCGAGCATGCACGTACTACGCTACTCTATCATATGCCAACAGAGGATATCAATATGTGATGAGCAGTATGTGCAATAATCATGCAAGTTCTCTATCAGGTGCTGTACTACTGGATGAGGTACAAATGCTCTATCAGGTAATGCATCTACAGGATGAGGTACAAATGTAGTGCTGAGCAGGGGCAATATAATATCTACACGGAATATCAACGTGGAATATATATAATCGGTTTCTCAATGCACCCAGATCTCCCAAAAATAGCTCATGCGCCGGCACTCTCATCGGCCCTCAATTCCTGTACATCTCTGAGAATCCCGAGTGCCCAACATCGGCACCCAAATATCATAAATACTCGTGTCCAGCATCGACATGCAAATCCTCATCCATCGGGCCCCGTCAGTCCGGGTCAGCCCACGGGCTCCGTCTGCGGTATCGGCCCTCGGCCCCGGCAGTACGGATCACCCCACATCCATCTATAGACTCTGATCAGTACACTCCGGATAACTGTCAGGTCCAACCAATCACCGGTAGGTAGTGGTCCCTCTGCCAGGCTCACCGTCAACTGCACAGCGAAACCGTTCTCGTCCCGGGGTACAATACCGGGTCCACCATGTACCCGAAATCGGCCTCAACCGCCTCCTCGATTCGGGTTTCCATATATCACTCTAGCACCGAGAAAACACATGGTGGACGCACCGAAATATCATATCAAGGGAACCGGGTTTTTAAATGATTACTTATTGAAATGGCCACGGTTCCCAAATCCAGAAATCACATATAATCCAAACAAAATACAAGTCAATGATCTGATATGATATGTGCGTCAAATGTAAATATCCAGTCAAATTACACATAGCTAAGCGACAATGCAATGATCCGATGTGATATGTGTAGCAGGTATGAATATCAAGTCATGTCACATATAATGAGCTACAATGCAATGATCCGATGTGATATGTGTAGCAGGTATGAATATCAAGTCATGTCACATGTAATGAGCTACAATGCAATGATCCGATGTGATATGTGTAGTAGGTATGAATATCAAGTCATGTCACATGTAATGAGCTACAATGCAATGATCCGATGTGATATGTGTAGCAGGTATGAATATCAAGTCATGTCACATATAATGAGATACAATGCAATGATCCGATGTGATATGTGTAGCAGGTATGAATATCAAGTCATGTCACATATAATGAGCTACAATGTAATGATCCGATGTGATATGTGTAGCAGGTATGAATATCAAGTCATGTCACATATAATGAGCTACAATGCAATGATCCGATGTGATATGTGTAGCAGGTATGAATATCAAGTCATGTCACATATAATGAGCTACAATGCAATGATCCGATGTGATATGTGTAGCAGGTATGAATATCAAGTCATGTCACATATAATTAGCTACAATGCAATGATCCGATGTGATATGTGTTTCCTACGTGTCATGGCAATTACTAACGGTGTGTGTGTAACATACAGGATAGTGCTCGTGCACATGGACCGTTAGTAATGGTGCAGTGTTCTATCAATTCTAATTTATATCTGTGTAGTAGGGAATGAAATACGCACAAAATAGTAACCATGAACTTGCAATACATATAAGGAACACTATAAGGTCCCATCAGCCCTGACGTAGAACGCCATGCGGGCGATATCCCCGTAGATGTGAAATCTACTCACCGCAGTCTCTCGCTAGGTGTAACTAACAACCTGCTTCCCTTTCTTCGCTGCGTCCGCCGTACTCGCCTGCGAACCTAGAATTACAGAATATATCATATGTAAGCTCGAAATCACACAAACGCGACATTAAAGCCGAACTAGTAACTCGTGTCGCGAACCAAGCGCGCGTGTGCGCGATACGCTAAAACGTGTGGTTACGCGTCTGAAATCACTCCGACGCGTCGCGATACGTAGAAACCCAAAACCCACACACACGTATCACGCGTGTCGCGAAAGGTTGAAAATACGGGAAATTAGGTATTCAGCTCCAGATTTTTATACGGGAAATATATTGCAAAAATATATATACCAAAATAACTCACATACAAGCAGAGACCCACACCCCAAACCCCAACCCAAATCTCCCCCATCTGGCCGCAATTTGCGGCCAGAATGCCCATTTCGGCGGCCAGACTTGGGAATTGGGTCCCCAGGTTTGGTTTGTGCACTCTACACAATACATACATGCTACAGTAATTACTAGTTTTGTTCTGAAAAGTCTCGGGTAGTAGCAGATTTCCTACAGTGCCTAATATCAGTTCAAATCACACAATTTGCACAAAACTGGAACTTTATGGTATTTTGATGAAATCTGAAACAAACCTAGGTCTAATCCCACACTAATAACTTGTTAACAAGCTAAACAAGTCACAACAACAAAAACTTAACATATTACACAAAACCCCCCTTCAATAGCACTAAAAAGGCACAAAATGTGATATTTCTAAACTAAACATGCAAGTTATGGAAATTTGGTGTTAGGGTTAAGATTTTATACCTTTAAAAGACCTTAGAACACTAAGGGTTCCAGCTTTACCCTCAGTTGTGCAGATTGGCCCTTGAACACCTCAAAAACCTCAATTTTTCATGTTTTATTGAAGGAAAAAGAGTTGATTGTGTAGGGTTTTTGGTGTAGGATTCAAACAGGAATGAAAAGATAGAGAAGAGGAGAAGAGAGAGATGTTTGCTCTGCTGAATTTCTGCAGAGAATTCAGATGAGGAAAAGAGAGAGAGAGAGGAGAAGAAAATGGTCAAAAGGTCCACCCTTCACCTAACCACCATACCCATTTGTTTTATTAGGATTTGACTTCTAAAAAGAATGGTTTATGCAAGGATTAATTGATGGGGAAAAATATAAACTTGCAACCATACACAAAAGAATGGTTAACAAGTCACAAAATGCCTAAGTATGCAAGGTGTACACAAGCACAAGACCTATCCCAATATGCAAACACTACCAAATAACTAATAACCCTATGAACACCTATATACAAACATGTACGATTACTAATTACCACCGAAACAATCAAACAGAAATTCAAAGTGTTACAATCTACCCCCCTTAAGGAAATTCGGTCCCCGAATTAAAAAATCTACCCATACGCACCTTCAAAAAGATGGGGATACCTCTTCCTCATCTCGCTCTCGGTCTCCCAAGTGACCTCCTCCCCGCTCTGGCCGCGCCAAAGTACCTTGACGGACGGTATCTCTTTCGACCTCAATTTCTTCACTTGTCGATCCAAGATCATCACTGGCTGCTCTGCATAGGAAAGATCGCGCTCAAGTTGGATCGGCGAGTGCTGAATCGCATGCGAAGGATCATGAAGATATCGGCGGAGCATCGAAACGTGAAATACGGGGTGCACGTCTGGAAAACTGGGCGGAAGGGCTAATCGATACGCAACTGCCCCAATACGCTCAAGGATCTCGAAGGGGCCTAGTATCTAGGACTAAGCTTCCCCTTCCTCCCAAATCTCATCACGCCCTTCATTGGGGAGACCCTCAAGAAAACATGATCACCAACAGAAAACTCAAGTCTGCGTCGACGACGGTCCGCATAAGATTTCTGCCTACTCTGGGCTGCTCTCATCCTATCGCGAATCAACTGGATCTTCGCTGTCGTCTCCTCAACGATTTGTGGCCCTAAAATACTGCTCTCACTGAGCTCTGTCCAACAAGTAGGCGACCTGCATTTCCTCCCATAAAGAGCCTCAAACGGTTCCATCTGAATGGTCTCCTGGTAGCTGTTGTTGTAGGAGAACTCTACTAAGGGCAAATGATGATCCCAGCTACCTCCGAAGTCTAATACGCATGCTCTGAGCATGTCCTCGAGAGTCTGAATCGTCCGCTCTGACTGTCCATCGGTCTGCGGATGGAATGCTGTGCTGAAACTCAAGCGAGTGCCCAAAGCCTCCTGAAGCCTCTGCCATAGCCGGCTGGCAAACTGGGTGCCTCTATCGGACACGATGCATGTCGGAACTCCGTGCAGTCGCACAATCTGATCAATGTAGACCTGGGCATACAGAGTAAATCCGAAAGTCGTCTTCACCGGTAGGAAGTGAGCCGCTTTCGTCAAACGATCTACGATCACCCAGATGGAGTCATACCCTCGACTAGTCCTGGGTAGACCCACAATGAAGTCCATAGATATCTGTTCCCATATCCACTCCGGAATGGGTAAGGGTTGTAGCTCTCCCGCGGGCCTCTGGTGCTCAGCCTTGACTTGCTGACAAGTCAGGCATCTCGACACAAAATCTGCAATATCCCTCTTCATACCGTCCCACCAGTAAACATCTCTCAGATCGTGGTACATCTTGGTGGAACCGGGATGAACACTATATATCGATCGATGTGCATCCTCAAGAATCTCGCGCCGCAATCCCTCAGCATCCGGTACGCACAGTCTAGCCCCAAATCGTAGTATCCCCTGATCGTCGATTACGAACTCGGAAAATCTGCCATGTCCCATCTGTGTCCTGATCTCTGAACAGCGGTCATCACTGTGCTGTGCCTCGTATATACGGTCAAGCAACTGTGGGCGTGCACGAACATGCGCAATCTGTCCCCCGATTGGCGTAAACTCAAACTGTACCCGGCTGTCGCATAAGATCTGCCAATCTGCCGATGACTGCCTCTGCACTGCGCTCACACAAGCTAGACTACCCCCGGGCCTCCTGCTCAACGCATCTGCCACTACATTTGCCTTGCCTGGGTGATACAAGATCTCACAATCGTAGTCCTTCACCAACTCCATCCATCGGCGCTGTCTAAGGTTCAGGTCTCGCTGCTGAAATATGTACTTTAAGCTCTTATGGTCGGTGAATATCTGGCACGACTCTCCATACAGATAATGTCGCCAGATCTTGAGTGCAAAGACCACTGCAGCCATCTCCAGATCATGAGTAGGGTAATTCTGTTCATGTTTCTTTAATTGCCGTGAAGCATACGCAATCACCCTGTCATGCTGCATCAAAACGCATCCCAGCCCCACTCGTGAAGCATCGCAGTAGACCGCAAATCCGCCTGATCCTGAAGGCAAAGATAGCACTGGTGCCGTAGTCAGTAGAGCTCGTAACCGCTGGAAACTGTGCTCACACTCCTCCGTCCAATCGAAGTGAACTCCCTTCCGGGTCAACCCGGTCAACGGTGTAGCAATGCGAGAGAAGTCCTGCACAAATCGCCTGTAATAACCTGCCAGCCCTAGAAAGCTGCGAACCTCCGTCACTGACGTGGGTCTAGGCCAACTCCGAACTGCCTCTATCTTTCTTGGGTCGACACATATACCATCTCGTGTAATCACGTGGCCCAAGAAGTCTACGCTGTCTAGCCAGAAGGCACACTTGGAGAATTTGGCGAAAAGCTGATGCTCCCTCAAGGTCTGCAGTGAAATCCGCAGGTCCTGCTCGTGCTCCTCTCTACTCCGAGAATACACCAAGATATCGTCAATAAACACTATAATGAACAGATCAAGATACGGCCGAAAAATACGGTTCATCATGTCCATAAATGCTGCTGGCGCGTTGGTGATTCCGAACGACATCACCAAAAACTCATAATGGCCGTAACGTGTGCGGAAAGCTGTCCTAGGAATGTCCTCCTGTCGAACCCGCAGCTGATGGTAGCCTGATCGCAAATCGATCCTCGAAAAGTATCCTGCCCCCCTGAAGCTGGTCGAACAAATCGTCGATGCGTGGCAAAGGATATCGATTCCGCACTGTCACCTTGTTCAGCTGGCGGTAGTCAATACACAAACGCATGCTGCCGTCCTTCTTCTTGACGAACAGGACTGGGGCACCTCAAGGAGAAACACTGGGTCGAATAAGTCCCTTATCCAGCAAGTCCTGCAACTGACCCTTCAACTCTCTAAGTTCCGCCGGGGCCATCCGATAAGGCGGTACAGAAATAGGCCCCGTGCCAGGAACCAAATCAATGCAGAAAGAAATATCACGCTTGGGCGGTAGCCCAGGAAGCTCGTCAGGGAACACATCAGGGAACTCGCTAACCACCGGAACCTGATCCAGAGGAACCTCTGTAGCTCTAGTATCACAAACATAGGCGAGAAATCCCTAACATCCCTTCCGCAAAAGCTGTCCAGCGCGAACAGAAGAAATCACACCGTGAGGGGTGGCACTACGGTCCCCCAACACAACAACAACCGACTCGCCGAGAAAACAAAATCGAACTGTCTTCTCGCGGCAGTCAACAGAAGCATAGCACGTGGCTAACTAATCCATGCCCAAAAGGACGTCGAAGTCCAACATCTCAAGAAGGATCAAATCGACCGGCAACTCTCTATCGCCGATACGGACGGTACAGGATCGGAACACGTGCCTAGCAATAAATGACTCTCCCACAGGAGTAGTCACCACAAGCGGATGGCCAAGCAAACCGGACTCTCTACCCAAACTCGGCACAAAGTGTGTGGATACGTACGAGTGCGTGGATCCGGGATCGAATAACACGTGTGCATCAACCGAACATACAGAAAGGATACCTGAGACCACCGCATTGGACGCCTGCGCGTCCTGATGCGTCAAAGCAAAGACTCGTGCCTGTCCTCCACCTGCAACTAACTGTCCCCTGCCGGCTGCTGGCCGTCCTCTACCTCGGCCACCTCGTCCTCTATGAACGAATCCTCCGCGACCACGACCTCTCTGTGCAGGCGTCTGATGCGTAGTAACAGTAGGTACTATCGGCAATGCCGTCTGGGGTGGTGAAGGTGGTAATGTAACATGCGGTGCTGCCGCCCCACTCCGGGGTACCTCAGGACAATCTCGCACACGATGATAAGAACTCCCGCAGCGGTAACATCCCGATGACGGTCTCTGGCCCTCCTGGGAATAGGAGCTAAACAATCGGCCTCGTCTCGAATCTCTGCCACCTGCAAGGTGCCTGTCACGACGCCGGAACGGCCGTCTCTGCACTGACGTATCTGCACGAACTCTCTTCGGCCCTGGAACTGCCGAAGTCTCAGCAAGGCGCTCCTCAACTAATAACGCTGCATCTACTGCTGCTGCGTAGGTCTCGTAATGCTGTGCGCTGATAGCAAGGAATAGTGGTGTAAGCAAGCCTCGGACAAATCTCTTGACTCGCAACTCCTCAGTAGCCACTAGATACGGAGCATAAACGGATAGCTCGGTGAACAACACATCGTACTCTGCCACTGACATCCCTGGCGTCTGGCGTAAGCACTCGAATCTGCGTGCTCTAGCATCTCTGACACTCAGGGGAAGAAAGCGGGCAAGGAATAGCGTCACGAACTCTGTCCAGGTCATAGGAGGAAGACCTGCTGCTCTACCCTTCTCGACTGAATCGCACCATTTCTGCGCAAGACCTTCCAGGCGAAAGCTCGCGAACTCAACCCATCTCGAATCTGCGCATCTGAGTGAACGACATATCCGCGCCATCCTATCAATGAAAGACTGTGGATCCTCGGCCACATCGGTGCCTGTGAAGACCGGAGGCTTCAGCCTCATAAATTCTGACAGCGATACTGTAATAACCTCTGTAGTCGCAGGTGCAACTGCCTGAACTGTGGGTACCACCGCGGTCTCCGCAACGGGTGGAACTATCTCTGGTCGCTGCGCTCGAAGTGTCTCAACTAGAGATCCCATCATCTGGCGCATCTCCTGCATACTGGACCCCATCGTCTGGCGTATCTCCTGCACACCAGCCCCTAACATAGCAATCTGATCTGTCACGGCAGGAACAGCCTGCTCGGGCACAACCGGTGTACTACCCGGATCAGTCCTCGTCTCAGACGAGTCAACTCGAATCTCGGCCCTCGCGGCCGCTCTCTGCGCCCTCGTAGTCTTTGGCGGCATATTGGCTGAAAGGAACAATAGGATTCGATAAGGATACGGAAATCGAATCGCGAGAATGTAAATACTCAAGAAGGAAATTTATATCAACAAGTCCTAAGGTCGCATAGGCGGAGTACCGTGTCGTGAGTATGCCGCGGAACATACACACGCTACGCTGCCCTGCCGCAGCTACCTACTCCATCATACCAGGTTCATCCTACACTCCGAAAGGTAAAACCTACGCTCTGATACCAACTTTGTCACGACCCGAAGTTTGGCCCGTGACCGGCACTTAACCACGTAACGTCTACAGGCGTAACGTGACTAAGGGAACCGGAAACCCAGAAATCAAACCAGTGAAAGTATCGAGTGTGGTAAGAATTAAATGAAAGCACCAACTAACATGATAAGAAATCTAAGTAAACAATCTCCGAGATAACAATATACGACGCCGTAGCGAAGCTCAAGATCCACAAGTGGGAACATCACGGATAGAATAAAACTGCATAAGAAAAGTCGGCTCACAACGAGCACGACACCAGAATACAAATAAAGTACAACATCGTCCTCACACTGTCTCTAAGTCAATTACATACATGGTAGATGGAGAATACTAGATACAACAATGTACATACAGAAAGATAAACAGATACCGCACAAAACCCACCTATCAACAAAAGAGCTAGTACACCAACTATGGGGGTATCTGTGTCAAAAGATGCAACCGCAGCCTGCCGCGACTACTCCGAAGGGCAACCTGCAAACACTGTGGCACAACGGGGGTGAGTTGCCAACTCGTGAATAGAGATAACATATAAAGGTAATCGCGAGCATGCACGTACTACGCTACTCTATCATATGCCAACAGAGGATATCAATATGTGATGAGCAGTATGTGCAATAATCATGCAAGTTCTCTATCAGGTGCTGTACTACAGGATGAGGTACAAATGCTCTATCAGGTAATGCATCTACAGGATGAGGTACAAATGTAGTGCTGAGCAGGGGCAATATAATATCTACACGGAATGTCAACGTGGAATATATATAATCGGTTTCTCAATGCACCCAGATCTCCCAAAAATAGCTCATGCGCCGGCACTCTCATCGGCCCTCAATTCCTGTACATCTCTGAGAATCCCGAGTGCCCAACATCAGCACCCAAATATCATAAATACTCGTGTCCAGCATCGACACGCAAATCCTCATCCATCGGGCCCCGTCAGTCCGGGTCAGCCCACGGGCTCCGTCTGCGGTATCGGCCCTCGGCCCCGGCAGTACGGATCACCCCACATCCATCTATAGACTCTGATCAGTACACTCCGGATAACTGTCAGGTCCAACCAATCACCGGTAGGTAGTGGTCCCTCTGCCAGGCTCACCGTCTACTACACAGCGAAACCGTTCTCGCCCCGGGGTACTATACCGGGTCCACCATGTACCCGAAATCGGCCTCAACCGCCTCCTCGATTCGGGTTTCCATATATCACTCTAGCACCGAGAAAACACATGGTGGACGCACCGAAATATCATATCAAGGGAACCGGGTTTTTAAATGATTACTTATTGAAATGGCCACGGTTCCCAAATCCAGAAATCACATATAATCCAAACAAAATACAAGTCAATGATCCGATATGATATGTGCGTCAAATGTAAATATCCAGTCAAATTACACATAGCTAAGCTACAATGCAATGATCCGATGTGATATGTGTAGCAGGTATGAATATCAAGTCATGTCACATATAATGAGCTACAATGCAATGATCCGATGTGATATGTGTAGCAGGTATGAATATCAAGTCATGTCACATGTAATGAGCTACAATGCAATGATCCGATGTGATATGTGTAGCAGGTATGAATATCAAGTCATGTCACATGTAATGAGCTACAATGCAATGATCCGATGTGATATGTGTAGCAGGTATGAATATCAAGTCATGTCACATGTAATGAGCTACAATGCAATGATCCGATGTGATATGTGTAGCAGGTATGAATATCAAGTCATGTCACATATAATGAGCTACAATGCAATGATCCGATGTGATATGTGTAGCAGGTATGAATATCAAGTCATGTCACATATAATGAGCTACAATGCAATGATCCGATGTGATATGTGTAGCAGGTATGAATATCAAGTCATGTCACATATAATGAGCTACAATGCAATGATCCGATGTGATATGTGTTTCCTACGTGTCATGGCAATTACTAACGGTGTGTGTGTAACATACAGGATAGTGCTCGTGCACATGGACCGTTAGTAATGGTGCAGTGTTCTATCAATTCTAATTTATATCTGTGTAGTAGGGAATGCAATACGCACAAAATAGTAACCATGAACATGCAATACATATAAGGAACACTATAAGGTCCCATCAGCCCTGACGTAGAACGCCATGCGGGCGATATCCCCGTAGATGTGAAATCTACTCACCGTAGTCTCTCGCTAGGTGTAGCCAACAACCTGCTTCCCTTTCTTCGCTGCGTCCGCCGTACTCGCCTGCGAACCTAGAATTACAGAATATATCATATGTAATCTCGAAATCACATAAACGCGACATTAAAGCCGAACTAGTAACTCGTGTCGCGAACCAAGCGCGCGTGTGCGTGATACGCTAAAACGTGTGGTTACGCGTCTGAAATCACTCCGACGCGTCGCGATACGTAGAAACCCAAAACCCACACACACGTATCACGCGTGTCGCGAAAGGTTGAAAATACGGGAAATTAGGTATTCAGCTCCATATTTTTATACAGGAAATATATTGCAAAAATATATATACCAAAATAACTCACATACAAGCAGAGACCCACACCCCAAACCCCAACCCAAATCTCCCCCATCTGGCCGCAATTTGCGGCCAGAATGCCCATTTCGGCGGCCAGACTTGGGAATTGGGTCCCCAGGTTTGGTTTGTGCACTCTACACAATACATACATGCTACAGTAATCACTAGTTTTGTTCTGAAAACTCTCGGGTAGTAGCAGATTTCCTACAGTGCCTAATATCAGTTCAAATCACACAATTTGCACAAAACTGGAACTTTATGGTATTTTGATGAAATCTGAAACAAACCTAGGTCTAATCCCACACTAATAACTTGTTAACAAGCTAAACAAGTCACAACAACAAAAACTTAACATATTATACAAAAAACCCCTTCAATAGCACTAAAAAGGCACAAAATGTGATATTTCTAAACTAAACATGCAAGTTATGGAAATTTGGTGTTAGGGTTAAGATTTTATACCTTTAAAAGACCTTAGAACACTAAGGGTTCCAGCTTTACCCTCAGTTGTGCAGATTGGCCCTTGAACACCTCAAAAACCTCAATTTTTCATGTTTTATTGAAGGAAAAAGAGTTGATTGTGTAGGGTTTTTGGTGTAGGATTCAAAGAGGAATGAAAAGAGAGAGAAGAGGAGAAGAGAGAGATGTTTGCTCTGCTGAATTTCTGCAGAGAATTCAGATGAGGAAAAGAGAGAGAGAGAGGAGAAGAAAATGGTCAAAAGGTCCACCCTTCACCTAACCACCATACCCATTTGTTTTATTAGGATTTGACTTCTAAAAAGAATGGTTTATGCAAGGATTAATTGATGGGGAAAAATATAAACTTGCAACCATACACAAAAGAATGGTTAACAAGTCACAAAATGCCTAAGTATGCAAGGTGTACACAAGCACAAGACCTATCCCAATATGCAAACACTACCAAATAACTAATAACCCTATGAACACCTATATACAAACATGTACGATTACTAATTACCACCGAAACAATCAAACAGAAATTCAAAGTGTTACAGTACCAGACCAGATATAGCATACGCATTGAACGTTGTAAGCCGGTATCAGGCAAACCCAGGGGAGAAGCACTGGATAGCAGTAAAGAACATTCTCAAGTACCTGAGAAGGACTAAGGAGATGTTCTTGGTGTATGGCGGAAAAGACCTCCAGATGGAGGCCTTTGCCGACTCCGGCTTCCAGAGTGACAAAGATTATTCCAAATCCATGTCAGGTTATGTCTTTACCCTCAATGGAGGGGCGGTCTGTTGGAAGAGTTCCAAGCAGGAGACCGTTGCTGACTCAACGATGGAAGCAGAGTACATAGCTGCTTGCGATGCAGCAAAAGAAGCTGTCTGGATGAAGAAATTCCTCACAGAACTTCAGGTGGCTCCTTCCAGTGTTGGTCCAATACCTCTATATTGTGCCAACAACGGCGCTATTGCTTTAGCAAAGGAACCCAGGTCCCATCAGAAGTCCAGACACATCTTAAGGCGGTATCACCTGATCAGGGAGATCGTAGATCGCCGGGAGATCGAGGTGAAGAGAGTAGAGACAGAGAATAACATTGCTGATCCATTCACAAAGGCCCTTTCTCAGACGCAGTTCGAGAGGCTATTCGAGATGATAGGTCTACGATATGCCAGCTCATGGCCCTAGTGCAAGTGGGAGATTGTTAGTGTATATGCCCTAGGGGCCATTATTGTATCATACTAGATTGTATATTACTTAATGGAAGCTTGGGATATTCACAGTTATTTATATACAGTCTTGCTAAAAATGGTAGTATGCTACTTGGTTTGTGTCTACTTTAATATGTGCATATGTTTCTTGTAACAAATCACTTATACATATTAGTAGAGCCCATAGGATCTTTGCTTGATTACCAGCGTCGTGATGGCAGTCACACTAGTGGGGGCTGGGTAGTCTGTAAGCAACATCCTATACAGGTCCCTGGTCGTTCGATTGTCGAGATAGGGCATCGATATTCCGGAGTAGACTAAGTGTATACACTTCTCATCCCAGTTGGGGAAATGGTATGTCCCACAGCCATCAGTACGCCGTACTGGAGATAGTATACAGGTGCTCGTTAGGTTACGAGTACACCGGACAGGACTCGCCGAGGAACTGATTGGTTGGTATTATACCCATCGTCAGTTATCAGTTCCCAGGTGACATGAGTACAGCATAGTCCGCAGACTTGACACTGCTGCTTCGCCTCGAGTGTGTCCCACTGTTCTTAGATTGCTACCCTACCACGGCTCAAAGGAGTCGTGCAAACAGGTAGCAGTTGGGTGCAGTCCCGAGCACTTGGAGGCAGTGGCGGTTAGATAGGATTCGTCTCTCCCGATATTGGGAGATGATATCGCGCTGTGTCAGAGAGCCATTACACAAAGTCCCTGGACAGGGCAAACAAGATATACTGGTAGGTTCCAGTAGCTTCTCAGGGTGTAATGGGCTTCGCTCAAACACGACTTATACAGCTATTTGTGGACTGACGCTTGCCGCCCCTAGGCTTGATATGCAATAGTCTTAGGCGAACAGACCGGACTGTACGGAGATTGTCACATCAGGCTCTGTGGGAGTTCGGATGATTTACCTCATCGGCCTTCTTATCGACATCTACCTGGGGACCGTTACGTACAGCTAGTGCCGCTTGCGGTCTGTGGTTAAACCCACTGCCAGCGTAGTGTCGAGTCTTTAGAGTCCCACACAGAGAGTTTTCCTGCTCCAGGCGAAACGATATAGACGTCGTATGGTTTTTACGACAAGGGTTCGGATGCATACGTGTGTTTACGCACGTACGACTTTTCGGACAGTTTTTACCAGGAGGCTTTGGTTTAAGCCAGATTCTAGTATCAGGTTATTGGATTTATACAGTCTATAGTTTTTCCGTGTTTTCACGGATTGGAGGGGCGTTCTCGTAATTTGTCGAGAAGGTTCTAGAAGAGTGGTGACATGAGGGGTTGAGGTGGCTTTTTCATGATTGCTTTGTGTGACTCATTTATATGATTCATCATATCATTAATGCTTCATTAATGATCTAATGACTCACATGATGAATCACTCTCCTTGATTATATGAAACATGGTGAATAATCAATTAATTGATATTATTCGATAATTCATTATATATCATATATTCAAGTGAGAAGGACTTTTTGTTCTCATTATCATTCTCACCTTCTCTCTCCTCAAGCTCACTCTCTCTTGAAACCCTAACCCTAACCTCTCATGTGTTGAGATCAAGGGTTAGATAGACTAAAACATCCATAACCTCACTCTATATCCTCTAGGTAGCTTAGATTAGCACTTTAAGCAACCTAGTTATCTCAAGTTTGAGATTAAGCTTGGCGTAGAAGCTTTCGGGTGGATCGTCTTTGATTCGAGGAGGCCGTGAAGTTGCCGATGTTCCAAGGAGCCTACGAGGAGTGGAAGACAGCGATGAAGACCCGAAGGACATGTAACGTGAGGTATAACTCCGGTACCGAGTAGTTAAACCTCTAGTATTACGTTAGCAATGGTTTAGATTACGATTCATGCGCTCAAGTCCGTGTTACGAAGCTTTGATAATCGTTTTTCATATATTCCGCCTCCCCGCAAGTTAGTGGGGTGCGTGACATGGACTTACAACAACACTAAGTGCATACGCTACATCCGGGCGTGTACATAACATCGCATACATTATAGATCCTACTGCCGAAGCGTAGGGTATAATACTCATGCGAGCTCTCTCTTCATCGGTCTTTGGGCAAGAATCCTTGGAGAGAGTGACCCCATGGCAAGCGGGTAAGGCACCCCATTTGGTGTCTTCCATAATAAACCTTTTTAGGATGGTGTCAATGTACCTGGTTTGGGACAATCCTAATAACCTTTTGGATCTATCCCTATAGATCCTTATGCCCAGAATGTATGTGGCATCACCCAGGTCCTTCATGGAGAACCTCAGTGATAAGAAAGATTTGACCGACTGTAGGATAGGAATATCATTTCCTATCAGAAGAATGTCGTCCACATACAATATGAGGAATGTGACAGCTCTCCCTACAGCCTTCTTATAAACACAAGGTTCATCTGGATTTTTGATGAAATCAAACTCTTTGATGACATCATCGAAACAGATGTTCCAACTCCGTGATGCCTGCTTTAACCCATATATGGATTTAAGCAATTTACATGCTTTCCCGCTGCTCCCACTGTCCATGAAGCCCTCTGGCTGATCCATATAAACGCATTCTTCTAAATTTCCATGTAGAAATGCGGTTTTAACGTCCATCTGCCAGATTTCATAGTCGTAGTGAGCAGCAATAGCAAGTAGGATCCGAATGGATTTAAGCATGGCTACGGAAGAAAAAGTCTCGTCATAGTCCAAACCTGGTCTTTGACGAAAACCCTTCGCCACAAGTCTTGCCTTATAGGTCTCCACTTGCCCATCTACACCAATCTTTCTTTTAAAGATCCATTTGCACCCCACAGGTTTTACCCCAGGGGGTACAACGTCCAAATTCCATACTTTGTTGGTGTACATAGACTCCATTACGGATCTCATGGCATCCAGCCACTTCACAGAGTCTTTACTCGTGATAGCTTGCTGAAAACTGGTAGGATCATCATCATCCATGATGCAATCTTCTCCGTTACCATCAATGAGGAAACCGTAGTACCTCTCCGGTGGGCGAGAAGTCCTACCAGACCTACGGAGTGGCCGAGGTTCTTCAGTTTCTGCGGCAACAGCCGGTTCAACCAAATTGTCATTTGTAGTTTGTGTCTCTAGAACCTCTTCTAGATCCACCACCTTGCCATCATCTTTGTCTGTGAAAAACTCTTTTTCCAAGAATGTGGCATGTTGAGAAACGAACACTTTTTGTTCCTCTTTGTGGTAGAATAGATATCCATAAGAATTCTTTGGATATCCCACAAAGTTACACATGACTGACCGTGTCTCGAGTTTGTCCGGATTCTGCTTTTTAACATAGGCCGGGCAACCCCAAATCTTAATTCTCTTAAGAGATGGTCTCCTCCCATGCCATATCTCATATGGCGTGGTAGACACGGTTTTGGTTGGAACCCTGTTTAGCAGAAACGCTGCAGTCTCCAATGCATGCCCCCAAAACGAGACTGGTAACTCAGCGTCACTCATCATGGACCGGACCATATCTAATAGGGTCCTATTCCGTCGTTCTGACACACCGTTGTGCTGTGGTGTGTAAGGAGGAGTGAGTTGAGAGAGAATCCCATTCTCTTTTAGGAAGTTTGCAAATTCTGCACTGAGATACTCACCACCTCGATCTGATCGAAGCATCTTGATACTCAAGCCGGTTTGTTTTTCTACTTCTTGTTTATATTCAATGAATTTCTCGAAAGCTTCGGACTTGTGTTTTAATAAAAATACATGACCGAATCTTGAGAAGTCGTCAGTGAATGTAATGAAGTATGAAAAACCGCCTCTAGCCTGTGTAGACATTGGCCCACATACATCACTATGTATGAGGCCCAGGAGCTTAGTAGCTCTTTCTCCGTGTCCAGTAAACGGAGTTTTGGTCATTTTACCCTTGATACAAGACTGGCAAGTCGCATAAGATTTATATTCAAAAGAATTTAAATATCCATCTTTGTGTAACTTGTTAATCTTGTTTCGTTAATATGACCAAGTCTACTGTGCCAAAGAAAAGCTTCATTTAATTCTGAAAGTTTTCTTTTATTAGTGTGTTGTATACTGAAAATTGTGTGTTGATTTAGGACATATATTCCGTTGTTAAGCGTACCATACCCAACCGACATTTGATTCAGGTGAATGTTCATAACATTGTTCTGCAATACAAAATTATATCCTTCATTGTCCAACAAAGAAACGGATATTATATTACATAGCATACTTGGAACAAAATAACATGGATTTAAAACCAAAATACATCCAGATGGCAACCCCAAGTGAAACTCTCCCACTGCGACTGTATGTACATTGGAACGATCTCCAACGCGGAGAGTAAGGTCACCTGTCTTCAAAAGTTTGCTATTTCTCAGTCCCTGCATAGAATTGCAAATGTGAGAACCTGAACCGGTATCCAATACCCAGGAAGCAGAGTTTATTGAAAAACAGTTTTCTGTCACAAACGCACCTGAAGCAGAAGCATCACCATGCTTCTTCTTGAGACTTAAGTACTCCGTGCAATTGCGCTTCCAATGTCCTGTCTTGTGGCAATGAAAACATTCGCCCTTCCCCGAGTCTCCAGCCTTGGACTTTCCTTTTCCCTTCACCTTTTTAACTCCGCCCTTAGGATTAGTGGGTTTCTTCTTTTTCTTTCCCTTGGCCTTGGCTTTCGGGCGAGAAGAGGAAGACTGTCCAATAGTCATAACGGGAGTTTTTGCTAATTTCATAGTGCTCTCTGCACTCCTTAACATGTTAAGGAGTTCAGGGAGTTCCTTATCCATGCCATGCATGTTGAAGTTCATTATGAACTGAGCAAAGGTGGAGGGGAGGGACTGCAGAATAATATCTATATATTGTTCATTGTCCATCGTCCATCCAAGGTCCTCAAGCTCTTCTATAAGAACTATCATCTTCAAAACATGGTCTCCTACTGGTGTGCCAGGGGCCATTCGCATCTGAAACAATTTCTTTGATGCTTCGTATCGTAATACGCGGGATTGCTCCCCATACAACTCCTTTGTATGGAGCAATATACCGTGAATGTCCATGTCCTCGTGCTGCTTTTGATGTGTGTTGTCCATCGATGCAAGCACGAGGCATTTGGCCATGGCACAGTCAGCATCCCATGTCTTGCGGACTTCAATGTCCGCAACTGAGGATTTTGGACCAGGGACGGGCGGAGCTGAAGCCGTGAGGACATATGATACTTTATCATAAGTTAAGGCGATTTTCAGATTCCTTAGCCAGTCTTTATAGTTGGTCCCATTCAGTTTGTTTTTATCTAGTAGAAGCTTGAGTCCAGTCATGGGTATCTTCCATTAAGAGAGAGAAAAGAATACACTCAGCGAAAGCTCTTGCATAGATTAGATTGGTTATTATCTTGTCTAATCGATGTTTCCCACTGCTTTTATCGAGTTTTTCTTTCAAACCTTAAAAAGAAAAGCTAACCAGGATTAATTACAGTCTACAACTTCGCTAACCGTTCAGCCAGGCCAGTGTCGGTAGTTGAGGGAGGTTCCCCGTGCTTTCGCACGGACCGAATTAGAGTAAACCTCGTGTTCCCAGAAGCGGAGCCCCGTTAACACCTTTCTAGACACCTAATGAGTTAGCTAATTATAAACTGTAAAACTCTCCAAGGAGCAACTATTGCCCACAGTGGGATCGGGATCCAACCATCACATGGAAGGTATGCAATCTCATTGCAAATTTCAACTATTGAAATTCCCGATATGGTTTTTACCCCTAATACTCGTGACCTTGGCTAAGGTCAACAAATCACGAGTACTAGTCAAGTTCAACCCATCATTTCTTGATTAATTATACCCGTTCACATGACCCTTGGCTAAGGTCAACAAAGTCATATGTGTTGGAGATAGTGCCCTCAGAGTCAATTATTGGATCACAGGCACGTGATTGCAATGATTGAGGGAGGACCTATCCCGGTAGAACAGTCTTACTCGAGATGATAGTATGCTATCAGGTTTACCTTTATCATCGTGTACTGCTTTAGGTGACATGACATGTCACTATTGCACGTTGATAGAGCCCCTGGGATTCTTGCTTGACTACCGGCAGTATGAGGGCGATCATATACGTGGGAGCTGGGGTCTACAAGCGCATCCTTATAAGGTCCCTAGTCGTGGGAGTTTCGAGACAGGGCATCGATTCTCCAGAGTAGACTAGTGTATACAGTCGAGACCCCGACGAGGGGCGGTGGCCGGTCTCACAAGCCACTGGTGTCAGTTGGATCACCTAAGATGTATACAGGTGCTCATTGGGTTATGAGTACACCGGACAGGACTCGCCGGGAACATGCTAGTTGGTCTTATACCTGACGTCAGATAGCAGTTCCCAGGTGACATGTGTACAGGTTAGTTCATCGACCTGGGGATCGTCATTTGTCTCGTGTGAGTTCCCACTGTACTTTGATTACTACCCTACCACGGCTCAAAGGAGTCGTGCAAACAGGTTTTAGTTGGGTACAGTCCCGAGCCACATGGAGGCAGTGAGCGGATCTTCGGGGGTTTCGTCTCTCCCGGTATTGGGGGTGAGGTCGCGCTGTGTCTAGGAGAGCCATTACACGAAGTCCTTGGCCAAGGCAGGAGATTTACTGGTAGGTATTCCAGTAGTATCTCAGGGTGTTCTGGGCTACACTCCGACACGACTTGTACCGCTTTTGGGGGTCTGACTTTTACCAACCCCCTAGGCCCGCCATGCGATACTCATAGACGAACGGACCGGACTGTACGGATATTGTCACTGATAGGCTCAGTAGGGTGTCAGGATGAGTTCGCTCATCGACGTCCCTTTTAGTCAATAGCTGGTGGCCCGTCACGTATTGGCTTATACCTCTGACGTGCTAGTGGTTAAATCCACAGCCATAGTATTGACGAGTCTTTAGAGTCTACCACACTTTCAGTTACTCAAGTTTCGGGCGAAACGCTGTAGAGGCCGTATGGAGATATGGCAGGGTCCGATCAGATACGTGCGGTATTGCACGGATCAGGATCGGACGGTTTGTACTAGTAGCCATATAGGTATATGGCAGGGTTCGATCAGATACGTGCGGTATTGCACGGATCAGGATCGAACGGATATTACTAGCCGGCTTTGGTTTAAGCCGGTCCTAGTTTAGTACAGTGTAGATTTTGTCTCTTTGCATTTGTATCCGGACGGAATACAGATGCGGGTGTGTATGCACAGTGTCGGGGTTTTCCTGTAATTTATTACGGGACCAGTTTTCTGGAGTTGCCAGTTTGCATTCCGTTCCGGCCGGTTTTCCTTTGTTCTTTCCCGGCCGGACTTTTCCGATGGAGGGGGTTATTTGCAATTGTGCAAATAACATATTGAGGAGGGGGTTTCTTGCACTTGTCTTGATTATGATAGCTTTCTTATCTTTGCACCATGCTTGCTTTTAATGGTGATTGGAAAGGGTATGGGTTCAATAGTGTATAAGCATGGTTGATGTCTTTTGTTGTGGTCACCACTTGTTATCCTACACTTACCTCCCTCTTGCAATTTGTTCAACACCACCACCATTTCCTCTTAGCAATTGGCTGGCCACTTGAGTGAGGAGGAGAGGAAAAATGAGAGATTCATTTTGTGCTTCATTTTGATCATCTCATTTGGCTTGCAAAATTGGTAGCTTCATTTCCCTCCAAAGTTCAATCTTCATTCCTCCATCCAAAGGCAACAAACCCCAAAGAGACAAGTAGCCTCTACACTACACTTCCTACAGCAAATCTTGGACGCGTCGATTCGCCAGCTTCGCGCCCGAGTTGCCTCGGTATTGAGGTGGGAGCCCGTAAAAGCTACAGGCGATGTGGTGCCCTTTCCGACAAGGAGGAGACGGACGGAGATCCCGCGAGGAGATCGGAGTGGAGATGAAGACCGGAGGACTCGGATCAGTCGGTACAACATTTCTACACTCTTTACTGTTTGTTAGTTTAGCAATAATGGCAGATCCGGGTTAAAGTATACGATAGCGCCAAGTTAAAAACTTTTATTCCGCAATTGGCGTCTGTAGACTGCCGGGGCGCTAACGTAGACTTACAGTGGTATCAGAGCCTCACCATTTTGCTATGCTAACTTGTGCTAACGCGTTTAAAACTTCGATCCGACCGGAAATCGAAAACTGCAAAAATCCAAGCCGACAGTTTCTGTTGTTTTTAAACGGTCTCAAAAATTATTTCTGGATGTCTTAAAAATCAGAGCAGGAACTTTTAAGAGTCACGACAAAATTTGGGGTCGTGATCCCTCCAAGTTGCCGCGGAAGAGCGGCCAAAACCATGGTTTTACCGCGCAACCGCGGCCACGTGGGGAGCACGTGCTCCCAAATTTTGTCAGTTGGTTCTTGGTTGGATTTTGGGGTTTTTGATATATATCGTTTTTGCCCAGATTTTGTTACTGTTCACCAGTAAGTCGTGGGGCCCACTTCTTGATATTTTGTCGATCGAAATTTAAACACGTTAGTTTTCACAGTATTTACATTATATCTGCGATCGTGAATGTCACTCGATCGGTAAATCCGGTCTAACTGCTATAGCCCGGTTAGACGGATTTGCGAACGTGATTTTCACGTTGATGTTCTATGTATTTGCTGTGATGTTGCGGATCGGTCGTGGGGGATAGCCTGGATGCAATGCTAGTACAGTGTTGTTGTATTATGTACATTTGATTTTGCGGGGCGAGCGTCCGACATGTGGACTGCCGTCACTGCCTGATTGTATTATTCTTTTGGGGCACGACCTGGTTGCGGTCGATGTACCCGGTGTATGTATATTTTACTTTCTGTACTAGGGTTACCCCGCGGAGGGGTGCACGGATAGCCGGGTTCTGGAGGGCAACAAGCCCGCATCTCATGGCATTGAGACGGAGGGGGCTTCACTCTAGGATTGGCGGGCTATTCGCCGCACTCGTAGGGGGTACAGGTTGACCCAGGAGGGGTGCCCAAGTTACCGGATTCCGTGAAGTGCTGGGTGGTCCATTCACGGCGCTGAAGGGGGCTGCCTCGCTTCAGGTTTTGGCGGG
This sequence comes from Agapanthus africanus, assembly GCA_030015575.1. Taxonomy (NCBI): domain Eukaryota; kingdom Viridiplantae; phylum Streptophyta; class Magnoliopsida; order Asparagales; family Amaryllidaceae; genus Agapanthus; species Agapanthus africanus. The sequence goes on along the minus strand of CM057337.1, from coordinate 461,086,761 downwards.
TGACTTGCCGCGCCCGTAGGGGTCTAGGTTTTCATTGCACAGGCTATCCACACGACCAGGGGAACGTCGGGTTTCAGTAGTGGCTCTGTGAAACCCGAGGATCCCAGATATCTGTATTGTTCTGTGATGCTGTACATTTCTGTGATGTTGCATTTTATTCACGCCTTGAGCGAAATACTATATATTGGTATATATAATAGTAGATGTTGTATATGTTTTTCATCCGCGCTAGTCCAGTCCCCGCTCTGCCGTTAGTTAGCTAACCTAACGGGTGATGACGGGACCCAGTGGCGAATGCGGATGGCATATACGTACGTCAGTATATTTTCGTTCTTTGTGGTGTGATCAATTGATGGGACTGCGTTGATTCGGATCAATGCAAGTTAAACAAACCTAATCTGATGTTGTTGGAACACTTTTCAAAAAGCTGTTATTGCAAGGACGTTCACTTTTGTTTTGCATCGTGGTATTCATTTAGAATATCCTGCTCCTCAGTCGACGAGGCAAGGGCCGAGATCCCTTCACCGGGAGTGACCCCTTGGACAATAAGTTTGCGTCAGGGCATTAACTTCACTATAGCCGATTACTTTTGCTTTGCACCGTGGTATTCAGTTGGAATATCCTGCACCTCATTCTACGGGGAAAGAGCCGAGATCCCTTCACCGGGAGTGACCTCTTTAGCAACGGTTTTCGTCACTATATTTTCTAAAAAGCTATCCGTTCCTTCAACGATATCAAGTTCATTACGTTAAAGGTTTTCGCCAGAAACCATTCGTAGCCCTCCGTCGTTTCATATGGGTAGTCAATAGTATTCAAGCTGTGTTTGTTGGCCAAAGTCAAGGCACAGTGTTTGGTAGCTGTTGGGTATTCATATGCAGCATAGATAGATGCGTTGGTTTGGAACAGTCGTACTGCCTTGTTGGCCAAAGTCAAGGGTATGTACGGGTGGATTCAAATTAACCTGGAGAATGACGGGCAGAACTTGACATGTGACTTATGATTTGTTGGCCAAAGTCAAGGTCATAAGAGCATGGGGTAAAAATCCACATCGGGAGTTTCAAAAGAACTGAAACGTGCCAGATATGCGCATACCTTCTGGAGTGTGATACCGTGAGCGGATTCCGTCACGTTGTCATGCGATGATAGTTGGATCCCGATTCCCACTGATGAGTTGGTTTACTCCTCGGGTGACCCCGACTAATTCTTCTTTCAGGTTTGGAGGAGAATTTGAGGTACAGTGGGAGATTTCCAGATTAGATAAATTGGTAACCATTCTGATCTAGGTTAGAGTGCACGCTGAGTGTTTTCTTTTCTCTCTCTCTTTGGCAGCGACCATTGACCCGACCCTAAGACTATGACTCAGTGACCAAGTTGACCGAACCTTCTTAAACGCCGGCTTTTGGATTGTCAGAGTTGCAGACCTCATTGCCACTCCTACTTTTACCCTTTTCTCCAGGACACCCCGTATTACTACGAACGTCCACTTCCATTGGACAAAACCATCGTATGGTTAGATACGAACTCGAAAGAATTTATTCAAGGATGGTTTCAGGTTCTGGAGAAAACGAATAGGATTATTCAGTTGTCTTTTCCTTTTACCCTCTCTCAGGTTACGAGTACTCCTTGGTTTAGGGGTAGTACACCTATTACGCAAATTGGATTGTCTTCTTCCAAACCTTAGGCTGGTGCCGACCGGTAGGGAATGAAGAAAACCAATTAGCATAACGATGGTGTGCAGAAGGTATTAAGTTCAGACAAAGCAAGGGATTAGTAAGAGGGCAAAGTAAATTGCGACTGATATTCACGACCAAACCAAATATTTCGTTACCACTCCCACATCACCTTTGTATTTCTCCAGGACACTCCGTATCACTACGAAGATCCACAGTTTATTTGGATATTCCATCGTATGGTTATATACGAACTCGAAAGGAACTTGTTCCAGTTCGGGGATGGATTCTGGTCCAGGAGAAATAGGAATAAGGTTTATTCGGTTGTCTTTTATCTTCACCTTCTCTCGCATTGCGAGTGCTCCTAGGATTAGGACAGTACACCCATTATGCTTATTGGATAGTCTTCTTCCAAACCATAGGCTGGAGCCGAACGGTAGGGAAGGAAGAAAACCATTTGGCCTAAGGGGTGTGCAGAAGGTAACGACTAAAGACATATAAAGGGATTTGGAGAGGTGGCAAAGAATTATACGGTTATAGTTGTGAATCTGGATAATGGAAGAGGCATTACTAGGAATACCAGGATACCCCATCGAAACATTTCAATGTTTCAGTTTCACTGTGTACTGTTAAATGAAAACTGATTTCCCGATTAGACACTTGCTCCAGGGTATGTATTTACCAGGTATGATTGTCACATCTGTATGGTTTTACAGATGATGAGTGGGAGTAAGTTATTGGGAATTGGGTGATCATCCTCATCGGGATTCATTGTAATCGGTGATATTTGAGGAGATCACCTGGGCTGTTTGCCGGTCGGCAAATATTTGGTTTTGAATATCCGTTTTTATGCACCAATTTCAAATTGATATATTTGTACGTCTATTTTCATAGAGTGAGATATACCTTTTGATATTATGTCGATGACATTTACCTATATCAATGGATGGTTAGGTAAGGAGCATTAAACAGCGGTGTAATTCTTCTTAACCATAAGTACAGTTTTCAACCTACGACACACAGTGAATGAGTTATCAGACTCAAGGGACTTATACAGAGTATTGTATGTTGTCCAGGGTCCATCAGGACAGAGGGGTTGGTCCTCGTACTACATTCAGTTTACTTATGACTTCTCTAATTTTTAGACAGGTGTTTCGTAGAAACACAGGGTCCGAATTTGGAGAAGTTATAGGTATTTGAATAGAGTAGAGAACCAGGTATAGCAAGTATCGGGATTCTTCAAAGAGATCGAAGATGTAGATACTTGTGTATGGTATTCAGTTGATAGTAATGATAAAGAGATCTTGCTTCTCTTTCAGATTACTCATAATTGGAAGTATTCCTAAGTTGAGTAACGCTGATCGGCCTTCTTCCATTTAGTTGACATGCTCTGGGGACAGCTGCATGATTTGAATCTGGTTCAATTAAATCAGTGCCTCTGTTTCTATATTGGATATAGAACAGTTCATATCTTAACGATGTTAAGGTACGGGGAGTTGTCCGGTTTATGATTAAAACCAGACACTGGACAACTCAAGGCACGTTTCTGTAATGGCTGTTTGTGGGTTGACCCAGGCTATGACGAGGGTTGACTTTCTACCATCTGGATGAACAATAGCGATATTGTTCTAGACTCGCCACAGTTTTATTAAAAATGTTTTTTTTTCAGAAAACAGTAGTGGGAGTATGGTAGAACTGGAAGCGATTCCAGAACCGCAAACGATTACTGGAGATTTGATAAGGAACCTAAAGATTCAATCTGATTTGACATTCCATTGGCCACTCCGCAGATAAGGTGGGTAACTTCAGGCACCCGAGAGGTACTCCGGTAGCCTCAAGGACGGTGACAGGGAAGTTCTTGATTACCCACACTTGCCATTGCTGTTGTTCCAGGCTGCGAGACCCGGCAAGGGGATGAGTATAGCGTCGTTCTGAACTAGTTTCAGAAGTGTACGTATATATGACTCTGCCAGAGGGTTGTCGTAGTCAGTGGGAGCAGCGGAAGCATTGGTGGACATCAGGCTTATGTCTGTTTATAGACTAAAGCAGGGATAGCGGAGATAGATCATCTAATTCTGATGTGACAGTCATGGGTTTGACGTCATCAGAATAGGGGATGGATCTGTTGAGAAGGTAGTAGGGTGTGATATCCGGGTTTTGGATGACATACACAAAGTAGGAAAAGAAACTCCTATACTACAATCGGTTGTACTTTGGTCGTCACACAGTTGTTTCTCCACATAGGAATTGGGTATTATATCAGACATACTGGTTACTAGATCTATGGTTTTAGATCTAGATTTGGGTGGTTTCCCAATCAGGGTACTTGACAGCATTCTAAGAGTATTTAGGGTGGACGACTCCTGGCACGGTAGTGTACCTGCAAGTAATGGAGTCACCCTCTCTAAAGGTGTCTTACAGACTAAAGGGGAGAGGGACGTGCATGATTGGCAGATCACTTGCTTAGGCAATTGAGTCAATCATGAGATGTCAAGTACCGCACCAGATGTTGTTCTTGCACTAGATGCAATAAGTTGACATTAATCCAATCCTGGAAAAACAGTCGGAAGCAGTTTTAGAACATAAGTGGATGTTCTAGGGATATGATAACGACAGCCTCATTCAGGAGACAGTTATCATTCCAGGCTTCCAAGGTGACCTGGACGACAAGGAGGTTGTCAGAGTTATAGTTTTCCCTCTGACGAGGGGCAGTATTTTGGACAGGTGGTCCAAGGCAATACTGAGGGAGGCATGGCGCAGGATACTGATTAAGTTCAGTTGTCGATACAGTCTAAGAAGTTTGGATTTGGAGTTCATTTATGAGCTGGGTCCCATCAGACATCCAGACACTCTAAGACAGGTATTGCTCACTTCGGGAGATGGTTTTCTCCGCGAACTTGAGATATAGAGAGATATAGAAAGAAACTTCAGAGCGGATCCACTCACTGAGGCTATTCCTCGAACGCAATAGTTTCGCAAACAGGTTTTGTGCGACTGACTAGTAGAGGAGTTGGGTGTTCGGTATCACACGGGCTGTGAGTATGCGACATCGCAATAATTAGCCTTGAGTGCAAGTGGGAGATTGTTGGAGATAGTGCCCTCAGAGTCAATTATTGGATCACAGGCACGTGATTGCAATGATTGAGGGAGGACCTATCCCGGAAGAACAGTCTTACTCGAGATGATAGTATGCTATCAGGTTTACCTTTATCATCGTGTACTGCTTTAGGTGACATGACATGTCACTATTGCACGTTGATAGAGCCCCTGGGATTCTTGCTTGACTACCGGCAGTATGAGGGCGATCATATACGTGGGAGCTGGGGTCTACAAGCACATCCTTAAAAGGTCCCTAGTCGTGGGAGTTTCGAGACAGGGCATCGATTCTCCAGAGTAGACTAGTGTATACAGTCGAGACCCCGACGAGGGGCGGTGGCCGGTCTCACAAGCCACTGGTGTCAGTTGGATCACCTAAGATGTATACAGGTGCTCATTGGGTTATGAGTACACCGGACAGGACTCGCCGGGAACATGCTAGTTGGTCTTATACCTGACGTCAGATAGCAGTTCCCAGGTGACATGTGTACAGGTTAGTTCATCGACCTGGGGATCGTCATTTGTCTCGTGTGAGTTCCCACTGTACTTTGATTACTACCCTACCACGGCTCAAAGGAGTCATGCAAACAGGTTTTAGTTGGGTACAGTCCCGAGCCACATGGAGGCAGTGAGCGGATCTTCGGGGGTTTCGTCTCTCCCGGTATTGGGGGTGAGGTCGCGCTGTGTCTAGGAGAGCCATTACACGAAGTCCTTGGCCAAGGCAGGAGATTTACTGGTAGGTATTCCAGTAGTATCTCAGGGTGTTCTGGGCTACACTCCGACACGACTTGTACCGCTTTTGGGGGTCTGACTTTTACCAACCCCCTAGGCCCGCCATGCGATACTCATAGACGAACGGACCGGACTGTACGGATATTGTCACTGATAGGCTCAGTAGGGTGTCAGGATGAGTTCGCTCATCGACGTCCCTTTTAGTCAATAGCTGGTGGCCCGTCACGTATTGGCTTATACCTCTGACGTGCTAGTGGTTAAATCCACAGCCATAGTATTGACGAGTCTTTAGAGTCTACCACACTTTCAGTTACTCAAGTTTCGGGCGAAACGCTGTAGAGGCCATATGGAGATATGGCAGGGTCCGATCAGATACGTGCGGTATTGCACGGATCAGGATCGGACGGTTTTTACTAGTAGCCGTATAGGTATATGGCAGGGTTCGATCAGATACGTGCGGTATTGCACGGATCAGGATCGAACGGATATTACTAGCCGGCTTTGGTTTAAGCCGGTCCTAGTTTAGTACAGTGTAGATTTTGTCTCTTTGCATTTGTATCCGGACGGAATACAGATGCGGGTGTGTATGCACAGTGTCGGGGTTTTCCTGTAATTTATTACGGGACCAGTTTTCTGGAGTTGCCAGTTTGCATTCCGTTCCGGCCGGTTTTCCTTTGTTCTTTCCCGGCCGGACTTTTCCGATGGAGGGGGTTATTTGCAATTGTGCAAATAACATATTGAGGAGGGGGTTTCTTGCACTTGTCTTGATTATGATAGCTTTCTTATCTTTGCACCATGCTTGCTTTTAATGGTGATTGGAAAGGGTATGGGTTCAATAGTGTATAAGCATGGTTGATGTCTTTTGTTGTGGTCACCACTTGTTATCCTACACTTACCTCCCTCTTGCAATTTGTTCAACACCACCACCATTTCCTCTTAGCAATTGGCCGGCCACTTGAGTGAGGAGGAGAGGAAAAATGAGAGATTCATTTTGTGCTTCATTTTGATCATCTCATTTGGCTTGCAAAATTGGTAGCTTCATTTCCCTCCAAAGTTCAATCTTCATTCCTCCATCCAAAGGCAACAAACCCCAAAGAGACAAGTAGCCTCTACACTACACTTCCTACAGCAAATCTTGGACGCGTCGATTCGCCAGCTTCGCGCCCGAGTTGCCTCGGTATTGAGGTGGGAGCCCGTAAAAGCTACAGGCGATGTGGTGCCCTTTCCGACAAGGAGGAGACGGACGGAGATCCCGCGAGGAGATCGGAGTGGAGATGAAGACCGGAGGACTCGGATCAGTCGGTACAACATTTCTACACTCTTTACTGTTTGTTAGTTTAGCAATAATGGCAGATCCGGGTTAAAGTATACGATAGCGCCAAGTTAAAAACTTTTATTCCGCAATTGGCGTCTGTAGACTGCTGGGGCGCTAACGTAGACTTACAATATGCTCGTCCTAATTAATCTGCATCATATGCATTTGTAGGAAGACATCACTTAGCTACCGTACACTACGCCTTGGCTAAGGTCAACAAACGTAGCACGAATACTAAGTACTCTACTTCCTAAAATGACGGAGGGTTGCGGATGATTTTTAATAAAATCTTAAACGCTTTGAGTTTGATATCGTTGTAGAATCAAATGGTTTTTCAAAAGGGAGTGGCTTAAACTCCGTAGTTTTGAAATATAGCTTTTTCATAAATAGCCGAGTGGTTTTCAAATCCGATTCTACATCTTTTCAGGTTTATTTTCTTTACATTAATCACATTAATGTAATCCCATCATTTAAGTCCTTAAGCCAATCACAGAAAAGAAACGAAAATAACACGTACGCTTATGCCATCCGCATTCGCCGCAATGTTCCATTATGCACCGTTAGGTTACTTAACTAACGGCATACCGGGACGGGACTAGCACGGGTGTAAAACATAAGCAACGTCTACTATATATCATATATATAATATGTCATTCGTCTCAGATATCACAGAACACAGGCATCAGAAACATAGATATAACGTGGGATATACTAGGACGTCCGTATTTACTATTTAGCCAGAATAGAAAATACGGATTCCACAGTCGCGATGAATAGCCAAGCCCACACCCTGGACCCCTACGAGAGCGGCAAATGACCCTACCAATTCTGGAGTTTTGGAGACCCGGTCTCGACTCCTCGAGATGTCCTCCCACTGAACCCCAGAACCCGGTCACCTGTGCTCCCCTCCTTGGGTCCATCCTAATGCGGAAAAGTAAATAATATACAACACTGGTGGCAGCAACCTCAACCCGGAAGTGCCCCAAATAAAAGAATATTACATTACATTTGAATTTACATGAATGAAAATATAAAACTCTCATCTCACATAAAAAAAACCCCGGCTATTCAATCGCGACAATCCTGCACATCATATCTCAGCAACACATAATATCTCATATCATCAACGTAAGTGAGTATGCATACACCGATTGTCGTCGACATATAACAACGACAATCGGCAATACCACTACATACTACACTTACGGTCACAGAAAAGAAAGTGTAAAACTGCAATATCTGGAATCCACATCCTCTTTAGACATCGTAAATGCGAAATATCACATATTCCGTATTTCATGTCTAGTAATATGAATTCCACACATTGCATCACATTTCGGATAAACAGACAGTATTGAAGTTTTCGAACGAACGATCAAATACCCAGGATTCACTAAAGCTCAACACTTGAGCAAAGTTCGAAAACCCGGAGTGTGACACAGTAGTAGCGGTCCAGCCGTAGAAGGGTCAAGCCAACGCCTCACATGTGGCACGCCGTACTGCCCCAAACCCTAAGGTTCAAAGGGCAGTTCAAGATGGTCACATAATCGAGTTAAGGTTTGTTGTCTTCTAGAGAGACCACCCCAAAAAGACTTGCACGTATCTCCAAAGTATTTAAACCACGTGAATAGTGAGCAAATGATACTCGTTCAAACACTTCAATACTTTCTAATTTACCCCGAAAAACTACGAAATGAAAATAATGATCGAATCCAAGCGTCCAAAACCATCTCCAGAAAATACAGTACTATATTCAGATTAAACATACCTAAAACACTGTACAAGCAGACATAAGAATTATAGTGCAATTTTCATGCAATGATACCACTGTACGGCCGTGGAACCGCGGCCTAAGCAAGGAATTGCCGCGGTTCCGCGGCCATATGAACTGTTCATGGCATCGTATTTCACCATAATTCTTAGTTTTTCCTGCTGTATTTTTTAAGTATTTTTAATTCTGAAAAAGGTCAGATTTTAGAATTTGTCCAGAGAGGGTCCAAAAAAGTCGTATTTTTGTCCGATCGGGATTTTTACTTCGTAAAAGCGTCGCCTAATGTTCTAGGTCGGCTCTGATACCAATGTAAGGTTTGCTTAGCACCCTATAATGAGTTTTGAAGCATCACATGTGTCAATGTTTGGAATTTGATGGTGCTAAACAAGCATGCAAAGGAATCGATCCTAGAAAATTAGGGTTATGAAACTTAAAGCGAACAAAACTAGGGTTTCGAGACTACAACCTTTGTAGCTCCCTTTCGCTGGACTCCTTGGTGTCTTGGGTGTTGGAAGAAAGTCCTCTTGAAGTCCTCTTACGTCCACGACGATCCACCCGGAGTTCGCCGTCCAAGCTCGCAACTTTGAGAATCGAAGAGAACACTCTAAACAAGTTGGCTAAACTTGTGTAGAATGTGTTGTGGTTTAGAATCTCACTTCAAAAACCTTTCTTTATGTGTATATTACTCACTAGAAGAAACTAGAGAGCAAAAATCAAGGAGGAAGAAGATGGTGGCAATATTTTAACAAGAGATGAAAAAGATAACCATTGTAAAGAAAAAGGAAATATATCATTATATATTTTATCTCTTCTCATTATGAACCATGGTTAAAATGATGGAGACATTATTCAACTTGAGTTTTAGAACACAAAGAGAAGGATAACTCAAGGTTAGAGGTAGGTGAGAATGGTTAGGTTAAAAGAAGAATGTAGAAGCTAGAAAGAATTATCCTTTTCTTTTCAATTTTGTTTTAAATATAAAATCAAATAATAATCCATCACTTAATCCATGGTGTGAGTCTTATAGTGCCACCATTTCCATATGTTAACAACCATGATAGATGGGTGTATGTATGTATGTATCTATGCACATCCATATGTGCATGAAACTAGAAAGAAAGAAGAAAATCATACATGCATGCATACATCCATCATATACTAGAAAGGTTTCAAGTGAGAAAAACTAATGGTTAGATGATAAATCAACACTTGATTTATCAATCCGGTCATATCTCATATGACCCCACCAAAAGCAAGCCGCCCAATCAATGTTCGGTATCATATACGCACATTTTAATCGGGTGCATGCGCATATCGCATACGCGCACCACAACGTTTCGCCTGGACTGGGTAACTCCTTTGTGGGACTCTAAGACTCGTCAATACGCCGGCAGAGGGTGATGATCATATCAGGCACCCCCAAGCCGCAAGCGGTCAGCTAAACGTAACGGCCACCCGGGTATTGAGCGATCAGAAGAAGACAAGTGAACCTGCTACAACCCCCGTCGAGCCAACCGGAAACACTACCGTACAGTCCGGTCTCTTCGTCAGATATGCTGCATATTGAGCCTAGGGATGGTCATGTCGACCCTAATAACTCAATAAGTCGTGCCGGTGAATGGTCTATAACAGATCGAGAAACTACTGATAACGCTTATCAGCAAATCTCAGCAGCCCTGGCCAGGGACTTACTGATATAACCAGTCGGGCACAGTACAGCATCAACTCCCAATAACGGGAGAGACGAAACCCCTCCTATCGCTCATTGCCTTCGTGTGTCTCGGGACTGTACCCAACGGCCACCTGTTTGCACGACTCAATAGAGCCGTGGTAGGGTGGCAATCAAAGTACAGTGGGAGAACACACAAGACTTCATGACGATCTCGGGTCTACAGACTAATCTGTAACAGTGTCACCTGAGAACTGCTATCCGACGATAGATATAATTCCATATAGGAGTTCTCGGTGAGTCCGTCCAGTGTACCCAGTCTGCACTGAGCACCCGTATATGATCTTGATGCCAAACATCGATGAATGTGGGAACATCCATCGCCCATCGTATGGGTCTAGTATCATATACGCTAGTCTACGCTGGTATATCAATGCCCCGTCTCGATATACCTACGACTAGGGACTTTCCAGGATATGCTTATAGACAACAGATGTCCCACTAGTATGATCTCCATCATAATCAGAGTAGTCAAGCCGATATCCTCAGGGCTTTATCAGCATGTAGGAATGAATAAAAGCATGATCAAATCATCATGTCAGATAAAGAAGAACCAGATAGCATATTATCATGTCGAGCAAGAATGCATACTGAATATATATACATGTATAGATACATCCACTATCATAATCACCTACCCGCGACTATGTTAATTGCATTGAGGGTACTATAGCCAACATGGCTAACATAACTAACAATCTCCCACTTGCACTGAGACCATCTGTTGTAGAATCCAATACGCAACAATATAGCAGTGGTTGTAGTATCCCATACTCAACCATCCCAAAATCTATCAAATAGTATTTGGGGAAGCAAGCCATGATGAGTGGATCTGTCGTGTTATCCTTCGTGTCAACTTTCCTTACCTCAATCTCATGGAGATCAACCATCTCCCTGATCAGGTGATATAGTCCTCAGAATACGTCTGGATCGATGATGGAACAGGTGTTCCTAGGCTAAAGTCACAACTCCATTGTAGTCACAATAACAGTTATTGGACGCTCAATGGTAGGAACCTTGTTCACCTCATGAACAAGAAATGTCCAGACAACCTCTTTTGTAGCATCGTTGGTAGCAATGTATTCAGCTTTTATCGTCTAGTATGCCACGGTATCTAGCTTGGAACTCTTCCAATCATACCATCCCTCCACAGAGGGTAAAGACAATGCCTGTGACTGACTTTCAGTCGACCTTATCACTCTGGAAGCTCGAACCAAGAACATTCTTTTAGTGCTTCTCAAGTACTTAAGAATGTCCTCCACAGCTGTCCAGTGATTCTCCCAAGATCCGATTGATTCGTGATCACTACACCTAGTGAGCCATCTATATCTAGTCTGGTACATAACATTGCATACTCTGATAGAGCCTAATGCCAAAGCATAGGTTATCCTTTGCACGTGAGCTCTCTCTAAATTAGTCTTGGAAGACATCTTTTTAGAGAGAGTGATTCCTTGGTAAGTGGACGAACCACCAAGCTTAGAATCCTCCATACTAAACCCCTTTAGTATGGTGTTAATGTATTTGGATTTAGGACACTCCCAACATCCACTTAGATCAAACACTATAGATCATAATCCACAAGATTTAGTAGGTATCATCCAGATCTTATATTGAGAATCATCGTCAAAAGAGGAGCTTGACCGAGTGTAGCATAAGAAACCATTTCCTTTCAAGAGTAAGTCATCTACGTACAATACGTGTAAGACAACCTCACTCTCTACAACCTTCTTGTATATACAAGGTTCATCTAGCATTTTGATGAAGTCAAACTCTTTGACTGCCATATAAAAACAGATGTTCCAACTCCGTGATGTGCATTGATCCTGATAGACTTAAGCATAGCTTTGAAAGTCTCAACTTTTCCATCTATACCAAAAATCTTCTAAAGATCCATTTCCTCCCAATGGATTTTACCCCTTCAGGTGCAACATGCAAAGTCATACTTCGTTGGTGTACATGGATTCCATCTTTGATAGCATAGCATCCAGCCATTTCACAGAGTCCCCACTCTTGATTGCCGGCTTGAAACTAGTTGGGTCATCATCTTATGATGCAATCATCGCTCCTATTGTCATTGAAAAAACCGAAGTATCTCTCAGGCGGATGAGGAACCCTACTAGATCGGCGGAGAGACTGAGGTTTGTCGTGAGCTATTAAATCCTCTAGTTCTACTACATCATCAGCTGTAGTTTGTATAGCTGGAACTCCTTCCAGTTCTACCTCATGACCACAAATTTGTTTCCAAAATAAATTCCTTTTCTAAAAAAGGTGGAATGTCGAGAAATAAAACACCTTTTGTTCCTCGGTGTGGTAGAAGATATTCCCTTGCGAAGGCTTGGGATATCCAACAAACTTCCACAGAACTCACCTTTCCTCGAGCTTTTCCGGATTTTTCTTTTAGACATAGGCCGGACAACCCCAAATCTTAACTTGCTTAAAACATGGTCTCTTCCTATTCTATATCTCATATGGAGTGGTTGGAACCCAATTCAATAGGTATGCAGCTTCTCAAGTGCATAACCCCAACAGGAAACAAGAAACTCAGTAGAACTCATCATAGAGCGCACCTTATCTAATAGGGTGCGATTGCTCCGCCCTGATACACCGACGTGTTGTGGTCTATACAGGGGAGTGATGCTGAGAGAGAATCTCATTCTCCTTTAGAATAGTCCAGGAACTCCGTGCTGAAGTATTCTCTTCCCCGATCACATCTAAGGACATAATACTTAAACCAGTTTTGGTTCTCTACTTCGCACTTATATTCATTGAATTTCTCAAAAGCCTCAGACTTGTGTTTCAATAGGAACACATGTGCAAATCTTGAGAGATAATCAGTGAATGTAATGAAGTACAAAGAACCAGTCCTGGCATGTATAGACAGGAGACCACATATATCATTATGTATCAGTCCCAAGGGTTCACTAACTCTTTCTCTGTTTCCAGTAAACGGAGCTATGGTCATTTTATCTTTGTGACATTACTGGCAAGTTTCACAAAATGTAAATTCAAACTGATTTAAATATGCATCTTAATATAACTTAGCTAGTCGGGTCGCATTGATATGACCTAGTCTACAATGCCTCAAGAAGGATTCGCTCATTTCTAAACTCTTCCTCTTGTGTGTTCTGTACGTTAAGAACCATGGTTTTATTTAGAACGTATATGCCATTAGATAACATGCCTGAACTGATCAACTTCTGATATAGGAAATGTTCAAAACATTATCCAACAATACAAAATTATATCCTTCTTTCCTAAATAAAGAGACTGATATAATGTTGTATATCAGGTTCGATATCTAATAACATTCGTTTAGAATCAATGTATTTGGAAATACAGGGTGATAACTGCCAACAACTTTGGCTGCAACAATTGCACCATTTCCAACCCTTCAAACCTATCACCCATTCCCAGTTCTCTATCTATCTATAGCTCATGTAACAGATTACATATGTGGGATCCTGATCCGGTATCTCATACCCAGGACATAGAGGATACTGAGAAACAGTTCTCTTTAATGAACACACCCGAAGTAGATGCATAATCATGTACTTTCTTCATTTGGACGGCACGGGAATCCTGATAATCCCCTATCTCCTGCTCGTTCTTATAACAATTATAAGGTATTGCATGACCAACGTTCCCCTGCTCAGTATAACAAGCGGGTCTGGTCAATACATCCATATTATTAACTTGATTAAGACGTGACATGGTCGCTACCTGGAGAGAGAGAGAGAAGAAAACACTCAGTGTATGCTCTTGCAAGATTAGATTGTTTATTATCTTATCTAATCAGGATGGCTCCCACTGTTTTTATCAAATCTTCCTCCAAATCCTAAAAGGTAAGACTACCCGGGATTAATTACACGCTATAAGTTCACCAATCTTTCGGCCAGGCCGGTGTCGGTACTTTGTGGGAGGTTCCCCGTGCTTTCGCAAAGACTTAATTAAAATAAACCTCGTTTTCCCAGGAGCGTAACCCCGTTACACCTTTCTAAACACCTATTTCATCGGCTAATTGTAATGTGTAAAACACTCCCAGGAGTAACTCTTACTCGCAGTGGGTATCGGGATCCAACTATCTTATAGAAGGTATGCAATCTCATTGCAAATTTCAGTACTTGAAATTCCCGATAATAGTTTTTACCCCTAATGTCCTATGACCTTGACAGAGCCCAAACTACCCATAGGACGCTAGTCAAGTTCAACCTGTCATTTCCTGATTGAATTAATCCAACCCGCACGACCCTTGAAGGAGGCCAAGCTATGCCGTACGGATACCCTAATCCAATCGCATCATATGCTTATGCAGATAAGCACTAATCAGCTACCGCATACTATACCTTGACGGGGGCCAAACTACCGTAGCACGAATACTAAGTAGTACTTATATGAAATGACGGAGGGCTACACAGGTTTTTAAGAAAACCATGAGCGTAATGAACTTGATATCGTTGTAGAATCGATTGATTTTGAAAAGGAGTGTTTTTTAGGCCTTTACTAGTTTTGCTAAAGAGGTCACTCCTAGTGAAGGGATCTCGGCTCTTTCCTCATCGAATGAAGTACTGGATATTTCACAAATACCATTATGCAAAGGAAAAACTATAGAAGCAATCAAAAAACAAACCGAGTGGGTTATAGTATCTGTCAGTTTCGCTAAAGAGGTCACTCCTAGTGAAGGGATCTCGGCTCTTTCCTTATCGAATAATGTGCTGGATATTCTACAAGTAATACCGCTATGCAAAGCAAAAACTAGTGCTACCAGTTTTTAAAACAAGATTCTAAAACATCTTTATGTTTCTTTTTCTTTTATTAATCTCATTAATGAAATCCCATCAATTTATGCTTCCTAAGCACCACAGAAGAAACGAAAATATCAATATTAATTATATATCATATATATAAATTATAAGCATTCGTCTCAGAACATATCAAGTGATCACATCACAAAATATCAGCAGCAGAAGAACATATATGAAATATTGGATATACTAGGAATTCCGTGTTTTAAGTTAAAACAGTATAAAACACGGATTCCATGGTCGCGATGAATAGCCAAACCCACACCCATAGACCCCTATAAGAGCAGCAAGCAACCCAACCAATTCTAGAGTTAGGAAACCCGGTCTCGACTCCTCGTGATGGTCTCCAACTGGACCTTTGAGCCCGGTTACTTATGCTCTCCTCCTTGGGTCTATCCTAATGCGGAAAAGTAAATAATATACATCAATGGTGACATCATTCTCAACCCGGAAGTGCCCCAATAAAAGAATATTACATACAAGCTTTTACATGAATGAAAATAAAAAACTCTCATCTCACATAAAAAAACCCGGCTATTAAAACACAACGATCCAATATAACATATCACAGCAACATATAACATCACATGTCATCAACATAAGTAAATATGCCTATCCCAATTGTCGTTGACGTATAGCAACGAAATCGATGATACGCCACATATTACACTTACGGTCGCAGAAAAGAAAATGAAAAACTGCAACAGTTGGAATCCGCAACCACCGTAGACATCATAAACCCAACGCATCACATACATTAGATTTCATGCCCAACCAAATGAATTCCTTAGACATCACATGCCTAACAATTATAAACTGCGCATTTTAGTCTTGATATTGAAAACACTTTCGAATAACCTGTCGGGTAATTCAACAAGATTCCCAATAACCTGATCGAATGCTTGTCGGAAACATTAGTAGACGGTCGCACCCCCCGATACCGTCGACGAAGTGCACTAAGGCGGAACACCGCGTCCGTGAGCACCCGAACGGATGCTTTTGGCGACGGGGTTCTCCTACAGTCACTTGGTCGGGGCTATGGGGCAAGGCTATCTAATAAGGTTACCCAACGAGTATCCGCATACACTACATAATTGCGACAGACATTTGATCAACATCAAAATCCCTTGGCAACCGATCAAATGAGACTAAACTGCTAGATTTATAAAATTCAAATTAGTTATCTCATAACTATTATGTGGATTCCAAATATTGTATCACAATCACAAATAGATAGACGAAGTTAAACTTTTTGATCGAATAAGCAAGCACCAAAAATTTCCCAACAAGCTCAACACTTGAGCGGAGTTCAAAAAGTACCCAGAAACTGCCACGGCTCCTATGAACCATCCGTAGAAGCCCGACCCATGCCTCACTCATGTCGCCATGGAACTGCGGCATACTCTAGGGTATGACCGCGGTTCCGCGATCCAAAAGTCGAGTTTGGGTATCGTTCTTCTAGAGAGTCCACAGAATCGCTTGCATGCTTTTCTGAAAATTTTAAACTCGGAAAAATCCAACTCTTGGAAATTTTCCAGTGGGGAAAAATTGGGTTATTGATTTCCGTTCAAACTTTTTAATATCGTCTAAATAACCTGAATAGATGTTAGAATTACGATTACAAAACACTCCGGATTGCCTTTGCAGAAAATTAACATCACATGTAGATTTAGCAAAAACAAACAAAACCTGAAACACCAAAACCCAGACCCTGGAACACCATGAAAATTTCAGCCCTGAATTCCTAAAATGGGCTAAGCTCACCGGTTTTATAGGTGATGTGGCCGGCCACTTTGAGCCCAAAATGCTTCAAATTTTCACAGTGTTCATGTTATATCACATACAACATTCTACAGTTGTTTAAAAAAAAATTTGACACTTTTAAAAATTCAATAGAAACTAGACTTTACATTGGGTGTTTCGGAGTTGTTTCGGTTTCGTAATTCTAACAAATATCGTTTAAAACTCTAGATTGGTTTTGATACCCTTGTTGGGTTCCCTAGTGCGGCAGAAAGGTTAAGGGAGGCATCGTCCATGCCGTTTTAAAAATTTTTCCATTCTAAAGAACCCTAACCCTAGAATCTTAACTAGAGATTTAAACAAACTAGCAATATTAACATCTTAACATCTAAGTGAATGAGGAATAAAACCTTTGTAGACCGGTCATTCACTTCTAAAGCTCCGTGTAGTAGTCCCTTCACTCTAAGTAGTGAACTCCCGAACTCTAGTAAGGGTTCACATGAAGAAATGAACAAGTTTGCTCGAAGTCTTCGAGACCGAAGATGATCTACGTCGAGAAGACTCAAGCTCATGCTACCTCTTAACTAAATTAGGGTTTAGTGAAGCAAACACCCTAAACTAAATGGCTAATAGTAGAGGATAATGAAGTAGGAAATGGGCTCACTTTAGATTTAATTTTCTCATAATATTTTCTGACCTTGTGAAAAGCTAGTGAGCTTTCTCATTAAGGAAGAAGAAGCTCAAGTGAAGAATGAGAGAATGAACTCATGAGGTGAGAATAGCAATCATGGGTGAGTTTGTGTCATACACTAAATCAAGTAGAGAATTAAACATGGCTAAACAATAATGGTTGGGTTAATAAATATCTTCAAGTAAAACAAAAGGAGTGGACCTGGTCAATGGTTCCACAAACTTCTACAAGCTTTAACCATGTGACAATTTCCAACCAATTTTGATTTACTATAAATAAATAAAAATCCTTCATTATTATTTGCATGGTGTAAGTCTCATACACCCATGTCACATGTGGAATCAAGCATGACACGAATAAAATGTACATTAATACATATCACATATATAATAAGTGTACACAAGTGAGAAAAAGAATTCTTAAGTGAGCTAATATTAGTTAATATAAGTTAATATATCAAATATATAATTATAAATTAAATTATTAAATCAACACTTGATTTAAAAATCCGGCTATATCACATACAACCGACTAATATCAAATGTAACAATCTATCGAATCAACACTAGATCCGATAACTCGGCTATATCACATATAACCGACCGATATCATATATCACGAGAATAGAATGCGGTATCACATACGTGCATTAATCTCGGTCCCGCACATATCACATATGTTCTCCAACTTCATTTCGCATGAACCAGGAAAGCTCTGGGTAGGACTCTAAAGACTCATCAATATGCCGGCAAAAGGTGATGATCATATCAAACACCCAGAAGTTGCAAGCAGTCTGCTAAACGTAACGGCCACCAAGGTATTGAGTGATCAGAAGATCAACAAGCAAGCCTGCTCATACTCCTGCGAATCCAATCAGTTACACTACCGTACAGTCTGGTCTCATCGTCAAATATATCTCATATCACAGCCTGGGTTGTATAACGTCAGACCCCAATAGCCTGATAAGTCATGCTGATGCAAGGTCCATAACGATTCGAGAAACTACTAACACTTACGAGTAAATCTCAGCAAACTTGGCCAGGGATTTCATGTTATGGCCAATCAATCATAGCGCAACATCAACTCCCAATACCGGGAGAGACGAATCCCCTCCTATCGCTCATTGCCTCCATGTGACTCGGGACTGTACCCAAAAACCACCGTTTTGCACGTTCTCTTGACCGTGGTATGATGGAAATCAAAGCACAGTGGGAATTACACAAGACTCTATGACGATCTCGGGTCGACAGACTAACCTATACCAGTATCATAAGAGAACTGCTATCTGACGATAGGTATAATACCATCTAGGAGTTCTCGGCGAGTACGTTCAGTATACCCAGTCTCCACTGAGCACCTGTATACCTTCTCTGATGTCAAACACCAATGGATGTGGGATCATCCATCACCCATCATATGGGTCATGAAGCGCATACTCTAGTCTACTCTGGAGTATCGATGTCCTGTCTCGATACTCCCATGAATAGGAACAATTATAGGGTGTACTTATGGACTACCCTTGGCCCCACTAGTATGATCTCCATAATAGTCGTGGTAGTCAAGTACACATCCTAAGGGCTTTGTCAACTTGTGAGAGTAAGACAGCATCACTTATACAAGTCAACATGTTAAGATAAAGTACAACCAAGTAGCATACTATCATGTCGAGAAAGAAATTCCTCCCTATATATCTCCAACTATCCACTACAATATACATCACATGTACAATAATTGCCTCTAGGGCATACATATAACTAACACTATTACCTTCATAATATAGTTGACCAAGGAAATCGTTGTTTTATTCGATTTCTACCTGCTGATATTTTCTACTCACGAGTTGGCAACTCACTCCCCTTATGCCACAGTTCTTATAGGTTTTACCGCATGGATCAGTAGCGGTATCGCTGGCACACAGCTTGCTTTCGGGTGATTGTCTATGGTAGGTGGGACATATTGGATGGTGCCTACTCTTGTATTTATTATTCCTGTTGTATCTAGTCACTCCATCAATCAGAAACTAGTATTTGTATAATTAGTAAGACTTAGAAAGACTTGTGCTTGTGAGGATTAGAGCGACGGATTATATGTTCGCTATTAGGGGATTTGATGTCTTGCTTCTTTACATTATCCTTTTGTGTTGATCTTCGCCATTGGACGTCGTATACATATATTTCTGATTTGCGTGTTTGTGATTCCACCGATTGGCGAAGAGCTAGCTCCCTCTTGGGGATGCCTGTATTGTTATCCTGTATATATGGTTTTGGATCAAAATATACAAGGGAGGTGCTGCCCAAATTTTTTAAAAAGACGAAACATGTTTTTCAACTAGTATAATCTACTTGCATTTTCATATTTCATTATTTATGCATTTAAGAAAACTTGATTTCATCATACCTTTTTTTCAAAACTTCACCTCTTTTATTTTCTTTAAAAGGTTTAGATTTCTGGGCTTCGGCTTACTTAATTTACGTTGCGCCTTTAGACATTGCGTGATTTAAGTGTCGGTCACAAACTAAATTTCGGGTCGTGAAAAAGTAATATACAATCCAGTATGATACAATAATGGCCTCTAGGGCATATATCACTAACAATCTCCTACTTGAACTAAGGCCATATACCGGCATATCGCAAACCGAAGATCTCGAATAGCCTCTCGAACACTGTCTGAAGGATGGCCTCTGTGAGTGGATCTGCAGTGTTGTTCTTCGTATCTACTCTCCTTACCTCGATCTCCTAGGATCAACGATCTCCCTGATCAACACCAGCACCTGCACTTACGAGACTACTATTGCAAAAATTGCTCAGTGCCATTCTTCAAAAACTCCTTTCATCTCGATCCCCGGTCTTCTGTCCAATCAAATATCCCGGTCGAGCTGTGGAGCCGCCTCAAGATATATCTGGACTTCTGATGGGACCTGGGTTCCTTCCATAAAGCTATAGCACCGTATGTTGTCACAATACTAAAGTATTGGACCAACAAATGGATGGAACCGCCTGAAGTTCAGTTAATAACTTCCATATCCAGACTGCCACTTTTGCGGCGTCTCATGTAGCGAACTACTCCATTTCCATCATCGAATATGCAACGGTTTCCTACTTGGATCTCTTCCAACAGACCACCCCTCCACTGAGGGTAAATACATAACCCGACATGGACTTGGAGTCATCCTTATCACTCTGGAAGCTGGAGTCAGCAAAGGCCTCGATCTAGTGGTCTTTTCCGCCATACTCCAAGAACATCTCCTTAGTCCTTCTTAGGTACTTAAGAATGTTTTTTACTGCTTCCCCGTGCTTCTCCCCTGGGTTTGACTGATGCCGGCTTACCACGCTGAGTGCGTAAACTACATCTAGTCTGGTACACAATATCGCACACATTATAGAGCCTACCGTAGAAGTGTAGGGTATAATTGACATGCGAGCCCTTTCCAAATCAGCCTTTGGAGACATCTCTTTGGAGAGGGTGATTCCGTAACAAATCGGTAGACTGCCGTGCTTTGAATCTTCCATACTAAATATTTTCATTATGGTGTTGTTGTACCTTGACGGTGAAAGTCCCACCATTCTCTTTGATATATCACGATAGATCTGGATCCTCAGAATGTAGTTGCTATCACCCAGGTCTTTCATGGAGAACCTTTGTGACAAGATTCCTTTGACTGATTATAGCATAGGAGTGTCATTTCCTATCAAGAGAATGTCATCCATGTACACAACGAGGAATTCGACAGTTCTTGCTACAATCTCACTATAAATGCATGGTTCATCTGGATTTTTGATAAAGTCGAATTTTTTGACTGTCTCAATAAAAACAGATGTTCCAACTCCGTGATACCTGCTTTAGTCCATAAATGGACTTAAGTAACTTGCACACTGTCCCAATGCTCCCAGTCTGATTGAAACCCTCTGGCTGATCTATATCGACGCACTATTCTAAATTACCATTTAGAAAAGCCGTCTCTACTTCCATCTGTCGGATCTTAAAATCTTGGAAGGAAGCAATGGCAAGAAGGATCCGAATGGATTTGAGCATAGACACTGGAGAAAAGGTTTCATCATGGTCCAAACCAGGTGTTTGACGAAAACCCTTTACAACAAGTCTAGCTTTATAAGTTTCAACCTATCTACCTACACCAATCTTCTTTCTGAAGATCCATTTGCAGCCTATGGGTTTTACCCCTTCTGGAGCAATATTCAAAGTGCATACTTTGTTTGTGTACATGGACTCCATCTCGGTCCGCATTGCATCCAACCATTTTACCGAGTCACCGCTCTGAATGGCTTACTGGAAGCTCGTTGGCTCATCATTGTTAATTATGCAATCCTCTCGATTCCCGTCTATGAGAAAACCGTAGTATCTATCGGTCGGATGAGACTTCTTGCTAGTCCTGCGGATTGGCGTAGGGATTTCTGGTTCTTTTGAAACCTCTGGTTCTACCATACTTTCAGTAATAGTTTGTGGTTCTGGAATTTCTTCCAGTTCTATTACGCTCCCACTATTTCCTTTTACAAAAAATTGATTTTCTAAAAAGTGGGCATGACGAGGAACAAAAACCTTTTGTTCCTCTGCGTACTAGGAAAGATACCCCGTGGAGTTCTTAGGGTATCCCACAAACCTATACAGTACTGAGCGTGCCTCGTGCTTGTCTGTATACTGCTTTTCAACAAAAGCTGGACATCCCTATATCTTCATATACTGAGGATAGGGTATCTTCCCACTCCACATCTGATATGTGGTGGTAGGTACAGTCTTGGTAAGAACCTTATTCAAAAGATATGCAGCTGATTCTAGTGCATAACTTCAGAAGGATCGCGGCAACTCAGCATTACTCATCATGGAATGAACTGTTGGATATATATGCCCTAGAGGCCTACATTGTATAGGATGCTTGGGATATGTATGTACATGACAGTCTTGCTTGATATGATAGTACGCTATTTGGTTTGACTTTGTCTTAACGTATAATATATTTTACTTGGTATTTATATATATATGTTGATAAAGCCCATAGGGTGTTTGTCTGACTACCGGCGTTATGATGGCTGTCATACTAGTGGGAGCTGGATAGTCAATAGGCACACCCTTAGATGTCCCTGGTCGCAGGAGTATCGAGATTGGGCATCGATACTCCGGAGTAGACTAGTGTATACATATCTAGACCCTGACGAGGGGCAATGGATTGGTCCCGCAACCATTGGTGGTGTTCACCTAAGATTGTATGCAGATGCTCACTGGGTGTGAGTACACCGGACAGGACTCGCCGAGAACTGACTGGATGGTATTATACCTAACGTCAGATAGCAGTTCTCAGGTAACATGTGTGCAGATAGTCCGTTGACTTAAGGTCATCATTTGTCTCGTGTGAGTTCCCACTGTGCTTTGATTGTTACCCTACCACGGCTCAAAGGAGTCGTGCAAACAGGTTTCAGTTGGGCACAGTCCCGAGCCACATGGAGGCAGTGGGCGACTGTTAGGGATTCGTCTCTCCCGGTATAGGGAGTTGATATCGCACTGTGGTCGTTTGGTCATTACCATAAGTCCCTGGCCAGGGCTGATTGAGAATTACTGATAGGTTGATCAGTAGATTCTCGGATGGTGATAAAGCCATACCGACACGACTTGTACGGTTATTAGGGGTCTGACGTCCACCACCTCCCTAGACCATACATGCGATACTCTTAGACGAACAGACCGGACTGCGCGGATATTGTCACAGACAGGCTCAGTAGGATTTCAGATGGGTTACCTCATCAGCTTTCTTATCGACAACTACCTGGGGACCGTTACGTACAGCTAGTGCCGCTTGCGGTCTGTGGTTAAACCCACTGCCAGCGTAGTAGTCGAGTCTTTAGAGTCCCACACAGAGATTTCCCAAACCCAGGCGAAAAGATATAGAGGTCGTATGGTTTTACGACAAAGGTTCGGACGCATACGTGTTTGATCGCACGTACGACATTCGGACAGTTTTTACTAGCCGGCTTTGGTTTAAGCCAGATTCTAGTATCAGGTTATTGGATTTATACAGTCTAAAGTTTTTCCGTGTTTTCACGGATGAGAGGGGCGTTCTCGTAATTTTCCGAGAAGCTTCTAGAAGGATGTGACATAAAGAGAGAGGTGGCATTTTCATTTAATGATTAAGTGACTCATTGTGAGTGATTCATCATATCATTAATGCATCATTAATTACTTAATGACTCACATGATGAATCACCCACTTGATTTAATGAAACATGATGAATATTCTCTTATTATTCATTTTCTTTTAATTCATTATGTTTCATATATATCAAGTGAGAAGCTTTTTTCATTATAATAATATCATTATCATCTTCTCACTCTCTCTCTTCAAGTTCTCTCTCCTTCACCAAACCTAATCCTACCCCTCATGAGTTGAGAACAAGGATTAGGAAAGACTAATTACTCCATAACCTATCTCTACATCACCTTAGCTACTCTATTTAGCAACTAAAGAAGCTAAGTAACCTCAAGTTTAGAGGTTATAGCTTGGATTAGGGTTCTCGGGTGGATCGTCTATCACGGGAGAAAGCCGAAGAGGATGTGGAGATCCAAAGAGGCCGTAGACAACATCAAGACGAAGGACTAGAACCGTTTGGTATAATCTCTTCGCATAGTAGTTTAAAACTCTATAGCTTTTTGTTAAAACTTGTATAGCAAACGATTCATACGGTTAATCGATGTTTGATCATAGAACTTGATTGTTATTCATATTTCCGCCTCCCCACAAGTATTGGGGTGTTGAACATCGACTTACAGTGGTATCAGAGCCTAGCTAAACAAGATTTAACTTAATTGCAAATTTGTACGAATTTTGAACGGAAAAACGAAGCCGGAAAACCCTAAAAATATCAAGTTTCTGTCGAAATTTAAATGAAGTCCAAAAATTTTTCAGCCAAGTTCAGAAAGCTTGACAAGACACCAGAAGAACAGCCAAGAAATTTGGGCTCCTGAATCGGCAACACGGCCGCGGAACCGCGGCAGATCGCACCGATCCGCCGCCGAGTTGCCGAGTCAGGAACTCAAATTTCCTGTGCTGCTTCTCTGTGTAATTTGGGATTTTCTGGGATATTTAATATTTGCTCAGGTTTCAGTTTTACAGAGCAGTTTTTGGAGCAATATTAAAGATGTTTAATCGATCGAAATTGTACAGTATTTGCATATTGGATTATATCTGTGATTGTATAATGTGTTCGTAAACCTCCCCTAACTGCTAGTATGACGGTTGGCAGGGGGTTGCACATTTCTGTAATGGATTTTAACTGTTTGTGTATATAAACTGTATTGGACTGTTGTGGTGATTAGCCGGGTTTTGTGATGGGTTATTGTATTAATTCATTTGATGTAATTGTAACAAGTTGTAATATTATTTTGCGGGGCACATCCAGGTTGCGGTTGTAGCCACCGTTGTATTATTTCTTTTTACTGTTTTTGCTCCTAGGACAGATCCAAGGTGGGGTACACAAACTGCCGGGCGGGTAGTTTGCCGTACCCGTAGGGATCTTGGGTGGGGTAACGGCTATTCATCACAACTGTGTAATCTGTCTTTTCTTGCAGGCTCAAAAGAAATACAGATTGCTTGCAAATCCAATATTGTTTATCTGTGTTCTGGAATGTATATCATTGCGTCAGACGAATGTAAAATATCTATATATATGATAGCTATTTAGACGTCACTTATGTTTTACACCTGCGCTAGCCCAGCCCCCGCTCTGTCGTTAGTTAAGTAACCTAACGGGTGATGACGGGACCCAGTGGCGAATGCAGATGGCATAAGAGGACGTCATATTTTCGTTGTTTTCTGTAATGATAGGTTAAAGATGGGACGCATTATTATTAATGCAAAGAAAATAAAACCTAAACAGAATCGTTGGAACAATTTCTAAAAACCACTCGGTTTTCTTGAAAAAGCAAATTTTAAATGCGGAGCTTAAACCACTCCTTTTAATAAAAGCTATCTTCGTTCCTTCGATCAAATCAAGTTCATTACGTTAACGGTTTTTTGCCAATAACCAGCCGTAACCCTCCGTCGTTTCAGATAGACAGCACATCGTATTCATGCTATGCTTGTTGGCCTACGTCAAGGCATAGTGTATGGTAGCAGTGTGTGTGCCTATTTGTTGCATAGATAGATGCATTAGTTTAATACAGACGTACACCTTGTTGGCCTACGTCAAGGGCTTGTACGATGTATTTAAATTGATCAGGACAACGACGGGTAGAACTTGACTTGCGTCTTATGACTTGTTGGCCTACGTCAAGGTCTATAAGAGCTTGGGGTAAAAATCATATCGGGAGTTTCAAACATAAAAGAAACTTGCAGATTTAGCTTACCTTCTGGAGTGTGGTGACTAGAGCGGCTTCCATCTAGGGCATCATGCAATGATAGTTGGATCCCGATCCCACTGATGAGTAGGATTACTCTCGGGAATTTCTCTCACTTAAACAATCAATGCTATAAACCAAGTAGGTGGCTAGAAAGGTGTTAGAGGGGCTACGCCTCCAGGAAAAAGAGGTTCTTTAATTAAGGAACTTCGCGAAAGCGTTGGAAAACCTCCCTCGAAGTACCAACACCAGCCTGGCTGAAAGGTTAAGCAAGTATTGTGACGTGTGATTAAATCCTGACTAGTCCTTCTTTTAGGTTTTGAAGAAGGATTTGAGGAAACAGTGGGAGCCATCCTGTTTAGATAAATTAATAAACCAATCTAAACTTGCAAGAGCATATGCTGAGTGTTTTCTTTTCTCTCTCTGGCAGCTACCATGACTGGACTAAAACTATTACTTGAAAAGAATATACTAACCGGGCAGAACTATAAAGACTGGCTAAGAAACGTAAATATTGCGCTGACTTATGACAAAGTTGCATATGTTACCACCGCTGTTCCTCCCCTTATCCCAGGACCAGATTCCTCAGTTGCGGACAAGGAAGTTCATAAAACCTGGGATCTAGACTGTGAGCGAGCTAAGTGTATCGTGCTGGCGTCCATGAATAATGAACTCCAGAAACAGCACGAGAGTATGGATATTGCATCCATATTCCTCCATTGCAAGGAATTGTATGGTGAACACTCCCGTAACGCTAGGTACGAAACCTCAAGGAAACTCTTCCAGATGAGGTTAGCTCCAGGATCGCCTGTTGGAGAGCACGTCCTCAAAATGATCACCCTCATTGAGGAACTCGCAAACGTGGGATGCGTGCTAGAAAATGATTTGTATATCGACCTGATTTTGCAGTCCCTTCCCCACACCTTCTCTCAGTTCGTGCTGAACTTCAACATGCACGAAATGGAAGCGGATCTTCCAAAGCTCCTCAATATGTTGAGGGTAGCAGAGACCTCCTTGAAAAAGGAGAAGACCCCCGTTCTGTATGTTGGCCAATCATCTTCTTCTAAAACTAAAGCTAAAACTAAAGGGAAGAAGAAGATGAAAGCCACCAAACCGAAGGGTGGGGTCAAGAAGGTGCAGGGAACGAACAAGGCAGGAAGGGTGAAGGCAGAAAAGAACGAGTGCTTCTATTGTCACAAGCAGGGGCACTGGAAGAAGGATTGTCAGGCCTTCAAAGCCAAGGACATGAAGCAAGCAGTTGCTTCTACTTCAGGTGTGTTCGTAATCGAAAATTGTCTTTCAGTAAACTCTACTTCATAGGTACTTGATACCGGTTATGGTTCTCACATCTGTAATTCTTTGCAGGATCTGAGAAATAGTAGAGTACTGGGGGCAGATGATATGACTCTCCGGATGGGCAATGGAATGCATGTAGATGCAGTTGCAATAGGGGAATATCACCTAGGGTTGAATAGTGGAAACATTTTGGTATTGTATAACTGTTTTTGTATTCCCAGTATGCTGTGTAATATTATATCAGTATCTTTATTGTCTAATAAAGGATATAATTTTGTGCTTGAAAGAAATGTCATGAACATTCTCCTAAATCAAGAACTGATTAGGTTTGGCACACTGGAAAACGGCATATACATACTTAATCAACCACAAATTTTCAATATTCAAAACACGCGTAAAAGAAAGGCTCCAGATTCGAATCAAGCCTTCCTATGGCATTGTAGACTTGGTCATATAAATGAAACAAGGTTGACTAAGTTACATAAAGATGGATATCTAGATCCGTTTGAATATTCATCATATGCAACTTGTCAATCATGTATCAAAGGAAAAATGACCAAATCTCCGTTCACCGGACACGGAGAAAGAGCCACCGAACTCTTGGGACTAGTACACAGTGATGTATGTGGTCCGATGTCTATACATGCACGAAGTGGTCACTCCTACTTCATCACTTTTACTGATGACTTCTCTAGGTATGGACATGTGTTCTTAATAAAACATAAATCCGAGGCTTTTGAGAAGTTTAAGGAGTATAAAAATGAAGTAGAGAAACAAACTGGTAAAAGCATCAAGACACTTCGATCTGATCGAGGTGGAGAATACTTAAGTACCAGTTTCCTTGAATACTTGAAAGCAAATGGAATACTTTCTCAGCTTACTCCACCTTATACACCTCAGCATAATGGTGTATCAGAAAGAAGGAATCGCACGCTATTAGATATGGTGCGATCAATGATGAGTAGTGCTGAGTTGCCACTTTCCTTCTGGGGATTTGCTCTAGAATCAGCCGCATATCTATTAAATAGAGTTCCAACTAAGTCTGTACCTACCACTCCATATGAAATGTGGTGTGGGAAGAGACCATATCTCAAGTATATCAAGATATGGGGGTGTCCGGTATATGTTAAAAAGCATAATCCGGACAAGCTCGAGGCACGATCGGTTTTGTGCAAGTTTGTAGGATACCCCAAGCATTCAAGGGGGTACATGGTCTACCACACTGAAGAACAAAAGGTGTTTGTCGCTCGTCACATTGTCTTCTTAGAAAGCGAATTTCTTGCAAAAGAAATTAGTGGGAGCGCGGTAGAACTGGAAGAAATTCCAGAACCTTAAACTGCAACCGAGGACTTAGAAGAATCTCAGATTTCAATAGAACATGACGAACCAACGCCACTCCGCAGATCTAGTAGGCTTTCTCATCCTCCTGAAAGATACTATGGTTTTCTTCTTGATGGGGATCGAGAGGATTGCATCATCGATGATGATGAGCCTACTAGTTTTCAGCGGGCTATCACAAGTAGCGACTCAGTAAAGTGGCTGGATGCAATGAGATCCGAAATGGAATCCATGTATACCAATAAAGTTTGGACTTTAGAAGTTGCTCCTCCTGGGGTAAAACCAGTTGGGTGCAAATGGATCTTCAAAAAGAAGATTGGTACATTTGGACAAGTGGAAACGTACAAAGCTAGACTAGTAGCAAAAGGTTTTCGTCAAAGACCAGGATTGGACTATGATGAAACTTTTTCGCCAGTAGCTATGATTAAATCCATTCGGATCATGCTTGCCATTGCTGCCTTCCATGACTATGAAATCTGGCAAATGGATGTAAAAACAGCTTTTCTAAATGGACATCTAGAAGAGAGTGTTTACATGGATCAACCAGAAGGTTTCTTAGACAGTGGGAGCAGCGGAAGAGTGTGCAGATTGCTTAAATCCATTTATGGGTTAAAGCAAGCATCGCGGAGTTGGAACATCGGCTTTGATGAAACAGTCAAGGAATTTGACTTTATCAAAAATGTAGATGAACCATGTGTTTATAGGAAGATTGTAGAAGGAGCAGTAGTCTTCCTCGTTTTATACGTCGACGACATACTACTGATAGGGAATGATATCCCTATACTACAATCAGTAAAGCTCTTCCTGTCACAGAAATTCTCTATGAAAGACTTGGGAGATGCATCATACATTCTGGGCATTAAGATCCATCGAGATAGATCTAATAGAATATTGGGACTTTCACAGTCCAGGTATATAGACACTATACTAAAGAGATTTAGTATAGAAGATTCCAAGCGCGGCAATATGCCCGCTTGTCACGGAATCACCCTCTCCAAAGAGATGTCTCCAAAGACTGATGAAGAGAGGGCTCGTATGGGCATTATACCCTACGCTTCGGCGGTAGGATCAATAATGTATGCGATGTTATGTACCAGACCAGATATAGCTTACGCACTTAGTGTGGTAAGCAGGTATCAATCGGACCCAGGTGAGAAACATTGGATAGCGGTGAAGAACATTCTCAAGTACCTGAGAAGGACTAAGGAGATGTTCTTGATTTACGGCAATATGGACCTCCAGGTAGAGGCTTTTACCGACTCCGGCTTCCAAAGTGACAAGGATGATTCTAAATCTATTTCGGGTTTTGTGTTTACCCTCAATGGAGGGGCGGTAAGTTGGAAGAGTTCCAAACAAGATACCGTCGCAGACTAAACTATGGAGGCTGAGTATATAGCTGCTAGTGAAGCCGCAAAAGAGGCTGTCTGGATAAGGAAGTTCATTTCTGAACTTCAGGTGGTTCCGTCCATTGCCAATCCAATACCTTTGTATTGCGATAACAATGGCGCTGTAGCTTTAGCGAAGGAACCAAGGTCCCATCAGAAATCCAAGCATATCTTAAGGCGGTTTCACCTGATCAGGGAGATCGTGGATCGTCGGGAGATCGAGATACGGAGAGTAGACACAAAAGACAACACGGCAGATCCATTCACCAAGGCCATTCCTAAGGTACAGTTCGAGAGGCTTTTTGAGATGTTGGGCATGCGGTACGCAAGCAACTGGATCTGGTAGAGACAGTGGGTACTCATTGCGCCAATTATAGGCCTTAGTGCAAGTGGGAGATTGTTGGATATATATGCCCTAGAGGCCTACATTGTATAGGATGCTTGGGATATGTATGTACATGACAGTATTGCTTGATATGATAGTACGCTATTTGGTTTGACTTTGTCTTAACGTATAATATATTTTACTTGGTATTTATATATATATGTTGATAAAGCCCATAGGGTGTTTGTCTGACTACCGGCGTTATGATGGCAGTCATACTAGTGGGAGCTGGATAGTCAATAGGCACACCCTTAGATGTCCCTGGTCGTAGGAGTATCAAGATTGGGCATCGATACTCCGGAGTAGACTAGTGTATACATATCTAGACCCTGACGAGGGGCAATGGATTGGTCCCGCAACCATTGGTGGTGTTCACCTAAGATTGTATGCAGATGCTCACTGGGTGTGAGTACACCGGACAGGACTCGCCGAGAACTGACTGGATGGTATTATACCTAACGTCAGATAGCAGTTCTCAGGTGACATGTGTGCAGATAGTCCGTTGACTTAAGGTCATCATTTGTCTCGTGTGGGTTCCCACTGTGCTTTGATTGTTACCCTACCACGGCTCAAAGGAGTCGTGCAAACAGGTTTCAGTTGGGCACAGTCCCGAGCCACATGGAGGCAGTGGGCGACTGTTAGGGATTCGTCTCTCCCGGTATAGGGAGTTGATATCGCACTGTGGTCGTTTGGTCATTACCATAAGTCCCTGGCCAGGGCTGATTGAGAATTACTGATAGGTTGATCAGTAGATTCTCGGATGGTGATAAAGCCATACCGACACGACTTGTACGGTTATTAGGGGTCTGACGTCCACCACCTCCCTAGATCATACATGCGATACTCTTAGACGAACAGACCGGACTGCGCGGATATTGTCACAGACAGGCTCAGTAGGATTTCAGATGGGTTACCTCATCAGCTTTCTTATCGACAACTACCTGGGGACCGTTACGTACAGCTAGTGCCGCTTGCGGTCTGTAATTAAACCCACTGCCAGCGTAGTAGTCGAGTCTTTAGAGTCCCACACAGAGATTTCCCAAACCCAGGAGAAAAGATATAGAGGTCGTATGGTTTTACGACAAAGGTTCGGACGCATACGTGTTTGATCGCACGTACGACATTCGGACAATTTTTACTATCCGGCTTTGGTTTAAGCCAGATTCTAGTATCAGGTTATTGGATTTATACAGTCTAAAGTTTTTCCGTGTTTTCACGGATGAGAGGGGCGTTCTCGTAATTTTCCGAGAAGCTTCTAGAAGGATGTGACATAAAGAGAGAGATGGCATTTTCATTTAATGATTAAGTGACTCATTGTGAGTGATTCATCATATCATTAATCATCATTAATTGCTTAATGACTCACATGATGAATCACCCACTTGATTTAATGAAACATGATGAATATTCTCTTATTATTCATTTTCTTTTAATTCATTATGTTTCATATATATCAAGTGAGAAGCTTTTTTCATTATAATAATATCATTATCATCTTCTCACTCTCTCTCTTCAAGTTCTCTCTCCTTCACCAAACCTAATCCTACCCCTCATGAGTTGAGAACAAGGATTAGGAAAGACTAATTACTCCATAACCTATCTCTACATCACCTTAGCTACTCTATTTAGCAACTAGAGAAGCTAAGTAACCTCAAGTTTAGAGGTTATAGCTTGGATTAGGGTTCTCGGGTGGATCGTCTATCACGGGAGAAAGCCGAAGAGGATGTGGAGATCCAAAGAGGCCGTAGACAACATCAAGACGAAGGACTAGAACCGTTTGGTATAATCTCTTCGCATAGTAGTTTAAAACTCTATAGCTTTTTGTTAAAACTTGTATAGCAAACGATTCATACGGTTAATCGATGTTTGATCATAGAACTTGATTGTTATTCATATTTCCGCCTCCCCATAAGTATTGGGGTGTTGAACATCGACTTACATGAACAATATCCAATAGGGTTCTGTTCTGCCTTTCCTATACACCGTTGTGTTGTGGTATGTGTGGAGGGGTAAGCTGAGAGAGAATTCCATTCTATTTTAGGTGATCTAGAAACTCGGCAATTTAAGTATTCACCACGTCAATCAGATCTCACTGTCTTGATACTTTTGCCTGTTTATTTTTCCACTTCATTCTTATATTCCCGGAATTTTTCAATGGGTTTGGATTTATTCTTCATCAAGAATACACGTCCTAACCGAGGGAAATTATCCATAAAAGTAATGAAATAAGAATAACCATTTCGTGCATCTGTAAATATTGGACTACACATGTCGTTGTGTATGACTCCCAAAAGCTCGCTTGCTCTTACTCCATGTTCAGTGAACGGAGTCTTTATCATCATTCCTATGAGACAAGATTGACAAGTTGGATAAGACCGATATTCGAACATATCCAAATATTTTCACGACCCGAAGGTACGGAATGTGACTGGCACTTAAATTACAAAAAGACTAAAGGCGTAACATAATCTAACTATGACAAAGCCCAGAAATCTAAACCAAATAAGAAATAGAGTGAAGGAAAACTTATTAAAAGAAAGCGATTTTAGCCAAAACAAATTGCATTAAACATTTTTAAAAAAACATCAAGATTCTCGAAAATTTCGGCAGAGTCTCCTTTGAAAATACTGGCCCCTAAACGGGTACAACATATGAAAATATATATAATCAAGAATAAAGGCATCCCCAAGCGGGAGCTAACTCTTTGCCAAAGGTGGAATCACAATCACATGCAATGAATATATCATAATAACGAGAAGTAAGCATAAAAGCATGAGAGTAATAAAGCATCATGTCGGCTCAAGTGAGTATCGACACCTACACCACAAATACAAGTCTCACGAGTCTCACTGTCTAGTCCAATATACAAGGGTAGATGGAGTGTACTAAATAAATAGTAATATACAAAGTAAAAACAAGATATCCTCTCAACCCACCTATGAGCAAGCCGCAAGTCCAAGCAAACGAAGAAAAGGAAGAAGTACGCCCGCCGCTACTATGCTAACGGGTCGGACCTGCAAGATACTGTGGCAAAACGGGGGTGAGTTCCCAACTCGTGAGTAGTCAGTAACATCTAATAAGGCTATCGTAAGCATGCACGCAATGCATCACAGCCTACATATACTGATATGATGCAATGCGCTAGTATGGG
Organism: Agapanthus africanus; assembly: GCA_030015575.1. Taxonomy (NCBI): domain Eukaryota; kingdom Viridiplantae; phylum Streptophyta; class Magnoliopsida; order Asparagales; family Amaryllidaceae; genus Agapanthus; species Agapanthus africanus. The sequence goes on along the minus strand of CM057337.1, from coordinate 461,053,319 downwards.
TGCAACATGAATGCATAATCATATGAAACCTGAATACGTTTGGTATAAGAAAATCTGTATTCTTATCTTAGTAAAACTTTTTGTGAAATAACTGATGTATCATCAATGAAATCAACAGAAATCCATGTCAAGCACTGACCCAAAATATGTATATCTCAATGCCTCAATATCTTAATGTCTCGACATCTCAATATCACAATATCTCAATGCCCCAATATTTCAATATCTCGGGCTCCGTCAGTCCGGATCGGCCCATATCATCAGTCTCACGACTACGGTCGGTATCCTCTGGATATCCGCCTCGTCACAAATAACCGGTAAGTAGTGCACCACTGCCGGGCTCGACGCCATCTGTGCGATCATCTTGCACCGAGGTACCATACCGGGTCCACCATGTACCCGCAGACGGTGCATCCCCCTCCTCGAATCGGGTATATGATACTGCTGAAGAACCGAGAAAACTCATGGTAGACGCCACACACATCACATCACGAGAAAACCACAAATTTCTTGTTTTTAAAAAATGACAATAGGTTTATAAAATTCTTGCGGTTTTCCCCAAAATCCAGAAATCTCATCAGTACTGAAATGCTCGTGAAGAATCACAATATAAAAACATGCCGGTTATGTTGAAATTTATAATACAGTAGTATATAACATGCGAAGTACGGCCAGAAACTATGCATGAATCATATTGCAATGAGATATGTATAAATGACTAACAATCCTACGTATCCATCTTACTGAATTGAATATGCAAGTCTACGGATCATATATGGTGCAAATGCACTAATACTAATTCTAAGCAAGTTCTATAGTGTTCGTGACATAGCAATTACCAATGGCGCGTGTGTTCACATAAATAGTGCACGTGCGGTATAAACCATTGGTAATGGTGCAAGTTTCCTATGAGACTATATCACTTATATATATGTATACACACACACACACACACACACACACACACGAAATGATGCAATGCAATGAGATGCATAACTAGGAAACTACGCATATAATGCAAGTAATATAAGTAATACTAAACCATCGGGTGCCTCACGCCATCCAGACGATCCCCCTATAGATGTGTACATCTACTCACCGGGACGCCTCGACTAATCTGATTCGATCTCCGCCTTGTCTTTTCCTTGCCACATCCAACGCCTCTGCACCGGAACCTAGAATCGCATACGACAATTAAGAGGATAAATAAGAGATAGTCGCGGATACAAACGGCATAAGTCAATCCACGCGCACAATAAGACGTGCACACACTTAGTGCACAAATGCGCTCACGATAACGCCACAAACTACTATAGGGTCACAAAACGTGACAACTACCAAGTCTAGAACCCAATCACGCATTCACAACACATTAATTATTGTACGAAATATGTTATAACTCATCAAAATCTCAAACTTAATTAGAATCAATTTATTTCAAAAACCCAGTAAGTAGCAATTTCCATTTTAGATCAAATCTTGATGTTTTAACAAATTTAGTGGCTACAATATTCACTTAACAACTTAATTAAGCCACACAAATCATAACTAAAATTTTAACTCACCTATTAGCATTAATTATAAAAATCTAGTTTGCAAATTATATAATTTGGACAATTTTAAATGTAACAATTTAGCAATTTAGCAACTATATTAGGTTTTCCAAGTCTTAAGAGGTTAAACTATACATTTTAACCTTAAACAAGTGATAAAAACCCTAATTGAATTCAAACCCTATTCTTAAATTTCCAAACATTCAATTAAAACCTAATTAACACTTAATTAAAAATTAGATTAGAACAAGTAGCAATTAGAGCAAGGTTATACCTTAAAATAGTTTGGAATGAGATCCACACTTGCAAAACATAGCCTCCAAAATGCCATCTTGCTCCTATATTTTTGCTAGCCTGGGCCAAAGAATTTTGAGTGGAGATTAATTAGGAATTAGTGAGGTTTTATATTGATTTTTGGTGAAATTTTTGTGGATTTTTGAAGTGGGAATGGGGTGAGAAAAATTTGGGGCTGCCATGGGGGGAGGCTCGGCCAAAGCAAGGAAAAGAGAGAAGTGAGTGTGTAGAAGCATCCCAAATTATTACGCCTTTTAATTCTTTTAAAAAATTATATTATTTTATTTAATTTCCCCCACTAGAATTTTCTAGATTTGTGGATACAAAATGAGAAACAGGAAACATGTTACAATTTGAATATTAAGTTGTCATGGTGCACAATGATGTAATTAACCCATTTTTAATTTGTAATTTACACTAATTTAATATATAAAGAAGGATTAAAATTTATTTAATATAATTAATTAAGGAAAAATATTCAAGTGAACTAAAAATTTATAAGTGATTAAATAAATAGCAATTACTAGCAATTATATAGTTAAATTAGGCGTATTTAAGTCTGTGATGAAAAATAATTATAATTATGTTTTACGGAAAATAAAATTTATTTTACTGCTTATCGGAAAATTTCTCCCAAACGATTTATTTATTTATTTATTTATTAAACGTTACAATCTTACCACCTTAAAGAAATTCGGTCCCCGAATTTAAAATCTGACTACGCGTACCCTCGAAGAGATGGGAGCAGTCCTCCCTCATCTCGTCTTCGGCTTCCACGTGATCTCTTCGCCGCTCGGCTATGCCAACGAACCAATATGGTCTGTAGGATCTCGGACCTCGGTTTTTTCACCTGCCGATCTAGAATGACTATCGGCTGCTCGGCAAAAGAAAGATTGCGCTCCAGCTAGATTTTCTGATGCTGTATCGCATAAGAGGCGTCATGAAGGTACTTAAGGAGCATCGATTCATGAAACTCGGGGTGAACATCTAGAAAGTTAGGTGGAAGAGCCAAACGATACACAACTGTGCCGATACGCTCGAGAATCTCAAAGGGACTACATATCTAAAAGTAAGCCTTCCTTTCCTCCTGAATTTCCTTCATCGGAGAAACCTTCAGAAAAAACATGATCGCCTACTGTAAACTCAAGTCTGCGCCGACGTCTATCAGCATTAAACTTCTGCCTGCTCTAAGCCGCTCTTACCTTATCTTGAATCAACTGAATCTCTTTTCGGTCATTTCCTGCACAATCTGTGGCCGCAATTACTGCTCTCACTAAACTCTGTCCAACATACGAGTGATAGATATCTCCTCCTATCGAATGCTCAAATGGTGCCATCAAATCTCTTCCTGGAAGGTGTACTTATAGGAAAACTCTATCAAGGGCAAGCGGCGATCCCAACTGCCACGAAATCTAGGACGCAAACTCGGCGCATGTCCTTAAGAGTCTAAATAGTCCTTTCTGATTGACCGTCGGCTCGCGGATAGAAAACTGTACTGAAACTCAATTGGGGTGTCCAAGCCTCCTGAAGTTTCCGCAATAGTCGGCTGGTGAACTGGGTGCCTCTATCAGACACAAAACACGTCGGAACGCCATGTTGTCGCACAATCTCATCAATATATATCTGAGCATACTGAACGAACCCGAAAATGGTCCTAACTGGCAGAAGTGAGCTGCTTCCGTCAATCGACCTACGATCACCCAAATTGAGTCATACCTTCGACCGGTCCTAAGTAGACCCACGATAAATTCCATAGAAATCTGCTCCTATTTCTATCTCGGAGTGGGTAATGGTTGTAATTCTCCTACTGGCATCTGATGCTCGGCCATGACTTGCTCACAAGTCAGCATCCAGAAATAAAATCTGCGATATTTCTCTTCATCCCTTCACATCTGTAGACATCACATAAATCATAATACATCTTGGTGGAACCTGGATGAACACTATATACTGGCTGATGCGCCTCCTCTATGATCTCGCGTCTCAATCCCTCGGAATTTGGCACACATAGTCAAGTCCGAAATAGTAGTACTCTCTGGTCATCAATCACGAGCTCTGAATTTCTGCCATGTCGAACATATTCCATGATCTTTGACAAACGAACGTCATCGGACCGTGCCTTATGAATACGATCAAATCACTGTGGATGTGCATGGACATGGCAAGTTATCCCCTGGTCGGCGTAAACTCAAACTGTACTCGGCTGACACATAGAATCTGCTAATCTACCGTCGACTATCTCTGAACTGTCCTCAAATAACAAAAGCTACCTCCGGGCCTCCAACTCAAAGCATGTGCCACAACATCCGCCTTTCCCGGACGATAAGGAATCTCGCAGTCATAGTCTTTCACTAGGTCCATTCTTCGGCGCTGTCTTAAATTTAGATCTCACTGCTGAAAGATATACTTAAGCTTCTTATGGTCCATAAATATCTAGCATGACTTGTCGTATAAGTAGTGTCTCAAAAACATTATGTGTAAAAACCACCGCAGCCATTTCTAAGTCATGCGTAGGATAGTTCTGCTCGCACTTCTTCAACTGCCGAGAAGTATCGAACAATAACCAACAAAACCGCCTGATCCTGATGGCAAAATGATATTGGCACCGTAATCAAACGAGTCTTCAACTACTAAAAGCTCAGCTCACATGCCTCAGTTCAAAGAAAAGAACTCCTTTCCGGGCCAACCCGGTCAACATTGCAGCTATATAAGAAAAATCCTGTACGAAATGTCGATAGTATCCGGTCAAACCCAAAAATGTTACGAACCTCCATCACTGATACCCGTCTGAGCCAATGTTGCACGTCCTCGATCTCATTCGGTTCCATCCATATACTATCTCTCATAACTATGGGTCCTAAAAGTCTATACTATCCAATCAAAAGACACACTTGGATAATTTAGCGAATAGCTAGTGCTCTATCAAGGTCTGCAACAAAATCCTCAATTACTGCCTAGGCTACACTCGGCTCCAAAAGTACACTAAGATGTCCTTAATGAACACGATGATAAGCTGATCAAGATCGGCCTGGATATTCGGTTCATCCAATCCATAAACGCTGCTGGGGCATTGGTGAGTTCGAACGACATCACCAAAACTCATAATGCCCGTAACTTGTGTAAATAAAATAATCTTCGAAATATCATCCTTTCAAACCCACTACTAGTGATAGCCTGACCCGCAAGACAATCTTCGAGAAATTTTCCGCACAGTAACCCGATTCAACTGACGATAATCAATATATAGACGCAAACCGTCGTCCTTTTGACGAACAGGACAGGAGATCCCCTAGGTGATGCACTCGGTCGAACATGCCCCTCATCCAACAAATATCGCAAATGATCCTTCACATCCTTCAGCTCCGCCGGGTCCATCCGATATGGCAGTAGAGAAAAAAGCTCCATGTCGGAAATCAAGTCAAAGCAGAACTCAATATCCCACTCTGGTGAAAAACCAAGCAACTCGTCAGGAAAGACATCTTGAAATTACCTCACAATCGGAACCTGGTCCAATGGAACCTCTACGGCTCTAACATAACGAAGATACGCTAAGAATCACTGACATCCTTTCCTCAAGGGCTGACTAGCGCGAAGAGCAGAAATCAAACTGGAAAGGGTATCGCTATGATCTCCCAGAATGACAAGAACTGGCACACCCAGAAAACTAAATCCAACTGCTTCCTCACGGCAGTCCACGGATGCATAACACATGGCTAACCAATCCATGCTCAGAAAAACTTCGAAGTCAAATATATCGAGAAAAATCAAATTGACCGAAGAATCCCTACCTTCGATATGGACAAAACAAATACGAATGAGAAACATATCGAGCAACAAAAGATTCGCCTACGGAAGAAATCACAACAAGAGGCTGATTTAGCAAGGATTACTATCGGCTAGACTTCGATACAAAGTGTGTGGATACCATTTCAAATGACACCAGAAGAAAATACGTATCGGAAGAATACACCGAACGGATACATGTCACAACGACGTCTATTTAACCGTCTCTGATCTGGCCTACTCATACGAATCTGCTTTGGTCTAGAAATGACTGAAGTCTCAGAAATGCGCTCCTCTAACAATAAGGTTGCGTTCATAGTAGCGACGCAAATGTCAAAAGGTTGGGTGCCGACAGCAAGAAATAATTGCATGTCCAATCTCCACACGAACCACTTTATCCGTTTTTCTTCACTGTCCACTAGGTAAGGAGCATATCGGACCGCTAAGTAAACTAAATGTCATACTCGGACCCGTCATCCCTGAAGTCTTACGCAAACGCTCAAACTACGAGCTCGGCATCTCTAACACTCTCCAGAAGGAAACGAGCAAGATTTACAGTTGTGCACTCATCTCAAGTCATCGGAAGTAAATCTGCAGCTCGAACTCTCTCAATTGAATCGCACAACGTCTGAGCAAGATCTTTCTAGACGAAAACACGCAAGCTCAATCCATATCTTGTTACAACATCTTAGTGAACGATAAATCCCGGCCATCCTGTTGAGGGATTTCTGTGGATCCTCCGCTGCATCTGTGCTGGTAAAGCTGGAGGCTTCAGCCTTAAAAACTCCTGTAAGGATACGGGAAAAATCTGGTAACGACATAAACAGTTGCCTGAGCAGCAGGTACAAACACAGTCCCCATAGTAGGAGGGACATCATCGGCTCTCGGAGCTCGGCTAACCACCACTAACAATCCAATCATCTGTCACATGTCCTGAATACTCGACTCCAGCCTATCTACCCGTCCTGGAAAAAGGCGGACCACTCTATCCCTGAGGGGTAGGCATACCGCCCTGTTTGATATAGTGCCCTCAGAGTCAATTATTGGATCGCAGGTACGTGATTGCAATGATTGCGGAGGACCTATACCGGTAGGACAGTCTTACTCGAGATGATAGTATGCTATCTGGTTTGCCATTATCAGTCGTGTATAGGTTCAGGTGACTGATCACTGTTACACTTTGATAGAGCCCTTGGGATCTTGCTTTACTACCAACAGTATGATGGCGATCATATACGTGAGAGTTGGATGGTTTATATGCATATCCTTAATTGTGGTCCCTAGTCGTGGGAGTTTCGAGAAAGAGCATCGATACTCCGGAGTAGACTAGTGTATACAGTCAAGACCCCGACGAGGGGCGGTGGCCGGTCTCACAAGCCACTGGTGTCAGTTGGATCACCTAAGATGTATACAGGTGCTCATTGGGTTATGAGTATACCGGATAGGACTCGCCGGGAACCTGCTAGTTGGTATTATACATATCGTCAGATAGCAGTTTCCTGGTGACATGTGTACAGGTTAGTTCATCGACCTAAGGTCGAAATTTGTCTCGTGTGAGTTCCCACTGTGCTTTGATTTCTACCCTACCACAGCTCAAAGGAGTCGTGCAAACAGGTAGTTTTTGGGTACAGTCTCGAGCCACAAGGAGGCACGTGAGCGGATCGGCAGGGGATTCGTCTCTCCCGATATTGGGGGTGAGATCGCGCTGTGACTAGAAGAGCCATTACACAAAGCCTACGGCCGTGGCAGGAGATTTACTGGTAGGTACTCCAGTAGTATCTCAAAGTGTTTTGGGGCTACACTCCGACACGACTTATACTGCTATTGGGGGTCTGACGTTACTAGCCCCCTAGGCAGATATGCGATACTCATAGATGAACGGACCGGACTATGTATACATTGTCACTGTTAGGCTCAGTAGGGTTTCCGGATGAGTTCGCTCAACGGCATCCCTTGACGTCAGTCCATGGGCAGCCGTTACGCACAGCTAGTGCTGCTGACGGCTTGTGGTTAAACCCACTGCCAGGGTACTGACGAGTCATTAGAGTCCCCCACAGACAGTTTCCCAAGTTCGGGCGAAACGTTGTAGAGGCCGTATGGTTTTATGGCAGGGTTCGGAAAATGCACGTGCGTTTACGCACGTGTCATATTTCGGGCAGATAATACTGGTGGGCTTTGGTTTAAGCCGGATCCGAGTATTATATTGAGTAGATATAATATCTTTGTCTCAGTTACATTTGTATTCGGTCGTAATACAAATGCGGGTATATTTATACTGTTACGGGGTTATCCTGAAATTCGTTTCGGGATCACTTTTGGAAGTTGCCAGTTACCAGTTTTCTATCGCCCGTCTTTATCATTCGGTTAAAGACGGATTTATCTTTTCTTGAGATGAGTATGGAAGGTTCTAGAAGTTTCTAGAAGTGGTGACTAGGATGGTGACTAGGTTTCATGACTCATTTGTTTCATTCATTGTGTTCACACTAGGTTTTAATGACTCATGCTTTAGCATTAATGATTCTTGTTAACCTTAGGATATTTGTTCATAATATTTATCCTTGTAGTCACCTTCTCTCCTCCTACACTCACCCCCCCACCTCTATATATGTGGCCGGCCCCCTCCTCTCTCTCACTCACTTGATTGATTCATTTGGTTAAAAGAATATGATAGTTTTGGGGTGTATGGAAATTTCGTAGCTTCTTTCATTCCATCACCCGATTCAAATGGCAACTTCATTAACCGATCGTCCACGGCTTTGGACGAAGTGAGACAAAGTATTCTACTCATTCTCTACATCATTCTTGGTCGTCTCTTTTAGCAAACTTGATGACCTAGTTTCCTCGAGTCAGAGGCGGGAGCCCGTTTAAAGAATCGTTGACGTGGTGCCACCTAGACGAGGAGATCGGAGATCGACGAGATCGGAGCAGCCGCAACAGAGCGTGGGATGTTGGTTAAAGAACAAAGGACTCGGATCGTTCGGTATAACCTTTCTACACTCTTTACAGTTTGTTAGTTTAGCAATAATGGCAGATCCGGGTTATAGTATACGATAGCGCCAATTAAAAGTTTTTGTTCCGCATTTGGCGTCTGTTAGACGGCCGGGGTGCTACCGTAGACTTACAGTGGTATCAGAGCCTCACCATTATGCTTTACTAACTTGTGCTAACGCATTTAAAATATCGATCGGACCGAATATCAAAAACTACAATTTTTCCATTCACAGTTTCTGTCGATTTTAAATCAAGTCCTAAAATTATTTTAAATATCACAGAAATCTGTACAGGGTTTTCTAAGCACGTGGTGCAAATTTGAGCACGTGACTCAACAGGAGTGCTGCGGAATCGCGGTAAAACCTAGGGTTTGACCGTGCATCCTCAGCCGTTATGTTGAATCATTGATCCAAATTTGTACAGTTGCTTCTCTGTTAGAATTTGAGGTTTTTGGTATATATCTTTTGGGCCCAGATTTTGTTACTGTGCAGCAGATGTTCGTGGGGCCCACTTCGAGTTATTTAGTCGATCGAAATTTAAACATGTTAGTTTACAGTACTTACATTATATCTCCGACCGGGAATATCATTTGATCGGTATACCGCGTCTGATTGCTATAGTTCTTTTAGACGGGTTTGCGAACGTGACATTCGCGTTGATGTTCTGTGTTGTACTGTGATGTTGCGGATTTGTCGTGGTGGATAGCAGTGTGCAATGGTAGTGCAGTTTGGATTTATTTGTCTATTTGATATTGCGGGGCGAGCGTCCAACATGTGGACTGCCGTCACTGCCTGTTGTATAATATTCTTTTTGGGCACGACCAGGTTGAGGTCGATGTACCTTTTGTACATATTATTTATTTCTGTACTAGGTTTACCCCGCGACGGGGTGCACGGATAGCCGGGTTCTGGAGGGCAAAGGGTCCGCATCTCAAGGCTTTAAGAGGCAGAGGGGCCTCACTCTAGAATTGGCAGACTATTCGCCGCATTTATAGGGGGTACAGGTTGACCCAAGGAGGGGTGCTCAATTTACCGGATTCCATGAAGTGTCGGGTGTTCCATTCACCATGCTGTGGGGGACTGCCTCGCTTCAGGTTTTGGCGGGTAACTTGCCGCACCCGTAGGGGTCTAGGTTTCATTGCACAGGCTATCCACACGACCAGGGGAACGTCGGGTTTCAGCAGCGGCTCTGTGAAACCCGGGGATACCAGATTATCTGTATTGTTCTGTGATGCTTATTACTTTTCTGTAACGTTGCATATTATCACGCCTGGAGCGATTATTGTATATTGGTATATATACTATTAGATGTTGTATATGTTTTGCACCCGCGCTAGTCCAGTCCCCGCTCTGTCGTTAGTTATGTAACCTAAAGGATGATGACGAGACCCAGTGACGAACGCGGATGGCATATACGTACATTTTATTTTTCGTTCTTTTCTGGTGTGATTGATGATGGGACTGCGTTGATTCTGATCAATGCAAAGGAATACAAACCTATTTGGAGTTGTTGGAACAATTTTAAAAAGTGTTATTACAAAGACGTTTACTTTTGTTTTGCATAGCGGTATTCGGTGGGAATATCCTGCACCTCATTCGACGAGGCAAGGGCCGATATCCCTTCACCGGGAATGACCCCTTGGGCAGAAGTTTGCGTCAGGGTAATAACTTCACTATAGTCGATTACAAATTGCTTTGCATAGCGGTATTCAGTGGAATATCCTGTACCTCATTCCACGAGGAAAGTGCCGAGATCCCTTCACTGGGAGTGACCTCTTTAGCAAAAGGTTTTCGCCACTATATTTTTATAAAAAGCTATCAAGTTCCTTCAGCGATATCAAGTTCACTACGTTAAAGGTTTTTCGCCAAAAACCATCCGTAGCCCTCCGTCATTTCTTTTGGGTATTCAGTAGTATTCAAGCTATGTATTTTGACCAACGCCAAGGCATAGTGTTTGGTAGCTGCTGGATATTCATTTGTTGCATAGATAGATGAGTTGGTTTGGGACAGTCGTTCTGCCATTTTGGCCAACGTCAAGGGCATGTGCGGGTGGGTTCAAATTGACAAGATAGTGACGGGTAGAACTTGGCATGTGACTTATGACATTTTGACCAACGCCAAGGTCATAAGAGCATGGGGCAAAAATCATATCGGGAGTTTCTAAAGAAACTGAAACTTGCCAAGTATGCGCATACCTTCTGGAGTGTGAGTAACGTGAGTGGATTCCATCACGTTATCATGCGATGAGAGTTGGATCCCGATTCCCACTGATGAGTTGGTTTACTCTTCGGGTGATCCCGATTGATTCTTCTTTCGGGTTTGGAGGAGAATTTGACAGAACAGTGGGAGGTTTCCGGATTAGATAAAGTGATAACCATTCTGATCTAGGTTAGAGTGCACGCAGAGTGTTTCTTTTCTCTCTCTCTCTTTGGCAGCGACCTTTGACCGACCCTAGACTATGACTCAGTGACCAAGTTGACCGAACATTCTTAAAATACTGGCTTTTGGATTGTCCGAGTTGCATAAGTCATTGCCGCTCCTTCTTTTACCCTTTGTAGTTCTCAGAACACCCCGTATTACTACGGACATCCACTTCCATTGGATAGATCCATCGTATGGTTATATACGAACTCGGAGGGATTTCTTTGAGGATGGATCAAGGTTCAGGAGAAATAGAATTGGATTATTCAGTTGTCTTTTATTATCACCTTCTCTCAGGTTGCGAGGGCTCCTTGGTTTAGGAGAGTACACCTATTGCGCTTATTGGATAGTCTTATTCCAAACAATACGCAGGTGCCGAAAGGTAGGGAATGAAGAAAACCAATTAGCCTAAGTTGGGTGTGCAGAAGGTAATATGTAAAGACAAAATAAAAGGATTCGAAAGAGGTCTAAGTAAAATTGCAACTGATATTAATCAGTTGTCTTTTATCATCACCTTCTCTCAAGTTGCGAATACTCCGAGGATTAGGAAGGTACACCTATTATGCTTACTGGATAGTCTTCTTCCAAACCATAGGGTGGTGCCGAACGGTAGGGAAGGAAGAAAACCATTTAGCCTAACAAAGGTGTACAGAAGGTAACGACTAAAGTCAAATAAAGGGATTTGGAGAGATGGCAAAGAAATATACGGTTATATCATGAATTGGATTATGGAAGAGGCATTACTAGGAATACCAGGATACCCCTACGAAACATTTTCATGTTTCAGTGCATTGTTAAAGAAAAACTGTTTTCCCGATTAGATACTTACTCCAAAGGTATGTATTTACCAGGTTTCATTCTCATATCTGTATGGTTTTACAGATGATGAGTGGGAGTAAGTTATTGGGAATTAGATAATTATCCTCATTATATCGGAATTCGTTGTAATTGGTGATATTTGAGGAAATCGCCAGGGTACAGTTTTCAACCTAGGACGCACAGGTTTTGAGTTATTTAAACTCAACGGACTTATACAGAGTATTGTATGTTTTCCAGTGTCCATCAGGACAAAGGGGTAGGTCCTCGTACTATGTTCTGTTTACTTATGACTTCTCTAGTTTTTAGACAAGTGTTTCGTAGAAATACATGGTCTAAGTTTTGAGAAGTTATGGGTATAAGAATAAAGTAGAGAACCTGGTGTCACAAGTATCGGGATTCTTCAAAGAGATCGAAAATGTAGATTCTTGTGATTGGTATTCAGATAATAGTAATGGTTTTGAGAAACTTGTTTCTCTTTCAGGTTACTCATAATTGGATGGATTCCTAAGTTGAGTAATGCTGATTAGTCTCTTTCCATTAAGTTGATATGCACTGGAGACAGCTGCATGATTGAATCTGGTTCTAATTAAATAAGGGTCAAAGTTTCTATATTGGATATAGAATGGTTCATATCTTAACGATGTTAAGGTACGGGGAGTTTCCGGCTTATGCTTAAAACCAGACTCTGGATAACTCAGGGCACGTTTCTGTAATGGCAGTTTGTGGGTTGACCCTGGTTATATGAGGGTTGATTTTCTACCATCTGGAAGATCAATAGTGATATTGTTCTTGACTCGCCACAGTTTTAGTAAAATGGATTTTTTCAAAAAACAGTAGTGGGAGTATGGTAGAACTGGAAGTGATTCCAGAACCGCGAACGATTACGGAAAATTTAACAAGACCCATATATTCAATCAGGTTTGACATTCCATTAGCCACTCCGCAGATATGGTGGGTAACCTCAGACACCCGAGAGGTACTTCGGTAGCCTCAAGGACGGTGACAGGGAGGTTCTTGTTTACCCAGACTTGACACTACTGTTGTTCCAGACTATGAGACCAGGCAGGAGGATAAGTATAGCGTCGTTCTAAACTAGCTTTAGAAATGCACGTGTATATTATTCTGCCAGAGGGTTGTCATAGTCAGTGGGAGTAGCGGAAGCATAGTGGGCAAGTAGCTTATGTCTATTTATAGACTAGAGCAGTTATAGCGGAGATAGATCATCTAATTTTGATGTGACAGTCATGGGTTTGACTTCATCAGAATAGGGGATGGATCTGTTAAGAAGGTAGTAGGGTGTGATGTCATGGTATCTGGATGACATACACAGAGTAAGAAGTAAAATTCCTATACTACGATCGATTGTACCGTGGTCGTCACACAGTTGTTTCTCCAGACAGGATATGGATATAATATTTGACATTCTGGCTTCTAGATCTATGGTTTTAGATCTGGATTTGGGTAGTTTCCTAATGTGGGTATTTTGACAGTATTCTAATGGTTTTTAGAATAGTTGACTCCTGGCATGGTGGTGTACCTGCAGGTGATGGAGTCACCCTCTCTAAAGGTGTCGTATGGACTAAAGGGGAGAGGGCTGTGCATGATTGGAAGATCACTTGCTTAGGCAATTAAGTCAATCATGAGATGTCAAGTACCACACCAAATGTTGTTTTTGCACTAGATGCAATAAGTTGTATTAATCCAATCCTGGAGAAACATAAGGAAGCAGTTTTAGAACATAAGTGCATGTTCTACGGATTTGATGACGGAAGCTTCCTTCGGGAGACGGTTATCATTCCAGGCTTCAAAGGTGACATGGTTGACATAGTGATTGTCAAAGTTATAGTTTCCCCTCTGATGAGGGATAGTATTATGGATAGGTGGTCCAAGAGGATACTATGGGTGGCATGGTGCCGGATACTGATTAGGTTCAGTGATCGATACAGTCTAAGAAGTTTGGATTTGGAGTTCATTTATGAACTAGGTCCCATCAGATATCCAGACATATTCTAAGACGGGCATTACTCAATTTGAGAGATAGTTTTCTCCGCGAACTTGAAATTTAGAGAGATAGAAAGAAACTTCTGGGCGGATCCACTCACTGAGTCTATTTCTCGAACACAATAGTTTTACAAACGAGCTTTGTGAAACTGATTAGTAGAGGAGTTGGATGTTCGATTTCATACGGGCTGTGAGTAGTCGACATCGCAATAATTAGCCTTAAGTGCAAGTGGGAGATTGTTGGATATAGTGCCCTCAGAGTCAATTATTGGATCGCAGGTACGTGATTGCAATGATTGCGGAGGACCTATACCGGTAGGACAGTCTTACTCGAGATGATAGTATGCTATCTGGTTTGCCTTTATCAGTCGTGTACAGGTTCAGGTGACTGATCACTGTTACACTTTGATAGAGCCCTTGGGATCTTGCATTACTACCAACAGTATGATGGCGATCATATACGTGAGAGTTGGGTGGTTTATATGCATATCCTTAATTGTGGTCCCTAGTTGGAGGAGTTTCGAGACAGGGCATCGATACTCCGGAGTAGACTAGTGTATACAGTCGAGACCCCAATGAGGGGCGGTGCCCGGTCTCATAAGCTACTGGTGTCAGTTGGATCACCGAAGATGTATACAGGTGCTCATTGGGTTATGAGTACACCGGACAGGACTCGCCGGGAACCTGCTAGTTGGTATTATACATATCGTCAGATAGCAGTTCCCTGGTGACATGTGTACAGGTTAGTTCATCGACCTGAGGTCGTCATTTGTCTCGTGTGAGTTCCCACTGTGCTTTGATTTCTACCCTACCACGGCTCAAAGGAGTCGTGCAAACAGGTAGTTTTTGGGTACAGTCCCGAGCCACATGGAGGCACGTGAGCGGATCGGCAGGGGATTCGTCTCTCTCGGTATTGGGGGTGAGATCGCACTGTGACTAGGAGAGCCATTACACAAAGCCCACGGCCGTGGCAGGAGATTTACTGGTAGGTACTCCAGTAGTATCTCAGGGTGTTTTTGGGCTACACTCCGACACGACTTATACAGCTATTGGGGGTCTGACGTTACAAGCCCCCTAGGCAGATATGCGATACTCATAGACGAACGGACCGGACTGTATATACATTGTCACTGTTAGGCTCAGTAGGGTTTCCGGATGAGTTCGTTCATCGGCATCCCTTGACGTCAGTCCATGGGCAGCCGTTACGCACAGCTAGTGCCGCTGACGGCTTGTGGTTAAACCCGCTGCTAGGGTACTGACGAGTCATTAGAGTCCCCCATAGACAGTTTCCCAAGTTCGGGCGAAACGTTGTAGAGGCCGTATGGTTTTATGGCAGGGTTCGGAAAATGCACGTGTGTTTACGCACGTGTCATATTTCGGGCAGATAATACTGGTGGGCTTTGGTTTAATCCGGATCCGAGTATTATATTGAGTAGATATAATATCTTTGTCTCAGTTGCATTTGTATTCGGTCGTAATACAAATGCGGGTATGTTTATACTGTTACGGGGTTATCCTGAAATTCGTTTCGGGATCACTTTTGGAAGTTGCCAGTTTCCAGTTTTCTATCGCCCGTCTTTATCATTCGGTTAAAGATGGATTTATCTTTTCTTGAGATGAGTGTGGAAGTTTCTAGAAGAGGTGACTAGGATGGTGTCTAGGCTTCATGACTCATTTGTTTCATTCATTCTGTTCACACTAGGTTTTAATGACTCATGCTTTAGCATCAATGATTCTTGTTAACCTTAGGATATTTGTTCATAATATTTATCCTTGTAGTCACCTTCTCTCCTCCCACACTCACCCCCCCCCACCTCCTTTTATGTGGCCGGCCCCCTCCCCTCTCTCAATCACTTGATTGATTCATTTGGTTAAAAGATTATGATAGTTTTGGGGTGTATGGAAATTTCATAGCTTCTTTCATTCCATCACCCGATTCAAATGGCAACTTCATTAACCGATCGTCCACGGCATTGGACGAAGTGAGACAAAGTATTCTACTCATTCTCTACATCATTCTTGGTCGTCTCTTTTAGCAAACTTGACGACCGAGTTGCCTCGAGTCAGAGGCGGGAGCCCGTTTAAAGAATTGTTGACGTGGTACCACCTGGACGAGGAGATCGGAGCAGCCGCAACGGAGCGTGGGATGATGGTTAAAGAACGAAGGACTCGGATCGTTCGGTAAAACCTTTCTACACTCTTTACTGTTTGTTAGTTTAGCAATAATGGCATATCCGGGTTATAGTATACGATAGCGCCAATTAAAAGTTTTTGTTCCGTATTTGGCGTCTGTTAGACGGCCGGGGCGCTACCGTAGACTTACACGCCCTGATCGGCCTTCGTCTCAAACGAGCCTGCTTAAATCTCATCCCGGGCGGCGGCCCTCTGGCCCTCTAGTCTCCGGTAGCATAGTGGCTGGAGCAAGAACAGGATCGATAGGAACAATGCGATCGAATCAAGGGATTTCCGGAATCAATAAAGGATATACAAGCAAATATATATCCTATGGTCACTTAGGCGGAGTACCTTATCATAAGTATGCCGCGGAACATACACACGCTACGTCACTCTGCTTAAGCCACATACTCCATCTACCAAGGGTCATCCTACACTCAGAAGGTAAAACCATGCTCTAATAGCAACTTTGTCACGATCCGAAGGTACGGAACGTGACTGGCACTTAAATTACGAAACTTCTAAAGGCGTAACATAATCTAAGTAAGCCAAAGCCCAGAAATCTAAACCAAATAAGAAATAGAGTGAAGGAAAACTTATTAAAAGAAAGCGATTTTAGCCAAAACAAGTTGCATTAAACATTTTTAAAAAAACATCAAGATTCCCGAAAATTTCGGCAGAGTCTCCTTTGAAAATACTGGCCCCCAAACGGGTACAACACAGGAAAATATATATAATCAAGAATAAAGGCATCCCCAAGCTGGAGCTAGCTCTTCGCCAAAGGCGGAATCACAACCACATGCAATGAATATATCATAATAACGAGAAGTAAGTATAAAAGCATGAAAGTAATAAAGCATCATGTCGGCTCAAGTGAGCATCGACACCAACACAACAAATACAAGTCTCACGAGTCTCACTGTCTAGTCCAATATACAAGGGTAGATGGAGTGTACTAGATACAAAGTAATATACAAAGTGAAAATAAGATATCCTCGCAACCCACCTATGAGCAAGCCGCAAGTCCAAGCAAACGAAGCAAAGAAAGAAGTACGCCCGCCGCTACTATGCTAACGGGTCGGACCTGCAAGATACTGTGGCACAACGGGGGTGAGTTGCCAATTCGTGAGTAGTAAGTAATATCTAATAAGGCTATCGTAAGTATGCACGCAATGCGTCACAGCCTATATATACCGATATGATGCAATCAACTAGTATGTGTGCAACATGAATGCATAATCACATGAAACCTGAATTTGTTTGGTACGAGAAAATCTGTATTCTTATCTTAGTAAAACTTTTTGTGAAATAACTGAAGTATCATCAATGAAATTAACTGAAATCCGTGTCAAGCATTGACACTAAATATGTATATCTCAATGCCTCAATATCTCGACATCTCAATGCCTCAATATCTCAATATCTCGGGCTCCAACAGTTCAGATCGGCCCATATCATCAGTCTCACGACTACGGTCGGTATCCTCTGGATATCCGCCTCGTCACAAATAACCGGTAGGTAGTGCTCCACTGCCGGGCTCAACGCCATTTGTGCGATCTTCTTTCCCCGAGGTACTATACCGGGTCAACCATGTACCCGCAGACGGTGCATCCCCGTCCTCGAATCGGGTATATGATACTGCTCAAGAACCGAGAAAACTCATGGTGGTCGTC
Organism: Agapanthus africanus; assembly: GCA_030015575.1. Taxonomy (NCBI): domain Eukaryota; kingdom Viridiplantae; phylum Streptophyta; class Magnoliopsida; order Asparagales; family Amaryllidaceae; genus Agapanthus; species Agapanthus africanus. The sequence continues at coordinate 461,035,610 of CM057337.1, read as the reverse complement.
ACACACATCATATCATGAGAAAACTGCAAATTTTCTGTTTTTAAAAAATGATAATAGGTTTATAAAATTGTTGCGGTTTTCCCCAAAATCCAGAAATCTCATCAATACTGAAATCCTCGAGAAGAATCACAATATAAAAACATGCCAGTGATGTAGAAATCTATAATACGGTGGTATATACCATGCGAAGTACGGTCAGAAACTATGCATGAATCATGATGCAAACAGATATGTATAAATGACTAACAATCCTACGCATCCTTCTTACTGAATTGAAGATGCAAGTCTATGGATCATATATGGTGCAAATGCACTAATACTAATTCTAAGTAAGTTCTATAGTGTTCGTGACATAGCAATTACCAATAGCATGTGTGTTCACATAAATAGTGCACGTGCGGCATAAACCAATGGTAATGGTGCAAGTGTCCTATGAGACGGTATCACTTATTTATATATACACACGAAATGATGCGATGCACTGAGATGCATAACTAGGAAACTACGCATATAATGCAAGTACTATAAGTAATACTAAACCATCGGGTGTCTCGCGCCATCCAGACGATCCCCCATATATGTGTACATCTACTCACCAGGACGCCTCGGCTAATCTGATCCGATCTCCACCTTGTCTTTTCCGCACCACATCCGACGCCTCTGCACCCGATTATAGAATTGCACATGAGCAATTAAGAGGATAAATAAGAGATAGTTGTGGATACAAACGACATAAGTCAATCCACGCGCACAACAAGACGCGCACACATTTAGTGCACAAACGCGCTCGCGACAACGCCACAAACTACTCTAGGGTCGCAAAACGTGACAAATACCAAGTCTACAACCCAATCGCACATTCACAACATATTAATTATTATATTAAATATGTTATAACTCATCAAAATCTCAAACTTAATTAGAATCAATTTATTTCAAAAACCTAGTAAGCAGCAATTTCCATTTTAGTTCAAATCTTAATGTTTTAACAAATCTAGTGGCCACAATATTCACTTAACAACTTAATTAAGCCACACAAATCTTAAGTAAAATTTTATCTCACCTATTAGCATTAATTATAAAATTCTAGTTTGCAAATTATATAATTTGGGCAATTTTAAATTTAACAATTTTGCAATTTAGCAATAAGATTAGGTTTTCCAAGTCTTAAAAGGTTAAACTACACATTGTAACCTTAAACAAGTGATAAAAACCCTAATTGAATTCAAACCCTATTCTTGAATTTCCAAACTTGCAATTAAAACCTAATTAACACTTAATTAAAAATTAGATTAGAACAAGTAACAATTAGAGTAAGGTTATAACTCAAAATAGTTTGGAATGAGATCCACACATGCAAAACTTAGCCACCAAAATGCCATCTTTCTCGTTGATTTATGCTAGCTTGGGCCAAAGAATATTGGGTGGAGATTAATTAGGAATTAGTAGGCTTTTATATATATTTTTGGTGAAATTTTTATGGAAGTAGGAATGGGGTGAGAAAAATTTGGGCCTGCCATGGGGGGAGGCTCGGCCAAAGCAAGGAGAAGAGAGAAGTGAGTGTGTGTGTGTGTGTGTGTGAGTGTGTACAAGCATCCCAAGTTATTACACCTTTTAAGTCTTTTCAAAAATTATATTATTTTATTTAATTTGCCCTACTAGAATTTTCTAGATTTGTGGAGACAAAATGAGAAAGAGGAAGCATGTTACAATTTGAATATCAAGTTGTCATGGTGCACAATGATGTAATTCACCCATTTCTAATTTGTAATTCACACTAATTTAATGTATAATGAAAGCTTAAAATTTATTTAATATAATTAATTAAGGAAAAATATTCAAGTAAACTGAAAATTTATAAGTGACTAAATAAATACCAATTACTAGAAATTATATAGTTAAATTAGGCATATTTAGGTATATGATGAAAAATAATTATAATTAAGTTTTACGGAAAATACAATTTATTTTACCGCTTATCGGAAAATTTCTCCTAAACGATTTTTTTAATTTATTTATTTTTAAAACGTTACAATATCCCTCTCCATGTAACTTCGACAACCGTGTTTCATTGATGTGACCCTGTCTACAATGTCATAGAAAGGTTTTATTTAATTCTGGAGACTTTCTTTTAAGTGTGTTCTGGACGTTTGAAAACCTGAGCTTCATTCATTATATATTGTCCTCTAGTGTACCTGACCCAATCAAACTTTAATTTAGGTGGATGTGAACCACATCGCTTACAAACTAGACTTGGTACACACAAACAGTTACGTAGAATCAATATCGGCCCACTTGTCAATTCTAGATGATATACCCTACGGATACAACGTCCACGCTCATTCCGTTAGCTACCCTGAGAGTCATATCACCTGCCCTGATAACTCTACGGTTTCTCAAAGCCTGTAATGAATTACAGATATGAGATCCTGATCCGGTGTCTAGTACCCAGGAAGTAGAGTTAATTGACAGACCGTTTTCAATTATAAACACACCCGAAGTCGAAACCACAACATGCTTCGGATCCTGGATTCTGGTTTTCCAAAACCTGCATTCCTTCTACCAATGCCCTTTCCCATAACAATAGGAACACGCATCCATCCCTACTGTTAACCGCAAAACTTTTGCCCTTCCTTTTTCTTCTACCTTACCGACACCGCCTATCGGCCTTGTGGAGGTCTTCTTCTTCTCACCCTTGGCATCCGCCTTAGATCCAGAAGAGGAAGATTCCCCAATAAGCAGAGCGAGTGTCTTCCTGGTTTCCTTGAGGGTGCCCTCAACTGGAAGTATAACTATCTTCCCCTGGGCGTAAGTAGGTGTTAGTGTATATGCCCTAGAGGCCATTACTGTATCATACTGGTTTGTATACTACTTAATGGATGCTTGGGATATTCACCTTGTATATACAATCTTGCTCAAAATAGTAGTATGCTACTTGGTTTGTTTCTACTTCAATGTGTACATGTGTTTATTTTTGTATATCGCCTATACACATTAGTAGAGCCCTTAGGATCTTTGCTTGATTACCAGCGATGTGATGGCCGTCACACTAGTGGGGCTGGGTAATCTATAAGCACATCCTTATGCAGGTCCCTGGTCGCAGGACTATCGAGACAGGGCATCGATACTCCGGAGTAGACCAGCGCATGCGCTTCTCATCCCAGTGTGGGAGACGGTCTGTCCCACAGCCGTCAGTACGTCGTACTTGAGATAGTATGCGGGTGCTCGTTAGGTTACGGGTACACTGGACAGGACTCGTCGGGAACTGACTAGTTGGTATTATACCTATCGTCAGTTATCAGTTCCCAGGTGACATGAGTACAGCTTAGTCCGCTGACTTGACACTGTCACTTCGCCTCGGGTGTGTTCCCACTGTACTTTGATCACTACCCTACCACGGCTCAAAGGAGTCGTGCCAACAGGTGGTGGTTGGGTGCAGTCCCGAAGCACTTGGAGGTAGTGATGGTTAGACAGGATTCGTCTCTCCCGGTATTGGGGGTTGACATCGCGCTGTGTCTAGGAGAGCCATTACATGAGTAGTCCCTGGCCAGGGCAAACGAGATATACTGGTAGGTTTCCAGTGTTATCTCAGGGTGTTTTGGGCTTCGCTCCGGCACGACTTGTACCGCTATTGGGGGACTGACGTTTACCGCCCCTAGGCCCGCCATGCGATGTATCAGACGAAGAGACCGGACTGTACGGAGAATGTCACACTCAGGCTCAGTAGGAGTTCAGATAGGTTTCGCCTCGTCGGTCTTCTTGTCTGCATTACCTGGGGACCGTTACGCACAGCTAGTGCCGCTTGCGGTCTGTGGTTAAACCCACTGCCAGCGTAGTGTCGAGTCTTTAGAGTCCCACACAGAAAGCTTTTCGCCTTTAGGCAAAAGAGTAGAGGTCGCATGGTATTGCGACAGGTCGCATGGTTTTGCGACAGGGTTCGGTCACATCCGTGCACTTGTGCACGTACAGTGTCCGGACAGTTTACACTAGCGGGCTTTGGTTTAAGCCAGATCCTAGTGTATCTTATGGGATTGGATTTATCCAGTTTGCATCCGTGTTCCTCGGAACGCGGATGCGGGTGTGTATGCACAGTTGACTGGGAGGCACAGACAGCGGATTCTCATTAGGGTTGTTGACAGTTGACCGTTGACTTTTTGACTTTTTGCTCAACCCTAATGAGAATATGATATGCGATTAACTATTATATTAATTAAGTATTATGGTGACTTGGTTGTTGACTTTTGTTGACTTTGTTAACTTGTTGACTTTTGTTGACTTGTTGACTTTGTTGACCGGTTGACTAGGCTTGACTAGTTGACCATCATGATAACCATGGTTATCATTTCATGCCAAAGACTTTTACTTGCTTGTTCATTTGAGTAAAATGAGTGCATGACATGATAAGGTTATGGTTGCTTCAACCATCACATAAGACTTTTATTGATATGATGAGTTATGATTACATTGGATTATGAGAGGGTGAGAGACAAAAGAGAGCCTCATTCTTTCTTGCTCATTCTCTCTCTTGTTCTTGAGCTCTCCTCTTGCTCTCACCCTCAACCTCTTGCTCCCTCTCTTGATCTATGGTTCTCTTGTCTCATGAGTTGAGAATCAAGAACCATAGATAAAATCCCATTCTAAATCTTCTCTACTCATTCTAGTTCACTAGGTTTAGCAAACCAAGTGAACTAGTTTCTTCAAAGAACGAAGAAGGAGCTAAAGGTTGGAGCTTTCAGGTGGATCTATCTTCGGCGTACGGAGACGACGAGAAGAAGCCATCGGACCACCATCGGAGCTTTGAAGACGAAGGAGTTCAAGACAAGTTTAGGTATAACCATCTCCATCCGAGTAGCTAACTCTCTTTAGCTAAGTATGCTAGTTTTAGTTTAGTCAAAGATCCCGACTTTGCTTAGTCCATGTTGCCCCTTGCGCTAATAATTTGATTTTTATACCGTTTCCGCCTCCCCGTAAGAACCGGGGGTCGCAACGTGGACTTACAGTGGTATCAGAGCCTAACTAAACTTAAACTAGCTTGGTAGTGAAGTGTAACGAAGTTCGGAACCGGAAAAATAAAAAAAAACAAACTTTTACAAAACCTGAGTTTCTGTTGAAATTTTTTCTGGTCAAAATGAAAAACTTTATACTCCTAAATTCGGCTCAGGGTTTTGTGTGAACACCCATGAAAAACGGTCCACTGTTTCGTTCAAACCGCCGCGCTTCCGCCGCACGAGGTAGGCATGTGCCGCGGAAGCGCCGCGGTTTGTCGTCTTCTCTGCATCGTTTTTCGTGCAGTGTGTGTCTGTATTGGTTTTGGGATTTTTGGAATATATTATATGTGCCCAGATTTTCCAGAAAAGAAATTTCCTTTTGGGGTCCTATAATTCCGTATTTTTTCCGAACTTCACTGCACTTTGACTATGATGGCTATATCTGTGATGCTTGCATGTATTGAACGTCGGCTAATCGCTATAAGTCGATTGGTCGGGGTTATACATGATCTGTGTTTGATATTGGAATGTGTATATAAATATGTTGGATTGTCGCGGGTGAATAGCCGGGGGTTGTGAGACGAGAGTTTTCTTTTCTTGCAATTCATGTAAATTTGTAAATTGATGTAATAATTATTTGTATGGCCGCACAACCGGGTCGGGGTTGTATCCGTCATTGTATAATTTCTTTTTACTGTTTTTGCTCCTAGGATAGACCCATGGAGGGGTGCACAAACTACCGGGTATGCCGAAGTGTCGAGTGGCCTACTCATGGAGATGAGGGAGGTTGCTACGCTTCGGGTACTTGGCGGGTAGTTTGCCGCACCCGTAGGGGTCTTGGGTGGGGTATTGGCTATTCACCGCGACCGTGTTATCTGTTTTTGTTACAGGCTCGTACAAATTACAGATTCCTAGTATATCCAATGTATTTATCTGTGATCTGAAATGTTTATCATTGCAGTATATCTATATATGATATTATTTAGGCGTTGCTTATGTTTTACAGACGCGCTAGCCCAGCCCCCGCTCTGTCGTTAGTTAAGTAACCTAACGGGTAATGACGGGGCCCAGTGGCGAATGCGAATGGCATAAGCGTACGTCATATTTTGGTTGTTTTCTGCAATGGTAGGTTTAAATGATGGGACGCATTAAAAGAACTAATGCAAGAATATCACGCATTAAAAGAACTAATGCAAGATAATAAACCAAGTTAAAGTCGTTGGAACACTTTCGAAAAACCACTCGGTTCTTTTCAAAAACAACTTTTAAATGCGGAGCTTGAGCCACTCCTTTTAAAAGCTATCTCGTTCCATCGACCAAATCAAGTTCACTACGTTCACGGTTTTGCCAAAACCATCCGTAGCCCTCCGTCGTTTCACATGAATAGTCAATAGTATTCAAGCTGTGTATGTTGGCCAAAGTCAAGGTACAGTGATTGGTAGCTATTGGGTGTTCATGTGTAGCATAGATAGATGCGTTGGTTTGGGACAGTCGTACTGCCATTTTGGCCAAAGTCAAGGGTAGGTTCGGATGGATCCAAATTAACCTGGATAATGACGGGTAGAACTTGACATGTGACTTATGATATTTTGGCCAAAGTCAAGGTCATAAGAGCATGGGGCAAAAATCCACATCGGGAGTTTCATAAGTACTGAAACTTGCTAGATTTGCATACCATTTGGAGTGTGATGATTCTGGTAGGATTCCTTCAGTTTTGTCACGCGATGATATTTGGATCCCGATCCTACTGTGAGTATATGCTACTCCTCGGGAAATTTCTCACTTAACGATCAATGCTATAAACCTAGCAGGTGCCTAGAAAGGTGTTAGCGGGGCTACGCCCCCAGGGAAAAGAGGTTCTTTAATTAAGGAACTTCGCGAAAGCGTTGGAAAACCTCCCTCGAAGTACCGACACCGGCCTGGCTGAACGGTTAAGCAAGTATTGTACGGTGGGATTGATCCTGACTAATTCTTCCTTTATGGTTTGAGGAGGGATTCGAGAAACAGTGGGAGACATCCTGTTTAGACAAACTAAAAACCACTCTAAACTTGCAAGAGCATCATGCTGAGTGTTTCTTCTTCTCTCTCCTAATTGCAGCGACCAATCAACATGACTGGACTTAAGTTACTCCTAGATAAAAACAAACTGACAGGGCCAAACTACAAAGATTGGCTCAGGAATGTCAAGATAGCAATCACTTATGACAAGCTGGGGTATCTTCTTACCACCAAAGCTCCCCCTGTCCCTGGTCCAACTTCCAGCGTCGCGGATAAGGAAATCCGCAAGACTTGGGAGATTGATAGCGCGAAGGCCAAGTGCCTCCTGCTTGCCTCGATGGACAACGAACATCAGAGGAGGCATGAGAATATGGACATGGAGTCCATATTGCTTCATACAAAAGAACTGTATGGAGAGCAGTCTCGTATCGCAAGATACGAAGCGTCGAAAAAGTTATTTTCGACAAGAATGGCCCTCGGATCATCAGTAGTCGAGCATGTGCTAAAGATGATCGGCTACATTGAGGAGCTCGCTGACCTAAGGATCACATTGGAGAGTGAGCTATATACGGATATAGTTCTCCAGTCCCTTCCTTCCACTTACGCCCAGTTTATACTGAACTTCAACTTACAAGAAAAAGAGGTTGAACTTTCAGAGCTCCTCAACATGCTGAGGAGCGCAGAGGGCACCCTACAGAAAGGTAGGGATACATCCACTTTGTTTGTAGGAGGATCATCTTCTTCTAGGTCCAAGGCGAAAGCCAAGGGAAAGAAGAAGAAGGCCCCCGCCAAACCAAGGGGCGGTGTTAGTAAAGTGGATACGAAGGGAAAAGGTAAAGCAACAAAGATAGCGGGGAAGCTTGTGGATAAGGAAGAATGCTTCTATTGTCATAAGAAAGGACACTGGAAGAATGATTGCAGGGCCTGGAAGGCCAGAACACAGGAATTGAAGCAGGTTGCATCTTCAGCTTCAGGTGTGTATGTTATTGAAAACTGTCTTTCAATAAACTCTACTTCCTGGGTATTGGATACCGGATCAGGATCTCATATCTGTAATTCTTTGCAGGCGTTGAGAAACCGTAGGGTTTTGAAGGCAGGTAACATGACCCTCAGAGTTGCGAACGGAGCTAGCATGGATGCTAAAGCCGTGGGGGACTATCACCTGGGAATGTCAGATGGACATGTTTTGGTTTTGCGTAATTGCTTTTTTGTACCCAACGCAACTTGTAATATCATTTCTGTATCTTTAGTTTCTAAAGAAGGTTATGAATTTGCGTTTGTAAGTAATGTTGTAAACATTCACCTTAATCAAGTTTTGATTGGATCAGGTACATTGAGTAATGGTATATACGTGTTAAACCAACCACAGATTTTTAATGTCCAGAATACATACAAAAGAAAGTCTCCAGAAATAAATCAGACTTTCTTATGGCATTGTAGATTGGGTCACATCAATGAGAGAAGGTTGACTAAGTTACATACAGAAGGATATTTGAATGCGTTCGAATATCAATCATATGCCACTTGTCAATCTTGTCTCAAAGGAAAGATGACAAAGACTCCGTTTACTGGACATGGAGTAAGAGCGAGCGAGCTCTTGGGACTCGTACACAGTGACATGTGCGGTCCAATGTCTACACATGCCCGAAGCGGACATTCTTACTTCATTACTTTTACGGATGACTTCTCAAGGTACGGTTATGTCTTCTTGATGAAACATAAGTCCGAAGCCTTTGGAAAATTCCAGGAGTATAAGAATGAAGTAGAGAAACAGACCGGCAAAATTATTAAGATTCTAAGATCGGATCGAGGTGGAGAATACTTAAGTGCCGAGTTCCTGGACTATTTAAAAGAGAACGGAATTCTCTCTCAGCTTACTCCTCCATACACCCCGCAACATAACGGTGTATCGGAGAGACGGAACCGCACCCTATTGGATATGGTGCGGTCCATGATGAGTAACGCTGAGTTACCGCGATCATTCTGGGGATATGCGCTAGAATCAGCCGCATACCTTTTGAACCGAGTTCCTACTAAGACCGTGCCTACTACACCATATGAGATGTGGTGTGGGAAGAGACCCTATCTTAAGCATATTAAGACATGGGGATGTCCAGCTTTTGTCAAAAAGCAGCATGCGGACAAGCTCGAGGCACGCTCAGTACAGTGCAAGTTTGTGGGATATCCAAAGAATTCCAAAGGATATTTATTCTACTGTGAAGAGGAACAAAAAGTCCTTGTTTCTCGTCATGCCTACTTCTTGGAAACTGAGTTTTTGGAAACCCAGATAAGTGGGAGCACAATAGAACTGGAAGAAATTCCAGAACCACGGACTATTACTGAAAGTTTAGTGGAACCAGAGGGTTCAACAGAACAGGACATTCCTACGCCGCTCCGCAGGAGTAGTAGGCAGTCTCATCCGCCCAAGAGATACTACGGTTTTCTCATAGACGGGGATAGAGAGGATTGCATCATAGATTATGATGAGCCTACTAGCTTCCAGCAGGCCGTTCAGAGCGTTGACTCAGTGAAATGGCTGGATGCAATGCGGACCGAAATGGAATCCATGTACACCAACAAGGTATGGACGTTGGACATTGCTCCAGACGGGGTAAAACCCATAGGATGCAAGTGGATCTTCAAAAGGAAGATTGGTGTAGATGGACAGGTTGAGACCTATAAAGCTAGGCTGGTAGCAAAAGGTTTCCGTCAAAGACCTGGCTTGGACTATGACGAAACCTTTTCTCCAGTAGCCATGCTGAAATCCATTCGGATCCTTCTTGCCGTTGCTGCCTTCCACGATTATGAGATCTGGCAAATGGACGTGAAGACAGCTTTTCTAAATGGAAATTTAGAGGAGTGTGTCTATATGGACCAGCCAGAGGGTTTCATTCAGAGTGGGAGCAGCGGAAAGGTGTGCAAGTTGCTTAAGTCCATCTATGGACTAAAGCAGGCGTCGCGGAGTTGGAACATCTGCTTTGATGAGACGGTCAAAGAATTTGGCTTTATCAAAAATCCAGATGAACCATGCATCTATAGTAGATTTGTAGCGAGAACTGTAGTATTCCTCGTTTTATACGTGGATGACATTCTCTTAATAGGAAATGACATTCCTATGCTACAATCTGTCAAGGGGTTCTTGTCACACAGGTTCTCCATGAAAGACCTGGGTGATGCCTCATACATTCTGGGTATCCGGATCTACCGTGACAGATCCAAGAGGATATTAGGACTATCACAGTCCAGGTACATCGACACCATACTGAAGAGATTCAGTATGGAAGATTCCAAGCGCGGTAACCTACCGGCTTGTCACGGGATCACTCTCTCTAAAGAGATGTCTCCCAAGACTGATTTGGAGAGGGATCGCATGTCTATTATACCCTACGCTTCTGCGGTAGGCTCTATAATGTATGCGATATTGTGTACCAGACCGGATGTAGCTTATGCACTGAGTGTGGTAAGCCGGTATCAGTCAAACCCTGGGGAGAAACACTGGATAGCGGTAAAGAACATTCTCAAGTACCTGAGAAGGACTAAGGAGATGTTCTTGGTGTATGGCGGAAAAGACCTCCAGATCGAGGCCTTTGCTGACTCCAGCTTCCAGAGTGACAAGGATGATTCCAAGTCCATGTCGGGTTTTGTCTTTACCCTCAATGGAGGGGCGGTGTGTTGGAAGAGTTCCAAACAAGAAACCGTTGCGGACTCGACGATGGAAGCGGAATACATCGCTGCATCTGATGCCGCAAAAGAAGCTGTCTGGATGAGGAAGTTCTTAAAAGAACTTCAGGTGGTTCCGTCCATTGTTGATCCAATACCTCTGTATTGTGACAACAACGGGGCTATAGCTTTAGCGAAGGAACCAAGGTCCCATCAGAAATCCAGGCACATCTTGAGGCGGTATCACCTGATCAGGGAAATCGTAGATCGCCAGGAGATCGAGGTTCGGAGAGTCGCTTCAGAAGATAACACTGCAGATCCATTCACCAAGGCCCTGCCCCAGACTCAGTTCGAGCGGCTGATCGAGATGATAGGTCTTCGATACGCCAGTACATGGCCTTAGTGCAAGTGGGAGATTGTTAGTGTATATGCCCTAGAGGCCATTACTGTATCATACTGGTTTGTATACTACTTAATGGATGCTTGGGATATTCACCTTGTATATACAATCTTGCTCAAAATAGTAGTATGCTACTTGGTTTGTTTCTACTTCAATGTGTACATGTGTTTATTTTTGTATATCGCCTATACACATTAGTAGAGCCCTTAGGATCTTTGCTTGATTACCAGCGATGTGATGGCCGTCACACTAGTGGGGCTGGGTAATCTATAAGCACATCCTTATGCAGGTCCCTGGTCGCAGGACTATCGAGACAGGGCATCGATACTCCGGAGTAGACCAGCGCATGCGCTTCTCATCCCAGTGTGGGAGACGGTCTGTCCCACAGCCGTCAGTACGTCGTACTTGAGATAGTATGCGGGTGCTCGTTAGGTTACGGGTACACTGGACAGGACTCGTCGGGAACTGACTAGTTGGTATTATACCTATCGTCAGTTATCAGTTCCCAGGTGACATGGGTACAGCTTAGTCCGCTGACTTGACACTGTCATTTCGCCTCGGGTGTGTTCCCACTGTACTTTGATCACTACCCTACCACGGCTCAAAGGAGTCGTGCAAACAGGTGGTGGTTGGGTGCAGTCCCGAAGCACTTGGAGGCAGTGACGGTTAGACAGGATTCGTCTCTCCCGGTATTGGGGGTTGACATCGCGCTGTGTCCAGGAGAGCCATTACACGAGTAGTCCCTGGCCAGGGCAAACGAGATATACTGGTAGGTTTCCAGTGTTATCTCAGGGTGTTTTGGGCTTCGCTCCGGCACGACTTGTACCGCTATTGGGGGACTGACGTTTACCGCCCCCTAGGCCCGCCATGCGATGTATCAGATGAACAGACCGGACTGTACGGAGAATGTCACACTCAGGCTCAGTAGGAGTTCAGATGGGTTTCGCCTCGTCGGTCTTCTTGTCGGCATTACCTGGGGACCGTTACGCACAGCTAGTGCTTCTTGCGGTCTGTGGTTAAACCCACTGCCAGCGTAGTGTCGAGTCTTTAGAGTCCCACACAGAAAGCTTTTCTCCTTTAGGCAAAAGAGTAGAGGTCGCATGGTATTGCGACAGGTCGCATGGTTTTGCGACAGGGTTCGGTCACATCCGTGCACTTGTGCACGTACAGTGTCCGGACAGTTTACACTAGCGGGCTTTGGTTTAAGCCAGATCCTAGTGTATCTTATGGGATTGGATTTATCCAGTTTGCATTCGTGTTCCTCGGAACGCGGATGCGGGTGTGTATGCACAGTTGACTGGGAGGCACAGACAGCGGATTCTTATTAGGGTTGTTGACAGTTGACCGTTGACTTTTTGACTTTTTGCTCAACCCTAATGAGAATATGATATGCGATTAACTATTATATTAATTAAGTATTATGGTGACTTGGTTGTTGACTTTTGTTGACTTTGTTGACTTGTTGACTTTTGTTGACTTGTTGACTTTGTTGACCGGTTGACTAGGCTTGACTAGTGGACCATCATGATAACCATGGTTATCATTTTATGCCAAAGACTTTTACTTGCTTGTTCATTTGAGTAAAATGAGTGCATGACATGATAAGGTTATGGTTGCTTCAACCATCACATAAGACTTTTATTGATATGATGAGTTATGATTACATTGGATTATGAGAGGGTGAGAGACAAAAGAGAGCCTCATTCTTTCTTGCTCATTCTCTCTCTTTTTCTTGAGCTCTCCTCTTGCTCTCACCCTCAACCTCTTGCTCCCTCTCTTGATCTATGGTTCTCTTGTCTCATGAGTTGAGAATCAAGAACCATAGATAAAATCCCATTCTAAATCTTCTCTACTCATTCTAGTTCACTAGGTTTAGCAAACCAAGTGAACTAGTTTCTTCAAAGAACGAAGAAGGAGCTAAAGGTTGGAGCTTTCAGGTGGATCTATCTTCGGCGTACGGAGACGACGAGAAGAAGCCATCGGACCACCATCGGAGCTTTGAAGACGAAGGAGTTCAAGACAAGTTTAGGTATAACCATCTCCATCCGAGTAGCTAACTCTCTTTAGCTAAGTATGCTAGTTTTAGTTTAGTCAAAGATCCCGACTTTGCTTAGTCCATGTTGCCCCTTGCGCTAATAATTTGATTTTTATACCGTTTCCGCCTCCCCGTAAGAACCGGGGGTCGCAACGTGGACTTACAGTAGGAGGTAAGGACTGTAGAATCAAGTCAACATATGATTCGTTCTCCAACGTGGTCTCCAGGTCCGTGAGCCTTTTAATATAGCTAATGAATGTAGGGACGTGGTCCCCTACAGATGATCTGATAGCCAACCTCGCTTGAAACAATTCCTTCGAGGTATCATATCTTGCGATACGAGATTTCTCTCCATATAAAACTTTGTTATGGAGGAAGATAGAAACTAAGTCCATCTTCTCGTGCTGCCTCTGGTATATACCATCAACTGAGGCCAACACGAGGCACTTGGCAATCGCACATTCTTTTTCACCTATCTTATGGATATCAACATCCGTGTCGGTAGAAACTGGACCTGGGATGGCGAGGGCTATGAGTGGTAATGAGGTGGTCCAACTTGTTCTAGGTAATGGACATCTGGACAAAGCTTTGCCAGTCAATATAGTATAACCCAGTCATTTTATTATCTATCTGTAACCTAATCTGGTCACCTGGTCGCTGCAATTAGGATAGAGAGATGAAAACACTCAGCATGATGCTCTTGCAAGTTTAGATTGATTTTTAATTTATCAAAACATGATGGCTCCCACTGTTTCTCGAATCCTTCCTCAAACCAAGAAAAAAGAATTAGTCAGGATTGATCTCACCGTACAATTCTTGCTTAACCATTCGGCCAGGCTAGTGTCAGTACTTCAAGGGAGGTTTTACGACGCTTTAGCGAAGTTCCTTAATTAAATAACCTCTTTTCCCTGGAGGCGTAGCCCCGCTAACACCATTCTAGACACCTACTTGGTTTGTAGCATTGATCGTTAAGTGGAGAAACTCCTGAGGAGTAGCGGATACTCACAGTGTTAGTGTTTATACCCTATAGGCTATTACTATATCATACTAGTTTGTATATTACTTAATGGAAGATTGGGATATTCACAGTTGTATTGATAGTCTTGCTAAAAATGGTAGTTTGCTACTTAGTTTGTTTCTACTTTAATATGTGCATATGTTTCTTTTAACATATCGCTTATACATATTAGTAGGGCCTTTAGGATCTTTGTTTGATTACCAGCGTTGTGATGGCAGTCACATTAGTAGGGGCTGGGTAGTCTATAAGAAACATCCTATACAGGTCTCTGGTTGCAGGATTATCGAGACGGGGCATCGATACTCCGGAGTAGACTGTTGTATACGCTTCTCATCCCAGCATGGGGAGATGGTCTGTCCCAGAGCCATCAGTACGTCGTACTGGAGATAGTATGCAGGTGCTCGTTAGGTTACGTGTACACCGGACAAGACTCCTCAGGAACTGCAGGTTGGTTCTATACCCATCATCAGATAGTAGTTCCCAGGTGACATGAGTACAGATTGGTCCATCGACTTGACACTGCTACTTCGCCTTGGGTGTGTTCCCACTGTACTTAGATTACTACCTGTCACGACCTGAAAGTACGGAATATGACCGGCACTTAAACTACGAACGTCTCAAGGAGTACGTATTCTAAGTAAGCCGAAAACCCAGAAATCCAAACCAAGAAAAGTAGTAGAGTGTAGGAAAACCAGTTTAAATCAAGAAGTTATAATAGCATAAGCTGAATTATGCGTTTTATAAAAACATCAATATTTCCTGGAAATTTCGGCAGAGTCTCCTTTGTAAAAACAGGCCCCCAAACGGAATACAGCATGAATAGTATACGAAATCAAATAAAGGCATCCCCAAGCGGAAGCTAGCTCTTCGTCAAACGACGGCCACAACTACACAACAATATAATATACAACGCCGAAAGGCGAGGATCACAACAGAAAAGGAAACTCAAAACAGCATGAAATTCGTATAAATACAACGCGCGACTCTAAGGTCGATAGAATAAACAACACTGGTCTCTATCTCTGAAATAATTACATGTTTGGTTGATGGAACTTCTAGATACAACAGAATAATAATATACAAGATATATAATGGGTGTACGATACAAGTAAACCCACCTACTAGCAAATCACCCGAAGGAAACTATGCCCGCAAGCCGTAATGAAACCTGTACGGCAAACCTGCAAGAAACTGGGGCACGACGGGGGTGAGTTGCCAACTCGTGAATAGAAAAACATCTACGAATAGAAATCGCATGTATGACGCAATCCTAGGTCATACGATCAATATACATCCTCAAATATATATAACCAGCAGCCTATAACAAGGCTAGGGTAAATATCTAACCCGAGTGTAATCTCATGTGCCCGTGTCAGTGCCCAAGGGTAGCAATATATCATATGAACGAGGTGTGAATGCATGAAAACAGAATACATGTAAATGAAGAACTGTTTTCATAATTTAGTGAGATTTCCTTTGTATTTTTAAAATGAGGTATCATAATGAAATCAGCATAAAACAGTGCCTAGCATAGGCACAAAACGTAATCCCAATATCTCGATATCTCTGTATCACAGTCTCTGTATCTCAAAATCTCGAAATCTCAATGTCTCAATCATAATATCTAGGGCATCGTCAGTCCAGACCGGCCCCTACCATCCATCTCAAGACCACGACGGTATCCTCCGAATATCCGACGCGTCGGGTAAAATCACCGGTAGGTAGTGCTCCCCTGCCAGGCTCACATCGTCATCATCACGCGCTTCTTGCCCCGGGGTACCTTACCGGGTCCACCATGTACCCGAAACGGTTCATCCGCCTCCTCAAATCGGGTCTCGAAATCCATCAGCAAACTCATGGTGGACGACTCATACATCATGGGAAAACCGCACTTTTTATTTTAAAGAGAGAAAGAAGTTTATATAAGTTTTGCGGTTTTCCCCCAAATCCAGAAAATCTCATGGAAATCCGAATCCAATCCTCAATAGCATGTAAACAGTGCATATCGGCATAAAAATCCATGAATGCGGCATAATAATGAATATTAACATGCATGAAGTAACAAGTAATATCTACAATGTCTAATCTAGCATATAAGGCGAGTACACTAATATCATGTCTAAATTATTAGCTAACAACCTATGTCAATGCAATAGTATTTCTAAAGTGTACGTGGCATGGCAATTACCGATGAAGATGTGTGTGAGCCGGCAAGTAAGTGTACGTGGTACATACGCATCATCGGTAATGGTGCTGGTGTCCTAACAGCATGATATCAATAATGTAGTACGAAACATAATATAAGCATGCGATGCGAAGCAAACCACAATAATGAGCGGAAGCTGAATACTAGACGCAACTATAACTAATCTGCATTAATCTAATACAAGTTCTACAAATGGTGCCTTTTGAAATAACACGAATCATGGAGTTTTGAAAATAGGGGCTACGGTGTTTTTATGAAAAGATACGTCTTTTGAAATATCCGTAGGAATCCCTTGGGCTGTCTTTTAAAATACCCACGATTCGTTAGTTTTTTTGAAATAGGTAAGAATCGAATCTAATCTAACAACTAAACTAAACTAAAGGACTAAGCTAACAAGCTGGACTACAGGTGAGGAAACCGCCTAACATCTGAGTCGATCCATATACATACCTGTATGTATATTAGTCGGTGATCCCGCCTCAATAATATCATATCCGATACCATATCTACAATCAGACATCCCAAATTAAGAGTGCGGATCAATCATCAAGATATAGCTCGTACGTAAATCCGTCGTACGGCATCCCCAAATCTGGGTATGGGTCAAAGTCACATCAATCACACTATTCATTTGGTATCTTCTTTATCAAATATCATGATCCGGAATAATGTCCTACGTCTAGTACAATATTGATACCATCTATGTATGCATGCAGGTGTAAGAATCACTACGTCAAAAGACCCGCTAAAACATCGTGTCGTATCTCAATACGAACCAAATCACATCACCGATCTCCTGGCCTCAAGCCCAATCACATCGACTCATCTCAAACCCAAATACTATCCTCAAATCCAGTATATGAACCTATAGTCCCATACCTATGTAAACACATAAAAATACAATCCCATATACGCACTTATGAAAGAAGAATGTATGCAAGTATGGGTGTGTGTATGTGTGGTGCAACCACTACTCTAGGGTTTCACATCACTAACCAATCCAATCACACCTAGAATCTATCTCTTAACATCAATAATCTCAAACAATATACAATCAATATCTGTGTGTATACGTATTCGTATACATCACCACGAACTGCGGGGGTGCTAAACGCCATCCACCCGACTTCTCCCCGTAGATATAAATCTACTCACCTGCACTCAGTGTGTCGGTGTCGATATCTCCATCATCTTCTGCATCGTCTCGGAATCCATGTGAAGGTACCTACAATGATCAACCATAGCAATACGTATGAAAATCAAGACAGAAAACCGATACAGCGCACAGTGTGCTCATAGGTTTGAACCTATGGCCCAAACATGCAAATCCAACAAACAACCCCTGTTGTCGATGTACGAACACCCGACAACCAAATACAAATCCAAATATCAAGAAAGTGCATTTAAAAATACGGAAAACACTGCCTAAAACACACCAAAATGCTCCCAGATTTTCCCCAGATGACAATTAGCCAAAACTGCATATAGGGGGGGTCTAATTTAGTGCTGAATGAGCCCTGGAACAAAAATTGACCGATTCACTTCTACTCTGGCCGCAAATTGCGGCCAGAATGATTAAATTTGTGGCCGTAGGTTTGAGTTAGGGGCTCGGGTCTTGGTGGTAGCTTCCTAGGTGCCTGCACGACTCACTGTCGGCTCAATTTTATTTTTGGTGCCCCCGGGTTGCTCTAGATTCCAGAACACCTTCACAGATCATACAAACCGACATGAAAGTCCCGTAATTCCGTATTTTTTCTGGGTTTCAGGTTGTGCTAGGTCAGGGTTCTAGTCAATATAGGGTCTAAGGTCACCATTTAAGTCCAATTACAAAGCCACATCTCAACTTTACCCTAACCCTCTCTAAGTTGGTCCAAAATACACCAAATTACACGATATCGATATGAAACTTGAATTGAAGCTTAAGCACAAGCAATAACACTCTAATTGTGAAGAAATTACCTCATAATACCCTCATGAATCCTCAACAGCTCCAAAATGACTACTTTCTTAGTCCAAAGGCATGCTTGTGAGCTTGTGTACAATTTTCGTGAAAGCGATATGGGGTTTTGGGGTGAATTTCATGGAGAAATTAGGGTTTGAAGGTGGAGGAAGAGGAGGGCAGCAGGAGCAGCAGCAGCTCATGGAAGAGGGGGGAGAAATGAGAGGAGAAAACAAGAGGGAATGGCCAAGTCAACACTCTCACCTACCCTCTCTCTCTCACCATACCTATTTCTTTAATCCCTTTTTCTTTTCTTTTCCTTTTCTTCTCACTCAAATAGTAACCCAAAAAGTAACATGATAGAAAATGCACAAGTGTAGAAAAACAAGATATGTGCATGTTTTGCACAAACTTGCAAAAAACCCGATTAGCGATTTTTAATCGCGATTAGTACTAAGTTAGCAAATAAATGCTCATAAAAACTTTAAAATGGTATAATTCCATAAAATACCCTATTTTAGAATTTTCCATAATTTTTCCAAATTTTTCCCATTTATCGATATTTAATTATAAATTTAATATTAAAATAATCAATAAAATAATATTAAATTATAAAAATTCCTAAAAATAATATTTTATTATTTTGGAATGTTACAATCTTCCCCCCTTAAAGAAATTCGGTCCCCGAATTTATATTTAAACCCTCAATTTCTAAAACATTTCAATAAGAAGTCCAAGTCGTCGGGGCTCCGAAATCATCAATACATAAAACGCATTATAGCGCGATGCATGCGCATGAGTAATGAGAAGATAACTCAAAAACAAAACTCCGTCAAGCATCCCGCAATCATCGGAGTCATGGTAAAGACACAAATGTCAAATCCAATACAAAACCAATATGATACAACTCGAAACTATACACGTAAATATCTGAAGTAACTGCATGCCAAATCTTTTTAAGTTGCTGTTCGATGCGCATAACACTGCACAGTGGCGGACGTCTTTATCAGAAAATAGCCATATACTTATATATCTTTTGTTTAGTATGCACGATCCGCCGTATTTGAAAACAATTGGGAAGGGTTCCCTGTTTTAAACATTTTCGTGGCATATCAGACACGTATGTAAATAATGAGACTATAGCTCGCTTTTGGAAATCCCTTTGAAATCTATCAATGCATGCAAAATATATCCAGGCACTGTCATCCAATCAGTCCTGCTCAGTACGAAAACCAATCGCAATATCATGAAAATGTACTGCTTCATAAGAAATCGGTCCCAAAAAGTGCATATGAAAACCCTGTGCGTCCGGTGCTCACGGAGATCAAAATCCATGAATGTGCACAAAAACAACATCAAGGTGCAATGGTTGTGCACACAACTTTGGTCATAGGCATCGTGTGTGCCTGACCGCAAAATCAGGTGCATCTGGCATGCATGAAAATTCCGATTTAGTGCATCTGGTGTGCACCAAATCGCATCTTATAGCAGGCGCCCAACATGCGTTAAAAATCCCAACCCGGTGCATCCATCATGCATGAAATCATGAAATCCAATATCGAGTGTCGAACACGCGCAAACTCCAGTCAGGTGCACAAGGTGCACAAAACAAATATCGAGTATCACAATCGAAACCGAAGTCCAGTGCATCTAATTTGCACAAAAGGCGTATCACTGCACTGCAAGCATATATAAACTATACAGAGTGCAGGAATCAATCGTGTGCGTACATACGCACAAAATCAACTCAAATGTCTAAAACCGTAAAATCACAAGCATGTGAAACCAAAGCATGAAAACGATATCAAGTGCAACACCGTGCAAAGATCGTAAATCCTCGATCATCAAAATCAAATCATGCGAATAAATCACCCAAAACATCGAAATCAATAATGGCGGAATAGTACCGCTCAAGCGCATCCTCCAAGAATCTTGGGCCAACTGTCGCGATCATTAGTGGGACGTCTCGTCGATGATCATGAACTCTGGCCTGCTGGTGTGCGTAACAATGACCACTCCTGGGTCAAGGCCTTCACTGTGAATTACCAATCTCTCGGTCCATCGGCTCATCGGCCCTGTCAGGTGTGCTAACGGGGATGATCCCGTTCTAGCACTTCTCTGGTCATCTCTCGGTCAATCATCGCGACCACTCGTCAAGCAGCATGTCACTGGCATCGGCCTCTGACTCTCTGAATGCACATGACACATCTAATCCTGGGTGCAAATATCATTGCAGCAGTATCCTGGAAGGAATCCTGCTCAAGGTCTCTTCCAAGTCTCATCTCTGCCTAACTGTCCGGAAGTCATCGTACTTTACTATATCTGTTTCTTATTCCGGAACAGCTGCATACTCACCGCGACTCCTTCTGGAAGGTATATCCAAGTACAATGCCTCGGCATGCATATCGCATCTCTGATGTCGGCGGAGTAGAACGTCATCTTATCAAGATCTCGTACGAACCGCTTACTCCACCCTTCTCTAAGGTCGACCGCTTCGGACTCGTCTCGTCGTGGCTGCATGGACTGAGCTCCAACGGCTATCCTCGTATCGGAAGTCTCCTAAGAAATGCATCTCACCACCTAGCATCCGAATTAAGTCGAGCCATCCAATCGAGTCGTCAAAACCTCATAATCTCCCAAGAGCTCAACATCTTAGGCACAGTTTAATAGTATCGAGTACATACCACAGCATCGGTGGTCCAGCCGTAGAAGGGAAAACCCAAGCCTCACTAATGGCGCCGTAGAACTGCCGCAAACCCGAAGGTTCAAAGGCTTTCACACGGTCATTAAGTCGAGTTAGGGTTTCATTCTTCTAGAGGGACCATAGAATTGCCTGCATGTCTTTCCGACTACTTTAAACTTGGAATAATAGGTTTCTGACATTCGATCGTCTCTGTCAACTCCCAACTTCTCCGCGTGAAGTCGTCTCTAACTTGAATCAATCTATCTGATGACCTCGCATCGGGATAGGCGAACGATCCACATGTCCTAGTCATTCATCCTCGATGACTAGCGACCTTCTATCATCTCTTAGCACAACTTGTACTGCAATAGCTCCAACATCTAGGGCGATATCTCGTCGTTCGCAGCAATAACTGGATCACTCGTCTGCATGCTGAACCGTGTCTCAATCATCATGAATAAGCCACACATCAACGGTCATCAAAGTCTGTCTGGCCTCTGTCAGTGGCTCAATCCTCTGGTGCTAATCTGCACGTCCGAGAAGTTTCATATAGCGATCCATCCAACACTCGTGGTGCAAAAATACAATCCAAAAGACACATCTCTACAATCGTGTGTCGCCCGAATCACGCCATGGTCAGTACTCGTTTCGTAACGAGCTCGTGCTGACCGCAATTCTAGCCGTAGCTCTCCTTGCCCGTAATCGTGGCAGCAAAACCATAACTGGTACCGATGTAGCTAGATCAGGAATGAATATGATACTGAGTAAAGAAATATACATCCTAAGGCTCCTTAAGTGGAGTGGCGTGTCATAAATATGCCGCGGAACATACCCACGGTACGTCACTCTACTTTAGTCACCTATTCCATCAACCAAGGGTCATTCTACGCTCCGAAGGTAAAACCTAACGCTCTGATACCAACTTTGTCACGACCCGAAAGTACGGAATATGACCGGCACTTAAACTACGAACGTCTCAAGGCGTACGTATTCTAAGTAAGCCGAAAACCCAGAAATCCAAACCAAGAAAAGTAGTAGAGTGTAGGAAAACCAGTTTAAATCAAGAAGTTATAATAGCATAAGCCGAATTATGCGTTTTATAAAAACATCAATATTTCCTGGAAATTTCGGCAGAGTCTCCTTTGTAAAAACAGGCCCCCAAACGGAATACAGCATGAATAGTATACGAAATCAAATAAAGGCATCCCCAAGCGGGAGCTAGCTCTTCGTCAAACGACGGCCACAACCACACAACAATATAATATACAACGCCGAAAGACGAGGATCACAACAGAAAAGGAAACTCAAAACAGCATGAAATTCGTATAAATACAACGCGCGACTCTAAGGTCGATAGAATAAACAACACTGGTCTCTATCTCTGAAATAATTACATGTTTGGTTGATGGAACTTCTAGATACAACAGAATAATAATATACAAGATATATAATGGGGGTACGATACAAGTAAACCCACCTACTAGCAAATCACCCGAAGGAAACTATGCCCGCAAGCCGTAATGAAACCTGTACGGCAAACCAGCAAGAAACTGGGGCACGACGGGGGTGAGTTGCCAACTCGTGAATAGAAAAACATCTACGAATAGAAATCGCATGTATGACGCAATCTTAGGTCATACGATCAATATACATCCTCAAATATATATAACCAGCAGCCTATAACAAGGCTAGGGTAAATATCTAACCCGAGTGTAATCTCATGTGCCCGTGTCAGTGCCCAAGGGTAGCAATATATCATATGAACGAGGTGTGAATGCATGAAAACAGAATACATGTAAATGAAGAACTGTTTTCATAATTTAGTGAGATTTCCTTTGTATTTTTAAAATGAGGTATCATAATGAAATCAGCATAAAACAATGCCTAGCATCGGCACAAAACGTAATCCCAATATCTCGATATCTCTGTATCACAGTCTCTGTACCTCAAAATCTCGAAATCTCAATGTCTCAATCATAATATCTAGGGCGCCGTCAGTCCAGACCGGCCCCTACCATCCATCTCAAGACCACGACGGTATCCTCCGAATATCCGACGCGTCGGGTAAAATCACCGGTAGGTAGTGCTCCCCTGCCAGGCTCACATCGTCATCATCACGCGCTTCTTGCCCCGGGGTACCTTACCGGGTCCACCATGTACCCGAAACGGTTCATCCGCCTCCTCGAATCGGGTCTCGAAATCCATCAGCAAACTCATGGTGGACGACTCATACATCATGGGAAAACCGCACTTTTTATTTTAAAGAGAGAAAGAAGTTTATATAAGTTTTACGGTTTTCCCCCAAATCCAGAAAATCTCATGGAAATCCGAATCCAATCCTCAATAGCATGTAAACAGTGCATACCGGCATAAAAATCCATGAATGCGGCATAATAATGAATATTAACATGCATGAAGTAACAAGTAATATCTACAATGTCTAATCTAGCATATAAGGCGAGTACACTAATATCATGTCTAAATTATTAGCTAACAACCTATGTCAATGCAATAGTATTTCTAAAGTGTACGTGGCATGGCAATTACCGATGAAGATGTGTGTGAGCCGGCAAGTAAGTGTACGTGGTACATACGCATCATCGGTAATGGTGCTGGTGTCCTAACAGCATGATATCAATAATGTAGTACGAAACATAATATAAGCATGCGATGCGAAGCGAACCACAATAATGAGCGGAAGCTGAATACTAGACGCAACTATAACTAATCTGCATTAATCTAATATAAGTTCTACAAATGGAGCCTTTTGAAATAACACGAATCATGGGGTTTTGAAAATAGGGGCTACGGTGTTTTTATGAAAAGATACGTCTTTTGAAATATCCGTAGGAATCCCTTGGGCTGTCTTTTAAAATACCCACGATTCGTTAGTTTTTTTGAAATAGGTAAGAATCGAATCTAATCTAACAACTAAACTAAACTAAAGGACTAAGCTAACAAGCTGGACTACAGGTGAGGAAACCGCCTAACATCTGAGTCGATCCATATACATACCTGTATGTATATTAGTCGGTGATCCCGCCTCAATAATATCATATCCGATACCATATCTACAATCAGACATCCCAAATTAAGAGTGCGGATCAATCATCAAGATATAGCTCGTACGTAAATCCGTCGTACGGCATCCCCAAATCTGGGTACGGGTCAAAGTCACATCAATCACACTATTCATTTGGTATCTTCTTTATCAAATATCATGATCCGGAATAATGTCCTACGTCTAGTACAATATTGATACCATCTATGTATGCATGCAGGTGTAAGAATCACTACGTCAAAAGACCCGCTAAAACATCGTGTCGTATCTCAATACGAACCAAATCACATCACCGATCTCCTGGCCTCAAGCCCAATCACATCGACTCATCTCAAACCCAAATACTATCCTCAAATCCAGTATATGAACCCATAGTCCCATACCTATGTAAACACATAAAAATACAATCCCATATACGCACTTATGAAAGAAGAATGTATGCAAGTATGGGTGTGTGTGTATGTGTGGTGCAACCACTACTCTAGGGTTTCACATCACTAACCAATCCAATCACACCTAGAATCTATCTCTTAACATCAATAATCTCAAACAATATACAATCAATATCTGTGTGTATACATATTCGTATACATCACCACGAACTACGGGGGTGCTAAACGCCATCCACCCGACTTCTCCCCGTAGATATAAATCTACTCACCTGCACTCAGTGTGTCGGTGTCGATATCTCCATCATCTTCTGCATCGTCTCGGAATCCATGTGAAGGTACCTACAATGATCAACCATAGCAATACGTATGAAAATCAAGACAGAAAACCGATACAGCGCACAGTGTGCTCATAGGTTTGAACCTATGGCCCAAACATGCAAATCCAACAAACAACCCCTGTTGTCGATGTACGAACACCCGACAACCAAATACAAATCCAAATATCAAGAAAGTGCATTTAAAAATACGGAAAACACTGCCTAAAACACACCAAAATGCTCCCAGATTTTCCCCAGATGATAATTAGCCAAAACTGCATATAGGGGGGGTCTAATTTAGTGCAAAATGAGCCCTGGAACAAAAATTGACCGATTCACTTCTACTCTGGCCGCAAATTGCGGCCAGAATGATTAAATTTGCGGCCGTAGGTTTGAGTTAGGGGCTCGGGTCTTGGTGGTAGCTTCCTAGGTGCCTGCACGACTCACTGTCAGCTCAATTTTATTTTTGGTGCCCCCGGGTTGCTCCAGATTCCAGAACACCTTCACAGATCATACAAACCGACATGAAAGTCCCGTAATTCCGTATTTTTTTTGGGTTTCAGGTTGTGCTAGGTCAGGGTTCTAGTCAATATAGGGTCAAAGGTCACCATTTAAGTCTAATTACAAAGCCATATCTCAACTTTACCCTAACCCTCTCTAAGTTGGTCCAAAATACACCAAATTACACGATATCGATATGAAACTTGAATTGAAGCTTAAGCACAAGCAATAACACTCTAATTGTGAAGAAATTACCTCATAATACCCTCATGAATCCTCAACAGCGCCAAAATGACTACTTTCTTAGTCCAAAGGCATGCTTGTGAGCTTGTGTACAATTTTCGTGAAAGCGATATGGGGTTTTGGGGTGAATTTCATGGAGAAATGGGGGTTTGAAGGTGGAGGAAGAGGAGGGCAGCAGGAGCAGCAGCAGCTCATGGAAGAGGGGGGAGAAATGAGAGGAGAAAACAAGAGGGAATGGCCAAGTCAACACTCTCACCTACCCTCTCTCTCTCACCATACCTATTTCTTTAATCCCTTTTTCTTTTCTTTTCCTTTTCTTCTCACTCAAATAGTAACCCAAAAAGTAACATGATAGAAAATGCACAAGTGTAGAAAAACAAGATATGTGCATATTTTGCACAAACTTGCAAAAAACCCGATTAGCGATTTTTAATCGCGATTAGTACTAAGTTAGCAAATAAATGCTCATAAAAACTTTAAAATGGCATAATTCCATAAAATACCCTATTTTAGAATTTTCCATAATTTTTCCAAATTTTTCCCATTTATCGATATTTAATTATAAATTTAATATTAAAATAATATTAAATTATAAAAATTCCTAAAAATAATATTTTATTATTTTGGAATGTTACACTACCCTACCACAGCTCAAAGGAGTCGTGCAAACAGGTAGTAGTTGGGTGCAGTCCCGAAGCACATGGGGGCAGTGGCGGTTAGATAGGATTCGTTTCTTCCGGTATTGGGGGTTGATATCGCGCTGTGTATGGAGAGCCATTACGCAAAGTCCCTGGATAGGGCAAACGAGATTTACTGGTAGGTTCCAGTAGTTTCTCTTGGTGTAATGGGCTTCACTCCGACACGACTTATACCGCTATTAGGGGTCTGACGTTTACCGCCCCCTAGGCCCGATATGCGATAGTCCTAGACGAACAGACCGGACTGTACGGAGATTGTCACACTCAGGCTCAGTGGGAGTTCGGATGGGTTTCCTCATTGTCCTTCTTATTGACATCTACCTAAGGACCGTTACGTACAGCTAGTACCGCTGGCGGCCTGTGGTTAAAACCACTGCCAGCGTAGTGTTGAGTTTTTAGAGTCCCACAAAGATAGTTTCCCTGCACCGGGCAAAAGGTGTAGAGGCCGTATGGTTTTACGGCAGGGCCGCGATCACTTACGTACACTTGTGCACGTACTATGATCAGGCAGATAATACTAGTGGGCTTTGGTTTAAGCCGGATCCTAGTATTATACAGATGGATTTATTCAGTCAAAAATTATCCGCGTTTTTCGGAAATACGGATGGGAGGGGCAGTCTCGTAATTTCTCGGGAAGCTTCTACAAGAAGGTGACTCATTTGTGTTTATTTCCTTTTAGGATTTAAACTAAATGAGGTGGAGGATGAGGTGTATGTTTACATTAAATGCTTAATAACTCATAAGGTGATTCACCCTTAGAATTAAATGAAGCATGCTAGATATTATCTTGATATTATCAAGAGAGATATTTGTATGCTTCATATTATATTAGCATGAGTATTATTCATTTCATTATCACAAAACACTTCTCTCTCCTCAAGTCTTCATCTTCTTCCTCAAACCCTAAAATCTCTCATTAGTTGAGAATCCTAGAGTTTAAGTGACTAAGCAATCCATCTAAATACTCTACACACTCTAGGACTTCTAGATTAGCGAACTAGAAGCCTTGGTTATCTCATATTCGAGACAGGAGCTCGGACTATAAACTCTCGGGTGGATCGTCTTTGACTCGAGGTTGCCGTTGAGGTACCCATGTTTCATAGAGCCGAGGTGTGGAGGACAGCGATGAAGACCCGAAGGACATGTAACGTGAGGTATAATTTCGAATCAGAGTAGTTAAACCTCTCGTAGTTTGCTAGTAATGGTTTAGACACGATTCGTGTGCTCAAGTCCGTGTTACGAAGTTTTGATAATTGTTTTTCATATATTCCGCCTTCCCGTGAACACGTGGGGTGCGTGACATGGACTTACAGTGGTATCAGAGCCTACTAAACCTTTACTAGCTTGTTAGCAACTTATTAGAACTTCGATCATCGGAAAAACACGAAACTTAAACCCGGCCCATCAAGTTTCTGTCGATTTTAAACCTGTCGAAAAAATTATTTTAGAGGCATGAAAATTCACAGCAGGGAATTCTAAGAATACTGGAGAAATACGAGTTGCTAACTCGGTTAGACGACCGCGGAAGCGCGGTGGATTAGTGCAATTCGCCGTGGATCGGCGGCCGAGTCGACTCCGAGTTGACTCGTATTTACACAGTTTGTCTTATTTTTGGGTGTGTATATTTTGTTTCTACCCAGGTTTTTTCAGTGCTGGCTTGCATTTGGGGTAGATACGGAAAATGGTTGCCGCTCGAAATTCTAAGTTATTTGCTAATCAGGTTTTATCTGTGATGTTTAATGTGTTCGTAAACCTCCGCTAATTGATAGTATGTCGGTTAGTTGGGGGTTGCACATTTCTGTGATGGATATTGGTATGTGTATATGAACTCTATTGGATCGTCATGGATGAATAGCCGGGGATGTGAGATGAGGGTTTTTATCTTTCATTCAATGTAAATTGTAATATGTTGTAATATTCTTTTGCTGGGCACATCCGGGTTAAGGTTGTAACCACCGTTGTATTATTTCATTTACTATTTTATGCTCCTAGGATAGGCCCAAGATGGGGTGCACAAACTACCAGGTACTTTGAAGTGTTTAATGGCCTACTCATGTCGTTGAGGGAGACTGTTTCACTTATGGTACTAGGCAGGTAGTTTGCCGCACCCGTAGGGGTGTAGGGTGGGGTTTGGTTATTCATCACGACCGTGTAATCCGTCTTTTGTTGCAGACTCAAACGAAACGCGGATTCCTAGTATATCTAATATGTTCATCTATGATCTGGAATGCCTATTATTGCGTCTGACGGATGTACAAAATCTATATATGATATCTAGTAGGCGTTGCTTATGTTTTGCATCCGTGCTAGCCCAGCCCCCACTCTGTCATTAGTTAAGTAACCTAACGTGGCCCAGTGGCGAATGCGGGTGGCATAAGTAGATGTTGTATTTTCGTTGTTTTCTGCAATGATTGGACGCATTATTTTAATGCAAAGAAAACAAACCAAAGCTGAATCGTTGGAACAAATATAAAAGAAACCATTCGGTTATTTTAAAAAAGCGGAATTTTTAATTGCGGAGCTTTAACCACTCCTTTTAAAAAGCTATCAAGTTCCTTCGATTATATCAAGTTCACTACGTTCACGATTTCGTCAAAACCAGTCGTAGCCCTCCATCATTTCATATGGATGGTCAGAAGTATTCAAGCTATGTTTGTTGGCCTTCGTCAAGGCATAGTGTTTGGTAGCTGCTGGGGTATTCATATGTAGCATGATAGATGCGTTGGTTTGGGACAGTCGTATTACTTTGTTGGCCTTCGTCAAAGGTATGTACGAGTGGGTTCAAATTAACAAGGATAATGATGGGAAAAACATGATATGTGACTTATGATTTGTTGGCCTTCGTCAAGGTCATAAGAGCATGGGGAAAAAATCCACATCGGGAGTTTCTAAAGAAACTGAAACTTGCTAGTGTTGCCTACCATTTGGAGTTTGATAATATTGGTAGGATTCCTTCAGCATTATCACACGATGATATTTTGATCCCGATCCTACTGTGAGTATCCGCTACTCATCAGGAGATTCATCACTTAACGATCAATGCTATAAACCAAGTAGGTGTCTAGAACGGTGTTAGCGGGGCTATGCCTCAAGAGAAAAGAGATTATTTAATTAAGGTACTTCGAAAAAGCATCGTAAAACTTCCCTCGAAGTACCGACACTAGCCTGGCTGAACGGTTAAGCAAGTATTGTACGGTGAGATCAGTCTTGACTAATTCTTCTTTTATGATCTGAGGAAGGATTCGAGAAACAGTAGAAGCCATCTAGTTTAGATAAACTAAAAACCAATCTAAACTTGCAAGAGCATCATGCTAAAGTGTTTTCTTCTCTTTCTCAACTGCAGCGACAATGTGACCATGACTAGGTTACTTCTAGATAACAAGTTGACTGAATCTGACTTTTATGACTGGCAAAGGTCTGTCCAGATGTCCATTGCCTATGACAAGCTGGACCACCCTATTACTACTCAAGCCCCTGCCGTCCCAGGTCCAGGTTCCACCGTCGCGGATATGGATATCCGTCAGACAAGGGAAAAGGACAGTGCGAATGCCAAGTGCCCCGTGTTGGCTTCAGTAGATGGTGTATACCAAAGGCAGCACGAGAAGATGGACTCAGTTTCCATCTTTCTTCATAACAAAGATTTATATGGAGAGCAATCTCGTATCGCAAGATATGAGACCTCGAACGAATTGCTTCAAGCGAGGTTGACTGTTGGGTCATCTGTAAGGGACGCCGTCCTTACGGTGACTAGCTATATTGATGAGCTCACGGATCTGGAGACCATGTTGGGAAACAGGTCATATGCTGAATTATTTCCACAGTCCCTACCCTCTACTTACACCCTAAAAGAAACCAGGGAGACACCCGCTCTGCTTAATAGGGGCCTTCTTCTTCTGCATCCAGGGAGAAAGCAAAGGGTGAAAAGAGGAAAACCTCCACAAAGCCAATATATGGTGTCAGTGAAGTAGAAGGAAAGGGAAGAGCAAAAGTTTCGGGACTTGGTGTAGAGAAGGGGGGATGTTCCTATTGTTATGGGAAGGGGCATTGGCAGAAGGATTGCAGGGCTTTGGAAGCCAGTACCCAGGATACGAAGCATGTTGTGGCTTCAGCCTCGGGAGTGTTTGTAATTGAAAATGGTTTGTCAATTAACTCTACTTCCTGGGTACTAGATACCGGAGCAGGACCTCATATCTGTAATTCATTACATTCTTTGAGAAACCGTAGAGTTATCAGGTTAGGCGATTTGTCTCTCAGAGTTGTGAACGGAATGAGCGTGGACGCTGAATCCGTGGGAGAATATCGTCTAGGTTTGATAAGTGGGCAGATATTGATTCTACGTAACTGTTTGTATGTACTTAGTTTGACTTTTAATATCATATCAGTGTCCTCACTTTCGAGAGAGGGATATGATTTTACATTCGTAAGCGATGTGGTTCACATCCACCTAAATCAAGTTCTGATTGTGTCCGATACATTAGATGACGGTATATACGTATTGAATCAAGCTCAGGTTTTCAAAGTCCAGAACACACTTAAAAGAAAGTCTCCGGAAATAAATCAGGCTTTCTTATGGCATTGTAGACTAAGTCACATCAATGAAACACGGTTGACTAAGTAACATAGAGAAGGATATTTGAACCCATTCGAATATCAATCTTATGCTAGTTGTGAAGCTTGTCTCATGGGAAAGATGACAAAGACTCCGTTTACTGGACACGGAGTAAGAGCGAGCGAGCTCTTAGGACTCATACACAGCGATGTATGTGGTCCAATGTCTACACATGCGCGAGGTGGTTATTCTTACTTCATTACTTTTACGGATGATTTCTCTAGGTATGGACATATCTTCTTGATGAAGCATAAATCCGAGGCCTTTGAGAAATTCCGGGAATACAAGAATGAAGTGGAAAAACAAACAGGCAAAAGTACCAAGACACTGAGATCTGATCGAGGTGGTGAATACTTAAGTGCCGATTTCCTGGGTTACTTAAAACAGAATGGAATTCTCTCTCAGCTTACTCTTCCATACACACCACAACACAATGGTGTATCGGAAAGGCAGAATCGAACCCTATTGGATATGGTTCGTTCCATGATGAGTAAGGATGAGTTACCGCGATCTTTCTGGGGTTATGCACTAGAATCAGCTGCATATCTTTTGAACAAGGTTCCAACCAAGACTGTGTCTACCACACCATATCAGATGTGGAGTGGGAAGAAACCCTATCTTCAGTGCCTGAAGACATAAGGATGTCCAGCTTTTGTTAAAAAGCAGCATGCGGACAAGCTCGAGGCATGCACGGTACAGTGTAAGTTTGTGGGATATCCAAAGAACTCTAAGGGGTATTATTTCTATTACGCAGAAGAGCAGAAGGTTTTTGTTTCTTGTCATGCCCACTTCTTGGAAGCTGAAATTTTAGAAAATCAGAAGAGTGGGAGCGCAATAGAACTGGAAGAAATTCCTGAACCACAAGCTGTTACTGAAAGTTTGGTAGAACAAGAAGGTTCAGAAGAAAGGGATATCCCAATGCCTATCCGTAGAACTAGTAGGCAGTCTCATCCACCCGAGAGATACTACGGTTTTCTCATAGACGGGGATATAGAAGATTGCATCATTGACAATGATGACCCTACTAGCTTCTAGCAAGCCATTCAGAGATGCGACTCAGTAAGATGGCTGGTTGCAATGCGGACCGAAATGGAGTCCATGTACACTAACAAAGTATGGACTTTAGACATTGCTCCAGATGGGGTAAAACCTATAGGATGCAAATGGATCTTTAGAAAGAAGATTGGTGTAGATGGAAAGGTTGAAACCTATAAGGCTAGACTTGTTGCAAAGGGTTTTCGTCAAAGACCTGGTTTGGACTCGTTGGGGTAAAAATTTACAGCCCGGTTGACCAAGTCAAAATCAAAGTCAACCCCAAGCCAAGTGGGCCCATGCCCGGGTCGAGCCCCAACATGAAGCGGCCGGCCTCCCCCATGCCAAGATAAAAATTTTGTAATAAATAATTTTGTTGCATTTCTTTTATTTTATTTTATGGATAAATGTAAGAAAAATAGGCAAAAAGCCAAATTTTTGTAAAGCGCATGGCTTATGTGCAAAAAGAAATAGCACATGAGGCATGGGATAGGCAAAATGCCATTTTGTGAAGCCTAAGGGGCTATGTGTAAAGTGTATAGCCTATAAAGGCAAGGATAATAAAAATATCTCACTACTTTTTCTCTCTCCAAAAAAGTTTTAGATCTGATATCTTTTCTCCTTCTTTAAGGTTCCAAAACCTTCTTCTTTCTTTTGAATTAAATCAAGAGTTTTACTCTTCATTTTTATAACACTAAATAGTTTTTCACCACAAAACCCATAAAGGGGAACTTGGATCTGTCATTAGATATTAAAAAAAAAGAGATCTTTAAAATCTCACCTCTCTTGATCTTCAAGATCCGGCCAAACAAAGGAAGAAGAAGGAGACACATCTCCAGAAACCCCACTTTGGGGATGAACTAGGGCTCAAGGGGAGAAGTCCTTCATCAGCTTCAAAACATCCTAGGAGTTTAACTCCTTATATATATATATAATAAATATTTCCTTTCTGAAGCATAGCTTCTGGTTTTGGGACTAAAAGCCCCATTTTCCTCACCGGCGCCCAAGCGCTCCAGCGCCAAGCGCCCACATGCCGGCACGTAGCGCAGTTGCGCTCGAGCGCCCTGCGCTCTAGCGCGAAGCGCCCACATGCCGACACGTGGCGCGCTTGCGCTCGAGCGCCCTGTGCTCAAGCACGAAGCGCCCACGTGCCGACACGTGGCGCGCTTGCGCTCCAGCGCAAAGCGCCCACAGGCCGACACGTGGTGCGCTAGAGCTCTTGCGCTCAAAGCGCTAGCCCCACGCATCGTTTGGATGTCTTTTCCTCCCCATTATATATATATATATACATATGTACACATACACATACTTTACAACACTCTCCCTCCCAAAAAAATTTTGGGCCGGGGCGCTGCCCCGC
Organism: Agapanthus africanus; assembly: GCA_030015575.1. Classification (NCBI taxonomy): domain Eukaryota; kingdom Viridiplantae; phylum Streptophyta; class Magnoliopsida; order Asparagales; family Amaryllidaceae; genus Agapanthus; species Agapanthus africanus. The sequence goes on along the minus strand of CM057337.1, from coordinate 461,002,470 downwards.
ACCCCGCAAGGGGGCTGGTAGCCTCTTGACCCCCAACCAGCTATCCGGGTAGCGGCACCCCCGTGAAAACTCTGCATGGCTCTCGATATATCCAAACCCCCTTGCAAAACAACACACACGTACACTGCACATTGAGTTCCCATGACCACTTTAACCCGTCAATCGGAGGTCCCCTCGCCCCAAAGGCGAAGGGTAATTAACGGCAGCTTAGTCCGCGACTGCCGGAGATTAGGATCCCCACAATCAATAAACCCCCGCCTACCTTGGGCAGGGGGAATCTGTAGTACGCCTGACCAGCACGCGCGTATTCCCATCTCAATGGGGTGACGAAAAATACCCTACAGATTCTGGCACGCCCGGTAGGACATTTCTCTCCTCCCATATTTCGGGTTAAATGTTCATGCGAACTCAATCAATATACATATCGATTGCCTATACTGAAATGAATTTTTTTTCCGTGCAGCAATCATCATTCGACGACAATGTCTCCCAAGATGAATTCAGCTTCCAACATGACCCCGATCCCGTACGTGGTCAAGGTCAATGCTCGTGTGGTTCTCCCCGCAAGCCTCAATCGACAGTGGGAGGAACTGCCCCGCCAGTTAGGCTCCGTCATCGTTTACCCTGCCGGATGCGCTCATCTGGCAGAAATCCCGACAAAACAGGCGGCCAAGCTGGTCTCAAGGGGCAAGAGGCCGAATGTCGTGATCGCCAAGGCACCACAACCGAAACTTAAGACGGTGTCTGAGCGACTCTCTGGTGCTCCAGCTGAGGGCAAGACTTCCGGTACAAAGGGCGACATCAAATGTTGCGGACGCGCTCAGGTGATGACTCCAGCAAATGCACAATCGAGCAAATTTCCAAAATCCTCCATTACCCAGTCTACGACGTCATCCCGAAGAGCCAAAGTCTGCCAAGTGCTTAAAGCAGAAAAGTTAAGGCAGAAGCGGCTCAGGTATCGAGCTAACAAGAAGGCCACGACTTCGGCCAAGTGGAATCTTGTGAAGTTCCAAGAACAGGGTTACTCTGTGACGATGGCTGATTCGGCCGTAAAGATCAGAAATTCCTTCGAACTTCTGAAGTGGGTTCAGAAAAATGCCATGACCTCCAGAATCAAGAACACAGCGTCCCGAACGTCGCTCTAAAGAGACATGTACCACCCCCAACAGATAAAGTATGACACTCTCTCTTCAAGAGTCTATCAGGCACTCTGTGCCGCACGAAAGTAGCGGGGCAAACCCAGAAAAGAAGCGCCAGCACCCTTTAAGAAACTGGTTAGGCCAGCCGCCTTCAATCGACTGCCAGCTACCGAAACAAGGGGGTCAAGACAGCGATCCGTGAAATCAGCCGCCAATAATAAAAAGACAGCTGGATATGTTATCCATACGGTCTATATGGAGGGCGACCGCCCCAGCGACAACCTTCGCAGCAAAAGTAAGGATGGGGCCACCACATCCCAAGCCCAATCTGGCCTGAATGTGGTTGCCGCTGCCCAAGAACTGCCGCCTCCGCTGGATGAAGGAAACCCTCTCGATGAGGATGATAGGCAGAAAGACCCCTCGGTCCATGTAGAGTCAAGCTCGGACAGCAAGGAAGAGCCGACTTTCTGCCCAAGGACTGCGGAGCAAGAGCTGCTTCAAGAGCTTCGAAAACAGCTCAGGAGCAAAGATAAAGAGATGGCCAAGCTTTATTCAAAGATTGATGAATGTTGTGATGCAGCTTACGGCTTAAATTGCTCGAGTGCCTCCCAATCAAGCACAAGTCGCTAGTAATCAGCCGGGTGATGACAATCCGAAGCAGCCAATGCCTGTTCCTTTGGGTCCAAGACTGGTCGAACCGCATGAAAGCCGGCCACATTCCGCTTGTGGGGACGCCTTGGCCCCAGATAGCACTATCCCGCTAACACAGGATCGGATAATGGATTTGGTCACCAGCAAGGTTAAAACATTAGTAGCCGAAGCTGAAGCTCAGAAAGAAATCGGCAGTAGTAGGCGGCCATATCCCGCACAGTACGATCTGATCGAGTTCCCGAGTGGCTACGTCATTCCTAAGTTCGGATGATTTGACGGGACAGGAAATGCAAATCAGCACGTCGCCCACTTCAAAGCCTCGTGCGGAAATACAGGGGGCAATGACACGCTCCTTCTTCGTCAGTTTGTCAACAGTCTGACCGGTGTCGCCTTCGACTGGTACGCGAGCATACCGGATGGGTCCGTCATTACCTTTGCCCAAATGGAATATCTGTTTCGGCAAAGGTTCATGAGTGTCAGTGATAAAATCTCCATTGCCAACCTTGTGAGGACCAAGCCGGGGAAGAATGAAAGCAACACCGACTTTATCGCCCGATGGCGTAATCTCACGGTCAAGTGCGAACCGCCGCTGGAGCAGGACCAGTCCGTCAACCTTCTCATTGGGAACCTCAGCAATTGGATGGTCCCATTCTTATGTACAGCGGGCCTCAAGACATTTCAGGAGCTAACCAAGAAAGTCTAAATGCTGGAACGCTCGAAACAAGAGTCCCCGCCGGACTCTCAGAGAGACAAAACGTGGAAAAGTAAGCGGGACGACAACCGTAGAAGCGGGAGTTCCAGCAGTACCAATGCCTTCAATACGTCTGACAGTGAAGAAAAGCGAAGGGCGGGCGAATCTAAAAACAACCGGTCTCGAAAGCCAGTGCTAGGAGGAGAAGGGCCTTCCCTAGAAGAGAAAAAGAACAAGGTTTACTCTTTCAAGAGGGACAAGGTCCGAAAGATATTTAAAGATGCCTTGAACAATGGCCTACAATTGTTGGAGTCAAAAAGACCCCAAGAAGCAAAAATGACCGACAATCCTCTGTATTGCCCGTACCACCGAGTAGTGAGCCATGCGATCGAGGATTTCTATATCTTCAAAGACTGGGTTGAGAAGCAGTACAAGGCTGGAGAGATCGAGCTGTCCAAAAGTGTGTTGGTGAACAATCAAGTTGCAACCACCAACTTTATACAGACAGAAGTTGAAGCCTTCTGGGAGCAGGAAGCCGAACCCGCTGCCCTGAGAAATGAAACGGATTCACTGCGGCCTCCGTGGAGTACGTACATATCTAATAAGACAAAGAAGATGATAAAGCTACTTCGGAAAGAGCCCAGGGCGGAATGGGAAGGGCAGAAGAAGCCTACCAGTACAGCTGCCAATGCGGCTCCATCAGGCTCAAAATCCAAGAAGCTCAAGAAGAAGAAAAGTGCAGCTCGGCGCGAAAATGAGTCTGCAGGGAGATCGACCATTGAAAAATATATCGATTCCCTCGAAGAATATGAACAGAAGGAAAGAACTTTGGTTCAATTGAAGGAGTTCCTCCTGTTGGAGATAGTGCCCTCAGAATCAATTATTGGTTCACAGGCACGTGGTTGCAATGATTGACGGAGGACTATGCCGGTAGGACAATCTTACTCAAGATGATAGTATGCTATCTGGTTTATCTTTATCATCGTGTACTGCTTTAGGTGACCTTACAGGTCACTATTGCATGTTGATAGAGCCCTTAGGATTCTTGCTTGACTGCCAGCAGTATGATGACGATCATATAAGTGGGAGCTGGGGTCTATAAGCCCAACCTTAAAATGTCCCTAGTCGTGGGAGTTTTCGAGACAGGGCATCGATACTCCAGAGTAGACTAGTGTATACAGTCGAGACGCCGACGAGGGGTGGTGGCCGGTCTCACAAGCCATTGGTGTCAGTTGGTTCACCTAAGATGTATACAGGTGCTCATTGGGTTATGAGTACACCGGACAGGACTCGCCGGGAACATGCTAGTTGGTATTATACCTGACGTCAGATAGCAGTTCCCTAGTGACATGTGTACCGGTTAGTTCATTGACCTGAGATCGTCATTTGTCTCGTGTGAGTTCCTACTGTACTTTGATCACTACCCACCACGGCTCAAAGGAGTCGTGCAAACAGATTTTAGTTGGGTACAGTCTCGAGCCACATAGAGGCAGTGAGCGGATCTGCAGGGGTTCGTCTCTCCCGGTATTTGGGGTGAGGTCGCGCTGTGTCTAGGAGAGCCATTACACAAAGCCCTCGGCCGAGGCAGGAGATTTACTGGCAGGTATTCCAGTAGTATCTCAGGGTGTTCTGGGCTACACTCCGACACGACTTGTACCGCTTTTGGGGGTCTGACTTTTACCAACCCCCTAGGCCCACCATGCGATACTCATAGACGAACGGACCGGACTGTACGGATATCGTCACTGACAGGCTCAGTAGGGTGTCAGCATGAGTTCGCTCACAGACGTCCTTTTTGGTCAATACCTGGTAGCCCGTTACGTATGGCTAATACCTCTGACGTGCTAGTGGTTAAATCCACAACCAAAATATTGACAAGTCTTTAGAGTCCCCCACAGACCGTTTTCTCAAGTTTCGGGCGAAACGCTGTAGAGGCCGTATGGAGATATGGCAGGATTCGATCTTATCCGTGCGGTATTGCACGGATCATGATCGGACAGATAATACTAGCGGGCTTTGGTTTAAGCAAGATCCTAGTATTGTACTGTGTAGATTTTGTCTCTTTGCATTTGCATTCAGTGGGAATACAAATGCGGGTATGTATATACAGTCACGGGGTTTTCCTGTAATTTATTACGGGATCATTTTTCTGAGGTTGCCAGTTTGCATTCCGTTCCGGCCAGTTTTCCTTTATTCCTTCTCGGCCGGACTTTTGTGATGGAGGGGCTAATTGGCAAGTGTGCAAATTAGCAATTGTGGAGGGTTTATTTGTAAATGAGGGATTATGATAATACAAGCATCTTTTGATTCCATTTTTGCTCATTATGGTTTGCTTTGATTATGAAGGGATTTATGAAAGACCTTAGAAAAACTTTGATGTGATCCTTTTTCTTGTTATCGCCCATTTCTTTATGGTCACCCCACACCTAGCTTATGCTCACCCCCTTCATACTTTCCCTTGCCAAGATATTGGCCGGCCACATTATGAGAGTGAGAGGGATTCATAGTTGATGAGGAAAATTTGTTGTTCTAATTTTGGCTTGCTACATATATTCATCAACCTCTCTCCAAAGTTCATTCTCTCCTCCATCTTAAATGGCAACTTCAATCACCCCATAGAGGCAAACCTTTCTACACTATTCTGCAGCAAATCTTGGACACGTCGGCTCGCCAACTTCGTGCCCGAGTTGTCTCGGTCCAGAGGTGGGAGCCCGTAAAAGAACCCGGCGATGTGGTGCCCGTTCCGACGAGGAAATGAAGACCGGAGATTCCGCGAGGAGATCGGAGTGGAGGCAAAGACCGAAGGACACGGATCGCTCGGTATAGCTCTCTACCACATTCTCTTATTTGCTAGTTATAGGTTAATGGTTACGATCCGAATATTTAGGATGCGGTCGTCCCGGTTTAAAGTAAAGAAAAATTTTCGTTTCCGCATTTTGGCCTCGGATAGATGGCCGGGGCGCTACCGTAGTCATTCAAGGTATCAGAGCCACGCCATTAACCTAGTCTAGCTTGCTCTAACGTGTTTACAAGTTCGATCGAACGGATTTTCTGAAAACCCGATTTCAAAATTACAGTTTCTGTCGAAATTTTTCTATGGTCAAAAAATTATTTGGTGTACTGCAGAAAATCAGGCAGGGTCTTGTAGGGGCACTGAAGAAATTTGGTGGACAGATTCCTTAGGATCGCCGCGGAACCGCGGCCTAAACCCCATTTTGGCCGCGGTTCCGCCGCCGTTCTAGCTCTTCATTGGACCAAATTTGTACAGTGGCTCTCTGACAGGGAAATGGGGTTTTTGGAATATTCTGTTTGGGCCCAGATTTTCTTTGAGTGCTACAGTTGTGCTTGGGGCCCACTTCGGGAATTTTGGTCGATCGAAAATTTTAAACATGTTAGTTCACAGTATTTACGTTATATCTGCGACCGTGAATGTCATTTGATCGGTAAATCCTGTCTAACTGCTATAGCCCTTTTAGACGGATTTGCGAACGTGACATTCACGTTGATGTTCTGTGTTGTGCTGTGATGTTGCGGATTGGTCGTGGGGGATAGCCTGGATGCAATGTTAGTACAGTTTTGTTTTATATGTACATTTGATATTGCGGGGCGAGTGTCCGACATGTGGACTGCCCTCACTGCCTGTTTGTATATTATTCTTTTGGCGCACGACCGGGTCGAGGTCGATGTACCCGTTGTATATATTTTACTTTCTGTACTAGGATTACCCCGCGGAGGGGTGCACGGATAGCCGGGTTCTAGAGGGCAATGGGTCCGCATCTCATGGCATTGAGACGGAGGAGGCTTTACTCTAGAATTGGCGGGCTGTTCGCCGCACTCGTAGGGGGTACAGGTTGGCCCAAGGAGGGGTGCTTGATTAGTCGAAAATATTGCATATTTTAGCCGGCAATTTCCTCATCATTTACATCCATATAGAAGTGTTCGGCATTCATATTTTACATATTAGCAAAACTGTCGCAAAATATCGGATTGCATGTATTAGACTCTGAAACCGACACTATAAAGGAAATTAACCACATTTCATGGCATCGCATCATCCCTACATTTGCGCAACACTTGTTTTGAGATCTGTGCAGGAAAATCCAGAAGAAAGGCCAAAATGTACAGGGTACCGATCAAACATTACGCCAACTCAATGATTTCAGTTCTGGTATCAATCCAAAGGGGAAAATACAAATCAACATATCAGATAAAGCCCCAAATGGCATTCCAAGACCACACCAGAAAACCCAAGGCCCAAGCCCCAAGCCCCACAAAGAGCCGCGGAACCGCGGCAGGAGCCTGCTTGCGCCGCGGATCCGCGGTGGGTCCAATGATTTAGCCTCCCAAAGTTGGTGCAAAATGCTTCTCTCAGGGCCTACACTTCAGCAAGACACAACAATTTCCAGAAGACTCCAGAGGTTTCTGCCAGATCAGCAATCTAGGGTTTTTAAGCTTAATCAATCCTAGCTTAAAACCTAAGCTAGCTCCTAACAAACTCTTTCTAGAAACTCCTCAACAAACTTTTGGAGGGAATTGTAAATTCAAACCTAGACCTAGGGTTTGGGAAGTCTATAAATAGAATCCTAGACCTAGGGTTATAGGAGGATCATTGTATCTAGAATTTACAATCTAGATCCATTCACTCTCTTTTTCCATCTTCTTCTCCTACAAGTCTAGTGAGAGGACTTGTGTGAAACCCTAACCCTAATTCCAATCAAAAGACAAGATCCCGAGTACCCATCAAGCAAAAATCCTTGCAACCTTTTATGAGCCGAGCCGATCTTCAACAGAGCAAGTGGTCCAAGCCGATCCGCGACTCACGGAGCCGAGCGACGCCAATTCAACAATTTAGTTCTTCCACTTGTAGTTCTTGAGCGACTGTAATCAAATTGTTGATATAAATAAAAGGTGATATTCTTTTAACTTGTTTTCTTTAAATTCTCGCATCATGATATCTTTTCAATTCTTGAATACTTTCTGTGTGATGATGTTTGAGTAATACTCCGCTCGTCGAGGAGTCGAGACGATCAATAGAATGATGATATAATATATCTTAAATCGATTCTTGAATCCTACGAGTTTTGTAAACCCTAGCAAGTTCAAGAATCGACGACCCAATTCGTTGCGATGCTTTCTTGATTGATATCGCTCGAGATTGGGGAGTTATGATCGTTTCTTGAAATTGTTAGAGCCTAGAATATGAATGATATCGATGAAAGAACAAGGGTTAAACGATGAACCCCTAGTTTCATCAAGAAAGCCCTAACTCCCGTCGATCATCATCGATCTAGTATCAATACTTCGAAGGACAAGAACACGAAATCTTGAAATTACATCACGTCTATATATCCGATCGATTCCTACGAGCCTCATTTAGTTTCTTGACATTTTGGTTGGAAATATCATCGAAACACCGATTCTTGATTTGTTTATCAGTTTCTTGATTCTTGACTAAACATCGTGACACCTGAATCAATCGATAAATTCTTGAATAATGTTTTCTTTTCTTTTCGATTAACTTTTCAATTCAAACAAATTAAATACAGAAACGAATCGCACAATCCCTGTGGACGATCCGCACTCGCTTACGATCTACAATCGACACCGTAATTGATTGCGGTCAAATATAATTCTTTGATTGTGAATTTTGTTCAATATTACCGACACATAAAAACTTATTCGCTTATTTCGATTTACACAAACATGAAATCATTACAATCAAATGAAACCGATATCGGGAATCATTTGAGTATTTGATTCTTTTACTTACATTCAATCAATCGGAATTTTAATAACAATCAAATGGCGCCGTTGCCGTGGACTATTTGATTTGATAAACGCATCCTAGAATTTATAACAATCAAAATGGCGCCGTTGCCGGGGATCGCGCGCTAATTCGTTTTATATCAAAGTTTGAATTGAAAGATTTATTTCATTGTGATTTTTGAGATCAAAATTCGTGCAAACCCTAAACAATTTGTTGTGTTTCATTGCAAGGAGATCTGGAGCTTGCTGGGAATTTGGAAAAATTTTTGGAAAATTCCAGAGAGCTGGAGTTATCTACAGGAAGCTTCTGAAGAATTTTGGTGCAGTGTTCCCACACTTCAACCGCGGAAGCGCGGCATAAGGGAGGAATTGCGGCGGAACCGCGGCCCCTTGGAGGGTTCTCTGTACAATTTTTCTTCAGGTAATTTCTTACCTTCTCCTCTCTCCTCTTTTTAGCTCCAACTAACATTTTCTACAGGATTCTTTGCAAATAATCGCAGCGCCGCAAAAGCAAAATTAAATTTGTGCGTGATTTTGATTTCTTGGTTGTTTGCATTCTAAATACGGATATTAAGGGGCACGGCCAAATCCAAATTAGGTGGGGATTTCATTACCCTTCCTAGGCCCCAAAAATAGCAAAAATCGCATCCGCATTGACCCACATTAACTAAAAATATCTAGAGATGACTCTAAGGACTGTCACGCTCAATTAGGACAAGAGAAGGCCGTGGGTAATTCATTGCTTATCCGCGTTTTCTTGTGGTGCCTAAGGCGAGTGTGTCTAAGGCTAGTGGTTTTTAATTAGGCCCACTACTTACGTAGTGGAGTACCTTCCCACTTACCTGGCACTTATCCGGCCACAGGGGGACAAAGAGGCAGTGGAGGATTCTATCCTGCGACTTGTCTTTTGGCAGTTAGGAGCGGTCTAGAGCCGGACCTAGGTGACCACTAGATTCTAGGGTTTGTGTGCTGCATTTGTTTTGTCGCATCATTTTTTCAAAAAAATCCGTCCCTTTTTCAAAGCAAGCACCGCATTCATTCATTACCCCTAATTATAAGTCGACGCTGCCACTTATACTAACCCTTTTTAGTGCAAGATAGGCTGGACACGGGATTCTAGTGCCCGTTTAGTCCGCGTACCCTTTATCGACTCCGAAGTCGATATTTCTCCATTTACCTTTCCTTTACCCACTACCACACCCACACCCATGGATCCGACTCCATCGAACTTCTTTAACCCTAATCTGCCGCCGTTCGTTGGTACGCAGAATCCACCCCACATCTCTCTCCAGGAGAGATGCTACCCTATTCGAGGTCCTCTTTCGACCTGCTTGTCCACACCACCAGCCAATGGGGATAATTTTGAGATTAAGCCCCAGTATATCAATCTTTTACCCAAATTCCACGGACTCGAGACTGAGGACGCTTACGTTTTCATTACCAAATTTGAAAACGTATGCGCAATGATGGGTACGTCACAACTTTCAGTGGATGCTATGCGTCTACGACTTCTTCCATTTACATTGTGCGATATAGCCGAGAAGTGGCTATATAACACTACCGCACACTCTATTACGAATTGGGAAGAATTCGTCGCTGCATTCCTTAAGAAATTTTACCCAATACAAAAGACAGCTCGAATCCGTAGCGAACTGAATCAATTTGCCCAGCTCCCTACGGAACCATTTTCAAAATGCTTTGAACGTTTCAAGGATCTATTGGTTCAGTGTCCTCATCACGGCATCCCGAGATGGGAGCTTTGCCGAATCATTTATGAGGGCATTAACCCTAACACTAAACAGAGCCTTGAAAACATGTGTCAAGGTACTTTTATGACCAAGGATGATGGGGAAGCTTGGAAGTATTTAGAAGAGTTCGCTGAAAAATCACTACAGTGGGAGAGTGGAACCCAACCATTGAATAGGGGTGGCGTACACCAAATAGATGTGTCCATAGGTGTTCGAGCTGAAATGGCAGCAATGCAAAAGAAGCTCGACGCTATGGAACACAAATTTGCAGCAGCCTCCCTAAACCCAGTGTCACTCCCCAAAACTGTTTGTGGGTGCTGTTCTGATCCGTCTCATTTAACGGAAGAATGTCCATTAAACTCTGCGTTTCAAGGTCACGAGCATTCTAATGCCGCATTTCAAAGACCTCGAAACGATCCATATTCTTCCACGTACAATCAGGGTTGGAGGAATCACCCGAATTTCGCTTGGAACCAAAACCAACCTCAAAACACGGTTCCAAACAAGAATAATTTTCAAAGGGCTCTTCCTCCACCACAACAGCAACCCCTTCAACTCACTCAGCACCCCTATCAGTCACAAAATTTCCAAAATCAGGTCAACACTCCTACACAGTCTATCCTATGACCTGTTCTGACGAGTTTTCTCAATTCACCCAAACCATGAAATCACTTTTGTCAAATTTCATAGAGGTTTCGGCTGAGGTTAGATCTTCCGTCGGTGAGATAAAGAAAAACTCAGTGTCCCAAGCTGAGAGTATCAGAACGATGGAAGCTGAAATCGCACGACTTAAAGCCGAAATGAGTGCGAGAGAAAAAAGGAAACTTCCCTCTCAACCCCTACAGAATCCTGGGCATTACAATGTAAATGCCATCACAACGTTGAGATCGGGAAGAGTGCTGAACAACCATGTCGGGGAAGTTATTGATGATACTGAAAATCATATCAACACCCCGGCTGAGACCTTTCCACACACACACTTCTCCTTCTGATCCTTCTTCTTCTACCATACCATCTTCTCGAGAGCCTATTCTCCATTTTCCACTAGGCTCGACACCTTCTCCCAACCCTTATAGTTCTCCACAGACGGTCCCCACACCTCTTTTGGGACCGCGTCTACCCCCTCTTCCTTCTCCTATGATGGACCCTGCGCTAATTGCGAAAGCTCCTTACCCAAACCTGTTAAGGGGTAATAGAACGAGTCCTCATATGGAGAAAATTATGGAAATGTTCAAACAGGTTAACATCAATATCCCTCTCCTAAATGCAATTCAACAAGTCCCCGCTTATGCAAAAATTCTTAAGGACTTGTGCACTAGGAAGATGAAGACTCAAGTGCCGAAGAAGGTCTTTATGGCTAATAATATTAGCACTGCTTTTATTCCCCAGCTACCAAAGAAACGAAAGGACCCAGGATGTCCTACAATATCGATTTCTATTGGGGGTAAAAACATAAATCGTGCTCTTTTAGACCTTGGCGCAAGTGTTAACCTACTCCCTTATTCTGTCTATGAGCAATTAGGGATTGGAGAGCTGAAACCTGCTCACTGCACTCTCCAGATGGCAGACCGATCTATCACCAAACCAAGGGGTGAATTAGAGGATGTGTTGATAAAGGTCGGGGAATTCGTTTTCCCTGTAGACTTCATTTACTCGACACACAGCCTGTAGCAAACCCCCGAAGCCAAATTCCGGTGATTCTGGGTCGTCCTTTCCTTGCCACTTCCAACGCTGTTATAAACTGTAGAAACGGTTCAATGAATATATCAGTTGGAAATATGAACATTGAACTAAATATCTACAAAGTTGGAAGTCAGCCATCAGAACCCTCTGCTCATATTTTAGATGTGTGCTCTGTCTATGAGATCGCTCCCGATAGTTGTGGAGCTGAGGAACTTTGCTTTACTGATCTCGATGACATTACCACATCTCTGTTTGACTTTACACAAGATCTTAGTGAGGACACTTTATCTACACTTGAGTCCTGCACTCCTGACTTTACTCCACCCGAGTCTGTATCTTTCACAGGCTCTGAGCTTCTGTGTAAATCCAAAATTCATTCAATGATCCCTCCTTCTATCATTTCTCCGCCCGAATTAGATCTAAAAATTTTACCTTCTCACCTTAAATATGCATATTTAGGTGAGAATGAGTCTTTACCGGTTATCATATCCGCATCTCTTGCATCAGAGCAAGAGAATGCACTTTTATCGGTATTGAGATCTAACAAAGAGGCGTTTGGTTGGAGTATGGCGGACATCAAAGGGATTAGTCCCTTTATAGTTGAACATCATATACATGTGATGGATGATGCCAGACCGACCCGAGAACCACAGAGATGGTTGAATCCCGTCATGAAGGAAGCGGTCATGAAAGAGATCGTCAAATGCTTAGATAATGGTATTATATACCCCATCTCCGATAGCCAATGGGTAAGTCCTATACATGTCGTTCCTAAGAAATCCGGCAACACTGTTATAACCAATGAGGCAAATGAGTTGATTCAGACACGCGCCCAAACTGGGTGGCGTGTATGTATTGATTATCGAAAACTCAATGCTGCCACGAGGAAAGACCACTTTCCTCTACCATTCATTGATCAGATGCTGGAACGATTAGCGGGACGAGAGTATTATTGCTTTATGGATGAATACTCAGGCTATAATCAGGTCCCCATCGCCAAAAAGGATCAAGATAAAACCACTTTTACTTGTCCTTTTGGTACCTTTGCTTACAGTCGCATGCCCTTTGGGCTATGCAATGATCCCGCTACCTTTCAGCGGTGTATGATGGGGATATTCTCTGATATGGTAGAGAATTTTCTGGAGATCTTTATGGACGATTTCTCGATTTTTGGGGACTCTTTTTCTGATTTCCTAGCGAATCTTGACGCTGTTCTTACTCGTTGCAAAGAGAAGAACTTGACTTTGAACTGGGAAAAATGCCATTTTATAGTCCAAGAAGGAATAGTACTTGGACATGTCATTTCACAGAAAGGCATTGAGGTTGACAAAGCTAAGATAGATATCATTTAAAACCTCCCTCATCCCAAAAGCGTCAGAGATATTCGATCTTTCCTTGTCCATGCGGGCTTTTATAGGAGATTCATTAAGGACTTTAGCAAAATTGCTAGACCTTTAACTCTTCTCCTGGCCAAGGATACGACCTTCCATTTTGACTCGGACTGCGAGACAGCTTTTGACTCACTTAAACACTCACTCACTTCAGCCCCCGTTTTATCATCACCAAACTGGGACTACCACTTTGAGCTGATGTGTGACGCATCCGACTTTGCAGTAGGTGCGGTCTTAGGACAGCACATTGATAAGATACCACACGTGATATACTATGCAAGTAAGACCCTGAATGATGCGCAAATCAATTATACAACCACAGAAAAAGAACTCTTAGCGGTTGTATTTGCATTAGAAAAATTCAGGCCTTACTTAATTGGCTCACCTATAGTTGTGTACACTGACCATTCCGCTTTAAAACATCTTCTGGCAAAGAAAGATGCAAAAGGTCGACTAATACGTTGGATCCTTCTGTTACAAGAATTCGATCTTGTTATCAAAGATAAGAAAGGATGTGAAAACGTATTAGCTGACCATCTTTCACGCATCTCTTCTTCCCCTGTGACCCAGCCGATCAATGATTCATTCCCTGACGAACAACTATTGAGCATATCCGCTGAACCATGGTTCAGGGATATTGTGAACTATCATGCCACGGGACTGATACCCAGCGATTGGTCAAAACAGGACAAATATCGTTTTCTTTCCCAAGTAAAACACTTTTACTGGGACGAGCCCTATTTGTTTAAATATTGTCCTGATCAGATAATTCGCCGGTGTATCCCGAATGAAGAGTTCAAGAGTGTTCTTTCTTTTTGTCATGATCAGGCCTGTGGGGGTCACTTTGTTCCTAAAAAGACGGCGGAAAAGGTTTTGCAATGTGGATTTTATTTGCCGACCTTATTCAAGGACGCATTTGAGTATTGCAAAACCTGTACACAGTGTCAGTATACGGGTAGAATATCCCAGAGGAATGAAATGCCTCAGCAACCCATCTTGGTTGTTGAAATATTTGATGTTTGGGGCATTGATTTTATGGGTCCCTTTCCCAACTCCTTTGGGAATTTGTACATATTGCTGGCGGTTGATTATGTCTCAAAGTGGGTAGAAGCCATTCCATGTCGCACTAATGACAAGAAAGTTGTCATTAAGTTCTTGAAAGAGAATATCTTCTCGCGATTTGGATACCCACGCGCTATCATTAGGGATAATGGGACACATTTCTGCAACAGGTCTTTCGAGACTCTGATGCGAAAATACTCAATCAACCACCGACTTTCTACACCCTATCATCCCCAAACAAGCGGGCAGGCTGAAATCTCAAACAGACAAATCAAACTTATCCTGGAGAAAACTGTTGCTAAAAATAGAAAAGACTGGTCGACCAAACTGACGGATGCTCTTTGGGCATTCAGAACTGCATATAAAACCGACCTAGGAATGTCTCCATATAGGATAGTGTTTGGGAAAGCATGTCATTTAACCGTCGAGATAGAGCATAAAGCATTGTGGGCTATAAAAGAAATAAATTTTGATCTAAACCTTGCTTGCAATTTTCGGAAGATGCAACTAAATAAGCTAAGCGAACTTCGCGATGAAGCTTATGATAATGCAGTAATCACAAAGAATAGGACTAAGGTTTTTCACGATAAAAACATTTTGAGGAAAACATTTTCACCTGGTCAACAAGTCCTTCTTTATGATTCACGATTACACCTTCACGCGGGTAAGCTCCGATCTCGATGGAAGGGACCTTTTGTTGTGCGGTCTGTATTCCCGCACGGGGCAGTAGAAGTAGAAAATGTTAAAAACGGCACCGTTTTCAAAGTAAATGGACATAGACTAAAGCCGTATTTTTCCACTGACCCCACAGAGGAGCTCTTGTTCTTACAAGAGCCAGTTTATTTGGATTAAAATTCCTCTGTCTCACCTTCATATCCAGCATATCATTGCATCATCTTTTTGAATGAAGGTGAGTGAAAAGTGTAAGTTTGGGGGAAGTTCTTTACTTATATATCTTGCCCCCACAAATAATTCCCCCTAGGCTTACAGTTTTTGTAGGTATAGCAATTGGCAACAGTGAGGACACTGTTGAAAACAAGTTTGGGGGAGGTTTGTGCTTATTTTTGCATCATTTGCATATCATTTGCATAAGCACAAAACATTTCTTTTAAAAATCTATAAAAATTGAAAAATTTTCAAAACCCATAAAAATTTAAAAAAAATTCAAGTATAAAAATAATTTTAATATTTACACTTTTTTGTATATAAATAAGATAATGAAAGTTTAGATAGTGAACAATTACATCCATGAGATTAGAAAAATTTGAGAAAACTAAGAAAATTAGAAGTTTTCTTATACGAACTAGTAATAAGTAGTTATGAGCCGTTGTCCCAAGGGTTAGTAAGATGAAGGACGTCACTAATCTGAGGATAAAAAAAAGTCTGAAAAATAGTTTCTATTCTGGAAGCCAAACATTTTGAACGTTGCTACCCTGCTATTCGCACTTACACACGTCTTAAAGCCTGGGATAGTAGAGGATACCTTGAAATGCTCTTGTCTTAAAGCCGATGTATGAAGGAAATAAAAAGAAAAAAATGAATAAAAAAAATATAAAGTGGTGAGAAAAATGGACACTGGTTTTGTTATCACCAAGGGCAATAAAAAATGTATAGCGAGGGTGCTTCTTCACCTAGTGCCCTAAGGCCAACTGGTCTGGGAGTCACTGCTATGCCTGAGGTGGTGCAAGACGAGGAAAATACACCAAGTAAGCAAGCACAGGAGTAATCGGTCGGTTAGTACCTCAAGAAGTATTAACGGTCGCATGAAAGTGTGTGAGCAATCTCATCTAAATATTCATTAATTAAAAAGTACTGAGGCTTATGGGCAAGAGTATGATAGCTTGAATTGAATTCTCCGGGTGTAGGGATGTCTTTACACACATGCAGGGTTATATAATCGATGTTTGGAAGAATGATAGGAATGAAGAATAAGACGATGTTTTATTGAGGGAGGACGTGATTTCTGACAACTTTTCATGACCATTAAGATAGGGCTCATGACAACCGAAAAGCTAGCTTAGTTGGAAACCCTAATTTTCAAAGCTTTTCTTTTACAATTCTTTTCTTTAAATGTAATATTCATGATCTTTCTTTTATTATTGGATTTTGTGGGTGCAATCCGCTGAAAACCCTCAGGAGACAACACTCCTCCTACTAGGGACACCTAGAAGTTTAAAGGCTTGTTGCACATGCTCAGTGCAATCGTGTTGCCTACGATAGTGTGCTAGTTAGTTTTTCTCTTTCTTCATTTTCTCCTTCTCTTTTTAATAAAACAGTTCGCTCGAGACGATCGAAATTAAGTTTGGGGGAATTTGATTAGTCGAAAATATTGCATATTTTAGCCGGCAATTTCCTCTTCATTTGCATCCATATAGAAGTGTTCGGCATTCATATTTTACATATTAACAAAACTGTCGCAAAATATCAGATTGCATGTATTAGACTCTGAAACCGACACTATTGTAGCGTCTTGAAAAGTCGTTTTGGTGTTTTCCTGAAATTCGGTGAAAATTCGGTATTTTTCCGAAAACCGTCTTTCTTGTTATTTTGCAGTTTAGGGCTAATTATACTTAAAATGGATAGGTAATTGCTTGTTTTTAGTATCTAATGAGTTAATTATGAAATTCTGGTCGTTTCAAAATTTTCCCTAATTTTTCAATTTTTTTATATTATTTTAAGCCGGTAAGAAAATACATTAAATTAGCGATAAATACAAATTTTTCTGGGCTAATTTTAATCTATAAAATTATGATAATTATAATCTAGTGATAACATAAATTTTTAGTAATTTATTTTGATTTTTAACAAATTTTTATGTTATGAAACGAATTTATTGAATTTTGAGCTAAAACTTGCAATTTTTGAGTTGTAGGGGGCCTTTTTGCATAAAATTTCTTTTGTAAAACCCCTCTCTCTTTTCCCTCAACCCTAGAACAGCCCCACCTTGTCCAAGTCCAGAAATTTCTGGCCTCTCTTTCCTTGATTGCTTTCTTGAGTTGAAATAGTGGTTTATGGAATTATTTTAAATATAATGGATAAGTTATGATACATTGACTTTGGAGACTTGACCCATGACTTTTCCCCACTTGCCCACACCCTCCCCCTTACCTCATTCTGGCCGAAACTGAACCTCCTCTTCTTCATCTCTTTTCTTTTCATTTTTCTTCAATTTCCTTCAAAAAAACCACATCAAAATCCATAATTAATTCAAAAATCCAAACAAAATCCTTATGCTATCATTATCCTTAGCCATTCTTGCTTGAACCTTGGAGCTAGGAAGCCATTCTTAGAGGCAAATCACTTGCTTGATCCATAGATCTTGAGGTATAAATTTCTTCAAGTTACTTTCTTTTTTGCTAATTCCTTTAATTGTATGGTTTAGTGTTAAAAGTTAGCTAAATTCTAATCTAGTTTATAAAGAGTAGTTGTTTTAAACTAAAGTTTGTTAGCATACCATTATGTGGTTAATTAAATTTATTTTGCTTGCTAGTTCCTACACAAATCAAAGAAGTTACCTTGTTGATGTGGTCTTTAAATTGTGTTAATTTTGTTACTTTTAAAAAGTGTGATTTTAGTTGTAATTGTTGTTTTAGGAAAATCTAGAGAGGGTTTTTGTATGGAATTGGATTGTGAAACATGTTAATGAGTTGATTAGGGTTTAGAAATCCATTATTAGGGTAATTAATTTACATTGTTATCTAGTTGTTTTGCTAACCTAATCTAGAAGGTTAACTTGCTAAATGAGTTGTAAATTAGTGTTAATTTGAGGTTTTCATGTAAAGTTTGGATTAGAATTGCTAGGTTATATAATTCAAGTGGGTTGTTTATTGAAAATAGGTTTTGAATCTTTGCTAATGTGTTGTAATTATAGTGTTTGTAGATTGCTTGTTGTGTGGTTGGATATTGTGTTGGATTGTGATAACCGTATCGCTAATCTTCGATTTTTGCACCAAAATTTGCTAGTTTGTGCTTACTAGATTTTTATAAAAATTATGTGATGGATTATTTTTGAGATCTTGATGATTGTAATGGCTTGTCCTACGACTTTTAGGATGCGTGAGTGCGGATTTTTGGGTAGTCGGGTTTTAGTTTTGCCGGGAGACCAAATCGGCGTTTTTTGGCAGTTTTTGCGATTTTCGCGTGTGTTCCGCGCACTTTGTGCACGTTGTACCTAACTAGCGAACTTTAGTAGTTTCGTTGGGGTTTTGCGTCGTTCTTGATATGTAACCTCATGTTTGATATTGATGTAAATTCCAGGTTCGGTCGCGGAGACGTCAGACGCGGCGCGAAAGGGAAAGGCGGTGATTGGACACAGCTAGCCAGGGATTCCGGTGAGTAGATGTAACATCTACGGGGGACTATCGTTGGATGGCGCAAGCCGCCCGATAGTTTTAGTAACTTACAGGATCCTTAGTAATGTTAATAATTAGGGGTGAAATACTTAATTGACTATTTGCTGCATCCATGCATTATATTGACATACCTATACGAAACCATTTCATAAGACACCTGCACCATTACCAGGGTTTTTATATGCAGCACGAGCACTATTCATGCTTACACACACACCCTGGTAATTGCCATGCCACCACACTAGATAATTTTTAAATTGAAACCTTTTACTAATTGATACTTAAACTGGTACTATTGCCTTTAATTCCTTAAAAATGAAACCGTAGTATTGCTATTCATGTGCATGTACTTCATCATATTAATTGTTCATGCTTAATACATTAATCACACATCGCAACTTGATTATTGATATCATACGCATTCATTATCATTGATATATGCACTTATGAGGATTTCTTGAGATTTTATGATATTGCTGGATTTCGGAGGAAAGCCGCAAAATTTCTAAACTTATTATATTTTTAAAATATGTAAATTGCGGTTTTCTAATGATGTAAGTGTCGTCCACGATGAGTTTGCTGTGGATTTGGAAATCCGTGTCGAGGAGTGGAGGAACCGGCACGGGTACATGGTGGGCCCGGTAAGGTACCCCGGGGCAAGAGGAATGTGGTGATGACGTTGAGCCTGGCAGGGGACGGATTACCTACCGGTGACTGTTTGGGACGGCGGATATCCAGAGGATACCGACCGTGGCCGCTAGATGATGAGATATTGATACTGAGATGGGTCAGCCGGATGGCTGAGGCCAGAGATACTATGACATGGATTTATGAGATTTGAGACAGCTTTTGGGTGTCGTTGCTGGACACCGATTTTCGTCGATTCATTGACATTATGCTGGCATTCTAAAAGAGTTTCAAAAACAAAAAGAGATAAAATATTCCTTATATATATCTATTGAGACCTCAGATATTCATGTTGCATACATATTCGTACACTGATGTTGTATACCCACCTGCTAGTGCATCCAGTCATACCTGTATTATAGACGCTAGGATGCTTGTGTGCATGCATACGATAGCCTTTGTAGATGTTATTTATTACTCACGAGTTGGCAACTCACCCCCGTTGTGCCACAGTCTTTTGCAGGTCCGCTCCGTCAGTTCAGTAATGGCGGGCGCACTTGTTCTTTTGCCTCTTTTGCCTGAGCTCGAGATTTGCTCATAGGTGGGTTATGTTATTATTTTTGTACCACCTTGTATATTCTTGTATCTAGTGTACTCCATCTACTGTTTCTACCAGATTTATTGTATATTGACCTAGAGATGAGACTGTGAGGTTTGTGGATTTTATGCTGTATTTTGGGGTCGAGCTCACTTGAGCCGACATGCTACTTTTTCATGCTTCCTTATGATCATTACGCTTGTTGTCATTTATATTGCGTGGGATTTGTGACCGCCTTATGGCGAAGAGCTAGCTCCCGCTTGGGGATGCCTTTTTGTTGGTTTTACATATATTCTTGTTGTACCCATTTTTGGGGGCCAGTATTTACAAAGGAGACTCTGCCGAAATTTTCGGGAAAATTAGTATTGTTTTTAAAAGGGGTTTTATATGACTTATTTGATAAACTTGCTTTCAAATGTTTGGGTTTTCTTCACTCTTTTGCTTAATTGGTTTTGTTCTCTGGGCTTTTGGCTTACTTATTTTACGGACGCCTTTAGACGTTTCGTAAACTTAAGTGCCAGTCACGTTCCGTACCCTGTGGGTCGTGACAAAGTTGGTATCAGAGCGATAGGTTTTACCTTTGTGAGTGTAGGATGACCCTTGGTAGATGGAGTAAGTGACTTAAGCAGGGTAACGTAGCGTGCGTATGTCCGCGGCATACTTACGATACGGTACTCCGCCTAAGTGACTTTAGGATATACTTGCTTGAAAAATTCCTTCTTCAATTCCGTGTATCCTATAATCCTATTGCACCGTCCTTACTATCCGTTTTCCTGTAACAGCCACTATGCCGCCGAAGGCTACGAGGGCACAGAGGGCTGCCGCCAGAGACGAGATTCGAGCTGGCTCGTCCGAGACTAGGACTGAGCAGGGTGGTATGCCTACGCCGCAGGGACAGACCGATCCACCTTCCCCAGGCCGTATGGATAGGCTCGAGACCGGTATGGAGGAGTTGCGACAGATGATGGGAGGCATGCAGGAGCTACGTCAGATGGTAGGATCCCTAGTTGCAGCCAGTCGTACACCGAGGCCGGATGACGTACCTACAACATCACAGACGACCATGATACCTGCTCCTACTACTACCACCGTGGCCATTCCGGTTTCACTACAGGATTTCATGAGGCTGAGACCTCCAGTATTCACCGGCACCGAGGCAGCGGAGGACCCACAGACGTTCCTTGACAGTTTAGCCAGGATCTGCCGTTCGCTGAGATGTTCGGATGATCGATGGGTAGAGCTTGCGAGTTTCCGACTAGAGGGTCTCGCGCAGACATGGTGGGAGTCAGTCTTCAGAGGTCGAGCTGCAGGTCTACCGCCTATGACTTGGGTCGAGTTTACAGCGGTCTTTCTTGCCCGTTTCCTTCCAGAGAGCGTTCGTGACGCCAGAGCTCGCAGCTTCGAGGCCTTAGTCAAGACACCTGGGATGACGGTGTCTGAGTATGACATCCAGTTTACACAGTTATCCCGTTATGCTCAGTATTTGGTGGATACCGAGGAGAAGATGGTGAAGAGGTTCGTACAGGGGCTTGATGCCCAGCTATATCTTGCCATTGGCGCCCAGCACTACGACACTTATTCAGCTGCTATGGATACGGCATTGCGGATGGAGACACGCATATCACAGACTTCGGCCGTTTCTGGGCCGAAGAGGATTCGCACCGATGTACCGTCTCAGAGGCAGCGCGCCAGATTCTTTCCGAGAGATAGGCCTGGCAGAGGATTTGGGCGGGGACAGTTATATGGTTCTTATCCCCAGGGGCAGCAGCAGTTGCCAGGATGTTTTGGGTGCGGGAGTTTGCACCATCTTGTCAGAGACTGTCCGGTGAGACGACAGGGAGCAGCGACAGTTCCGCATGTGACCCTACCACCATCACCACCCCCTCCTCAGAGAGCCCTACTTCCTACCCAGGCGATGCTCCACGCCAGTTAGGTGCACCGAGAGGCCGTGGACGCGGCGGTCCTGTTCAGAGAGGACGAGGAGGCAGAGGCCGAGGTCGAGGTCAGCCCGCTATCGGTGGAGGACAAGCCCGAGTTTTTGCTTTGACACCGCAGGATGCGCAGGCATCCAATGCCGTTGTGACAGGTACCTTGCCAGTTTGTTCTTTCGACGCACGGGTATTATTCGACCCAGGTTCCACACATTCGTACGTATCTACACACTTTGCACCGATGTTGGGCCGTGAGTCGTCGTCGTTAGATCAGCCGCTTGTTGTAGTTACTCCGGTAGGCGAGTCGTTTGTCGCTCGGTTTGTATTTCATTTGTGTTCCGTTCGTATCAGGGAGAGGGATTCATCAGTTGATTTGATACTCCTCGATATGTTGGACTTTGATGTGCTTCTGGGCATGGATTGGCTAGCCACTTGTTATGCTTCGGTGGACTGCCGTGAGAAGGCAGTCAGAATTTGCTTTCCGGGAGAGCCAGTCCTTGTTATTCAGGGAGACCGCAGTGTCACCCTTCCCAGCTTAATTTCGTCTCTTCGCGCTGGTCAGCTCTTGCAGAAGGGATGTCAGGGATTCTTAGCATTTGTTTGTGATACTCGAGCTGCAGAGGTTCCGTTAGACCGGGTCCCGGTAGTTTGTGAGTTCCCTGATGTTTTCCCTGATGAGCTACCTGGGCTACCGCCTGAGCGCGATGTTGAGTTCTGCATTGATTTGATTCCCGGTTCGGGGCCTATTTCTATACCACCTTATCGGATGGCCCCGGCAGAGCTTCGAGAGCTGAAGGATCAGTTGCAGGATTTGTTAGATAAGGGGCTTATTCGACCGAGTGTTTCTCCGTGGGGTGCTCCAGTCCTGTTTGTCAAGAAGAAGGATGGAAGTTTGCGCTTATGTATCGACTACCGCCAGCTGAACAAAGTTACCGTTCGGAACAGATATCCGTTGCCGCACATTGATGATTTGTTCGACCAGCTTCAGGGTGCGGGGTATTTCTCGAGGATCGACTTGCGATCAGGATACCATCAGCTGCGAGTTCGACAGGAGGATATACCGAGGACAGCTTTCCGCACGCGCTACGGCCACTACGAGTTTTTGGTGATGTCGTTCGGACTCACCAACGCCCCAGCAGCATTCATGGATTTGATGAACCGTACATTCAGGCCGTATCTTGACTTGTTCATCATCGTGTTTATCGACGATATCTTGGTGTACTCCCGGAGCAGAGAGGAGCACGAGCAGCACTTGCGGATTACGTTACAGACTCTGAGGGAGCACCAGCTGTTCACGAAATTCTCCAAGTGTGCATTCTGGCTGGACAGCGTCGGATTCTTGGGTCACGTGGTTACGAGAGACGGCATTTGTGTGGACCCGAAGAAGATTGAGGCTGTTCAGCAGTGGCCCCGACTTACATCGGTTACTGAGATCCGTAGTTTTCTAGGCTTGGCGGGCTACTACAGGCGTTTTGTTCAGGACTTCTCCCGTATAGCTGCACCGTTGACCGGTTTGACCCGGAAGGGAGTTCCTTTCGTTTGGACAGAGGAGTGCGAGCGCAGTTTTCAGCAGCTACGGACTTGTTTGACTACGGCGCCGGTATTATCTTTGCCTTCGGGATCAGGCGGATTTGTTGTCTACTGTGATGCTTCGCGAGTGGGATTAGGATGCGTATTGATGCAGCATGGCCGGGTGATCGCTTATGCTTCTCGGCAGTTGAAGAAGCATGAACAGAACTACCCCACTCATGATTTGGAGATGGCTGCAGTGGTCTTTGCACTGAAGATTTGGCGGCATTACCTGTACGGCGAGTCGTGTCAGATATTCACCGATCACAAGAGCTTAAAGTACATATTTCAGCAGCGAGACCTGAACCTCAGACAGCGTCGTTGGATGGAGTTGGTGAAAGACTACGACTGCGAGATCTTATATCACCCCGGAAAGGCAAATGTGGTGGCAGATGCGTTGAGTAGGAGGCCCGGGGGTAGTCTATCCTTTTTGCGCGCAGTTCAGGGGCAGTCGTCAGCAGATTGGCAGATGTTATGCGACAGCAGAGTTGAGTTCGAGTTCACTCAGACAGGGGGACAGCTCGCGCATGTTCGTGCATGCCCACAGTTGCTTGACCGTATATATGAGGCACAGCGCAGTGACGACCGTTGCTCAGAGATCATGGCACAGATGGGACAGGGCAGATTTTCCGAGTTCGTGATTGACGATCAGGGGATTTTACGATATGGATCTAGACTGTGCGTACCAGATGCTGATGGATTGCGGCGCGACATTCTTGAGGAGGCACACCGATCAGTGTATAGTGTCCACCCAGGTTCCACCAAGATGTACCATGATATGAGAGAGACCTACTGGTGGGACGGGATGAAGAGGGACATTGCGGAGTTCGTTTCGAGATGCCTGACTTGTCAGCAAGTCAAGGCCGAGCACCAGAGGCCCACAGGAGAGCTACAGCCGTTACCCATTCCAGAGTGGAAATGGGAGCAGATTTCGATGGATTTCGTTGTGGGTCTACCCAGGACCAGTCGAGGGTACGACTCCATCTGGGTGATCGTGGATAGATTGACGAAAGCGGCTCACTTCCTTCCAGTGAAGACGACTTTCAGCTTCGCTCAGTATGCTCAGCTCTATATTGACGAGATCGTGCGACTACATGGCGTACCGACTTGTATCGTGTCAGATCGAGGCACTCAGTTCACCAGCCGACTTTAGCAGAGACTTCAGGAGGCTTTGGGCACTCGTTTGAGCTTCAGCACAGCGTTTCATCCACAGACAGACGGACAGTCAGAGCGAACCATTCAGACTCTCGAGGACATGCTCAGAGCGTGCGTTTTAGACTTTGGTGGTAGCTGGGATCGTCATTTACCTCTAGTGGAGTTCTCCTACAACAACAGCTTCCAGGATACTATTCAGATGGCACCTTTCGAGGCATTGTATGGGAGGAGATGCAGATCGCCCGTTTGTTGGACAGAGCTCAGCGAGAGCAGCATTTTGGGGCCGCAGCTTGTTGAGGAGACGACAGCGAAGATACAGTTGATCCGAGACCGGATGAGAGCGGCTCAGAGCAGGCAGAAATCGTATGCAGACAGGCGCCGTCGCAGATTAGAGTTCGCAGTTGGCGACCATGTTTTTCTGAGGGTCTCTCCGATGAAGGGCGTGATGCGTTTTGGGCGAAAGGGGAAGCTTAGCCCTAGATTCGTAGGTCCCTTCGAGATCCTCGAGCGGGTTGGCGCTGTTGCTTATCGTTTGGCTCTTCCTCCCAGCTTTCCCGATGTTCACCCCGTCTTTCATGTTTCGATGCTCCGCAAGTACCTTCACGACCCTTCGCATGCGATTCAGCACCCGACAGTCCAACTAGAGCGCGACCTTTCTTTTGCAGAGCAGCCGGTGGCCATCCTGGATCGGCAGGTGAAGAAGTTGAGGTCGAAGATTATACCAACCGTCAAGGTCCTTTGGCGTAGCCCGGGCAGCGAGGAGGTTACCTGGGAGACCGAGGGCGAGATGAGGAAGAAATATCCCCATCTCTTCGAAGGTACGCGTAGCTATATTTTTAAATTCGGGGACCGAATTTCTTTAAGGGGGGAAGATTGTAGCGTCTTGAAAAGTCGTTTTGGTGTTTTCCTGAAATTCGGTGAAAATTCGGTATTTTTCCGAAAACCGTCTTTCTTGTTATTTTGCAGTTTAGGGATAATTATACTTAAAATGGATAGGTAATTGCTTGTTTTTAGTAGCTAATGAGTTAATTATGAAATTCTGGTCGTTTAAAAATTTTCCATAATTTTTCAATTTTTTTAATATTATTTTAAGCCGGTAACAAAATACATTAAATTAGCGATAAATACAAATTTTTCCAGGCTAATTTTAATCTCTAAAATTATGATAATTATAATCTAGTGATAACATAAATTTTTAGTAATTTATTTTGATTTTTAACAAATTTTTATGTTATGAAACGAATTTATTGAATTTTGAGCTAAAACTTGCAATTTTTGAGTTGTAGGGGGCCTTTTTGCATAAAATTTCTTTTGTAAAACCCCTCTCTCTTTTCCCTCAACCCTAGAACAGCCCCACCTTGTCCAAGTCCAGAAATTTCTGGCCTCTCTTTCCTTGATTGCTTTCTTGAGTTGAAATAGTGGTTTATGGAATTATTTTAAATATAATGGATAAGTTATGATACATTGACTTTGGAGACTTGACCCATGACTTTTCCCCACTTGCCCACACCCTCCCCCTTACCTCATTCTGGCCGAAACTGAACCTCCTCTTCTTCATCTCTTTTCTTTTCATTTTTCTTCAATTTCCTTCAAAAAAAACCACATCAAAATCCATAATTAATTCAAAAATCCAAACAAAATCCTTATGCTATCATTATCTTCTTGCTTGAACCTTGGAGCTAGGAAGCCATTCTTAGAGGCAAATCACTTGCTTGATCCATAGATCTTGAGGTATAAATTTCTTCAAGTTACTTTCTTTTTTGCTAATTCCTTTAATTGTATGGTTTAGTGTTAAAAGTTAGCTAAATTCTAATCTAGTTTATAAAGAGTAGTTGTTTTAAACTAAAGTTTGTTAGCATACCATTATGTGGTTAATTAAATTTATTTTGCTTGCTAGTTCCTACACAAATCAAAGAAGTTACCTTGTTGATGTGGTCTTTAAATTGTGTTAATTTTGTTACTTTTAAAAAGTGTGATTTTAGTTGTAATTGTTGTTTTAGGAAAATCTAGAGAGGGTTTTTGTATGGAATTGGATTGTGAAACATGTTAATGAGTTGATTAGGGTTTAGAAATCCATTATTAGGGTAATTAATTTACATTGTTATCTAGTTGTTTTGCTAACCTAATCTAGAAGGTTAACTTGCTAAATGAGTTGTAAATTAGTGTTAATTTGAGGTTTTCATGTAAAGTTTGGATTAGAATTGCTAGGTCAAGTGGGTTGTTTATTGAAAATAGGTTTTGAATCTTTGCTAATGTGTTGTAATTATAGTGTTTGTAGATTGCTTGTTGTGTGGTTGGATATTGTGTTGGATTGTGATAACCGTATCGCTAATCTTCGATTTTTGCACCAAAATTTGCTAGTTTGTGCTTACTAGATTTTTATAAAAATTATGTGATGGATTATTTTTGAGATCTTGATGATTGTAATGGCTTGTCCTACGACTTTTAGGATGCGTGAGTGCGGATTTTTGGGTAGTCGGGTTTTAGTTTTGCCGGGAGACCAAATCGGCGTTTTTTTGGCAGTTTTTGCGATTTTCGCGTGTGTTCCGCGCACTTTGTGCACGTTGTACCTAGCTAGCGAACTTTAGTAGTTTCATTGGGGTTTTGCGTCGTTCTTGATATGTAACCTCATGTTTGATATTGATGTAAATTCCAGGTTCGGTCGCGGAGACGTCAGACGCGGTGCGAAAGGGAAAGGCGGTGATTGGACACAGCTAGCCAGGGATTCCGGTGAGTAGATGTAACATCTACGGGGGACTATCGTTGGATGGAGCAAGCCACCCGATAGTTTTAGTAACTTACAAGATCCTTAGTAATGTTAATAATTAGGGGTGAAATACTTAATTGACTATTTGCTGCATCCATGCATTATATTGACATACCTATACGAAACCATTTCATAGGACACCTGCACCATTACCAGGGTTTTTATATGCAGCACGAGCACTATTCATGCTTACACACACACCCTGGTAATTGCCATGCCACCACACTAGATAACTTTTAAATTGAAACCTTTTACTAATTGATACTTAAACTGGTACTATTGCCTTTAATCCTTAAAAATGAAACCGTAGTATTGCTATTCATGTGCATGTACTTCATCATATTAATTGTTCATGCTTAATACATTAATCACACATCGCAACTTGATTATTGATATCATACGCATTCATTATCATTGATATATGCACTTATGAGGATTTCTTGAGATTTTATGATATTGCTGGATTTCGGGGGAAAGCCGCAAAATTTCTAAACTTATTATATTTTTAAAATATGTAAATTGCGGTTTTCTAATGATGTAAGTGTCGTCCACGATGAGTTTGCTGTGGATTTGGAAATCCGTGTCGAGGAGTGGAGGAACCGGCACGGGTACATGGTGGGCCCGGTAAGGTACCCCGGGGCAAGAGAAATGTGGTGATGACGTTGAGCCTGGCAGGGGACGGATTACCTACCGGTGACTGTTTGGGACGGCGGATATCCAGAGGATACCGACCGTGGCCGCTAGATGATGAGATATTGATACTGAGATGGGTCAGCCGGATGGCTGAGGCCAGAGATACTATGACATGGATTTATGAGATTTGAGACAGCTTTTGGGTGTCGTTGCTGGACACCGATTTTCGTCGATTCATTGACATTATGCTGGCATTCTAAAAGAGTTTCAAAAACAAAAAGAGATAAAATATTACTTATATATATCTATTGAGACCTCAGATATTCATGTTGCATACGTATTCGTACACTGATGTTGTATACCCACCTGCTAGTGCATCCAGTCATACCTGTATTATAGACGCTAGGATGCTTGTGTGCATGCATACGATAGCCTTTGTAGATGTTATTTATTACTCACGAGTTGGCAACCCACCCCCGTTGTGCCACAGTCTTTTGCAGGTCCGCTCCGTCAGTTCAGTAGCGGCGGGTGCACTTGTTCTTTTGCCTCTTTTGCCTGAGCTCGAGATTTGCTCATAGGTGGGTTATGTTATTATTTTTGTACCACCTTGTATATTCTTGTATCTAGTGTACTCCATCTACTGTTTCTACCAGATTTATTGTATATTGACCTAGAGATGAGACTGTGAGGTTTGTGGATTTTATGCTGTATTTTGGGGTCGAGCTCACTTGAGCCGACATGCTACTTTTTCATGCTTCCTTATGATCATTACGCTTGTTGTCATTTATATTGCGTCGGATTTGTGACCGCCTTATGGCGAAGAGCTAGCTCCCGCTTGGGGATGCCTTTTTGTTGGTTTTACATATATTCTTGTTGTACCCATTTTTGGGGGCCAGTATTTACAAAGGAGACTGCCGAAATTTTCAGGAAAATTAGTATTGTTTTTAAAAGGGGTTTTATATGACTTATTTGATAAACTTGCTTTCAAATGTTTGGGTTTTCTTCACTCTTTTGCTTAATTGGTTTTGTTCTCTGGGCTTTTGGCTTACTTATTTTACGGACGCCTTTAGACGTTTCGTAAACTTAAGTGCCAGTCACGTTCCGTACCCTGCGGGTCGTGACAACTATAAAGGAAATTGACCACATTTCATGGCATCGCATCATCCCTACATTTGCGCAACACTTGTTTTGAGATCTGTGCAGGAAAATCCAGAAGAAAGGCCAAAATGTACAGGGTACCGATCAAACATTACGCAAACTCAATGATTTAAGTTCTGGTATCAATCCAAAGGGGAAAATACAAATCAACATATCAGATAAATCCCCAAATGGCATTCCAAGACCACACCAGAAAACCCAAGGCCCAAGCCATACAAAGAGCCGCGGATCCGCGGCAGGAGCCTGCTTGCGCCACGGATCCGCGGTGGGTCCAAGGATTTAGCCTCCCAAATTTGGTGCAAAATGCTTCTCTCAGGGCCTACACATCAGCAAGACACAACAATTTTCAGAAGACTACAGAGGTTTCTGCCAGATCAGCAAACTAGGGTTTTTAAGCTTAATCAATCCTAGCTTAAAACCTAAGCTAGCTCCTAACAAACTCTTTCTAGAAACTCCTCAACAAACTTTTGGAGGGAATTGTAAATTCAAACCTAGACCTAGGGTTTGGGAAGTCTATAAATAGAAGCCTAGACCTAGGGTTATAGGAGGATCATTGTATCTAGAATCTACAATCTAGACCCATTCACTCTCTTTCTCCATCTTCTTCTCCCACAAGTCTAGTGAGAGGACTTGTGTGAAACCCTAACCCTAATTCCAATCAAAAGCCAAGATCCCGAGTACCCATCAAGCAAGAAGCCTTGCAACCTTTTAAGAGCCGAGCCGTTCTTCAACAGAGCAAGTGGTCCAAGCCGATCCGCAACTCACGGAGCCGAGCGACGCCAATTCAACAATTTAGTTCTTCCTCTTGTAGTTCTTGAGCGACTGTAATCAAATTGTTGATATAAATAAAAGGTGATATTCTTTTATCTTGTTTTCTTTAAATTCTCGCATCATGATATCTTTTCAATTCTTGAATACTTTCTGTGTGATGATGTTTGAGTAATACGCCGCTCGTCGAGGAGTCGAGACGATCAATAGAATGATGATATAATATATCTTAAATCGATTCTTGAATCCTACGAGTTTTGTAAACCCTAGCAAGTTCAAGAATCGACGACCCAATTCGTTGCGATGCTTTCTTGATTGATATCGCCCGAGATTGGGGAGTTACGATCGTTTCTTGAAATTGTTAGAGGCTAGAATATGAATGATATCGATGAAAGAACAAGGGTTAAACGATGAAACCCTAGTTTCATCAAGAAAGCCCTAACTCCCGTCGATCGTCATCGATCTAGTATCAATCCTTCGAAGGACAAGAACACGAAATCTTGAAATTACATCACGTCTATAGATCCGATTGATTCCTACGAGCCTCATTTAGATTCTTGACATTTTGGTTGGAAATATCATCGAAACACCGATTCTTGATTTGTTTATCAGTTTCTTGATTCTTGACTAAACATCGTGACACCTGAATCAATCGATAAATTCTTGAATCATGTTTTCTTTTCTTTTCGATTAACTTTTCAATTCAAACAAATTAAATACAGAAACGAATCGCACAATCCCTATGGACGATCCGCACTCGCTTACGATCTACAATCGACACCGTAATTGATTGCGGTCAAATATAATTCTTTGATTGTGAATTTTGGTCAATATTACCGACACATAGAAACTTATTCGCTTATTTCGATTTACACAAACAAGAAATCATTACAATCAAATGAAACCGATATCGGGAATCATTTGAGTATTTGATTCTTTTACTTGCATTCAATCAATCGGAATTTTAATAACAATCAAATGGCACCGTTGCCGGGGACTATTTGATTTGATAAACGCATCCTAGAATTTATAACAATCAGTGCTCAAGTTACCGAATTCCATGAAGTGCTGGGTGGTCCATTCACATTTCTGAAGGGGGCTGCCTCGCTTCAGGTTTTGGCGGGTAACTTGCCGCGCCCGTAGGGGTCTAGGATTTCATTGCACAGGCTAACCACACGACCAGGGGAACGTCGGGTTTCAGCAGCGGCTCTGTGAAACCCGGGGATCCCAGATATCTGTATTGTTCTGTGATGCTTATTACATTTCTGTGATGTTGCATTTTATCACGCCTTGAGCGAATATTATATATTGATATATATACTAGTAGATGTTGTATATGTTTTGCATCCGCGCTAGTCCAGTCTCCGCTCTGTCGTTAGTTAAGTAACCTAACGGGTGATGACGGGACCCAGTGGGGAATGCGGATGGCATATACGTACATCATTATTTTCGTTCTTTTGTGGTGTGATCAATTGATGGGACTGCATTGATTCGGATCAATGCAAGCTAAACAAACCTATTCTGATGTTGTTGGAACAATTTTTCAAAAAAAGCTGTTATTGCAAGGACGTTTTCTTTTGTTTTGCACAGTGGTATTCGGTTATGAATATCTAGCACCTCAGTCGACGAGGCAAGGGCCGAGATCCCTTCACTGGGAGTGACCCTTTGGACAGAAGTTTGCGTCTGGGTAATAACTTCATTGTAGCCGATTACTTTTTGCTTTGCATCGTGGTATTCAGTTGAATATCCTGCACCTCATTCTACGGGGAAAGAGCCGAGATCCCATCACCGGGAGTGACCTCTTTAGCTAAAGGTTTTCGTCACTATATTTTTATAAAAAGCTATGCAGTTCCTTCAATGATATCAAGTTCATTACGTTAAAAGTTTTTCGCCAAAAACTACACGTAACCCTCCGTCATTTCTTACAAATATTACTTAGTATTCGTACTGCGTTTGTTGGCTGTATCAAGGCGTAGTGTATGGTAGCTAAGTAGTGTTCGTTTGTGGCATTTTAATAGGATTGGTTAGGACAGTCGTGCGGCCTTGTTGACTGTGTCAAGGGCTCGTACGGGTGGGTTTAATACAATCCAGGATAATGACGGGTTGAACTTGACTGGACTCTTTGATTTGTTGACTGTGTCAAGGTCACTTCGGTCCTAGGGGTAAAAACATACATCGGGAGTTTCTAAAGAAACTGAAACTTGCCAGATATGCGCATACCTTCTGGAGTGTAATAACGTGAGTGGATTCCGTCACATTATCATGCGATGATAGTTGGATCCTGATTCCCACTGATGAGTTAGTTTACTCCTCGGGTGATCCCGACTAATTCTTCTTTCAGGTTTGGAGGAGAATTTGACGTTACAGTGGGAGGTTTCCTGATTAGATAAATTGATAACCATTCTGATCTAGGTTAGAGTTCACGCTGAGTGTTTCTTTTCTCTCTCTCTTTGGCAGCAACCATGGCCCGACGCTTGACTATGACTCAGTGACTAAAATTAACCGAACCTTCTTAAACACTGGTCTTTGGATTGTCAGAGTTGCATACCTCATTGCCACTCCTACTTTTACCCTTTTCTCCAGAACACCCCGTATTACTACGAACATCTAATTCCATTGGATAAAACCATCGTATGGTTATATACGAACTCGAAGGAATTTATTTGAGGATGGTTTCCGGTTTTGGAGAAAACGAATAGGACTATTCAGTTGTCTTTTCTTTTTACCTTCTCTCAGGTTGCGAGTGTTCCTTGGATTAGGATGGTACACCTATTACGCTAATTTGATAGTCTTCTTCCAAACTATAGGCAGGTGCCGAACGGTCGGGAATGAAGAAAACCAATTAGCCTAACGATGGTGTGCAGAAAGTAATAAGTTAAGACAAATAAAGGGATTAGAAGGAGGGCAAAGTAAACTGCGACGGCTATTCACGACCAAACCAAGTATTTCTTCGCCAATCCTACATCACCTTTGTATTTCTCCATAACACTCCGTATCACTACGAAGATCCACAGTTTATTGGATACTCCATCTGTCACGACCCGCAGGGTACGGAACGTGACTGGCACTTAAGTTTACGAAACGTCTAAAGACGTCCGTAAAATAAGTAAGCCAAAGCCCAGAAAAACCAAACCAAATAAGCAAAAGAGTGAAGAGAACCCAATCAATTGGAAACAAGTTTATCAATAAGTCATATAAAACCCTTTTTGAAAACAATATCAATTTTTCCGAAAATTTCGGCAGAGTCTCCTTCGTAAATACTGGCCCCCAAAATGGGTACAACAAAAATATATATGAATCCAACAAATAAGGCATCCCCAAGCGGGAGCTAGCTCTTCGCCACAAGGCGGTCACAAATCCCACGCAAAATAAAGCAACAACATGCGAAATAATCATAATGAAGCATAAGAAAAACAGCATGTCGACTCAAGTGAGCTCGACCCCAAAATACAGCATAAAAGAACACAAACCTCACAGTCTCATCTCTAGGTCAATATAAAATAATACTGGTAGATACAGTAGATGGAGTGCACTAGATACAAAGAATATACAAGGTGGTACAAAAATAATGATATAACCCACCTAAGAGCAAAACCTCGAGTCCAGGCAAAGGAGGCAAAAGAACAAGTGCGCCCGCCGCTACTGTACTGACGGAGCGGACCTGCAAAAGGCTGTGGCACAACGGGGGTAAGTTGTCAACTCGTGAGTAATAAATAACATCTACAAAGGCTATCGTATGCATGCACACAAGCATCCTAGCATCTAAAATACAGGTATGACTGGATGCACTAGCAGGTGTGTATACAACATCAGTGTACTAATATGTATGCAACATGAATATCTGAGGTCTCAATAGGTATATATAAGAAACATTTTATCTCTTTTTGTTTTTGAAACTCTTTTAGAATGCCAGCATAATACTCAAAGAATCGACGAGAACATGTGTCCAGCAACGACACCTAAAAGCTGTCTCAAATCTCATAAATCCATGTCATAGTGTCTCTGGCCTCAGCCATCCGGCTGACCCATCTCAATATCAATATCTCATCCTCTCGCGGCCCCGGTCGGTATCCTCTGGATATCCGCCGTGCCCAATGAAGTCACCGGTAGGTAATCCGTCACCTGCCAGGCTCATCGTCAGCACCACGAGCTTCTTGCCCCGGGGTACCCTACCGGGCCCACCATGTATCCGAGACGGTTCATCCAACTCCTCGAAACGGGTCTCGAAAACCACAGCAAACTCATGGTGGATGACACTTACATCACTAGAAAACCGCAATTTACATATTTTAAAAATATAATAAGTTTAGAAATTTTGCGGTTTTTCCCCGAAATCCAGAAATATCATAAAATCTCAAGAAATCCTCATAAGTGCATATGTCAATGATAATGAATGCATATGGTATCAATAATCAAGTTGCGATGTGTGATTAATAGATTAGGCATGAACAAATAATATGATGAAGTACATGCACATGAATAGCAATCCTACGATTTCATTTTAAGGAATTAAAGGCAATAGCACAAGTTTAAGTATCAATTAGCAAAAGGTTTTAATTTAAAGGTTATCTAGTGTGGTGGCATGGCAATTACCAGGGTGTGTGTGTAAGCATGAATAGTGCTCGTGCTGCATATAAAAATCCTGGCAATGGTGCAGGTGTCCTATAAAATGGTTTCGTATAGGTATGTCAATATAGGGCATGAATGTAGCAAATAATCATACAAGTATTACACCCCTAATTACTAACATTACTAGGAATCTTTTAAGTTACTAAAACTATCGGGCGGCTTGCGCCATCCAACGATAGTCCCCCGTAGATGTTACATCTACTCACCGGAATCCCTAGCTAGCTGTGTCCAATCACCGCTTTCCCCTTTCGTGCCGCGTCTGACGTCTCCGCGACCGAACCTGGAATTTACATCAATACCAAACATAAGGTTACCTATCAAGACTGACGCAAAACCCAAACGAAAATACAAATGTTCACTAGCTAGGTACAACGTGCACAAGGTGCGCGGAACATACGCGAAAATCGCAAAAAACTGCCAAAAATCGCCGATTTGGTCGCCCGGCAAAACTAAAACCCGACCACTCAAAAATCCGCATACACGCATCCTAAATGTCATAGGATACGCTAAAAATGTCATCAAGACATCGCAATTAATTCATCACAACATTTTAGTAAAAACTAGTAAGCTAGAATAGCAATTAGGTGCAAACATCGACAATAGCGACAAAGTTATCACGGTCCAACACAACCATCCAATCCACACAACTAGTTAGCCACCAAAAACACAAATTTTAACTTATTTACCATGCTACAAAACCCACATTCCATACACAAACCTCTTCTTGAATTTGGTAATTAGCAATCTTAATGAAAATTTCACACAAGCTTAACATAGATTAGCATAATATGAAGCCACTTAAGCAAAGTAACCTTAAAGATTGGTTTAGTATTTAACTAGATATCTAATTAGCTTTAATTAACTAAATAATGGTTCCTAAAAACCCTAGTTTAACTCTAACCATAAACCTTTAAAAACTAGATTAGAATCTAACACTAAATTAACACTAGATTTTAGCCCAATTAGCAATTTAACCACTTAGATTAAGCTAACAAAATAACTAGATAACAAAATAGCTTAATTAATCTCTTAATGGTGATCTAAACCCTAAATTAATTTCAAACCACAAACTTTAAAAAAACTAGTATGCAATTAACACTAAAATTAACACTAAAACAATTTTCAAAGTTCTAATTAGCATACTTTAACTACAATGTAACCATTTGATTAGAAGTTATACCTCAAAAGTTCAAACCCTATGTTGGTAAAGCCTCCCAAGATGCCATCTTTCTCTAAGATTTGAGCCAAATTTGGGTTTGAGAAGAGAGGGAATAGATGTTTTGCTTTGAAATTGTAAAGGATTTGTTGATTTTTGATGGTTTTTGAGATGAATTTGTGAACAAAATAGAGAGGAAAATGAAGGGGGGGAGCTGCTGATTTTCTGGACAGAAATGAGGGAGAGGGGAGTGGTGTGGGTGTGGGAAAAAGTCTCTAGTCAAACTCCCCCAAAGTCAAAGCACCATACCCCATTTAACAATTCAAAAACCTTTAAAAATCAACAAATCCTTTACAATTTCAAAGCAAAACCTTATTCCCTCTCTTCTCAAACCCAAATTTGGCTCAAATCTTGGAGAAAGATGGCATCTTGGGAGGCTTTAGCAACATCGGGTTTGAACTTTTGAGGTATAACTTCTAATCAAATGGTTACATTGTAGTTAAAGTATGCTAATTAGAACTTTGAAAATTGTTTTAGTGTTAATTTTAGTGTTAATTGCATACTAGTTTTTTTAAAGTTTGTGGTTTGAAATTAATTTAGGGTTTAGATCACCATTAAGAGATTAATTAAGCTATTTTGTTATCTAGTTATTTTGTTAGCTTAATCTAAGTGGTTAAATTGCTAATTGGGCTAAAATCTAGTGTTAATTTAGTGTTAGATTCTAATCTAGTATTTAAAGGTTTATGGTTAGAGTTAAACTAGGGTTTTTAGGAACCATTATTTAGTTAATTAAAGCTAATTAGATATCTAGTTAAATACTAAACCAATCTTTAAGGTTACTTTGCTTAAGTGGCTTCATATTATGCTAATCTATGTTAAGCTTGTGAGAAATTTTCATTAAGATTGCTAATTACCAAATTCAAGAAGAGGTTTGTGTATGGAATGTGGGTTTTGTAGCATGGTAAATAAGTTAAAATTTGTGTTTTTGGTGGCTAACTAGTTGTGTGGATTGGATGGTTGTGTTGGACCGTGATAACTTTGTCGCTATTGTCGATGTTTGCACCTAATTGCTATTCTAGCTTACTAGTTTTTACTAAAATGTTGTGATAAATTAATTGCGATGTCTTGATGACATTTTTAGCGTATCCTATGACATTTAGGATGCGTGTGTGCGGATTTTTGAGTGGTCGGGTTTTAGTTTTGCCGGGCGACCAAATCGGCGATTTTTGGCAGTTTTTGCGATTTTCGTGTATGTTCCGCGCACCTTGTGCACGTTGTACCTAGCTAGTGAACATTAGTATTTTCGTTTGGGTTTTGCGTCAGTCTTGATAGGTAACCTTATGTTTGGTATTGATGCAAATTCCATGTTCGGTTGCCGAGACGTCAGACGCGGTACGAAAGGGGAAAGCGGTGATTGGACACAGCTAGCTAGGGATTCCGGTGAGTAGATGTAACATCTACGGGGGACTATCGTTGGATGGCGCAAGCTGCCCGATAGTTTTAGTAACTTAAAAGATTCCTAGTAATGTTAGTAATTAGGGGTGTAATACTTGTATGATTATTTGCTACATTCATGCCCTATATTGACATACCTATACGAAACCATTTTATAGGACACCTGCACCATTGCCAGGGTTTTTATATGCAGCACGAGCACTATTCATGCTTACACACACACGCTGGTAATTGCCATGCCACCACACTAGATAACCTTTAAATTGAAACCTTTTACTAATTGATATTTAAACTTGTGCTATTGCCTTTAATTCCTTAAAATGAAATCGCAGGATTGCTATTCATGTGCATGTACTTCATCATATTATTTGTTCATGCCTAATCTATTAATCACACATCGCAACTTGATTATTGATACCATATGCATTCATTATCATTAACATATGCACTTATGAGGATTTCTTGAGATTTTATGATATTTCTGGATTTCGGGGAAAAACCGCAAAATTTCTAAACTTATTGTATTTTTAAAATATGTAAATTGCGGTTTTCTAGTGATGTAAGTGTCGTCCACCATGAGTTTGCTGTGGTTTTCGAGTCCCGTTTCGAGGAGTTGGATGAACCGTCTCGGGTACATGGTGGGCCCGGTAGGATACCCCGGGGCAAGAAGCTCGTGGTGCTGACGATGAGCCTGGCAGGGGACGGATTACCTACCGGTGACTTCATTGGGCACGGCGGATATCCAGAGGATACCGACCGGGGCCGCGAGAGGATGAGATATTGATATTGAGATGGGTCAGCCGGATGGCTGAGGCCAGAGACACTATGACATGGATTTATGAGATTTGAGACAGCTTTTAGGTGTCGTTGCTGGACACCGGTTCTCGTCGATTCTTTGAGTATTATGCTGTCATTCTAAAAGTGTTTCAAAAACAAAAAGAGATAAAATGTTTCTTATATATACCTATTGAGACCTCAGATATTCATGTTGCATACATATTAGTACACTGATGTTGTATACACACCTGCTAGTGCATCCAGTCATACCTGTATTTTAGATGCTAGGATGCTTGTGTGCATGCATACGATAGTCTTTGTAGATGTTATTTATTAATCACGAGTTGGCAACTCACCCCCGTTGTGCCACAGCCTTTTGCAGGTGCGCTCCGTCAGTACAGTAGCGGCGGGCGCACTTGTTCTTTTGCCTCCTTTGCCTGGACTCGAGGTTTTGCTCTTAGGTGGGTTATATTATTATTTTTGTACCACCTTGTATATTCTTTGTATCTAGTGCACTGCATCTACTGTATCTACCAGTATTATTGTATATTGACCTAGAGATGAGACTGTGAGGTTTGTGTTCTTTTATGCTGTATTTTGGGGTCGAGCTCACTTGAGTCGACATGCTGTTTTTCTTATGCTTCATTATGATTATTTCGCATGTTGTTGCTTTATTTTGCGTGGGATTTGTGACCGCCTTGTGGCGAAGAGCTAGCTCCCGCTTGGGGATGCCTTATTTGTTGGATTCATATATATTTTTGTTGTACCCATTTTGGGGGCCAGTATTTACAAAGGAGACTCTGCCGAAATTTTCGGAAAAATTGATATTGTTTTCAAAAAGGGTTTTATATGACTTATTGATAAACTTGTTTCCAATTGATTGGGTTCTCTTCACTCTTTTGCTTATTTGGTTTGGTTTTTCTGGGCTTTGGCTTACTTATTTTACGGACGTCTTTAGACGTTTCGTAAACTTAAGTGCCAGTCACGTTCCGTACCCTGCGGGTCGTGACAAAGTTGGTATCAGAGTGATAGATTTTACCTTTTTGAGTGTAGGATGACCCTTGGTAGATGGAGTAAGTGACTTAAGCAGGGTAACGTAGCGTGCGTATGTCCGCGGCATACTTGCGATACGGTACTCCGCCTAAGTGACTTTAGGATACTTGCTTGAAATTCCTTCTTCAATTCCGTGTATCCTATGATTCTATTGCACTGTTCTTATTATCCGTTTTCTTGTAACAGCCACTATGCCGCCGAAGGCTACGAGGGCACAGAGGGCTGCCGCCAGAGACGAGATTCGAGCTGGCTCGTCCGAGACTAGGACTGAGCAGGGTGGTATGCCTACGCCGCAGGGACAGACCGATCCACCTTCCCCAGGCCGTATGGATAGGCTCGAGACTGGTATGGCGGAGTTGCGACAGATGATGGGGGGTATGCAGGAGCTACGTCAGATGGTAGGATCCCTAGTTGCAGCCAGTCGTACACCGAGGCCGGATGACGAACCTACTACATCACAGACGACCATGATACCTGCTCCTACTACTACCACCGTGGCCATTCCGGTTTCACTACAGGATTTCATGAGGCTGAGACCTCCAGTATTCACCGGCACCGAGGCAGCGGAGGACCCACAGACGTTCCTTGACAGTTTAGCCAGGATCTGCCGTTCGCTGAGATGTTCGGATGATCGATGGGTAGAGCTTGCGAGTTTCCGACTAGAGGGTCTCGCGCAGACATGGTGGGAGTCAGTCTTGAGAGGTCGAGCTGCAGGTCTGCCTCCTATGACTTGGGTCGAGTTTACAGCGGTCTTTCTAGCCCGTTTCCTTCCAGAGAGCGTTCGTGACGCCAGAGCTCGTAGCTTCGAGGCCTTAGTCAAGACACCTGGGATGACGGTGTCTGAGTATGACATCCAGTTTACACAGTTATCCCGATATGCTCAGTATTTGGTGGATACCGAGGAGAAGATGGTGAAGAGGTTCGTACAGGGACTTGATGCCCAGCTATATCTTGCCATTGGCGCCCAGCACTACGACACTTATTCAGCTACTATGGATACGGCATTGCGGATGGAGGCACGCATATCACAGACTTCGGCCGTTTCTGGGCCGAAGAGGATTCGCACCGATGTACCGTCTCAGAGGCAGCGCGCCAGATTCTTTCCGAGAGATAGGCCTGGCAGAGGATTTGGGCGGGGACAGTTATATGGTTCTTATCCCCAGGGGCAGCAGCCGTCGCCAGGGTGTTTTGGGTGCGGGAGTTTGCACCATCTTGTCAGAGACTGTCCGGCGAGACGACAGGGAGCAGCGACAGTTCCGCATGTGACCCTACCACCATCGCCACCCCCTCCACAGAGAGCCCTACTTCCTACCACAGGCGATGCTCCATACCAGTTAGGTGCACCCAGAGGCCGTGGACGCGGCGGTCCTGTTCAGAGAGGACGAGGAGGCAGAGGCCGAGGTCGAGGTCAGCCCGCTATCGGTGGAGGACAGGCCCGAGTATTTGCTTTGACACCGCAGGATGCGCAGGCATCCAATGCCGTTGTGACAGGTACCTTGCCAGTTTGTTCTTTCGACGCACGGGTATTATTCGACCCAGGTTCTACACATTCGTACGTATCTACACACTTTGCACCGATGTTGGGCCGTGAGTCGTCGTCGTTAGATCATCCGCTTGTTGTTAGTACTCCGGTAGGCGAGTCGTTTGTCGCTCGTTTTGTTTTTCGTTTGTGTTCCGTTCATATCGGGGAGAGGGATTCATCGGTTGATTTGATTCTCCTCGATATGTTGGACTTTGATGTGCTTCTGGGCATGGATTGGTTAGCCACTTGTTATGCTTCGGTGGACTGCCGTGAGAAGGCAGTCAGATTTAGCTTTCCGGGAGAGCCAGTCCTTGTTATTCAGGGAGACCGCAGCGTCACCCTTCCCAGCTTGATTTCGTCTCTTCACGCTGGTCAGCTCTTGCGGAAGGGATGTCAGGGATTTTTAGCGTATATTTGTGATACTCGAGCTGCAGAGGTTCCGTTAGACCGGGTCCCGGTAGTTTGTGAGTTCCCTGATGTTTTCCCTGATGAGCTACCTGGGCTACCGCCTGAGCGCGATGTTGAGTTCTGCATTGATTTGATTCCCGGCTCGGGGCCTATTTCTATACCGCCTTATCGGATGGCCCCGGCAGAGCTTCGAGAGCTGAAGGATCAGTTGCAGGATTTGTTAGATAAGGGGCTTATTCGACCAAGTGTTTCTCCGTGGGGTGCTCCGGTCCTGTTTGTCAAGAAGAAGGATGGAAGTTTGCGCTTATGTATCGACTACCGCCAGCTGAACAAAGTTACCGTTCGGAACAGATATCCGTTGCCACGCATTGATGATTTGTTCGACCAGCTTCAGGGTGTGGGGTATTTTTCGAGGATTGACTTGCGATCAGGATACCATCAGCTGGGAGTTCGACAGGAGGATATACCGAGGACAGCTTTCCACACGCGCTACGGCCACTACGAGTTTTTGGTGATGTCGTTCGGACTCACCAACGCCCCAGCAGCATTCTTGGATTTGATGAACCGTACATTCAGGCCGTATCTTGACTTGTTCATCATCGTGTTTATCGACGATATCTTGGTGTACTCCCGGAGCAGAGAGGAGCACGAGCAACACTTGCGGATTACGTTACAGACTCTGAGGGAGCACCAGCTGTTCGCAAAGTTCTCCAAGTGTGCATTCTGGCTGGACAGCGTCGGATTCTTGGGTCATGTGGTTACGAGAGACGGCATTTGTGTGGACCCGAAGAAGATTGAGGCTGTTCAGCAGTGGCCCCGACCTACATCGGTTACTGAGATCCGTAGTTTTCTAGGCCTGGCAGGCTACTACAGGCGTTTTGTTCAGGACTTCTCCCGTATAGCTGCACCTTTGACCGGTTTGACCCAGAAGGGAGTTCCTTTCGTTTGGATAGAGGAGTGCGAGCGCAGTTTTCAGCAGCTACGGACTTGTTTGACTACGGCGCCGGTATTATCTTTGCCTTCGGGATCAGGCGAATTTGTGGTCTACTGTGATGCTCCGCGAGTGGGATTAGGATGCGTATTGATGCAGCATGGCCGGGTGATCGCTTATGCTTCTCGGCAGTTGAAGAAGCATGAACAGAACTACCCCACTCATGATTTGGAGATGGCTGCAGTGGTCTTTGCACTGAAGATTTGGCGACATTACCTATACGGCGAGTCGTGTCAGATATTCACCGATCACAAGAGCTTAAAGTACATATTTCAGCAGCGAGACCTGAACCTCAGACAGCGTCGTTGGATGGAGTTGGTGAAAGACTACGACTGCGAGATCTTATATCACCCAGGCAAGGCGAATGTGGTGGCAGATGCGTTGAGTAGGAGGCCCGGGGGTAGTCTATCCTTTTTGCGCGCAGTGCAGAGGCAGTCGTCAGTAGATTAGCAGATGTTATGCGACAGCCGAGTTGAATTCGAGTTCACTCAGACAGGGTGATAGCTCGCGCATGTTCGTGCACGCCCACAATTGCTTGACCGTATATATGAGGCACAGTGCAGTGACGACCGTTGCTCAGAGATCATGGCACAGATGGGACAGGGCAGATTTTCCGAGTTCGTGATTGACGATCAGGGGATTTTACGATATGGATCTAGACTGTGCGTACCAGATGTTGATGGATTGCGGCGCGACATTCTTGAGGAGGCACACCGATCATTGTATAGTGTCCACCCCGGTTCCACCAAGATGTACCATGATATGAGAGAGACCTACTGGTGGGACGGGATGAAGAGGGACATTGCGGAGTTCGTTTCGAGATGCCTGACTTGTCAGCAAGTCAAGGCCGAGCACCAGAGGCCCGCAGGAGAGCTACAGCCGTTACCCATTCCAGAGTGGAAATGGGAGCGGATTTCGATGGACTTCGTTGTGGGTCTACCCAGGACCAGTCGAGGGTACGACTCCATCTAGGTGATCGTGGATAGATTGACGAAAGCGGCTCACTTCCTACCAGTGAAGACCACTTTCAGCTTCGCTCAGTATGCTCAGCTCTATATTGACGAGATCGTGCGACTACATGGCGTACCGACTTGTATCGTGTCAGATCGAGGCACTCAGTTTACCAGCCGACTATGGCAGAGACTCCAGGAGGCTTTGGGCACTCATTTGAGCTTCAGCACAGCATTTCATCCGCAGACCGACGGACAGTCAGAGCGGACCATTCAGACTCTCGAGGACATGCTCAGAGCGTGCGTTTTAGACTTTGGTGGTAGATGGGATCGTCATTTACCTCTAGTGGAGTTCTCCTACAACAACAGCTTCCAGGATACTATTCAGATGGCACCTTTCGAGGCATTGTATGGGAGGAGATGCAGATCTCCCGTCTGTTGGACAGAGCTCAGCGAGAGCAGCATTTTGGGGCCGCAGCTTGTTGAGGAGACGACAGCGAAGATACAGTTGATTCGAGACCGGATGAAGGCAGCTCAGAGCCGACAGAAATCCTATGCAGACAGGCGCCGTCGCAGATTAGAGTTCGCAGTTGGCGACCATGTTTTTCTGAGAGTCTCTCCGATGAAGGGCGTGATGCGTTTTGGGCGAAAGGGGAAGCTTAGCTCTAGATTCGTAGGTCCCTTCGAGATCCTCGAGCGTGTCGTCGCTGTTGCAT
Organism: Agapanthus africanus; assembly: GCA_030015575.1. Lineage (NCBI taxonomy): Eukaryota > Viridiplantae > Streptophyta > Magnoliopsida > Asparagales > Amaryllidaceae > Agapanthus > Agapanthus africanus. The sequence goes on along the minus strand of CM057337.1, from coordinate 460,959,124 downwards.
ATCGTTTGGCTCTACCACCCAGCTTTCCCGATGTTCACCCCGTCTTCCATGTTTCGATGCTCCGCAAGTACCTTCACGACCCTTCGCATGCGATTCAGCACCCGACAGTCCAGCTAGAGCGCGACCTTTCTTTTACAGAGCAGCCGGTGGCCATCCTGGATCGGCAGGTGAAGAAGTTGAGGTCGAAGATTATACCAACCGTCAAGGTCCTTTAGCGTAGCTCGAGCAGCGAGGAGGTTACCTGGGAGACCGAGGGCGAGATGAGGAAGAAGTATCCCCATCTCTTTGAAGGTACGCGTAGTTATATTTTTAAATTCGGGGACCGAATTTCTTTAAGGGGGGAAGATTGTAGCTCCTTGAAAAGTCGTTTTGGTGTTTTCCTGAAAATCGGTGAAAATTCGGTATTTTTCCGAAAACCGTCTTTTTTGTTATTTTGCAGTTTAGGGCTAATTATACCTAAAATGGATAGGTAATTGCTTGTTTTTAGTAGCTAATGAGTTAATTATTAAATTTTGGGCATTTAAAAAATTTTCCTTATTTTTCAATTTTTTAATATTATTTTAAGCCGGTAAGAAAATACATTAAATTAGCGATAAATACAAATTTTTCCGGGCTAATTTTAATCTTTAAAATTATGTTAATTAAAATCTAGTTGTAACATAAATTTTTAGTATTTTATTTTGATTTTTAACTAATTTCTATTATAGAAAACGAAATTTATTGAATTTAAGCTTAAACTTGGAATTTTGGACTTGTACGGGGTCTTTTTGCATAAAAATTTTTTTGTGCACTCCCTCTCACTTCTCCCTCACCCTAGGCCGGCCATTTCCAGCAGCACATGGGGAAAAAAAATTCCATGCTCTTTGACTTGTGTTTTTGTGTGGAAATGAGGGTTTTTTTAAAGGTTTTTTGAATTGTTAAATGGGGTATGGTGCTTTGACTTTGGGGGAGTTTGACTAGAGACTTTTTCCCACACCCACACCACTCCCCTCTCCCTCATTTCTGTCCAGAAAATCAGCAGCTCCCCCCCTTCATTTTCCTCTCTATTTTGTTCACAAATTCATCTCAAAAACCATCAAAAATCAACAAATCCTTTACAATTTCAAAGACCTTTAAAAAACCCCTCATTTCCACACAAAAACACAAGTCAAAGAGCATGGATTTTTTTTTCCCTATGTGCTGCTGGAAATGGCCGGCCTAGGGTGAGGGAGAAGTGAGAGGGAGTGCACAAAAAATTTTTTATGCAAAAAGACCCCCTACAAGTCCAAAATTGCAAGTTTAAGCTTAAATTCAATAAATTTCGTTTTCTATAATAGAAATTACTTAAAAATCAAAATAAAATACTAAAAATTTATGTTACAACTAGATTTTAATTAACATAATTTTGAAGATTAAAATTAGCCCGGAAAAATTTGTATTTATCGCTAATTTAATGTATTTTCTTACCGGCTTAAAATAATATTAAAAAATTGGAAAATAGGGAAAAAATTTTAAATGCCCAAAATTTAATAAGTAACTCATTAGCTACTAAAAACAAGCAATTACCTATCCATTTTAGGTATAATTAGCCCTAAACTGCAAAATAACAAAAAAGATGGTTTTCGGAAAAATACAGAATTTTCACCGATTTTCAGGAAAACACCAAAACGACTTTTCAAGGCGCTACACCATCGTATGGTTATATACGAACTCGAAAGGAGATCGTTCCAGTTCGGGGATGGATTCTGGTTCAGGAGAAATAGGAATAAGGTTTATTCAGGTGTCTTTTATCTTCACATTCACTCGCATTGCGAGTGCTCCTAGGATTAGGACAGTACACCTATTACCCTTAATGGATAGTCTTCTTCCAAACCATTGGCTGGTGCCGAATGGTAGGGAAGGAAGAAAACCATTTAGCCTAACAATGGTGTGCAGAAGGTAATGCCTAAAGACATATAAAGGGGTTTGTAGAGATGGCAAAGAAATATACGGTTATGGTTGTGAATCTGGATAATGGAAGAGGCATTACTAGGAATACCCAGGATACCCCTCTGAAATATTTACATGTTTCAGTTTCACTGTGTACTGTTAATAGAAAACTGATTTCCTAATTAGACACTTGCTCCAGGGTATGTATTTACCAGGTATGATTCTCACATCTGTATGGTTTTACAGATGATGAGTGGGAGTAAATTATTGGAAATTAGGTGATTATCCTCATTATATCGGAATTCGTTGTAATTGGTGATATTTGAAGAAGTCACCTGGGCTGTTTGCCGGATGGCAAATATTTGGTTTTGAATATCCGTTGTTATGCACCAATTTCAAATTGATATATCTGTACGTCTATTTTCATAGAGTGAGATATACCTTTTTGAAATTATGACTATGACGTTTACCTATATCAGTGGATGGTTAGGTAAGGAGCATTAAACAGCGGTGTAATTCTTCATAACCATAGTACAGTTTTCAACCTACGGCACACAGGAAATGAGAAATTGGACTCAGGGGACTTATACAGAGTATTGTATGTTGTCCAGTATCCATTAGGACAGAGGGGTTGGTCCTCATACTATATTCTGTTTACTTGTGACTTCTCTATTTCTTAGACATGTGTTTCGTAGAAATACAAGGTCCAAGTTTTGAGAAGTTATAGGAGTAAAGTAGAGAACCAGGTGTTGCAAGTATCGGGATTTTTCGTGGTGATCGAAGATGTAGATACTTGTGTATGGTATTCAGTTGATAGTAATGATTAAGAGAACTTGCTTCTCTTTCAGGCTACTCATATCTGGATGTATTCCTAAGTTGAGTAATGCCGATCAGCCTCTCTCCATTTAGTTGACATGCACTGGAGACAGCTGCATGATTTGAATCTGGTTCCAATTAAATCAGTGCCTCTGTTTCTATATTGGATAAGGAATAGTTCATATCTTAACTATGTTAAGGTACAGGGAGTTGTCCGGCTTATGCTTAAAACCAGACTCTGGGTAACTCAAGGCACGTTTCTGTAATGGCTGTTTGTTGGTTGACCCGGGCTATGACGAGGGTTGATTTTCTACCATCTGGAAGATCAATAGTGATATTGTTCTTGACTCGCCACAGTTTTAATAAAAAAATGTATTTTTTCAGAAAACAGTAGTGAGAGTATGGTAGAACTGGAAGTGATTCCAGAACCGCAAACGATTACTGAAAATTTGATAAAAACCTAAAGATTCAATCTGGATTGACATTCTATTGGCCACTCTGCAGATATGGTGGTTAACCTCAGGCACCTGAGGGGTACTCCAGTAGCCTCAAGGACGGTGACAGGGAGGTTCTTGTTTACCCAGACTTGACACTACTGTTGTTCCAGACTGTGAGACCCGGCAGGAGGATGAGTATAGCGTCATTCTAAACTAGCTTTAGAAGTGTACGTTTATATGACTCTGCCAGAGGGTTGTCGTAGTCAGTGGGAGTAGCGGAAGCATAGTGGACAAGTAGCTTATGTCTATTTATGGACTAAAGCAGTTATAGCGGAGATAGATCATCTATTTCTGATTTGACAGTTATAGGTTTGACTTCATCAAAATAGGGGATGGATCTATTAAGAAGGTAGTAGGGTGTGATGTCCTGGTATTTGGATGACATACACAGAGTAGGAAGTGATATTCCTATACTACGATCGGTTATACTTTGGTTGTCACACAGTGGTTTCCCTACATAGGACTTGGATATTATATATAACATTCTGGTTACTAGATCTATAGTTTTTAGATCTAGATTTGGGTAGTTTCCCAATCTGGGTACTTAGACAGCATTCTGAAGGTGTTTTAGAATGGACGACTCCTGGCACGGTAATGTACCTACAGGTAATGGAGTCACCCTCTCTAAAGGTGTCTTATAGACTAATGAGGAGAGGGATGTGCATGATTGGCAAATCACTTGCTTAGGCAATTGAGTCAATCATGAGATGTCAAATACCACACCAGATGTTGTTCTTGGTCGAGATGCAATAAGTTGATATTAATCCAATCCTGGAGAAACATTCGGAAGCAGTTTTAGAACATAAGTGGATGTTCTAGGGTTTGATAACGACAGCCTTCTTCGGGAGACAGTTATCATTCCAGGCTTCCCAGGTGACCTGGATGACAGAGTGACTGTTAGAGTTATAGTTTTCCCTCTGACGAGGGACAGTAGTTTCGACAGGTGGTCCAGGTGGATACTGAGGGTGGCATGGCGCAGGATACTGATTAAGTTCAGTTGACGATACAGTCTGAGAAGTTTGGATTTGGAGTTCATTTATGAACTAGGTCCCATCAGTTATCCAGACATGCTCTAAGACAGGTATTACTCATTTCGGGAGATTACTTTCTCCGCGAACTTGAGAAAAAGAGAGACAGAGAAAGAAACATTAGAGCAGATCCACTCACTGAGGCTATTCCTCGTACGCAATAGTTTCACAATTTTTTTTTTGTGAAACTGATTAGTAGAGGAGTTGGGTGTTCGGTATCATACAGGCTGTGAGTATGCGACATCGCAATAATTAGCCTTGAGTGCAAGTGGGAGATTATTGGAGATAGTGCCCTCAGAGTCAATTATTGGTTCACAGGCACGTGATTGCAATGATTGACGGAGGACCTATGCCGGTAGGACAGTCTTACTCAAGATGATAGTATGCTATCTGGTTTATCTTTATCATCATGTACTGTTTTAGGTGACCTTACAGGTAACTATTGCACGTTGATAGAGCCCTTAGGATTCTTTCTTGACTGCCAGCAGTATGATGGCGATCATATACGTGGGAGCTGGGGTTTATAAGCACATCCTTAAAAGGTCCCTAGTCGTGGGAGTTTTCGAGACATGGCATCGATACTCCAGAATAGACTAGTGTATACAGTCGAGACCCCGACGAGGGGCGGTGGCCGATCTCATAAGCCATTGGTGTCAGTTGGTTCACCTAGGATGTATACAGGTGTGCATTGGGTTATGAGTACACCGGACAGGACTCGCCGGGAACATGCTAGTTGGTATTATTCCTGACGTCAGATAGCAGTTCCCTAGTGACATGTGTACAGGTTAGTTCATCGACCTGAGATCGTCATTTGTCTCGTGTGAGTTGCCACTGTACTTTGATTACTACCCTACCACGGCTCAAAGGAGTCGTGCAAACAGGTTTTAGTTCGGTACAGACCCGAGCCACATGGAGGCAGTGAGCGGATCTGCAGGGGTTCGTCTCTCCCGGTATTGGGGGTGAGGTTGCGCTGTGTCTAGGAGAGCCATTACACAAAGCCCTCGGCCGAGGCAGGAGATTTACTGATAGGTATTCCAGTAGTATCTCAGGATGTTCTGGGCTACACTCCGACACGACTTGTACCGCTTTTGGGGGTCTGACTTTTACCAACCCCCTAGGCCCGCCATGCGATACTCATAGACGAACGGACCGGACTGTACGGATATTGTCACTGACAGGCTCAGTAGGGTGTCAGCATGAGTTCGCTCACAGACGTCCCTTTTGGTCAATACCTGGTAGCCCGTTACGTGTGACTAATACCTCTGACGTGCTAGTGGTTAAATCCACAACCAAAGTATTGACGAGTCTTTAGAGTCCCCCACAGACCGTTTTCTCAAGTTTCGGGCGAAACGCTGTAGAGGACGTATGGAGATATGGCAGGGCTCGATCTTATCCGTGCGGTATTGCACTGATCATGATCGGACAGATAATACGAGCGAGCTTTGCTTTAAGCCAGATCCTAGTAATGTACTGTGTAGATTTTGTCTCTTTGCATTTGCATTCAGTGGGAATACAAATGCGGGTATGTATATACAGTCGCGAGGTTTTCCTGTAATTTATTACGGGATCAGTTTTTTTAGGTTTCCAGTTTGCATTCCGTTCCGGCCAGTTTTCCTTTGTTCCTTCTCGGCTGGACTTTTGTGATGGAGGGGCTAATTGGCAAATGTGCAAATTAGCAATTGTGGAGCGTTTATTTGTAAATGAGGGATTATGATAATACAAGCATCTTTTGATTCCATTTTTGCTCATTATGGTTTTCTTTAATTATGAAGGGATTTGTGAAAGACCTTAGAAAGACTTTGATATGATCCTTTTTCTTGTTATCACCCATTTCTTTATGGTCACCCCACACCTAGCTTGTGCTCACCCCCTTCATATTTTCCCTTGCCAAGATATTGGCCAGCCACATTATGAGAGTGAGAGGGATTCATATTTGATGAGGAAAATTTGTTGTTCTGATTTTGGCTTGCTACATATATTCATCAACCTCTCTCCAAAGTTCATTCTCTCCTCCATCTTAAATGGCAACTTCAATCGCCCCATAGAGGCAAAGCTTTCTACACTATTCTGCAGCAAATCTTGGACACGTCGGCTCGCCAATTTCGTACCCGAGTTGCCTCGGTCTAGAGGTGGGAGCCCGTAAAAGAACCCGGCGATGTGGTGCCTGTTCTGACGAGGAAATGAAGACCGGAGATTCTGCGAAGGGATCGGAGTGGAGGCGAAGACCGAAGGACACGGATCGCTCGGTATAGCTCTCTACCCCATTCTTTTGTTTGCTAGTTGTAGGTTAATGGTTACGATCCGGGTTTTTACGATGCGGTAGTGCCGGTTTAAAGTCAAGAAAAATTTTCGTTTCTGCATTTTGGCCTCGGATAGACGGCCGGGGCGCTACCGTAGTCCTACACCTCCCTGTACAAGCGGCTGAAATTTTTGAGGAGTTGGAAGAAGACTCGAATGAAGAGATCCCAGTAGTGACCTGTTACGCCATCCATCTTGGCAGCGACTCGGAAGAGGAGCTCTGTTTTCCCGAAGAGGACGAGGAGCTCGCCACAACGGCCAATCAAATCCAGCTCAGAAGCGGCAGGGCTCTATCAGCCAAATCAGGGCAACGCCCCAAAAAGGAAGGAAAAACAAGTCGCTAATGAAGAAGATGGCAGAGAACCAGCTGATGAAAACATAAGTCCTTCCTCGGTGGACTATAATGTCTTGGCACATCTCCCGAAGCTTCCGTCTCTCCTGAGCATCTACGACGCCTTGGTCCTATCTAAGGAGCTTAGAGATGTTCTCATTCACGCTCTACAAAACCCCGAGCGGTATCAGGCTCACTTTGCGGAAATTAATATGAAAGAAGCCCAGCACGCTTTGCATGCCGCCGCAGTCACATTTAAGGATGAAGACTTGCTATTGGGAACGGCTGAGCATAATCGGCCGCTTTACGTGACCGGGTACAGCGACGGAGATCGGATTAATCGCATATTGATTGATTCGGGGTCTTCAGTGAACATCATGAACTTGCGGACGCTGAAGAGCTTGTCAATGGACGTCCGACACCTGTCAAGGGAAAGGATTGTCATTCAAGGCTTCAACCAAAATTGCCAGCAAGTTCTGGGGTCCATAGCTCTGCCAATCAAATTCGGGGATCTGCAAACTAAAGCTAAGATATACGTGATCGACGCCGACACGTCTTATAAGATTCTCTTGGGGCGGCCGTGGCTCCACGATTACGGCAACATTCCGTCAACTCTCCATCAATGCATGAAGTATACTAAAAATGGAGAAGAAAGACGCATTGACGGAGGCATCCAACCATTCGGTGTGCATGAAATCCGATATGAAGATTCTCGGTACTTTATGAACCACCAAAATGCTAAGCCACAACTGACTGAGGATAGACCGGCCCCAAGACTCAAAAGCAAATCTGCGCCGGCTGTTACTTTCAAAAGCAAAAATGCCCAAGTGCGCCCGTATTTCGATAGCGACACTGATGAGTCCGATGCTGGAAGTCCGTCCTTCCGTAAAACTCGCCCTCATTTCGGTAGCGATACGGATGAATCTGTCACTGAAGCCCCATCTAACAGTAAAGTCTGCCCTCATCTTGGCAACGACACTGAAGAGTCAGAGGAAGAGCACCTGTCGTGCAACAGCGGTGCAGATTGGACCCCCATGCAAAAAGCGAAACTACGAGAGACCCTCGAAATTGCATAAGGGTCCCTAGCCGTCACAAGGGTGCCGGAGCAGATGTGCAAAGAGCTCGATGCGTTGTCAGCCTCCACCGTGGACCAGCTGAAAACTTTCTGTGACCCCGGGAGGAAAAATGGACAGAAGGGCATTCTGTTTTACGGGTCAACTCCCGTTGTGCACCCGGACGATCTTTCTATCGCATGCCTCCCTATGAGAGAGGCATAAGAGCCGTCCTCAATCCCAGATACTATGCGCCCGAGATGCGGGAATACTTTAAAAAGTGCGGATGCCGGTTATATCAAACGGAGTCCGAAGCAAAGTTTTACGAAGGGCTATGGCATCCACCCCAGGTCCGAGCACTCATCGACGGACGAATTCTAGATAAATGGGGCATAGGCTACGTTCAACCTGATTCCAAAGTGTGCTACATCATCCATGTTGGTGAAGCCAGCGAAAGACCAAATGATGATGACGAAATAGTCGAGCCAGAAGAAGCTCCTCAAGAGCTCGAAGATGGAGGACAAGCAACCTTTGATGAGATAACCGAGATTGACTTAGGAACGCCCGATAATCTAAGGCCGACCTACATCAGCTCACTCTTGTCGGAGGAAATGAAAGAGCAGATAATTGCCCTGCTGCATGAGTTCGTCGATTACTTCACGTGGACGTACAAAGAAATGCATGGCCTTTCCCCTGAAGTAGCCGTGCATAAGCTGGCTATATCTCCTGATGCTAAGCCAGTCAAACAAGCTCCTCGAAGAATGAGAAGGGAGTTAGAAGAAAAGGTCATCAAGGAAACCAAGAAACTCATCGATGCCGGCTTCATCAGGGAAGAGAAATATGCGGACTGGATTGCATGCATAGTCCCAGTGAAGAAGAAAAATAGGCAGATCCGAGTTTTTGTCGATTTCAGGGACCTCAACAAGGCATGTCCTAAAGACGACTTCCCGCTACCGGTCATGGAAATGATGGTCGGTGATACCTCAAATTACGAACTGTTCACCTTTATGGATGGCTCGTCTGGATATAATCAGATCATGATGTCGCCTGAGGATAAGAAACACACAACATTTGGAACCCCGATCGGAATATATCACTACAAGGTAATGCCGTTCGGACTGAAGAACGCAGGTGCTACATATCAAAGAGTAATGACCAATATCTTTGATGACCTAATCCATAAAGTCGTCGAATGTTATGTTGATGATCTAGTCGTCAAGACTAAAACCAAGGACGATCATATCCAAGATCTTAGGACCGTTCTCACCAGACTGAGGGAATACGATCTGAAGATGAATCCTCTGAAGTGGGCTTTTGGTGTGTCATCGGGAAAATTCCTGGGCTTCATAGTCCGACATCGAGGGATCGAAGTTGACCCATCAAAGATAAAGGCCATCATGGAGATTCCCCCTCCGAAGAGTCTGACGCAGCTAAGATCTTTTCAAGGCAAGCTTGCTTATATACGGAGGTTTATCTCAAATTTATCGGGAAGGTGTGGGCCCTTCTCAAAGCTCATGAAGAAAGGAGCTCCTTTTATCTGGGATGCCGAATGTCAAGCAACGTTCGAAAGCATCAAACAATACTTGTTGCAACATCCAGTGCTGGCCGCTCCCATTCCAAATAAACCGCTAATTCTCTACACTGCCGCGCTGGATGAGTCACTCGATGCGCTCCTTGCCCAGAATAACGAAAAGGGAAAAGAAAATGCCCTCTACTACCTCAGTCGAACTTTAGTCGGGGCGGAACACAACTACTCCCCAATCGAAAAGCAATGCCTGGCTCTAATATATGCTGTGAAGAAGCTGGGGCACTATTTGCTCGCTCATCGGGTTATGCTGATCTTCAAGGTCGACCCGCTCAAACAGTTGATAACCAAATCAAGCCTAGCCGGCAGAATGGCAAGATAGGCTGTCATGCTACTTGAGTTTGACATAGTTTATACCCCTCAGAAAGCAGTAAAAGGGCAAGCACATGCAGACTTTCTCGCTGCTCATCCGATACCAGAAGGGTCGCCGCTAAATTGTGAGTTACCCGACGAACAAGTGCTGCACCTCGAAGAAGATGAGCCATGTTGGGAGCTCTACTTCGAATGGGCCTCATCAATAAGGAGCTTCGGTAGATCAAGCGTCCCGGAGGTAAAAGCGAGGATAGGATTGGTGTTCATCACGCCATCAATGGGAACCCTACGGCATTCTTTTGCTCTAACCGAGCCTCGGACAAACAATGAAGCTGAGTATGAAGCTCTGATAGCTGGTTTGGAACTCGCCATAGAAATGGAAATCCTTCGGCTACGGGTTTACGGTGACTCCCAGCTTGTCGTCAACCAAGTAAGCGGCGACTATAAGATATACAAACCCAAGTTAGCTTGGTACAGAGGCCGGGTGGTGGAACTCATGAAACGGTTCACTCACATTGAACTAATGAGAATCCCCAGAGCGTTGAACAGAAAAGCAGGCATACTCGCTCGCTTAGCCAAGGAGCTGGCTGATCCTGACATGGACGAAATTCTGATCACAGTCAGGAGCCGGCAAATTCTACCCCCAGTCTCTCTATGAGAAGAGGAAAGCGCGGAACAGAAGAGCAGCCCTGCTGAAGAAGCTTCGATCATCCAAGACAAGCCCGATTGGAGGGAACCCTTCATAGAGTACTTCCGATATGACAAGCTGCCCGAAGAAAAATCTGCGAGGATTCAGTTGATGAAAAGAGCTCTCCAATACGTGTTTGTAAATGACACGTTATACCGCAGGTCATATGACCAACTCTTGCTCAGGTGTCTATCATTGGCCGAAGCCCAAAAGGTCATGAAAGATGTTCACTCGGGCGTTTGCGGTGCTCACCAATCTGGCCCCAAGAGGCGACTTCAAATCAAACAGCTTGGGTATTACTGGCCCACCATGATACGGGATTGCGGAGAACATGCAAAGAAATGTCAGATCTGCCAAATCCATGGTGATTTCATTCACAAGCATCCAAATCCGTTGCATCCTATGGTGGCATCGTGGCCCTTCGAAGTCTGGGGCACCGACATTATTGGCCCAATTGATCCTCCGTCATCTAAAGGCCACTGGTTCATACTGGCCGCGACAGACTACTTCTCCAGATGGGCTGAAGCTGTCCCGCTAAAAGAAGTCAAGACAAATGATATTCTGACATTCTTCCAGCATAATATTCTATACCACTTCGGTACACCAAGAAGAATCATTTCTGACAACGGGGCCTCTTTCAAGAGCTTCAATGTCTCAAGGTTCGCTACTCAGCACAAGATAGACTGGAGATATTCTTCCATCTATAATCCAAGAGCCAATGGGCTAGCCGAAGCCTTCAATAAGACTCTATGCAAGCTCCTGAAGAAAAATGCTTCAGCCAACAAGAGAGACTGGAATCTCAAACTTTACGAGGCGTTGTGGGCATATCGTACCACGCACCGTACTCCAACTCAGTCCACTCCATACTCATTGCTCTTCGGAGTGGAGGTGGTCCTCCCCCTCGAAGTCAAAGTTCCACGCTTAAGAATGGTCGTTCAGCACGAGTTGACGGAGGAGGAAAACGTGCTCCTTCGACTTGAAGAGCTCGATGCCCTCGAAGAAAAGAGGCTCGCGGTGCAGCAAAATCTGGAGCTATACTGAGCCCAAATGTCACGGGCCTATAACAAGATAACCCGTCTCCGCGCTTTCAAGAAAGGTGAATTGGTGTTGGTCCTCAAAAGACCGATCATCCCCAATCGACATACCAAGGGAAAATTCGAGCCAAACTGGGAAGGACCATACGTCATCGAGAAAGTGTTCGACGAAGGATCTTACCAACTAATAAGTGCCGAGAGAGAAAAGCCCATGCCACCCATCAATGGCCGATATCTCAAGAAATACTACACGTGAATGCTCCAAGTCGCAGGCAAATTAAGCACAGCAGCCCTACGGTCTGGATCATACATCCTGCAAAACCGTATACAATCCACGGGCGTAAATGACCCCTATCTCTCCCAAATCCTGCCGGTGAGACTACTTTTAAAGTCCCACCAGCGGCAAAAAAAAGAGAAAAAGAGAAAAAAAATAGAAATAAAAATATAAACGGTATGTCCACAAGCAAAATGGGCATGGATGAAAACCCGAAAGGGCTCCGTGAGTAAAAACAGCAGGACTACCGGCGAGTCTGTGAAAACCCGAAAGGGCGCAAACTCGTTAAAAGAGATGAAATACACTCGCAAAGCCCTCTCGACCTTGTAAGGAGAAACCCCTGCGTGAGATCCTTACGACTCACAAAGGAGCAACACACTTAGGAATCCTCACGATTCCTAAGGAGAAAATACACCTGCAGGATCCTTACGACTCGTAGGGAGAAAATGCTTTTATGGGACCCTCACGGCCCATAAAATTGAAAAGCCTTAGGTGATAGGGACCCAAATCTGTCTCCTAAGCCATCGTTCCTCAACGGGCAACGGAAAATGATGAGTCGCTCCTGGCATTTTGCTTCAGTGTTAGCGGTGCAGATGCCGACCAAAAACCTAAATCCCAAGTCCTCCCAAGGCAAATGATGAGTTGCTCCTGACATTATTCCAGTGCAGCAATGCTGATCCAAAACAAGATCCAAATTCCAAGTCCCGAAACGGCGAATGATGAGTCGCTCCTGGTACCACATTCCAGTGCAGCGATGCAGACGCCAACCAAAATCCAATTTCTCAATATTCTCCCAGCCCTACGGTCGGTCCCTAAGTTGACTACCTTATACAATCCATGGGCTCAAATAATTCTAGTCATACCCATACCCCACCACAATTAGCAGTTACGCGGCTGGTCTGCGCCTTTGGAATTATGCTCCATTGAGAAGACCCACTCATGTGTCCTCACGATATATGAGGAGAACAAACCTTTGTGGGATCCTTACGACTCATAAAGGAAAAACACACTTAGGAGTCCTCACGACTCCTAAGGAGAAAATACACCTGCGGGATCCTTACAACTTGTGGGGAGAAAATGCTTTTATGGGACCCTCACGGCCTATAAAATTGAAAAGCCTTAGGTGATAGGGACCTAAACCTGTCTCCTAAGCCATCGCTCCCCCGACATGAATAGGCAAATGATGAATTGCTCCTGGCATGTGTGCTTCAGTGTTAGCAACGCTGATGCCTACCCTAACCCCAAATCCCAAACTCCAATCCAATAGACCCCTAAGTCTTTAAACTAGGGACAGATGACCTTTAAGTCGTTAAACTAGGAACAGATGACCCCTAAGTCGTTAAACTGGGAATGAGGGAAATCTCCTCATGGCAGATGATGATTCGCTCCTGGTACCATATTCTAGTGCAGCGATGCTGATGCCAAACCAAAACCAAAGTCCCCAAATCCTATCAAGACAAATGATGATTCGCTCCTGGTACCATATTCCAGCGTAGCGATGCTGATGTCAACCAAAATCACATCAAGTCAGCAAAACAACCAATGACCTCCCTGGCAGAATCAAATTCCACCTCGGAAACAAGTCAACTTCATCCCTGACACCGCAAGAAGCGGAGCAAGTCAAATCCAGCACCGACCGTCCAAGTTGCAAAAAGGGCAGAACCGACCGTCCACGTCGCTAAAAGGGCAGCACCGACCGTCCAAGTCGCAAAAAGGGCAGAACCGACCATCCACGTCGCTAAAAGGGCAGCACCGACCGTCCAAGTCGCAAAAAGGGCAGTACCGACCGTCCACGTCGCTAAAAGGGTAGCACCGACCGTCCACGTGGCAAAAAGGGCAGAACCGACCGTCTAAGTCACAAAAAGGGCAGAACCGACCGTCCAATTCATAAAAAGGGCAGCATCGACCGTCCACGCCGCTAAAAGGGCATCACCGACCGTCCAAGTCGCAAAAAGGGCAGAACCGACCGTCCACGTCGCTAAAAGGGCAGCACCGACCGTCCAAGTCACAAAAAGGGCAGTATCGACCGTCCAAGTCGCAAAAAGGGCAGTATCGACCGTCCAAGTCGTAAAAAGGGCAGTACCGACCGTACACGTCGCTAAAAGGGCAGCACCGACCGTCTACGTCGCTAAAAGGGTAGCACCGACCGTCCACGTCGCAAAAAGGGCAGAACCGACCGTCCAAGTCGCAAAAAGGGCAGAACCGACCGTCCAAGTCGCAAAAAGGCCAGCATCGACCGTCCACATCGCTAAAAGGGAAGCATCGACCGTCCAAGTCGCAAAAAGGGCAGAATTAACCGTCCACGACGCTAAAAGGGCAGCATCGACCGTCCAAGTCGGAAAAAGGCATAACCGACCGTCCACGTCGCTAAAAGGGCAGCACCGACCGTCCAAGTCGCAAAAAGGGCAGAACCGACCGTCCACGTCGCTAAAAGGGCAGCACCGACCGTCCAAGTCGCAAAAAGGGCAGTACCGACCGTCCACGTCGCTAAAAGGGCAGCACCGACCGTCCAAATCGAAAAAAAGGGCAGAACCGACCGTCCACGTCGCTAAAAGGGTAGCACCGACCGTCCAAGTCGCAAAAAGGACAGCACCGACCGTCCACGTCGCTAAAAGGGCAGCACCGACCGTCCACGTCGTTAAAAGGGCAGCACCGACCGTCCAAGTCTCAAAAAGAGCAGAACCGACCGTCCAAGTCACAAAAAGGGCCGCATCAACCGTCCATGTCGTAAAAAGGGCAGTGCCAGCTTCCTAAAAGGTAGGAACCGAATCAAGTCGCCTCCACGTGAAAGAAGATCCATCAATTTCATGCCCATGACCCACACATGTGCAGTGCATTTATTGATGGGGGGCAATTTGTTGGGGTAAAAATTTACACCCCGGTTGACCAAGTCAAAATCAAAGTCAACCCCAAGCCAAGTAGGCCCATGCCCTGGTCGAGCCCGAACAAGAAGCGGCTGCCTCCCCCCATTCCAAGATAAAAATTTTGTAATTAATAATTTTGTTGCATTTCTTTTATTTTATTTTATGGATAAATGTAAGAAAAATAGGCATAGAGCCAAATTTTTGTAAAGCCCATGGCTTATGTGCAAAAAGAAATGGCACATGAGTCATGGGATAGGCAAAATGCCATTTTGTGAAGCCCAAGGGGCTATGTGTAAAGTGTATAGCCTATAAAGGCAAGGATAATGAAAATATCACACAACTTTTTCTCACTCCAAAAAAGTTTTATATCTGAGATCTTTTCTCCTTCTTCAAGATTTTAAAACCTTCTTCTTTCTTTTGAATTAAATCAAGAGTTTTACTCTTCATTTTTATAACACTAAATAATGTTTCACCACAAAACCCATAAAGGGGAACTTGGATCTGTCATTAGATCTTAAAAAGAAGAGATCTTTAAAATCTCACCTCTCTTGATCTTCAAGATCCAGCCAAACAAAGGAAGAAGAAGGAGACTCATCTTTAGAAACCCCACATTGGGGAAGAACTAGGGCTCAAGGGGAGAAGTCCTTCATCATCTTCAAAACATCCTAGGTTTCTAGATCCACGGTTTTAGATATAGATTTAGGTAGTTTCCCAATGTGGGTACTTAGACAGTATTCTAAAAGTATTTAGAATAGACGACTCCTGGCATGGTGGTGTACCTGCAAGTGATGGAGTCACCCTCTCTAAAGGTGTCTTACAGACTAAAGGGGAGAGGGATGTGCATGATTGGCAAATCACTTGCTTAGGCAATTGAGTCAACCGTGAGATATCAAGTACTACACCAGATGTTGTTTTTGCACTAGATGCGATAAGTTTATATTAATCCAATCCTGGAGAAAAATAAGGATGCAGTTTTAGAACATGAGTGAATGTTCTACGGATTTGATGACGGCGGCCTCCTTCTGGAGACGGTTATGTTGCGCCACGGCAGCGCCCCGGCCGTCTATCCGAGGCCAAAATGCGGAATCAAAAATTTTCTTAACTTTAAACCGGCGCTACCGCGGACAATATACCCGGATCGTAACCATTAACCTAATCCTAGCAATCAAGAGAATGGGGTAGAGAGCTATACCAAGCGATCCGTGTCCTTCGGTCTTCGTCTCCACTCCGATCTCCCGCGGAATCTCCGTCCGTCGCATCCTCGTCGGAAAGGGCACCACGTAACCGGATTCTTTTACGGGCTCCCCCCTCTGGACCGAGGCAACTCGGGCGCGAAGTTGGCAAGCCGACGCGTCCAAGGGTACTGTAGGCTAGTGTAGAAAACTTGTCTCTTTTGGGGTTTATGAAGTTGCCATGGATGTTGGAGAAGAGAGTGAACTTTGGAGAGGAGGAAGGTGTATTTGTGAAGCATGAGAAAAATGAGAGATGAATAATTTCCCTCATCCAAAAGAAATCTCTCTCATCCTCTCCCCTCAAGTGTGGCCGGCCCCTTAAGGAGAAATGGTGGAGGGAAAACATAATACTTGAGCGAGGTGAGTGTAATAGAAGAATAATGGTGACCACAACCAAAACCATGATCACAATATCAAATCAAATTCAAATCCTTTCTTATCTCAAAAAGCAAAGGAAAAGACTAATAAAGAATCTCATCATGATGAAGCTACAAATGCAAGAAACCCCCTTCCATAAATGTTATTTGCAAACTTGCAAATAACCCCCTCCATCGAAAAGTCCGGCCGCGAAAGAACAAAGAAAAACCGGTCGGAACGGAATGCAAACTGGCAACTTCAAAAAACTGATCCCTTAATAAATCACAGGAAAACCCCACTACTGCATATACATGCCCGCATATGTATTCCCACTGAACACAAATGCAAAGAGACAAAATCTACACTGTCAAATACTAGGATCCGGCTTAAACCAAAGCCGGTTAGTGAAAACCGTCCGATCACGATCCGTGCAATACCGCACGTATCTGATCGAACCCTGCCATATCTCCATACGGCCTCTACGGCGTTTCGCCCGAAACTTGAGTAACTGAGTGTGTGGTGGACTCTAAAGACTCGTCAATACCATGGCTGTGGATTTAACCACTAGCACGTCAGAGGTATTAGCCATACGTGACGGGCCACCAGTTATTGACCAAAAGGGACGTCGATGAGCGAATTCATCCTGACACCCTACTGAGCCTGTCAGTGACAATATCCATACAGTCCGGTCCGTTCGTCTATGAGCAACACATGGCGGGCCTAGGGGGTTGGTAAAAGTCAGACCCCCAAAAGCGGTACAAGTCGTATCGGAGTGTAGCCCAGAAAACCCTGAGATACTACTGGAATACCTACCAGTAAATCTCCTGCCTCGGCCGAGGACATTGTGTAATGGCTCTCCTAGACACAGCGCTACCTCACCCCCAATACCGGGAGAGACGAACCCCTGCAGATCCGCTCACTGCCTCCATGTGGCTCGGGACTGTACCCAACTAAAACCTATTTGCATGACTCCTTTGAGCCGTGGTAGGGTAGTAATCAAAGTACAGTGGTAACTCACACGAGACAAATGACGATCTCAGGTCGATGAACTAACCTGTACACATGTCACCAGGGAACTGCTATCTGACGTCTGGTATAATCCCAACTAGCAGGTTCCCGGCGAGTCCTGTCCGGTGTACTCATAACCCAATGAGCACCTGTATACATCTTAGGTGAACCAACTGACACCAGTGGCTTGTGAGACCGGCCACCGCCCCTCATCGGGGTCTCGACTGTATACACTAGTCTACTAATGGAGTATCGATCCCCAGTCTCGAAACTCCCACGACTAGGGACCTTTTAAGGATGTGCTTATAGACCCCAGCTCCTACGTATATGATCGCCATCATACTGCTGGCCGTCAAGCAAGAATCCTAGGGGCTTTATCAATATGTAATAGCGACTCGTAAGGTCACTTAAAGCAGTACATGATGATAAAGATAAACCAGATAGCATACTATCATCTGGAGTAAGACTGTCCTACTGGGACAGGTCCTCCCTCAATCATTGCAATCACGTGACTGTGACCCAATAATTGACTCTGAGGGCACTATCTCCAGCAATCTCCCACTTGCACTAAAGGCTAATTATTGCGATGTCGCATACTCACAGCCCGTGTGATACCGAACACCCAACTCCTTTACTAGTCAGTCTCACAAAGCTCGTTTGCAAAACTATTGCGTTCGAGGAATAGCCTCAGTGAGTGGATCCGCTGTGATGTTTCTTTCTATGTCTCTCTATATCTCAAGTTCGCGGAGAAAGCCATCTCCCGAAATGAGCAATACCTGTCTTAGAATGTGTCTGGATGTCTGATGGGACCTAGCTCATAAATGAACTCCAAATCTAAACTTCTTAGACTGTATCAACAACCGAACTTAATCAGTATCCTGCGCCATGCCTTTCCCTCAGTATCCACCTGGACCACCTGTCCAAAATACTGCCCCTCGTCGGAGGGAAAACTATAGCTCTGACAGCCACTCTGCCATCCAGGTCACCTTGGAAGCCTGGAATGATAACTGTCTCCCGAAGGAGAATGCCATTATCAAATCCCTAGAACACGCATTTATGTCCTAAAACTGCTTTCGATCGTTTCTCCAGGATTGGATTAATATCAACTTATTGCATCTACTGCAAGAACAACATCTGGTGTGGTACTTGACATCTCATGATTGACTCAATTGCCTAAGCAAGTGATCTGCCAATCATGCACATCCCTCTCCCCTTTAGTCTGTAAGACACCTTTAGAGAGGGTGACTCCATCACCTACAGGTACACTACCGTGCCAGGAGTCGTCCATTCTAAATACTTATAGAATGTTGTCTAAGTACCTAGATTGGGAAAAAATCTAGATCTAAAACCATAGATCCAGTAACCAGAATGTATAATATCCAAGTCCTATGTGGAGAAACCACTGTATGACAACCAAAGAATAACCGATCGTAGTATAGGAATATCACTTCCTACTCTGCGTATGTCATCCAAATACCAGGACATCACACCCTACTACCTTCTTAACATATCCATCCCTATTCTGATGAAGTCAAACCTATGACTGTCACATCAGAAATAGATGATCTATCTCCGCTATATCCGCTTAAGTTTATAAATAGACATAAGCCTCTTTCCCACTATGCTTCCGTTACTCCCACTGACTATGACAATCCTCTGGCAGAGTCATATAGACATACACTTCTAAAGCCAGTTTAGAATGACGCTATACCCATCCTCCTGCCGGGTCTCACAGTCTGGAACAACAGCAATGGCAAGTCTGGGTAAACAAGAACCTCCCTGCCACCGTCCTTGAGCATACCGAAGTACCTCTCGGGTGCCTGAGGTTACCCACTTTATCTGCGGAGTGGCCAATGGAATGTCAAATCAGATTGAATCTTTAGGTTCTTATCAAATCTTCAGTAATCGTTTGCGGTTCTGGAATCACTTCCAGTTCTACCATACTCCCACTACTGTTTTCTGAAAAAAAATCCATTTCTTTTAAAAATGTGGCGAGTCAAGAACAATATCACTATTGATCTTCCAGATGGTAGAAAATCAACCCTCGTCATAGCCCGGGTCAACCTACAAACAGCCATTACAGAAACATGCCTTGAGTTATCCGGAGTCTGGTTTTAAGCATAAGCCGGACAACTCCCTGTACCTTAACATCGTTAAGATATGAACTGTTCTATATCCAATATAAAAATAGAGGCACTGATTTAATTGAACCAGATTCAAATCATGCAGCTATCTCCAGTGCATGTCAACTAAATGGAGGGAGGCCGATCAGCGTTACTCAACTTAGGAATGCTTCCAATTATGAGTAACCTGAAAGAGAAGCAAGTTCTCTTAATCATTACTATCAACTGAATACCATACACAAGTATCTACATCTTCGATCACCTTGAAGAATCCCGATATTTGCAACTCCTGGTTCTCTACTTTATTCATACACCTATAACTTCTCAAAACTTAGACCCTGTGTTTCTACGAAACACCTGTCTAAGAACTAGAGAAGTCATAAGTAAACCGAATATAGTACGAGGACCAACCCCTCTGTCCTAATGGACACTGGACAACATATAATACTCTGTATAAGTCCCCTGAGTGTAATAACTCATTCACTGTGTGTCGTAGGTTGAAAACTGTACTTATGGTTAAGAAGAATTACACCGCTGTTCAATGCTCCTTACCTAACCATCCACTGATATAGGTAAATGTCATAGACATAATTTCAAAAAGCCATATCTCACTCTATAAAAATAGACGTACAGATATATCAATTTGAAATTGGTGCATAACAACGGATATTCAAAACCAAATATTTGTCGTCCGGCAAACAACCCAGGTGTCTTCCTCAAATATCACCAATTACAACGAATTCCGATATAATGAGGATGATCACCTAATTCCTAATAACTTACTCCCACTCATCATCTGTAAAACCATACAGATGTGAGAATCAAACCTGGTAAATACATACCCTGGAGCAAGTGTCTAATTGGGAAATCTGTTTTCTTTTAACAGTACACGGTGAAACTGAAACATTGAAATGTTTCGATGGGGTGTCCCGGTATTCCTAGTAATGTCTCTTCCATTTTCCAGATTCACAACTGTAACCGTATAATTCTTTGCCATCTCTCCAAATTTCTTTATATGTCTTTAGTCATTACCTTCTGTACACCCCTTTAGACCAAATGGTTTTCTTCCTTCTTTACCGTTCGGCACCAGCCTATGGTTTGGAAGAAGACTATCCAATAAGCATAATGGGTGTACTGTCCTAATCCTAGGAACACTCGCAATGCGAGAGAAGGTGAGGATAAAAGACAACCGAATAAACCTTATTCCTATTTCTCCTGAACCAGAATCCTTCCCCGAACTGGAACAAGTTCCTTTCGAGTTCGTATATAACCATAAGATGAAATATCCAATATATTGTGGATCTTCGTAGTGATACAGAGTGTCCTGGAGAAATACAAAGGTGATTTAGGATTGGCGAAGAAATACTTGGTTTGGTCGTGAATATCAGTCGCAATTTACTTTGCCCTCCTTCTAATCCCTTTCTTTGTCTTAACTTAATACCTTCTGTACACCGTTTAGGATAATTGATTTTCTTCATTCCCCACCGGTCGGCACCTGCCTCTGGTTTGGAAGAAGACTATCCAATTTGCGCAATGGGTGTACTATCTCCTAAACCAAGGAGTACTCACAATCTGAGAGAAGGTAAAAGGAAAAGACAATTGAATAGTCCTATTCGTTTTCTCCAGAACCGGAAACCATCCTCGAATAAAATCCTTCGAGTTCGTATATAACCATACGATGGTTTTGTCCAATGGAAGTGGACGTTCGTAGTAATACGGGGTGTCCTGGATAAAAGGGTAAAAGTAGGAGTGGCAATGAGGTATGCAACTCTGACAATCCAAAAGCCAGTGTTTAAGAAGGTTCGGTTAACTTGGTCACTGAGTCATAGTCTAAGGTCGGGTTAATGGTCGCTGCCAAAGAGAGAGAGAAAAGAAACACTCAGCGTGCACTCTAACCTAGATCAGAATGGTTATCACTTTATCTAATCAGGAAACCTCCCACTGTAACCTCAAATTCTTCTCCAAACCTAAAAGAAGAATTAGTCGGGATCACCCGAGGAGTAAACCAACCCATCAGTGGGAATCGGGATCCAACTATCATCGCATGATAACTTGACGGAATCCACTCAAGTCACCACACTCCAGAAGGTATGCGCATGCCTGGCAAGTTTCAGTTTCTTTAGAAACTCCCGATGTGTGTTTTTACCCCTAGGACCCAACTGACCTTGACTGAGCCAATATATCAAAGGATCCTAGTCAAGTTCAACCCGTCATTTTCTTGATTGCATTAGACCCACCCACACGAGTCCTTGACTGAGCCAAAATGACCGTATGACTGTCCTAACCAATCACATATCCATAAGACAGAAAAGCATTGCAGAGCTACCGCACACTACGCCTCGGCTGAGCACGACATACGTAGCACGAATACTAAGCAATACTAATCTGAAATGACGGAGGGCTACGGCTGGTTTTAGGTGAAAAACCTTTAACGTAATGAACTTGATATCGTTGAAGGAACCGGATATCCTTTTATAAAAATATAGTGACGAAAACCTTTGCTAAAGAGGTCACTCCCGGTGAAGGGATCTCGGCTCTTTCCCCGTAGAATGAGGTGCAGGATATTCCAACTGAATACCATGATGTAAAGCAAAAGTAATCGTCTATAGTGAAGTTATTGCCCTGACGCAAAATTTTGTCCAAGGGGTCACTCCCGGTGAAGGGATCTCGGCCTTTGCCTCGTCGACTGAGGAGCAGGATATTCCAACTGAATACCACGATGCAAAATAAAAGAGAACGCCCTTGCAATAACAGCTTTTTGAAAAATGTTCCAATAACATCAGAATAGGTTTGTTTATCTTGCATTAGTCCGAATCAACACAGTCCCATCAATTGATCACACCACAAAAGAATGAAAATAATGATGTCCATATATGCCATCCGCATTCGCCACTGAGTCCCGTCATCACCCGTTAGGTTAGATAACTAACGGGGACTGGACTAGCGCAGATGCAAAACATATACAACATCTACTAGTATATATATAATATATAATTTTTGCTCAAGGCGTGATAAAAAATGCAGCATCACAGAAATGTACAGCATCACAGAACAATACAGATATCTGGGATCCCCGGGTTTCATAGAGCCGCTACTGAAACCCGACGTTCCCCTGGTCTTGTGGATAGCCTGTGCAATGAAATCCTAGACCCCTACGGGCGCGGCAAGTTACCCGCCAAAACCTAAAGCGAGGCAGCCCCCTTCAGCAACGTGAATGGACCACCCAGCACTTCACGGAATCCGGTAACTTGGGCACCCCTCCTGGGTCAACCTGTACCCCCGACGAGTGCGGCGAATAGCCCGCCAATTCTAGAGTGAAGCCCCCTCCGTCTCAAAGCCATGAGATGCGGGCTCGTTGCCCTCTAGAACCCGGCTATCCGTGCACCCCTCCATGGGGCAATCCTAGTACAGAAAGTAAAATATACATACAACGGGTACATCGACCGCAACCTGGTCGTGCCCCAAAAGAATAATACAAACAGGCAGTGACGGCAGTCCACATGTCGGACGCTCGCCCCGCAATATCAAATGTACATATAAAACAAAACTGTACTACCACTGCAACCAGGCTATCCCCACGACCGATCCGCAACAACACAGCACAACACAGAACATCAACGTGAATGTCACGTTCGCAAATCCGTCTAACCAAGCTATAGCAGTTAGACAGGATTTACCGATCAAGTGACATTCACGGTCGTAGATATAATGTAAATACTGTGAACTGGCGTGTTTAAAATATCCGATCGAATAAATTTTATCAAGTGGGCCCCCAAGCATTACTGTAGCTCATAAAGAAAATCTGGGCCCAAAAAGAATATACCAAAACCCCTATTTCCAGCCAAAAAGCCCACTGCAAAAATTTGGTGCGTTAACAAGTCAAAAGCGCGGTGGAACCGCGGCCCAAGCATGGGTTTGGCCGCGGTTCCGCGGCGGTTTGGTGAGATCTCGCGACCAAATTTTCACAGATTGCTTGTATTTCCATGCACAGTATTCTTCAACACCCTGAAAAAATTTTGGAGCCAAAAAAATTTCGACAGAAACTGTGTATTTGAAAACGCTGGTTTTTGGAATTTTGTTCGATCGAAGATGTAAACACACTAGAACAAGCTAGGCAAGGTTAATGGCGTGGCTCTGATTCCATGTTGCGCTCCCCGGCCGTCTATCCGAGGCCAAAATGCGGAATCAAAAATTTTCTTAACTTTAAACCGGCGCTACCGCGGACAATATACCCGGATCGTAACCATTAACCTAATCCTAGCAATCAAGAGAAAGGGGTAGAGAGCTATACCAAGCGATCCGTGTCCTTCGGTCTTCGCTTGCACTCCGATCTCCCGCGGAATCTCCGTCCGTCGCCTCCTCGTCGGAAAGGGCACCACGTAGCCGGATTCTTTTACGGGCTCCCACCTCTAAACCGAGGCAACTCGGGCGCGAAGTTGGCAAGCCGACGCGTACAAGGGTACTGTAGGCTACTGTAGAAAACTTGTCTATTTTTGGGTTTATGAAGTTGCCATGGATGTTGGTGAAGATAGTGAACTTTGGAGAGGAGGAAGGTGTATTTGTGAATCATGAGAAAAATGAGAGATGAATAATTTCCCTCATCCAAAAGAAATCTCTCTCATCCTCTCCCCTCAAGTGTGTCCGGCCCCTTAAGGAGAAATGGTGGAGGGAAAACATAATACATGAGGGAGGTGAGTGTAGTAGAAGAATAATGGTGACCACACCCAAAACCATGATCACAATATCAAATCAAATTCAAATCCTTTCTTATCTCAAAAAGCAAAGGAAAAGACTAATAAAGAATCTCATCATGATGAAGCTACAAATGCATGAAACCCCCTTCCACAAATGTTATTTGCAAACTTGCAAATAACCCCCTCCATCGAAAAGTCCGGCCGCGAAAGAACAAAGAAAAACCGGTCGGAACGGAATGCAAACTGGCAACTTCAAAAAACTGATCCCATAATAAATCACAGGAAAACCCCGCTACTGCATATACATGCCCGCATATGTATTCCCACTGAACACAAATGCAAAGAGACAAAATCTAGACTGTCAAATACTAGGATCCGGCTTAAACCAAAGCCGGCTAGTAAAAACCGTCCGATCACGATCCGTGCAATACCGCACGTATCTGATCGAACCCTGCCATATCTCCATACGGCCTCTACAGCGTTTCACCCGAAACTTGAGTAACTGAGTGTGTGGTGGACTCTAAAGACTCGTCAATACTATGGCTGTGGATTTAACCACTGGCACGTCAGAGGTATTAGCCATACGTGACGGGCCACCATCTATTGACCAAAAGGGACGTCGATAAGCGAACTCATCCTGACACCCTACTGAGCCTGTCAGTGACAATATCCGTACAGTCCGGTCCTTTCGTCTATGAGCATCGCATGGCGGGCCTAGGGGGTTGGTAAAAGTCAGACCCCTAAAAGCGGTACAAGTCGTGTCGGAGTGTAGCCCAGAACACCCTGAGATACTACTGGAATTCCTACCTGTAAATCTCCTGCCTCGGCCGAGGACTTTGTGTAATGGCTCTCCTAGACACAGCGCGACCTCACCCCCAATACCGGGAGAGACGAACCCCTGCAGATCCGCTCACTGCCTCCATGTGGCTCGGGACTGTACCCAACTAAAACCTGTTTGCACGACTCCTTTGAGCCGTGGTAGGGTAGTAATCAAAGTACAGTGGAAACTCACACGAGACAAATGACGATCTCAGGTCGATGAACTAACCTGTACACATGTCACCAGGGAACTGCTATTTGACGTCTGGTATAATCCCAACTAGCAGGTTCCCGGCGAGTCCTGTCCGGTGTACTCATAACCCAATGAGCACCTGTATACATCTTAGGTGAACCAACTGACACCAGTGGCTTGTGAGACCGGCCACCGCCCCGCGTCGGGGTCTCGACTGTAAACACTAGTCTACTAATGGAGTATCGATGCCCAGTCTCGAAACTCCCACGACTAGTGACCTTTTATGTATGTGCTTATAGACCCCAGCTCCCACGTATATGATCGCCATCATACTGCTGGACGTCAAGCAAGAATCCTAGGGGCTTTATCAACGTGTAATAGCGACTCGTAAGGTCACCTAAAGCAGTACACGATGATAAAGTTAAACCAGATAGCATACTATCATCTTGGGTAAGACTGTCCTACTGGGACAGGTCCTCACTCAATCATTGCAATCACGTGCCTGTGATCCAATAATTGACTCTGAGGGCACTATCTCCAACAGGTTATCGTTCCAGGCTTCAGGGGTGACATGAATGACAGAGTGATTGTCAAAGTTATAGTTTTCCCTATGACGAGGGACAGTATTATGGACAGGTGGTCCAAGAGGATACTGTGGGAGGCATGGTGCTGGATACTGATTAGGTTCAGTTATCGATACAGTCTAAGAAATTTGGATTTGGAGTTCATTTATGAACTAGGTCCCATCTGATATTCAGACATATTCTAAGACAGGTATTACTCGATTCGGAAGATGGCTTTCTCCGCAAACTTAAGATTAAGAGAGACATAGAAAGAAACATCAGGGCGGATCCACTCACTGAGGCTATTCCTCGAACACAAGAGTTTTACAAACTAGCTTTGTGAAACTGATTAGTAGAGGAGTTGGATGTTCGGTATCAAACGGGCTGTGAGTATGCGACATCGCAATAATTAGCCTTAAGTGCAAGTGGGAGATTGTTGGAGATAGTGCCCTCAAAGTCAATTATTGGATCGCAGGTACGTGATTGCAATGATTGAGGCAGGACCTATACTGATATGACAGTCTTGCTCGAGATGATAGTATGCTATCTGGTTTGTCTTTATCATCGTATACATGCTTTAGTTCGCTATTGCATAATGATAGAGCCCATAGCATTCTGCTTGACAGCCAGCAGTATGATGGTGATCATATACGTGGGAGCTGGGGTCTATAAGCACATCCTTAAAGTGTCCCTAGTCATGGGAGTTTCGAGATAGGGCATCGATACTCCACAGTAGACTAGTGTATACAGTCGAGACTCCAACGAGGGGCGATGGCCGGTCTCACAAGCCATTAGTGTCAGTTGGTCCACCTAAGATGTATACAGGTGCTCATTGGGTTATGAGTAGACCGGACAGGACCCACCGGGAACATGCTAGTTGGTATTATACATATCGTCAGATAGCAGTTCCCTGGTGACATGTGTACAGGTTAGTTTGTCGACCTGAGATCGTCATTTGTCTCGTGTGAGTTCCCACTGTGCTTTGATTTCTACCCTACCACGCTCAAAGGAGACGTGCAAACAGGTATTTTTTGGGTACAGTCCCGAACCACATGGAGGCAGTGAGCGGATCGTCGGGGATTCGTCTCTCCCGGTATTGAGGGTTGATGTCGCACAGTGCACGGGTGGCCATCACTAGAAATCCTCGTCCGAGGTAGTGGAGAATTACTGATTTGGATCAGCAGTTTCTCAGATAGTGATGGGCTTCATACCGACACAATTTATCACGTTATTAGGGGTCTGACTTTATCCACCCCTCTAGACTCGATATGCGATACTCTTCAGACGAACGGACCGGACTGTATGTATATTGTCACTGTTAGGCTCAGTAGGGTTTATGGATGAGTTCGCTCGTCAGCTTCCCTTCCAATCAATACATAGGAAACCGTCATGTAAAGCTTGTACCTCTGACGTGCTAGAGGTTATACCCAGTGCCAATGTGTTGATGAGTCATTAAAGTCCCCCATAGAAACTTTCCCAAGTTCGGGCGAAACATTGTAGAGGCCGTATGGTATTATGGCAAGGTTCTGAAAATGCACATGCGTTTTCGCACGTGTCATTTTTCGGGTAGATAATACTGGTCGGCTTTGGTTTAAGCCGGATCCGAGTATTATGCTATGTAGATATAATATCTTTGTCTCAGTTGCATTTGTATTCGGTCGTAATACAAATGCGGGTATGTTTATACTGATACGGGGTTATCCTGAAATTCGTTACAGGATCGCTTTTGGAAGTTGCCAGTTTCCGGTTTTCTATCGGCCGTATTTAACATTCGGTTAAATGCGAATTTCTCTGTCCTTCTTGGGTGAGTCATGAGGGTGAGTCATGCTTCTAGAAGGTTCTAGAAGTGATGATAAGGCTAGTGACTCATTTGTGCTTTAAATGATCATTTAATGTTTTTGACGACAAGGTTATGTGATTCATTAGTTCATTAAATGAGTTCATACTAGGTATACTTTGAATCATGCTTTTTACTTAGTGCTAATGGTCACCACTTCCCTCCTACACTCACCCAACCTCTTGTTTAAAGTGGCCAGCCCTCCCCTCCTCTTGACTCTCATGGTTGTTAGAAAAAAGATATAGTTTTGGTTCATGGAAATTAAGCATACTCGTTTCACATTTCCACCCGATCCAAAAGGCAACTTCATTAACCGTTTGTCCATGGCTTTGGACGTAACGAGGCAAAGTGTTCTACTCATTCTCTACATCATCTTGGTCATCTCTTTTAGCAAACTTGACGATCGAGTTGCCTCGGTTCAGAGGCGGGAGCCCGTTTAAAGATCCGTCGACGTGGTGCCACCTAGACGAGAAGACTGGAGATTCAGGTGATCGGAGAAGCCGCAACAAAGCGTGGGATTATGGTTGAAGACCGAAGGACTCGGATCGTTAGGTATAACATTTCTACCCACTTTGTAGTTTGTTAGTTTAGCTTTAATGGCAGATCCGGGTTATAGTACGCGATAGCGCCAGTTGTAAAAGTTTTTTTTCCGCATTTGGTGCCTGTTAGACGGCCGAGGTGCTACCATGGACTTACAGTGGTATAAGAGCCTCACCATTAAGCTATACTAACTTGTGCTAACGCGTTTAAAACATTGATCGAACGGATTTTCGAAAACTACATTTTTTCAGTTCACAGTTTCTGTCGATTTTAAATCAGGTCCAAAAATTATTTTGCATATCACAGAAAGTTGTGCAGGGTTTTCTAAGCTAACTGAAGAAATTTGGTCACGTGACCCCACCAGACCACCGCGGATCCAAGGTCAAACCTAGGGTTTGACCGCGCATCCGCGGCCAATCTGTGGGACCAGTGGTCCAAATTCCTACAGTGGCTTCTTCAGTGGAAATTGTGGTTTTTGGTATAGTTCGTTTGGGCCCAGATTTTGTTACTGAACAGCAGATGTACGTGGGGCCCACTTCGGGAAATTTAGTCGATCGAAATTTTAAACTTGCTAGTATACAGTATTTACATTATATCTCCGACCGGGAATGTCATTTGATCGGTAAACCGCGTCTGATTGCTATAGTTCTTTTAGACAGGTTTGCGAACGTGACATTCGCGTTGATGTTCTGTGTTGTGCTGTGATGTTGCGGATATGTCGTGGTGGATAGCAGTGTGCAATGGTAGTACAGTTTGGATTTATTTGTACATTTGATATTGCGTGGCGAGCGTCCAACATGTGGACTGCCGTCACTGCCTGTTTGTATAATATTCTTTTGGGGCACGACCGGGTTGAGGTCGATGTACCCATTGTACATATTTTTATTTCTGTACTAGGTTTACCCCGCGACGGAGTGCACGGATAGCCGGGTTCTGGAGAGCAACGGGTCCGTATCTCATGTCTTTGAAAGGAAAAGGGACCTTACTGTAGAATTGGCAGACTATTCGCCGCACCCGTAGAGGGTACTGGTTGACCCAATATGGGTGCTCAATTTACCGGATTCCGTGAATTGCCGGGTGTTCCATTCACTATGCTGTGGGGACTACCTCGCTTCAGGTTTTGGCGGGTAACTTGCCGCACCCGTAGGGGTCTAGGTTTCATTGCACAGGCTATCCACACGACCAGGGGAACGTCGGGTTTCAGTAGCGGCTCTGTGAAACCCGGGGATCCCAGATTATCTATATTGTTCTGTGATGCTAATTACTTTTCTGTAATGTTTCATATTATCACGTCTGGAGCGATTATTGTATATTGGTATATATACTATTAGATGTTGTATATGTTTTACACCCGCGCTAGTCCATCCCCCGCTCTGTCGTTAGTTAAGTAACCTAACGGGTGATGACGGGAGTCATTGACGAATTCGGATGGCATATACGTACATTTTATTTTCGTTCTTTTCTGGTGTGATTGATTGATGGGGCTGCATTGATTCTTATCAATGCAAGGATAAAACAAACCTATATTTGATGTTGTTGGAACAAATTTTAAAAGGTGTTATTACAAAGATATTTCCTTTTGTTTTGCATAGCGGTATTCAGTTGGAATATCCTGCACCTCATTCAACGAGGCAAGGACCGAGATCCCTTCACCGGGAGTGACCCCATGGGCAGAAGTTTACGTCAGGGTAATAACTTTACTATAGTCGATTACAAGTTGCTTTGCATAGCGGTATTCAGTTGGAATATCCTGCACCTCATTCGACGAGGTAAGGGCCGAGATCCCTTCATCGGGAGTGACCCCTTGGGCAGAAGTTTACGTCAGGGTAATAACTTTACAATAGTCTATTACAAGTTGCTTTGCATCGCGGTATTCAGTTAGAATATCCTGCACCTCATTCCATGAGGAAAGAGCCGAGATCCCTTCACCGGGAGTGACCTCTTTAGCAAAAGGTTTTCATCACTATATCTTTATAAAAAGCTATCAGGTTCCTTCAACGAGATCAAGTTCATTACGTTAAAGGTTTTTCGCCAAAAACCTTCCGTAGCCCTCCGCCATTTCTTATGGATAGTCATTAGTATTCAAGCTATGTTTGTTGGCCAAAGTCAAGGCATAGTGTTTGGTAGTTACTGAATATTCATCTGTTGCATAGATAGATGCGTTGTTTTGGGATAGTCGTATTACCTTGTGGCCAAAGTCAAGGGTATGTACGGGTGGGTTCAAATTAACCTGGATAATGACGGGTAGAACTTGACATGTGACTTATGATTTGTTGGCCAAAGTCAAGGTCATAAGAGCATGAGGCAAAAATAACATCGGGAGTTTCAAACATAAAGAAACTTGCCAAGTATGCTCATACCTTCTGGAGTGTGATAACTTGAGTGGCTTCCATCAAGTTATCATGTGATGATAGTTGGATCCCGATTCTCACTGATGAGTTAGTTTACTCTTCGGGTGATCCCGACTAATTCTTCTTTCAGGTTTGGAGGAGAATTTGAGATTACAGTGGGAGGTTTCCTGATCAGATCAAGTGATAACCATTCTGATCTAGGTTAGAGTGCACGCCGAGTGTTTCTTTTCTCTCTCTCTCTTTGGCAGCGACCTTTGACCAACCCTAGACTATGACTCAGTGACCAAGTTGACCGAACCTTCTTAAAATACTGGCTTTTGGATTGTCTAAAGTTGCATAAGTAATTGCCGCTCCTTCTTTTACCCTTTTTATTTCTCAGAATACCCCGTATTATTACGGACATCCACTTCCATTGGATAGATCCATCGTATGGTTATATACGATCTCGATGGTACTACTTCGAGGATGGATCCTGGTTCAGGAGAAATAGAATTGGTTTATTCAGTTGTCTTTTATAATCACCTTCTCTCAGGTTGCGAGGTCTCCTTAGTTTAGGAGAGTACACCTATTACGCTTATTGGATAGTCTTATTCCAAACCATAGGCTGGTGCCTAAAGGTAGGGAATGAAGAAAACCAATTAGCCTAAGTAGGGTGTACAGAAGGTAATAACTAAAGGCAAAATAAAGGGATTAGAAAGTGGGCAAAGTAAATTGCGACTGTTATCATTCACGACTAAACCGCGTACTTCATCGCCACTCCTATTTCATTTTTAATAGAATAAGGTATTATTCAGTTATCTTTTATCATCACCTTCTCTCAAGTTGCGAATACTCATAGGATTAGGAGGGTACACCTGTTATGCTTACTGGATAGTCTTCTTCCAAACCATAGGCTGGTGCCGAACGGTAGGGAAGGAAGAAAACCACTTAGCCCAACAATGGTGTACAGAAGGAAATGAATAAAGACAAATAAAGGGATTTGGAAAGATGACGAAGGAAATATTCGGTTATAGTCATGAATTGGTTTATGGAAGAGGCATTACTAAGAATACCAGGAAACCCCTACGAAACATTTTCATGTTTAAGTACATTGTTAAAGGAAAACTGATTTCCCGATTAGATACTTACTCCAGGGTATGTATTTACCAGGTTTCATTCTCATATCTGTATGGTTTTACAGATGATGAGTGGGAGTAAGTTATTGGGAATTAAGTGATCATCCTCATTATATCGGAATTTGTTGTAATTGGTGATATTTGAGGAAATCGCCTGGGTACAGTTTTCAACATACGACGCACAGGTTCTGAGTTATTCAACACAGCGGACTTATACAGAGTATTGTATGTTGTCCAGTGTCCATCATGACAAAGGGGTAGGTCCTCGTACTATATTCTGATTATTTATGACTTTTCTAGCTTTTAAACAAGTGTTTCGTAGAAATACAATGTCTAAGTTTTGAGAAGTTGTGGGTATAAGAATAAAGTAGAAAACCAGGTATCACAAGTATCGGGATTTTTCAAAGAGATTGAAGATGTAGATTCTTATGATTGATATTCAGATGATAGTAATGGTTTTGAGAAACTTGTTTCTCTTTCAGGTTACTCATAATTGAATGCATTCCTAAGTTGAGTAATGCTGATTAGCCTCTCTCCATTAAGTTGATATGCACTAGTGACAGTTGCATGGTTTTGAATCTGGTTCAAGTTAAATTAGTGCCTCTAATTCTATATTGTATATAGAACGGTTCATATCTTAACGATGTTAAGATACGGGGAGTTGTCCAGCTTATGCTTAAAACGAGACACTGGATAACTCAAGGCACGATTCTGTAATGGCAGTTTGTAGGTTGACCCTGGCTTTGACGAGGGTTGATTTTCTACCATTTAGAAGATCAATAGTGATATTGTTCTTGACTCGCCACAGCTTTAGTAAAATGGATTTTTTCAGAAAACAGTAGTGGGAGTATGGTAGAACTGGAAGTGATTCCAGAACCGCAAACGATTACGGAAAATTTAGTAGGACCTATATATTCAATCAGGTTTGACATTCCAATAGCCACTCCGCAGATATAGTGGGTAACCTCAGACACCCGAGTGGTACTCCGGTAGCCTCAAGGATGGTGACAGGGAGGTTCTTGTTTACCCAGACTTGACACTACTGTTGTTCCAGACTATGAGACCCGGCAGGAAGATAAGTATAGCGTCGTTCTGAATTGGCTTTAGAAGTGCAAGTGTATATTATTCTGCTAGAGGGTTGTCGTAGTCAGTGATAGCAGCGGAAGTATAGTGGGCAAGAAGCTTATGTCTATTTATAGGCTTGAGCAAATATAGCGGAGATTAGATCATCTATTTTTGTGAAAGTTATGGTTTTGACTTCATTAGAATAGGGGATGGATCTGTTAAGAAGGTAGTAGGGTGTGATGTTATGGTATTTGGATGACATACACAGAGTAAGAAGTAAAATTCCTATACTACGATCGGTTGTACTTTGGTCGTCACACAGTTGTTTCTCCAAAAAGGACATGGATATAATATCAGACATTCTGGTTTCTAGATCTACGGTTTTAGATCTAGATTTGGGTAGTTTCCCAATGTGGGTACTTAGACAGTATTCTAAAAGTATTTAGAATAGATTACTCCTGGAATGGTGGTGTACCTGCAAGTGATGGAGTCACCTTCTCTAAACGTGTCTTACAGACTAAAGGGGAGAGAGATGTGTATGATTGGCAAATCACTTGCTTAGGCAATTGAGTCAATCGTCAGATATCAAGTACTACACCAAATGTTGTTTTTGCACTAGATGCGATAAGTTTATATTAATCCAATCCTGGAGAAACATGAGGAAGCAGTTTTAGAACATGAGTGAATGTTCTACGGATTTGATAACGGCAGCCTCCTTCGGGAGACGGTTATCGTTCCAGGCTTCAGGGGTGACATGAATAACAGAGTGATTGTCAAAGTTATAGTTTTCCCTATGACGAGGGACAGTATTATGGACAGGTGGTCCAAGAGGATACTGTGGGAGGCATGGTGCTGGATACTGATTAGGTTCAGTTATCGATACAGTCTAAGAAGTTTGGATTTGGAGTTCATTTATGAACTAGGTCCCATCTGATATTCAGACATATTCTAAGACAGGTATTACTCGATTCGGAAGATGGCTTTCTCCGCGAACTTGAGATTAAGAGAGACATAAAAAGAAAAATCAGGGTGGATCCACTCACTGAGGCTATTCCTCGAACACAAGAGTTTTACAAACTAGCTTTATGAAACTGATTAGTAGAGGAGTTGGATGTTAGGTATCACACGGGCTGTGAGTATGCGACATCGCAATAATTAGCCTTAAGTGCAAGTGGGAGATTGTTGGAGATAGTGCCCTCAAAGTAAATTATTGGATCGCAGGTACGTGATTGCAATGATTGAGGCAGGACCTATACCGATATGACAGTCTTGCTCGAGATGATAGTATGCTATCTAGTTTGTCTTTATCATCGTATACATGCTTTAGTTCACTATTGCATGATGATAGAGCCCATAGGATTCTTCTTGACAGCCAGCAGTATGATGGTGATCATATACGTGGGAGCTGGGGTCTATAAGCACATCCTTAAAGTGTTCCTAGTCGTGGGAGTTTCGAGACAGGGCATCGATACTCCAGAGTAGACTAGTGTATACAGGCGAGACCCCGACGAGGGGCGATGGCCGGTCTTACAAGACATTGGTGTCAGTTGGTTCACTTAAGATGTATACAGGTGCTCATTGGGTTATGAGTACACCGGACAGGACTCGCCTGGAACATGCTAGTTGGTATTATACATATCGTCAGATAGCAGTTCCCTGGTGACATGTGTACAGGTTAGTTTGTCGACCTGAGATCGTCATTTGTCTCGTGTGAGTTCCCATGATGCTTTGATTTCTACCCTACCACGCTCAAAGGAGACGTGCAAACAGGTATTTTTTGGGTACAGTCCCGAGCCACTTGGAGGCAGTGAGCGGATCGTCGGGGATTCGTCTCACCCGGTATTGGGGGTTGATGTCGCACAGTGCATGGGTGGCCATCACTAGAAATCCTCGGCCGAGGTAGTGGAGAATTACTGATTCGGATCAGTAGTTTCTCAGATGGTGATGGGCTTCATACCGACACGATTTATCGCGTTATTTGGGGTCTGACTTTATCCACCCCCCTAGACTCGATATGCGATACTCTTTAGACGAACGGACCGGACAGTATGTATATTGTCACTGTTAGGCTCAGTAGGGTCTATGGATGAGTTCGCTCGTTAGCTTCCCTTCCAATCAATACATAGGCAACCGTCACGTACAGCTTGTACCTCTGACGTGCTGGAGGTTATACCCAGTGCCAATGTGTTGATGAGTCATTAAAGTCCCCCACAGAAACTTTCCCAAGTTCGGGCGAAACATTGTAGAGGCCGTATGGTATTATGGCAAGGTTCGGAAAATGCACGTGCGTTTTCGCACGTGTCATTTTTCAGGCAGATAATACTGGTCGGCTTTGCTTTAAGCCGGATCCGAGTATTATGCTGTGTAGATATAATATGTTTGTCTCAGTTGCATTTGTATTCGGTCGTAACACAAATGCGGGTATGTTTATACTGATACGGGGTTATCCTGAAATTCGTTTCAGGATCGCTTTTGGAAGTTGCCAGTTTCCTGTTTTCTATCGGTCGTATTCAACATTCGGTTAAATGTGGATTTATCTGTCCTTCTTGGGTGAGTCATAAGGGTAAGTCATGCTTCTAGAAAGTTCTAGAAGTGATGATAAGGCTAGTGACTTATTTGTGCTTTAAATGATCATTTAATGTTTTTGATGGCAAGGTTAAGTGATTCATTAGTTCATTAAATGAGTTCATACTAGGTGTTCTTTGAATCATGCTTTTTACTTAGTGCTAATGGTCACCACTTCCCTCCTACACTTATCCCCCTCTTGTTTAAAGTGGTCGGCCCTCCCCTCCACTTGACTCTCATGGTTGTTAGAAAAAAGATATCGTTTTGGTTCATGGAAATTAAGCATACTCGTTTCACATTTCCACCCGATCCAAAAGGCAACTTCATTAACCGTTCGTCCATGGCTTTGGACGTAACGAGACAAAGTGTTCTACTCATTCTCTACATCATCTTGGTCGTCTCTTTTAGCAAACTTGACGACCGAGTTTCCTCAGTTCAGAGGCGGGAGCCCGTTTAAAGATCCGTCGACGTGGTGCCACCTGGACGAGAAGACCGGAGATTCAGGAGATCGGAGAAGCCGCAACAAAGTATGGGATGATGGTTGAAGACCGAAGGACTCGGATCGTTCGGTATAACATTTATACCCACTTTGTAGTTTGTTAGTTTAGCTTTAATGGCAGATCCGGGTTATAGTACGCGATAGCGCCAGTTGTAAAAGTTTTTTGTTCCGCATTTGGCGTCTGTTAAACGGCCGGGGAGCTATCGTGGACTTACAGTGGTATCAGAGCCTCACCATTAAGCTATACTAACTTGTGCTAACGTGTTTAAAACATTGATCGAACGGATTTTCGAAAACTACATTTTTTCAGTTCACAGTTTCTGTCGATTTTAAATCAGGTTCAAAAATTATGTTGCATATCACAGAAAGTTGTGCAGGGTTTTCTAAGCTAACTGAAGAAATTTGGTCACGTGACCCAACCAGACCACCGCAGATCCACGGTCAAACCTAGGGTTTGACCGCGCATTCGCGGCCAATCTGTGGGACCAGTAGTCCAAATTCCTACAGTGCCTTCTTCATTGGAAATTGTGGTTTTTGGTATAGCTCGTTTGGGCCCAGATTTTGTTACTGTACAGCAGATGTACGTAGGGCCCACTTGGGAAATTTAGTCGATCGAAATTTTAAACTTGCTAGTATACAGTATTTACATTATTTCTGTCAGTGTATATGCCCTAGAGGCCATTACTGTATCATACTAGTTTGTATATTACTTAATGGAAGCTTGGGATATTCACAGTTGTATATACAATCTTTCTCAAAATAGTAGTATGCTACTTGGTTTGTTTCTACTTCAATGTGTACATGTGTTTATTTTAGTATATCACCTATACACATTAGTGGAGCCCTTAGGATCTTTGCATGATTACCAGCGTTGTGATGGCTGTCACACTAGTGGGGTTGGGTAATCTATAAGCACATCCTTATGCAGGTCCCTAGTCGCAGGACTATTGAGACAGGGCATTGATACTCCGGAGTAGACTAGCGCATGCGCTTCTCATCCCAGTATGGGAGACGGCCTGTCCCACAGCCGTCAGCACGTCGTACTGGAGATAGTATGCGGGTGCTCGTTGGGTTACGAGTACACTGGACAGGACTCGTCGGGAATTGACCAGTTGGTATTATACCTATCGTCAGTTATCAGTTCCCAGGTGACATGAGTACAGCTTAGTCCGCTGACTTGACACTGTCACTTCGCCTCGAGTGTGTTCCCACTGTACTTTGATTACTACCCTACCACGGCTCAAAGGAGTCGTGCAAACAGGTAGTAGTTGGGTGCAGTCCCTAAGCACTTGGAGGCAGTGACGGTTAGACAGGATTCGTCTCTCCCGGTATTGGGGGTTGACATCGCGCTGTGTCTAGGAGAGCCATTACACGAGTAGTCCCTGGCCAGGGCAAGCGAGATATACTGATAGGCTTCCAGTGTTATCTCAGGGTGTATTGGGCTTCACTCCGACACGACTTGTACCGCTATTAGGGGACTGACATTTACCGCACCCTTAGGCCCGCCATGCGATGTATCAGACGAACAGACCAGACTGTACGGAGACTGTCACAGTCAGACTCAGTAGGAGTTCAGATGGGTTTCACCTTGTCGGTCTTCTTGTCGGCATCTACCTGGGGACCGTTACGCACAGCTAGTGCCGCTTGCTGTCTGTGGTTAAACCCACTGCCAGCGTAGTGTCGAGTCTTTAGAGTCCCACACAGAAAGCTATTCGCCTTTTGGCAAAAGAGTAGAGGTCGCATGGTTTTGCGACAGGTCGCATGGTTTTGCGACAGGGACCGGTCACATCCGTGCACTTGTGCACGTACAGTGTCCGGACAGTTAACACTAGCGGGCTTTGGTTTAAGCCAGATCCTAGTGTACGTTTTGGGATTGGTTTTATCCAGTATGTATTCGTGTTCCTCGGAACACGAATGCGGGTGTGTATGCACAGTTGACGGAGAGACAGAGGCAGAGCATTCTCATTAGGGTTGCTGACCGTTGACTGTTGACTATTGACTTTTTGCTCAACCCTAATGAGAATATGATATGTAATTAACGATTATATTAATTAAGTATTGTGGTGACATGGTTGTTGAGGGGTTGACTTTGTTGACTTGTTGACTTTGTTGACCGGTTGACTAGGTTGGACTAGTTGACTATCATGATGACAATGGCTATCATTTCATGGCAAAGACTTTTTACTTGCTTGTTCTCTTGTGCAATATGAGTGCATGAAATGATATAGCCATTTTGACTTAAACCATTTACACAATACTTGATTACTATTTTTGTGATGATGGTTTTAGATTATGAGAGCCAAGTGAGAAAAGTCTTGCTCATTTCTATCATTTTCATTCTCTCTCTTGTGTTCTTGAGCTCTCATCTTCTTCCTCTTGCTCTCCCTCTCTCTAGTCTATGGTTCACTTGTCTCATGTGTTGAGAAGCAAGAACCATAGAAAAAAATCCCAACACATTCTCCTCTACTCACTCTAGTTGACAAGGTTTAGCAAACCGAGTGAACTAGTTTCTTCAAAGTTCGAAGAAGTCAAAGGTAGAAGCTTTCAGGTGGATCGATCTTCGGCGCAAGGAGACGACGGGGTGAAGCCGATCCATACACCATCGAAGCTTGAAGACGAAGGAGTTCAAGAAAAGAAAGGTATAACCCCCTGACCGAGTAGTTAACAACTCCTAGTTAGGTTGTTAGGTAGATAGTTTAACAAAGATCCGTTTTGAGTCCATGTTACCGCCTCTAGAAAATTGTTTTTCATCAAATTCCGCAAGCCCGTAAGTACCGGGAGAGGTAGCATGGACTTATAGTGGTATCAGAGCCCAGTTAAACACTACCTAACTTGTTAGCATAGTAGCTAGAAATTCGATCGGAAAAAAAGTCCCGAAATGAACCCGGAATTCATGCTTGCTGTCGAATTTTTACTCTATTCCAAAAATGATAAATCATACTTTAAAATTCGGCTCAGGGTTTTTATAGCAAACTGCAGAAATTTCATTCACTGATCCGATCAAAGCGCCGCGGAAACGCACCGCGGCCGAGTTGACTCGGCCGTAGGAAATTTTGGTTGCAGTTTGTTCAGTGGGGTATTTTTGGAATTTTGGTATATGTTTTTTCAGCCCAGATTTTCCAGAAAGAAAATTTTATTTTTGGGGCTTTAAAAACCGTATTTTGATCGAGTTTCTAAAGACTTAAGCTGACGGGTATTTATCTGTGTTGTGATATTTGTATTGAACGTCTGCTAATCGCTATATGTCGATTAGTGGGGGTTATACAAATCTGTGATCTGTAATATTGCTGGAATGTGTATATGAATTCATTGGATTGTTGCGGGTGAATAGCCGGGGGTTGTGAGACGAGAGTTTTCTTTTCTTTCAATTCATGTAAATTTGTAAATTGATATAATAATTATTTGTATGGCCGCACAGCCGGGTTGGGGTTGTAGCCGTCATTGTATAATTTCTTTTTACTGTTTTTGCTCCTAGGATAGACCCATGGAGGGGGTGCACAAACTACCGGGTATCCCGAAGTGCCGAGTGGTCTACTCACGGTGTTGAGGGAGGTTGCTTCGCTTCGGGTACTTGGCGGGTAGTTTGCCGCACCCGTAGGGGTCTTGGGTGGGGTATTGGCTATTCACCGCGACCGTGTAATCTGCTTTTCCTTACAGGTTCGTACGAATTGCGAGTTCCTAGAATATCCAATGTGTTCATCTGTGATCTGAAATGGCTATCATTGCAATATATCTATATATGATATTATTTAGGCGTTGCTTATGTTTTACAGCCGCGCTAGCCCAGCCCCCGCTCTGTCGTTAGTTAAGTAACCTAACGGGTAATGACGGGGCCCCGTGGCGAATGCGAATGGCATAAGCGCACGTTATATTTTGGTTGTTTTCTGCAATGGTAGGATTAAATGATGGGACGCATTAAAAGAACTAATGCAAGAATATCACGCATTAAAAGAACTAATGCAAGAATATCACGCATTAAAAGTCGTTGGAACACTTTCGAAAAACCGCTCGGTTCTTTTCAAAACCAACTTTTAAATGCGGAGCTTGAGCCACTCCTTTTTAAAAGCTATCTCGTTCCATCGATTATATCAAGTTCACTACGTTCACGGTTTCGCCAAAACCATCCGTAGCCCTCCATCATTTCAGTTAAATATTCGGTAGTATTCAAGCTATGTATTTTGACCTCACGCCAAAGCATAGTGATTGGTAGCTGCCGGATATTTATCTGTTGCATAGATAGAATGCGTTGGTTTGAGACAGTCGTACAGCCATTTTGGCCTACGTCAAGGGTAGGTACGGGTGGGTTCAAATTAACCTGGATAATGATGGGAAGAACTTGACATGTGGCTTATGACATTTTGACCTCACGCCAAGGTCATAAGAGCATGGGGCAAAAATCCACATCGGGAGTTTCATAAGTACTGAAACTTGCTAGTGCTGCATACCATTTGGAGTGTGATGATTCTGGTAGGATTCCTTCAGTTTTGTCACGCGATGATATTTGGGTCCCGATCCTACTGTGAGTATATGCTACCACTCGGGAAATTTCTCACTTAACGATCAATGCTATAAACTAAGTAGGTGTCTAGAAAGGTGTTAGCAGGGCTATGCCCACAGGGAAAAGAGGTTATTTAATTAAGGAACTTCGCGAAAGCGTTGGAAAACCTCCCTCGAAGTACCGACACCAGCCTGGCCGAACGGTTAAGCAAGAATTGTACGGTGAGATTGATCCTGACTGATTCTTCCTTTTTGGTTTGAGGAGGGATTCAAGAGACAGTGGGAGCCATCCTGTTTAGACAAACTAAAAACCACTCTAAACTTGCAAGAGCATCATGCTGAGTGTTTCTTCTCTCTCTCCTAATTGCAGCGACCAATCGACATGACTGGACTTAAGTTACTTCTAGATAAAAACATACTGACAGGGCCAAACTACAAAGATTGGCTCAGGAATGTCAAGATGGCAATCACTTACGACAAGCTGGGGTATCTTCTTACTACCAAAGCTCCCCTGTCCCAGGTCCCAAAACCAGCGTCGCGGATAAGGAAATCCGTAAGACCTGGGAACTAGACTGCGCGAAGGCCAAGTGCCTCTTGCTTGCCTCTATGGACAACGAACATCAGAGGAGGCACGAGAATATGGACCTGGAATCCATATTTCTTCATACAAAAGAACTGTATGGAGAGCAATCTCGTATCGCAAGATACGAAGTGTCGAAGAAGTTATTTTCGGCAAGATTGGCCGTCGGATCATCGGTAGCGGAACACGTGCTTAAGATGATTGGCTACATTGAGGAGCTCGCGGACCTTGGGACCACGTTGGAGAATGAGCTCTATACGGACTTGATTCTCCAGTCCCTTCCTTCCACTTACGCCCAGTTTATACTGAACTTCAACTTGCAAGAAAAGGAAGTTGAACTTTCAGAACTCCTCAACATGCTGAGGAGCGCAGAGGGCACCCTACAGAAAGGTAGGGAAACATCCACTTTTTTTGTAGGAGGATCTTCTTCTTCTAGGTCCAAAGCGAAAGCCAAGGGAAAGAAGAAGAAAGCCCCCGCCAAACCAAGGGGCGGTGTTAGTAAAGTGGATACGAAGGGAAAGGCAAAAGCAACAAAGAAAGTGGGGAAGCTTGTGGATAAAGAAGAATGCTTCTATTGTCATAAGAGTGGACACTGGAAGAAAGATTGCAGGGCTTGGAAGGCCAGAACACAGGATCTGAAGCAGGTTGCGGCTTCAGCTTCAGGTGTGTATGTTATTGAAAACTGTCTTTCAATAAACTCTACTTCCTGGGTATTGGATACCGGATCAGGATCTCATATCTGTAATTCTTTGCAGGTGTTGAGAAACCGTAGGGTTTTGAAGGCAGGTGACATGACCCTCAAAGTTGCAAACGGAGCTAGCATGGATGCTAAGGCCGCGGGGGACTATCACCTGGGAATGTCAGATGGACATGTTTTGGTTTTGCGTAATTGCTATTTTGTACCCAACGCAACTTGTAATATCATTTCTGTATCTTTGGTTTCTAAAGAAGGTTATGAATTTGCGTTTGTAAGCAATGTTGTAAACATTCACCTTAATCAAGTTCTGATTGGGTCAGGTACATTGAGCAATGGTATATACGTATTAAACCAACCACAGATTTTTAATGTCCAGAATACACACAAAAGAAAGTCTCCAGAAATCAATCAGACTTTCTTATGGTATTGTAGACTGGGTCACATCAATGAGAGAAGGTTGATGAAGTTACATACAGAAGGATATTTGAATCCGTTCGAATATCAATCGTATGCCACTTGTCAATCCTGTCTCAAAGGAAAGATGACAAAGACTCCGTTCACTGGACACGGAGTAAGAGCGAACGAGCTCTTGGGACTCGTACACAGCGACGTGTGCGGTCCAATGTCTACACATGCGCGAAGCGGTTTTTCATACTTCATTACTTTTACGGATGATTTTTCAAGGTTCGGACATGTCTTCTTAATGAAACATAAATCCGAAGCCTTTGGAAAGTTCCAAGAATATAAGAATGAAGTAGAAAAACAAACCGGCAAAAGTATCAAGATTCTAAGATCGGATCGAGGTGGTGAATACTTGAGTGCTGAGTTCCTGGACTATTTAAAAGA
The DNA here is from genome assembly GCA_030015575.1 of Agapanthus africanus. Taxonomy (NCBI): domain Eukaryota; kingdom Viridiplantae; phylum Streptophyta; class Magnoliopsida; order Asparagales; family Amaryllidaceae; genus Agapanthus; species Agapanthus africanus. The sequence goes on along the minus strand of CM057337.1, from coordinate 460,916,856 downwards.
GAACGGAATTCTCTCTCAGCTTACTCCTCCATACACTCCGCAATATAACGGTGTATCGGAGAGACGGAACCGAACCCTATTGGATATGGTACGGTCCATGATGAGTAACGCTGAGTTACCGCGATCATTCTGGGGATATGCGCTAGAATCAACCGCATACCTTTTGAACCGAGTTCCCACTAAGACTGTGCCTACCACACCATATGAGTTATGGAGTGGGAAGAAACTCTATCTTCAATATCTGAAGATCTGGGGATGTCCAGCTTTTGTCAAAAAACAGCATGCGGACAAACTCGAGGCACGCTCAGTACTGTGCAAGTTTGTGGGATACCCAAAGAACACCAGGGGGTATCTTTTCTACCACGCAGAGGAACAAAAAGTCCTTGTTTCTCGTAATGCCCACTTTCTAGAACACCAGTTCTTGGAAAAGGAAATTAGTGGGAGCGCAGTAGAACTGGAAGAAATTCCAGAACCACAGACTATTACTGAAAGCTTAGTAGAACCAGAGGGTTCAAAAGAACAGGACATTCCTACGCCGCTCTGCAGGAGTAGTAGGCAGTCTCATCCGCCCGAGAGATACTACGGTTTTCTCATAGACGGGGATAGAGAGGATTGCATCATAGATTATGATGATCCTACTAGCTTCCAGCAGGCCGTTCAGAGCGTTGACTCGGTAAAATGGCTGGATGCAATACGGACCGAAATGGAGTCCATGTACACCAACAAAGTATGGACGTTGGACATTGCTCCAGACGGGGTAAAACCCGTAGGATGCAAGTGGATCTTCAAAAGGAAGATTGGTGTTGATGGACAGGTTGTGACCTATAAAGCTAGACTTGTTGCAAAGGGTTTTCGTCAAAGACCTGGTTTGGACTATGACGAAACCTTTTCTCCAGTGGCTATACTGAAATCCATTCGGATCCTTCTTGCCATTTCTGCCTTCCACGATTATGAGATTTGGCAGATGGACGTAAAGACCGCTTTTCTAAATGGAAATTTAGAGGAGTGTGTCTATATGGACCAGCCAGAGGGTTTCATTCAGAGTGGGAGCAGCGGAAAGGTGTGCAAGTTGCTTAAGTCCATCTATGGACTAAAGCAGGCATCGCGGAGTTGGAACATCTGTTTTGATGAGACAGTCAAAGAATTCGGCTTTATCAAAAATCCAGATGAACCATGCATCTATAGTAGATTTGTAGCAAGAACTGTCGTAATCCTCGTTTTATACGTGGATGACATTCTTCTGATAGGAAATGACATTCCTATGCTACAATCTGTCAAGGGGTTCTTGTCACACAGGTTCTCCATGAAAGACCTGGGTGATGCCTCATACATCCTGGGGATCCGGATCCATCGTGATAGATCCTAGAGGATATTAGGACTTTCGCAGTCCAGGTACATCGACACCATACTGAAAAGATTCAGTATGGAAGATTCCAAGCGCGGTAACCTACCGGCTTGTCACGGGATCACCCTCTCTAAAGAGATGTCTCCCAAGACTGATTTGGAGAGGGATCGCATGTCTATTATACCCTACGCTTCTGCGGTAGGCTCTATAATGTATGCGATGTTGTGTACCAGACAGGATGTAGCTTATGCACTGAGTGTTGTAAGCCGATATCAGTCAAACCCTGGGGAGAAACACTGGATAGCGGTAAAGAACATTCTCAAGTACCTGAGAAGGACTAAGGAGATGTTCTTGGTGTATGGCGGAAAAGACCTCCAGATCGAGGCCTTTGCTGACTCCAGCTTCCAAAGTGACAAGGATGATTCCAAGTCCATCTCGGGTTTTGTCTTTACCCTCAATGGAGGGGCGGTGTGTTGGAAGAGTTCCAAACAGGAAACCGTTGCAGACTCGACGATGGAAGCGGAATACATCGCTGCATCTGATGCCGCAAAAGAAGCTGTCTGGATGAGGAAGTTCTTGAAAGAACTTCAGGTGGTTCCGTCCATTGTTGATCCAATACCTCTGTATTGTGACAACAACGGGGCTATAGCTTTAGTTAAGGAACCCAGGTCCCATCAGAGATCCAGACACATCTTGAGGCGGTATCACCTGATCAGGGAGATCGTGGATCGCCAGGAGATCGAGGTTCGGAGGGTTGCTTCAGAAGATAACACTGCAGATCCATTCACCAAGGCCTTGCCCCAGACTCAGTTCGAGCGGCTGATCGAGATGATAGGTCTTCGATACGCCAGTACATGGCCTTAGAGCAAGTGGGAGATTGTTAGTGTATATGCCCTAGAGGCCATTACTGTATCATATATACTTGTTTGTATATTACTTAATGGAAGCTTGGGATATTCACAGTTGTATATACAATCTTGCTCAAAATAGTAGTATGCTACTTGGTTTGTTTCTACTTCAATGTGTACATGTGTTTATTTTAGTATATCACCTATACACATTAGTGGAGCCCTTAAGATCTTTGCTTGATTACCAGCCTTGTGATGGCAGTCACACTAATGGGGCTGGGTAATCTATAAGCACATCCTTATGCAGGTCCCTAGTCGCAGGACTATCGAGACAAGGCATCGATACTCAGGAGTAGACTAGCGCATGCGCTTCTCATCCCTGTGTGGGAGACGGCCTGTCCCACAGCCGTTAGTACGTCGTACTGGAGATAGTATGCGGGTGCTCGTTGGGTTACGAGTACACTGGACAGGACTCGTCGGGAACTGACCGGTTGGTATTATAACTATCGTCAGTTATCAGTTCCCAGGTGACATGAGTACAGCCTAGTCCGCTGACTTGACACTGTCACTTCGCCTCGAGTGTGTTCCCACTGTACTTTGATTACTACCCTACCACGGCTCAAAGGAGTCATGCAAACAGGTAGTAGTTGGGTGCAGCCCCGAAGCACTTGGAGGCAGTGACGGTTAGAAAGGATTCGTCTCTCCCGGTATTGGGGGTTGACATCGCGCTGTGTCTAGGAGAGCCATTACACGAGTAGTCCCTGGCCAGGGCAAGCGAGATATACTGGTAGGCTTCCAGTGTTATCTCAGGGTGTATTGGGCTTCACTCCGACACGACTTGTACCGCTATTAGGGGACTGACGTTTACCGCCCCCTAGGCCCGCCATGCGATGTATCAGACGAACAGACCGGACTATACGGAGACTGTCACAGTCAGACTCAGTAGGAGTTCAGATGGGTTTCACCTCGTCAGTCTTCTTGTCGGCATCTACTTGGGGACCGTTACACACAGCTAGTGCCGCTTGCGGTCTGTGGTTAAACCCACTGCCAGCGTAGTGTCGAGTCTTTAGAGTCCCACACAGAAAGCTATTCGCCTTTTGGCAAAAGAGTAGAGGTCGCATGGTTTTGCGACAGGTCGCATGGTTTTGCGACAGGGATCGGTCACATCCGTGCACTTGTGCACGTACAGTGTCCGGACAGTTAACACTAGCGGGCTTTGGTTTAAGCCAGATCCTAGTGTACGTTTTGGGATTGGTTTTATCCAGTATATATTCGTGTTCCTCGGAACGCGAATGCGGGTGTGTATGCACAGTTGACGGAGAGACAGAGGCAGAGAATTCTCATTAGGGTTGTTGACCGTTGACTGTTGACTATTGACTTTTTGCTCAACCCTAATAAGAATATGATATGTAATTAACAATTATATTAATTAAGTATTGTGGTGACATGGTTGTTGAGGGGTTGACTTTGTTGACTTGTTGACTTTGTTGACCGGTTGACTAAGTTGGACTAGTTGACCATCATGATGTCAATGGCTATCATTTCATGGCAAAGACTTTTTACTTGCTTGTTCTCTTGTGCAATATGAGTGCATGAAATGATATAGCCATTTTGACTTAAACCATTTACACAATACTTGATTACTATTTTTGTGATGATGGTTTTGGATTATGAGAGCCAAGTGAGAAAAGTCTTGCTCATTTCTATCATTTTCATTCTCTCTCTTGTGTTCTTGAGCTCTCATCTTCTTCCTCTTGCTCTCCCTCTCTCTAGTCTATGGTTCACTTGTCTCATGTGTTGAGAAGCAAGAACCATAGAGAAAAATCCCAACACATTCTCCTCAACTCACTCTAGTTGACAAGGTTTAGCAAACCGAGTGAACTAGTTTCTTCAAAGTTCGAAGAAGCCAAAGGTAGAAGCTTTCCGGTGGATCGATCTTCGGCGCAAGGAGACGACGGGGTGAAGCCGATCCGTACACCATCGAAGCTTGAAGACGAAGGAGTTCAAGAAAAGAAAAGTATAACCCCCTGACCGAGTAGTTAACAACTCCTAGTTAGGTTGTTAGGTAGATAGTTTAACAAAGATCCGTTTTGAGTCCATGTTACCGCCTCTAGAAAATTGTTTTTCATCAAATTCCGCAAGCCCGTAAGTACCGGGAGAGGTAGCATGGACTTACAATATCTCCGACCGGGAATGTCATTTGATCGGTAAACCGCGTCTGATTGCTATAGTTCTTTTAGACAGGTTTGCGAACGTGACATTCGCGTTGATGTTCTGTGTTGTTCTGTGATGTTGCGGATATGTCATGGTGGATAGCAGTGTGCAATGGTAGTACAGTTTGGATTTATTTGTACATTTGATATTGCGGGGCGAGCGTCCAACATGTGGACTGCCGTCACTGCCTGTTTGTATAATATTCTTTTGGGGCACGACCGGGTTGGGGTCGATATACCCGTTGTACATATTTTTATTTCTGTACTAGGTTTACCCCGCAACAGAGTGCACGGATAGCCGGGTTCTTGAGAGCATCGGGTCTGTATCTCATGGCTTTGAGAGGCAAAGGGACCTTACTCTAGAATTGGCAGACTATTCGCCGCACTCGTAGGGGGTACCGGTTGACCCAATATGGGTGTTCAATTTACCGGATTCCGTGAAGTGCCAGGTGTTTCATTCACTATGCTGTGGGGACTACCTCGCTTCAGGTTTTGGCGGGTAACTTGCCGCACCCGTAGGGGTCTAGGTTTCATTGCACAGGCTATCCACACGACCAGGGGAACGTCGGGTTTCAGTAGCGGCTCTGTGAAACCCGGGGATCCCAGATTATCTGTATTGTTCTGTGATGCTTATTACTTTTCTGTAATGTTGCATTGTCACGGCCCGCAGGGTACGGAACGTGACTGGCACTTAAGTTTACGAAACGTCTCAAGACGTCCGTAAAATAAGTAAGCCAAAGCCCAGAAACCAAAACCAAATAAGCAAAAGAGTGAAGAAAAACCAATCAATTGAAAGCGAGTTTATCAAGTGAGTCATATCAAGCCTTTTTAAAAACAATATCAATTTCTCCGAAAATTTCGGCAGAGTCTCCTTTGTAAATACTGGCCCCCAAAATGGGTACAACAAGAATATATATAAATCCAACAAATAAAGCATCCCCAAGCGGGAGCTAGCTCTTCGCCACAAGGCGGTCATAAATCCCACGCAATATAAAACAACAATATGCAAAATAATCATAAAGAAGCATGAGAAAAACAGCATGTCGACTCAAGTGAGCTCGACCCCAAAATACAGCATAAAAAGTCCACAAATCTCACAGTCTCATCTCTAGGTCAATATACAACAATACTGGAAGATACAGTAGATGGAGTACACTAGATACAAAGAATATACAAGGTGGTGCAAAAATAATAATATAACCCACCTAAGAGCAAAACCTCGAGTCCAGGCAAAAGAGGCAAAAGAAGCAAGTGCGTCCGCCGCTACTGTACCGACGGAGCTGACCTGCAAAAGGCTGTGGCACAACGGGGGTGAGTTGCCAACTCATGAGTAATAAATAACATCTACACAGGCTATCGAATGCATGCACACAAGCATCCTAGCATCTAAAATACAGGTAAGGCAGGACATAATAGCAGGTATGTATGCAATATGAATATACTAGCAGGTATGAATGCAATGCGAATCAACTCATGATCTGAATGTGTAAGTATAAGAATCATGTTTTTCCTTTAGGAATCTCTTTTGAAATACCAGCACAAAACCAATAGAATCAACAAGAACCTGTGTCCAGCAACGACACCTCAAAACTATCACAAATCTCATATATCCATGTCATAGTATCTCTGGCCTCAGCCATCCGGCTGACCCATCTCAATATCAATATCTCATCATCTCGCGGCCACGGTCGGTATCCTCTGGATATCCGCCGTCCCAAACAGTCACCGGTAGGTAATCCGCCCCCTGCCAGGCTCATCGTCAGCACCACGAGCTTCTTGCCCCGGGGTACCTTACCGGGCCCACCATGTACCCGAGACGGTTCATCCAACTCCTCGAAACGGGTCTCGAAAACCACAGCAAACTCATGGTGGACGACACTTACATCACTAGAAAACCGCAATTTACATATTTAAAAAATATAATAAGTTTAGAAATTTTTTTGCGGCTTTCCCCCGAAATCCAGAAATATCATAAAATCTCAAGAAATCCTCATAAGTGCATATGTCAATGATAATGAATGCATATGGTATCAATAATCAAGTTGCGATGTGTGATTAATAGACTGGGCATGAACAAATAATATGATGAGGTACATGCACATGAATAGCAATCCTACGATTTCATTTTTTAGGAATTAAAGGCAATAGCACAAGTTTAAGTATCAATTATAGTAAAAGGTTTCAAATTATAGGTTATCTAGTGTGGTGGCATGGCAATTACCAGGGTGTGTGTGTAAGCATGAATAGTGCTCGTGCTGCATATAAAAAAAACCCTGGCAATGGTGCAGGTGTCCTATAGAATGGGTTCGCATATGTATGTCAATATAAGGCATGAATGTAGCAAATAATCATACAAGTATTACACCCCTAATTACTAACATTACTAAGAATCTTTTTAAGCTACTAAAACTATCGGACGACTTGCGCCATCCAACGATAGTCCCCCGTAGATGTTACATCTACTCACCGGAATCCCTAGCTAGTCACGTCCAATCACCGCTTTCCCCTTTCGTGCCGCGTCTGACGTCTCCGCGACCGAACCTGGAATTTACATCAATACCAGACATAAGGTTACATATCAAGAATGACGCAAAACCCAAACGAAAATACTAACGTTCACAAGCTAGGTACAACGTGCACAAGGTGCGCGGAACACACGCGAAAATCGCAAAAACTAACTAAAACGTCGATTGGTCGCCCGGCAAAACTAAAACCCGACCCCTCAAAAATCCGCACTCACACATCCTAAATGTCATAGGATAAGCCATTACAATCATCAAGATATCAAAAATAATTCATCACATAATTTTATCACAAAACTAGTAAGCACAAACATTCCAAAAACGACGCAACATCGCCGTTATGCGATAAAGTGCTCACAATCCAACACAAACATCCAAACTAACCCACTAGATAGCCACTACACTAATTTTAAACCATTAACTATGCTTCAAAACCTATATTCCACAACCAACCCTTTCTTGATTTTTGTAATTAGCAATTTTAAACCAAACTATACATGAAAAACCCTAAATTAACACTAGATTTTAGCCCAATTAGCAAGTTAACCACTTAGATTAAGGTTAGCAAAACACTAGATACCAAAATAAATTTAATTAACTAAATAATGGTTTCTAAAACCCTAGTTAACTCAAACCATTAACTTTAAAGAAAATCTAGAATGAAATTAGCACTAATATTAACATTAACACAACTCAATTAAAGAATTCTAACCATAAGAACTTAACTTGGAGGAAATTATACCTCAAGATCTATGGATCTAGCAAGAACAAGAGGCCTCCAAAGATGGCTTCATAGCACCATGATCCAAGCAAGAGAGGCTAAGGAGAATGGGATGAAGGATGGGGTTATTTTGTGAGGTTTAAATTTGGAAATTTTGGAGCAAACTTTGATGAATTTTGAAGAAGATGAAAAGAAAATGATGAAGGGGGGGCTGCAGATATTTTGGCCAGATCAAGGGAGAGGGGGATGGTAGGGTGTGTGGGAAAAGTCACCAAGTCAAACCCCCCTCAAAGTCAAATACACCATACCTCCAAAATAATATATTTTAAAACCTACATTTTAACTCATTCATAACCTAACAAAAGAGTTTTTAAAAAAAAAGAGAGACAGAGGAATTTCTGCAGTTGGCCAGCCAAGGGAGATGTGAGGATGTGTGTGTGAGAGTGCACAAAAATTTTTTTTGCAAAAAGACCCCCAACAAGTCCAAAATTGCAAGTTTTAGCTTAAATTCAATAATTTTCATTTTCCATAGTAAAAATTAGTTAAAACTTAAAATAAAATACTAAAATTTTATGTTACATCTAGACTTTAATTAATATGATTTTGAAGCTTAAATTTAGCCCATTTAAATTTGTATTTATCGCTAATTTAATGTATTTTCTTACCGGCTTAAAATAATATTAAAAAATTGAAAAATTAGGGAAAATTTTTAAATGACCAGAATTTCATAATTAACTCATTTGATACTAAAAACTAGCAATTACCTATCCAAATTAGGTATAATAAATTCTAAACTGCGAAATAACAAGAAGGACGGTTTACGGAAAAATACCGAATTTTCACCGATTTTCAGGAAAACACCAAAACGACTTTTCAAGGCGCTACAGTCTTCCACCTTAAAGAAATTCGGTCCCCGAATTTAAAAAAATATAGCTACGCGTACCTTCAAAGAGACGGGGATATTTCTTCCTCATCTCGCCCTCGGTCTCCCAGGTAACCTCCTCGCTGCTCGGGCTACGCCAAAGGACCTTGACGGTTGGTATAATCTTCGATCTCAACTTCTTCTCCTGCCGATCCAGGATGGCCACCGGCTGCTCTGCAAAAGAAAGGTCGCGCTCAAGCTGGACTGTCGGGTGCTGAATCGCATGCGAAGGGTCGTGAAGGTACTTGCGGAGCATCGAAAAATGGAAGACAGGGTGAACATCGGGAAAGCTGGGTGGAAGAGCCAAACGATATGCAACTGCGCCGACACGCTCGAGAATCTCGAAGGGACCCACAAATCTGGGACTAAGCTTTCCTTTCCGCCCAAATCGTATCACGCCCTTCATCGGAGAGACCCTCAGAAAAACATGATCGCCAACTGCGAACTCTAGCCTGCGACGGCGCCTGTCTGCATACGATTTCTGCCTTCTCTGAGCCGCTCTCATCCGGTCTCGGATCAACTGTATCTTCGCTGTCGTCTCCTCAACAAGCTGCGGCCCAAAAATACTGCTCTCGCTGAGCTCTGTCCAACAAATGGGCGATCTGCATCTCCTCCCATACAATGCCTCGAAAGGTGCCATCTGAATAGTATCCTGGAAGCTGTTGTTGTAGGAGAACTCCACTAGAGGTAAATGACGATCCCAGCTACCGCCGAAGTCTAAAACGCACGCTCTGAGCTTGTCCTCGAGAGTCTGAATGGTCCGCTCTGACTGTCCGTCGGTCTGCGGATGAAACGCTGTGCTGAAGCTCAAACGAGTGCCCAAAGCCTCCTGAAGACTCTGCCAAAGTCGGCTGGTGAACTGGGTGCCTCGATCTGACACGATACAAGTCGGTACGCCATGCAACCGCACGATCTCGTCGATGTAAAGCTGGGCATACTGAGCGAAGCTGAAAGTCATCTTCACTGGCAGGAAGTGAGCCGCTTTCGTCAATTGATCTACGATCACCCAGATGGAGTCATACCCTCGACTGGTCTTGGGTAGACCCACAACGAAATCCATCGAAATCTGCTCCCATTTCCACTCCGGAATGGGTAACGGCTGTAGCTCTCCTGCGGGCCTCTGGTGCTCGGCCTTGACTTGCTGACAAGTCAGGCATCTCGATACAAACTCCGCAATGTCCCTCTTCATCCCGTCCCACCAGTAGGTCTCTCTCATATCATGGTACATCTTGGTGGAACCGGGGTGGACACTATACACTGATCGGTGTGCCTCCTCAAGAATGTCGCGCCGCAATCCATCAGCATCTGGTACGCACAGTCTAGATCCATAGCGTAAAATCCCCTGATCATCAATCACGAACTCGGAAAATCTGCCCTGTCCCATCTGTGCCATGATCTCTGAGCAACGGTCGTCTCTGCGCTGTGCCTCATATATACGGTCAAGCAACTGTGGGCGTGCACGAACATGCGCGAGCTGTCCCCCTATCTGAGTGAACTCGAACTCAACTCGGCTGTCGCATAAAGTCTGCCAATCTGCCGACGACTGCCTCTGCACTGCGCGCAAATAGGATAGACTACCCCCGGGCCTCCTACTCAACGCATCCGCCACTACATTAGCCTTGCCCGGGTGATATAAGATCTCGCAGTCGTAGTCTTTCACCAACTCCATCCAACGACGCTGTCTGAGGTTCAGGTCTCGCTGCTGAAATATGTACTTTAAGCTCTTGTGATCAGTGAATATCTGACACGACTCGCCGTATGGGTAATGTCGCCAAATCTTCAGTGCGAAAACCACTGCAGCCATCTCCAAATCGTGAGTGGGGTAGTTCTGTTCATGCTTCTTCAACTGCCGAGAAGCATAAGTGATCACCCGGCCATGCTGCATCAATACGCATCCTAACCCTACTCACGAAGCATCACAGTAGACCACAAATCCGCCTGAGCCCGAAGGCAAAGATAATACCGGCGCCGTAGTCAAACAAGTCCGTAGCTGCTGAAAACTGCGCTCGCACTCCTCTGTCCAAACGAAAGGAACTCCCTTCCGGGTCAAACCGGTCAAAGGTGCAGCTATACGGGAGAAGTACTGAACAAAACGCCTGTAGTAGCCTGCCAGGCCTAGAAAAATACGGATCTCAGTAACCGATGTAGGTCGGGGTCACTGCTGAACAGCCTCGATCTTCTTCGGGTCCACACATATGCCGTCTCTCGTAATCACGTGACCCAAGAATCCTACGCTGTCCATCCAGAATTCACACTTGGAGAACTTTGCGAACAGCTGGTGCTCCCTCAGAGTCTGTAACGTAATCCGCAAGTGCTGCTCATGTTCCTCTCTGCTCCGGGAGTACACCAAGATATCGTCGATAAACACGATGATGAACAAGTCAAGATACGGCCTGAATGTACGGTTCATCAAATCCATGAATGCTGCTGGGGCATTGGTGAGTCCGAACGACATCACCAAAAACTCATAGTGGCCGTAGCGCGTGCTGAAAGCTGTCCTCGGTATATCCTCCTGTCGAACTCGCAGCTGATGGTATCCTGATCGCAAGTCGATCCTCGAAAAATACCCCGCACCCTGAAGCTGGTCGAAGAAATCATCAATGCGTGGCAACAGATATCTGTTCCGCACGGTAACCTTGTTCAGCTGGCGGTAGTCGATACATGAGCGCAAACTTCCATCCTTCTTCTTGACAAACAGGACCGGAGCACCCCACGGAGAAACACTAGGTCGAATAAGCCCCTTATCTAACAAATCCTGCAACTGATCCTTCAGCTCTCGAAGCTCTGCCGGGGCCATCCGATAAGGCGGTATAGAAATAGGCCCCAAGACGGGAATCAAATCAATGCAGAATTCAACGTCGCGCTCAGGTGGTAGCCCAGGTAGCTCATCAGGGAAAACATCAGGGAACTCACAAACAACCGGGACCCGGTCCAACGGAACCTCTGCAGCTCGAGTATCACAAATATACGCTAAGAATCCCTGACATCCCTTCCGCAAGAGCTGACCAGCGCGAAGAGACGAAATTAAGCTGGGAAGGGTGACGCTGCGGTCTCCCTGAATAACAAGGACTGGCTCTTCCGGAAAGCTAAATCTGACTGCCTTCTCACGGCAGTCCACCGAAGCATAACAAGTGGCTAGCCAATCCATGCCCAGAAGCACATCAAAGTCCAACATATCGAGGAGAATCAAATCAACCGATGAATCCCTCTCCCCGATACGAACGGAACACAATCGAAATACAAAACGAGCGACAGATGGCTCGCCTACCGGAGTACTAACAACAAGAGGATGATCTAACGACGACGACTCACGGCCCAACATCGGTGCAAATTGTGTAGAGACGTACGAATGTGTGGAACCTGGGTCGAATAATACCCGTGCGTCGAAAGAGCAAACTGGCAAGGTACCTGTCACAACGGCATTGGATGCCTGCGCATCCTGTGGTGTCAAAGAAAATACTCGGGCCTGTCCTCCACCGATAGCGGGCTGACCTCGACCTCGGCCTCTGCCTTCTCGTCCTCTCTGAACAGGACCGCCGCGTCCACGGCCTCTGGGTGCACCTAACTGGCGTGGTGCATCGCCTGTGGTAGGAAGTAGGGCTCTCTGAGGAGGGGGTGGTGATGGTGGTAGGGTCACATGCGGAACGGTCGCCGCTCCCTGTCGTCTCGCCAGACAGTCTCTGACAAGATGGTGCGAACTCCCGCACCCAAAACATCCTGGTGACGGCTGCTGTCCCTGGGGATATGAACCATACAACTGTCCCCGTCCAAATCCTCTGCCAGGCCTATCTCTCGGAAAGAATCTGGCGCGCTGCCTCTGAGACGGTACATCGGTGCGAATCCTCTTCGGCCCAGAAACGGCCGAAGTCTGTGATATGCGTGCCTCCATCCGTAATGCCGTATCCATAGCCGCTGAATAAGTGTCGTAGTGCTGGGCGCCAATGGCAAGATATAACTGGGCATCAAGTCCCTGTACGAACCTCTTCACCATCTTCTCTTCGGTATCCACCAAATACGGAGCATATCGGGATAACTGTGTAAACTGGATGTCATACTCAGACACCGTCATCCCAGGTGTCTTGAGTAAGGCCTCGAAGCTACGAGCTCTGGCGTCACGAACGCTCTCAGGGAGGAAACGAGCTAGAAAGACCGCTGTAAACTCGGCCCAAGTCATAGGCGTAGACCTGCAGCTCGACCTCTCAAGACTGACTCCCACCATGTCTGCGCGAGACCCTCTAGTCGGAAACTCGCAAGATCTACCCATCGATCATCCGAACATCTCAGCGAAAGGCAGATTGTAACACCTTACACTTTGTTTTGTAGCTAATTATATTTTTATATATGGTTTTTACTAAAAAGTTTACCAATTTGGTTTTTAAATATTTTATCCTATTTATTGAGTATTTTATTAGATTTTTCCTAGCCTTGCACACACTTGTGCATGTAAACTAGGGTTGTTTTTGGGGTTAAACATGATTGGCAACCATGGTTAACTAACCATTTCTCCCTAATCTAGTTTTAATATTTGTTTAAGTGTCATGGTTGTAATTAGTCATGATTGTTTTAAAAATGAAAATGAATTTTAAATGGAATGTTTATTTGGTTGACTTTAGGAGAGAGAGAGAGGGCATGGGGTATCATGGCCTTTGCCATGCCTCATTTAATGAGGTGAGAGAGAGTGAGAAGGGGGGGTTTGAATTATTTTCCCTCATTACTCTCATTTCCCTCATTGCTCTCATTCCCTCACTCTCAAACACCCTCACTCATTCACTCAGAGCACAGCAGCAGCAGCAGGAACAACAACAACAACAACAACAACAAGTGAAGTAGCAGCAGCAGAAGAGGCAACAGCAGAATCAGCATCATTAGCAGCAGCAGCAGCAACAGCAGACATCAGCAGCAGCAGCAAGAGCTCCAGCAACTTGGAGAAGCTCCTCTCACTTCTTCTCCTGCTTCTTAGGGTTCCTTGGGTATATTTTCCGAACCCCATTTCTTGTTTCTGTAGCTTGTGTGTTAATTAGCTCGATTAGTGTTAAATTAGCTAGTTTGGTGCTAGTTTTGGTGAATTGTGAGAAGTGATGGTAAATTGTTGATTGTGTTAGCTACCTTAGTTTATTTTAGTGTTAATAGGGCCACTTCAACTGAGAAATAGCCAGATTTCACTAAAATATCCTAGGTTTTCCATTTCGTGCTAAATTGTCGTTTTTAAGCGATATTTGTGATTTCTGTGATCTGCTTTTGACCCGGTGACTTCAGGTTAAAATTGAGAAGACTGGGACATGATTCCTAGGTTTAGACACCACCACCTAAGCACGACCCCCTAATTCCCAATGCAGGCCGCCAATTAATCCATATTGGCCGCCAATTGCAGCCCAGTGGGGGGCAGGGGTGTTGGGGTTTTGTGTAGGACTCTCTTATGTGTTGTCTAGGTCCTTGGCATGTCTAGTTTTGTATTATTTCACCTGCAGGAAAATCTGGGACTATATATCGTTTTTGTGTCCGTTATGTTTGCGCGATACGCGCGATACGTGAGTGGGTTCTGTGATCCAGCGTATCACGGCGTGTCGCGATGGTTTTAGACGCGTACACACACGTTTCAGCGTATCGTGCCCACGCGCGTTTAGTTCGCGACGCGAGTTTCTCGTTTTGGTTCGATATCTCGTTTCGCGGGATATTTGGCTTATATGTGATTTCCATGTCTTATTTGCAGGTTTGCAGACAGGGACTACGGACACGGCTACAGGGGGAGCAGATGGTAGGATTCACCTAGCGTGAGGCGTAGGTGAGTAGATTTAACATCTACAGGGGAATCGCTCGCATGGCGTTATGCGTCTGGGCTAGGATTCAAATACCTATCGCACATTCTACGTCATTGTTAGAATTGCGCCTTTACTTTATTTCCTTGATATAGTTATACTGTGACTAGTAGCCATAGGACACTGCACACATTATTGACGGTTCATGTTGCACGAGCACGGATTGTATGCTACACACACACCGTCAATAATTGCCATGTCACACACAACCCCTTATAGATGCTATTGCTTATCACAGATGACATTACCATACCTATATACCTATAGAGTATCGTACCATTAGTGATAGGTACACTTACCCTTTACGATACATCTACAGGTATACCTTACTCATATTTTCTTATACCCAAGGGGGTTATACGACATCAGTTCTTATAGGTAGATACCTACATTGCTACACCCGTATGTTACACACATATTCAGTTGCAGTTACATATTTACCTTTACTGATGTTACTTAGCTGTACTTTATTGATTTTGCATACATCTGGTCCAGCTATATACTTTTGCTTACCTGCTCGCATTCAGATATATTGCATATATTTATTCCTGGATTTGCGCATTATCATTTGGATTTTAGATGATGTTTTCTGGATTTGGGAACCGCGGGAGTTCATGAAATTATAAATACATTGAACAACCCGGTTTTCTTGATGTGATATTTGCGCGTCCACCATGAGTTTTATCGGTGCTGATTATATACTCCATACGAGGTGCGGTTGCCGTATGAGAGTACATGGTGGGGCCCGGTATGGTTCCCCTCGGCAAGAAAATCGATGGGTTTGCCGATTGAGCCTGGAGGCGGGCGAGTACCTACCGGTGATTGGTTGGACCTGGCAGTTGTCCGGAGGATACTGGCCAGAGTCGAGAGATGGATGCGGGATGATCTGTACTACCGGGGCCGAGGGCCGACACCGCAGACGGACCCCGTGGGCCGATCCGGACCGACGGAGCCCGATATACGAGGATTTCTATGTCGATGCTTGGCACATTGTTTTCATGATATTTCTCTTAAACCCCTTTTTTATATATAACAGGGGATTTAGCCGTTGTTATATATACCCTTACACCAATATTAGCGGAATGGGACGCTAATATATGTGTATTGCCCCCATCATATTTATTTCTGCAAATACATATATACCTTTAGGATGTTAGAAACTTACTCGAGATTCGACTTGGGATATAGGTAATTCATTGAGATTGGACATTGGATATGAAAGAGATTGTGGATTTGTACATTCGAGATATAGGAGAGCTATTCGATATCGTACATTGAGGTGATGTGAGACCTATGTGATGAGAGAGCCCAGTTGGGGGCTGATTTGAGGATTTAGGATTTGAGTGTCTTGATGGATTGTGATCCTACCACGATGTCAGGATTCCGTGGAAATGACATACTCCACCCTATACCTCACACTTATCTACTTTATGCACAGATTCATATATTGGTAGTACCTGTTAGTGTACCCTTATGATAGTTGCATATCGACTTTCTCATATCCCTATTGCATGGTTTTGCATATTATTGTCATGTTACTATTGCTTCACATATTGATTGTACCTGTTAGTGTACTTCCCTTTAATTCAGCATTTGCATGACATGTTATTACTGTAATCGTATATCTTAGATTCATGCTGTACGTGCATTCCTGCGATTACCTGCATATGTTATCTACTATTCACGAGTTGGCAACTCACCCCCGTTGTGCCACAGGTGTTTCAGGTTGTTCCCCAGAGTAGTCAGGCAGGCTATTCTTCTATCCAGCTTTCCAGCTATCATCTTTCGCTACAGATGCCGCATCAGCTCACAGTACTATTTTGCTTAGGTGGGTTTTGGTGGTCATCTGTATTTCATTTTGTATAATCGTTGTATTTTGTACTCTCCATCTACTATTGTATTATTGACTTAGAAACTTGGTGATGACGTTAGTGTGTATTATTGTGGATTGATTTCTCTTATATATACAGCTTCTTCTCTACTGTCTTTATTTTTGTGTTGTATTCATCTTGACTAGTCTTTACAAAAAGGGGGTGTTGCTAAAATTTTAAAGAAAGAAAGTAGACCTTTTTAAAGAATTTGGGTTGCGATTTCAAATGTTTCAAAAACTTATATTATCTTTTTCCGTATTCTCATGGTTTAGATTTCTGGGTTTGGCTTTCTTTTACTACGTGGCGTCTTTAGGCGTTGCATAGTATTAGGGCCGTCACGGGCCAATTTTGGGTCGTGACAAAGTTGGTATCAGAGCGTTAGGTTTTACCTTTCGGAGTGTAGGATGACCTTAGTATGATGGAGTAGGTAGCTTAAGCAGAGTAACGTAGTGTGTGTATGTCTGCAGCATACCCACGATGCGGTACTTCGCATTAAGTGACCTAAGTACAATTTGCTTGAAATTCCTTCCTTGATGATTCAAATCCTGAGATTCGATTTCCTTATCCTTATCGAATCTTATCTTATATCTATTTATAGCCTTGCCGCCGATGACTATGGGGACTCAGAGTGATGCAGCGAGGGCCGAGGTCAGAGTTGACTCGGGTGAGACGAGTACTGACCAGGATGGCACTCTAGTTGCACAGGTGCAGACGGATCAGCCTACGATCTATACTATGGATAGACTTTTGGTAGAGATGCAGGACTTCCGCCAGATGATGAGTTCTTTGGTTGATGTTGTTCGGGAGCTACGACAGGAGGTTGTCACCCCTGTTACTCAGCTGTCCCTTACGATCAGCATGCAGCAGTCCGTCACATACATAGTACCAGTGGTTGCAGCTCCAGTTGACGAGGCGCATATTCTAGAGGCTCAGAGAGCTCCAGGACAGTGGAGGACTCATACCAGCGTACCAGTCCAGAGACAGAGATTTGGTCATCGAGACAGATTTCGTGGCCGCCGCAGGAGTAGCAGAGGCTTAGGACGAGGACAGTCGTTCAGCTCTCATCCCCAGGATGGTCAGCAGTCAGCGTGTGGATGTTTCCGATGCGGGAGCCTTCAGCACTTTGTCAGGGATTGTTCCTTAGCACCTCGTCAGAGTCGTATTCAGAGAGGCCATGGACGAGGAAGATTCACTCAGAGGGCTCAGTCTACCAGAGGAGTTCATCCGGCTGCGAGTAAAGGGCAGACACAGGAGTTTGCTTCTACTCATCGGGACGCGCAGACGTCCAATGTGGAGTCTTCAGGTATCCTTATTTCGTATGTTCTTTTGTTGTATTCGTTTGTGTTTCATGCTAGTATCGTAGTTGGGTAGATTAGCCGTAGTGTGTTAACTTCTGTCAGCGATTCTTTTGTTACGCGACACGTATTCAGTTGTGTGCCAATCGGATAGGAGATAGAGATTCGTCCGTCGTTTAGATCCTTCTAGAGAAGTTGGATTTGACGTTCTCCTGGGCACGGACTGATTAACTACGTGCTAGGCGTCTGTGGACTACCGTGAGGAAACATTCAAGTCTGTTTTTCCGGTAAGTCAGTTCTTGTTGTGCAGGTGGATAGTTGTGCCGCCTCTCACAGCTTGAATTCAGCCTTTTTCGCTATTCGGCTACTGAGGAGATGTCGTGGATTCTTGGCATTCATTCGTGATACCGGAGCCACAGTGGGATTGTTGGACCGGGATCCTTTCGTGCGAGAGTTTTCCCGACGTTGTTCCGGATGAGCCGGCGAAGCTTGGAGCTTAAGGATCAGCTGCAGAGTTGTGGTTTGGGAAGTTTTGTGTGTCTGAGTGCTTCGCTTTTGGAGGCTCCTATTTTGTTTGTCAAGGAGGAAGACGGCAGTTTAGGGTTGCGTATCGACGGATCGTTAATTGAACCGGGTTACGGTGCAGATAGGTATCCCTTACCTCACATTGACGATTTCTTCGATCAACTCCAGAGCGCGAGACATTTTTCTAAGTTTGCTTGGAATCAGGTCATCATTATTGCAGGTTCGGAGTGATGGCATTCCGAAGACTGCCTTGTGCGTGCTACGGGCTTTATGTGTTTTGTGAGTCGTTGGATTCACTGTTGCCCTAGCAGCATTCATAGATGTGATGAACCAGATTCTTCAGGCCGTTCCTCGACCAGTTTTTGTTGTGTTATTTACGACATTCTGGTCTATCTAAGGTGTCTTGAGGAACAGAAGCAGCACTTGAGGATTTGCTATGCAGATACTGGGCGAGCACTAGCAGCTTGCTAAATTCTCGGAGTGTTTCTTCAGGCTTGTTTTGTGTTGACTCCTAGGTCTTGTAGTCACGGGAGACGGTTTCGTATGGTTCCGAGGGAGATCGTGACCGTACAGCTTAAGTCCAGACATGTGTGCAGGACGGAGATCCGCAGATTCTTGGACTTAGCAGGTTTTTACCGCCATTTCGTGCAGGATCACGAGAGTAGTGCTGCACCGTCGACTGAATTGACCGAGATGGAGGTTTCTGTTCTGTGGACTGAGGTATGTGTACGGAGTTTTCGGCAGTTGGAGATTCGGTTAACAACTGCATCAGTTCTTTCTTGCTTTTGGTTCGGGCGACCTTGTTGTTTAACTGTAATGTTTCTTGAGTGGGCTCGAGTGTGTTCTGGTGTGACACTATAGAGTCATCGCTTTTGCTTCCCTACATTTGGAGGAAGTACGAGGAGGATATTCCACTCATGATCTGGAGATGGCCGCGGTGGTTTTGCGTGGGAAATTTGGGAACACCCCTTGCTTAAGAGTCGTGTCAGATTTTCCACGGACCACTGGAGCTTAATGAACATCTTCCTGCAGCAGATTTTGATTGTTGTGATAATCTCCTGCAGATTTACAGTTCTTGTGTGATCGTTGAGTACAGCTTTAGTTCATCTCTACGGAGGGGACAGCTTGCTCATGTCCGCGCCCGACCACTTTCTTAAATCGTTTTCGTGAGACACTGCCCGCCGATACTCGATCGTCAGTAATACTTGAGCATACTCGGCTGGGTAATGATTCGGAGACCTTGATTTCTGACAATGATGTGCTAAGTTAGGGACGCGTTTTTATACCTGGTTTCATCGGGTAAAGACGTGAAATCCTAAGGCATGCACATCTGTCAACTCTCTTGATGCATTCAAGTTCCACCAACATTTAACGTGACTTGTGAGATGGTTACGGGTGGACAGGATGTAAAGAGAAGTTTCAGGTTTCGTTTCAAGGTGTCTGTCTTGTTGTGTGCTTGAGTTGAGCATCTGAGGCCGGCTGGAGAATTGCAATCTTTTACCGTTCCGAAGTAGGAGTGGGAGCAGATCTCCACGAATTTCGTTATGGTTTCTACCCAAGTTTAGTCAGGGGGTGACTCCATTCGGAGTCTTGTCGTCCGGTTATACTCAGTTTGCTCAATTGTTTTGTTAAGTTGTGGGTTTGTGTGATCGTCGTCAGCAGTTGGGGATCATCACTCGCCATCGTTAGGGTTCTCTTTCGATAGCCGTTATCAGGAGACACTCCAATTGGCCACCCTTAGGCTTAGGGGTTAGGTCGTGTCGATCACCAGTCAGTTGTTCTTCTGACTCTGCGTAAGTAGGACTTTGGACCCCAGCTATGTCTAGAGACTTCGGAGATAGTCCAGTCGTGTTAGGTCAGGATGGGAATTGTCCATTTCGAACTGAGGTCTTATGACGACTGTGTTGGTCATAGACTCGAGTTCGCAGGGACAGATCATGTATTCCTACGGACTTTCCGATGAATGACGGTGTTGGATTTTAGGAAGCTTGTCCCAGGATTTAGGTCCTTTTAAGATCCTATAAGCGAGTTAGTTTCGTTGCCTTTAATTTGGCACTTCCGCCCAGCTTATTGGATTTTCACCCCGTATTCCTTGTGATGATACTCTACAACCACCTTCTTGACCTTTCTCACATGTTTTGGCACCAGACCATTTAGCGTGACGCGATCTTTCGCTCACCAGCAACCAATTGTGTTAATGGCTCGGCAGGTGGAGGAACATCGGTCAAGGGTCTTGCCATCTGTGAAGGGTTTTCTTGGACGTAGCCGTATAGTGAGATAATCACTTGGAGGCTGCGAGCGAGATTTGGGAGTTGTAATCTTCCCTTTGAAGGTACGCGTATCAGTATGTTTTTAAATTCGGGGACGAATTTCTTTTAAGGGGGGGAGATTGTAACACCTTAGACTTTGTTTTGTAGCTAATTATATTTTTATATATGGTTTTTACTAAAAAGTTTACCAATTTGGTTTTTAAATATTTTATCCTATTTATTGAGTATTTTATTAGATTTTTCCTAGCCTTGCACACACTTGTGCATGTAAACTAGGGTTGTTTTTGGGGTTAAACATGATTGGCCACCATGGTTAACTAACCATTTCTCCCTAATCTAGTTTTAATATTTGTTTAAGTGTCATGGTTGTAATTAGTCATGATTGCTTTAAAAATGAAAATGAATTTTAAATGGAATTTTTATTTGGTTGACTTTAGGAGAGAGAGAGAGGGCATGGGGCATCATGGCCTTTGCCATGCCTTATTTAATGAGGTGAGAGAGAGTGAGAAGGAGGGGTTTGAATTATTTTCCCTCATTACTCTCATTTCCCTCATTGCTCTCATTCCCTCACTCTCAAACACCCTCACTCATTCACTCAGAGCACAGCAGCAGCAGCAGGAACAACAACAACAACAACAACAACAACAAGTGAAGTAGCAGCAGCAGAAGAGGCAACAGCAGCATCAGCATCATTAGCAGCAGCAGCAGCAACAGCAGACATCAGCAGCAGCAGCAAGAGCTCCAGCAACTTGGAGCAGCTCCTCTCACTTCTTCTCCTGCTTCTTAGGGTTCCTTGGGTATATTTTCCGAACCCCATTTCTTGTTTGTGTAGCTTGTGTGTTAATTAGCTCGATTAGTGTTAAATTAGCTAGTTTGGTGCTAGTTTTGGTGAATTGTGAGAAATGATGGTAAATTGTTGATTGTGTTAGCTACCTTAGTTTATTTTAGTGTTAATAGGGCCACTTCAACTGAGAAATAGCCAGATTTCACTAAAATACCCTAGGTTTTCCATTTCGTGCTAAATTGTCGTTTTTAAGCGATATTTGTGATTTCTGTGATCTGCTTTTGACCCGGTGACTTCAGGTTAAAATTGAGAAGACTGGGACATGAATCCTAGGTTTAGACACCACCACCTAAGCACGACCCCCTAACTCCCAATACAGGCCGCCAATTAATCCATATTGGCCGCCAATTGCGGCCCAGTGGGGGGCAGGGGTGTTGGGGTTTTGTGTAGGACTCTCTTATGTGTTGTCTAGGTCCTTGGCATGTCTAGTTTTGTATTATTTCACCTGCAGGAAAATCTGGGACTATATATCGTTTTTGTGTCCGTTATGTTTGCGCGATACGCGCGATACGTGAGTGGGTTCTGTGATCCAGCGTATCGCGGCGTATCGCGATGGTTTTAGACGCGTACACACACGTTTCAGCGTATCGTGCACACGCGCGTTTAGTTCGCGACGCGAGTTTCTCGTTTTGGTTCGATATCGCGTTTCGCGGGATATTTGGCTTATATGTGATTTCCATGTCTTATTTGCAGGTTTTCAGACAGGGACTACGGACACGGCTACAGGGGGAGCTGATGGTAGGATTCACCTAGCGTGAGGCGTAGGTGAGTAGATTTAACATCTACAGGGGAATCGCCCGCATGGCGTTATGCATCTGGGCTAGGATTCAAATACCTATCGCACATTCTACGTCATTGTTAGAATTGCGCCTTTATTTTATTTCCTTGATATAGTTATACTGTGACTAGCAGCCGTAGGACACTGCACACATTATTGACGGTTCATGTTGCACGAGCATGGATTGTATGCTACACACACACCGTCAATAATTGCCATGTCACACACAACCCCTTATAGATGCTATTGCTTATCACAGATGACATTACCATACCTATATACCTATAAAGTATCGTACCATTAGTGATAGGTACACTTACCCTTTACGATACATCTACAGGTATACCTTACTCATATTTTCTTATACCCAAGGGGGTATACGACATCAGTTCTTATAGGTAGATACCTACATTGCTACACCCGTATGTTACACACATATTCAGTTGCAGTTACATATTTACCTTTACTGATGTTACTTAGCTGTACTTTATTGATTTTGCATACATCTGGTCCAGCTATATACTTTTGTTTACCTGCTCGCATTTAGATATATTGCATAGATTTATTCCTGGATTTGCGCATTATCATTTGGATTTTAGATGATGTTTTCTGGATTTGGGAACCGCGGGAGTTCATGAAATTATGCATACATTGAACAACCCGGTTTCCTTGATGTGATATTTGCGCGTCCACCATGAGTTTTATCGGTGCTGATTATATACTCCATACGAGGTGTGGTTGCCGTATGAGAGTACATGGTGGGGCCCGGTATGGTTCCCCTCGGCAAGAAAATCGATGGGTTTGCCGATTGAGTCTGGAGGCGGGCGAGTACCTACCGGTGATTGGTTGGACCTGGCAGTTGTCCGGAGGATACTGGCCAGAGTCGAGAGATGGATGCTGGATGATCTGTACTGCCGGGGCCGAGGGCCGACACCGCAGACGGACCCCGTGGGCCGATCCGGACTGACGGAGCCCGATATACGAGGATTTCTGTGTCGATGCTTGGCACATTGTTTTCATGATATTTCTCTTAAACCCCTTTTGTATATATAACAGGGGATTTAGCCGTTCTTATATATACCCTTACAACAATATTAGTGGAATGGGACGCTAATATATGTGTATTGCCCCCATCATATTTTTTTCTGCAAATACATATATACCTTTAGGATGTTAGAAACTTACTCGAGATTCGACTTGGGATATAGGTGATTCATTGAGATTGGACATTGGATATGAAAGAGATTGTGGATTTGTACATTCGAGATATAGGAGAGCTATTCGATATCATACATTGAGGTGATGTGAGACCTATGTGATGAGAGAGCCCAGTTGGGGGCTGATTTGAGGATTTGGGATTTGAGTGTCTTGATGGATTGTGATCCTACCACGATGTCATGTTTCCGTGGAAATGACATACTCCACCCTATACCTCACACTTATCTACTTTATACACAGGTTCATATATTGGTAGTACCTGTTAGTGTACCCTTATGATAGTTGCATATCGACTTTCTCATATCCCTATTGAATGGTTGTTGCATATTATTGTCATGTTACTATTGCTTCACATATTGATTGTACCTGTTAGTGTACTTCCCTTTAATTCAGCATTTGCATGACATGTTATTACTGTAATCGTATATCTTAGATTCATGCTGTACGTGCATTCCTGCGATTACCTACATATGTTATCTACTATTCACGAGTTGGCAACTCACCCCCGTTGTGCCACAGGTGTTTCAGGTTGTTCCCCAGAGTAGTCGAGGCAGGCTATTCTTCTATCCAGCTTTCCAGCTATCATCTTTCGCTACAGATACCGCATCAGCTCACAGTACTATTTTGCTTAGGTGGGTTTTGGTGGTCATCTGTATTTCATTTTGTATAATCGTTGTATTTTTTACTCTCCATCTACTATTGTATTATTGACTTAGAAACTTGGTGAGGACGTTAGTGTGTATTATTGTGGATTGATTTCTCTTATATATACAGCTTCTTCTCTACTGTCTTTATTTTTGTGTTGTATTCATCTTGACTAGTCTTTACAAAAAGGGGGTGTTGCTAAAATTTTAAAGAAAGAAAGTAGACCTTTTTAAAGAATTTGGGTTGCGATTTCAAATGTTTCAAAAACTTATATTATCTTTTTCCGTATTCTCATGGTTTAGATTTCTGGGTTTGGCTTTCTTTTACTACGTGGCGTCTTTAGGCGTTGCGTAGTATTAGGGCCGTCACGGGCCAATTTTGGGTCGTGGCACAGATCCTGGCTAAACTGTCAAGGAACGTCTGTGGGTCCTCCGCTGCCTCGGTGCCGGTGAATACTGGAGGTCTCAGCCTCATGAAATCCTGTAGCGAAACCGGAATGGCCACGGTGGTAGTAGTAGGAGCAGGTATCATAGTAGTCTGGGATGTAGTAGGTGCGTCATCCGGTCTCGGTGTACGACTGGCTGCAACTAGGGATCCTACCATCTGACGTAGCTCCTGCATGCCCCCCCATCATCTGTCGCAACTCCTCCATACCAGTCTCGAGCCTATCCATACGGCCTGGGGAAGGTGGATCGGTCTGTCCCTGCGGCGTAGGCATACCATCCTGCTCAGTCCTAGTCTCGAACGAGCCAGCTCGAATCTCGTCTCGGGCGGCAGCCCTCTGTGCCCTCGTAGCCTTCGGCGGCATAGTGGCTGTTACAGGAAAACGGATAATAAGAACAGTGCAATAGGATCATAGGATACACGGAATTGAAGAAGGAATTTTCAAGCAAGCATATCCTAAAGTCACTTAGGCGGAGTACCATAGCGCAAATATGCCGCGGACATACACACGCTACGTTACCCTACATAAGTCACTTACTCCATCTACCAAGGGTCATCCTACACTCAAAAGGTAAACCTATAGCTTTGATACCAACTTTGTCACGGCCCGCAGGGTACGGAACGTGACTGGCACTTAAGTTTACGAAACGTCTCAAGACGTCCGTAAAATAAGTAAGCCAAAGCCCAGAAACCAAAACCAAATAAGCAAAAGAGTGAAGAAAAACCAATCAATTGAAAGCGAGTTTATCAAGTGAGTCATATCAAGCCTTTTTAAAAACAATATCAATTTTTCCGAAAATTTCGGCAGAGTCTCCTTTGTAAATACTGGCCCCCAAAATGGGTACAACAAGAATATATATAAATCCAACAAATAAGGCATCCCCAAGCGGGAGCTAGCTCTTCGCCACAAGGCGGTCACAAATCCCACGCAATATAAAACAACATGCAAAATAATCATAAAGAAGCATGAGAAAAACAGCATGTCGACTCAAGTGAGCTCGACCCCAAAATACAGCATAAAAAGTCCACAAATCTCACAGTCTCATCTCTAGGTCAATATACAACAATAATGGTAGATACAGTAGATGGAGTACACTAGATACAAAGAATATACAAGGTGGTGCAAAAATAATAATATAACCCACCTAAGAGCAAAACCTCGAGTCCAGGCAAAAGAGGCAAAAGAAGCAAGTGCGTCCGCCGCTACTGTACCGACGGAGCGGACCTGCAAAAGGCTGTGGCACAACGGGGGTGAGTTGCCAACTTGTGAGTAATAAATAACATCTACACAGGCTATCGAATGCATGCACACAAGCATCCTAGCATCTAAAATACAGGTAAGGCAGGACATAATAGCAGGTATGTATGCAATATGAATATACTAGCAGGTATGAATGCAATGCGAATCAACTCATGATCTGAATGTTTAAGTATAAGAATCATGTTTTTCCTTTAGGAATCTCTTTTGAAATACCAGCACAAAACCAATAGAATCAACAAGAACCTGTGTCCAGCAACGACACCTCAAAACTATCACAAATCTCATATATCCATATCATAGTATCTCTGGCCTCAGCCATCCGGCTGACCCATCTCAATATCAATATCTCATCATCTCGCGGCCACGGTCGGTATCCTCTGGATATCCGCCGTCCCAAACTGTCACCGGTAGGTAATCCGCCCCCTGCCAGGCTCATCGTCAGCACCACGAGCTTCTTGCCCCGGGGTACCTTACCGGGCCCACCATGTACCCGAGACGGTTCATCCAACTCTTCGAAACGGGTCTCGAAAATCACAGCAAACTCATGGTGGACGACACTTACATCACTAGAAAACCGCAATTTACATATTTAAAAAATATAATAAGTTTAGAATTTTTTTTGCGGCTTTCCCCCGAAATCCAGAAATATCATAAAATCTCAAGAAATCCTCATAAGTGCATATATCAATAATAATGAATGCATATGGTATCAATAATCAAGTTGCGATGCGTGATTAATAGACTAGGCATGAACAAATAATATGATGAGGTACATGCACATGAATAGCAATCCTACGATTTCATTTTTAGGAATTAAAGGCAATAGCACAAGTTTAAGTATCAATTATAGTAAAAAGTTTCAAATTATAGGTTATCTAGTGTGGTGGCATGGAAATTACCAGGGTGTGTGTGTAAGCATGAATAGTGCTCGTGCTGCATATAAAAAAACCCTGGCAATGGTGCAGGTGTCCTATAGAATGGGTTCGCATATGTATGTCAATATAAGGCATGAATGTAGCAAATAATCATACAAGTATTACACCCCTAATTACTAACATTACTAAGAATCTTTTTAAGCTACTAAAACTATCGGGCGACTTGCGCCATCCAACGATAGTCCCCCATAGATGTTACATCTACTCACCGGAATCCCTAGCTAGTCACGTCCAATCACCGCTTTCCCCTTTCGTGCCGCGTCTGACGTCTCCGCGACCGAACCTGGAATTTACATCAATACCAAACATAAGGTTACATATCAAGAACGACGCAAAACCCAAACGAAAATACTAACGTTCACAAGCTAGGTACAACGTGCACAAGGTGCGCGGAACACACGCGAAAATCGCAAAAACTAACTAAAACGTCGATTGGTCGCCCGGCAAAACTAAAATCTGACCCCTCAAAAATCCGCACTCACACATCCTAAATGTCATAGGATAAACCATTACAATCATCAAGATATCAAAAATAATTCATCACATAATTTTATCACAAAACTAGTAAGCACAAACATTCCAAAAACGACGCAACATCGCCGTTATGCGATAAAGTGCTCACAATCCAACACAAACATCCAAACTAACCCACTAGATAGCCACTACACTAATTTTAAACCATTAACTATGCTTCAAAACCTATATTCCACAACCAACCCTTTCTTGATTTTTGTAATTAGCAATTTTAAACCAAACTATACATGAAAAACCCTAAATTAACACTAGATTTTAGCCCAATTAGCAAGTTAACCACTTAGATTAAGGTTAGCAAAACACTAGATAGCAAAATAAATTTAATTAACTAAATAATGGTTTCTAAAACCCTAGTTAACTCAAACCATTAACTTTAAAGAAAATCTAGAATGAAATTAGCACTAATATTAACATTAACACAACTCAATTAAAGAATTCTAACCATAAGAACTTAACTTGGAGGAAATTATACCTCAAGATCTATGGATCTAGTAAGAACAAGAGGCCTCCAAATATGGCTTCATAGCACCATGATCCAAGCAAAAGAGGCTAAGGAGAATGGAATGAAGGATGGGGTTATTTTGTGAGGTTTAAATTTGGAAATTTTGGAGCAAACTTTGATGAATTTTTGAAGAAGATGAAAAGAAATTGATGAAGGGGGGCTGCAGCTATTTCGGCCAGATCAAGGGAGAGGGGGATGGTGGGGTGTGTGGGAAAAGTCACCAAGTCAAACCCCCCTCAAAGTCAAATACACCATACCTCCAAAATAATATATTTTAAAACCTACATTTTAACTCATTCATAACCTAACAAAAGAGTTTTTAAAAAAAGAGAGAGAGAGAGGAATTTCTGCAGTTGGCCAGCCAAGGGAGATGTGAGGATGTGTGTGTGAGAGTGCACAAAAAAAAAATTTGCAAAAAGACCCCCGACAAGTCCAAAATTGCAAGTTTTAGCTTAAATTCAATAATTTTCATTTTCCATAGTAAAAATTAGTTAAAACTTAAAATAAAATACTAAAATTTTATGTTACATCTAGACTTTAATTAATATGATTTTGAAGCTTAAATTTAGCCCATTTAAATTTGTATTTATCGCTAATTTAATTTATTTTCTTACCGGCTTAAAATAATATTAAAAAATTGAAAAATTAGGGAAATTTTTTAAACGACTAGAATTTCATAGTTAACTCATTTGCTACTAAAAACTAGGAATTACCTATCCAAATTAGGTATAATAAATTCTAAACTGCGAAATAACAAGAAGGACGGTTTACGGAAAAATACCGAATTTTCACCGATTTTCAGGAAAACACCAAAACGACTTTTCAAGGCGCTACATGCATATTATCATGCCTGGAGCGATTATTGTATATTGGTATATATACTATTAGATGTTGTATATATTTTACACCCGCGCTAGTCCAGCCCCCGCTCTGTCATTAGTTAAGTAACCTAACGGATGATGACGGGAGCCAGCGACGAATGCGGATGGCATATACGTACATTTTATTTTCGTTCTTTTCTGGTAAGATTGATTGATGGGGCTGCATTGATTCTTATCAATGCAAGGATAAAACAAACCTATATTTGATGTTGTTGGAACAAATTTTAAAAGGTGTTATTACAAAGATATTTCCTTTTGTTTTGCATAGCGGTATTCAGTTGGAATATCCTGCACCTCATTCGACGAGGCAAGGGCCCAGATCCCTTCACCGGGAGTGACCCCATGGGCAGAAGTTTACGTCAGGGTAATAACTTTACTATAGTCGATTACAAGTTGTTTTGCATAGCGGTATTCAGTTGGAATATCCTGCACCTCATTCGACGAGGCAGGGGCCGAGATCCCTTCACCGGGAGTGACCCCTTGGGCAGAAGTTTACGTCAGGGTAATAAATTTACTATAGTCGATTACAAGTTGCTTTGCATCGCGGTATTCAGTTAGAATATCCTGCACCTCATTCCACGAGGAAAGAGCCGAGATCCCTTCACCGGGAGTGACCTCTTTAGCAAAAGGTTTTCGTCACTATATCTTTATAAAAAGCTATCAGGTTCCTTCAACGAGATCAAGTTCATTACGTTAAAGGTTTTTTGCCAAAACCCATCCTTAGCCCTCCATCATTTCTTATGGAGAGTCAGTAGTATTCAAGCTATGTTTGTTGGCCAAAATCAAGGCATAGTGTTTGGTAGTTACTGAATATTCATCTGTTGCATAGATAGATGCGTTGTTTTGGGACAGTCGTATTATCTTGTTGGCCAAAGTCAAGGGTATGTACGGGTGGGTTCAAATTAACCTGGATAATGACGGGTAGAACTAGACATGTGACTTATGATTTGTTGGCCAAAGTCAAGGTCATAAGAGCATGAGGTAAAAATAACATCGGGAGTTTCAACCATAAAGAAACTTGCCAAGTATGCGCATACCTTTTGGAGTGTGATAACTTGAGTGGCTTCCATCAAGTTATCATGTGATGATAGTTGGATCCCGATTCTCACTGATGAGTTAGTTTACTCTTCGGGTGATCCTGACTAATTCTTCTTTCAGGTTTGGAGGATAATTTGAGATTACAGTGGGAGGTTTCCTGATTAGATAACGTGATAACCATTCTGATCTAGGTTAGAGTGCACGCCGAGTGTTTCTTTTCTCTCTCTCTCTTTGGCAGCGACCTTTGACCGACCCTAGACTATGACTCATTGACCAAGTTGACCGAACCTTCTTAAAATACTGGCTTTTGGATTGTCTAAAGTTGCATAAGTAATTGCCGCTCCTTCTTTTACCCTTTGTATTTCTCAGAACACCCCGTATTATTACGGACATCCACTTCCATTGGATAGATCCATCGTATAGTTATATACGAACTCGAAGGTACTATTTCGAGGATGGATCCTGGTTCAGGAGAAATAGAATTGGTTTATTCAGTTGTCTTTTATAATCACCTTCTCTCAGGTTGCGAGGGCTCCTTAGTTTAGGAGAGTACATCTATTACGCTTATTGGATAGTCTTATTCCAAACCATAGGTTGGTGCCGAAAGGTAGGGAATGAAGAAAACCAATTAGGCTAAGTAGGGTGTACAGAAGGTAATAACTAAAGACAAAATAAAGGGATTAGAAAGAGGGCAAAATAAATTGCGGTTGTTATCATTCACGACTAAACCGCGTACTTCATCGCCACTCCTATTTCATCTTTAATAGAATAAGGTATTATTCAATTATCTTTTATCATCACCTTCTCTCAAGTTGCGAGTGCTCCTAGGATTAGGAGGGCACACCTGTTATGCTTACTGGATAGTCTTCTTCCAAACCATAGGCTGGTGCCGAACGGTAGGGAAGGAAGAAAACCACTTAGCCTAACAATGGTGTACAGAAGGTAATGAATAATGACAAATAAAGGGATTTGGAGAGATGACGAAGGAATTATACGGTTATAGTCATGAATTGGTTTATGGAAGAGGCATTACTAAGAATACCAGGATACCCCTACGAAACATTTTCATGTTTAAGTACATTGTTAAAGGAAAACTGATTTCCCGATTAGATACTTACTCCAGGGTATGTATTTACCAGGTTTCATTCTCATATCTGTATGGTTTTACAGATGATGAGTGGGAGTAAGTTATTGGGAATTAAGTGATCATCCTCATTATATCGGAATTTGTTGTAATTGGTGATATTTGAGGAAATCGCCTGGGTACAGTTTTCAACATACGACGCACAGGTTCTGAGTTATTCAACACAGCGGACTTATACAGAGTATTGTATGTTGTCCAGTGTCCATCATGACAAAGGGGTAGGTCCTCGTACTATATTCTGTTTATTTATGACTTCTCTAGTTTTTAGACAAGTGTTTCGTAGAAATACAATGTCTAAGTTTTGAGAAGTTGTGGGTATAATAATAAAGTAGAGAACCAGGTATCACAAGTATCGGGATTCTTCAAATAGATTGAAGATGTAGATTCTTGTTATTGGTATTCAGATGATAGTAATGGTTTTGAGAAACTTGTTTCTCTTTCAGGTTACTCATAATTGGATGCATTCCTAAGTTGAGTAATGCTGATTAGCCTCTCTCCATTAAGTTGATATGCACTAGAGACAGTTGCATGGTTTTGAATCTGGTTCAAGTTAAATTAGTGCCTCTAATTTTATATTGTATATAGAACGGTTCATATCTTAACGATGTTAAGATACGGGGAGTTGTCCAGCTTATGCTTAAAACCGGACACTGGATAACTCATGGCACGTTTCTATAATGGCAGTTTGTGGGTTGACCCTGGCTTCGACGAGGGTTGATTTTCTACCATCCGGAAGATCAATAGTGATATTGTTCTTGACTCGCCACAGTTTTAGTAAAATGGATTTTTTCAGAAAACAGTAGTGGAAGTATGGTAGAACTGGAAGTGATTCCAGGACCGCAAACGATTACGGAAAATTTAATAGGACCTATATATTCAATCAGGTTTGAGATTCCAATAGCCACTCCGCAGATATGGTGGGTAACCTCAGACACCCGAGTGGTACTCCGGTAGCCTCAAGGACGGTGACAGGGAGGTTCTTGTTTACCCAGACTTGACACTACTGTTGTTCCAGACTATGAGACCCGGCAGGAGGATACGTATAGCGTCGTTCTGAATTGGCTTTAGAAGTGCACGTGTATATTATTCTGCCAGAAGGTTGTCGTAGTCAGTGGGAGCAGCGGAAGCATAGTGGGCAAGAAGCTTATGTCTATTTATAGGCTTGAGCAAATAAGCGGAGATTAGATCATCTATTTTTGTGAAAGTCATGGTTTTGACTTCATCAGAATAGAGGATGGATCTGTTAAGAAGGCAGTAGGGTGTGATGTCATGGTATTTGGATGACATACACAGAGTAAGAAGTAAAATTCCTATACTACGATAGGTTGTAGTTTGGTCGTCACACAGTTGTTTCTCCACAAAGGACATGGATATAATATCGGACATTCTGGTTTCTAGATCTACTGTTTTAGATCTAGATTTGGGTAATTTCCCAATGTGGGTACTTAGACAGTATTCTAAAAGTATTTAGAATAGATGACTCCTAGCATGGTGATGTACCTGCAAGTGATGGAGTCACCCTCTCTAAAGGTGTCTTACAGACTAAAGGGGAGAAGGATGTGCATGATTGGCAGATCACTTGCTTAGGCAATTGAGTCAATCATGAGATATCAAGTACTACACCAGATGTTGTTTTTGCGCTAGATGCGATAAGTTTATATTAATCCAATCCTGGAGAGACATAAGGAAGCAGTTTTAGAACATGAGTGAATGTTCTACGGATTTGATGACGGCAGCCTCCTTCGGGAGACAGTTATCGTTCCAGGCTTCAGGGGTGACATGAATGACAGAGTGATTGTCAAAGTTATAGTTCTCCCTATGACGAGGGACAGTATTATGGACAGGTGGTCCAAGAGGATACTGTGGGAGGCATGGTGCTGGATACTGATTAGGTTTAGTTATCGATACAGTCTAAGAAGTTTGGATTTGGAGTTCATTTATGAACTAGGTCCCATCTGACATTCAGACATATTCTAAGACAGGTATTACTCGATTCGGAAGATGGCTTTCTCCGCGAACTTGAGATTAAGAGAGACATAGAAAGAAACATCAGGGCGGATCCACTCACTGAGGCTATTCCTCGAACACAAGAGTTTTACAAACTAGCTTTGTGAAACTGATTAGTAGAGGAGTTGGATGTTCGGTATCACACGGGCTGTGAGTATACGACATCACCATAATTAGCCTTAAGTGCAAGTGGGAGATTGTTAGAGATAGTGCCCTCAAAGTCAATTATTGGATCGCAGGTACGTGATTGCAATGATTGAGGCAGGACCTATACCGATATGACAGTCTTGCTCGAGATGATAGTATGCTATCTGGTTTGTCTTATCATCGTATACATGCTTTAGTTCACTATTGCATGATGATAGAGCCCATAGGATTCTGCTTGACAGCCAGCAGTATGATGGTGATCATATACGTGGGAGCTGGGTTCTATAAGCACATCCTTAAAGTGTCCCTAGTCATGGGAGTTTCGAGACAGGGCATCGATACTCCAGAGTAGATTAGTGCATACAGTCGAGACCCCAACGAGGGGCGATGGACGGCCTCACAAGCCATTGGTGTCAGTTGGTTCATCCAAGATGTATACAGGTGCTCATTGGGTTATGAGTACACCGGACAGGACTCGCCGGGAACATGCTAGTTGGTATTATACATATCGTCAGATAGCAGTTCCCTGGTGACATGTGTACAGGTTAGTTTGTCGACCTGAGATCGTCATTTGTCTTGTGTGAGTTCCCACTGTGCTTTGATTTCTACCCTACCACGCTCAAAGGAGACATGCAAACAGGTATTTTTTGGGTACAGTCTTGAGCCACGTGGAGGCAGCGAGCGGATCGTCGGGGATTCGTCTCTCTCGGTATTGGGGGTTGATGTCGCACAGTGCACGGGTGGCCATCACTAGAAATCCTCGTCCGAGGTAGTGGAGAATTACTGATTTGGATCAGTAGTTTCTCAGATGGTGATGGGATTCACACCGACACGATTTATCGCGTTATTAGGGGTTTGACTTTATCCACCCCCTAGACTCGATATGCGATACTCTTTAGATGAACGGACCGGATTGTATGTATATTGTCACTGTTAGGCTCAGTAGGGTTTATGGATGAGTTCGCTCGTCAGCTTCCCTTCCAATCAATACATAGGCAACCGTCACGTACAGCTTGTACCTCTGACGTGCTAGAGGTTATACCCAGTGCCAATGTGTTGATGAGTCATTAGAGTCCCCCACAGACACTTTCCCAAGTTCGGGCGAAACATTGTAGAGGCCATATGGTATTATTGCAAGGTTCGGAAAATGCACGTGCGTTTTCGCGCGTGTCATTTTTCGGGCAGATAATACTGGTCGGCTTTGGTTTAATCCGGATCCGAGTATTATGCTGTGTAGATATAATATCTTTGTCTCAGTTGCATTTGTATTTGGTCATAATACAAATGCTGGTAAGTTTATACTGATACGGGGTTATCCTGAAATTCGTTTCAGGATCGCTTTTGGAAGTTGCAAGTTTCCAGTTTTCTATCGGCCGTATTTAACATTCGGTTAAATGCGGATTTATCTGTCCTTCTTGGGTGAGCCATGAGGGTGAGTCATGTTTCTAGAAGGTCCTAGAAGTGATGATAAGTCTAGTGACCCATTTGTGCTTTAAATGATCATTTAATGTTTTTGATGACAAGGTTAAGTGATTCATTAGTTCATTAAATGAGTTAATACTAGGTGTTCTTTGACTCATGCTTTTTACTTAGTGCTAATGGTCACCACTTCCCTCCTACAGTCACCCCCCTCTTGTTTAAAGTGGTCGGCCCTCCCATCCTCTTGACTCCCATGGTTGTTAGAAAAAAGATATAGTTTTGGTTCATGGAAATTAAGCATACTCGTTTCACATTTCCACCCGATCCAAAAGTCAACATCATTAACCGTTCGTCCATGGCTTTGAACGTAACGAGACAAAGTGATCTACTCATTCTCTACATCATCTTGATGGTCTCTTTTAGCAAACTTAACGACCGAGTTGCCTCGGTTCAGAAGCGGGAGCCCGTTTAAAGATCCGTCGACGTGGTGCCACCTGGAAGAGAAGACTGGAGATTCAGGAGATCGGAGCAGCCGCAACAAAGCGTGGAATGATGGTTGAAGACCGAAGGACTCGGATCGTTCGGTATAACATTTCTACCCACTTTGTAGGTTGTTAGTTTAGCTTTAATGGCAGATCCGGGTTATAGTACGCGATAGCGCCAGCTGTAAAAGTTTTTTGTTCCGCATTTGGCGTCTGTTAGACGACCGGGGCGCTACCGTGGACTTACAATACGTATATATATATATATATATACATAGTCCCATACCCATGTGTGTGTGTGTGTATACATATCCCCATATACGCACATGTAATAAAATGAATGCAAGTGTGTGCGTGCGTGTGGGCAAATCACTACCCTAGGGTTCGCAATTTAACACTAACATACAAGTACACTATACTAATCCAAAGTCATTCTATATCACATCCATATGTGTATATATATAATATAGATATAACGCATTCGCGTTCTATTACGAAACTGTGGGGGTGCTATACGCCATCCACCCGACATCCCCCGTAGATATATATCTACTCACCTTGACCTTCGCTTGCCGATGCCGATATCGCCACGCGCTCGCTTTTCGTCTCAAAGTCTTCGTGAGGGTACCTACATATAATAACGTATCGTATCACATTAAAATCCAAATCAAAACAAAAACGATACGCGGAACTCATATAGGTCAAAACCTATGGTTTGCCCTCGCAACTTAACCAAATAACACCCGCTAGAGACGTACAAACGTTAAGTGATTGACGCAAAACACAAATACCAAAACTTAAATCCATAAATATCGCGAAACGTAAAGCAGCAACTATGAAAACATGCTCTATATTTTGTCTCAGGTAAAAACAAGTTAAGCAAACAACAGTAAGGTGGTATATAGGGTGTATATGACCTACGGAAGCAACCTGGACCCTATCCCTCACCAAGTGGCCAAGCACATGCATGGGAAATCAGGCCAGATCGGTTCTGCCATGGTGGAATGGCCTCGTACTCTCAGGGTAGCCTCTTAGGGTCTTAATTGGGTCACTAGAGTTATTTGCTTGACTCAAAAATGATCCAGGTCATCCCAGATTCCCCTGCACACTCTAAGTTCTCACAAACCGACATGAAAAGTTCTGTTTTTTTTCTTCTGTATTTTGGTTTTCAGGTTTGGTTAGGTCAGGGTTTTTGACAATTTGGGGGGTTTAAGGTCACCTCAAGAGTTCAATTACACTAAGATAACTCAAATTAACCCTAACCCTCTCTAGAAATCTTCAAACTTCACCAAATCGCTGAAAATCACAACTACACACATATATGGTATAAAATGAAAGAAAAACTACACTAAGTGTGAAGGGATTATCTCATTTGGCACTCAAGAAACCCCTACAGCGCCAAAATGCAGACTTTCTTAGTCCAAAGTGTAGCTTGTGAGCTTGTGCACAATTTTTGTGAAGTGGGGATAAATTTTTGGTGAGTTTTAGGTGATGAAGTGAGGGTTGAAGAGGGGGAGGGAGTGAGGTGCTGGCATTGAGTGAGGAGAAGAGAGAAGGATGAAGATGAGAATGAAACAATGGTCTTGGTCAATGGAAGACCCCTCACCTCTCACTCTCTCACTTGCCCATACCTCACTTTTTTAATGTTTACCTTCTTCTTTTGTTTTCTTTTCTTTTCAAATACAAATCCATGCATGAAAGATGAGGGAAACCATGATAAAAAGTGCAACAAGTGTTAAAAATGACACGGTACATGTCATGTGCACAAATCCGGTTTGAAGTACGATTAGCGATATTTAATCGCGATTAGCATTAAAATAGTGTCAAACAAGTCATAAATTTTCATAATTCGCATAATTCACATAAAGTACCCTCTTTTTAGTAATTTCCATAATTTTCCAAATTTTCCCCATTTATCAGTATTTAATTATACCGCATTATCGAAATATTCACAATATTTATTTTTGAAATAAAAAATTCCCAGAAATAATATTTTATTTTTCTGAAATGTTACAATCTTCCCCCCTTAAAGAAATTCGGTCTCCGAATTTAAATTTAAACCGCTCAAACACTAAAACATTTCAGTAAAAAGTTCAAGTCGTCGGGGCTCTGAAATCATCAATACATAAAACGCATCATAGCGCAATGCATGCGCATGAACAATGACCAGATAACTCAAAAACAAAACTCCGTCAAGTATCAGGCAATCATCGGAGTTATAGGAAAGACATCAATGTCTAATTCCAATACGAAAACCAACATGATACACATCAAACTATACATGTAACATCATCAAAACATCTGGAAGCAATGCATGCCAAATCCTTCCAAGTCGCTGTACGATGCGTGTATCACTGCACAGTGGCGGACGTCTATTGCAGAAAATAACTATATATATATATACCATTTGTTTAACATACACGTCCCGCCGTTTTGAAAAATAATTTAGAAGGGTTTCCTTGTTTTTAACGTTTCGTGTCATATTGGACACATAGGTAAATACTGAGACTATAACTCCTTTTTTTTGGAAATTCCTTCGATAACTATCAATGCATGCAAAATATATCTAGGTACTGTCCTCTGACTAGTCCTGCTCAGTACGAAAACAAATAGTAAATGTCATAAAAACGCACTGCTCCATAAGAAATCAATCTTAAAATGTGCATAAGAATACCGCGTGCGTCTGGTGCGCACGAAAATCAAAATCCATATATGTTCCATATATATGCACAAAAACAACATCTAAGTGCAACGGTGTGCACGAAACATCTGTCAAGGGCAACGGGTGTGCCTGACAGCAATATCAGGTGCATCTGATATGCACGAAAAATCTCGATTTAGTGCATCTGGTGTGCACCAAAATCGCATCTCATATCATGCGCCTAACATGCGCAAAAATCCAAATCAGGTGCATCCATAATGCATGAATAAAATCTAAATCATGTGCATCCAACATGCACGAAATCCAATATCAAGCGTCGAACATGCGCAAAATCCAAATCAGGCATACCGTGGTATATAATCTCACAACCATGTATATCAGCGTGTACAAAAGCAAAACAAAATATTAAAAGTGCATGAAAACTATGCCGAAAGCATAAGTCAAATTATATGCGTGCCTGATCAGTCGAAAATACTGCATTTTTAACACGGCAATTTCCCTATCATTTAGACTCATATAGAAGTGTTCGGCATTCATATAACACATATTAGAAAATCAGTCGTTAAATATCATATTTCAAGTGTTAGACTCTAAAACCGGCACTATAAAGGAAATTGACCACATTTCATGGCATCGCATCATCCCTATATTGCCAACACTTGTCTTGAGAAATTGTGCAGGAAAATCCGGAAGAAAAACTAAAATTGTCATTTTTGCTGATCAAACATTACGCCAACTCAAAGACCTGAGAACTGGTAGCAATACAGAAGGCCAAATGAAATTCAACACATCAAAACAAGGCCCAAATATTATAGAGGGAATTACCAGAAAAGACCAAAGCCCAATGCCCACAAAGTGCCGCGGATCCGCGGCAGGAGCCTTCTTGCACCGCGGATCCGCCGCAGTATTGACACTTCAGCTCTCCATTTTTGGTGCAAAACTCTTATCTCAGGGCCCACATTCATTTCTGATATGTCAAATTCCAGAATTATCGCGAAGCTACTGCCAGATCAGCAAAGATGATTAATTAAGCTAATCTTGATTAAGCTCCTAACAAACTATTTCTAGAAGCTCCCTCCTAATTAATCACATCTAGAAGCTTCTCCTCAACAAACTTTTGGAGGGAAATTCAAATTTCATCAACAAACTTTTGGAGGGAAACTTAAAATTCAAATCCTAGATCTATGGTTTTGATGTCTATAAATAGGAGCCTAGATCTAAGGGTTAAGATTGTTCATTAGTTGTTATTCATTAGTTCATAAATTCTTCAACATTTCTCTCCCTCTTCTTCCACAAGTTGAGTGACACGACTTGTGTGAAACCCTAACCCTAATTCCAATCCAAATTCAAGATCCCGAGTACTAAATCAAGCAAGAAGACTTCAACCTTTTAGGAGCGGAGCCGATCTTCAACCGAGCAAGTGATCCAAGCCGATCCGCGACTCATGGAGACGAGCGAAGCCAAATCGACAATCGAGTTCTTCCTCTTGTAGTTCTTGAGCAATTGTAAAGAAATTGTTGATATAAATAAAAGGTGAAATTCTTTAATCTTGCTTTCTTTTAATTCTTGCATCATGATTCGATCTCAATTTGTGATTGTAGTTCTTGTTGTGATGTTTGAGTAAAACTCCGCTCGTTAAGGAGTCGAGACGATCAATAGAATGATGATGTAACAAATCTTAATACGATTCTTAAGTCCTACGAGTCTTGTAAACCCTAGCAAGTTTAAGAATCGATAACCTAGTTTAGTTGCGATGCTTTCTTGATTGTGATCGCTTGAAATTAGGGATCTACGATCGTTTCTTGAATTTACTAGAGGCTAGAATATGAATGATATCGATGAAAGAACAAGGAATAAGATGAAACCCTAGTTTCACAAGAAATCCCTAATTCTTGTCGATCATCATCAATCTAGTATCAATTCATCGAGGGATAAGGATACGTCATTGTAAGATTACATCACATCTATAGATCCGATCGATTCCTACGAGCCTCATTTCGATTCTTGATATTTGGTTTGGAAAAATCATCAAAGTCTCAATTCTTGATTCTATCTTTTTCTTGTTATTAGATCTAGATTTTCTAATTCTTGAACTTCAAATACAAATCTTGAATTGTTTGTTTTCTTTTCTTTAAATTTTCGACTCATCTACTTCGAAAGACGAACGATTACACTTTCCCTGTGGACGATCCGCACTTACTAACGTGCTACATTCGACACCGTTATTGATTGCGGTCAAAATATTTTTGGTTGTAATTTCTAAATACAATTTTCTAAAAACCAACATACACATCCTAAAAATCATTTAAAATCAAATGGCGCCGTTGCCGGGGATAGTGCACTAATTGTTCGTATTTTGAAATTTGAGTTGAAAAGTTTATTCC
The DNA here is from genome assembly GCA_030015575.1 of Agapanthus africanus. NCBI lineage: Eukaryota > Viridiplantae > Streptophyta > Magnoliopsida > Asparagales > Amaryllidaceae > Agapanthus > Agapanthus africanus. The sequence continues at coordinate 460,877,183 of CM057337.1, read as the reverse complement.
ATTTAAATTTTTAGGTCAAAATTCGCGCAAACACTAATACGAGTTGTTGTGATTTAAGCGAGGAAATCTGGAATCATTGGAGCTGTGGAAATTTTTTTCAGATAATTCCAGAGAGCTCCTGAGGTGAACAGGAATAGTAGCTGAAAATTTAGTGCAGTGATCAAACTTTTCCACCGCGATTCCGCGGTTTAAGCAGCTAATTGCGGCGGTTCCGCCGCGCATCTAGGGTTTCATTGCACAAATTTCCTCTGGTATACTCTATCTTTCTTATCTCCTTCCTAAATCTTCTCCAAATAACAATTTGTGCAAGTTTCTTTGCAAAAATCGCAGCGCCGCGCAAAAAGCAAAATTAAATTGTGCTTGTTTTGATCTTGTGGTTGTTTGCATAATTAATACGGACATTAAGGGGCAAAGACCAAATCCAGATTAGGTGGGGAGTTCATTACCCTTCCTAAGCCCCGAAAATCACAAACTTGCATCCGCATTTACCCTCATTAATTAAAAAAATATCTAGAGATGACTCTAAGGCCCGTCGCGCTCACTTAGGACAGAAGAAGGCCGTGGGTAATTCATTGCTTATCCGCATTTTCTTGTGGTGTCTAAAGCAAGTGTGTCGAAGGTTAGTGGTTATTAATTAGGCCCACTACTTACATAGTGGAGTACCTTCCCACTTACCTGGCACTTACCTGGTCACAGGGGGACAAAGAGGCAGTGGAGGATTCTATCCTGCGACTTGTCTTTTGGCAGTTAGGAGCGGTCTAGAGCCTGACCTAGGTGACAACTAGATTTTAGGGTTTTGTGTGTTGCATTTGTTGTGTTGCATCATTTTTTCAAAAATCCGTCCAATTTTCAAAACAAACACCGCATTCATATCATTTCCCCTAATTATAAGTCATGCTGCCACTTGTACTAACCCTTTTTAGTGCAAGATAGGCTGGACAACGAGATTCTAGTGCCTGTTTAAGTCCGCATCCCTTCGATCGACCCTAAAGTCGGTATTTCTACATTTACCCTTTCTTTACCCCCCACCACACCCATATCGATGGATCCGTATCCATCGAACTTCTTTTCCACTACCCTGCCGCCGTCTGTTGGTGCGCAGAATCCACCTCGCATCTATCTCCAAGAGAGGTGCTATCCTACACGAGGTCCCCTTTCCACCTGCTTATCCATTCCACCAGCCAATGGGGAAAATTTTCAGATTAAACCCCAATACATCAACCTTCTACCAAAAATTCACGGTCTCGAGTCTGAAGACGCATATGCCTTTATCACCAAATTTGAAAATGTATGCGAAATGATGGGTACTTCACAGCTTTCTGTAGATGCTATGCGTCTTCGTCTTCTCCCATTTACCTTGTGCGATACAGCCGAGAAGTGGCTGTATAACACTACCGCACATTCCATCTCAAATTGGGACGAATTCGTCAAAGCATTCCTTAAGAAATTCTACCCACATCAAAAGACAGCTCGAGTCCGTAGCGAAATCTTTCAATTCACCAAGCTTCCGAATGAAACATTTTCAAAGTGTCTTGAAAGTTTCAAGGATCTGTTAGTCCAATGTCCACATCACGGCATCCCGAGATGGGAACTGTGCCGAATCATTTATGAGGGCATTACTCCTTACATAAGACAGACCCTTGAATCCAAGTGTCAAGGCAACTTTATGACTAAGAATGATGGGGAAGCCTGGGAATTCCTAGAAGATTTCGCTGAAAAATCTTTACAGTGGGAGGGTGTGAGTCAATCGTCTAGGGATGGCAATGATATTTCCATAGGAGTTAGAGCTGACATTGGAGCTATACACAAGAAACTCGAGACTATGGAAAACAAATTTTTAGCCGCCACCCTAAATCAAATGTCACTCTTCAGAACTGTATGTGGATGCTGTTCTGATCCATCTCATCTCACAGAAGAGTGTCCACTAAATTCTCCGTTTCGAGGTCACGAGCATACCAATGCCGCATTTCAAAGACCTAGAAAAGATCCTTATTCTTCTACATATAATCAGGGTTGGAGGAATCACCCTAACTTTGTTTGGAACCAATCACAATCTCAATCTCAAAACACGGTTCCAACCCAACACAATTTCCAAAGGGTCCCTCCACCACAACAGCAACCACCACTTCAATTGAGTCAGCACCCCTTTCAATCACAAAACTTCCAAAATCCGGCCAACACTTTTTCACCGTCTAGTCCTTTGCAATTGACCGGTACAGATAACACCTCTGCACTAGCACAAACCTTGGATACTTTCATGAAACAATCCATCCAAGGGACGGCAAGTTTGCAATCTTCCATCGAGAATGTGATGAAGATCATTGTCTCTCAAAATGAGAATATCAAATCGATGGAAGAACAAATTGCACAACTAAAAGCCGAAATGAGTGCAAGAGAGAAAGGGAAACTTCCAGCTCAACCCTTACCAAATCCTGGCTATTCATATCATGTGGATGCAATCACGTTGAGATCTGGAAGAGTGCTTGACACTAACGTTGGGGAAGAGTTTGATGATACTGATAAATTAATCAATAATACCCCGGCTGAGACCTTTCCTCACACACACACTTCTAATTCTGACCCCAGTTCTTCTACCCCAGCACCTTCTTGCGAGCCTATTCTTCGTTTCCCATAAGGTTCGCCACCTCAGCCCTTCTCTTCTAGTTCTCCACATATGATCCCCACCTCTAATTTGGGATCAGGTCCACACACACTTCCTTCTCCTATGATGGACCCAACACTTATTGCCAAAGCACCTTATCCTAATCGGTTAAGGGCTAACACATCGAGTCCACATATGGAGAAGATTATGGACATGTTTAAGCAAGTTAACATCAACATCCCTCTCCTAGATGCCATCCAACAAGTTCCGTCCTATGCGAAAACTCTTAAGAACTTGTGCACTAGGAAGAGGAAGACTCAAGTGCCCAAGAAGATATTCATGGCAAAAACAGTAGACACAGCCTTTCCCCAGCAATTACCGAGGAAACGTAAGGATCCTGGATATCCAACGATTTCCATTTCTATCGGGGGAAAACACATCAACCGTGCTCTACTAGACCTTGGCGCTAGTGTTAACTTTCTTCCATACTCAGTCTATGAGCAACTAGGTATCGGAGAGTTGAAGCCAACCCATTACACTCTCCAGATGGCTGACCGATCAATCACCAAACCTAGGGCTGAACTGGAGGATGTGTTAATAAAAATCGGGGAATTTATATTCCCTGTGGACTTTATTGTAATTGATACACAGCCTGTAGCAAACCCACGGAATCAAATTCCGGTGATTTTAGGTCGCCCCTTTTTGGCCACTTCCAATGCAATAATCAACTTTCGTAATGGTTCTATGACCTTATCCTTCGGGAATAGGTCAATAGAGCTGAACATTTACAAGTTGGGAAGTGTACCCTCCGAACCTACTGCTCAGGTCTGTTCTGTCGACTTAATAGATGTCGACAGCAGCGAATTTGATGATCCTCATGATACCGATCTTGACTCTTTTCATATGTTGTTGTTTGACCCAACTATTTATCATACACATACGGACTCTTCCACCGAGATGTCCGGGTCAACAATCAACACTGATGATGAAATGCTTTTAGGGTCTGAAGATCACCCCGCACTTTGTGATGACATTATTCATTGGGGTATAGATGGAACTTTTGAGGAGATCTTCGCTGATGAACTCACATTTTTGAATGATACGGGTGTTGAGATGAATCATCTTCCAATCACTGAAATTGAACCTCCACCCCTTCTTCTGAACTGTAAAAAGAATGCGAGTAATCCATCACTTTCACTGCATCGTCTCTCCAGAATGAGACGCACACACACTCTCTTCCACCACTTACCCTTTTCCCACTTCTTCCACCAACCCGAGCACTGCATTGATAAAATTTTTGAATGGTTGGTGTTGACATTCGGTCTTTGCAAAGCTTGGCATCTTTGCAAAGCTTGGCATCAACCAGTGATTTTTGACCCCCTCATGTGATTTTCAAAGATTAACATTGCTTAAGTTTGGGGGGGTATGATCGGGCTCCTGGAAAGAAAATCTTTACAAAATTTTGAGCCAAAAATAAGTTTGGGGGAGGATCTTCACTTAAATATTTTGCCCCGATTAATAAATTTCCTCCCAAGCTTACAGGTTTTTCAAGATTTAGCAGAAGGCAATAGTGAGGACACTGTTGAAAACAAGTTTGGGGGAGGTTTGTGCTTATTTTCGCATCATTTGCATATCATTTGCATAAGCACAAAACATTTTCGAAAACCCATAAAAATTTAAAAAATTTCAAAAATATAAAAATAGTTTTTGTACATAAATAAGATAATAAAAGATTAGATAGTGAAAAATTACATCCATGAGATTAGAAAAATTTAAGAAAACCAAGAAAATTAGAAGTTTTCTTATAAGAACTAGTAATAAGTAGTTATGAGCCGTTGTCCCAAGGGTTAGTAAGATGGAGGAAGTCACTAATCTGAGGATAAAAATAAGTCTGAAAAATAGTTTCTATTCTGGAAGCCAAACATTTTGAACGTTAATACCCTGCTATTCGCACTTACACACGTCTTGAAGCCCAGGATAGTAGAGAATACCTTGAAATGCTCTTGTCTTAAAGCCAATGTATGAAGGAAATAAAATAAAAAAGTGAATAAAAAATATATAAAGTGGTGAGAAAAATGGACACTGGTTTTTTTATCACCGAGGGCAATAAAAATGTATAGCGAGGGTGCCTTTTAACCTAGTGCCCTAAGGTCAACTGGTCCGGGAGTCACTGCTATGCCTGAGGTGGTGCAAGACGAGGAAAATACACCAAATAAGTAAGCACATGAGTAATCGGTCGGTTAGTACCTCAAGAAGTATTAACGGTCGCATGAAAGTGTGTGAGCAATCTTATCTAAATATTCATTAATTAAAAAAGTACTGAGGCTGATGGATAAGAGTATGATAGCTTGAATTGAATTCTCCGGGTGTAGGGATGTCTTTATACACACGCATGGTTATATGATCGATGTTTGGAAGAAAGATAGGAATGAAGAATAAGACTATGTTTTATTGAGGGAGGACGTGATTTCTGACATTTTTTCATGACCATTAAGATAGGGCTCATGACAACCGAAAAGCTAGCTTAGTTGGAAACCCTAATTTTCAAGGCTTTTCTTTTACGATTCTTTTCTTTAAATGTAATATTCATGATCTTTCTTTTATTATTGGATTTTGTGGGTGCAATCCGCTAAAAAACCTCAGGAGACAACACTCCTCCTACTAGGGACACCTAGAGGTTTAAAGGCTTGTTGCACGTGCTCAGTGCAATCGTGTTGCCTACGAAAGTGTGCTTTTCTTTTTCTTTATTTTCTCCTTCTCTTTTTAATAAAACTGTTCGATCGAGACGATCGAAATTAAGTTTGGGGGAATTTGATCGGTCGAAAATACTGCATTTTTAATACGGCAATTTCCCTATCATTTGCACTCATATAGAAGTGTTCGGCATTCATATTACACATATTAGCAAATCAGTCGTTAAATATCAGATTGCATGTGTTAGACTCTAAAACCGGCACTATAAAGGAAATTGACCGCATTTCATGGCATCGCATCATCCCTGTATTGCGCAACACTTGTCTTGAGAAATTGTACAGGAAAATACGAAAGAAAAGCCAAAATTGTCATTTTTGCTGATCAAACATTACGCCAACTCAAAGACCTGAGAACTGGTAGCAATACAGAAGGCCAAATGAAATTGAACACATCAAAACAAGGCCCAAATATTATAGAGGGAATTACCAGAAAAGACCAAAGCCCAAGGCCCACAAAGAGCCGCGGATCCGCGGCAGGAGCCTTCTTGCACCGCGGATCCACCGCAGTATTGACACTTCAGCTCTCCATTTTTGGTGCAAAACTCTTATCTCAGGGCCCACATTCATATCTGATATGTTAAATTCCAGAATTATCGCGAAGCAACTGCCAGATCAGCAAAGATGATTAATTAAGCTAATCTTGATTAAGCTCCTAACAAACTATTTCTAGAAGCTCCCTCCTAACTAATCACATCTAGAAGCTTCTCCTCAACAAACTTTTGGAAGGAAATTCAAATTTCCTCAACAAACTTTTGGAGGGAAACTTAAAATTCAAATCCTAGATCTAGGGTTTTGATATCTATAAATAGGAGCCTAGATCTAAGGGTTAAGGTTGTTCATTAGTTGTTATTCATTAGTTCATAAATTCTTCAACATTTCTCTCCCTCTTCTTCCACAAGTTGAGTGACACGACTTGTGTGAAACCCTAACCCTAATTCCAATCCAAATTCAAGATCCCGAGTACTAAATCAAGCAAGAAGACTTCAACCTTTTAGGAGCGGAGCCGATCTTCAACCGAGCAAGTGATCGAAGCCGATCCGCGACTCACGGAGACGAGCGAAGCCAAACCGACGATCGAGTTCTTCCTCTTGTAGTTCTTGAGCAATTGTAACGAAATTGTTGATATAAGTAAAAGGTGAAATTCTTTAATCTTGCTTTCTTTTAATTCTTGCATCTTAATTCGATCTCAATTTGTGATTGTAGTTCTTGTTGTGATGTTTGAGTAAAACTCCGCTCGTTAAGGAGTCGAGACGATCAATAGAATGATGATGTAACAAATCTTAATACGATTCTTAAGTCCAACGAGTCTTGTAAACCCTAGCAAGTTCAAGAATCGATGACCTAGTTTCGTTGCGATGCTTTCTTGATTGTGATCGCTCGAAATTAGGGATCTACGATCGTTTCTTGAATTTACTAAAGGCTAGAATATGAATGATATCAATGAAAGAACAAAAGATAATATGAAACCCTAGTTTCATAAGAAATCCCTAATTCTTGTCGATCATCATCGATCTAGTATCAATTCATCGAAGGATAAGAATACATCATTGTAAGATTACATCATATCTATAGATCCGATCGATTCCTACGAGCCTCATTTCGATTCTTGATATTTGGTTTGGAAAAATCATCAAACTCTCAATTCTTGATTCTATAGTTTTCTTGTTATTAGATCTAGATTTTCTAATTCTTGAACTTCAAATACAAATCTTGAATTGTTTGTTTTCTTTTCTTTAAAGTTTCGACTCATCTAATTCGAAAGACGAACGATTACACTTTCCCTGTGGACGATCCGCACTTACTAACGCGCTACATTCGACACCGTTATTGATTGCGGTCAAAATATTTTTGGTTGTGATTTCTATTCTATTTTCTCAAACATACACAATCGAGAAATTCATTCAATCAGTGCCCTAGGAATGAAATCACAATCAATATCTCAAATGACATCAAAACGAAGTCAGGTCCAACTGTGGTGCACAAAATACGTATCAATGCACTGCAAGCATATTTGAACTATACCGAGTGCAAAACCAAATCGTGTGCGTACCATATGCACAAAATCAACCCAACTATATGAAATCCAAGAAATCATAAACATGTGCAGCCATGGCACAAAACGATATCAAGTGCGATACTGTGCATAAAACATAAATCAACACAACGGTGTAATAAGCATATCTCAAGTGTAATAACTATGCATAAAACATAAATACTCGGTAGGTGCAACCATGGTGCACGAAAACAAATATCATGAAACTCGGTAATCAAAACTCAATCATGCGAATAGATCGCCCAAAATACTGAAATCAAGTATGGTGGCATAGTCCCGCTCAAGCACATCCTCTAAAGAATCTCTGGCCAACTGTCGTGGTCACTGATAACTTGTCTCGTCAACGGTGCCGAAGTCTGGCCTGCTGGGTGTGCGTAATATGACCGCTCCTGGGTCCAAGTCTCCTCGTATAATATTCCAGAAAGGTCCTGTCGAAGTCTCTCCCAAATCTCGTTTCTGCCGCACTGTCCGGAGGTTATCACCCTTTACTATATCAATTTCTAGTCCCGGAACAGCTGCATACTCATCATGATTCCTTCTGGAAGATATATCCATATATAACGCCTCTGTATGCGTGTCACATCTCTGATGTCGGTAGAGTGGAACGCCATCTCATCAAGATCTCCTACGAACCTCTTACTCCACTTTTCTCTACTGTCGACTGCTTCGAACTCGTCTCATCGTGGCTGCATGGACTGCGCTCCAACGGCTATACTCGTATTTGGAGTCTCCCAAGCAATACATCCCATCACATAGCATCCGAATGAAGTCGAACCATTCAATCGATTCGTCAAAACCTCATAATCCTCCAAGAGCTCAACATCTTGGGTACGGTTTAATAGTATCGAGTACATACCACAGCACCGGTGGACCAGCCGTAGAAGGGCAAACCCAAGCCTCACTAATGGCACAGCGGAACTGCCGCAAACACTAAGGTAAGAAGGTTTTCACATGGTCATTATGTCGAGTTAGGGTTTTCATTCTTCTAGAGGGTCTATAGAATTACTTGCATTTCTTTCCGAATACTTTAAACCTAGAATATGGGTTTCTGACATTCGATCGCCTCTATTGACACTCAACGTACCTGCGTGAAGTCGTCTCTAGCTGGAATCAATCTATTTGATGACCTCGCATCGGGTTAAGCGAACAAACCACATGTCCTAGTCATTCACCCTCGGGTGACTAGCGACCTACTATCACATCTCTATATACAACTCGTACTGCAATAGCTCCAACATCTGGTGCAATATCTCGTCATTCGCAGCAACAACTGGCTCATTCGTCTGCACGCTGAACAGTGCCTCAATCATCATGAATAAGCGACACATCAATGGTCATCACATTCTGGCTTTCCTCTATCAGTGGCTTAATCCTCTGGTGCTGATCTGCACGTCCGAGTAATCTCGTAAAAGCGATACATCAACGCTCATGGCGCGAAAACACAATAAAACGATGCCTCCATATGCAATCGTATGTCCCTGGGATCATACCCTGTTCAGTCCTCGTCCGTGACGAGCTCGTACTGACCGAAACTCTAGCCGTAGCTCTCTCTGCCCGTGTAATCATGGCAGCAAAACCATAAACCAACACCGATGAGGACAGATCATGAATGAATATAATGTTGTGCAAGGAAATGTACATCCTAAGGCTTCTTAAACGATGTAGCGTATCGTAAGTATGCAGCGGAACATACACACGGTACGTCTCTCTCCTTAAGTCACCTACTCCATCAACCAAGGTCAACCTATGCGACGAAAGTTCGGGTCTAATACCCTCTCGACTAAGTCTAAGTTCCGTAAGGTCAAGCCTAGATTCCGAATATATACATATGCTCTAGGCTCCGCATAGTCAAACTTAGACTCGAACCAAGGTTAACCTCGCGCTCTGATACCAACTTTGTCACGACCCGAAATAGCATGTGACAAGCATTTGAATCGTATGAAGTCTACAGGACCACATCTAATTCAAGTAAGCCAAAAGCCCAGAAATCTAAAACCATTTTAAAGAAGTGTTTTATTAAAATAAGCTGAAAAATGCGTTTTTAAAATTCGCAAGTCTTTTCAGAAAATTTCGGTAGAGTTTCTTTTGTAAAAAATGGCCCCGAACGGGGTACAACATGATAAATATATACATGAATGATAAAAGGCATCCCCAAGTGGGAGCTAGCTCTTCGTCAATCGACGGTCACAACCACGCAAGCAATATAGTATACAACGCCGAAGGGCGAGGATCAAAACTCAAAAGGAAACTCAAAACAACATGAAAAACCATAATAATACAACGCACGACTCTAAGGTCGAAAGAATAATACAACTGGTCTCTAAGTCAAATAAAGATACAAGTCTTGTTGATGGAGTTTACTAGATACAATGAATAAAATAAAGTACAATGGTAGTCACGATACAAGTGAATCCACCTACCAAAGTAATCACCCGGAATGGAAGCAGTGTGCCAGCAAAACCGTAACGAAAGCTATACGGCAAAACCTGCAAGAAACTGTGGCACAACGGGGATGAGTTGCCAACCGTGAGTAGAAAATATCACAGAGCAGAAATCGTATGTATGACTCATCCTAGGTCAATACGATAAGATATATATATAACCTCAAAATGATAGTCTGAAGCATGAAAATGTAGCAAAGGTAAACATCTATGCATAAGTGTAATCCCATGTGCTCGTATCAGTGCCTCAGGTAACAATGTATCATATGTATGAGGTATGAATGTAATGTAATGAAATGAGTGAGACGACTATTTTCTTTATTTAATGATATTTTTGTATGTATATAAATCGAGTATCATCAATGAAATCAGCAGACAAATCCGTGTCAAGCATCGACACAAAACATAAATCCCAATATCTCAACATCTCAGGCTCCGGCTACCCGGACTGGCCTGTATCATCAAATCTCAAAATCTCAGTGTCTTAAATCTCAATATCTCAATATCTCGGGCTCCGTCAGTACGGATCAGCCCATATCATAAATCATATAGCCACGAACGGTATCCTCCAGATATCCAACGCGCTAAACAATCACCGGTAGGCAGTCTGCCCCTGCCGGGCTCATCCTCCTCCATGAAATCACTCTCGCCCCGTGGTATCATATCGGGTCCATCATGTACCTGATACGGTTCATATGACTCCTCGAATCGAGTCTCGAAATCCATCTCATAACCGAGAAAACATCATGGTGGACGACTCATACATCACGAGAAAACCGCACTTTTCATTTTAAAGAGAGAGAGAGAAGTTTATATATATTCTTGCGGTTTTCCCCTAAATCCAGGAAATCTCATGAAAATCCGAAATCCAATCATCAATAGCAAGTAAACAGTGAATATCGGCATTAAACTCCATAATACTGTATAACAGTGAATAATAATATGCAGGAAATAGCAAGTAATAATTGCACTGTCTAAACTGGTATATAAAGACGAGTACGCTAATACCATGTCGAACTATCAGTTAACAAGCTATGTCAATGAGTAATATTCTCTAAAGTGAACGTGACATGACAATTACCGATGATGATGTGTGTGAGTCTGCAAGTAAGTGTATGTGGAACATACGCATCATCGGTAATGGTGCTGGTGTCCTGACAGCGTGATCTCAATAATAGCATATGAAAATACAATATAAGCATGCGATGCGATGCGAGCAGAAATAATATGCGGGAGCTGTATAATAAACACAATGATAACTAATCTGCATATGTATATAAGTATGAGTCATACAGTTTTGCCATTTGAAATAACACGAATCGTGGTGTTTTGAAAATAAGGGCTACAGTGTTTTTAAGAAAAGATACGTTCTTTGAAATATCCGTAGAATCCCTTGGCCTGTCTTTAAAATACTCACGATTCATTAGTTTTGAAATAGGTATGACTCGAGTCTAATCTATCATTTACAAGTAAAGTACCGAACTAAACTAAACAGGCTGATCGAAAGGTAAGGAAGCCGCCTAACATCTGAGTCGATACATATATATAATAGTCGGTGATCCCGCATCAATAGTATACCACATGATACCCAAATATAATATGACATCCTCGATTCAATAGTGCGGATCTATCATCAATATATAGTTCATAAGGTAAATCCGTCGTACGGCCTCCAAAATCTGGGTACGGGTCAAATGCCACATCTATCACATTATTCATCTGGTATCCTCTTTATCAAATATCATGATCTGGGTACTGATATATGTCTAGTACAATACTGATACCATATAAGTACATGCATGCGTGTGTATGAAAACACCACGTCTAAAGGACCCGCTAAAACATCATGTCGTATCTCAAATACGAACCATGTAACATCACCGATCTCATGGCCTCAAGCCTAATCTCATCGAATCATCTCCAATCCCAAGTACTATCCTCATAATCCATGTATATGTATACGTATATATATATACATAGTCCCATACCCATGTGTGTGTGTATACATATCCCCATATACGCACAGTAATAAAATGAATGCACGTGTGTGCATGCGTGTGGGCAAATCACTACCCTAGGGTTCGCGACTAAACACTAACTTACAAATACACTATTCTAATCCAAAGTCATTCCATATCAAATCCGTATGTGTATATATATAATATAGATTTAACGCATTCGCGTTCTAGTACGAAACTGTGGGGGTGCTATACGCCATCCACCCGACTTCTCCCATAGATATATATCTACTCACCTTGACCTTCGCTTGCCGATGCCGATGTCGCCACGCGCTCGCTTTTCGTTTCGAAGTCTTCGCGAGGGTACCTACATATAATAACATATCGTATCGCATTAAAATCCAAATCGAAACCAAAACGACACGCGGAACTCACATAGGTCAAAACCTATGGTTTGCCCTAGCAACTTAACCAAATAACACCCGATAGAGACATACAAACGTCAAGTGATCGATGCAAAAGACAAATACCAAAACTTAAATCCATAAGCATTGCGAAAGGTAAAGCAGCAACTATGAAAACATGCTCCAGATTTTGTCTCAGGTGAAAACAAGGTAAGCAAACAACATTAGGGTGATACATAGGGTGTATATGACCTACTGAAGCAACCTTTACCCTATCCCTCACGAAGTTGCCGAGCACATGCATGGGAAATCCGGCCAGATCGGTTCTGCCATGGTGGAATGGCTTCGTACTCTCAGGGTTGCCTTTTAGGGTCTTAATTAGGTCACTAGAGTTGTTTGCTTGACTCAAAAATGTTCCAGGTCTTCCCAGATTCCCCTGCACACTCTAAGTTCTCACAAACTGACATGAAAAGTTCTATTTTTTTCGTATTTTGGTTTTCAGGTTTGGTTAAGTCAGGGTTTTTGACAATTTAGGGGGTTTAAGGTCACCTCAAGAGTTCAATTACACTAACTTAACTCAAATTAACCCTAACCCTCTCTAGAAATCTTCAAACTTCACCAAATCGCACAAAATCATAACTACACACATGTATGGTGTAAAGTGAAAGAAAAACTACACTAAGTGTGAAGGGATTACCTCATTTGGCACTCAAGAAACCCCTACAGCGCCAAAATGCAAATTTTCTTGGTCCAAAGTGTAGCTTGTGAGCTTGTGCACAATTTTTGTGAAGTGGGGATGAACTTTTGGTGAGTTTTTGGTGATGAAGTGAGGGTTGAAGAGGGGGAGGGAGTGAGGTGCTGCCATTGAGTGAGGAGAAGTGAGAAGGATGAAGATGAGAATGAAACAATGGTCTTGGTCAATGGAAGACCCCTCACCTCTCACTCTCTCACTTGCCCATACCTCACTTTTTTAATGATTTCCTTTTTCTTTTGTTTTCTTTTCTTCACTTTTCTTTTCTTTTCAAATACAAAGCCATGCATGAAAGAAGAAGGAAATCATGATAAAAAGTGTAACAAGTGTTAAAAATGACACGGTGCATGTCGTGTGCACAAATCCGGCTTAAAGCACGAATAGCGATATTTAATCGTGATTAGCATTAAAATAGTGTCAAACAAGTCATAAATTTTCATAACTCACCTAAATCACATAAAGCACCCTCCTTTTAGTAATTTCCATAATTTTCCAAATTTTCCCCATTTATCAGTATTTAATTATACCGCATTATCGAAATATTCATAATATTTATTATTTAAATAAAAAAATTCCCAAAAATAATATTTTATTTTTCTGAAATGTTACATAATCGTTGTACAGAAATTAATCGAAGTTTCCAAACACATATATACATCACAAAGCTTGTAAAGTAACTGCAACATTAGAATTCCACACGCAATTAGCAAACTTAACCAATTTTCCAAAACCTGAAAATCCAGTGAGCTAAAGTTCCAAAACCGATTGTTTTAAGCCAATTCGGAAGTCCGAATCAAAACGAAACGCGCCCGAACCTTCACGGGAAGTTAGAGAATGAAATTAACTTCGAGTCAGGAGGCCTAGAGGGGATACCCTACCCTCGAGACCCCCATGAGGTGTCCAGGGGGTAAGGCAGAACCAAAACTGCCAAGGGTGGGGCAGTTTCGGGTCCCCACCACCAAGACCACCTTGTGGTGGTCTTGGGCAGTAGGCCCAGCCATTTGGCCACCCTGGAGGGTCCCTGGGGTGCGCATGCTCCACTCCGCGGCTTCTCGGTTCAAACCGTGAGCCCACGGGGTGTGCAAACAACTCAAAACTTCACTTTTGAGAACTGTTTTTTCCGCAGATTTTGCGCGACAAAAAACGGCGGAATTCTAACATCGCTGCAAGCTATCTAGGGTGTATGATAGGCTCTGATATCACTGTAAGTCGATGTCATGCACCCCACATGTTCGCGGGGAGGCGGAATTTGCAAAAAATGATTTTTACGGGCTTCACAACACCGGCTAGAACCAAGGATCGTTTATAAACCATAGCTAGCAAACAACATGAGGTTTAACTACTATGATACAAAGTTATACCTCACGATTCAAGTCCTTCGGGTCTTCATCGCTGTCCTCCACTGGTCGTCGGCTCCAAAGGATCGTAACGGATCGTAGAAACCTCGTCGGCTTCCTCGAGTCAAAGACGATCCACCCGAGAGTCTATAGTCCGAACTCCTACCTCAAATCCGAGGTAACTATGGCTTCTAGTTCACTAAACTAGAAGTCCTAAAGGCTGTAGACTGTGAAGATGGAGTGCTTTGTCTCTTGGAATTCTAGGATTCTCAACACATGAGAGATTTTAGGGTTTTTGGTTGAGAGGAAGAAGAAGAGAGCTCACTTGAGGAAAGAGAAAAGATTTTTGATAATGATAATGATAAATGAGATGGCTCCCTTGACTTGACTACAAGCATGGCAAGAAAATATTTCATCCAAAAATATCTAGTGCCACAAAAATGTCTCACAAGAAATATCTAAGTCAAGTAGTCAATCCAAGTCAAGTGGTCAATCCAAGTCAAGTAGTCAATTCAAGTAGCCATGCCACAATTATCATTTACAAAAATAATAAATATTTTCCTTCACCTCATAATTGTTTTAATCAAACCAATGGTCAAAACCCTAATGAGGTGTCTCCTTCTATGCCCCTCTCATCCGTATATACAAACCCACATTCGTGTTCCGAGAAACACGAATACAAAGAGACGAAACTGATCCATCAATAAAATACTAGGATCCGGCTTAAACCAAAGCCCACTAGTATTATTCGCCCGAACATCATACACGCACATGCACTACTACAAAGAAGGGTTGCCCCTACGGATTTATCCGTAGGGGCAACCCACTGCCCCTACGGTTATATACGTAGGGGCGAAAAAACACCCCGTAGGTGCAAAGGCCGCAGGTGCAAGTTGAGACCCTGAACTTGCCCCTACGGTTAAATTTTTGCCCCTACGGATATATATGTAGGTCCATTTTCCCTACGGATTAAGCCGTAGGGTATAAGATTTTATATTATTTACGGTTTATTTTAATAAATTACTTGGCCCTACGGATATAGCCGTAGGGGCATGTACTACCCCCTACGGATATATTCATAGGTACTTTTACATAGGGGCACAAATTCAGGATTCCTGATATTTTGCCCCTACGGATAACGCCGTAGGGGAGAGTCAGTGGCCCCTATGGATATATCCGTAGGGGCATTCCCAACCACCTGGCACTGACATCTGGGGGAAATATCAGTTACTGCTGATATTTAGCCCCTACGGATATATCCGTAGGGGTAACATGTGTGCCTACAGATTAATCCGTAGGTACATATTGTCTGTAATTTTTTTTTAAAAATGGGCTGCTTCATTTTTTCCCGCCCTGTGCATAATAATGTATACATCAATCAAATCATATATTGCAGTATTCATAATCACATCTCACGCATATATATAATATACAAAAGAAACACAAAAACTGAATATGATATAAATACAAACCAATATCAATATCGTTTCAAAATGTAGTACAATGTGTATGATATAAATAAATACATGTTTCAAAAAAAAAGAACCAAAAATCTACCCTAGCTCGGTCCAGCTCCACCTCTGAATAACGATAGAATAACGCGCGCCTGCTCCTCGGTCAATAAACTCTGCAATTCGTCGCGAGCGGGAGTCTGAGTGGGCGGTGGAGCTACAGGAGCTGTCTGCGGAACCGCAGCCGAAGGAGATGCGTGTGGAGGCTCGGCCGATCTACCCTGCCGCGTCTGGATATAACGTGTGTAAGAAGCGTGTAAGAACTGTTTATTATTCGAATTCGTATCATTATTAAGTTATTTCGAAACCCTGTTTGGATATCTAGTTTGGAAAAGCGTTGTTTATTTCAATTACATATGTATGTATGATTAATAAAACATAAGTCTACAACCAAATAAGCTCAGGCTATGTACTGATATTGGATATGTTGATATCTATAATATGACATTATATTTTACTATTAAGTAGTATACATACCAGCATCTCATTCAACTCCTGAACGGTGGCCTTCAAGCTCTCCTGTTCCTGCTGGATACGTCGCTAACTGGAGACGGAGGAAGTAACCACTGGGGTGGAGTCCAACCTCATATGGGCCCTGCTAGAGCCCAGTCCTCGGCCTCTCTCCCAACCTCCATGGTGCTGTCCGTGTGCGGCGTCCAGGACTGGGGTCAGCAGCCTCGAATGTTGCCTTCCCCCTAGCAACTGTCAGAACATTATATTTAGCACATACTGGTCTATAAAATTGACAAGAAATACCAAAATCAACAAATTCAAAGCCTTACCTACAGAGATAGAAGATGTGCTCTTCTGGTATCTGCATGTATCAAAATTTGAATAATATTAATTAATTTCAGTATATACATACTAACAAGGTAAAGTCGCATATAGCGCTGCTTACACATATGACAGGGAGTGAACAAGCTCTTGTAGATCATCAGGCGCAAATCTAATCTCATCAAGCAGCCCATGATAATGAGTTGGATGACTAAGAGCAAAAGGAATGTGCGTAAATTTATGATATAGCATTCTAAATCAATATACATGCCCTATATAATATATAAACATACCTGGAGGAACGGGAGTGGCCTCTGTCCCTGATATGGACGCATCACCAACAACTAGACAATCAAACATTGACAATATAAGTAATTTTGACATAAAGAGGCATGGATATCTATAATATTACATTCAAAATGGATATTAGAGAGCGCACCTGCAGTGAGAAGTGGTAAAAGTATCACCCAACTAGGGTGTAATTTACAGAATTAGTTGAGACTCTTAAAAGTCATAGAAGAACCCGACCTGCACAAATCTGATGTATGCTTTCCATTGGACACTAAGAAGTCTCTAAAGGGAAAAGCCTATATGAAAGCCATCATTAGGTCATATCAGAAGATTGATGCTGAAACAGAGAACGAGGAATGTCATTTTTTTCTTCTTCCGCCACATTACTGTCTTCTCCTTCTGCCACATTACTGTCTTCTCCTTCTTATTATGTGCGCGTGCAAATTCAATGACTATATTGAGAATATGGATTAATAGTGGGTAGGAAAAGTATTTCTCAAATGGCTTTTGCGTCTTAAAACCATAAACTACTAAGTAATGGCATACATAATTTTTTTAGTATAAAGGTTGTTATTTTAAGTTTTCCCTTATAGAGATATGATCTAACTGCATCTATCCACTATAAGTGTGCAGAAAATTATGATAAGAAATCATAAGAAAGGGTCGTAGCCATGTATAACCTTGAATCTACATACCAAATCATGCAAAAGCATGCACTTATTGTCACCTTGCCTTGGAATATAAAATATCTTGGAAGACTATAAGCGAGCATTTAAATCTTGATAGCTTTTGACTTCAACATATATTTTTCTCAAGTACCATGAAATATACTTGCTCCGTATAAACCGTTTTCAGGAAGATGGATTAATAATGACAAATTATCCATTGTGGCTCACTAGGTTAGTATTTTCTCTTCTATTGACCATCTTTCTAATCTGCTTGGTAAATTTATTCGGAACCGGCTGCGAATCATTAAAAGACATGCATAAGAAAGAAAGCTAAAATACAGATATATAGCATACCGATACATCGAAACTTCATAGTTACGATGGCAATCCAGAGATATTTATTTCTACACACGTGGTGCGCGTGCGAATGCGTCAGGCATCATGGACAAATATTTCAGAACATGGAAAGTATTATTCGTATAAAGTAATTAAAACTTTTAAACACCTTGGGTAGATATTTTCTTAGTTGATGCAATCATATCATGAGGACTAAATTTAAGCTATTATACATATGCATATGTATTTTTCTAACCTAATATATCACACACACACACATAGAGAGAGAGAGAGAGAACACCTGGTAGGTAAAGAAATCAGGTAGCAGGATCCTGAAGAAATGGAGTCGATAGCATTGCTTATCATCATCATCCATGATCCCTTTGATAATATTTTTTCAAAGGGATCACGGATGATGATGATGAGCAATGCTATGGACTTCATTTCTTCAGGATCCTGCTACCTGATTTCTCTATCTACCTGGTGTTCTCCCTCTCTCTCTCTCTGTGTGTGTGTGTGTGATATATTAGGTTAGAAAAATACATAAGCACATGTATAATAGCTTAAATTTAGTCCTCATGATATGATTGCATCAACTAAGAAAATATCTACCCAAGGTGTTTAAAAGTTTTAATTACTTTATACGAATAATACTTTCCATGTTCTGAAATATTTGTCCATGATGCCTGACGCATTCGCACGCGCACCACGTGTGTAGAAATAAATATCTCTGGATTGCCATCGCAACTATGAAGTTTCGATGTATCGGTATGCTATATATCTGTATTTTAGCTTTCTTTCTTATGCATGTCTTTTAATGATTCGCAGCCGGTTCCGAATAAATTTACCAAGCAGATTAGAAAGATGGTCAATAGAAGAGAAAATACTAACCTAGTAAGCCACAATGGATAATTTGTCATTATTAATCCATCTTCCTGAAAACGGTTTATACGGAGCAAGTATATTTCATGGTACTTGAGAAAAATATATGTTGAAGTCAAAAGCTATCAAGATTTAAATGCTCACTTATAGTCTTCCAAGATATTTTATATTCCAAGGCAAGGTGACAATAAGTGCATGCTTTTGCATGATTTGGTATGTAGATTCAAGGTTATGCATGGCTACGACCCTTTCTTATGATTTCTTATCATAATTTTCTGCACACTTATAGTTTATAGATGCAGTTAGATCATATCTCTATAAGGGAAAACTTAAAATAACAACCTTTATACTAAAAAATTATGTATGCCATTACTTAGTAGTTTATGGTTTTAAGACGCAAAAGCCATTTGAGAAATACTTTTCCTACCCACTATTAATCCATATTCTCAATATAGTCATTGAATTTGCACGCGCACATAATAAGAAGGAGAAGACAGTAATGTGACAGAAGGAGAAGACAGTAATGTGGCGGAAGAAGAAAAAAATGGCATTCCTCGTTCTCTGTTTCAGCATCAATCTTCTGATATGAACTAATGATGGCTTTCACATAGGCTTTTCCCTTTAGAGACTTCTTAGTGTCCAATGGAAAGCATACATCAGATTTGTACAGGTCGGGTTCTTCTATGACTTTTAAGAGTCTCAACTGATTCTGTAAATTACACCCTAGTTGGGTGATACTTTTACCACTTCTCACTGCAGGTGCGCTCTCTAATATCCATTTTGAATATCGATAATATTACATTCAAAATGGATATTAGAGAGCGCACCTGCAGTGAGAAGTGGTAAAAGTACCACCCAACTAGAGTGTAATTTACAGAATCTGTTGAGACTCTTGAAAGTCATAGAAGAACCCGACCTGCACAAATCTGATGTATGCTTTCCATTGGACACTAAGAAGTCTCTAAAGGGAAAAGCCTATGTGAAAGCCATCATTAGTTCATATCAGAAGATTGATGCTGAAACAGAGAACGAGGAATGCCATTTTTTTCTTCTTCTGCCACATTACTGTCTTCTCCTTCTTCTTCTGCCACATTATTGTCTTCTCCTTCTTATTATGTGCGCGTGCAAATTCAATGACTATATTGAGAATATGGATTAATAGTGGGTTGGAAAAGTATTTCTCAAATGGCTTTTGCGTCTAAAAACCATAAACTACTAAGTAATGGCATACATAATTTTTTAGTATAAAGGTTGTTATTTTAAGTGCGCGTGCAAATTCAATGAAAGTTAGATTTGAGGATACCCATGTATGAGTTGTATTCTATATATGTGTGTTTCGATTTATGATTTCGCTTAAGTGTAGGGTTGTTTTTACTTAAAGAAGTATCACCATCTACTATATATAAAAAAATATAGCAAACTAGGATTGGTATTCAAATCCCAGTCCAGATTGGTATTCAAAATTTATTTAATTAGTTTGTGATCCACATCATTTGATTCGTTGCTTGAGGCATCAATGTAGGCACAAATATCGGCGACGAGGAACTCGACGAGGAAGAACGAGGGCGGTGGTGGGCCAAGAACGGAAGGCGGTGGCGGGCTGAGAACGGAGGGCGCGCGGTGGCGACGAAGAGAAAATTGGAGACGCGGGAACGAGAGAAAATTTTGGGAACGAGAGGGAAAGAGATCGAGGCGTAGGGCATTTCTGTGCCTTTTTTTTAATTAAATTACCATTTAGATGCCCCTACGGACATAACCGTAGGTTATTGGTTTGCGGCTCCGTAGGGCCAAACAACAAATTAAGATTTAATATTTTTAAATTAAAATGTCGGGCACCGTAGGGACAAAGTGGCGCTTTTACTTTCATATATGAGTATCGATGGGAATATGAAGGTTTCATATTATCATCGAGTATCATATATTGGTTTTAACCTGAATATCTCGAGTCGCTCTCTAATTATGCGTTCGTTGTGCATTCGTGTTGTATGTGTAACATGATTTTAAACCATTGAGATCAAGATTGATAGAACTGATCATCCTACATTGCAATAGCATTCATCAACCAAAAACTATTATTGCAATGGTATTCATCTATAACAATCAACAATTAAAACTACAAATGTAGGATACTGATATCATAAAGCGTTATACGCAACATTGATAGAACTGATAAATAAAAAAACGAAACACAAACCGTATCAAGATTTAACAACTTTGATTATGTCATATACACGGGCCGATATTTTCATATTAGCCAATTGGTAAAAATAGATTGCGGTCTGGATATGGCATATTGGCAGATGTTACCTATATGCATACATGCATGTTGTCTCCCTACTTTTTCATAAATCAAACCAACAACATACATCAAACTAGTCCATGCCACCAATCGGAAACTCCACTATGTTTTTGAATTATTATTTTTCCAAATAGCATTGAGCTCCTATTGATATTGTTCCATCCAAAAAATTTGTTGTGCTTGCCTCGACCTTCATCTAGCTTTCACATGACATACACATTATATGAGCGGAAGTACGGAACGTGACCGGCACTTAGATTACGAAGCGCCTAGAGACGCAACGTAATCTAAGTAAGCCAAAGCCCAGAAATCTAAACCATAAAAAGAAGAAGCAGAGAAAAACATGTAGAAAAACAAGTTTAAAAGCAACATCAAATTTTCTCAAAAATTTTGGCAGAGTCTCCTTTGTAAAAACTGGCCTCAAACGGGTACAAACAAGAATAATATATACAAACAATAACAAGGCATCCCCAAGCGGGAGCTAGCTCTACGCCAACAAGCGGAAACAACCACACCAAACACAATAGTATACAACGCCAAAGGGCGAG
Organism: Agapanthus africanus; assembly: GCA_030015575.1. Classification (NCBI taxonomy): domain Eukaryota; kingdom Viridiplantae; phylum Streptophyta; class Magnoliopsida; order Asparagales; family Amaryllidaceae; genus Agapanthus; species Agapanthus africanus. The sequence continues at coordinate 460,855,575 of CM057337.1, read as the reverse complement.
GCTCAAAACTCAAAAGAAAACAAATCCACCAGATACCATAATAATACAAGCATGACTCTAAGGTCGAAATAAATAACTGGTCCTTTAATCTTATCAAGTAAAACAAGTTTGGTTGATGGAGCTTTCTAGATACAAATGAAATAATAAAAGTACAATGGCGGTCCAGATACAAGTGAACCAACCTACCGTGCAAATCACCCTGAATGAAAAGATGTGCCAGCAAACTGCCAAGGAAACCTGTATATCAAACCTGTAATAAAATTTGGCACAACGGGGGTGAGTTGCCAACTCGTGAGTAGAAGATATCTGAGAAAAGAAATCGAATGCACGACGCTGTCCTAGGTCATAATAGTATACTAATATACTACTACTCATCAAGTAAAAACAGGATAATAAGCTACGTGTAAGTGCAAATGCTCCGTGCTCCTATCAGCGCCTCATATAGAACTATGTTATGTGAATGAGTATGCATGCACCATGAATGTGAAATAACCAATCCTGAAATCTAGATATATCTGTATAAGAAATCTTTAACTTTTATCATAGTAAAATGTGTATAGAAATCTGAAATATCAACGATGAAATCCATGGAAATCCGTGTCAAGCATCGACACAAAACATGTAAATCTCAAGTCTCAATACCTCATAATCTCAATGTCTCATAGTCTCAATATCTCGGGCTCCGTCAGTCCGGATCGGCCCATATCATCAAATCTCACGACAACGGTCGGTATCCTCCGGATATCCGCCGCGCCAGACATCACCGGTAGGTAGTCCTCCCCTGCCAGGCTCATCGTCTACAACTCGATCTTCTTGCCCCGGGGTACCATACCGGGCCCACCATGTACCCGAGACGGTTCATCCACTCCTCGAATCGGGTCTCGAAATCCAACAGAAAACATGAAATCTCATGGTGGACGACACATACAACACGAGAAAACCGCATCTTATGTTTTAAAAAGAGAGGAGGAGAGAGAGAGAAGTTTTTATATATTCTTGCGGTTTTCCCCAAAAATCCAGAAATCTCATAGAAATCCAAAATCCTAAAATCATGAGTAAGTATATGATAAGTGTCGGCATATGCCCCATAATACTGCATGATAACATGAAAATGCGAATGCTTGAAATGTCTAAGTTATAAATACCATGTCTATACTAACACCAGAGAGTAATCACAATATTATATCGATCTAGCTGTTAGCTGATTGTATCAATAAAAGATAATATGATCTAAAGTGTACGTGACATAGCAATTACCGATGATGATGTGTGTGAGCCGGCAAATAAGTGTGCGTGGAATATGCGCATCATCGGTAATGGTGCTGGTGTTCTAACAGGCAAAGTTTTATTCTGATTATAGAAACATATGAATGAACATGCACCATTATGATTACGGTATGAATATAAAGACGGATGTGTGATAACCACTCATCTGTGATATACAAGTATAACTACAAGTATATGACTCGAGCCTAAACTAGTGTCCATCTAACCTCCTAAGGAACTAAACCTAAGAAAATAGTCAATAAGAAATAAGAGTCCACCTAAGGTCTGAATCCATATCTCTAATAATCGGCGATCCAGCCTCAACAGCGTCACGTACATAGTACGGCTTCTTCGAATCAAGAGTGCGGATCAATCATCATATCTATGCCTCGTACGGTAAAATCCATCGTACGGCATCCCAATATCGGGGTACGGGTCAAGTATCACCTACGTACAACATCGTTCGTATAATATCATCATCAATTAATGTCATGATCAAGGTACTGCACTGTAATCAAATACATCAATTATATATCATTGCCAGCATAATTATACATCGTCAATTTATCCTCAAAAATTTCATGTCATATATATCATATATTGATTAAGTCACACTCTTATCATATCGTAATCAAGTCACACTTATATGATATCGTAATCAAGCACCCATATATCATATCGTGATTCAGTCACAGGTTATAGTCCGGGTTCTATTTTAGAGTCTCATGTACCTCAATATCATCACCACCTATTATTATTTATGTATACATATCCATTATCTTATTTCTAATGATCCGCTAACATCATAACACGACTGTATAGCCAAGAGATCACGGCATCAAGCCCAGTTATATTGTTTCATCCCCATGTATCATATCACATCCTTATATCACATATACATGCTGTGTATATATATATATATACCAACACATAACCCTATATATATATACACATACACATATACACCAAGTCAAGTTTCTGAGTGTGCGTGTGTGTGTCTCTACCTAAACCTACGAACCTCCTCCAAGATATTCATCCTCTGATAAGGTCTTTCTAAATCAATCTAGTCCAACCTAAGGTCATTACTAGGGTCCTACTCACCAAGATTCTAAGGTCACGTCTGACTTCCTAATGACAAAAAGTAATATTCCTATTCTACGTTGCGGGGGTGCTAAACGCCATCCACCCGACTTCCCCCGTAGATATACATCTATTCACCCGGTCCTTGTCTGCCGAAGACGATGTCGCCCTCCTCTTCTTCCTCGTCCGAATTCCATGAGAGGGGTACCTATATGCAAACATATATAATATCGTAAACTGAATCACGGACAAAACCAAAACGACGCACGAAACGCGCATAGGTTAAAACCTATGACCCGCTCATGCAAAAGAACCAAATATCGCTCGATGTCGGCGTACAAACGCCGATTGATCGAGATAAAACATCAACAACAACTCGTAGTTTCAAAACTCATTATTTATAATATAAAATATGGTTTAAATCATCGAAACCCTAAAATCGATCAAATCGTCCAAATCCGAAAACCTTGAAAATATCAATTTACCGTTTTACTTCAAAACTTGATGTTAAGATAAAAATAATGGTCGTAATACTCATTAAATAGCATAATTAGATTATATAAACCACTACTATATTTTTAACACCCTAATTTATATTAGTTTGAAAATTCTAGTTTGCAAACTTGCCCGATTTCGTTACTTTTAAGGAAAATTTCACAATATCACATCTAAACTGGATTTTGCATGAATTAATGCATTAAACTACAATTCATGATGACAATAAAATAATGAAATCATAATTTAGATTTTAAACCTCATTTATTTAAGAATTTCCAAAATCTAGTTAGCAAAAATAGCATTTTTATTAGTATTTTTCAATTATCAATAGAAACTAGTAACCAATTTAAGTTTTTTCATTCCACTAACAAGTTAATATCATCATTAAAACCACAATCTAGTGTTAAAAATATTAATTAGAATTTTATCTCACCAATATATATAATATATAGAAATCTAGTTTGCAAAATGGATTAATTTAAACAATTTTGGATAAACAATTTACAATATATCATCCATGCAAGATTTTCCACTTCTAAAAATGTTAAACTAGTTATTATAACCCTACTTAATTAATAAAAACCATAACTTAATTTTATAAATCCTAACTTGAATTTTAAAACTTGTAGATAGAAATTATTTATTAAATCTAATTATGCTTAAATGAAACATCTAATAACAATAAATCAAAAGAAGAAGATTTATACCTCTACAACATGAAATCCAAACATGAAAATAATCCTCAAAAATGAATGCTTTCCATCTCCAAAATTCATGTAAAGATGAGCAAAGAATAGAGGGTAGGAATTAATTAGGATTTTGTGGGGGTTTTATTGAATTTTGATGATTTTTAATACAAAAATGATGGGGGAAAATTTTTGGGGCTGCCCATGGTGGTGAGGAAAGAGAGGAGAGTGAGAAAAGGTGAAGAAAAGTGTAGAAGGTTTCACAAAAATATCACATAATTAAGTCTTTTCATGAATTTAATAAAAATTCTTTATTTTCCTAACTCCATTTAACCTAGAATGGTCTAGAACCATGGAAAATTTTGAAAATAAATTTTGTGTGAAACACACTTGATTCTAATATGTAATGGTTCACTTTTTCTAATTAAACCCATTCAAATTTGTAATTTACACTAATTTAGTGTAAAAATAAAGCTTATGTTAATATTTAAAATAATTAATTTAAGAAAAATATTTAATTAAACTAAAAATTTATAAGTGGCTAAATAAAGACCATTTACTAGTATAACATAATTAAAATAGGTATTTTTAAATTTATAGTTAAAAATAATTACGGTTTAGTTTTATGAAAACTACGTTTTATATTACCGAAAATTATAAAATTCACTTAAATGATTTTATTTATTTAATTAATTATTTAATTATTTTTAAAATGTTACAGTACAAGCTGCATGTAACGGCTACCCAGGTATCTGTCGATAAGAAGGCCGATGAGGAAACCCATCAGAACTCCTACTGAGCCTGAATGTGACAATCTCTATACAATCCGGTCTGTTCGTCTAAGAGTATCACATATCAGGTCTAGGGGCAATAATCCCTAGACCCCTAATAGCGTAATAAGTCATGTCGGAGAGTAGCCCAATACACTCTGAGAAACTACTGGAATAACTACCAATAAATCTCGCTTTCCTTGGCTAAGGACTTTGTTTAATGGCCTTCCGAACACAGCACGATATCCACCCCCAATACTGGGAGAGACGTATCCTATCTAACCGCCACTGCCTCCAAGTGCTTCGGGACTGCACCCAACTACTACCTGTTTGCATGACTTCTTTGAGCCATGGTAGGGTAGTAATCAAAGTACAGTGGGAACACACTCGAGGCGAAGTAGCAGTGTCAAGTCGACGGACTAAATTGTACTCATGTCACCTGGGAACTACTACCCGACGATAGGTATAATACCCACCAATAGTTCCCGACGAGTCCTTGCCAGTGTACTCATAACCTAATGAGCACATGCATACTATCTCCAGTACGACGTACTGATGGCTGTGGGACAGACCATCTCCCCTGCTAGGATGAGAAGTGTATACACTAGTCTACTATGGAGTATCGATGCCCCGTCTTGATAATCTTACGACTAGGGATCTGTATACGATGTTCTTATAGACTACCAATCCCCCATTAGTGTGACCGCCATCACAACGCTGGTAATCAAGCAAAGATCCTAAGGGCTCTTCCAATATGTATAAGCGATATGCTAAGAATACACATGCACATATTGAGGTAGAAATAAACCAGTTAGCATACTACCGTTTTGAGCAAGACTGTTACTATATCCGTGTATATCCTAAGCTCCCATTAAGTAATATACAATCCAGTATGATACAATAATGGCCTCTAGGGCATATATCACTAACATCAAAGTTGTTGTCTATAGTGCCCTCAAGAAAATTATCGTAATCGCAGTTAGATGATTATGATAATGGCCTCTAGGACTTATACTGGTAGAACAGTGTTACTTGAGATGATAGTATGTTATTTTCTTTGTCTTTATTATCATGTACATGTTGATAGAGCCCATAGGATTCTTTCCTGACTACCAGCATTATGATGGCGATCATATACGTGGGAGCTGGGAGTCTATAAGCACATCCTTAAATGTCCCTAGTCGTGGGAGTATCGAGACTCGGCATCGATACTATAGTGTAGACTAGTGTTTACTGATCGAGACCCCGATGAGGGATGGTGGCCAGGTCTCACAAGCCATTGGTGTTAGTTTGTTCACCTAAGATAGTATACAGGTGTTCATTGGGTTATGAGTACACTAGACGGACATGTCAGCAACCCGCTAGTTGGTATTATACCTATTGTCAGATAACAGTTCCCAGGTGACATGTGTACAGGTGTCATTTTCCCCGTGTGAGATCCCACTGTACTTTGATTACTACCCTACCACGACTCAAAGGAGTCGTGCAAACAGGTTTTTAGTTGGGAACAGTCCCAAGCCATATGGAGGCAGTGATCGGATCGTCAGGGATTCATCTCTCCCGGTATTGGGGGATGATGTCGCGTTGTGCATGGGTGGACATCGCCAGAAATCCATGATCACGGTGGACGAGAATTACTGATCCAGGATCGATAGTTTCTCAGGTGGTGATGGGTTTCATACCGACACTAAATGTCGCGTTGTTAGGGGTCTGACTTTATCCACCCCTAGACTCGATGTGCGATACTCATAAACGAACAGACCAGACTGTACAGATATTGTCACTGTCAGGCTCAGTAGGGGTTCAGGATGAGTTTGCTCGTCGGCTTCCCTTTCGCTCAATACCTGGGTAGCCGTTACGTACAGCTAGTACCGCTGACATGCTTATGGTTAAACCCACTGCCAGCGTATTAATGAGTCATTAGAGTCCCATACAGAGGGTTTTCACGGTTCAGGCGATATGGTGTAGATGACGTATGTTGGTACATACGGGTGTCCGATTAAATATGTGTACAGGCTGCACAAACTTTAATCGGACGGTTGATAATACTGGCGGCTTAGGACTGAGCGAGATTATTAAATCAGGTTTTGATTTAATAATTTATATATGTATTTATATATATGTATTCTTGTATTATTGTTCACTATTCATTTTCTATCTTGGCTATTCGTATTTTTTGTACGAATACGCGTATATATTTCGATGCATGTACCGGGTTATATTCCGTATTTATACGGTATAGCTTCTAGAAGTGGACACCTTATTTGTATGATTTTCCTTTTTTGGAAATTCATTTGTTTCACAAATGAGGTGGAGGGGTGAGTTGGCATGAGCATGGGTCATGACATGTAGAAAGGCATGGGTCTTGATTTGTTTATTGCAAAAGGAAAAGAGATATTTTTGTGTATGGATTATTGAGAGAGAGGGGTTGAAGGCAGCCACATTCTAGGGTGTGCCTTGCTCAATTCTTTTCTTGGCTTGCTCATTTATTTTCCTCACTTGCTTACACTCTCATTCTCACTTAGAGAAAAATTTAGCACATTTCTTGAGTTGCTTATGCCACATGTTTCCTCACCTCCTTTTCATCTTCTTGAGTTGCTCATTGAGCATTGTGATGAGAAAAAGATAGTGACACATTCCTACACCTCCACTCTCCATTGCTAGTAACCTTGGAGCGTCGGTTGCCTCGCTTGACGAGGCGGAAGCTTGCACCGTTTCCCTTAGGTGGATCATCGTAGATGGAGGAAGACCGGCAACCAAATTCGATCAAGAAGCCACGAGGAGCTTGGGGAGATGGTTGAAGACCGAAGGACACGGATCAACTCGGTATAACCATTCTAACTTCTTTTTATAGCTTGCTAGTTTAGGGTTTAAGGTAGATCCGGGTATCGGGTAATGGTAGCGCCAGTTTAGTAAATTTTTGTTCCGCATTTAGCCACGGTTTGATGGCGGGGTGCTGCCGTAACCCAACAAAAATCATAGAACCTGAGGGTCCAACACCGACACTCGAAACATCATGAAAACCTGTATCCAGCATCGACATGTAAATCCTTGTTTGGTGAATCACCCGGGCGCGCAAACACGTATGTTTTGAAATATGAGATATAGTTTTTAGGAAAACGGAGTGCACACGTGAGATCATTCTCGTTTTACAATTTATAACCACAAGTGCACGGTGCGTTGTAGCGAGTCGGCAAGCACGGGTCGATCCGCAGGGAATTGTGATTGGGTATTGCGATTTAAGGTTCAACAAATTAACGAATTGGGGTTTCTCACAAAAAATATATAAAATAATAAAAACAAAGAAATAGCAAGAAAAGGAGTTAAGGAATTAATGGTTGTGGCTTGGTTCGGAAGCTTGAATCGCGACATTTACCTCTACACTCCTTTAGTCATGAGTTGTCCGGCCTTACCTTGATCCCGGCATGAAGCACGACTTATCAATGCGGTTGGGGAGCACAAACCGTCAAAGTCCGATATTCGCCGTAAAGCATGAAACTGTTCCGTTTTGATCACTTACCGTTCGTATGTCCGTGCTTAGGGTATCAACACTAAACACAAGGGTTAGCAAGCATACCGCAACAACAAAAATACAAAGTGGTTAGTGAGAGCAAATGATATTAGTGTTGAGTTTGCTAAGAAGTTGTGATGGTATATCGTATATGAAATTAAGAGATTTGTCAAATCCTTAATCACAAGATACGATATCCAAGCTTAACGAACTTAACACTAAATAGATTTTACCTTAGACATTGGAAATGGGGAAAGGGAATGAATACGGTATATGAGGAGGTTACAAGTAACCATGTGTCAAAACACCGTATCATGTCAATACATAAACAATATTTAGGTTAGAATTATAAGTTAAGCACATGAAACATAAGAAAGAAGAGGAGGAGGAAAAGCCTTTCATCTCACTTCCTCACCCATACCACAACCAAAATAAAGAATTAGTTAAGCATGATAATAAAAGCAAGTAAGTAAAGAAAGCAATAAAAGAAGAAACAATTATAACCACTTGAAGAATTGAGATACAAGATTATGGTAGCTTGTTCAACCCCCTTAATGAAGCTCTCCAAAGAGAGCTTCAAGAGGGAGGAAGAAGAAGAAGAAACCAAGTGAAGATCACTCACCCTCAAGTTAAACCAAAAACAAACTATCAAAATGTATTACATCTATTTGGCATGGCAAGACACTCAAGCTTTAGATCAGTTCTGGTATTTATAGGCCACAAAATAGAATAAATAAACAATATACAAGTGACGATGTTGCACTAATAAACAATCAGAGAAAATATGGGGTCAAAAGGGGGTAGGGGGCCGAGGTCGCCGGATATGGTGGGTGCGTCGCCGGCCCAAATCAGAGGAGGGGGCTCGTTCTGTAGTGGTGTGCTTGTGTGCTCTCTCTAATCACTTTGGCTCTGTTTGCTTAGTCAATTGTAACCTGGTTTGTATGCAGAGGAATGGAGGGAAACTTGGTCTTTACATCACATCCAAACTTTATGCAATAAATGCATTCACACCCACTTGCATAAGTTGTGTGCCCACTTGTTTACCTCATGATGCCAAGGAAACCTACCATGGTCTATGGCAGCCCCCTACCTAGTCCATGGCATGTGCACACTAGTGTGTTGGACCAATTTTTTACAAAAATGTGTACACATGTTTTATTTCCAAAAGAGCTCATGGGGTATCGGTCGGTTTTCTGGTCTGCTTGCAGTGTCGGCTCCCAAACATTATATCCGTAATTTTGAGTATGTTTTCATTGTTGTATCACGAATACCTGTAAACTTTAATAACTGAGCAGGCACTGATTTAAAGTACCGATAAATAGAAAAACAGATAATGAGTGAGAGGTAATAAAATGCAGTACCGATAAATAGAAAAACAGATAATGAGTGAGAGGTAATAAAATGCAGTTTTATGAGATGAACAAATACCCCCAAACTTATCTTTTGCTCGTCCCGAGCAAAACAAAAAATCCTAACCTCACTTTCACAGGGAACGCGATTGCACTGAGCATATGCAACAAACCGTTAAACCTCGAGGTGTCCCTAGCAGGAGGAGTGTTGTTTCCTGATGGTTTTCAGTGGATTAAGCCCACAAAATTCAGTCAAGTTAGTAACGCGGAGGAACTGTTGATTCTAATTCTAAAGATAAGAATCAAAACTAGAAGTTCTATCACCCAAGTTACAAACATTAAACCCTATTTTTCACTCCTCGCAATTTGTTTAACAAAAGCTAATACGTGTCTTTTCGTGATTATGCGGTAGTGTCGACAGGTTTTTAAGAACTTGATTAGGGTCATCATGTCAAAAATTACGGACCAGAATAAACTTCTAAAGGATCACACGAGTTTGAAATGAGTTAAGATTTTCTCAAGTTTTATTCTCCAGTTATGTTTCAAGTCCGAATATATATCAATTTTAAAAGAGAACCAAAGTCTTATTTTTCACTCCCACCTTTTGCCTGTTTTTGTTCATACACACCTTTCATTATCGTGCAAAATATCTTAATAAATACAAACCTTCATATCTCCACGAAAAAACTGTTTTAATGGAAAATTTGTCTCCGCCAAGATTATTCTCCCACAAAGAACCGTTAGGACTTTTAACTCGGAGAGAACACTTGCTTAACTTGTTTTATCTAGCGATTGGAAACTTAGCGAGTTTTGGGTCAATGACTCCCAAACCAGATGGTTTTAGGGCATTAGGTGTGGAGACACCCCAAGGACTTAATTACCCAAGTTACCAAGGCCACAAAACAAAAGACTCATTTTAAATAATTTAGCACTTTAGTGAAAACGGAGATATAGCCAGCTTTTTCTTTTAAATCAGAAGGCGTTACATGTGATAAGGTGTGTAATTACTCCAACAAGGTTCTAAATGGGTTATTTTTCAGATTTTTAGCTTCTGTTAAAATCTCTATAAAATTCCTCATATCTACTTCACTGTATGAACTATTCTTGATATTTTACTTAACTCAGACAAACCTGTTTGTTCCTAAAGAATTTTATCAATTAAAAAGTTATAGACATGCCAGACTTTCATCACATTCTTTAAAACATACGATACGTGAAAAAGTGTTATAAAAGATGTATATCAGCTAAGGTTAAACACATAGGAGGGTTATTTTTCAGGTCGTCGGTCTCATAGCAAGAATTTAATTATTTCTATCTTCTAAACCGAACCGTCAGATTTTGAATCAAAGTTCCCCTGCTAACCAACATGACAAAGTTTTTATAATTTTCAAGAATTTTTCAATTTTTATAAATTTTTTAAAATTTTCAATACAATGCAGTACAAAAGCAGATATGAAATGCAACTACATGCAAAATAAAAGAAAAATACAATAAGTAATGCTGAAATGCAGGAAATATGCAAATGCAAACTATTATGCAGATACAAAATGCCACCACCAAGCTCCACCCCCAAACTGATCCAGACGATGTCCTCGTTGTCATTTTGCTTTTCCTTTGCCTTTGCCTCGGCTGCTTCCGATTTCCTCGTCCTGTTTAGCTAAGAGCTGGCTAAGCTGCTCTTTGATCTCCTTGTTCTTCTGGATTATAGTTTTGATGCCGCGGACTTCTATTCTTTGAAGCTCGTAGGGATCCGTCGGAACGTCATCTCCTAAGTATATCTTGGATGAAGTCTATGGGGCCGCGTGCTCACTGGGGTCAGTAGCGGTCCAAATTTGCTGCTCACTCCTGGGATCAGTGTACCCTAGTGAGATCTTCTCTATCTCCACTGGTACAATATCATACATCGTGAGTCAGGCAGTGAAATCGTCGTCCGTCATATAAGATCGGCAAATTTGGGCAATGAGGTCGGGAAGCAGAGATTTGCGTGCGGTAGCACTTTCCGTGATTGTGGCGAATAGCATGCTTGCCATGCAGAACTGGTAGTCTCTGGTCATCAAACAATGGACCATGTGCCCTACAATTGCTGGAAAAGACGATACGCGCGCGATCCTCCTGACATTGCGATATGCCCAGCGGCATACCGCATAGGCGTTCCTGTAAATCTGCTGGGCATTCAACCCAGCATCTCGTAGTTCACATCGATTTCCCAAAACTATCCTATACTAAGCTAGTTCTAAGGGTTTTTGAGAGCCAGATCGCATCGGGATACCGGTGACGTTGGATATGGTATCTGCTGAAAATACCCTACGTCTACCCCGAAAATGAAATCTAACCCTATCTTGGAGTATTTCTCCATCTCTTAGTGCGTCATAGAACTCATCGACTAAACTTTCACATGCACACAAACCCTCTTCCCCATAGAGCAGAAATTCCCAGCCTAATTGTTGGATTGCATCACAAAAATAATGCCCAGATACATCGTGCGAGAAAATGGCAACGAAATTGCGTTCCAATTCAAATGGGGCCATTCTCAGAGATCTGTTGAATTTTCAGAAAGTAAACAGTGTAGGAGAGGGGGGAAAAGTGTTTCTTACAGCAGGGAAGAAGAAGATCGGAGCTAGGAGGAAGCCAAGCCGAGCTCGCCGGATCTGATGGGGAAGTCGCCAGCCGGAATCCGAGGGGAGATCTAGGGTTTGGTAGGAGGCTGCGGGAAGAGGAGAGAAGAGAGATAGATTTGTTTGAGGAAAGAGTAAGTGAGGGCTCGGGTTTGGGGCAGTGGGCTTATAAAGGAACTTTGCAAAAAAAAAAACCCCATAATGAAATCCTAAGATATTTTCACTCCGTCTCAAACAAAAAATTGAAAACAATCTCGTCCCGCTAACAAAAACAGCACTCATCCCCTAACGGGTGAGATTTTATTAAAAACTAAGAAAAAACAAAGAAAACGAAAATCATAATATTCACAATCTAAACGACATGGTTAATGCAGAAGTTAATACCAGCCATAAGAAAATTTTGTCAATATAGTGCCATGGCTGGCAAAAGAATAGGTATATTAAAAAGAAAAAGAAAATATACAAAGAATGGTTAGATGTTAGTAAAGGGCATGGGTGCATGAAGGAATGGGTTAGAATACGCTAAAGGTGAAGACGAAGTTTTGACGAGGAAAAAGAATTAATGTTTGAATGAAGTGAATTTTCAAGAATTATATGTGGAGTTTCAAATTAAGGTTCGTTTAAAAACTGGAGTTCATCCACAAAAAATTCAGAAAAAGAAAGGTTCAAAGGATGATCCCAAAATGATCCCGACTCAAACTTACCAAGAATATCAAGTTCATCAGCAAAAATCTCCTCAAAACTCGACAAGAAAGAATAGTGTTCAGTGCTGTCTTCTTCCCTATTATTTTCACGATCCTACTCTCGTTATTCACAAACTCTTCCAAAACGATTTCTCCCTCATCATATTCACAATTGGGTATGTTCATGTCATCTAAAAATATAGGTTCCCACCCTAATGTTTCTCCCGAAACAATATCACTAGGTGATACAAAAATTGTGGGTTCCTGATCATTGATTTTTTCTAACAATTTATCCCAACCATACCCGTCAAATTCACAAGGTTCCTCCTCTAAAGTTGGAAAACAAAAATCAGTCGGTTCAAGAATATCCTCTTTAAGTATTATGTCAGTTAAATCAATCTCTAAATCTCAAGTAACAAGAGGCTCAGTGGATACCTGAAGGCTAATAGTGGACTGACTTAGAGTGTTTGCTTGTGTGTCCTAGAAATACCTAGTCAATTCAGTTGTATCAATCTCTAAATCACAAGTAACAAGAAGCTCAGTGGATACCTGATGGCTAGCGTCGCAGCTGATTGGTTCTCTACCGCAGTCATTACTTCAATACCTTTTTCAAAAGTGGTCAACCTAGCATCTATCTCACCGTCACTCCCTAATGATGGTTCAATTGTTTCGGGTTGAAGTGGTTGTGATGGTGGTGATGCTAGAACAGTCATTCTGTCGACCTCTTTCTCTATATCTTCAATCATTTGGTCTATGGTTGAAGTGTGACTGGGTTCAGGAGTGTTAGGTGGGTGACCGTTATTAAAAATTTAGGACTGTTGGTCACCCCCTAGAAAAGGACAATTTTCATGAATGTTGGAAGAATTTTGGCAATTTGTACAAATCAATTGGAATTGAGTATAAACAAAAGAGTAAGAATCGTGAAAAAATGAATTGTATTGTTTATCACCCATAATAACAAGAATTTACAAATGTCACAAAATAAAGAATATCACACCCCTAGCAGTTTATATTATTCTAAGTCAACTAGACCTGCTCAAGAACCTGATTGACGAAGTAAAACTGTATCAAGAAATAGGCTCAAGATATACTGATCACGAAGCCAGGTAAGTGCAAGAGATAAGGGAAGGTTTTCCAACGCTTTCGCGAAGGTCCTTAATTAAATAACCCTTTCTCTTTTGGCGGTTGCGCCGTGAACACTTGCCTAGACACCTCGTGAACGATATACCGTTAAGCAAAGTTCTAAATACAGTTATCTCCTCCTAATGAGCGCGAAGTCCTCAAAGTCAGAATTCTAATTGATTTTAAATTACTGGGGGTATGCAAGAATGCAGTTTTGTGAATTATGGGCTATAGAGAAAAGGTGATGAAATCCTTTACCGTATCTTGTTTGGTCATTTATGCCCTTAATTTCCATATTAAGATGCAATGCGCAATCATTAAAAGAATTTAAGAAAATCAATCAATTAAAGCAATTCTTTTTCAATTTTGTATTATGCGCTGTAAGAAGTACGGCTAGTTCTCTTTACAATCGACGGCAAAATTGTGTGAAAAATCCTGCAAAAGATAGAAAATTGGATTGTGTCGGATTCGAACGAACGTGTTAAGAAATACGTACCGATATGATTTGGTTTAAGAAAACCCCATTGAATTGATCCAAGTCGTTGAATGTTCGCTTGCGTGGGTCAAACTACCCGGATCATTGGCACTACACTTCGCTAACGTCTTGCAATTGCATTTGAGCCTAGCTCTGCACGATCGCTGGTCGTAATTCCGCGAAAAACCTAAAATGTCGGAAAATACGATATTTAGTGTCAAAAGCGGTACATGTGCCCCAATTCCTGCATACTCAAAATTAGAAAAATCAAACAAAACCAAAAGATTACAAACACTGCACTGGAGATCACCAAAAAAGAAAAAACCAAAACTCTCACAATACGGCCGGCGAGCTCGGAAAATTGCCTAATGTCGCCGGATTTTGCAAAGAGATAGGTGCAGGGATTTTTGGTGGACTCTCTAGGCAAGATGAATATTCTAACGGTCTTACTTGATTTTTAAGTTGGATTATAGAGTGATAGCAGATTCAGCAACAGAGAACAAAAGTCAGAAAAATTGTTAGAAGCATGTATATGTTAGTATTGAAAAAAATTTGAGTTAGAAAGTTAGCTTTGTTAATAGAACCGGAAATAACAATACCTAATACTACCAACTTCTCGGCAACGGCGCCAAAAACATGTTGGTGAATCACCCGCACGCGCAAACGCGTATGTTTTAAAATATGAGATATGGTTTTTAGGAAAACGGAATGCGCACGCGGGATCGTTCTTGTTTTACAATTTATAACCGCAAGTGCACGGCGCGTTGTAGTGAGCCGGCAAGCATGGGTCGATCCGCAGGGAATTGTGATTGGGGATTGCGATTTAAGGTTCAACAAATTAACGAATTGGGGTTTGTCACAAAAAATATATAAAAGAATAAAAGCATGGAAAAAGCAAGAAAATGAGTTAAGGAAAGAATGGTTGTGGCTTGGTTCGAAAGCTTGAATCATGATGTTTCCCTCTACACTCTCTTGGTAATGAGTTGTCCGGCCGTACCTTGATCCCGGCATGAAGCACGACTTGTCAACGCGGTTGCGGAGCACAAACCGTCAAAGTCCGATATTCGCCGCAATGCACGAAACTGTTCGGTTTTGATCACCTACCGTTCGTATGTCCGTACTTGGGGTATCAACACTAAACACAAGGGTTAGCAAGCATACCGCAACAACAAAAACACAAAGTGGTTAGTGAGAGCAAATGATATTAGTGTTGAGTTTGCTAAGAAGTTGTGATGGTATATCGTATATGAAATGAAGAGATTTGTCAAGTCCTTAATCACAAGATACGATATCCAAGCTTAGCGAACATAACACTAAATAGATTTTACCTTAGACATTGGAAATCGGAAAAGGGAATGAATACGGTATATGAGGAGGTTACAAGTAACCATGTGTCAAAATACCGTATCATGTCAATACATAAACAATATTTAGGTTAGAATCATAAGTTAAGCACATGAAACATAAACAAAAGACAGAAGAGGCAAAGCCTTTCATCTCACATCCTCACCCACACCACAACTAAAATAAAGAATTAGCTAAGCATTGTAATAAAAGCAAGTAAGTAAAGAAAGCAATGAAAGAAGCAACAATTATAACCACTTGAAGAATTGAGATACAAGATTATGGTAGCTTGTTCAACCTCCTTAATGAAGCTCTCCAACGAGAGAGCTTCAAGAGGGAAGAAGAAGAAGAAACCAAGTGAAGATCACTCACCCTCAAGCTAAACCAAAAACAAACTATCAAAATGTATTACATCTATCTGGCATGGCATGACCCTCCAGCTTTAGATCAGTTCTTGTATTTATAGGCCACAAAACAGAATAAAAAACAATAAACAAGTGATGATGTGGCATTAATAAATAATCAAAGAAAATATGGGGTCAAAAGGGGGTAGGAGGGCCGAGGTCGCCGGATATGGTGGGTGCGTCGCCGACCCAAATCCGAGGAAGGGGGCTCGTGCTGCAGTGGTGTGCTTTTGTGCTCTCTCTAATTACTCTGGCTCTGTTTGCTTAGTCAATTGTAACCTGGTTTGTATGCAGAGGAATGGATGGAAACTTGGTCTTTACATCACATCCAAACTTTATGCAATAAATGCATTCACACCCACTTGCAGAAGTTGTGTGCCCACTTGTTTACCTCATGATGCCAAGGCAGCCTACCAAGGTCTATGGCAGCCCCCTACCTGGTCCATGGCATGTGCTCACTAATGTGTTGGACCAATTTTATACAAAAAATGTGTACACATGTTTTATTTCCAAAAGAGCTCATGGGGTATCGGTCGGTTTTCTCGTCTGCTTGTAGTGTCGGCTCCCAAACGTCATATCCGTGATTTTGAGTATGTTTTCAGTGTTGTATCGTGAATACCTGTAAATTGTAATAACTGAGCAGACACTGATTAAAAGTACCGATAAATAGCAAAACAGATAACGAATGAGAAGTAATAAAATGCAGTTTTATGAGATGAACAATCCTTATATCTCAGGTGCCGCATACTCAGATCGACCCTTATATCTATCTCATCTCAGGCGCCGCATACTCTGATCGGCCCTCACATCCATCTCACGACTCCTGTCGGTATCCTCCAGATAACCGCCGGGTCCAACCAATCACCGGTAGGTAGTACTTCCTCCGTCGGGCTCACCGCCTAACAATACGTATTCTTGCCACGGGGTACCTCACCGGGTCCACTATGTACCCACAGACGGTGCCTACCGCTCCTCGAATCCGATATACTCATAGCTCAGAACTGAGAAAACTCATGGGGGACAAGAAATATCATACTAAGGGAAAATCGCATTTTGAAAACAATACACAATTTCCTTCGAAATATAACCACGTTTGCCAAATCCAGAGATCTCATGAAAACAGCATCTCAATGCATATAACCATAAAGTACGATGTATGCAACATAGAGCAGTAATATGAGCATATCAAGTATATCACGCAAACATTTCATATGATAGTACCGAATGATGAATGTACTTATGGTTATGAATAATATCATGATACAGCAGTTCTACTGTGCAAGTGGCATGGAAATTACCGATGATGAAAGTGTGTGAGCCGGCAAATCTGTGTAAGTGTAACATACGCAACATCGATAATTGTGCAGGTGTACTAGCAGATGATATCATAACAAATAATGGAAGCACATGTATATACAATGCAAATTAGAATATTTTAAATGTAACAGAAAATTAAACCGTAAGCGCCACATTATAAAATATACGTATCTGATCTAACATCTGCATAAGGGACTAACTAACGTAGTGTAGAAAGGGATTAAAATATCTATAACATATCCGAGTCGATGAATCTATCAATCGGCAATACAGCCTCATAGCATCACGTACGGTATAATCTATCGTACGACATCCTCGAACCAAGGGTATGGATCAATCAACAGGTAAAACTCATCGCGTACGGCAATCCTTCGTACGGCGACATTAAACAAAATAGGGATACTATCAACCTATAAAACAATGAGGGTATGGATCTAAAGTCTCGTACGACATATCACTCATTATTCTCATATATATAAATATACACACACATATCCCAAGTCGCATCCGTACCAATCTCATATCATGTTACTATAAATCTCATACTTATTCTCTTTCAATTACACACACACACACATATATCGCGATTCACATCCACATTTTATATTCTTATATATCAATCTGGGACATCCTTATCTATCATGTCATTTCATATTAAATCCTTTGATCACATCCATAGGTTTCTAGTATAGGTTTCTCCGACTACATTTTATATATACCGGTTTCCATTTTATAATTGCGAGGGTGCTATACGCCATCCACCTGACTTCCCCCATAAATATAAATCTACTCAACTGCTAAACTTCTTGCTTAGCCGAAGTCGATATGCTTCGTCGTCTCGGAAGTCCACGCGAAAATACCTACAATCAATACACAATCGCAATGCTATTAAAATTAATATCCAAAAACCGATACGTCACACGAATTGCTTATAGGTTAGAACCTATAGCTTACGTATGCAACAACAACCAAGTAACCCTTATCGTTGACGTACAAACGTCCAACGACCAAATCACATCAAGAAATCCATAAATCCAAGTTTCAATAACGGAAAACATAACCAAAACCAACTCAAAATTCTCCCAAATTTTGGCATAGGGGGTTTAGGACAAAACAACCAATACAGTAGCTAGGTTATAAGGAGTGTGAGCTACAAGCAAAATCCCATCACCAGAACCAAAAATTGGGCCGATGAGATGTGCTACAGTAACGGGTGCCGCCGGCAAAAACTTTGAATTTAGGTCTCGTTCTTCTGTGGTTGTCTTATAGTGGTCTAATTAGGTCAATGTAGTTGTTTGATTTTCTTAAAAATACCCCAGATTGCTCCAGATACCCTGTAGTCCAACAAAACTTCACAAAATCGACATGGAACAAATTCTAAACTCGTGTATTGGGTTCTATTCTCTGGCCCAGGTCAGGAAAATCATCACTAAGATCCTAAAACACTCACTACACCTTCATTACCTCTTTACAAGTTCATAAAACCACTAAACATCAACTTGGAAATTTCCAAGATCATCAAATCATATCGGTTTAGCTCTAAACTAACAATAGGATAAACTAAACACAATAACTTAACTAAAGTTTAGAAATCTACCTCATTTGGCAACTTAAGAAAATTCTTGGGTTGGCCAAAATCTTGAAAATCCAAACTTGAAAGGTCCATAGGGTTTAGAAAGAGGTGGGGATCATTTTTAATGAAAGGAGTATGTAGTTTTGACAAGGTTTTGGGGATGAAGCATAGAGGTAGAGGAGGTGAAGGATGAGATGAAGAAGAAGGAGAAGTTGAAGTGATGAAGGAAAATAATGGACGAAGGGAAGGTTAAAGTGTAGGAGCCTCTCTCTCTCTCTCTCTCTCTCTCTCTCTTTCTCTGTCACGACCCGAAATAGCACGTGACTAGCACCTGAATCATGTGAAGTCTATAGGACCACACCTAATTCAAGTAAGCTAAAAGCCCAGAAATCTAAAACATTTTAAAGAGAATGTGAAGAAAAACTTTTTTTAAAGTAAGAGGTTTTAATAAAATAAGTGGCATTAAAAATTTTAAAGCAACATCATATTTTCCTGAAAAATTCGGCAGAGTCTCCTTTGTAAATACTGGCCCCAAATGGATAGAAACATGCATAATATAAAGCCATCCCCAAGCGGGAGCTAGCTCTTCGCCAATTGGCGGACACAACCATGCAATGCAATATAATATACATTGCCGACAGGCGAGGATCAAAACTCATCAAGAAAAGCAATATCCTCAAGGAAACCAGAGAAAAACCATAATAATATAGAGCGCGACTCTATGGTCAAAAGAATATACATACTGGTCTTCTAAGTCAATCAAATATACAAATCTAGTTGATGGAGTTTACTAGAGACAACAAAATGAAAATAATGTACAATGGCGGTCACGATGCGAGTGAACCCACCTACCAAAGCAATCACCCGGAAAGAAGCAGTGTGCCAGCAAAGCCGCCAAGAAAACCTGTACAGCAAGACCTGTAAGAAACTGTGGCCCAATGGGGGTGAGTTGCCAACTCGTGAGTAGAAAACATCACCGAGCAGAAATCACATGTATGACTCAATCCTAGGCCATACGATAATAATATATCCTCAAAATAATATCCTGAACCATCTATACATAAGTGTAATACCACGTGCTCGTGTCAGTGCCTTTGATAACAACATATCATATATATGATGTATGAATACATTACAAATGAAAACAGAATACATCCTAAATGAGAAAATCGTTTTCCTAATTTAGTGAGATTTCTGTATATATAAATCGAGGTATCATCAATGAAATCAACATCAAATCCATGTCAAGCATTGACACAAAACATAAATCCAAATATCCAATATCTCATGCTCCGGCTATCTGGAGTGGCCCATATCATATAATCTCAATACCTCATGGTCTCAATATCTCGGGCTCCGGCTATCCGGACTGGCCCCTGGGCTCCGGCTATCCAGACCGGCCCCTCATCAAATCTCATGACTATATCGGTATCCTCCGAATATCCGCCGCGTCATAAATAACCGGTCGGTAGTGCTCCCCTGCCTGGGTCAACGCCATCATCAGCGACCATCTTGCCCCGGGGTACCGCTCCGGGTCCACCATACACCTACAGACGGTTCTTCCTCCTCCTCAAATCGGGTGTATGATATCGCTCAAGAAACGAGAAAACTCATTGTGGACGTATCTCACATCATATCACGAGAAAACCGCACTTTTTATCTTTGAAAATGATAAACGAGTTTATTAGATCTGCGGGTTCTCCAAATCCAAAAATTTCATGGAAAATCCAAAATCTAAATTAACAGGCCAATAACAGTGAATACCGGGCTCCGGCAATCCGGACTGGCCCATAATATCCCACGGCAAATGAATATATAAATATGTGTAGAATGTCACGGTAATAAATGCAATATCTAAATTAGCATAAAAAGGTATGCGCACTAGTACTATGTCGAAACTATTAGCTAACAATTTAGACTAATGAAGTAGTATTTTGTAATGTGTACGTGACATAACAATAACCGATGATGTTGTGTGTGAGCCGGCAAGCAGGTGTACTATAGCATACGCATCATCGGTAATGGTGCTGGTGTCCTGATAGCATGGCTTCATAATAACAATAAAAGTACATTTAAACATGCAATGCGATACGATATGAACAATATCGGTATAAAGAAATGAATTGTAAATGTTACAATAAGGGATCTACATTAGATATATGAGTCATACAGTTTGTCATTTGAAATAACACGAATCGTTGTGTTTAGAAAATAGGGCTACGGTGTTTTAAAGAAAGATATGTCCTTTGAAATATCCGTATTACCCCTTGGCCCGTCTTTAAATATTCACGATTTGTTGGTTTTGGAATAAGTATGACTTGAGCCCATTCTATCTTCTACTAAGTAATTACAGGACAAAGCTAAGAGACTAATCAAAAGGGTTAGGAAAACCACCTAAGTCTGAGTCGATAAAAATATATAGTAGTCGGTGATCCCACCTCAATAGTGTCACATACGATAGAAATATAATACGACATTCTCGAATCATGAGTGCGGATCAATCATCATATATATATCTCGTACGGTAAATCCATCGTACGACATCCCAAAAATCGGGGTACGGGTCGCCTATCACATATACTTTAATATCCATATGGTATCATTATCATAATATCATGAACGGGATACTGATCTAAGTCTAGTACATACCGATACCATCAATGTATATATATATATATATTTATATATATATATCCGTGTGTGTATGAAAACACATCACTCATCAATCTGCTAATATAATATGTCGTATCTCATAACACGACCCAAATCACATCACCGATCTCACGGCATCCATCCCAATCACATCGACTCATCTCCAAATATCATTTATTATCCTCATCATACCTGTATACGTATACATATATATATATACACATACTCACATACATATATGTATGTATGTATGTGTATATATATATATATATATATATATATACATATCCCCATATACGCACAAGAACATCGAATGTATGCGTGTGTGTGTATGCGCAAACCATTACTCTAGGGTTTTGCGACTAAGTTACTATCTTCCGAATACGCTAACACTAATCCAAAGTCACCTAAAGTATTACTTACTAAGTATGCACATCTCATAACAACAAGTATATACATATAAATATCATAACCCATCAAAATGCTACGAGCTTGCGGGGGTGCTATACGCCATCCACCCGACTTCCTTCGTAGATATATATCTACTCACCTGGACGCATCAGCTAATCTGATCCGATTTCAGCTCTGTCATTTCCGCGCCACGTCCAATGCCTCTGCACCCGATCCTAGCAACGTACATAAGGAAATAAGAGGATAAATATAAATAGTCGTGGACACAAACAATACAAGTCAACCACGCGCATTAATTCGACGTGCATACACTTGGTGCACGAAACGCACCGCGACAACGCCACAAACTACAACTAAGGTCGCAATACGTGGCAATTACCAAATCAAAAACCCAATCGCACCAATCACGCGATCACAACACACTAATTATTATATGAAATAGGGTGCAAATCATCAAAACCTTAAAATTGATCAAATCGATTTATTTCAAGAAACCTAGTAAGCATCAATTTCCATTTTTAATCAAAACTTAATGTTTTAACAAATCTTGTGGCCAAAATGCTCACAAAATACCTTAATTAAGTCATACAAACCATAACTAAATTTTAATTTCATCTCATTACATTAATCCAAAAAACCTAGTTTGCTAAATATCTAAATTAGAACAATTTTAAAATAACAATTAGCAGACTATCAACTAGTTTAGCTTTCACATGTCTTAAGATGTTAAATACATCACACAACCTTAAACCAATTACTCAAAACCCTAACTTGAATTCAAACCCTATTCTTGAATTTCCAAGTATGCAATTAAAACCTAATTAAGCATCTAATTAGCTTATATTGAAGTACTATAGCAACAATTAAACAATTTGGTTAAGATTTATACCTCACAAACAAGGGATCTAGCTTTCTATTTAGTCTCCCAAACTTGGTTCTATCCTCCAAGATCCATACTAAGGTAGCCAAGGGAAAATGGGTAAAAATTGGATTTGGAGTTTGTGTGATTTTTGAAGCAATTTTGATGAATTTTTTAAGTGGAATTGAGGTGAAGAAACGGAGGGCCGCCATAGGGAAAGGCTTAGCCAGATTTTTGATAGGGAGGAGAGAGAGTGAGGTGAGGAAAAATACCAAGTAAAGAAAGTCCCAAGTCAACACAAACCCGTCCCTCTTTTCTTATTCTTTTCTTTTAAATTTTCTTTTCCTTTTTCTTTTCTCTTGACTTTTGAAGTGGGGAATGTGGGAGATTGGGGAAGCTTGGATTCGGCCAAGGTGGGAAATGGGGGGTGTGTGGGTGTTTGTAGAAATTTCCATGTCAAGAAAACACTTTCAAAACTCATTATTATATCCTACATCAATCTTTTCCATTTTATTTTATTTTTCAATTAACTTTCCCCCTAGTGTTCTCTAGAACAATGGAGACCATTTGAGAAAAAGAGAACATACCATAAACTTTTTATGATGTTGTCATGGTTCACAAACATGAAATTAACCCATTCTCATTTGTAATTATCACTAATTAAATATATCAGTGAAAGCTTAAAATATTTAAAATAATTAATTACGGAAAATATTTTAGTAAACTAGAAATTTTCAAGTGATCAATTAAATACTAAATACTAGCAATTATATTGCTAGAATAGGTATATTTAATTCTATGTTGAAAAATAATTACATCTTGGTTTTTATGGAAAACACCCGTTATTTTACCGATAATCGGAAACTTCACCTAAACGATTTTCAAAACGTTACAGTCTTCCCTCCTTAAAGAAATTCGGTCCCCGAATTTAAATTAAAACTTCCCCAATACTAAAACATTTCAGCAAACCACTCAAATCGGCGGGGCTCCGAAATCTTAAATACATAAGACACATCTTAGCGCAATGCATGCGTATGAAAACGAGTATATAATACAGAATCAATACTCCGTCAAGCATCACACAATCATCGGAGTCATGGTGAAAATACCAATGTCAAAGTCCTATACGAAAACCAACATGATATACTCAAAACTATAACTTGTACATAGTACGCATCGTTGTAAACTCGTCAAAACATCTGGAAGAAATGTATGCCAAACTTTTTTTTCAAGTCGCTGTGCGATGCGCGTATCACAGCACAAGTAGCGGACGTTTATCGTAAGAAAGTAACTATATATATATATATACATATATATGTATGTATGTATCCTTTGTTGAACATACACGTCCTGCCGTCTTTGAAAATAATTTAGAAGGGTTTCCTTAATAACATGTTGCGTGTCATGTCGGACACATAAGAAAATACTGAGACTATAGCACCTTTTTAGAAATCTCTTCGATAACTATCGATACATGCAAAAACATATTCAGGTGTTGTCCTATGACTAGTCCAGCTCAGCTAATATATCGAAGAGTAAATATCATAAAAACATACTGCTCAAAGAAAATCAATCCCAAAATGTATAGAAGAATACCACGTGCGCTTGGTGCGCATGAAAATCGAAATCCATGAACGTGCCATACATATGCACAGAAACAAAAGCTAAGTGCAACAGGTGTGCACGAAAACACCTGTCAAAGGCAATGGGTGTGCCTGACAACAATATCAGGTGCATCTGATATGCACGAAGAATCCCGATTTAGTGCATCTGGTGTGCACCAAAATCGCGTCAAGCGCGTCAAGTATGCGTAAGAACCCAAATCAAGTGCACAAGGAGCATGAAAACAAATATCGAGTATCACAATCGAAATCGACGGTATACAACGTACCTCAATCTAAATCAGGGATACCGTGGTATGAAATCTCACAACCACGTGCATCAGCATGCACAAAATCGAATCAAAGTACTAAATGTACATGAAAACTACACCGAAGGCACAAGTCAAATCACATACATACCTTAGGCATGAAATCAAAATCAAAAATCTTGAACGACATCAAATCGAAATTGAGTGCAACTGTGGTGTACGAAAACTCAATCATGCAAATAAATCGCCCAAAATATCGAAATCCAAAATGACGGACACGTGACATTCGAATCACCAAGTTGCAAATCATCAATACTGTCGTCGATACATCCTTCCTTCAAAATCGAGAAGGTGCCGGTGCATCCAAAGCTAGCAGAGCAAGATATCTACTTGCCTCCTTTTCATGGCCTGGCGCCTTGTGCCTTAGGCTCTCGTCTCTCACTGCAGATTGCCCGTTACATAGCTCCTCGACTCAACGATCCAATATGGAAATGATGACAGAAACAGTTCCGCTCTGGCACATCCTCTAAAGATCTCTGGCCAACTATCATGGTCACTCATAACATATCGCGTCAATGATGCCGAACTCTGGCCTACTGGGTGTGCGTAATACGACCGATCCTAGCTCCAAGTCTCCTCGTGCAGTATCCCATCATATGCTATCTGGACGACGTCGAACTTTTCGATCGATTCATCAAAGTCCAATAATTTCCCGAGAGCTCAACTCTTGAGTACAGTTTAATAATATTCAGTACATGCCACAGTACCTATGGGCCAGCCGTAGAAGGGAAAACTCAAGCCTCATTAATGGCACCACAGAACAGCTACAAACCATAAGGTTCAAAAGCGTTCCCATGGTCATTATATCTGGTTAGGGTTTCATTCTACTAGAGGGTCCACGGAATTACTTGCATGTTTTTCCAAATACCTTAAACTTGGAAAAATAGGTTTCTGACATTCGATTGTTTTCTATCGACTCTCAACGTACCTGCGTGAAGCCTTCTCAAGCTTGAATCAATCAATCCGATGACCTTGCATCGGGGTGTGCAATGAACCACATGTCCTAGTCATTCATCCGTTGTGACTAGCGATCTGCTATCATATATCTAAGTATAAACTCATGCTGCAATAGCTCCAAACATCTGGGGCGGTATCTTGTCAGTTGCAGCGACATTTGGCTCATTCGTCTGCACGCTAAACAGTGCCTCAATCATCAAGAGTAACGGTGCATTAACGGTCATCACATTCTAGATGGCTTCTAGCAGTGGCCCAATCCTCTGGTGCTGATCTGCACGCTCGAGAAATCTTAGTAAAAACAACCCATCAAAATGCTCATGGCATGAAAAAAACACAATACAACGACACATCTATGCAATCGTGTGTCATCGGAATCACGCCCTGGTCAGTCCTCGTCCATGACGAGCTCATGCTGACTGCAACTCTAGCCGCAGCTCTCTCTGCCCGTGCAACCGTGGTAACAAAACTACAAACCGATATCTATGAGGATAGATCATAGGAATGAATATAATACTGTGCAAAGAAATGTACATCCTAAGTCTTCTTAAGTGGAGTAGCCTATCGTAAGTATGCCGCGGAACATACACACGGTACGTCACTCTACTTAAGTCACCAACTCCATCAACTAAGGTCAACCTATGCGACGAAAGTTCGGGTCTAATACCCGTAAGGTCAAGCACAGGTTCCGAATATATATAAACGCCCTAGACTCCGCATAGTCAAATATAGACTCGAACTAAGGTTAAACCTAGCGCTCTGATACCAACTTTGTCATGACCCGAAATAGCACGTGACTGGCACTTGAATCATGTGAAGTCTAAAGGACCACACCTAATTCAGGTAAGCCAAAAGCCCATAAATCTAAACCATTTTAAAGAGAAAGTGAAGAAAAACTTGTTTTAAAGCAAGTGATTTTAATAAAATAAGTGGCATTAAACATTTTAAAGCAACATCATATTTTCCCGAAAAATTCGGCAGAGTCTCCTTTGTAAACATTGGCCCTAAATGGGAACAAACATGCATAATATAAAGGCATCCCAAGCGGGAGGTAGCTCTTCGCCAATTGGCGGACACAACCACGCAATGCAATATAATATACAACGCCGAACGGTGAGGATCAAAACTCATCAAGAAAAGCAATATCCTTAAGGAAACCAGAGAAAAACCATAATAATACAGCGCACGACTCTAAGATCGAAAGAATATACATACTGGTCTTCTAAGTCTATCAAATATACAAGTCTGGTTGATGAAGTTTACTAGATACAACAGAATGAAAATAATGTACAATGGCGGTCATCATGCAAGTGAACCCACCTACCAAAGCAATCATCCGGAAAGAAGCAGTGTGCCAGCAAAGTCGCTAAGGAAACCTGTACAGCAAGACCTGCAAGAAACTGTGGCACAAAGGGGGTGAGTTGCCAACTCGTGAGTAGAAAACATCACCGAGCAGAAATCGCATGTATGACTCAATCCTAGGTCATACGATAATAATATATCCTCAAAATAATATCCTGAACCATCTATACATTAGTGAAATACCACGTGCTCGTGTCAGTGCCTCAGATAGCAACATATCATATATATGATGTAAGAATGCATTACGAATGAAAACAGAATACATCATAAATGAGAAAAAAATTCATAATTTAGTGAGATTTCTGTATATATAAATCGAGATATTATCAATGAAATCAACATAAAATCCGTGTCAAGTATGGACACAAAACATAAATCCAAATATCCAATATCTCGGGCTCCGGCTATCCGGACTGGCCCTTGGGCTCCGGCTATCAGGACTGGCCCCTCATCAAATATCACGACTACGTCGGTATTCTCTGGATATCCGCCGCGTCACAAATAACCGGTAGGTAGTGCTTCCCTGCCAGGCTCAACGCCATCATCTGCGACCATCTCGTCCCGGGGTACCGCACCGGGTCCACCATGCACCCACAGACGGTTCCTCCTCCTCCTCGAATCGGGTGTATGATATCGCTCAAGAGCCAAGAAAACTCATGGTGTACGTATCTCACATCATATCACAAGAAAACATCACTTTTTATCTTTGAAAATGATAAATGAGTTTATAAAATCTGCGGTTTCTCCAAATCCAGAAATCTCATGGAAAATCCGAAATCTCAAAATGACAGGTCAATAACAGTGAATACTGGGCTACGGCAATTCGGACTGGCCCATAATATCGCATGGCAAATGAATATATAAATATGCGTGGAATGTCACAGTAATAAATGCAATATCTAAATTAGCATAAAAAGGCATGCGCACTAGTATTATGTCGAAACTATCAGCTAGCAATTTAGACTAATGAAGTAGTATTTTCTAATGTGCACGTGACATAACAATTACCGATGATGTTGTGTGTAAGCCGGCAAGCAGGTGTACGTGTAGTATACGCATCATCGGTAATGGTGCTGGTGTCCTGACAGTATGGCTTCATAATAACAATAAAAGTACATTTAAACATGCAATGCGATGCGATATGAACAACATGGGTATACATAAATGAATAGTAAATGCAACAATAAGAAATCTATGTTAGATATACGAGTCATACAGTTTGTCATTTGAAATAACATGAGTCGTGGTGTTTAGAAAATAGGGCTACGGTGTTTTTAAGAAAAATACGTCCTTTGAAATATCCGTAATACCACTTGTCCCGTATTTAAATATTCACGATTCGTTGGTTTTGGAATATGTATGACTCGAGCCCAGTCTTTCATCTACTAAGTAACTACAGGACAAAGCTAAGAGACTAATCAAAAGGGTTAGGAAAACCACCTAAGTCTGAGTCGATAAATATATATAGTAGTCGGTGATCCCGCCTCAATAGCATCACATACGATATAAATATAATACGACATCCTCGAATCATGAGTGCAGATCAATCATCATATTTATATCTCGTACGGTAAATCCATCGTACGGCATCCCAAAAATCATGGTACGGGCCGCCTATCACATATACCTCAATATCCATATGGTATCATTATCATAATATCGTGAACAGGGTACTGACCTAAGTCTAGTACATACCGATACCATCAGAGTGTGTGTGCGTGTGTGCGTATACGCGTGTGTATGAAAACACATCGCCCATCAATCCTCTAATATAATATGTCGTATCTCATAACACGACCCAAATCACATCACCGATCTCACGGCATCTAGCCCAATCACATCAACTCATCTCCAAATATCATATACTATCCTCATCATACCTCTATAAATATACACATATATATACACACACACACATACTCACATACATATATGTATATATATATACATATACCTATATACACATAAGAACATCGAATGTATGCATGTGTGTGTGCGCGCGCGCGCAAACCATTACTCCAGGGCTTCGCGACTAAGAAACTAAACTAAGTTACTATCTTCCGAAAACGCTAACACTAATCCAAAGTCACCTAAAGTATTACTTACTAAGTATGCACATCTCATAACAACAAGTATATACATATAAATATCATAACGCATCAAAATGCTACGAGCTTGCACGGGTGCTATACGCCATCCACCCGACTTCCTCCGTAGATATATATCTACTCACCTGGACGCCTCGGCTAATCTGATCAAATTTCAGCTCTATCATTTCCGCGCCACATCTGACGCTTCTGCACCCGATCGTAGAAATGTACATACGGAAATAAGAGAATAAATATAAATAGTCACGGACACAAACAATACAAGTCAACAACGCGCATTAATTCGACGCGCACACACTTGGTGCACGAAACACGCCGCGACAACGCCACAAACTACAACTAGGGTCGCAATACATGGAAATTACCAAATCAAAAACCCAATCACGTGTTCACAACACACTAATTATTATATGAAATAGGGTGCAAATCGTCAAAACCTTAAAATTGATCAAATCGATTTATTTCAAGAAACCTAGTAGGCATTAATTTCCCTTTTTAATCAAAACATGATGTTTTAACAAATCTAGTGGCCAAAATGCTCACAAAATACCTTAATTAAGTCACACAAACCAAAACTAAAAATTTCATCTCATTACATTATTCCTAGAAACCTAGTTTGCTAAATATCTTAATTAGAACAATTTTAAAATAACAATTAGCAAACTAGCAACTAGTTTAGCTTTCACATGTCTTAAGATGTTAAATACATCACACAACCATAAACCAATTACTCAAAACCCTAACTTGAATTCCAACCCTATTCTTGAATTTCCAAGTTTGCAATTAAAACCTAATTAAGATCTAATTAGCTTATATTGAAGTACTATAGCAACAATTAAACAATTTGGTTAAGATTTATACCTCACAAACAAGGGATCTAGCTTGCTATTTAGTCTCCCAAACTTGCTTCTATCCTCCAAGATCCATACTAGAGTAGCCAAGGGAAAATGGGTAAAGATTGGATTTGGTGTTTGTGGGATTTTTGAAGCAATTATGATGAATTTTTGAAGAGGAATTGAGGTGAAGAAATGGAGAGCTGCCATGGGGAAAGGCTCGGCCAGATTTTTGATGGGGGTGGAAAGAGAGTGAGGTGAGGAAAAATACCAAGTAAATAAAGCCCCAAGTCAACACAAACACATACCTCTTTTCTTATTCTTTTCTTTTAAATTTTCTTTTCCTTTTCTTTTCTCTTGACTTTTGAAGTGGGGAACGGGGGAGATTATGGTAGCTTGGATTCGGCCAAGGTGGGAAATGGGGTGTGTGTAGGTGTTTGTAGAAATTTCCATGTCAAGAAAACCCCTTCAAAACTAATTATTGCACATTACATCAATCTTTTCCATTTTATTTTATTTTTCAATTAACTTTTCCCCCTAGAGTTCTCTAGAACAATGGAGACCATTTGACAAAAAGAGAACATACAATAAACTTGTTATGATGTTGTCATGGTTCACAAACATGTAATTAACCCATTCTCATTTGTAATTATCACTAATTAAATATATTAGTGAGAACTTAAAATAATATTTAAAATAATTAATTACGGAAAATGTTTTAGTAAACTAGAAATTTACAAGTGATTAATTAAATACTAAATACTAGCAATTACATAACTAGAATAGGTATATTTAATTCTATGTTGAAAAATAATTATATCTTGGTTTTTTACGGAAAACACCTGTTATTTTACCGATAATCGGAAACTTCACCTAAACGGTTTTCAAAACGTTACATTCTCACTCTCACTCTCTCTCATGGCATGCTCAAGTCATGAGTGTGTCCCCCCTCTCTCTCATCAATCAAGGCCTCTCTCTTTCCTTTTTCTTTTCTTTTCTTTTTCCCTCTCACAAATAAAACCAAACACAATTAAAACAACATGCAACCAAAAAGTAACATGACTTGGTGCACTAGCCATGGAAAATGTAAAAATACGGATTTGGCCTAATCGTGATTAGTAAAGCACTAATCAAGTTTAATTTAAACTTGCATATAATTAATTATAAAAATACCAAAATCTAATAAATAACTCATTTTAATCTCCACTTATATTCCATATATTGGTATATATATTTATACCAATTTACGAAAACCCCAATTCACAAATCGAATGATTTTCGCGAAATATATTATTTTAATATTTATATTCCAAAAATAATATTTTATATTTCTGAAATGATACAGTATGTCCCATCTCACCTCCTCTCTTGATTTTCAACACATGAGAGTGTAGAGAGGAGGTAGAAGATGAAGGTGGAGGAGCTCAAGAACAAGAGAGGAGAGTGAAGCAAAATGGTGAGCTTAGAAAATATTGAAGCATGCATGTGAGAGAAAATTCTCACTATGGTTTTGTAAAACAATTCTTACCAATATAATATACCAACCATGCTTCAATAGTTGACACAAATGAATTGAAAATTCATTTGTTAATACTATTGAGGCATGGTTCACACCATACTCCCCTCACCTTGCTTTACACCTCATTTTCCATTTAAGAATAAATGGATAATAACTAAAATGAGATGTCCACCTTCTAGAATGTTTTCCGTATAAATACGGATTATACTGTACTGTATATACATACATGCATTCGTATCGAAATATGAATACCCAAAGAGATAGAATAACACAAAGAATATAATACTAGAATATACATAATGTAAATTATTAAATCAATACCTGATTTAATAATCCGGCTCAATCACGAACCAGCTAGTATTATCAACTGTCTGATCGAAAGTCTGGATACATAGTACAATCAATCGATCGGAACCCTGCACGTATCCAATACGGCTACTACATCATTTTGTTGGAGATAGTGCCCTCAGTGTCAATTATTGGATCACAGGCACGTGATTGCAATGATTGAGGGAGGACCTATCCCGGTCGGACAGTCTTACTCGAGATGATAGTATGCTATCTGGTTTATCTTTATCATCGTGTACAGCTTTAGGTGACCTGACAGGTCACTATTACACGTTGATAGAGCCCCTAAGATTCTTGCTTGACCACCAGCAGTATGAGGGCGATCATATAAGTGGGAGCTGGGGGTCTATAAGCACATCTTTAAAAGGTCCCTAGTCGTGGGATTTTCGAGACAGGGCATCGATACTCCAGAGTAGACTAGTGTTTACAGTCGAGACCCCGACGAGGGGCGGTGGCCGGTCTCATAAGCCACTGGTGTCAGTTGGATCACCTAAGATGTATACAGGTGCTCATTGGGTTATGAGTACACCGGACAGGACTCGCCGGGAACATGCTAGTTGGTCTTATACCAGACGTCAGATGGCAGTTCCCTGGTGACATGTGTACAGGTTAGTTCATCGACCTGTGGATCGTTATTTGTCTCGTGTGAGTTCCCACTGTACTTTGATTACTACCCTACCACGCTCAAAGGAGACGTGCAAACAGGTTTTAGTTGGGTACAGTCCCGAGCCACATGGAGGCAGTGAGCGGATCTTCAGGGGTTCGTCTCTCCCGGTATTGGGGGTGAGGTCGCGCTGTGTCTAGGAGAGCCATTACACAAAGTCCTTGGCCAAGGCAGGAGATTTACTGGTAGGTATTCCAGTAGTATCTCAGGGTGTTCTGGGCTACACTCCGACACGACTTGTACCGCTTTTGGGGGTCTGACTTTTACCAACCCCCTAGGCCCGCCATGCGATGCTCATAGACGAACGGACCGGACTGTACGGATATTGTCACTGACAGGCTCAGTAGGGTGTAAGGATGAGTTCGCTCATCGACATCCCTTTTGGTCAATACCTGGTAGCCCGTCACGTATTAGCTTATGTTGGAGATAGTGCCCTCAGAGTCAATTATTAGGTCACAGGTACGTGATTGCAATGATTGATGGAGGACCTATCCCGGTAGGACAGTCTTACTCGAGATGATAGTATGCTATCTTGTTTACCTTTATCATCGTGTACTGTTTTAAGTGACCTGACACGTCGCTATTACACGTTGATAGAGCCCCTAGGATTCTTGCTTGACCACCAGCAGTATGAGGGCGATCATATAAGTGGGAGCTGGGGGTCTATAAGCTTATCCTTAAAAGGTCCCTAGTCGTGGGAGTTTCGAGACTGAGCATCGATACTCCATTAGTAGACTAGTGTATACAGTCGAGACCCCGACGAGGGGCGGTGGCCGGTCTCACAAGCCACTGGTGTCAGTTGGATCACCTAAGATGTATACAGGTGCTCATTGGGTTTTGAGTACACCGGACAGGACTCGACGGGAACATGCTAGTTGGTCATATACCAGACGTCAGATGGCAGTTCCCTGGTGACATGTGTGCAGGTTAGTTCATCGACCTGGGGATCGTCATTTGTCTCGTGTGAGTTCCCACTGTACTTTGATTACTACCCTACCACGGCTCAAAGGAGTCGTGCAAACAGGTTTTAGTTGGGTTCAGTCCCGAGCCACATGGAGGCAGTGAGCGTATCTTCAGGGGTTCGTCTCTCCCGGTATTGGGGGTGAGGTCGTGCTGTGTCTAGGAGAGCCATTACACGAAGTCCTCGGCCGAGGCAAGGAGATTTACTGGTAGGTATTCCAGTAGTATCTCAGGGTGTTCTGGGCTACACTCCGACACGACTTGTACCGCTTTTGGGGGTCTGACTTTTACCAACCCCCTAGGCCCGCCATGTGATACTCATAGACGAACGGACTGGACTGTACGGATATTGTCACTGACAGGCTCAGTAGGGTGTCAGGCTGAGTTCGCTCACAGACGTCCCTTTTGGTCAATACCTGGTAGCCCGTTATGTATTGGCTTATACCTCTAACGTGCTAGTGGTTAAATCCACAACCAAGGTGTTGATGAGTCTTTAGAGTCCCCCACATTCAGTTACTCAGCTTTCGGGCGAAAGGTTGTAGAGGCCGTATGGAGATATGGCAGGGTCCGATCAGATACGTGCGGTATTGCACGGATCAGGATCGGACAGTTTGTACTATAGGCCGTGTGGTTATATGGCAGGGTTCGATCAGATACGTGCGGTATTGCACGGATCAGGATCGAACGGATATTACTGGCCGGCTTTGGTTTAAGCCGGATCCTAGTATAGTACAGTGTAGATTTTGTCTCATTGCATTTGTATTTCGGTCGGAATACAAATGCGGGTGTGTATGCACAGTATCGGGGTTTTTCTGTAATTTATTACGGGACCAGTTTTCTGGAGTTGCCAGTTTGCTTTCCGTTTCGGCCAATTTCCATTGTTCCGTTCATTGGCCGAAGATTGGTGGAGGAGGGTTTATTTGCATTGTTGCAAATAGGCATTAGTGGAGGGGGTTCTTTGCATCTTGTTGCATCATGATGGCTTTCATGATGTGAACCATCCTTTGACTTGATTTCTTCATGATGGCATGACTTTTTGAGTCATCATGGTTCATGATGGTTGGACTTTGTGAGGTGATGATGGTGGTGTTGAGTGTTGAGTTTACCTTGCTATCATTTCTTTTGCATGATAACCTTCTCTCTCTCTCCTTTGTATTATTGAGAATGGCTCCCATTATTTTTGACTCTCTCCCTCATTCTCACCCTCCCTCTCCTCTTGTGATGGCCGGCCACCATGAGGGTGGGTTGCCCATTTTTGTAGTGGGGATTTTTGCTCTCTTGATGCTAGAAAAATCCCCAAGTTCCTCCACAAAAGTTCATACCTCATTTCCTCCACCAAAATGGCACCTCCATAAACCCCAAATGAGACACTAGTTCTACTATTTTCTACAGCGAATCTTGGGCACGTCGAGTAGCCGGCTTCGTGCCCGAGTTGCCTCGGCATTGAGGTGGGAGCCCGTAAAAGAAGTAGGCGATGTGGTGCACTTCCGGCGACGAGGAGGAGATGGGACATTCCGCAGGTGATCGGGACGATGACGAGAAGACCGGAGGACTAAGATCGTCGGTATATCTCTCTTCCCTTTCTTGTAGATAGCTAGGACTAATTAATGGTTCGATCCGGGTATTAGTGCGCGGTGGTTTGCCTGTTCAAGTAAAATTAAAGTTTATCACCGCTTCCGCATTTGGCCGTCGGATTGACGGCCGGGGCGCCGCCGTGCACTTACAGTGGTATCAGAGCCAGGCCATTAACTTAGTCTAGCTTGGTGTTGTGTGTTTTTCTGTTTCGATCGATCGAATGTTCCAAAACTACATTTTTGTTAGCATCAGTTTTCTGTTGGAAATTTTTGGTGTCGAAAAATTTTTCAGGTTGTAAAATATTGATGTACTGGAAAATCTAAGAGCTCTGTAAAAATTCGACGAAGTAACTCCACAGTGGGAGCGCGGAACCGCCGCGAAAACCCCCTTCCCGCCGCCCTTCCGCCGCACACTGTGGAGATCACTTCACCAATTTTTTACAGAGGCCTTCTGGGCTTAAAATATGGGTTTTGGAATATTAAAATTGGGCCCAGGTTTTCTGTGAGTGCTACAGTTTTGATTGGGGGCCCACTTGTTAATTTTTGATCGATCGGATATTTTAAACACATTTTTCACAGTATTTACATTATATCTGCGACCGTGAATGTCACTTGATCGGTAAATCCGGTCTAACTGCTATAGCCCGGTTAGACGGATTTGCAAACGTGACTTTCACGTTGATGTTTTGTTTTTGCTGTGATGTTGCGGATCGGTCATGGGGGATAGCCTGGATGCAATGCTAGTACAGTTCTGTTGTATTATGTACATTTGATATTGCGGGGCGAGCGTCCGACATGTGGACTGCCGTCACTGCCTGATTGTATTATTTTTTTGGGGCACGACCTGGTTGCGGTCGATATACCCGGTGTATGTATATTTTACTTTCTGTACTAGGTTTATCCCGCGGAGGGGTGCACGGATAGCCGGGTTCTAGAGGGCAACAAGCCCGCATCTCATGGCATTGGGACGGAGGGGGCTTCACTCTAGGATTGGCGGGCTATTCGCCGCACTCGTAGGGGGTACAGGTTGACCCAGGAGGGGTGCCCAAGTTACCGGATTCCGTGAAGTGCTGGGTGGTCCATTCACGGCGCTGAAGGGGGCTGCCTCGCTTCAGGTTTTGGCGGGTAACTTGCCATGCCCGTAGGGGTCTAGGATTTCATTGCACAGGCTATCCACACGACCAGGGGAACGTCGGGTTTCAGCGGCTCTGTGAAAACCGGGGATCCCAGATATCTGTATTGTTCTGTGATGCTGTACATTTCTGTGATGTTGCATTTTATTCACGCCTTGAGCGAAATATAATATATTGGTATATATATTAGTAGATGTTGTATATGTTTTACATCCGCGCTAGTCCATTCCCCGCTCTGTCGTTAGTTAGCTAACCTAACGGGTAATGACGGGACCCAGTGGCGAATGCGGATGGCATATACGTACATCAGTATATTTTTGTTCTTTGTGGTGTGATCAATTGTTGGGACTGCGTTGATTCGGATCAATGCAAGTTAAAAACAAACCTAATCTGATGTTGTTTGGACACTTTTCAAAAAGCTGTTATTGCAAGGACGTTCACTTTTGTTTTGCATCGCGGTATTCATTTAGAATATCCTGCTCCTCAGTCGACGAGGCAAGGGCCGAGATCCCTTCACCGGGAGTGACCCCTTGGACAAAAAGTTTGCGTCAGGGCAATGACTTCACTATAGCCGATTACTTTTGCTTTGCATCGCGGTATTCAGTTGGAATATCCTGCACCTCATTCTACGGGGAAAGAGCCGAGATCCCTTCACCGGGAGTGACCTCTTTAGCAACGGTTTTCGTCACTATATTTTCAAAAAGCTATCAGTTCCTTCAACGATATCAAGTTCTTTACGTTAAAGGTTTTCGCCAGAAACCATTCGTAGCCCTCCGTCGTTTCAGACGGGTAGCACGTAGTATTCATGCTGTGTTTGTTGACCTTCGTCAAGGCATAGTGTATGGTAGCTGCTTGTTACCTTTCTGCTGCATAGATAGATGCGTTGGTTTGGGACAGTCGTATAGCCTTGTTGACCTTCGTCAAGGGCTTGTACGGGTGGATTCAAATTAACCTGGATAATGACGGGTAGAACTTGACATGTGACTTATGATTTGTTGACCTTCGCCAAGGTCATAAGAGCATGGGGCAGAAATCACATCGGGAGTTTCAAAAGAACTGAAACTTGCCAGATATGCGCATACCTTCTGGAGTGTGATACCGTGAGCGGATTCCGTCACGTTATCATGTGATGATAGTTGGATCCCGATTCCCACTGATGAGTTAGTTTACTCCTCGGGTGACCCCGACTAATTCTTCTTTCAGGTTTGGAGGAGAATTTGAGGTACAGTGGGAGGTTTCCAGATTAGATAAATTGGTAACCATTCTGATCTAGGTTAGAGTGCACGCTGAGTGTTTCTTTTCTCTCTCTCTTTGGCAGCGACCATTGACCCGACCCTAAGACTATGACTCAGTGACCAAGTTGACCGAACCTTCTTAACACCGGCTTTTGGATTGTCAGAGTTGCAAACCTCATTGCCACTCCTACTTTTACCCTTTTCTCCAGGACACCCCGTATTACTACGAACGTCCACTTCCATTGGACAAAACCATCGTATGGTTAGATACGAACTCGAAAGAATTTATTCGAGGATGGTTTCCGGTTCTGGAGAAAACGGATAGGATTATTCAGTTGTCTTTTCCTTTTACCCTCTCTCAGGTTACGAGTACTCCTTGGTTTAGGGGTAGTACACCTATTACGCAAATTGGATTGTCTTCTTCCAAACCTTAGGCTGGTGCCGACCGGTAGGGAATGAAGAAAACCAATTAGCATAACGATGGTGTGCAGAAGGTATTAAGTTAAGACAAAGCAAGGGATTAGTAAGAGGGCAAAGTAAATTGCAACAGACATTCACGACCAAACCAAGTATTCCTTCGCCAATCCTAAATCACCTTTGTATTTCTCCAGGACACTCCGTATCACTACGAAGATCCACAGTTTATTGGATACTCCATCGTATGGTTATATACGAACTCGAAAGGAACTTGTTCCAGTACGGGGATGGATTCTAGTCCAGGAGAAATAGGAATAAGGTTCATTCGGTTGTCTTTTATCCTCACCTTCTCTCGCATTGCGAGTGTTCCTAGGATTAGGACAGTACACCCATTATGCTTATTGGATAGTCTTCTTCCAAACCATAGGCTGGTGCCGAACGGTAGGGAAGGAAGAAAACCATTTGGCCTAAAGGGGTGTACAGAAGGTAAAGACTAAAGACATATGAAGGGATTTGGAGAGGTGGCAAAGAATTATACGGTTACAGTCGTGAATCTGGAAGAGGCATTACTAGGAATACCAGGATACCCCATCGAAACATTTCGATGTTTCAGTCTCACTGTGTACTGTTAATGGAAAACTGATTTCCCGATTAGATACTTACTCCAGGGTATGTATTTACCAGTTACGATTCTCACATCTGTATGGCTTTACAGATGATGAGTGGGAGTAAGTTATTGGGAATTGGGTGATCATCGTCATTATATCGGGATTCGTTGTAATCGGTGATATTTGAGGAAATCACCTGGGCTGTTTGCCGGTCGGCAAATATTTGGTTTTGAATATCCGCTGTTATGCACCAATTTCAAATTGATATATCTGTACGTCTATTTTCATAGAGTGAGATATACCTTTCTGAAATTATGTCTACGACATTTACCTATATCAGTGGATGGTTAGGTAAGGAGCATTAAACAGCGGTGTAATTCTTCTTAACCATAAGTACAGTTTTCAGCCTACGACACACAGTGAATGAGTTATCAGACTCAAGGGACTTATACAGAGTATTGTATGTGTTGAAGATAGTGCCCTCAGAGTCAATTATTAGGTCACAGGTACGTGATTGTAATGATTGAGGGAGGACCTATCCCGGTAGGACAGTCTTACTCGAGATGATAGTATGCTATCTGGTTCACCTTTATCATCGTGTACTGTTTTAGGTGACCTGACACGTCGCTATTACACGTTGATAGAGCCCCTAGGATTCTTGCTTGACCACCAGCAGTATGAGGGCGATCATATAAGTGGGAGCTGGGGGTCTATAAGCTTATCCTTAAAAGGTCCCTAGTCGTGGGAGTTTCGAGACTGGGCATCGATACTCCATTAGTAGACTAGTGTATACAGTCGAGACCCCGACGAGGGGCGGTGGCCGGTCTCACAAGCCACTGGTGTCAGATGGATCACCTAAGATGTATACAGGTGCTCATTGGGTTATGAGTACACCGGACAGGACTCGCCGGGAACATGCTAGTTGGTCATATACCAGACGTCAGATGGCAGTTCCCTGGTGACATGTGTGCAGGTTAGTTCATCGACCTGGGGATCGTCATTTGTCTCGTGTGAGTTCCCACTATACTTTGATTACTACCCTACCACGGCTCAAAGGAGTCGTGCAAACAGGTTTTAGTTGGGTACAGTCCCGAGCCACATGGAGGCAGTGAGCGTATCTTCAGGGGTTCGTCTCTCCCGGTATTGGGGGTGAGGTCGTGCTGTGTCTAGGAGAGCCATTACACAAAGTCCTTGGCCAAGGCAAGGAGATTTACTGGTAGGTATTCCAGTAGTATCTCAGGGTGTTCTGGGCTACACTCCGACACGACTTGTACCGCTTTTGGGGGTCTGACTTTTACCAACCCCCTAGGCCCGCCATGCGATGCTCATAGACGAACGGACCGGACTGTACGGATATTGTCACTGACACGCTCAGTAGGGTTGTCAGGCTGAGTTCGCTCACAGACATCCCTTTTAGTCAATACCTGGTAGCCCGTTACGTATTGGCTTATACCTCTGACGTGCTAGTGGTTAAATCCACAACCAAGGTGTTGACGAGTCTTTAGAGTCCCCCACATTCAGTTACTCAGCTTTCGGGCGAAAGGTTGTAGAGGCCGTATGGAGATATGGCAAGGTCCGACCAGATACGTGCGGTATTGCACGGATCGGGATCGGTCAGTTTGTACTATAGGCCGTATGGATATATGGCAGGGTTCGATCAGATACGTGCGGTATTGCACGGATCAGGATCGAACGGATATTACTGGCCGGCTTTGGTATAAGCCGGATCCTAGTATAGTACAGTGGAGATTTTGTCTCATTGCATTTGTATTTCGGTCGAAATACAGATGCGGGTGTGTATGCACAGTATTGGGGTTTTCCTGTAATTTATTACGGGACCAGTTTTCTGGAGTTGCCAGTTTGCTTTCCGTTTCGGCCAATTTCTATTGTTCCGTTCATTGGCCGAAGATTGGTGGAGGAGGGTTTATTTGCATTGTTGCAAATAGGCTTTTGTGGAGGGGGTCTTTGCATATATTTGTATCATGATAGTCTCTCCTTGACCTTGACTTCTAGCTATCATGATGGCTTGACTTTTCCTTTCTCATCATGGTTGGACTTTGTGAGGTGATGATGGTGGTGTTGAGTGTGGTTTTGGTATTGTCATCATATTCTTTCATGATGCCCTCTTTGCATTATGGTCATGGTGGCTTCTCATTCTTTTTGGAAGACCTCTCATTCTCTCCCTCCCTCACTAGAGCATGGCCGGCCTCCCCCTTGAATGGGCTGCCCAAAATTGAGGTGGGGAAAATGTTGTTCATTTTGATACACCATAGTTCTCCAAGCTCCTCCATATACTTCTTGTATCAATCCCTCCACCAAAGGCAATTCCTACAACCCCAAATGAGATCTCTACACTACATTCTACAGCGAATCTTGGGCACGTCGAGTAGCCGGCTTCGTGCCCGAGTTGCCTCGGCATTGAGGTGGGAGCCCGTAAACAAAGTTGGCGATGTGGTGCACTTCCGGCGACGAGGAGGAGACGGGACATTCCGCAGGAGATCGGGACCATGACGAGAAGACCGGAGGACTTGGATCGTCGGTATATCTCTATTCCCTTTCTTGTAGATGGCTTAGACTAGTTAATGGTTCGATCCGGTTAAAGTGCGCGGTGGTGCCGGTTTGCTAAGTCCGCAAAATTTAAGTTTTTCACCGCTTCCGCATTTGGCCGTCGGATTGACGGCCGGGGCGCCGCCGTGCACTTACAGTGGTATCAGAGCCTCCCCATTAACTTAGTCTAGCTTTGTGTAATGTGTTTTTCAGTTCCGGTCGATCAAATGTTCCGAAAACCCAAATACACCCACGACAGTTTCTGTTGAAATTTTTCAGTCTCAAATTTTTTTTTCAGGTTTCATAAAAGTACTGTTATTGAAGATCTAAGACCAGTGGAAAAATTCGAGACACTGATTCTCCCATTGGAGCGCGGAAGCGCGGAAAGTACCCACTTATTGCCGCTCTTCCGCCGCCGTAGTTATTGAACAGTGTGTGGAAATTTTCCAGTGGGCCTCTGGGGTTAAATTTGGGTTTCTGGAACATTAATTTTGGGCCAATAATTTCCTGAACTGCTACAGTATTGTCTTGGGGCCCACTTGTTAAAATTTGATTGATCGGATATTTTAAACACATTATTTCACAGTATTTACATTATATCTGCGACCGTGAATGTCACTCGATCGATAAATCCGGTCTAACTGCTATAGCCCGGTTAGACGGATTTGCGAACGTGACTTTCACGTTGATGTTCTATGTATTTGCTGTGTTGTTGCGGATCGGTCGTGGGGGGTAGCCTGGATGCAATGCTAGTACAGTTTTGTTTGTATTATGTACATTTGATATTGCGGGGTGAGCGTCCGACATGTGGACTGCCGTCACTGCCTGTTTGTATTATTATTTTGGGGCACGACCTGGTTGCGGTCGATGTACCCGGTGTATGTATATTTTACTTTCTGTACTAGGATTGCCCCGCGGAGGGGTGCACGGATAGCCGGGTTCTGGAGGGCAACAAGCCCGCATCTCATGGCATTGAGACGGAGGGGGCTTCACTCTAGGATTGGCGGGCTATTCGCCGCACTCGTAGGGGGTACAGGTTGACCCAGGAGGGGTGCCCAAGTTACCGGATTCCGTGAAGTGCTGGGTGGTCCATTCACGTTGCTGAAGGGGGCTGCCTCGCTTCAGGTTTTGGCGGGTAACTTGCCGCGCCCGTAGGGGTCTAGGATTTCATTGCACAGGCTATCCACACGACCAGGGGAACGTCGGGTTTCAGCAGTGGCTCTGTGAAACCCGGGGATCCCAGATATCTGTATTGTTTCTGTGATGCTGTACATTTCTGTGATGTTGCATTTTATTCACGCCTTGAGCGAATATAATATATTGGTATATATATTAGTAGATGTTGTATAT
This sequence comes from Agapanthus africanus, assembly GCA_030015575.1. Lineage (NCBI taxonomy): Eukaryota > Viridiplantae > Streptophyta > Magnoliopsida > Asparagales > Amaryllidaceae > Agapanthus > Agapanthus africanus. The sequence goes on along the minus strand of CM057337.1, from coordinate 460,813,418 downwards.
GTTTTACATCCGCGCTAGTCCAGTCCCCGCTCTGTCGTTAGTTAGCTAATCTAACGGGTAATGACGGGACCCAGTGGCGAATGCGGATGGCATATACGTACATCAGTATATTTTCGTTCTTTTTGGTGTGATCAATTGATGGGACTGCATTGATTCGGATCAATGCAAGTTAAAAAAAAACCTAATCTGATGTTGTTGGAACACTTTTCAAAAAGCTGTTATTGCAATGACGTTTACTTTTGTTTTGCATCGTGGTATTCATTAGAATATCCTGCTCCTCAGTCGACGAGGCAAGGGCCGAGATCCCTTCACCGGGAGTGACCCCTTGGACAAAAAGTTTGCGTCAGGGCATTAACTTCACTATAGCCGATTACTTTTGCTTTGCATCGCGGTATTCATTTGGAATATCCTGCACCCCATTCTACGGGGAAAGAGCCGAGATCCCTTCACCGGGAGTGACCTCTTTAGCAACGGTTTTCGTCACTATATTTTTAAAAAAAAAGCTATCCGTTCCTTCGACGATATCAAGTTCATTACGTTAAAGGTTTTCGCCAGAAACCATTCGTAGCCCTCCGTCATTTCAGTTAAACATTCGGTAGTATTCAAGCTATGTATTTTGACCTCACGCCAAGGCATAGTGATTGGTAGCTGCCGGGTATTTATCTGTTGCATAGATAGATGCATTGGTTTGGGACAGTCGTACTACTATTTTGGCCTACGTCAAGGGTATGTACGGGTGGGTTCAAATTAACCTGGATAATGACGGGCAGAACTTGACATGTGACTTATGATATTTTGACCTCACTCCAAGGTCATAAGAGCATGGGGCAGAAATCACATCGGGAGTTTCAAAAGAACTGAAACTTGCCAGATATGCGCATACCTTCTGGAGTGTGATAGCGTGAGCGGATTCCGTCACGTTATCATGCAATGATAGTTGGATACCGATTCCCACTGATGAGTTGGTATACTCCTCGGGTGATCCCGACTAATTCTTCTTTCAGGTTTGGAGGAGAATTTGAGGTACAGTGGGAGGTTTCCAGATTAGATAAATTAGTGACCATTCTGATCTAGGTTAGAGTGCACGCTGAGTGTTTCTTTTCTCTCTCTCTTTGGCAGCGACCATTGACCCGACCCTAAGACTTTGACTCAGTGACCAAGTTGACCGAACCTTCTTAAACACCGGCTTTTGGATTGTCAGAGTTGCAAACCTCATTGCCACTCCTACTTTTACCCTTTTCTCCAGGACACCCCGTTTTACTACGAACGTCCACTTCCATTGGACAAAACCATCGTATGGTTAGATACGAACTCGAAAGAATTTATTCGAGGATGGTTTCCGGTTCTGGAGAAAACGGATAGGATTATTCAGTTGTCTTTTCCTTTTACCCTCTCTCAGGTTACGAGTACTCCTTGGTTTAGGGGTAGTACACCTATTACGCAAATTGGATTGTCTTCTTCCAAACCTTAGGCTGGTGCCGACCGGTGGGGAATGAAGAAAACCAATTAGCATAACGATGGTGTGCAGAAGGTATTAAGTTAAGACAAAGCAAGGGATTAGTAAGAGGGCAAAGTAAATTGCAACAGATATTCACGACCAAACCAGGTATTTCTACGCCAATCATAAAAATCACCTTTATATTTCTCCAGGACACTCCGTATCACTACGAAGATCCACAGTTTTTTGGATACTCCATCGTATGGTTATATACGAACTCGAATGGAACTTGTTCCAGTTCGGGGATGGATTCTGGTTCAGGAGAAATAGGAATAAGGTTTATTCAGGTGTCCTTTATCTTCACCTTCTCTCGCATTGCGAGTGTTCCTAGGATTGGAACAGTACACCCATTATGCTTATAGGATAGTCTTCTTCCAAACCATAGGCTGGTGCCGAACGGTAAGGAATGAAGAAAACCATTTGGCCTAAAGGGGTGTACAGAAGGTAAAGACTAAAGACATATGAAGGGATTTAGAGAGGTGGCAAAGAATTATACGGTTACAGTCGTGAATCTGGAAGAGGCATTACTAAGAATACCAGGATACCCCATCGAAACATTTCAATGTTTCAGTTTCACTGTGTACAGTTAAAGGAAAACAGATTTCCCGATTAGACACTTGCTCCAGGGTATGTATTTACCAAGTATGATTCTCACATCTGTATGGTTTTACAGATGATGAGTGGGAGTAAGCTATTGGGAATTAGGTGATTGTCCTCATTATATCGGGATTCGTTGTAATCGGTGATATTTGAGGAAGTCACCTGGGTTATTTGCCGGACGGCAAGTATTTGGTTTTGAATATCCGCCGTTATGCACCAATTTCAAATCGATGTATCTGTACATCTATTTTCATAGAGTGAGATATACCTTTTTGAAATTATGTCTATGACATTTACCTATATCAGCGGATGGTTAGGTAAGGAGCATTAAACAGCGGTGTAATTCTTCATAACCAAAGGTACAGTTTTCAACCTACAACACACAGGGAATGAGTTGTCAGACTCAAGGGACTTATACAGTGTATTGTATGTTGTCCAGTGTCCATTAGGACAGAGGGGTTGGTCCTCGCACTATATTCGGTTTACTTATGACTTCTCTAGTTTTTAGACAGGTGTTTCGTGGAAACACATGGTCTGAATGTTGAGAAGTTATAGGTATTTGAATAGAGTAGAGAACCAGGTGTAGCAAGTATCGGGATTCTTCAAAGTGATCGAAGATGTAGATACTTGTCAATGGTATTCAGTTGACAGTAATGATTAAGAGATCTTGCTTCTCTTTCAGATTACTCATAATTGGAAGTATTCCTAAGTTGATTAACGCTGATCGGCCTCCTTCCATTAAGTTGACATGCACTGGAGACAGCTGCATGATTTGAATCTGGTTCAATTAAATCAGTGCCTCTGTTTCTATATTGGATATAGAACAGTTCATATCTTAACGTTGTTAAGGTACGGGGAGTTGTCCGGTTTATGATTAAAACCAGACACTGGACAACTCAAGGCACGTTTCTGTAATGGCTGTTTGTGGGTTGACCCAGGCTATGACGAGGGTTGACTTTCTACCATCTGGATGAACAATAGCAATATTGTTCTAGACTCGCCACAGTTTTATTAAAAATGGATTTTTCAGAAAACAGTAGTGGGAGTATGGTAGAACTGGAAGTGATTCCAGAACCACAAACGATTACTGAAGATTTGATAAGGAACCTAAAGATTCAATCTGGATTGACATTCCATTGGCCACTCCGCAGATACGGTGGGTAACTTCAGGCACCCGAGAGGTACTCCGGTAGCCTCAAGGACGGTGACAGGGAAGTTCTTGTTTACCCACAATTGCCATTGCTGTTGTTCCAGGTTACGAGACCCGGCGGGAGGATGAGTATAGCGTCGTTCTAAACCAGTTTTAGAAGTGTACGTCTATATGACTCTGCCAGAGGGTTGTCGTAGTCAGTGGGAGCAGCGGAAGCATTGGTGGACAGGTTGCTTATGTCTATTTATAGACTAGAGCAGATGTAGCGGAGATAGATCATCTATTTCTGACGTGACAGTCATGGGTTTGACTTCATCAGAATAGAGGATGGATCTGTTGAGAAGGTAGTAGGGTGTGATATCCTGGTATTTGGATGATATACACAGAGTAGGAAAAGAAACTCCTACACTACGATCGGTTATACTTTGGTCGTCACACAGTTGTTTCTCCACAATGGAAATGGATTTTATATCAGACATACTGGTAACTAGATCTATGGTCTTAGATCTAGATTTGGGTGGTTTCCCAATCAGGGTACTTGACAGCATTCTAAGAGTATTTAGGATGGACGACTCCTGGCACGGCAGTGTACCTGCAGGTAATGGAGTCACCCTCTCCAAAGGTGTCTTACAGACTAAAGGGGAGAGGGATATGCATGACTGGCAGATCACTTGCTTAGGCAATTGAGTCAATCATGAGATGTCAAGTACCACACCAGATGTTGTTCTTGCACTAGATGCAATAAGTTGACATTAATCCAATCCTGGAGAAACAGTCGGAAGCAGTTTTAGAACATAAGTGGATGTTATAGGGAGATGATAACGACAGCCTCATTCAGGAGACAGTTATCATTCCAGGCTTCCAAGATGACATGGACGACAAGGAGGTTGTCAGAGTTATAGTTTTCCTTCTGATGAGGGGCAATATTTTGGACAGGTGGTCCAAGGCAATACTGAGGAAGGCATGGCGCGCAGGATACTGATTAAGTTCAGTTGACGATACAGTCTAAGAAGTTTGGATTTGGAGTTCATTTATGAGCTAGGTCCCATCAGACATCCAGACATATTCTGAGACAGGTATTGCTCTTTTCGGGAGATGGCTTTCTCCGCGAACTTGAGATATAGAGAGACATAGAAAGAAACAACTAAGCGGATCCACTCACTGAGGCTATTCCTCGAACGCAATAGTTCCGCAAACGAGCTTTGTGAGACTGACTAGTAGAGGAGTTGGATGTTCGGTATCACACGGGCTGTGAGTATGCGACATCGCAATAATTAGCCTTGAGTGCAAGTGGGAGATTGTTGGAGATAGTGCCCTCAGAGTCAATTATTAGGTCACAGGTACGTGATTGTAATGATTGAGGGAGGACCTATCCCGGTAGGACAGTCTTACTCGAGATGATAGTATGCTATCTGGTTCACCTTTATCATCGTGTACTGTTTTAGGTGACCTGACACGTCGCTATTACACGTTGATAGAGCCCCTAGGATTCTTGCTTGACCACCAGCAGTATGAGGGCGATCATATAAGTGGGAGCTGGGGGTCTATAAGCTTATCCTTAAAAGGTCCCTAGTCGTGGGAGTTTCGAGACTGGGAATCGATACTCCATTAGTAGACTAGTGTATACAGTCGAGACCCCGACGAGGGGCGGTGGCCGGTCTCACAAGCCACTGGTGTCAGATGGATCACCTAAGATGTATACAGGTGCTCATTGGGTTATGAGTACACCGGACAGGACTCGCCGGGAACATGCTAGTTGGTCATATACCAGACGTCAGATGGCAGTTCCCTGGTGACATGTGTGCAGGTTAGTTCATCGACCTGGGGATCGTCATTTGTCTCGTGTGAGTTCCCACTGTACTTTGATTACTACCCTACCACGGCTCAAAGGAGTCGTGCAAACAGGTTTTAGTTGGGTACAGTCCCGAGCCACATGGAGGCAGTGAGCGTATCTTCAGGGGTTCGTCTCTCCCGGTATTGGGGGTGAGGTCGTGCTGTGTCTAGGAGAGCCATTACACAAAGTCCTTGGCCAAGGCAAGGAGATTTACTGGTAGGTATTCCAGTAGTATCTCAGGGTGTTCTGGGCTACACTCCGACACGACTTGTACCGCTTTTGGGGGTCTGACTTTTACCAACCCCCTAGGCCCGCCATGCGATGCTCATAGACGAACGGACCGGACTGTACGGATATTGTCACTGACAGGCTCAGTAGGGTTGTCAGGCTGAGTTCACTCACAGACATCCCTTTTAGTCAATACCTGGTAGCCCGTTACGTATTGGCTTATACCTCTGACGTGCTAGTGGTTAAATCCACAACCAAGGTGTTGACGAGTCTTTAGAGTCCCCCACATTCAGTTACTCAGCTTTCGGGCGAAAGGTTGTAGAGGCCGTATGGAGATATGGCAAGGTCCGACCAGATACGTGCGGTATTGCACGGATCGGGATCGGACAGTTTGTACTATAGGCCGTATGGATATATGGCAGGGTTCGATCAGATACGTGCGGTATTGCACGGATCAGGATCGAACGGATATTACTGGCCGGCTTTGGTATAAGCCGGATCCTAGTATAGTACAGTGGAGATTTTGTCTCATTGCATTTGTATTTCGGTCGAAATACAGATGCGGGTGTGTATGCACAGTATTGGGGTTTTCCTGTAATTTATTACGGGACCAGTTTTCTGGAGTTGCCAGTTTGCTTTCCGTTTCGGCCAATTTCTATTGTTCCGTTCATTGGCCGAAGATTGGTGGAGGAGGGTTTATTTGCATTGTTGCAAATAGGCTTTTGTGGAGGGGGTCTTTGCATATATTTGTATCATGATAGTCTCTCCTTGACCTTGACTTCTAGCTATCATGATGGCTTGACTTTTCCTTTCTCATCATGGTTGGACTTTGTGAGGTGATGATGGTGGTGTTGAGTGTGGTTTTGGTATTGTCATCATATTCTTTCATGATGCCCTCTTTGCATTATGGTCATGGTGGCTTCTCATTCTTTTTGGAAGACCTCTCATTCTCTCCCTCCCTCACTAGAGCATGGCCGGCCTCCCCCTTGAATGGGCTGCCCAAAATTGAGGTGGGGAAAATGTTGTTCATTTTGATACACCATAGTTCTCCAAGCTCCTCCATATACTTCTTGTATCAATCCCTCCACCAAAGGCAATTCCTACAACCCCAAATGAGATCTCTACACTACATTCTACAGCGAATCTTGGGCACGTCGAGTAGCCGGCTTCATGCCCGAGTTACCTCGGCATTGAGGTGGGAGCCCGTAAACAAAGTTGGCGATGTAGTGCACTTCCGGCGACGAGGAGGAGACGGGACATTCCGCAGGAGATCGGGACCATGACGAGAAGACCGGAGGACTTGGATCGTCGGTATATCTCTATTCCCTTTCTTGTAGATGGCTTAGACTAGTTAATGGTTCGATCCGGTTAAAGTGCGCGGTGGTGCTGGTTTGCTAAGTCCGCAAAATTTAAGTTTTTCACCGCTTCCGCATTTGGCCGTCGGATTGACGGCCGGGGCGCCGCCGTGCACTTACAGTATGTTGTCCAGGGTCCATCAGGACAGAGGGGTTGGTCCTCGTACTATATTCGGTTTACTTATGACTTCTCTAGTTTTTAGACAAGTGTTTCGTGGAAACACAGGGTCCGAATTTTGAGAAGTTATAGGTATTTGAATAAAGTAGAGAACCAGGTATAGCAAGTATCGGGATTCTTCAAAGTGATCGAAGATATAGATACTTGTGTATGATATTCAGCTGATAGTAGTGATTAAGAGAAATTGCTTCTTTTTCAGGTTACTCATAATTGGAAGCATTCCTAAGTTGAGTAACGCTGATCGGCCTCCTTCCATTTAGTTGACATGCACTGGAGACAGTTGCATGATTTGGATCTGGTTCAATTAAATCAGTGCCTCTGGTCCTATATGGGATATAGAACAGTTCATATCTTAACGATGTTTAAGGTATGGGGAGTTGTCCGGTTTATGATTAAAACCAGACACTGGACAACTCAAGGCACGTTTCTGTAATGGCTGTTTGTGGGTTGACCCAGGCTATGACGAGGGTTGACTTTCTACCATCTGGATGAACAATAGCGATATTGTTCTAGACTCGCCACAGTTTTATTAAAAATAGATTTTTTTTTTCAGAAAACAGTAGTGGGAGTATGGTAGAACTGGAAGTGATTCCAGAACCACAAACGATTAATGAAGATTTGACAAGGAACCTAAAGATTCAATCTGGATTGACATTCCATTGGCCACTCCGCAGATACGGTGGGTAACTTCAGGCACCCGAGGGGTACTCCGGTAGCCTCAAGGACGGTGACAGGGAAGTTCTTGTTTACCCACATTTGCCATTGCTGTTGTTCCAGGTTGCGAGACCCGGCGGGAGGATGAGTATAGCGTCGTTCTAAACTAGCTTTAGAAGTGTACGTGTATATGACTCTGCCAGAGGGTTGTCGTAGTCAGTGGGAGCAGCGGAAGCATTGGTGGACAGGTAGCTTATGTCTATTTATAGACTAAAGCACCAGTAACGGAGATAGATCATCTATTTCTGACGTGACAGTCATGGGTTTGACTTCATCAGAATAGGGGATGGATCTGTTGAGAAGGTAGTAGGGTGTGATATCCTGGTATATGGATGACATATACAGAATAGGAAAAGAAACTCCTATACTACAATCGGTTATACTTTGGTCGTCACACAGTGTTTTCTCCACAAAGGAAATGGATTTTGTATCAGACATACTGGTTACTAGATCTATGGTTTTAGATCTAGATTTGGGTGGTCTCCCAATCTGGGTACTTAGACAGCATTCTAAGGGTATTTAGAATGGACGACTCCATGCACGGTAGTGTACCTGCAGAAGATGGAGTCACCCTCTCTAAAGGTGTCTTATAGACCAAAGGGGAGAGGGATGTGCATGATTGGCAGATCACTTGCTCAGGCAATTGAGTCAATCATGAGATGTCAAGTACCACACCAGATGTTGTTCTTGCACTAGATGCAATAAGTTGACATTGATCCAATCCTGGAGAAACAGTCGGAAGCAGTTTTAGAACATAAGTGGATGTTCTAGGGATATGATAACGACAGCCTCATTCGGGAGACAGTTATCATTCCAGGCTTCCAAGGTGACCTGGACGACAAGGACGTTGTCAGAGTTGTAGTTTTCCCTTATGACGAGGGGCAGTATTTTGGACAGGTGATCCAAGGCAATACTGAGGGAGGCATGGCGCAGGACACTGATTAAGTTCAGTAGTCGATACAGTCTAAGAAGTTTGGATTTGGAGTTCATTTATGAGCTATGTCCCATCAGACATTCAGACACATTCTGAGACAGGTATTGCTCATTTCGGGAGATGGGTTTCTCCGCGAAATTGAGATATAGAGAGACATGGAAAGAGACAAAAAAGCGGATCCACTCACTGAGGCTATTCCTCGAACGCAATAGTTTCGCAAGCGAGCTTTGTGAGACTGACTAGTAGAGGAGTTGGGTGTTCGGTATCACACGGGCTGTGAGTATGCGACATCGCAATAATTAGCCTTGAGTGCAAGTGGGAGATTGTTGGAGATAGTGCCCTCAGAGTCAATTATTAGGTCACAGGTACGTGATTGCAATGATTGATGGAGGACCTATCCCGGTAGGACAGTCTTACTCGAGATGATAGTATGCTATCTGGTTTACCTTTATCATCGTGTACTGTTTTAAGTGACCTGACACGTCGCTATTACACGTTGATAGAGCCCCTAGGATTCTTGCTTGACCACCAGTAGTATGAGGGCGATCATATAAGTGGGAGCTGGGGGTCTATAAGCTTATCCTTAAAAGGTCCCTAGTCGTGGGAGTTTCGAGACTGGGCATCGATACTCCATTAGTAGACTAGTGTATACAGTCGAGACCCCGACGAGGGGCGGTGGCCGGTCTCACAAGCCACTGGTGTCAGTTGGATCACCTAAGATGTATACAGGTGCTCATTGGGTTTTGAGTACACCGGACAGGACTCGCCGGGAACATGCTAGTTGGTCATATACCAGACGTCAGATGGCAGTTCCCTGGTGACATGTGTGCAGGTTAGTTCATCGACCTGGGGATCGTCATTTGTCTCGTGTGAGTTCCCACTGTACTTTGATTACTACCCTACCACGGCTCAAAGGAGTCGTGCAAACAGGTTTTAGTTGGGTACAGTCCCGAGCCACATGGAGGCAGTGAGCGTATCTTCAGGGGTTCGTCTCTCCCGGTATTGGGGGTGAGGTCGTGCTGTGTCTAGGAGAGCCATTACACGAAGCCCTCGGCCGAGGCAAGGAGATTTACTGGTAGGTATTCCAGTAGTATCTCAGGGTGTTCTGGGCTACACTCCGACACGACTTGTACCGCTTTTGGGGGTCTGACTTTTACCAACTCCCTAGGCCCGCCATGCGATACTCATAGACGAACGGACCGGACTGTACGGATATTGTCACTGACAGGCTCAGTAGGGTGTCAGGCTGAGTTCGCTCACAGACGTCCCTTTTGGTCAATACCTGGTAGCCCGTTATGTATTGGCTTATACCTCTAACGTGCTAGTGGTTAAATCCACAACCAAGGTGTTGATGAGTCTTTAGAGTCCCCCACATTCAGTTACTCAGCTTTCGGGCGAAAGGTTGTAGAGGCCGTATGGAGATATGGCAGGGTCCGATCAGATACGTGCGGTATTGCACGGATCAGGATCGGACAGTTTGTACTATAGGCCGTGTGGTTATATGGCAGGGTTCGATCAGATACGTGCGGTATTGCACGGATCAGGATCGAACGGATATTACTGGCCGGCTTTGGTTTAAGCCGGATCCTAGTATAGTACAGTGTAGATTTTGTCTCATTGCATTTGTATTTCGGTCGGAATACAAATGCGGGTGTGTATGCACAGTATCGGGGTTTTCCTGTAATTTATTATGGGACCAGTTTTCTGGAGTTGCCAGTTTGCTTTCCGTTTCGGCCAATTTCCATTGTTCCGTTCATTGGCCGAAGATTGGTGGAGGAGGGTTTATTTGCATTGTTGCAAATAGGCATTAGTGGAGGGGGTTCTTTGCATCTTGTTGCATCATGATGGCTTTCATGATGTGAACCATCCTTTGACTTGATTTCTTCATGATGGCATGACTTTTTGAGTCATCATGGTTCATGATGGTTGGACTTTGTGAGGTGATGATGGTGGTGTTGAGTGTTGAGTGTTGAGTTTACCTTGCTATCATTTCTTTTGCATGATAACCTTCTCTCTCTCTCCTTTGTATTATTGAGAATGGCTCCCATTATTTTTGACTCTCTCCCTCATTCTCACCCTCCCTCTCCTCTTGTGATGGCCGGCCACCATGAGGGTGGGTTGCCCATTTTTGTAGTGGGGATTTTTGCTCTCTTGATGCTAGAAAAATCCCCAAGTTCCTCCACAAAAGTTCATACCTCATTTCCTCCACCAAAATGGCACCTCCATAAACCCCAAATGAGACACTAGTTCTACTATTTTCTACAGCGAATCTTGGGCACGTCGAGTAGCCTGCTTCGTGCCCGAGTTGCCTCGGCATTGAGGTGGGAGCCCGTAAAAGAAGTAGGCGATGTGGTGCACTTCCGGCGACGAGGAGGAGACGGGACATTCCGCAGGTGATCGGGACGATGACGAGAAGACCGGAGGACTAGGATCGTCGGTATATCTCTCTTCCCTTTCTTGTAGATAGCTAGGACTAATTAATGGTTCGATCCGGGTATTAGTGCACGGCGGTTTGCCAGTTCAAGTAAAATTAAAGTTTATCACCGCTTCCGCATTTGGCCGTCGGATTGACGGCCGGGGCGCCGCCGTGCACTTACAGCTTATACCTCTGACGTGCTAGTGGTTAAATCCACAACCAAGGTGTTGACGAGTCTTTAGAGTCCCCCACATTCAGTTACTCAAGCTTTCGGGCGAAAAGCTGTAGAGGCCGTATGGAGATATGGCAAGGTCCGATCAGATACGTGCGGTATTGCACGGATCAGGATCGGACAGTTTGTACTAGAGGCCGTATGGATATATGGCAGGGTTCGATCAGATACGTGCGGTATTGCACGGATCAGGATCGGACGGATAATACTAGCCGGCTTTGGTTTAAGCCGGATCCTAGTATAGTACAGTGTAGATTTTGTCTCATTGCATTTGTATTCCGGTCGGAATACAGATGCGGGTGTGTATGCACAGTTGTGGGGTTTTCCTGTAATTTATTACGGGACCAGTTTTCTGGAGTTGCCAGTTTGCTTTCCGTTTCGGCCATATTTCTTTGTATCGTTCATTGGCCGAAGATTGGTGGAGGAGGGCTTATTTGCATTTGTGCAAATAAGCATTTGTGAAGGGGGTCTTTGCATTTTTGTTGCTTCATGATGACTTCACCATCATTTGACTTTCTATTAGTCATCATGGTTTGACTTGTGGGGATATGATGAGAGTTGATTAGGTTTTGGAGTGTTAGATTTGTTTTGTGATCATTCCTTATCATGATCACTTCACACTCTCTCTTGTATGATGGTTCCACCCACCCCTTGACTTCATCCTCTCTCTCCATTTTCATGCTTGGCCGGCCAAGGAAGAAGGAGGGGCTGCCCAATTCATTTGGTGTGGGGTTTTTGTTCATTTGGCTTTGCAAAAATCCCACAAGATCAATCTCTAAAACTCCAAGTATCATTCCTCCACCAAAGGCAACTCCCATAACCCCTAGAGACACAAATAGCTCACTACACATTCTACAGCAAACCTTGGGCACGTCGACTAGCCAGCTTCGTGCCCGAGTTGCCTCGGCATAGAGGTGGGAGCCCGTAAAAGATGTAGGCGATGTGGTGCACTTCCGGCGACGAGGTGGAGACAGGACATTCCGCGGGAGATCGGGACGACGACGAGAAGACCGGAGGACTCAGATCAGTCGGTATATCTCTATTCCCCATCTTATAGTTAGCTAGGACTAGTTAATGGTTCGATCCGGGTGTTTAGTGCGCGGTGGTGCCGGTTTGCTAGTTTGCAAAATTAAAGTTTTTCGCTTCCGTATTTGGCCTCGGGATGGAGGCCGGGGCACCGCCATGCACTTACAGATTTTTCCAAAATCCAATAAATAACTCATTTTAATCTCCACTTATATTCCAATTATTGGTATATACTTATACCATTTTATGAAAACCCCAATTCGCAAATCGAATGATTTTCGCGAAATATATTATTGTAATATTTAAATTCCAAAAATAATATTTATATTTCTTAAATGTTACAATCTTCTCCCCTTAAATAAATTCAGTCCTCGAATTTAAATTTAAATCCCCAAATACTAAGACATTTCAATAATCAGCTCAAATCAACGTGGCTCCGAAATCACGGAAGATACAGAAATACCACAGCGCATCATGTGTGCATGAAAATGAGTATAAAACTCCAGGTCAAATTCCGTCAAGTGTCATGCAATCACTAGAGTTACAATGGAAATACGAATCTCAAAATCTACTACTGAAATCCAAATGTACTATAGTCAAAATCATAATACTTATATAGCATGCATCCTCTAAAAACTGAATAAAACATATGCAAAATCTTTTCTAAATCTTTGTGCAATGCGTAACTCACGGCACAAGTGGCGGACGCTCAATTGTAAAGTAGTAAATATATACCTATATATGTTTTGCTCAAATTATACGTCCCTCCTTTTTGAAATATCAAAATTTCGTGTCACTCGCGGGCACGTGGGAAATAGTGAGACTATAGTTCCTTTTTTTTGAAAACCTCTTAGTAACTTTTTATGCATGCAAAAGTACTCAGGCACTATCCTCAGTGTTAGTGTATATGCCTTAGAGGCCATTACTGTATCATACTAGTTTGTATATTACTTAATTGATGCTTGGGATATTCACCTTGTATATACAATCTTGCCCAAAATAGTAGTATGCTACTTGGTTTGTTTCTACTTCAATGTGTACATGTGTTTATTTTAGTACATCGCCTATACACATTAGTGGAGCCCTTAGGATCTTTGCTTGATTACCAGCGTTGTGATGGCAGTCACACTAGTGGGGCTGGGTAATCTATAAGCACATCCTTATGCAGGTCCCTGGTCGCAGGACTATCGAGACAGGGCATCGATACTCCGGAGTAGACTAGCGCATGCGCTTCTCATCCCAGTGTAGGAGACGGTCTGTCCCACAGCCGTCGGTACGTCGTACTTGAGATAGTATGCGGGTGCTCGTTGGGTTACGAGTACACTGGACAGGACTCGTCGGGAACTGACTAGTTGGTATTATGCCTATCGTCAGTTATCAGTTCCCAGGTGACATGAGTACAGCTTAGTCCGCTGACTTGACACTGTCACTTCGCCTCGAGTGTGTTCCCACTGCACATTGATTACTACCCTACCACTGCTCAAAGGAGTCGTGCAAACAGGTGGCAGTTGGGTGCAGTCTCGAAGCACTTGGAGGCAGTGACGGTTAGACAGGATTCGTCTCTCCCGGTATTGGGGGTTGACATCGCGCTGTGTCTAGGAGAGCCATTACACGAGTAGTCCCTGGCCAGGGCAAACGAGATATACTGGTAGGCTTCCAGTGTTATCTCAGGGTGTTTTGGGCTTCACTCCGACACGACTTGTACCGCTATTGGGGGACTGACGTTTACCGCCCCCTAGGCCCGCCATGCGATGTATCAGACGAACAGACCGGACTGTACGGAGAATGTCACATTCAGGCTCAGTAGGAATTCAGATGGGTTTCGCCTCGTCGGTCTTCTTGTCGGCACTACCTGGGGACCGTTACGCACAGCTAGTGCCGCTTGCGGTCTGTGGTTAAACCCACTGCCAGCGTAGTGTCGAGTCTTTAGAGTCCCACACAGAAAGCTTTTCGCCTTTAGGCAAAAGAGTAGAGGTCGCATGGTTTTGCGACAGGTCGCATGGTTCTGCGACAGGGTTCGGTCACATCCGTGCACTTGTGCACGTACAGTGTCCGGACAGTTTACACTAACGGGCTTTGGTATAAGCCAGATCCTAATGTACCTATTGGGATTGGATTTATCCAGTTTCCATTCGTGTTCCTCGGAACGCGGATGCGGGTGTGTATGCACAGTTGACAGGGAGACAGAGGCAGCGGATTCTCATTAGGGTTGTTGACAGTTGACCGTTGACTATTGACCTTTTTGATCAACCCTAATGAGAATATGATATGTGATTAACAATTATATTAATTAAGTATTATGGTGACATGGTTGTTGACTTGTTGACTTTGTTGACTTTTGTTGACTTGTTGACTTTGTTGACCGGTTGACTAGGCTTGACTAGTTGACCATCATGATAACCATAGCTATCATTTCATGGCAAAGACTTTTGCTTGCTTGCTCTTTTGTGCAAAATGAGTGCATGAAATGATATGGTTATGGCTGCTTCAACCATCACATAACACTTGATTGGTATGATGTGTTATCATTGTTTTGGATTATGAGAGGGTGAAAGACAAAAGAGAGCCTCATTCTCACTTGCTCATTCTCTCTCTTGTTCTTGAGCTCTCTTGCTCTTGCTTTCACCCTCTTCCTCTTGCTCCCTCTCTTGACTCTATGGTTCATATATCTCATGAGTTGAGAATCAAGAACCATAGATAAAATCCCATACAAACTCTTCTCTACTCATTCTAGTTCACAAGGTTTAGCAAACCAAGTGAACTAGTTTTCTTCAAAGAACGAAGAAGGAGCCCAAAGGTTGGAGCTTTCAGGTGGATCTATCTTCGGCGTAAGGAGACGACGAGAAGAAGCCGATCCGGACCACCATCGGAGCTTGAAGACGAAGGAGTTCAAGACAAGTAAAGGTATAACCCCCTAACCGAGTAGTTAGCAACTCGTAGTTAGGTTGTTAGTTAGATGTTTAACAAAGATCCGGGTTTTAGGTACATGTTACCACCTCTATAAAAATCGTTTTTTATCAAATTCCGCAAGCCCGAAAGTACCGGGAGAGGTAGCATGGACTTACAGTGGTATCAGAGCCTAGTTAAACTCTATCTACATGTTAGTAAGTAACTAGAAGATCGATCAAAGAAAAAGTCACGAAAACGAACCCGAGAATTTCAAGTTTCTGTCGATTTTTATTCTGTTCAAAAGTTGATAATTTTCATCTTAAAAATCGGCTTAGGCTTTTATTAGAATAACCACCAAATTTGGTCCAACGATTGAGTCAAAGCGCCGCGGAAACGCGGCGGGAGCACGCTCCCGCCGCGGTTCCGCGGCCGAGTTGACTCGGCCGAGGTCCATCTTTGGTGCAGTGTATTTCTGGGGTTGTTTTGGGATTTTTGGAATATGTATTTTCTTCCCAGATTTTCCAGAACGAAAATTTTGTTTTTGGGGTCCCGAAAATCCGTATTTTTGATCGAACTTCTTAAAGACTTAAGCTAACGGGTTTTTCTGTAATGTGATATTTGTATTGAACGTCTGCTAATCGCTATATGTCGATTAGTGGGGGTTATACAAATCTGTGATCTGTAATGTTGCTGGAATGTGTATATGAATATGTTGGATTGTCGCGGGTGAATAGCCGGGGGTTGTGAGACGAGAGTTTTTCTTTTCTTTCAATTCATGTAATTTTGTAAATTGATGTAATTATTATTTGTATGACCGCACAACCGGGTCGGGGTTGTAGCCGTCATTGTATAATTTCTTTTTACTGTTTTTGCTCCTAGGATAGACCCATGGAGGGGGTGCACAAACTACCGGGTATGCCCAAGTGCCGAGTGGCCTACTCACGGCGTTGAGGGAGGTTGCTCCATTTCGGGTACTTGGCGGGTAGTTTGCCGCACCCGTAGGGGTCTTTGGGGGGTATTGGCTATTCACCGCGACCGTGTAATCTGCTTTTCGTTACAGGCTCGTACGAATTGTAGATTCCTATTATATCCAATGTATTCATCTGTGATCTGAAATGGCTATCATTGCAAATATATCTATATATGATATTATTTAAGCGTTGCTTATGTTTTACAGACGCGCTAGCCCAGTCCCCGCTCTGTCGTTAGTTAAGTAACCTAACGGGTAATGACGGGGCCCAGTGGCGAATGCGAATGGCATAAGCGTACGTCATATTTTGGTTGTTTTCTGCAATCGTAGGACTAAATGATGGGACGCATTAAAAGAACTAATGCAAGAATATCACGCATTAAAAGAACTAATGCAAGATAATAAACCAAGTTAAAGTCGTTGGAACACTTTCGAAAAACCACTCGGTTCTTTTCAAAACTAACTTTTAAATGCGGAGTTTGAGCCACTCCTTTTAAAAGCTATCTCGTTCCATCGACTATATCAAGTTCACTACGTTCACGGTTTAGCCAAAACCATTCGTAGCCCTCCGTCGTTTCACATGAATGGTCAATAGTATTCAAGCTGTGTTTATTGGCCAAAGTCAAGGCATAGTGATTGGTAGCTATTGGGCATTCATGTGCAGCATAGATAGATGCGTTGATTTGGAACAGTCGTACTGCCTTGTTGGCCAAAGTCAAGGGTAGGTACGGGTGGATTCAAATTAACCTGGAGAACGACGGGTAGAACTTGACATGTGACTTATGATTTGTTGGCCAAAGTCAAGGTCATAAGAGCATGAGGCAAAAATCCACATCGGGAGTTTCATAAGTACTGAAACTTGCTAGATTTGCATACCATTTAGAGTGTGATGATTCTGGTAGGATTCCTTCAGTTTCATCACGCGATGATATTTGGATCCCGATCCTACTGTGAGTATATGCTACTCCTCGGGAAATTTCTCACTAATCGATCAATGCTATAAACCTAGTAGGTGCCTAGAAAGGTGTTAGCGGGGCTACGCCCCCAGGGAAAAGAGGTTCTTAAATTAAGGAACTTCGCGAAAGCGTTGGAAAACCTCCCTCGAAGTACCGACACTGGCCTGGCTGAACGGTTAAGCAAGTATTGAGCGGTGGGATTGATCCCGACTAATTCTTCCTTTATGGTTTGAGGAGGGATTCGAGAAACAGTGGGAGCCATCCTGTTTAGACAAACTAAAAACCATTCTAAACTTGCAAGAGCATCATGCTGAGTGTTTCTTCTCTCTCATAATTGCAGCGACCAATCGACATGACTGGACTTAAGTTACTCCTAGATAAAAACATACTGACAGGGCCAAACTACAAAGATTGGCTCAGGAATGTCAAAATGGCAATCACTTACGACAAGCTGGGGTATCTTCTTACCACCAAAGCTCCCCCTGTCCCTGGTCCCACTTCCAGCATCGCGGATAAGGAAATCCGTAAGACTTGAGAGATTGATAGCGCGAAGGCCAAGTGCCTCGTACTTGCCTCTATGGACAATGAACATCAGAGGAGGCACGAGAATATGGACTTAGAATCCATATTTCTTCATACAAAAGAACTGTATGGAGAGCAATCTCGTATCGCAAGATACGAAGCGTCGAAAAGGTTATTTTCGGCAAGAATGGCCGTCGGATCATCAGTAGCCGAGCACGTACTAAAGATGATCGGCTACATTGAGGAGCTCGCGGACTTAGGGACCACATTGGAGAGTGAGCTCTATACAGACTTAGTTCTCCAATCCCTTCCTTCCACTTACGCCCAGTTTATACTGAATTTCAACCTACAAGAAAATGAGGTTGAACTTTCAGAGCTCCTCAACATGCTGAGGAGCGCAGAGGGCACCCTACAGAAAGGTAGGGAAACATCCACTTTGTTTGTAGGAGGATCATCTTCTTCTAGGTCCAAGGCGAAAGCCAAGGGAAAGAAGAAGAAAGCCCCCGCCAAACCAAGGGGCGGTGTTAGTAAAGTGGATCCGAAGGGAAAAGCAAAAGCAACAAAGAAGGCGGGAAAGCTTGTGGATAAGGAAGAATGCTTCTATTGTCATAAGAAAGGACATTGGAAGAATGATTGCAGGGCCTGGAAGGCCAGAACACAGGAATTGAAGCAGGTTGCAGCTTCAGCTTCAGGTGTGTATGTTATCGAAAACTGTCTTTCAATAAACTCTACTTCCTGGGTATTGGATACCGGATCAGGATCTCATATCTGTAATTCTTTGCAGGCGTTGACAAACCGTAGTGTTTTGAAAGCAGGTGACATGACCCTCAGAGTTGCGAACGGAGCTAGCATGGATGCTAAAGCCGTGGGGGACTATCACCTGGGAATGTCAGATGGACATGTTTTGGTTTTGCGTAATTTCTTTTTTGTACCCAACGCAACTTGTAATATCATTTCTGTATCTTTAGTTTCTAAAGAAGGTTATGAATTTGCGTTTGTAAGTAATGTTGTAAACATTCACCTTAATCAAGTTTTGATTGGGTCAGGTACATTGAGTAATGGTATATACGTATTAAACCAACCACAGATTTTCAACGTCCAGAATACACACAAAAGAAAGTCTCCGGATATAAATCAGACTTTCTTATGGAATTGTAGACTGGGTCACATCAATGAGAGAAGGTTGACGAAGTTACATACAGAAGGATATTTGAATCCGTTCGAATATCAATCGTATGCCACTTGTCAATCCTGTCTCAAAGGAAAGATGACAAAGTCTCCGTTCACTGGACACGGAGTAAGAGCGAGCGAGCTCTTGGGACTCGTACACAGCGACGTGTGCGGTCCAATGTCTACGCATGCACGAAG
Organism: Agapanthus africanus; assembly: GCA_030015575.1. Classification (NCBI taxonomy): domain Eukaryota; kingdom Viridiplantae; phylum Streptophyta; class Magnoliopsida; order Asparagales; family Amaryllidaceae; genus Agapanthus; species Agapanthus africanus. Next base: position 460,794,548 of record CM057337.1, on the reverse strand, counting down.
CGGTTATTCTTACTTCATCACTTTTACGGATGACTTTTCAAGGTACGGTTATGTCTTCTTGATGAAACATAAGTCCGAAGCCTTTGGAAAGTTCCAGGAATATAAAAGTGAAGTAGAAAAACAGACCGGCAAAAGTATTAAGATTCTAAGATCGGATCGAGGTGGAGAATACTTAAGTGCCGAGTTCCTGGACTTTTTAAAAGAGAACGGGATTCTCTCTCAGCTTACTCCTCCATACACTCCGCAACATAATGGTGTATCGGAGAGACGGAACCGAACCCTATTGGATATGGTACGGTCCATGATGAGTAACGCTGAGTTACCGCGATCATTCTGGGGGTATGCGCTATAATCAGCTGCATAACTTTTGAACCGAGTTCCTACTAAAACTGTGCCTACTACACCATATGAGATGTGGTGTGGGAAGAGGCCCCATCTTAATCATATTAAGACATGAGGATGTCCAGCTTTTGTCAAAAAGCAGCATGCGGACAAGCTCGAGGCACGCTCAGTACAGTGCAAGTTTGTGGGATATCCAAAGAACTCCAAGGGATATTTCTTCTACTGTGAAGAGGAACAAAAAGTTCTTGTTTCTCGTCATGCCTACTTCTTGGAAACTGAGTTTTTGGAAAACCAGATAAGCGGGAGCACAGTAGAACTGGAAGAAATTCCAGAACCACGGACAATTACTGAAAGTTTAGTGGAACCAGAGGGTTCAAAAGAACAGGATATTCCTACGCTGCTCCGCAGGAGTAGTAGGCAGTCTCATCCGCCCAAGAGATACTACGGTTTTCTCATAGACGGTGATAGAGAGGATTGCATCATTGATTATGATGAGCCTACTAGCTTCCAGCAGGCCGTTCAGAGCGTTGACTCAGTGAAATGGCTGGATGCAATGCGGACCGAAATGGAGTCCATGTACACCAACAAAGTATGGACGTTGGACATTGCTCCAGACGGGGTAAAACCCGTAGGATGCAAGTGGATCTTCAAAAGGAAGATTGGTGTAGATGGACAGGTTGAGACCTATAAAGCTAGACTTGTAGCAAAGGGTTTCCGTCAAAGACCTGGCTTGGACTATGACGAAACCTTTTCTCCAGTAGCTATGCTGAAATCCATTCGGATCCTTCTTGCCATTGCTGCCTTCCACGATTATGAGATCTGGCAAATGGACGTAAAGACCGCTTTTCTAAATGGAAATTTAGAGGAGTGTGTCTATATGGACCAGCCAGAGGGTTTCATTCAGAGTGGGAGCAGCGGAAAGGTGTGCAAGTTGCTTAAGTCCATCTATGGACTAAAGCAGGCATCGCGGAGTTGGAACATCTATTTTGATGAGACGGTCAAGGAATTTGGCTTTATCAAAAATCCAGATGAACCATGCATCTATAGTAGATTTGTAGCGAGAACTGTAGTATTCCTCGTTTTATACGTGGATGACATTCTCTTAATAGGAAATGACATTCCTATGCTATAATCTGTCAAGGGGTTCTTGTCGCACAGGTTCTCCATGAAAGACCTGGGTGATGCCTCATACATCCTGGGGATCCGGATCCATCGTGATAGATCCAAGAGGATATTAGGACTTTCTCAGTCCAGGTACATCGACACCGTACTGAAAAGATTCAATATGGAAGATTCCAAGCGCGGTAACCTACCGGCTTGTCACGGGATCACCCTCTCTAAAGAGATGTCTCCCAAGACTGATTTGGAGAGGGATCGCATGTCTATTATACCCTACGCTTCTGTGGTAGGCTCTATAATGTATGCGATGTTGTGTACCAGACCGGATGTAGCTTATGCACTGAGTGTGGTAAGCCGGTATCAGTCAAACCCTGGGGAGAAACACTGGATAGCAGTAAAGAACATTCTCAAGTACCTGAGAAGGACTAAGGAGATGTTCTTGGTGTATGGCGGAAAAGACCTCCAGATCGAGGCCTTTGCTGACTCCAGCTTCCAGAGTGACAAGGATGATTCCAAGTCCATGTCGGGTTTTGTCCTTACCCTCAATGGAGGGGCGGTGTGTTGGAAGAGTTCCAAACAAGAAACCGTTGCAGACTCGACGATGGAAGCGGAATACATCGCTGCATCTGATGCCGCAAAAGAAGCTGTCTGGATGAGGAAGTTCTTGAAAGAACTTCAGGTGGTTCCGTCCATTGTTCATCCAATACCTCTGTATTGCGACAACAACGGGGCTATAGCTTTAGCGAAGGAACCCAGGTCCCATCAGAGATCCAGGCACATCTTGAGGCGGTATCACCTGATCAGGGAGATCGTGGATCGCCAGGAGATCGAGGTTCGGAGAGTCGCTTCAGAAGATAACACTGCAGATCCATTCACCAAGGCCCTGCCCCAGACTTAGTTCGAGCGGCTGATCGAGATGATAGGTCTTCGATACGCCAGTACATGGCCTTAGTGCAAGTGGGAGATTGTTAGTGTATATTCCTTAGAGGCCATTACTGTATCATACTAGTTTGTATATTACTTAATGGATGCTTGGGATATTCACCTTGTATATACAATCTTGCTCAAAATAGTAGTATGCTACTTGGTTTGTTTCTACTTCAATGTGTACATGTGTTTATTTTAGTACATCGCCTATACACATTAGTGGAGCCCTTAGGATCTTTGCTTGATTACCAGCGTTGTGATGGCAGTCACACTAGTGGGGCTGGGTAATCTATAAGCACATCCTTATGCAGGTCCCTGGTCGCAGGACTATCGAGACAGGGCATCGATACTCCGGAGTAGACTAGCGCATGCGCTTCTCATCCCAGTGTGGGAGACGGTCTGTCCCACAGCAGTCGGTACGTCATACTTGAGATAGTATGCGGGTGCTCGTTGGGTTACGAGTACACTGGACAGGACTCGTCGGGAACTGACTAGTTGGTATTATGCCTATCGTCAGTTATCAGTTCCCAGGTGACATGAGTACAGCTTAGTCCGCTGACTTGACACTGTCACTTCGCCTCGAGTGTGTTCCCACGGCACTTTGATTACTACCCTACCACGGCTCAAAGGAGTCGTGCAAACAGGTGGTAGTTTGGTGCAGTCCCGAAGCACTTGGAGGAAGTAACGGTTAGATAGGATTCGTCTCTCCCGGTATTGGGGGTTGACATCGCGCTGTGTCTAGGAAAGCCATTACACAAGTAGTCCCTGGCCAGGGCAAACGAGATATACTGGTAGGCTTCCAGTGTTATCTCAGGGTGTTTTGGGATTCACTCCGACACGACTTGTACCGCTATTGGGGGACTGACGTTTACCGCCCCCTAGGCCCGCCATGCGATGTATCAGACGAACAGACCGGACTGTACGGAGAATGTCACATTCTGGCTCAGTAGGAGTTCAGATGGGTTTCGCCTCGTCGGTCTTCTTGTCTGCACTACCTGGGGACCGTTACGCACAGCTAGTGCCGCTTGCGGTCTGTGGTTAAACCCACTGCCAGCGTAGTGTCGAGTCTTTAGAGTCCCACACAGAAAGCTTTTCGCCTTTAGGCAAAAGAGTAGAGGTCGCATGGTTTTGCGACAGAGTTCGGTCACATCCGTGCACTTGTGCACGTACAGTGTCCGGACAGTTTACACTAGCGGGCTTTGGTATAAGCCAGATCCTAGTGTACCTTTTGGGATTGGATTTATCCAGTTTCCATTTGTGTTCCTCGGAACGCGGATGCGGGTGTGTATGCACAGTTGACAGGGAGACAGAGGCAGCGGATTCTCATTAGGGTTGTTGACAGTTGACCGTTGACTATTGACCTTTTTGATCAACCCTAATGAGAATATGATATGTGATTAACAATTATATTAATTAAGTATTATGGTGACATGGTTGTTGACTTGTTGACTTTGTTAACTTGTTGACTTTTGTTGACTTGTTGACTTTGTTGACCGGTTGACTAGGCTTGACTAGTTGACCATCATGATAACCATAGCTATCATTTCATGGCAAAGACTTTTGCTTGCTTGCTCTTTTGTGCAAAATGAGTGCATGAAATGATATGGTTATAGTTGCTTCAATCATCACATAACACTTGATTGGTATGATGTGTTATCATTGTTTTGGATTATGAGAGGGTGAAAGACAAAAGAGAGCCTCATTCTCACTTGCTCATTCTCTCTCTTGTTCTTGAGCTCTCTTGCTCTTGCTTTCACCCTCTTCCTCTTGCTCCCTCTCTTAACTCTATGGTTCATATATCTTATGAATTGAGAATCAAGAACCATAGATAAAATCCCATACAAACTCTTCTCTACTCATTCTAGTTCACAAGGTTTAGCAAACCAAGTGAACTAGTTTTCTTCAAAGAACGAAGAAGGAGCCCAAAGGTTGGAGCTTTCAGGCGGATCTATCTTCGGCGTAAGGAGACGACGAGAAGAAGCCGATCCGGACCACCATCGGAGCTTGAAGACGAAAGAGTTCAAGACAAGCAAAGGTATAACTCCCTAACCGAGTAATTAGCAACTCGTAGTTAGCTTGTTAGTTAGATGTTTAACAAAGATCCTGGTTTTAGGTCCATGTTACCACCTCTATAAAAATCGTTTTTTATCAAATTCCGCATGCCCGAAAGTACCGGGAGAGGTAGCATGGACTTACACTCAGATCAGTCCTGCTTGGCTACTATATTATTATAGTACCCAACATCAAAATATAATGCTCAAGAGCAAAAATCAGCCTCAAAGGGCATATTCAACATCATGTGTGTCTGGTGTGCACGGAAATCAAAGCCAAATATGAGTACCACGAATGTGCACAAAAGCAAAACTAAATGCAACGGGTGTACACGAAAGCATTTGTCAAGTGCAACGTATATGCACGAGAACAATATCAAGTGTATTTATAGTGCACGAAAATCTCAACCCAGTGCAACTAACATGCACAAATGAAAATCCCAATCAAGTGCATCCCATCATGCACGAATAAAAAAAATCTCTTTCGAGTGCACCCGGTGTGCACAAAAGCTCATATCATGCGCCCAACATACGCGAAAATCCAAAACAAGTGCGTCGGGTTCGTATAAAACATCTAGTGCAAAGGTATGCACAATAACGAAGTTAAGTATAGAGGCGCACGAAAACATAAATCTGGTGCAACAAATGCATGAAAACTCATCAATATCTCAAATGCTCACAATAACAACTCCGAGTATACCAAGGTGTATAAAATCATAAACGTGTATAAATGTGTGCACAAAACCGGTATCAATGCATTGCAAGCACATGTGAGCTATACCGAGTGCAAAAATAAAATCGATTACGTACCATATGCACAAAATCAGATCGACAGTATCAAAATCCACAATATCATAAGTACGTGCAGCCAAGGCACAAAATCGATATCAAGTGCAATAGATATGCACAAATCATAAACTAGTGCAGCGGTGTAGAAACATAAATCGAGTGCAATAACTGTGCACAAAAATGTAAATATCCAGTAGGTGCAGCCATGGTGCACGAAAACATAAATCATCAAAACTCAAGTCCAAGCGATAAAAGTGTGATACTCGCATCACCAAAATACAATCGCAATAAATGACATTGAAGTACACCTCCTACATTGTCGAAAATTATGCCGGTGCGCCCAAAGAGGGCAGAGAAAGAACATCTACTTGCCTCTTGCTCACGGTCTGGCGTCCTTGGTCTCTGTAGATTACCAATCTCACAATTCTTCCTCTCGTCGGCCCGTTCAGGTTTGATAACGGAACAGTTCCTCTCTGGAACTCCGCCGATCCACTCATAGCCAATTAACATGACTATGTAAGTGCACGGCGGCGCCCCGGCCGTCAATCCGACGGCCAAATGCGGAAGCGGTGATAAACTTTAATTTTGCGGACTTAGCAAACCGGCACCCCCGCGCACTAAACACCCGGATCGAACCATTAACTAGTCCTAGCTATCTACAAGAAAGGGAATAGAGATATACCGACGATCCAAGTCCTCCGGTCTTCTCGTCATGGTCCCGATCTCCTGCGGAAAAGTCCCGTCTCCTCCTCGTCGCCGGAAGTGCACCACATCGCCTACTTTGTTTACGGGCTCCCACCTCAATGCCGAGGCAACTCGGGCACGAAGCCGGCTACTCGACGTGCCCAAGATTTACTGTAGAATCTATAGTAGAGCTTGTGTCTCACTTTTGGGGTTGTGGAATTGCCTTTTGGTGGAGGTATGAAACATGAACTTTTGTGGAGGGATTAGTAGGAGTTTTGCAACATGATATCAACCAAAAACCCCACTCTCTCATCTTGGACAGCCCCACTATGGCTTTGGCCGGCCATACAAAAATGGGAAGAAGAGAGAATGTGAGGGTGAGAGAGTGTATATGAGAGTGTGGCCATCCAATAATACAATGGAGAGAGAGAGAAGGCTATCATGCCAAAAAGGAAATGATCACAACAATAAACCCACACTCAACCAACTTCACCCCTCATCATCATCAACCATCATGAACCATGATGACTCAAAAAGTCATGCCATCATGAAGAAATCAAGTCAAAGGATGGTGCTATAATCATGACATGATAAAATGCAAAGACCCCCTCCACAATTGCTTATTTGCAATAATGCAAATAAACCCACCTCCACCAATCTTCGGCCAATGAACGGAACAATGGAAATCGGCCGAAACGGAAAGCAAACTGGCAACTCCAAAAAACTGGTCCCGTAATAAATTACAGGAAAAACCCCGATACTGTGCATACACACCCGCATTTGTATTCCGACCGAAATACAAATGCAATGAGACAAAATCTACACTGTACTATACTAGGATCAGGCTTAAACCAAAGCCGGCTAGTAATATCTGTTCGATCCTGATCCGTGCAATACCGCACGTATCTGATCGAACCCTGCCATATAACCATACGGCCTATAGTACAAACTGTCCGATCCTGATCCGTGCAATACCGCACGTATCTGATCGGACCTTGCCATATCTCCATACGGCCTCTACAACCTTTCGCCCGAAAGCTGAGTAACTGAATGTGGGGGACTCTAAATACTCATCAACACCTTGGTTGTGGATTTAACCACTAGCACGTCAGAGGTATAAGCCAATACGTAACGGGCTACCAAGTATTGACTAAAAGGGACGTCTGTGAGTGAACTCAGCCTGACAACCCTACTGAGCCTGTCAGTGACAATATCCGTACAGTCCGGTCCGTTCGTCTATGAGTATCGCATGGCAGGCCTAGGGGGTTGGTAAAAGTCAGACCCCCAAAAGCGGTACAAGTCGTGTCGGAGTGTAGCCCAGAACACCCTGAGATACTACTGGAGTACCTACCAGTAAATCTCCTTGCCTTGGCCAAGGACTTTGTGTAATGGCTCTCCTAGACACAGCACGACCTCACCCCCAATACCGGGAGAGACGAACCCCTGAAGATACGCTCACTGCCTCCATGTGGCTCGGGACTGTACCCAACTAAAACCTGTTTGCACGACTCCTTTGAGCCGTGGTAGGGTAGTAATCAAAGTACAGTGGGAACTCACACGAGACAAATGACGATCCCCAGGTCGATGAACTAACCTGCACACATGTCACCAGGGAACTGCCATCTGACGTCTGGTATATGACCAACTAGCATGTTCCCGGCGAGTCCTGTCCGGTGTACTCATAACCCAATGAGCACCTGTATACATCTTAGGTGATCCAACTGACACCAGTGGCTTGTGAGACCGTCCACCGCCCCTCGTCGGGGTCTCGACTGTATACACTAGTCTACTAATGGAGTATCGATGCCCAGTCTCGAAACTCCCACGACTAGGGACCTTTTAAGGATAAGCTTATAGACCCCAGCTCCCACTTATATGATCGCCCTCATACTGCAGGTGGTCAAGCAAGAATCCTAGGGGCTCTATCAACGTGTAATAGCGACGTGTCAGGTCACCTAAAGCAGTACACGATGATAAAGGTAAACCAGATAGCATACTATCATCTCGAGTAAGACTGTCCTACCGGGATAGGTCCTCCCTCAATCATTACAATCACGTACCTGTGACCTAATAATTGACTCTGAGGGCACTATCTCCAACAATCTCCCACTTGCACTCAAGGCTAATTATTGCGATGTCGCATACTCACAGCCCGTGTGATACCGAACATCCAACTCCTCTACTAGTCAGTCTCACAAAGCTCGTTTGCGGAACTATTGCGTTCGAGGAATAGCCTCAGTGAGTGGATCCGCTTAGTTGTTTCTTTCTATGTCTCTCTATATCTCAAGTTCGCGGAGAAAGCCATCTCCCGAAAAGAGCAATACCTGTCTCAGAATATGTCTGGATGTCTGATGGGACTTAGCACATAAATGAACTCCAAATCCAAACTTCTTAGACTGTATCGTCAACTGAACTTAATCAGTATCCTGCGCCATGCCACCCTCAGTATTTCCTTGGACCACCTGTCCAAAATACTGCCCCTCATCAGAAGGAAAACTATAACTCTGACAACCTTCTTGTCGTCCATGTCACCTTGGAAGCCTGGAATGATAACTGTCTCCTGAATGAGGCTGTCGTTATCATCTCCCTAGAACATCCACTTATGTTCTAAAACTGCTTCCGACTGTTTCTCCAGGATTGAATTAATGTCAACTTATTGCATCTAGTGCAAGAACAACATCTGGTGTGGTACTTGACATCTCACGATTGACTCAATTGCCTGAGCAAGTGATCTTCCAATCATGCCCGTCCCTCTGCCCTTTAGTCTGTAAGACACCTTTGGAGAGGGTGACTCCATTACCTGCAGGTACACTACCGTGCCAGGAGTCGTCCATTCTAAATACTCTTAGAATGCTGTCTAAGTACCCAGATTGGGAGATTACCCAAATCTAGATCTAAAACCATAGATCTAGTAACCAGAATGTCTGATATAAAATCCAAATCCTTCGTGGAGAAACCACTGTGTGACGACCAAAGTATAACCGATCGTAGTATAGGAGTTTCCTTTCCTACTATGTGTATGTCATCCAAATACCAGGATATCACACCCTACTACCTTCTCAACAGATCCATCCCCTATTCTGATGAAGTCAAACCCATGACTGTCACGTCAGAAATAGATGATCTATCTCCGCTACATCTGCTCTAGTCTATAAATAGACATAAGCAACCTGTCCACCAATGCTTCCGCTGCTCCCACTGACTACGACAACCCTCTGGCAGAGTCATATAGACGTACACTTCTAAAACTGGTTTAGAACGACGCTATACTCATCCTCCCGCCGGGTCTCGTAACCTGGAACAACAGCAATGGCAATTGTGGGTAAACAAGAACTTCCCTGTCACCGTCCTTGAGGCTACCGTAGTGCCTCTCGGGTGCCTGAAGTTACCCACCTTATCTGCGGAGTGGCCAATGGAATGTCAATCCATATTGAATCTTTAGGTTCCTTATCAAATCTTCAGTAATCGTTTGTGGTTCTGGAATCACTTCCAGTTCTACCATACTCCCACTACTGTTTTCTGAAAAAATCCATTTTTATTAAAACTGTGGCGAGTCTAGAACAATATTGCTATTGTTCATCCAGATGGTAGAAAATCAACCCGCGTCATAGCCTGGGTCAACCCACAAACAGCCATTACAGAAACGTGCCTTGAGTTGTCCAGTGTCTGGTTTTAAGCATAAGCCGGACAACTCCCCGTACCTTAACATCGTTAAGATATGAACTGTTCTATATCCCATATAGGACCAGAGGCACTGATTTAATTGAACCAGATCCAAAACATGCAACTGTCTCCAGTGCATGTCAACTAAATGGAAGGAGGCCGATCAGCGTTACTCAACTTAGGAATACTTCCAATTATGAGTAACCTGAAAGAGAAGCAAGATCTCTTTATCATTACTATCAACTGAATACCATACACAAGTATCTACATCTTCGATCTCTTTGAAGAATCCCGATACTTGCTATACCTGGTTCTCTACTCTATTCAAATACCTATAACTTCTCCAAATTCGGACCCTGTGTTTCTTACGAAACACTTGTCTAAAAACTAGAGAAGTCATACATTAACCGAATATAGTACGAGGACCAACCCCTCTGTCCTGATGGACCCTGGACAACATACAATACTCTGTATAAGTCCCTTGAGTCTGATAACTCATTCACTGTGTGTCGTAGGTTGAAAACTGTACTTATGGTTAAGAAGAATTACACCGCTGTTTAATGCTCCTTACCTAACCATCCACTGATATAGGTAAATGTCGTAGACATAATTTCAGAAAGGTATATCTCACTCTATGAAAATATAAGTACAGATATATCAATTTGAAATTGGTGCATAACAGCGGATATTCAAAACCAAATATTTGCCGACCGACAAACAGCCCAGGTGATTTCCTCAAATATCACCGATTACAACGAATCCCGATATAATGAGGATAATCACCCAATTCCCAATAACTTACTCCCACTCATCATCTGTAAAACCATACAGATGTGAGAATCGTACCTGGTAAATACATACCCTGGAGTAAGTATCTAATCGGGAAATCAGTTTTCCTTTAACATTACACAGTGAAACTGAAACATTGAAATGTTCCGATGGGGTATTCTGGTATTCCTAGTAATGCCTCTTCCAGATTCACGACTGTAACCGTATAGTTCTTTGCCACCTCTCCAAATCCCTTCATATGTCTTTAGTCTTTACCTTCTGCACACCCTTTTAGGCCAAATGGTTTTCTTCCTTCCCTACCGTTCGGCACCAGCCTATGGTTTGGAAGAAGACTATCCAATAAGCATAATGGGTGTACTGTCCCAATCCTAGGAACACTCGCAATGAGAGAGGGTGAAGATAAAAGACAACCGAATAAACCTTATTCCTATTTCTCCTGAACCAGAATCCATCCCCGAACTGGAACAAGTTCCATTCGAGTTCGTATATAACCATACGATGGAGTATCCAAATAAACTGTGGATCTTCGTAGTGATACGGAGTGTCCTGGAGAAATACAAAGGTGATGTGGGAGTGGTAACGAAATATTTGGTTTGGTCGTGAATATCTGTTGCAATTTACTTTGCCCTCTTACTAATCCCTTGCTTTGTCTGAACTTAATACCTTCTGCACACCATCGTTATGCTAATTGGTTTTCTTCATTCCCTACCGGTCGGCACCAGCCTAAGGTTTGGAAGAAGACAATCCAATTTGCGTAATAGGTGTACTACCCCTAAACCAAGGAGTACTCGTAACCTGAGAGAGGGTAAAAGGAAAAGACAACTGAATAATCCTATCCGTTTTCTCCAGAACCGGAAACCATCCTCGAATAAATTCTTTCGAGTTCGTATCTAACCATACGATGGTTTTGTCCAATGGAAGTGGACGTTCGTAGTAAAACGGGGTGTCCTGGAGAAAAGGGTAAAAGTAGGAGTGGCAATGAGGTTTGCAACTCTGACAATCCAAAAGCCGGTGTTAAAGAAGGTTCGGTCAACTTGGTCACTGAGTCAAAGTCTTAGGGTCGGGTCAAATGGTCGCTGCCAGAGAGAGAGAGAAAAGAAACACTCAGCGTGCACTCTAACCTAGATCAGAATGGTTACCAATTTATCTAATCTGGAATCCTCCCACTGTACCTCAAATTCTCTTCCAAACCTGAAAGAAGAATTAGTCGGGGTCACCCGAGGAGTAAACTAACTCATCAGTGGGAATCGGGATCCAACTATCATTGCATGATAACGTGACGGAATCCGCTCACGCTATCACACTCCAGAAGGTATGCGCATATCTGGCAAGTTTCAGTTCTTTTGAAACTCCCGATGTGATTTCTGCCCCATGCTCTTATGACCTTGACTTTGGCCAACATATCATAAGTCACATGTCAAGTTCTGCCCGTCATTCTCCAGGTTAATTTGAATCCACCCGTACATACCCTTGACTTTAGCCAAAATGGCAGCACGACTGTCCCAAACCAACGCATCTATCTATGCTGCATATGAATAACCAACAGCTACCAAACACTGTGCCTTGACTTTGGCCAACATACACAGCTTGAATACTATTAACTACCCATATGAAACGACGGAGGGCTACGAATGGTTTCTGGCGAAAACCTTTAACGTAATGAACTTGATATCGTCGAAGGAACGGATAGCTTTTAAAAATATAGTGACGAAAACCGTTGCTAAAGAGGTCACTCCTGGTGAAGGGATCTCGGCTCTTTCCCCGTAGAATGGGGTGCAGGATATTCCAAATGAATACCGCGATGCAAAGCAAAAGTAATCGGCTATAGTGAAGTTAATGCCCTGACGCAAACTTTTGTCCAAGGGGTCACTCCCGGTGAAGGGATCTCGGCCCTTGCCTCGTCGACTGAGGAGCAGGATATTCCAACTGAATACCACGATGCAAAACAAAAGTGAACGTCCTTGCAATAACAGCTTTTTGAAAAGTGTTCCAACAACATCAGATTAGGTTTGTTTTTAACTTGCATTGATCCGAATCAATGCAGTCCCATCAATTGATCACACCAAAAAGAACGAAAATATACTGATGTACGTATATGCCATCCGCATTCGCCACTGGGTCCCGTCATTACCCGTTAGGTTAGCTAACTAACGACAGAGCGGGGACTGGACTAGCGCGGATGAAAAACATATACAACATCTACTAATATATATACCAATATATTATATTTCGCTCAAGGCGTGAAAGAAATGCAACATCACAGAGAATGAACAGCATCACAGAAACAATACAGATATCTGGGATCCCCGGGTTTCACAGAGCCACTACTGAAACCCGACGTTCCCCTGGTCGTGTGGATAGCCTGTGCAATGAAATCCTAGACCCCTACGGGCGCGGCAAGTTACCCGCCAAAACCTGAAGCGAGGCAGCCCCCTTCAGCGCCGTGAATGGACCACCCAGCACTTCACGGAATCCGGTAACTTGGGCACCCCTCCTGGGTGAACCTGTACCCCCTACGAGTGCGGCGAACAGCCCGCCAATTCTAGAGTGAAGCCCCCTCCGTCTCAATGCCATGAGATGCGGGCTTGTTGCCCTCCAGAACCCGGCTATCCGTGCACTCCTCCGCGGGGTAATCCTAGTACAGAAAGTAAAATATACATACAACGGGTACATCGACCGCAACCAGGTCGTGCCCCAAAATAATAATACAAACAGGCAGTGACGGCAGTCCACATGTCGGACGCTCGCCCCGCAATATCAAATGTACATAATACAACCACAACTGTACTAGCATTGCATCCAGGCTATCCCGCACGACCAATCCGCAACATCACAGCAAAAACAGAACATCAACGTGAAAGTCACGTTCGCAAATCCGTCTAACCGGGCTATAGCAGTTAGACCGGATTTACCGATCAAGTGACATTCACGGTCGCAGATATAATGTAAATACTGTGAAAAAATGTGTTTAAATATTCGATCGATCAAAAATTAACAAGCGGGCCCCAAAGGAATACTGTAGCACTCACAGAAATAATTGGCCCAATTTTAATATTCCAAAACCCATATTTTAAGCCCACAAGCCCTCTGGAAAAAACTGGTGAGGTGAACCCAAATAACTGCGGCGGAACCGCGGCCAACAAGGGGTTATGGCCGCGGTTCCGCGGTCGTACGGAGGGTTCAGGGAACCAAAATTTTCCAGTGGTCTTAGGGTACTCTGTACATCATTCTGCAATCACCTGAAAAATTTTTGGACTTCAAAAAATTTCGACAGAAAACTGATGCAAGCAAAAATGCAGTTTTGGAACTTTTTGATCGATCGGAAATGCAAACACATCAAACGAAGCTAGACTAAGTTAATGGCGAGGCTCTGATACCACTCTAAGTGCACGGCGGCGCCCCGGCCGTCAATCCGACGGCCAAATGCGGAAGCGGTGATAAACTTTAATTTTGCGGACTTAGCAAACCGGCACCCCCGCGCACTAAACACCCGGATCGAACCATTAACTAGTCCTAGCTATCTACAAGAAAGGGAATAGAGATATACCGACGATCCAAGTCCTCCGGTCTTCTCGTCATGGTCCCGATCTCCTGCGGAAAAGTCCCGTCTCCTCCTCGTCGCCGGAAGTGCACCACATCGCCTACTTTGTTTACGGGCTCCCACCTCAATGCCGAGGCAACTCGGGCACGAAGCCGGCTACTCGACGTGCCCAAGATTTACTGTAGAATCTATAGTAGAGCTTGTGTCTCACTTTTGGGGTTGTGGAATTGCCTTTTGGTGGAGGTATGAAACATGAACTTTTGTGGAGGGATTAGTAGGAGTTTTGCAACATGATATCAACCAAAAACCCCACTCTCTCATTTTGGACAGCCCCACTATGGCTTTGGCCGGCCATACAAAAATGGGAAGAAGAGAGAATGTGAGGGTGAGAGAGTGTATATGAGAGTGTGGCCATCCAATAATACAATGGAGAGAGAGAGAAGGCTATCATGCCAAAAAGGAAATGATCACAACAATAAACCCACACTCAACCAACCTCACCCCTCATCATCATCAACCATCATGAACCATGATGACTCAAAAAGTCATGCCATCATGAAGAAATCAAGTCAAAGGATGGTGCTATAATCATGACATGATAAAATGCAAAAACCCCCTCCACAATTGCTTATTTGCAACAATGCAAATAAACCCTCCTCCACCAATCTTCGGCCAATGAACGGAACAATGGAAATCGGCCGAAACGGAAAGCAAACTGGCAACTCCAAAAAACTGGTCCCGTAATAAATTACAGGAAAAACCCCGATACTGTGCATACACACCCGCATTTGTATTCCGACCGAAATACAAATGCAATGAGACAAAATCTACACTGTACTATACTAGGATCCGGCTTAAACCAAAGCCGGCTAGTAATATCTGTTCGATCCTGATCCGTGCAATACCGCACGTATCTGATCGAACCCTGCCATATAACCATACGGCCTATAGTACAAACTGTCCGATCCTGATCCGTGCAATACCGCACGTATCTGATCGGACCTTGCCATATCTCCATACGGCCTCTACAACCTTTCGCCCGAAAGCTGAGTAACTGAATGTGGGGGACTCTAAAGACTCATCAACACCTTGGTTGTGGATTTAACCACTAGCACGTCAGAGGTATAAGCCAATACGTAACGGGCTACCAAGTATTGACTAAAAGGGACGTCTGTGAGTGAACTCAGCCTGACAACCCTACTGAGCCTGTCAGTGACAATATCCGTACAGTCCGGTCCGTTCGTCTATGAGTATCGCATGGCGGGCCTAGGGGGTTGGTAAAAGTCAGACCCCCAAAAGCGGTACAAGTCGTGTCGGAGTGTAGCCCAGAACACCCTGAGATACTACTGGAGTACCTACCAGTAAATCTCCTTGCCTTGGCCAAGGACTTTGTGTAATGGCTCTCCTAGACACAGCACGACCTCACCCCCAATACCGGGAGAGACGAACCCCTGAAGATACGCTCACTGCCTCCATGTGGCTCGGGACTGTACCCAACTAAAACCTGTTTGCACGACTCCTTTGAGCCGTGGTAGGGTAGTAATCAAAGTACAGTGGGAACTCACACGAGACAAATGACGATCCCCAGGTCGATGAACTAACCTGCACACATGTCACCAGGGAACTGCCATCTGACGTCTGGTATATGACCAACTAGCATGTTCCCGGCGAGTCCTGTCCGGTGTACTCATAACCCAATGAGCACCTGTATACATCTTAGGTGATCCAACTGACACCAGTGGCTTGTGAGACCGTCCACCGCCCCTCGTCGGGGTCTCGACTGTATACACTAGTCTACTAATGGAGTATCGATGCCCAGTCTCGAAACTCCCACGACTAGGGACCTTTTAAGGATAAGCTTATAGACCCCAGCTCCCACTTATATGATCGCCCTCATACTGCTGGTGGTCAAGCAAGAATCCTAGGGGCTCTATCAACGTGTAATAGCGACGTGTCAGGTCACCTAAAGCAGTACACGATGATAAAGGTAAACCAGATAGCATACTATCATCTCGAGTAAGACTGTCCTACCGGGATAGGTCCTCCCTCAATCATTACAATCACGTACCTGTGACCTAATAATTGACTCTGAGGGCACTATCTCCAACAGACTACTCATAAAGCAGCACGTCACTGGTGACGGCATCTGACCCTCTGAATATGCACGAAACGACTGATTCTAGGTGCAAATCTTTATCGCTGCAGTGTCTTGGAAAGAACCTACTCAAGGTCTTTTCTGATCTCACCTATCCCGAACTATACGAAGGTTGGCACTCTTGCTTAACTCTTTTCCTCATAACCGGACAGCTGTGTCCTCAACATGGCTTTCCTCTAAAATCATCCATAACTAACCCCTCTGCACACATATCAATCCTTTGGCATCAACGGGGAATAACACGGCTCGTTAACGTCCCGTACGAACCTCTTGTTCCACTCGTCCTCATTAGCATCCACTTTGACGTCATAACTTACTGGCTGCGTATTGCAATTCGTTCTCGGCTGCAGTCAATCTGGAGTCTCTCACAAAGACTCAAAATACGAACTTGGGAATCTTCACCACTCTGTGGAAGATATCTAGCCAAACACGTTCTCAGGAACTCGTCCCAATCATCGAAGGTATACACTTTATTCTTCCTTTCTCGATCAACTCACAACGCATCTGGGTAAGGTCCTTCTATCCGAAACTGGTCAACTTACCGATCTCACATCGGAGCATCCAACGAACAACATCCTCTCTTACTTTATTTACTCTAGATCTAAGTAAGATCCTTCAACTGGAATTCATCAACTCAACTGAGCCTACGTCGGCACATCAAATCAAACGAATCATCTTCATCGCTCAATTCAAGATAGACTACCTATCTTCTGTCAAATCTCTGCCTGAAAGCTCCAGCGGTTTCAGCTCATAAACTATGTAAATGACATCCCATCAATCTCAGTAACGGCTGGGTCATCTGTCTGCACGGTAGACAACATCACGATCTCTGAGGTAGGCTGTACATTAACAATCCTCTCAATCTGGCAGTCTCTATCAATGGCTTGATCATCCGGTGCTAAACCGAACACTCTCCTCGAACGAGAGATCACAACACAACACTATACCTACACGTTCCTATGTCACCAGAAAACATCCTGGTCAGTCCTCGTCTGTGATAAGCCCGCCCTGACCGCATCCCTAGCAACAGCTCTCCATGCGTTCAAACCATGGTGACAGGAACCTCGGTAGGTGTCAATGATGATAGATCAAATGAATGAAAGAAATCAACTGATCTCGAATGGATATATGATCATAGGAACGAATAGTATCACAGATCTCAAAATATGTACGTCCTAAGGTTACTTAAGTAGAGTATCGTATCGTAAGTATGTCGCGGTACATACGCACGGTCCGCGACTCTACTCAAGCTACCTACTCCATCAATCAAGGTCAACTTAGGAAAAGAAAGTTCGGGTCTAATACTCCCCGTCGAGTCTAAGTTCTGTAAGGTCAAGCCTAGGTTCCGAAATATATTACGCCCTAGACTCCGCATAGTCAAACCTAGACTCAAACCAAGGTTAAACCTAACGCTTTGATACAAACTTTGTCACGATCCGGAATTTAGCCCGTGACCGGCACTTAAATCACGCAACGTTTAAAGGCGTAACGTAATTCAAGTAAGCCGAAGCCCAGAAATCTAAACATTTTTGCGGAAAAAAGTAGAGGTGTGGTTTTGAATAAAGGTATAATGAAATCAAGTTTTTCTTTAAATGCATAAATAATGATATATGAAAATGCAAGTGGATTATATACTAGTTGAAAACATTTTTCATCCTTTAAAAATTTAGGTAGCACCTCCCTTATATATTTTGATCCAAAACCACATACAAGCAATATATATATATAGGCATCCCCAAGCGGGAGCTAGCTCTTCGCCAGTTGGCGGAAACACAAACCATGCAACAACATATATATACGATGCCCAACGGCAAAGATCAACCTAAAAAGAACAAATAAATAAGCCAGACATCAAAAGCCTCAAAAGAAGCAAACATACACCCATCGCTCTAAGTCTGGCAAAAAAACCCAAGTCTGGCTAGGTCTACCAATATACAAAGTCTAGTTTCTGAGTTATAGGGTTTATCTAGATACAACAGAATATTAAAGTACGAGAGTTGGCATGATCCAATATGTGTCCCACCTACCAAAGCAAAACGCCCTGGTTAAAGCCATATGCCAGCGATACCACTGGTGATCCCAAGTGGTCAAACCTGCAAGAAAACTGTGGCACAACGGGGGTGAGTTGCCAATTCATGAATAGATTACATCAGCAGGTAGAAATCGAATACACAACGATTTCCTAAGTCATACCATATCATGAAGGTAATACTATGATATCTAGGGTGACCTTGTATGTATATATGTCAACAATCGAGTCAATGCAAATGACATATATATAAGTAACGTCTGAATCATATGCCTGCATGCATGTGGATATCATCCATGTGTCCATCAACGACACAAACAATATCATGGAACCTGAGTGTTCAACATCGATACTCGAAACATCATGAAAACATATGCCTGTATGTATGAGGATATCAAGTATATCATGCAAACATGTCATATGATAGTACTGAATGATGAATGTACTTACGGTTATGAATAATATCATGATACGAAAGTTCTACTGTGCAAGTAGCATAGAAATTACCAATGATAAAAGTGTGTGAGCCGGCAAATATGTGTAAGTGTAACATACGCATCATCGATAATTGTTCAGGTGTACTAGCAGACGATATCATAACAAATAATGGAAGCACAGGTATATACAATGCAAATGAGAATATCTTAAACGTAACAGAAAAGTAAACCGTAAGGGCCACATTATAAAATATATGTATCTAATCTAACATCAACATAGGGGACTAACTAACGTTATGTAGAAAGGGATTAAAATATATATAACATATCCAAGTCGATGAATCTATCAATCGGCAATACAGCCTCATAGCATCACGTACGGTATAATCCATCGTACGGCATCCTCGAGTAAAGGGTATGGATAAATCATCAGGTAAAACTCATCGCATACGGTAATCCTTCGTACGGAGGCAATAAACAAAATAGGGATTCTATTGACCTATACAACAATGAGGGTACGGATCTAAAGTCTCGTATGACATATCACTCATTATTCTCATATATATAAATACACACACACATATCCCAAGTCCCATCCGTATCAATCTCATATCATGTCATTATAAATCTCATACTTATTCTCTTTCAATTATATATATATATATATATATATATATATCGCGATTCACATCCATATTTCATATTTTCATATTCTCATATATCAATCCGAGACATCCATATCTATCATGTCATTTCATATTAAATCCTTTGATCACATCCATAGGATTCTAGTATAGGTTTCTCCGACTACATTCTATATATACCGGTTTCCATTTTATAATTTCAGGGGTGCTATACGCCATCCACCCGACTTCCTCCGTAGATATAAATCAACTCACCTGCTAAACTTCTTGCTTAGCCGAAGTTGATATGCTTCGTTGTCTCGGAAGTCCACGCGAAGATACCTACAATCAATACACAATCGCAATGCTATTAAAATCAATGTCCGAAAACCGATACGGCACACGAAATGCTTCTAGGTTAGAACCTATAGCTTATGTATGTAACAACAACCAAGTAACCCTTGTCGTTGACGTATAAACGTCCAACGACCAAATCACATCAAGAAATCCATAAATCCAAGATTCAATAACAGAAAACATAACCAAAACCAACTCAAAATTCTCCCAGATTTTGGTACAGGGGATCTAGGACAAAACAACCAATACAGTAGCTAGGTTATAAGGAGTGTGAGCTCAGGCAAAATCCCATCACCAGAACCCAAAATTGGGCCGGTGAGATGTGCTACAGAAACGAGTGTCGCCGGCCAAAACTTTGAATTTAGGTCTCGTTCTTCTGTGGTGGTCTTATAGTGGTCTAATTAGGTCAATGTAGTTGTTTGGTTTTCTTAAAAATACCCCAGATTGCTCCAGATACCCTGTAGGTCAACAAAACTTCACAAGACCGACATGGAACAAATTCTAAACTCGTGTATTGGGTTCTATTCTCTGGCCTAGGTCAGGAAAATCATCACTAAGGTCCTACAACACTCACAACACCTCCATTAGCTCTTTACAAGTCCACAAAATCACTAAACATCAACTTGGAAATTTCCAAGATCATCAAATCATATCGGTTTAACTCTAACTAACAATAGGATAAACTAAGAACAATAACTGAACTAAAGTCTAGAAATATACCTCATTTGGCAACTCAAGAAAATTCTTAGGTTGGCCAAAGTCTTCAAAATCCAAACTTTAATGGTCCATAGGGTTTAGAAAGGGGCGGGGATCATTTTTAATGAAGGGGTATGTTGTTTTGACAAGGTTTTAGGGATGAACCATGGAGGTAGAGGAGGCGAAGGATGAGATGAAGAAGAAGGAGAAGTTGAAGTGATGAAGGAAAATAATGGATGAAGGGAAGGTTAAAGTGTAGGAGCCTCTCTCTCTCTTTCTCACTCTCTCTCATGGCATGCTTAAGTCATGAGTGTGCCCCCCCTCTCTCTCATCAATCATGGCCTCTCTCATTCCTTTTTCTTTTCTTTTCTTTTTCCCTCTCAAAAATAAAACGAAACACAATTAAAATAACATGTAACCAAAACGTAACATGACATAGTGCAGTAGCCATGGAAAATGTAAAAATTCAGATTTGGCCTAATCGTGATTAGTAGTGCACTAATCAAGTTTAATTTAAATTTGCATATAATTAATTATAAAAATACCAAAATCTAATAAATATCTTTTTAATAAATAACTCATTTTAATCTCCACTTATATTCCATATATTGGTATATACTTATACCATTTTACGAAAACCCCAATTCACAAATCGAATGATTTTCGTGAAATAATTTTTTTTAATGTTTAAATTCCAAAAATAATATTTTATATTTCTGAAATGTTACAGTGTGTCTCTTTCTCACATCCTCTCTTGATTCTCAATACATGAGAGTGTAGAGAGGAGGTAGAAGATGAAGGTGGAGGAAATCAAGAACAAGAGAGGAAAGTGAAGCAAAATGGTGAGCTTGGAAAATAATGAAGCATTCATGTGAGAGAAAATTCTCACTATGGCTTTGTAAAACAATTCTTACCAATATAATATACTAACCATGCTTCAATAGTTGACACAAATGACTTGAAAATTCATTTGTCAATACTATTAAGTCATGGTTCACACCATACTCCCCTCACCTTGCTTTACACCTCATTTTCCATTTAAGAATAAATGGATAATAACTAAAATGAGGTGTCCACCTTCTAGAATGTTTTCCGTATAAATACGGATTACACTCTACAGTATATGCATACATGTATTCATATCGAAATACGAATACCCAAAGCGATAAAATAATACTAAGAACATAATACTAGAATATACATATATATAAATTATTAAATCAATACCTGATTTAATAATCCGGCTCAATCACGAGCCGGCTAGTATTATCAACTGTCCGATCGAAAGTCCGGGTAAATAGTACAATCAATCGATCGGAACCCTGCACGTATCCAATACGGCTACTACATCGTTTTGCCTGAACAAGGGAAACCCTCTGTGTGGGACTCTAAATACTCGACAGTACGCCGGCAGTGAGCTACTGGATAAATCCATTACCACAAGCACGTCAGCGGCACTAGCTGTACGTAACGGATACCCGAGTACCTGTCGAAAAGGAAGGCCGACAAGCAAACTCATCCAGATCCCTACTGAGCCTATCTGTAACAATCTCCATACAGTCTTTTCTCTTTATCTGAGAGTATCACATAGCGGGCCTAGGGGTAGTAAATGCCGGACCCTAATAACCTGATAATTCATGCTGATGCAACTCAGAACCAATCCGGAAACTACTGATCAACCTATCAGTAAATCCCAACTTCCTTGGCCAAGGTCTTATGGTCACGGCCAATCGAACACAGCACGATATATGTAAGTCGATGTTACGCACCCCACGGGTTCGCGGGGAGGCAAAATATGTAAAAAACGATCTTTCCAAAGCTTCGTAACACCGACTCGAACTCCAGGATCGATACTAAACCCTAACTAGTAAACTACTATGAGGTAAATAACATGAATAGAATGTTATACCTCATGATTTCATGTCCTTTGGGCCTTCTTGTCGCTTTCCTCCTCCTCTTCATAGGCTCCAAGGATCGTAACGAATTGATGTTTCCCTATCGGCCTCCTCGAGTCAAAGACGATCCACCCGTCCAGGCTCCTACCTCAAATCCGAGGTAACTAGGGCACCTAGTTCGCTACACTAGATGACCTAGGTGATGTAGAGAATATAGATGAATTGGTATGTCTCTAATAGCCTTATATTTCTCAACACATGAGACAAGAATGGCTAGAGGTAGAAGAAGTGCTTAAGAAAAGCTAGTAAGGAGTTAGCAAGAAAATAGGGAGTGAACTCTCTTATGCAAATCTGAACCATCATCAATTCTCAATAGAATAAACCCAATAGAAAATCAAGTATGGTTTATATTTCACCTTAGTGAGTCATGGCTTGAAAATCCTCCATTTGTCACCAAGAGCCATGCTCCATAATATGCAAACATCCACCCCATTTCCTCTACCTCATAATGTATTTATCATTTAATCTAAAATGTTAAATACATAATATGAGGTGTCTTCTTCTAGAAGTATTTTTGAAAAAATTACAAAAATGCCCCTCATCCATATATACATACTCGTATCCGTATTCCGAAAAATACGAATACAAAGAAGACGAAAATAATCCATCACTATAATACTAGGATCCGGTTTAAACCAAAGCCCACTGATATTATCTGTCTGAATCATCATCCGTGCACAAGTACACGTACGCGGTCGAACCCTGTCGTAAAACCATACGACCTCTACATCTTTTGCCCGATGCAGAGAAACCCTCTATGTGGGACTCTAAAGACTCAACACTATACTGGCAGTGGTTTTAACCACAAGCTGCAAGCGGTACTAGCTGCACGTAACGGCTACCCATGTATCAATCGATAAGAAGGTCGATGAGGAAACTCATCCGAACTCCTACTGAGCCTATCTGTGACAATCTCCGTACAGTCCGGTCTGTTCATCTGAGGGTATCGCATATTGGGCCTAAGGGGGCGGTAATCGTCAGACCCCTAATAGCGCAATAAGTCGTGTCGGAGTGTAGCCCAAAACACCCTGAGAAACTATTGGAGTACCTACCAGTAAATCTCGCTTGCCTTGGCTAAGGATTTTGTGTAATGGCCTTCCGAACACAGCGCGATATCAACCCCCAATACCGGGAGAGACGAATCCTATCTAACCGCCACTGCCTCCAAGTGCTTCGGGGCTGCACCCAACTACTACCTGTTTGCACGACTCCTTGGAGCCGTGGTAGGGTAGTAATCAAAGAATAGTGGGAACACACTCGAGGTGAAGTCGTAGTGTCACGACCGACCCCCAAACATAGATGGTATTGTTCGCTCTGACCGAAACCGTACGGTTTTTTCCCTTTGAATGAACCGGACTCAAGAAGGGGGCTACTTCCCAGTAGGTCACCCATCCCAAAATTTCCCTGTAGTCCTACCAAAATCCACAAAACCGACATTGGATGATCTAAACTCAAGTCTTTGGTTCTTACTCTCTGTTTTGATCCATGAAACTAACACTACAAAGGTTTATGGTCACAAATTACTCTTAAATACACCATCACAACATAAAAATCATTTAACCCTCAACTTAGAAATTTCTAACATCACTAAACCATATTTAATCCACTCCAAACTATAAAAAGACATTAGAAATACAAGGTTCTAAACTAAAGGTGTAGGTTTTTATCTCATTTGGCAACTCAAGAAATTTCTTGACTTGCTCAAAGTCTTCAAAAAGGCAACTTGACTCCACCATGGGGTTTAGGATGGGGTTTTGATCTCTTTTTGTGAAGGCTTAAGGTAGTTTTGATAAGATCTTGAGGATGTTTTGGTGGTGGTTATGAGATGAAGGGAGGTGGAGCAAATAGAGAAGGAGATGAGGAGGAGAAATGAAGAAGGATGTGGAAATGGTTGAATGAGCCATGGTCAACAAAGCCCCCCCTCTCTCCTTCTCATGCATGCCATACCTACTTGTCTCCCATCATAAAAATATCTTCTTCCTCTTTCCTATTTAATTTTAAAACCAAAAATCCAAAACCATTTTTTTTAAACAAATGTGCCATGGTTGTAGAAAAGAAATAAGTATATTGCAACATGTCATGTTGCATGCTTAACACATAAGCTAGATTACTGCATAATTAGTGAAATGCTAATCGAGTTTATTATTAAACTTGTATACAAATAATTATATAATAATTCGTAAAATATCCAAATCAACTAAACACTTTCAAAATTTAATAATTCTTATAAATTTTCCAAATATTTTCCAAACTATCGGTATACAATTATACCATTTCATTAAAACTAATTCTCGTATTTAAAAATATTCATATAATTTATTATTTTAATTATTTAAATTTCGACAATAATATTTTATTTTCCTGAAATGTTACAATCTTCCCTCCTAAATAAATTTGATCTCCGAATTTAAATTTAAACCCACCAAATACTTAAACATTTCAGCAAAAACATAAGGTCGTCGAGGCTCCGAGTATCAAGTATACATAAAACATATCTTAGCGCAATGCATGCACACGAAAATGGGGGTAAAACACAAAATCGAAACTCCATCAAGCGTCATGCAATCATCGGAGTTATGACGAACATACAATGTTAAAATCCAATACGAAAACCAACATGATATACTCAAAACTAAAACATGTATATAGTACGCATCGTTGTAAAATCGTCAAAACATCCAAATAGAAATGCATGCAAAACCCTTTTCCAATAGCCATGCGATGCGCGTATCACGGCACAAGTAGCGGACATTCATTATAAGGGAAATAGCTATATATATATATATCCTTTGTTTAACATATATGTTCGGCTCTTTTGAAAATAATTTAGAAGGGTTTCCTTTGTAAAGCATTCGTGTCATCTTGGACACATAGGAAAATATTGAGACTATAGCTCATTTTTGGAAATCCCCTCAGCAATTATCGATGCATGAGAAAATACTTAGGTACCGTCCTCAGATCAGTCCAGTTCAGTTGCTAAATCGTAGTATGTATGTCATGAAAACATGACGCTCAAAAGGAAATCATCCCAAAAATGTAAACAAAGAATACTACGTGCGTCTGGTGTGCACGGAAATCGAAACCAAATATAGGTGCCATGAATGTGTACAGAAACAAAATCAAGTGCCACGGGTGTGCACGAAAATATCTGTCCAGTGCAATGGGTGTGCACGACAACAAAATCAGGTGCATTTGATATACACGAAGAATCTCGATTAAGTGCATATGGTGTGCACAAAGTCACATCTAGTGTGCTAAGTGTGCGCAAGAATCCAAATCAAGTGAACAAGGTGCACAAAAACAAATATCGAATATCAAAGTCCAAATCGACGGTATACGATATACGCCAAATCAAATCAAGTATACCGTAGCATATACACTCGTAAACTTATGCATCTGCATGCACCAAGACCAAGTCAAAGTACTGAAAGCTCGCGTAAACTACCCGAATGCATAAGTCAAATCATGTGCATACTATATGCATGAAATCAAATCAATTAATTCAAGGGGTACGAAATCAAAATAAAATACCTCATAATGTGTAAGAATCAAAATTAAGTGCAATGAATATGTATGAAAACAACAATCAACACAACTGATATATAAAATACGAATCAAATGTAACTGTGGTGCACATAAGAAATATCAATCATGATACAAATCACAAAATTACCAAAATCCAAAACAACGGAAACGTGATACTCGAATCACCAAATCGCAAATCATAAATAACTGTCATCGATGTGCCCCTTCTTCAAAATCGAAAGATGTCGGTGCATCTAAGGCTGGCAAAGCAAGATATCTACTTGCCTCTTACCCACGGTCTAGCATCCTCTACTCTTAGATCCTTATCTCTCTCCGTGGATTACCAGTTATAGCCTCTTCGGCTCTACAGCCCGATTCTGGCACTTCTCTGAAGATCTCCTGACCATTTATCATGGTCACTCATAACATGCTTCGTCAATGACGGAAAACTCTGGCCCACTGAGTGAGCATGATACAATCGATCCTGGTTCTAAGTCTTCTCATGTAGTATTCCAGAAAAATTATGTCGGGTCTCTCCCAAATCACGTACCTGCTGGACTGCCCGGAAGTCATCACTCTTTACTTAATCCATTTCTTGTTCCGGGACAGCCGCATTCTCTTCATGACTTTTTCTCTGGAATTATGGCTGCATTCAACGCCTCTGCATAGACATCCAATCTCTGATGTCAACGAAGTGGAACGTCATATCGCCAAGATCTCGTACGACCTCTTACTCTGCTTTTCTCCAATGTGGGTCAATTCGGAATTATCTCTTCGTAGCTGTGTACAATGCGCTTCGAACAGCTGCACTCATATTTAGAGTCTCTTTTGAAGCTACAAACTCGGCATCTCTAATATTCTGTAGAAGGTGTCTAGCCAATTACATCCTCGGGGACTTGTCCAAGTCATTGGAGTAATGCGCTTACGATCATC
Source organism: Agapanthus africanus (assembly GCA_030015575.1). NCBI lineage: Eukaryota > Viridiplantae > Streptophyta > Magnoliopsida > Asparagales > Amaryllidaceae > Agapanthus > Agapanthus africanus. Next base: position 460,767,933 of record CM057337.1, on the reverse strand, counting down.
CTTTCTCCATCGACTCACAACACGCCTGTATGAGGTCCTCGTCTAGCTAAAGCTAGCCAATCTAGCGATCTCGCATCGGGGTATCCAAATGAAGCACAAGTCCTAATCATTCATCCATGGGTGACTAGCGACCTTCCATCACATTCCCGAGTGTAACCTCATGCTGCAATGGCTTTCAACGTCTAGGGAGATATCTTGTCAATTGCAGCAGCAACTGGCTCATCTATCCGCACGGTAGACAACGCCTCAATCACCAGGAGTTAACGGTACCCTAGTAGTCTTCGCCATACGGATGGCCTCTAGAAAAAGCCCAATCATCTGAGGCAGATCTCGAACACTCGTGTCAACGGAAAAAATCTAAATAACAATATATCGAAGAAAATCACGTGCCATCAGAATACGCTCCGGTTAGTCCTCGTTCATGACGAGCACGTGCTGACCGCACCTCTAGCCACAGCTCTCTCTGCTGGTGTAACCGTGGTAACAAAACCACAATCCGGTATCGATGAGGATAGATCATAGGAACGAATAGAAATACAATTCCTAAGAAATGTACATCCTAAGGCTTTGTAAGCGGAGTAGCGTACCGTAAGTATGCCGCAGAATATACACACGGTACGCCACTCTATTAAAGTCACCTACTCCATTAACCAAGGTCAACCTACACGATGAAAGTTCGGGTCTAATACCTCCTCGGCCAAGACTAAGTTCTGTAAGGTCAAGCCTAGGTTCCGAATATATATACGCCCTAGACTCCACAAAGTCAAATCTAGACTCGAACCAAGGTTAGGGAATGTAATACCCCAGGTGGAGTTGGGGATGAATGCCACCTACCCCGTAAGAAATGAGATGTTATCCGGTATCGAGGTAGGGATGTAACCGATACGGATACACATGGGGACCCACTGTAGAACAATGGGGAGTATCGAATTCCATTCCGAAAGAGGGCACGATCAAAACTATAAATGGAATGATACCACTCCTATAACACAGAGGTGCCTTTTGGATGAATCGAAACTCCGGAGTTTGAAGAATTTTGTAGTTAAGCGTGCTTGAGCTAAGGAAATTCTGGGATGGGTGACCTGCTAGGAAGTAGTCCCTTCTTGAGTCTGGTTCATCCAAAGGTACAAAACCGTGCGGTTTTGGCCAGAGCGGGCAATACCATCTGTGTTTGGGGGTGGGTCGTGACAAATATGGTATCAGAGCCGGTTCCTCAAAAGTAGATCTATGGTTCGAGGACGAACCATTGTTCTAAGTGGGGGGAATGTAATACCCCAGGTGGAGTTGGGGATGAATACCACCTACCCTGTGAGAAGTGAGATATTATCCAGTATCGAGGTGGGGGATGTAACCGATACGGATACACACGGGGACCCACTATAGAACAGTTGGGAGTATCAAATTCTATTCTGAAAGAGAGCACGATCAGAACTATAAATGGAATGATACCACTCCTATAACACGGGGGCGCCTTTTGGATGGATCGAAACTCCGGAATTTGAAGAACTCCGTAGTTATGCATGCTTGAGCTAGGGAAATTCTGGGATGGGTGGCCTACTGGGAAGTAGCACCCTTCTTGAGTCCGGTTTATCCAAAGGGACAAAACCGTGTGGTTTCGGCCAGAGCGGACAATACCATCTGTGTTTGGGGGTGGGTCGTGACAAGCAATGTCAAGTCGACGGACTAAGCATACTCATGTCACCTGGGAACTGCTACCCGACGATAAGTATAATACCCACCAGTAGTTGTTCATCTCAGAAAACGGCATTTTAATTCCACTCATTCATTATCTGTTCTGTTATAGATCGGTACTATTAACCGCTGTTTACTCAGTAAATACAGATTACAGGTATCCATGACACAATACTGGAAATATGCTCAAGACCATGGATATAACGTTTGTGAGCCGACACTGCAACCGGAACTGGAAACCGACCGATATTCAAAGAGTTTTTGCAAATAAACGAGTGTACACATATTTTGGTCCAACACATAGCTGTTAATTATATGTATGCCCTAGAGTCCATAACTGTACATAGGATGTATATTGTAGTGGATGCTTGGACATATATAGGGACGACATTCTTGTTCGATATGATAGTATGCTATCTGGTTGCTCTTTGTCTTAACATGTAGATTTGTATTGTGATACCGTCTTGCTCTCACATGTTGACAAAGCCCTTTGGATGTGTACTTAACTAACAGGACTATTATGGAGATCATACTAGTCGGGCCAAAGGTGTTAGGTTTTCCTTAGCACCTAACCTAGGGTTTGGAAGCATCACACATGCCATTTAAAAATTTTTGGGAGGTGCTAAGCAAACTCACCATGAATATTAACTAGAATATATTAGGGTAACAATAAATAAGCATCACATGCAAGAAGCTATTTAACACTGAGAGAAGAAGATACAACCTTTGTAGACTTCCCTTGGTGACTTCTTAGACCTTTTTGAATTTGAAACGGATCACTAAAGGCCTTCCAAATCCACGATGATCCATCCGAAGTCTCTTTGCACAAAGCTCCTTACTTCACTTGAACTTTGAATGAAGTGGAGCAAACACCCTACACAAATAGGCTAGAGAAGTGTAGAATTATGATGTTCTTTCTATTCTCTATTCAAAACCCTTTATTTTTTTACTAGCTCACTCTATGGAAATCTCAAGAGAGTAAGAGAATGAGGAAGAAGAAGATGGCAACCCAAGAGCTCAAGAGATAATGATATCTTATTTCTTAAAAATGAGAATAGAAATTATATATAATTTCTCACTCTCATCCTTAACCATAGGTTAATAAATATCTAGATATTTATTTAGGAGTAATATGAACCATAGAAAATTAACTCATGTTGGAAGCTTATGTCAAATGAAGAGTCAAGGAGAATTATCCACCATGAATTGATTTTCTATTTCTTTAATTCTAAAATAAATATATAAGCATATTTATTCCCATGTGAGTCTTGCATTGCCACCACTTGTGTATCATCAACCATGACACACAAGAATGTATGCATGTATGTGTCCATGCACATCATCATGTGCATCAACAAAAACACATGCATACATGAATGCATACAAATAGAAAAAGGGTTTAATAAAGAAATAAGCTAAAAGTCTATGTTAAATCAACACTTGATTTAACAAACCAGTCAAATCCCATACGACCGGACCAATAGAAAAATACCCGATTAATTTACGGTATCACATAAACGCATTTAATCGGGTCCCCACACATATCTCATATGCACAATACATCGTTTCGCCTGAGCTAGGTAACTCCTGTGTGGGACTCTAAGACACATCAGTACGCCGGCAGTAGGTGATGATCATATCAAACACCCACAAGCCGTAAGCGGTCAGCTAAACATAAGGGCCACCCGGGTATTGATCGATCAGAAGAAAACCAGCAAACCTGTCAAAACTCCTGTCGAGCCAACTAGCAACACTTATCGTACAGTCCGGTCTCTTCGTCAGATATGCTGCATATCGAGTCTAGGAATGGTATCGTCGATCCCAATAACTCAATAAGTCATGCCGGTGTATGGCTCATAACAAATCGAGAAACTACTGATAACACTTATCAGTAAATCTTAGCAGCCCTGGCCAGGGACTTCCTGTTATAGCCAATCGAGCATTGCAAACATCAACCCCCAATACCGGAAGAGACGAAACCCCTCCTATCGCTCATTGTCTCCATGTGGCTCGGGACTGTACCTAAAGTCCACCTGTTTGCATGACTCAGTGGAGCCGTGGTAGGGTGGAGATCAAAGTATAGTGGGAGGACACACAAGACTCTTTGACGATCTCGGGTCTACAGACTAACCTGTACCAGTGTCACCTAAGAACTGCTATCCGACGATAGATATAATACCACATAGGAGTTCTCGGCGAGTCCATTCAGTGTACCCAGTCTCCACTGAGCACCCGCATACAATCTGTAAAATTTAAGAAAAAATAAAATATTATTTTTAGAATTTAATATTAAAATAATATTTTTCCCGAAAACTGCCCAATTTGCGAAATTGGGGTTTTCGAAAAAGGGTATAAATATATACCAATAATTGTGAAATAAATGAAAATTAAAATGATTTATTCATTTAATAATATATTTAAAGGATTTAGCATTTTTAAAATTTATTTTATGTAGTTTGGATAAAAACTCGATTAGTGCACTGCTAATCGCAATTAAGCCAAATCCGTGTTTCTACAGTTTTCCATGGCTAGTGCACCATGTAATGTTACATTTGGTTATATGTTGTTGCATTTGTATTGTTTTATGGGTATTATGTGATTTGGTTTTGAAATTTAAAAGTGAAAAGAAAAAGAAAATGGAAAGGGTAAAAGGGTAATAAATTGTGAGAGAGAGTTAGAATAAGAGAGGTGAGAGAGAGGGGGCTGCCATATCCTCACCCCATTTTGTTTCTTCATCTTCTTCTTCTTCCCCATCTCCCTCCACTTCAACCCATGAAATCATCTAAAAAGCTTCATCAAAAGCCTAAACCCCTTTCTTTAAAATTGATCCCCTCTTCACCCTCTGCACTTTGGACCAAGAAAAGTTTGATTTTGTTTACTTAGAGAAGCTAGGGTTTTTCTTGGGTTGCCCTAATGAGGTAATTTCATCACCATTAGCATATTATTTCATTCACATTAGTGTCTATGCATGTTTAGAAGTGATTAAGTGATGTTTAGGGAGGTTTAGAAAATGCGGACCGAAATGGAGTCCATGTACACTAACAAAGTATGGACTTTAGACATTGCTCCTGATGGGGTAAAACCCATAGGATGCAAATGGATCTTCAGAAAGAAGATTGGTGTAGATGGAAAGGTTGAAACCTATAAGGCTAGACTTGTTGCAATGGGTTTTCGTCATAGACCTGGTTTGGACTATGACAAAACCTTTTCTCCAGTGGCTATGCTCAAATCTATTCGGGTCCTTCTTTCCATTGCTGCCTTCCACGATTATGAGATCTGGCAGATGGACGTAAAGACGACTTTTCTAAATGGTAATTTAGAAGAATGCGTCTATATTGATCAGCCAGAGGGATTCATTCAGAGTGGGAGCAGCGGTAAAGTGCCCAAGTTGCTTAAGTCCATTTATGGACTAAAGCAGGTATCGCGGAGTTGGAACATCTGTTTTGACGATACTGTTAAAGAATTTGACTTTATCAAAAATCCAGATGAACCATGCATATATAGTAAGATTGTAGGGAGAGCTGTAGTATTTCTCGTCTTGTACGTGGATGACATTCTCCTAATAGGAAATGATCTTCCTATGTTACAGTCAGTCAAAGGATTCTTGTCACAGAAGTTCTCCATGAAGGACCTGGGTGATGCCACCTACATTCTGGGGATCCAGATCTATCGTGATAGATCAAAGAGGATGTTGGGACTTTCGCAGTCCAGGTACATAGACACCATATTGAAAAGATTTAGTATGGAAGATTCTAAGCATGGTAACCTACCGGTTTGTCACGGAATCACCCTCTCCAAAGAGATGTCTCCTAAGACTGATTTGGAAAGGGCTCACATGTCGATTATACCCTACGCTTCTGCAGTAGGTTCTTTAATGTATGCGATGTTATGTACCAGACTAGATGTAGTATACGCATTGACCGTTGTAAGCCGGTATCAGGCAAACCTAGGGGAGAAGCAATGGATAGCAATAAAGAACATTCTCAAGTACCTGAGGAGGACTATTTCTTAGTGTATGGAAGAAAGGACCTCCAGATCGAGGCCTTTGCTAACTCCAGCTTCCAGAGTGACAAGGATGACTCTAAGTCCATGTCGGGTTATGTCTTTACCCTCAATGGAGGGGCGGTCTGTTGGAAGAGTTCCAAGCAGGACACCGTTGCTGACTCGACGATGGAAGCGGAGTACATAGCTGCTTGCGATGCCGCAAAAGAAGCTATCTGGATGAAGAAGTTCCTCACAGAACTTCTGGTGGTTCCTACCAGTGTTGATCCAATACCTCTGTATTGCGACAACAACGGCGCTATATCTTTAGCGAAGGAACCCAGGTCCCATCAGAAATCCAGACACATCTTAAGACGGTATCACCTGATCAGGGAGATTGTAGATCGCCGGGAGATCGAGGTGAAGAGAGTAGATATGGAGAATAACACTGCTGATCCATTCACAAAGGCCATTCCTTAGACGCAGTTCGAGAGGCTATTCGAGATGATAGCTCTACGATATGCCGGTACATGGCCCTAGTACAAGTAGGAGATTGTTAGTGTTTATGCCCTAGAGACCATTACTGTATTATACTAGTTTGTATATTACTTAATGAAAGATTGGGATATTCACAGTTTTATTGACAGTCTTGCTAGAAATGGTAGTATGCTACTTGGTTTGTTTCTACTTTAATACGTGCATATGTTTCTTTTAACATATTGCTTATACATATTAGTAGAGCCCTTAGGATCTTTGCTTGATTACCAGCGTTGTGATGGCAGTCAAACTAGTGGGGGCTGGGTAGCATATAAGCAACATCTTATATAGGTCCCTGGTCGTAGGATTATCGAGACGGGGCATCGATACTCCGGAGTAGACTGGTGTATACGCTTCTTATCCCAGCAAGGGGAGATGGTCTGTCCCAGAGCCATCAGTACGTCCTACTGGAGATAGTATGCAGGTGCTCGTTAGGTTACGGGTACACCGGACAGGACTCGCTGGGAACTGCAGGTTGGTTCTATACCCATCGTCAGATAGCAGTTCCCAGGAGACATGAGTACAGCTTAGTCCTTCGACTTGACACTGCTACTTCGCATCGGGTGTGTTCCCACTGTACTTAGATTTCTACCCTACCACGGCTTAAAGGAGTCGTGCAAACAGGTAGTAGTTGGGTGCAGTCCTGAAGCACTTGGAGGTAGTGGCGGTTAGACAGGATTCGTCTCTCCCAGTATTGGGGGTTGATTCGCGCTGTGTATGGAGAGCCATTACGCAAAGTCCCTGGCCAGGGCAAAAGTGATTTACTGGTAGGCTCCAGTAGTTTCACAAGGTGTAATGGGCTTCACTCCGATACGACTTATACCGCTATTAGGGGTCTGACGTTTACCGCCCCCAGGCCCGATATGCGATAGTCCTAGACGAACAGACCGGACTGTACGGAGATTGTCACATTCAGGCTCAGTGGGAGTTCGGATGGGTTTCCTCATCGTCCTTCTTATCGACATCTAGCGGGGGGGTAGATTGTAACACTTTGAATTTCCGTTAGAATGTTTTTCGTGATAATTAGAAATTGAGCGTGTTATTGTATATTGTTCATAGGATTATTAGTTATATTTAGTCGTGTTGGCCAATTGGAAATTTCCCTTTGTAGTGTACACTTGCACACTTAGCATTTTGTGACTTAGGGTTTTTGGTAACATGTTAACCATTCTTTTGTTGCATGGTTGTTAACTTAATTCCCACCATTTTAATCATATCATAAACCCTTTTTATAATTTCAAATCCTTTTAAAAATGAGCCATGGTGTTAGGTATGAACTTTGACTTTTGACCCCCATTTACCCCTCTCTTCTCTCTCTCTTTCCCCATCTCAGAATTTCTGCAGCTCCAGCAGAAAAACCCTCTCATTTTCTTCATCTTTTCTTCTTCTCTTCATTTCCCTTTGATCTCCAAACAAATCCTACACAAAAACCACACATTTCCTTCACAAAACCTTGGAAAAAGGAGCTTTTTGGGGCGTTTGAAGGCAAATCTGCACACCTGAGAGAGAAGCTGAGACTTTTGGTGTTTTATAAGGTCTCTAGAAGGTATAAACTCATGTCTTAACCTCTATTTCCATAACTTGTAGTGTTCTTTAGTAAAAATCTCTTTTTTGTGCATTTTTAGTGATATTAAAGGATATTTATGATTCACATGTTAGATTAGGGTTTTGTTAGTTGTGTTAGCTCTTTTATGGGTTATTAGAACTATTTTTAGGCCAGGTTTGTTTCAGTTTGCACAGAAATACCATAAAGTTCTATTTTAGTGCAAAAGTGTGGATTTTAAATGGAAATAAGGCTCTGTAGGATCTGCTGCTACCCGAGATATTTCAGAGTGAAACTAGATGTTACTGTAGCATGTATGAGGGGGTTTAGAGTGCACAAACAAAACCTGGGAGCCCAATTCCCTACCCAGGCCGCCGAAATAAGCATTCTGGCTGCAATTTGCGGCCAGATAGGGGTGTTTTGGGTTGGGGTTTGGGGTGTTGGTGTCTGCTGCTATGTGGGTTATTTTGGTATATATAATTTTACAATATCATTTCTGTATCAAAATCTGGAGTAGAATACCTATTTTCCCGTATTTTAATCTTCGCGACACGCGTGATACGTGTTTATGGGTTTTGGGTTTCTGCGTATCGCGACGCGTCGGAGTGACTTCAGGCGCGTAATCACACGTTTTAGCGTATCGCGCACACGCGCGCTTGGTTCACGACACGAGTTACTAGTTCGGCTTTAATGTCGTGTTTGTGTGATGTCAAGCTTATGTATGATGTATTGTGTAATTCTAGGTTCGCAGGCGAGTACGGCGGACGCCGCGAAGAAGGGGAAACAAGTTGTTGGCTATACCTAGCGAGAGACTACGGTGAGTAGATTTAACATCTACGGGGATATCGCCCGCATGGCGTTCTACGGCAGGGCTGATAGGACCTTATAGCTACATTTATATACATTGACTGTGCTTGGTTACTATTTAGTGCATACTGCATTCCCTGCTATATGGATATAAACTAGAATTGATAGAACACCGCACCATTACTAATGGTCCATGTTGCACGAGCACTATCCCGCATGTTACACACACACCGTTAGTAATTGCCATGACACTCACACTGTAGAATTCACATCGGATCGTTATGTTGTAGCTCATCTATATGTGACTTGACATGATATTAATACTTGATGCATATATCACATCGGATCGTTATGTTGTAGCTCATCTATATGTGACTTGACATGATATTCATACTTGATGCATATATCACATTGGATCGTTATGTTGTAGCTCATCTTTATGTGACTTGACATGATATTCATATTTGATGCACATATCATATCGGATCATTGACTTGCATATTGGTTTGGATTACATGTGATTTCTGGATTTGGGAACCGTGGCTATTTCAAATATGTAATCATTTAAAAACCCGGTTCCCTTGATATGATATTTCGGTGCGTCCACCATGTGTTTCCTCGGTGCTAGAGTGATATATGTGAACCCGAATCGAGGAGCTGGTTGAGGCCGATTACGGGTACATGGTGGACCCGGTATGGTACCCCGGGGCAAGAACGGTTTCGCTGTGCAGTAGACGGTGATCCTGGCAGAGGGACTACTACCTACCGGTGATTGGTTGGACCTGACAGTTATCCGGAGGATACTGATCAGAGTCGATAGATGGATGTGGGGTGATCCGTACTGCCGGGACCGAGGGCCGATACCGCAGATGGAGCCTGTGGGCTGACCTGGACTGACGGGGCCCGATGGATGAGGATTTGCGTGTCGATGCTGGACACGAGTATTTATGATATTTGGGTGCCGATGTGTAACACCTTAGGATGTGTTTAGTGACTATTTATATTTAAGTAAAGGGTTTTTAACAAAAAGTTTACCAAATTGTGTTTCAAATATTTTTCCTAATTTAATAAATATTTTTCTAAAATTTTCCTAGGCTTGCACACACATATGCATGTAAACTAGGGTTTTTAAAAGAGTTATTACCATGATTAGTGACCATGGTGGGTTAATCATGGGGATTAAAGTCTTTTGGGTTTTAATTGAGTTTAATTAGTTAATTAATAGTTGCTTTAATTTGAAATTTTCTTAGGGTGTTGACTTGGTGAGAGAGAGAGAGAGTGCATCATGGCTTAAGCCATTCTTGCAATTAATGAGGAGAGAGAGAGGAGGGGTTGACATTGGGGTGATGATTTCCTCTCATTTGTTTTGTTTTCTTTCTCTCAACCTCACTCACTCTCACACACACACACACACACACACACACACACAACAGCAGTAGCAGCAGCAGCAGCAAACACAACAACAGCAGCAGCTACAGGCAGCAGCAACAGCTCCAGGCAGCAGCAACAGCACTCCAGCAGCTCCATTCCCTCTTCTTCTTCTCCTTCTACTTGCTTGTGAGATTTCTTGAGGGTATAACCTCTAAACTTATTCCTACTTTCTCTTAATTGAGTAGATTAGCTTCGATTAGCGATAGTTTTGTGTATTTAGTGCTTTTTGTGGTGATTGGTGGGAACCTTGACCAAGTGATGTTTGAAACGGTTCTAGTAGGTTGATGGAGAGTTGTTAAGGCCATTTTAACCAAGCTTAAACCCCAATTGCACTAAAATACCACCAGATTGCTTTTTGTAGCAGATTCGTCGTTTTAAGGAAAATCTTGTGTTTCTGTAAACTGCTATCGACCCGATGAGTTCAGATTAATTTTGAGAAGACTGCAGTGTAGTGGCTAGGTACTGATACCCCAGGTAGAACCCGACCCCCTTTCTTCATGTTGAGGCCGCCGGAATATTCGATCTGGCCGGAATTTGCGGCCAGATGGGTAGGGTTTGGGTTGGGGTTTGGTCCATTGGGTGTCTGCTGCTATGTGGAGTTTTGTGGTATATATATTTTTGTAAGTTAAGTTCTGTATAAAAATCTGGGACTAAATACCTATTTTTCGTATTTTAAACCTTCGCGACATGCGTGATACGTGTGTGAGTTTGGGGTTTCTGCGTATCGCGACGCGTCAGGGTAGTTCCAGGCGCATGATCACACGTTTTAGCGTATCGCGCACACGCGCGATTGGTTTGCGACACGGGTTTCTAACTGTATCGTAATATCGCGTTTTGTGAAATTGAGCTTATGCGTGATATATGTTATGTGATTCTAGGTTCGCCGGCGAGTGAGACGAACGCAGCGAATAAGGGAAAGCAAGTCGTCGGCTACACTTAGCGCGAGACTTCGGTGAGTAGATTTCACATCTACGGGGATATCGCCCACATGGCGTTATGCGTCAGGGCTGATAGGACTTTATTATTATATGTTGCATTTACCTCTTGGACTGTCATTGCATATTGCATTACCTGCTGTATGTATGCTTAGAATTGATAGAACACCGCACTATTACTAACGGTTCATGTTGCACGAGCACTAATCTGCATGCTACACACACACCGTTAGTAATTGCCATGACACACTCACTGTAGAACTGCTATGATTATATTGCTGTAGTTCATTTCATATATGATTCGATATGACCTTCAGGGAAATTGGGAGCCGCATGATATCTTTAAAAACGGAAACTAATTTTAAAAGCGGTTTTCCCTTATACCTATATCATGGATTGATGTACGTAGCACATCGCATTGGATTTATTTCTTGGTGTTGGATTTTCATGTGATTTCTGGTTTTGAGGACCGTGGGATTTTTAAGAAAAGATGCACTATTTGAAAACCCGGTTCCTCGTGATATGATATTTTGGTGCGTCCACCACGCGTTTTCTCGGTGCTGAGACGTGTGCTTGAAACCCGGATTCGAGGAGATGGATGATCCGTTTGCGGGTTCGTGGTGGACCCGGTATGGTTCCCCGGGGCGAGAAATGTTTTCGTGGAGTAGACGATGAGCCTGGCAGGGTGGCCAGTACCTACCGGTGATTGGTTGGACCTGGCGGTTATCCGGAGGATACCGACCAGAGTCGAGAGATGGATGAGGGATGATCCCTACTGCCGGGGCCGAGGGCCGATACCGCAGACGGAGCCCGTGGGCTGATCCGGACTGACGGAGCCGATATATGAGGATTTGCGTGTCGATGCTGGACACGAGTATTTTATGATGTTTTGGGTGCCGATGTTGGACACTCGTGATTCTTAGAGGTTTATAGGATTTGAGGGCCAATGGGTGTGCCGGCGCCTGAGTTATTTGGGATTTGGGTGCAGTTGTGGGCACCGATTGTTTTCCACGTTGATATTCCGTGTGGGTGTTGTTTATCCCATACTCAGCATTGATTACCATATATCTCATCCTGTAGTTATTTTACCTGATAGAGCATCTACATGATTATTGCACATACTGCTTATCACGCATTGATATCATCTGCTGGCATTTGCTAGAATAGCGCAGTACGTGCATGCTCGCGATTACCTTTATATGTTATCTCTATTCACGAGTTGGCAACTCACCCCCGTTGTGCCACAGTATTTGCAGGTTGCCTTCAGCATAGTCGCGGCAGGCTGTCTTTTGAATCTTTTGGCTACAGATACCACTACAGTTGCGGCGAGAGCTGTTTTGCTTTTAGGTGGGTTATGGTATTTGATTACTTTTATTGTATCCCTTTTTGTACCTAGTACTCTCCATCTACCATTTATGTACTAGACTTAGATGCTGTGTGAGGACGATGATGTATATTTTGTATTCTGGTGTCGAGCTCGTGGGAGCCGACTGTTTTTATATGTAGTTATTTTCTGTGATGTTTACTTATTGCTCATTCTTCGCTACGGCGTCGTATATTACTCTTGTGAGGTTGGTTTCCGCCGTTGGGCGTGATTGCTCCCGTTTGGGGATGTTTCATTTCATTATATTTCATTTTTCACTCATATCCTGTTTTGTACTCGGTCTCGGGGCTACTTTTACAAAGGAAATGCTGCCAAAATTATTTAAATGATTAAGTAACTTAAAGGAACTTATTGAATTATTTAAGGTTTTCTAAATGCTTTAGCTAAATGTTTTTAACACTCACTATTTTAAATGGTTTTGATTTCTGGGTTCGGCTTACTTAGTCGCGTTACGCCTGTAGACGTAGCGTGGTTAAGTGCCGGTCACGAGTCGAAATACTCGGGTCGTGACAAAGTTGGTATCAAAGCGTAGGTTTTACCTTCGGAGTGTAGGATGGCCCTGGTATGATGGAGTAGGTAGCTGCAGCAGGGTAGCGTAGCATGTGTATGTTCCGCGGCATACTCACGACACGGTACTCCGCCTAAGCAACCTTAGGACTTATTGGTTTAAATTCCTTCTTGAGTATATATATATTCTTGTGATTCGATTCCTGTATTCTTATCGAATCCTAATTTCCTTTCAGCCATTATGCCGCCAAAGACTACGAGGGCGCTGAGAGCGGCCGCGAGGGCCGAGATTCGAGTTGACTCGTCCGAGATGAGGACTGATCCGGGCAGTACACCGGTTGTGCCCGAGCAGGCTGTTCCTGCCGTGACAGATCAGATCGCCACGCTAGGGGCTGGTATGCAGGAGATGCGCCAGACGGTGGGATCCAGCATGCAGGAGATGCGCCAGATGATAGGATCGCTAGTTGAGACGCTTCGAGCACAGCGACCAGAGGTAGCTCCACCCATCCCAGAGACCGCGATGGTACCTACCGCACAGCCAGTTGCCCTTGCAGCCATGGAGGTGATTACAATATCGCTATCAGAGTTCATAAGGCTGAAGCCTCCGGTCTTCACAGGCACCGACACAGCCGAGGACCCACAGTCTTTCATCGACAGGATGGCCCGGATATGCCGTTCCCTCAGATGCGCAGATATGAGATGGGTTGAGTTCGCGAGTTTTCGCTTGGAAGGTCTTGCGCAGAAGTGGTGTGATTCAGTTGAGAAGGGCAGAGCAGCAGGTCTTCCTCCTATGACCTGGACGGAGTTTGTGACAGTATTTCTAGCCCGTTTCCTTCCCCAGAGTGTTAGAGATGCCCGAGCACGCAGATTTGAGTCCTTGCGCCAGACGCCAAGGATGACAGTGGCAGAGTATGACGTGTTGTTTACAGAGCTAGCAGTCTATGCCCCATATTTAGTGGCTACCGAGGAGTTGCGAGTCAGGAGATTTGTTCGAGGCTTGCTTACACCACTGTTCCTCACGATCAGCGCGCAGCACTACGAGACCTATGCAGCAGCTGTAGACGCAGCCCTAGTAGTCGAGGAGCACCTTGCTGAGACTTCGGTAGTTCCAGAGCCAAAGAGAGTTCGTACCAGTATATCCGCACGGAGGCAGTCATTCAGACGCCGCGACAGGTATCGTTCTGGTACAAGGAGTAGCAGAGATTCGGGACGAGGCCAGATGTTTAGTTCGTATCCCCAGGAGAGTCAGCAGTCACCGCGGGGTTGCTTTAGGTGCGGCAGTCTACTTCACCTCGTTAGAGATTGTCCTGAGATACACCGGAGGGAGGCGGCAGCACCGCATGTTACCTTACCACCTTCACCACCCCAGAGGGCGTTGCCTGTTGTACCTACCGTTGCGCCGCGCCAGACTCATACACAGAGAGGTCGTGGACGTGGAGGAGTTGCTCAGAGAGGGCGAGATGACCGAGGCAGAGGGCAGTCAGTCGCAGGTGGTGGACAGGCACGGGTTTTTTCTTTGACGCATCAGGACGCGTAGGCGTCTAATGCGGTGGTTTCAGGTATCCTTCCAGTATATTCAGTTGATGCACACGTTTTGTTCGATCCCGGATCCACGCACTCGTACGTATCCACACACTTCGTGCCGAGTTTGGGTAGAGAGTCCGGTTTGCTTGATCAGCCACTTGTTGTGACCACTCCTGTGGGAGATTCGTTTGTTGCTAGGCACGTGTTCCGATCCTGTACCGTCTGTATTGGTGAGAGGGAGTTGCCTGTCGACTTGATCCTTCTTGAGATGTTGGACTTCGACGTTCTTTTGGGCATGGATTGGTTAGCCACGTGCTATGCTTCTGTGGACTGCCGTGAGAAGACAGTTAGATTTTGTTTTCCCGGTGAGTCGGTTTTTATTGTGTTGGGGGACCGTAGTGCCGCCCCTCACAGTGTGATTTCTTCTTTTCGCGCTGGACAGCTTTTGAGGAAGGGATGTCAGGGATTTCTCGCCTATGTTTGCGATGCTAGTGCTACACAGGTTCTATTGGATCGGGTTCCGGTTGTTAGCGAGTTCCCTGATGTTTTCCCTGAAGAGCTTCCTGGGCTACCGCCCGAGCGCGACATTTCTTTCTGTATTGATTTGGTTCCTGGCATGGGGCCTGTTTCCATACCGCCTTATCGGATGGCCCCGGCGGAATTTCGAGAGTTGAAGGGTCAGTTGCAAGATTTGCTGGACAAGGGAATTATTCGACCCAGTGTTTCTCCTTGGGGTGCTCCAGTCCTGTTCGTCAAGAAGAAGGATGGCAGTTTGCGTCTGTGTATCGACTACCGCCAGCTGAACAGGGTGACAGTGCGGAACATGCATCCTTTGTTGCGCATCGACGATTTGTTCGACCAGCTTCAGGGGGCAGGGTACTTTTCGAGGATCGATTTACGATCGGGCTATCATCAGCTGCGGGTTAGACAGGAGGACATTCCCAGGACAGCTTTCCGTACGCGCTACGGTCATTATGAGTTTTTGGTGATGTCGTTCGGACTCACCAATGCGCCAGCAGCATTCATGGACTTGATGAACCGTATTTTCCGGCCATATTTGGATCTGTTCATTATAGTGTTCATTGACGATATCTTGGTGTATTCCCGGAGTAGTGAGGAGCACGAGCAGCACCTGCGGATTACACTGCAGACTTTGAGGGAGCACCAGCTTTATGCGAAATTCTCCAAGTGTGCTTTTTGGCTGGACAGCGTAGACTTCTTGGGGCATGTGATTTCACGAGACGGTATATGTGTATACCCGAGGAAGGTCGAGGCCGTTCAGCGTTGGCCCAGACCCACATCGGTTACTGAGATTCGCAGCTTTTTGGGTTTGGCCGGTTACTACAGGCGATTTGTGCAGGACTTCTCCAGTATTGCTACACCTTTGACCGGGTTGACCCGGAAGGGAGTCCCTTTCGTTTGGACGGAGGAGTGCGAGCACAGTTTTCAGCAGTTACGGACCCAGCTGACTACGGCACCGGTATTATCTTTACCTTCAGGCTCAGGCGGGTTTGTGGTCTATTGTGATTCCTCTCGAGTGGGACTAGGGTGCGTGTTGATGCAGCATGATAGGGTGATCGCGTATGCTTCGCGACAATTGAAGAAACATGAACAGAACTACCGCACTCATGATTTGGAGATGGCTGCAGTGGTCTTTGCACTTAAGATCTGGCGACATTACCTATATGGCGAGTCGTGCCAGATATTCACTGATCACAAGAGTTTAAAGTATATATTTCAGCAGCGGGACCTGAACCTTAGACAGCGCCGATGGATGGAGTTAGTGAAGGATTACGACTGCGAGATCTTGTATCACCCGGGCAAGGCAAATGTGGTCGCGGATGCTTTGAGCAGGAGGCCCGGGGGTAGACTATCTTATTTGAGCACAGTACAGGGGCAGTCGTCGGCAGATTGGCAGATATTATGCGACAGCCAAGTACAGTTCGAGTTCACGCCGATTGGAGGACAGATCGCGCATGTTCGTGCACGCCCACAGTTACTTGACCGCATACATGAGGCACAGCGCAGTGATGACCGATGTTCGGAGATCATGGCACAGATTGGACATGGCAGATTTTCCGAGTTCGTGATCGATGATCAGGGGGTGCTACGATTTGGAGTTAGACTGTGCGTACCAGATGCTGAGGGACTGCGGCGCGAGATTCTTGAGGAGGCACATCGATCGGTGTACAGCGTCCATCCCGGTTCCACCAAGATGTATCAAGATATGAGAGATGTTTATTGGTGGGACGGAATGAAGTGGGACATCGCAGATTTTGTGTCGAGATGCCTGACTTGTCAGCAAGTCAAGGCTGAGCACCAGAGGCCCGCGGGAGAGCTACAACCGTTACCCATTCCGGAGTGGAAATGGGAGCAGATTTCGATGGATTTCGTTGTGGGTCTACCCAGGACTAGTCGAGGGTATGACTCAATCTGGGTGATCGTGGCTCGTTTGACGAAGGCGGCTCACTTCCTACCAGTGAAGACGACTTTCGGATTTACTCAGTATGCCCAGATCTACATCGACGAGATTATGCGACTACACGGGGTCCCGACATGTATTGTGTCCGACAGAGGTACCCAGTTTACCAGCCGATTATGGCAGAGGCTTCAGGAGGCTTTGGGCACTCGCTTGAGTTTCAGCACAGCATTTCATCCGCAGACCGACGGACAGTCAGAGCGGACTATTCAGACTCTCGAGGACATGCTCAGAGCGTGTGTATTAGATTTCGGAGGTAGCTGGGATCATCACTTACCCTTAGTAGAGTTCTCCTACAATAACAGCTACCAGGAGACCATTCAGATGGCACCGTTTGAGGCTCTCTATGGGAGGAGATGCAGATCGCCCGCCTGTTGGACAGAGCTCAGTGAGGGCAGTATCTTAGGGCCACAGATTGTTGAGGAGACGACCGCGAAGATCCAGTTGATTCGCGATAGGATGAGAGCAGCGCAGAGTAGGCAGAGATCTTATGCGGACCGTCGGCGGCGCAGGCTTGAGTTTTCTGTTGGTGATCATGTTTTCTTGAGGGTCTCCCTTATGAAGGGTGTGATGAGGTTTGGGAAGAAGGGGAAACTCAGTCCCAGATATGTGGGCCCCTTCGAGATCCTCGAGCGTGTTGGTGCAGTAGCGTACCGGTTAGCCCTTCCGCCCAGTTTTCCAGATGTGCACCCCGTATTTCACGTATCGATGCTCCGTAGATATCTTCATGATCCCTCGCATGCGATTCAACATCCGACGATCCAGCTTGAGCGTGACCTTTCCTATGCAGAGCAGCCGGTGATGATCTTGGATCGACAAGTGAAGAAATTGAGATCGAAGGACATCCCATCAGTTAAGGTACTTTGGCGTGGTCAGAACCGTGAGGAGGTCACTTGGGAGACCAAAAGCGAGATGATGAAGACGTACCCCCATCTTTTCAAAGGTACGTGTAGTTAGATTTTGAAATTCGGGGACGAATTTCTTTAAGGGGGGAGATTGTAACACCTTATGATGTGTTTAGTGACTATTTATATTTAAGTAAAGGGTTTTTAACAAAAAGTTTACCAAATTGTGTTTCAAATATTTTTCCTAATTTAATAAATATTTTTCTAAAATTTTCCTAGGCTTGCACACACATGTGCATGTAAACTAGGGTTTTTAAAAGAGTTATTACCATGATTAGTGAGCATGGTGGGTTAATCATGGGGATTAAAGTCTTTTGGGTTTTAATTGAGTTTAATTAGTTAATTAATAGTTGCTTTAATTTGAAATTTTCTTAGGGTGTTGACTTGGTGAGAGAGAGAGAGTGTGTGCATCATGGCTTAAGCCATGCTTGCAATTAATGAGGAAAGAGAGAGGATGGGTTGACATTGGGGTGATGATTTCCTCTCATTTGTTTTGTTTTCTTTCTCTCAACCTCACTCTCTCTCTCTCACACACACACATACACACACACACACACAACAGCAGTAGCAGCAGCAAACACAACAACAACAGCAGCTACAGGCAGCAGCAACAGCTCCAGGCAGCAGCAACAGCACTCCAGCAGCTCCATTCCCTCTTCTTCTTCTCCTTCTACTTGCTTGTGAGATTTCTTGAGGGTATAACCTATAAACTTATTCCTACTTTCGCTTAATTGAGTAGATTAGCTTCGATTAGCGATAGTTTTGTGTATTTAGTGCTTTTTGTGGTGATTAGTGGGAACCTTGACCAAGTGATGTTTGAAACGGTTCTAGTAGGTTGATGGAGAGTTGTTAAGGCCATTTTAACCAAGCTTAAACCCCAATTGCACTAAAATACCACCAGATTGCTTTTTGTAGCAGATTTGTCGTTTTAAGGCAAATCTTGTGTTTCTGTAAACTGCTATCGACCCGATGAGTTCAGATTAATTTTGAGAAGACTGCAGTGTAGTGGCTAGGTGCTGATACCCCAGGTAGAACCCGACCCCCTTTCTTCATGTTGAGGCCGCCGGAATATTCGATCTGGCCACAATTTGCGGCCAGATGGGTAGGGTTTGGGTTGGGGTTTGGTCCATTGGGTGTCTGCTGCTATGTGGAGTTTTGTGGTATATATATTTTTGTAAGTTAAGTTCTGTAGAAAAATCTGGGACTAAATACCTATTTCTCGTATTTTAAACCTTCGCGACACGCGTGATACGTGTGTGAATTTGGGGTTTCTGCGTATCGCGACGCGTCAGGGTAGTTCCAGGCGCATGATCACACGTTTTAGCGTATCGCGCACACGCGCGATTGGTTTGCGACACGGGTTTCTAATTGTATCGTAATATCGCGTTTTATGAAATTGAGCTTATGTGTGATATATGTTATGTGATTCTAGGTTCGCCGGCGAGTGAGACGGACGCAGCGAATAAGGGCAAGCAAGTCGTCAGCTACACTTAGCGCGAGACTCCGGTGAGTAGATTTCACATCTACGGGGATATCGCCTGCATGGCGTTATGCGTCAGGGCTGATAGGACATTATTATTATATGTTGCATTTACCTCATGGACTGTCATTGCATATTGCATTCCCTGCTGTATGTATGCTTAGAATTGATAGAACACCGCACTATTACTAACGGTTCATGTTGCACGAGCACTAATCTGCATGCTACACACACACCGTTAGTAATTGCCATGACACACTCACTGTAGAACTGCCATGATTATATTGCTGTAGTTCATTTCATATATGATTCGATATGACTTTCATGGAAATTGGGAGCCGCATGATATCTTTAAAAATGGAAACTAATTTTAAAAGCAGTTTTCCCTTATACCTATATCATGGATTGATGTACGTAGCACATCGCATTGGATTTATTTCTTGGTGTTGGATTTTCATGTGATTTCTGGTTTTGAGGACCGTGGGATTTTTAAGAAAAGATGCACTATTTGAAAACCCGGTTCCTCGTGATATGATATTTTGGTGCGTCCACCACGCGTTTTCTCGGTGCTGAGACGTGTGCTTGAAACCCGATTCGAGGAGATGGATGATCCGTTTGCGGGTTCGTGGTGGACCCGGTAAGGTTCCCCGGGGCGAGAAATGTTTTCGTGGAGTAGACGATGAGCCTGGCAGGGTGGCAAGTACCTATCGGTGATTGGTTGGACCTGGCGGTTATCCGGAGGATACCGACCAGAGTCGAGAGATGGATGCGGGATGATCCGCACTGCCGGGGCCGAGGGCCGATACCGCAGACGGAGCCCGTGGGCTGATCCGGACTGACGGAGCCGATATATGAGGATTTGCGTATCGATGCTGGACACGAGTATTTTATGATGTTTTGGGTGCCGATGTTGGGCACTCGTGATTCTAAGAGGTTTACAGGATTTGAGGGCCAATGGGTGTGCCGGCGCCTGAGTTATTTGGGATTTGGGTGCAGTTGTGGGCACCGATAGTTTTTCACGTTGATATTCCGTGTGGGTGTTGTTTATCCCATACTCAGCATTGATTACCATATATCTCATCCTGTAGTTATTTTACCCGACAGAGCATCTACATGATTATTGCATATACTGCTTATCACGCATTGATATCATCTGCTG
The DNA here is from genome assembly GCA_030015575.1 of Agapanthus africanus. Taxonomy (NCBI): domain Eukaryota; kingdom Viridiplantae; phylum Streptophyta; class Magnoliopsida; order Asparagales; family Amaryllidaceae; genus Agapanthus; species Agapanthus africanus. Next base: position 460,747,569 of record CM057337.1, on the reverse strand, counting down.
GCATTTGCTAGAATAGCGCAGTACATGCATGCTCGCGATTACCTTTATATGTTATCTCTATTCACGAGTTGGCAACTCACCCCCGTTGTACCACAGTATTTGCAGGTTTCTCTCAGCATAGTCGCGGCAGGCTGTCTTTTGAATCTTTTGGCTACAGATACCGCTACAGTTGCGGCAAGAGCTGTTTTGCTTTTAGGTGGGTTGTGGTATTTGATTACTTTTATTGTATCCCTTTTTGTACCGAGTACTCTCTATCTACCATTTATGTACTGGACTTAGATACTGTGTGAGGACGATGATGTATATTTTGTATTCTGGTGTCGAGCTCGTGGGAGCCGACTATTTTTATATGTAGTTATTTTCTGTGATGTTTACTTATTGCTCATTCTTCGCTACGGCGTCGTATATTACTCTTGTGAGGTTGGTTTCCGCCGTTGGGCGTGATTGCTCCCGTTTGGGGATGTTTCATTTCATTATATTTCATTTTTCACACATATCCTGTTTTGTACCCGGTCTCGGGGCTACTTTTACAAAGGAAATGCTGCCAAAATTATTTAAATGATTAAGTAACTTAAAGGAACTTATTGAATTATTTAAGGTTTTCTAAATGCTTTAACTAAATGTTTTTAACACTCACTATTTTAAATGGTTTTGATTTCTGGGTTCGGCTTACTTAGTCGCGTTACGCCTGTAGACGTAGCGTGGTTAAGTGCCGGTCACGAGTCGAAATACTCGGGTCGTGACATGATGTTGGGCACTCGGGATTCTCAAAGATTTACAGGATTTGAGGGCCGATGAGGGTGCCGGCGCCTGAGCTATTTGGGGGATCTGGGTGCATTGATGGACACCGATTATATATTCCACGTTGACATTCCGTGTAGATGTTATATTGCCCATGCTCAGCATTTATTATTGTACCTCATCCTGTAGTTATATTACCTGATAGAGCACTTGCATGATTATTGGACACACTGCTTATCACACATTGATATCATCTGTTGGCATATGATAGAGTAGCGCAGTACGTGTATGCTCGCGATTACCTTTACATGTTATCTTTATTCACGAGTTGGCAACTCACCCCCATTGTGCCACAGTGTTTGCAGGTTGCCCTTCGGAGTAGTCGCGGCAGGCTCCGTTTTGCACCTTTTGACACAGATACCCCCATAGTTGGTGTACTAGCTCTTTTGCTGATAGGTGGGTTTTGTGCGATATCTGTTTATCTTTCAGTTATGTATATTGTTGTATCTAGTATTCTCCATCTACCATGTATGTATTTGACTTAGAGACAGTGTGAGGACGATGATGTTTATTATTTGTATTCTGGTGTCGAGCTCGTTGTGAGCCGACTGTACTTGTAGTTTATTCTATCTGTGATGTTCCCACTTGTTGATCTTGATCTTCGCTACGGCGTCGTATATTACTATCTTGGTGATTGTTTACTTAGATTTCTTAACATGTTAGTAAGTGCTTTCATTTAAAACTTATAACACTCTATAATTTCACTGGTTTGATTTCTGGGTTTTCGGTTCACTTAGTCGCGTTACGCCTGTAGACGTTACGTGGTTAAGTGCCGGTCACGGGCCAAACTTTGGGTCGTGACAAAGTTGGTATCAGACCGTAGGTTTTACCTTTCGGAGTGTAGGATGACCCTGGTATGATGGAGTAGGTAGCTGCAGCAGGGTAGCGTAGCGTGTGTATGTTCCGCGGCATACTCACGACACGGTACTCCGCCTACGCGACCTTAGGACTTGTTCATTTTAATTCCTTCTTGAGTCTATACATTCTTGCGATTCGATTTCAGTATCCTTATCGAATCCTATTGTTCCTTTCAGCCATTATGCCGCCAAAGACTACGAGGGCGCAGAAAGCGGCCGCGAGGGCCGAGATTCGAGTTGACTCGTCTGAGACGAGGACTGATCTGGGTAGTACATCGGTTGTGCCCGAGCAGGCTGTTCCTGCCGTGACAGATCAGATTGCTATGTTAGGGGCTGGTGTGCAGGAGATACGCCAGACGATGGGATCCAGTATGCAGGAGATGCGCCAGATGATGGGATCTCTAGTTGAGACACTTCGAGCGCAGCGACCAGAGCTAGTTCCACCCGTTGTAGAGACCGCGGTGATACCCACAGTTCTGGCAGTTGCACCTGCGACTACAGAGGTTATTACAGTATCGCTGTCAGAGTTTATGAGGCTGAAGCCTCCGGTCTTCACAGGCACCGATGTGGCCGAGGACCCACAGTCTTTCATTGATAGGATGGCGCGGATATGTCGTTCACTTAGATACGCAGATGCGAGATGGGTTGAGTTCGCGAGCTTTCGCCTGGAAGGTCTTGCGCAGAAATGGTGCGAATCAGTCGAGAAGGGTAGAGCAGCAGGTCTTCCTCCTATGACCTGGACAGAGTACGTGGCGCTATTCCTTACCCGCTTTCTTCCCCTGAGTGTCAGAGATGCTAGAGCACGCAGGTTCGAGTCCTTACGCCAGACGCCAGAGATGTCAGTGGCAGAGTAAGATGTGCTGTTCACCGAGCTATCAGTTTATGCTCCGTACCTAGTGGCTACTGAGGAGTTGCGAGTTAAGAGATTTGTTCGAGGCTTACTCACACGACTGTTCCTTGCGATTAGCTCGCAGCACTACGAGACATATGCAGCAGCTGTAGATGCAGCATTATTAGTTGAGGAGCGCCTTGCTGAGACTTCGGCAGTTCCAGAGCCGAAGAGAGTTCGTGCAGATACGTCAGTGCAGAGACGGCCTTTTCGGCGTCGTGACAGGCACCTTGCAGGTGGCAGAGATTCGAGGTGAGGCTGGTTATTTAGCTCCTATCCCCAGGAGGGTCAGCGACCATCATCGGGATGTTACCGTTGCGGGAGTTCTTATCATCGTGTGCGAGATTGTCCTGAGGTACCCCGGAGTGAGGCGACAGCACCGCATGTTACATTACCACCTTCACCACCCCAGACGGCATTGCCGATAGTACCTACTGTTACTCCGCGTCAGACGCATGCACAGAGAGGTCGTGGTCGCGGAGGATTTGTTCATAGAAGACGAGGGGAGCGAGGCAAAGGGCAGCCAGCGGCCGGCAGGGGACAGTTAGTTGCAGGTGGAGGACAGGCACGAGTTTTTGCTTTGACGCATCAGGACGCGTAGGCGTCCAATGCGGTGGTCTCAGGTATCCTTCCTGTATGTTCCGTTGATGCACACGTGTTATTCGATCCCGTATCCACACACTTTGTGCCGAGTTTGGGTAGAGAGTCCGGTTTGCTTGACCAGCCGCTTATTGTAACTACTCCTGTGGGAGAGTAGTTTGTTGCTAGGCACGTGTTCCGATCCTGTACCGTCCGTATTGGCGAGAGAGAGTTGCCGGTCGATTTGATCCTTCTTGAGATGTTGGACTTCGACGTTCTTTTAGGCATGGATTGGTTAGCCACGTGCTATGCTTCTGTTGACTGCCGCGAGAAGACAGTTCGATTTTGTTTTCCCGGCGAGTCGGTTGTTGTTGTGTTGGGGGACCGTGGTGCCACCCCCCACAGTGTGATTTCTTCTTTTTGCGCTGGACAGCTTTTACGGAAGCGATGTCAGGGATTTCTCGCCTATATTTGCGATACTAGAGCTACAGAGGTTCCAATGGATCAGGTTCCGGTTGTTAGCGAGTTTCCTGATGTGTTCCCTGACGAGCTTCCTGGGCTACTGCCCGAGCGTGATATTTCTTTCTGTATTGATTTGGTTCCTGGCGCGGGGCCTATTTCTGTACCGCCTTATCGGATGGCCGCGGCGGAACTTAGAGAATTAAAGGGTCAGTTGCAAGGTTTGCTGGATAAGGGACTCATTCGACCCAGTGATTCTCCTTGGGGTGCTCCAGTCCTGTTCGTCAAGAAGAAGGACGGCAGTTTGCGGCTGTGTATTGACTACCGCTAGCTGAACAGGGTGACAGTGCGGAACCGGTATCCTTTGCCATGCAACGACGATTTGTTCGACCAGCTTCAGGGGGCAGGATACTTTTCGAGGATCGATTTGCGATCAGGCGACCATCAGCTGCGGGTTCGACAGGAGGACATTTCCAGGACAGCTTACCGCACGCGTTACGGTCATTATGAGTTTTTGGTGATGTCGTTTGGACTCACCAACGCGCCAGCAGCATTCAGGGACTTGATGAACCGCATTTTCCGGCCGTATCTTGATCTGTTCATCATAATGTTCATTGACGATATCTTGGTGTATTCTCGGAGTAGAGAGGAGCACGAGCAGCACCTGCGGATTACACTGCAGACCGTGAGGGAGCATCAGCTTTTCGCCAAATTCTCCAAGTGTGCTTTCTGGCTAGACAGCGTAAACTTCTTGGGGCACGCGATTACACGAGATGGTATATGTGTAGACCCGAGGAAGATCGAGGCAGTTCGGAGTTGGCCTAAACCCACGTCAGTGACGGAGGTTCGTAGCTTCCTAGGGCTGGCAGGCTATTACAGGCGATTTGTGCAGGACTTCTCTCGCATTGCTACACCTTTGACCGGGTTGACCCGGAAGGGAGTTCGCTTCGATTGGACGGAGGAGTGTGAGCACAGTTTCCAGCAGCTACGGGCTCTACTGACTACGATACCCGTGCTATCATTGCCTTCAGGATCTGGCGGATTTGTGGTCTACTGTGATGCTTCACGAGTGGGGCTGGGGTGCATTTTGATGCAGCATGACAGGGTGATCGCGTATGCTTCGTGGCAATTAAAGAAACATGAATAGAACTACCCCACTCATGATCTGGAGATGGCTGCAGTGGTCTTTGCACTTAAGATCTGGCGACATTATCTGTATGGAGAGTCGTGCCAGATATTCACTGACCACAGGAGCTTAAAGTATATATTTCAGCAGCGAGACCTGAACCTTCGACAGCGCCGATGCATAGAGTAGGTGAAGGACTATGATTGTGAGATCTTGTATCTCCCGGGCAGGGTGAATGTAGTGGCGGATGCTTTGAGCAGGAGGCCCGGGGGTAGTCTATCCTGTTTGAGCGCAGTGCAGAGGCAGTCGTCGGCAGATTGGCAGATTTTATGCGACAGCCGGGTACAGTTCGAGTTTACGCCGATTGGAGGACAGATTGCGCATGTTCGTGCACGCCCACAGTTGCTTGACCGTATACAGGAGGCACAGCACAGTGATGACCGCTGTTCAGAGACCAGGACACAGATGGGACAGGGCAGATTTTCCGAGTTCATGATCGATGATCAGGGGATACTACGATTTGGAGCTAGACTGCGCGTACCAGATGCTGAGGGATTGCGGCGCGAGATTCTTGAGGAGGCACATCGATCGGTATATAGTGTTCATCCCGGTTCCACCAAGATGTACCATGACTTGAGAGATGTTTACTGGTGGGACGGAATGAAGAGAGACATTGCAGATTTTGTGTCGAGATGCCTGACTTGTCAGCAAGTCAAGGCTGAGCACCAGAGGCCCGCGGGAGAGCTACAGCCGTTACCCATTCCGGAGTGGAAATGGGAACAGATCTCTATGGACTTTATTGTGGGTCTACCCAGGACTATTCGAGGGTATGACTCCATCTGGGTGATCATGGATCGTTTGACGAAAGTGGCTCACTTCCTACCGGTGAAGACGACTTTCGGATTTGCTCAGTATGCCCAGATTTACATTGATGAGATTGTACGACTGCACGGAGTTCCGACATGTATCGTGTCCGATAGAGGCACCCAGTTTACTAGCCGGCTATGGCAGAGGCTTCAGGAGGCTATGGGCACTCGTTTGAGTTTCAGCACAGCATTCCATCCACAGACCGACGGACAGTCAGAGCGGACTATTCAGACTCTCGAGGACATGCTCAGAGCATGCGTATTAGACTTCGGAGGTAGCTGGGATCATCATTTGCCCTTAGTAGAGTTCTCTTACAACAACAGCTACCAGGAGACCTTTCAGATGGCACCGTTTGAGGATCTTTATGGGAGGAGATGCAGATCGCCCACCTGTTGGACGGAGCTCAGTGAGAGCAGTATCTTAGGGCCGCAGATTGTGGAGGAGACGACCGTGAAGATCCAGTTGATTCGCGATAGGATGAGAGCAGCCCAGAGTAGGCAGAGCTCTTATGCGGACCGTCGTCGGCGCTGACTTGAGTTTTCTGTTGGTGATCATGTTTTCTTGAGGGTCTCCCCAATGAAGGGCGTGATGAGGTTTGGGAAGAAGGGGAATCTTAGTCCCAGATATGTGGGCCCTTTCGAGATCCTCGAGCGTGTTGGTGCGGTTGCATATCGATTAGCCCTTCCGCCCAGTTTTCCAGACGTGCACCCCGTATTTCACATTTCGATGCTCCGCAAATATCTTCATGATCCTTCGCATGCGATTCAACACCCGACGATCCAGCTTGAGTGCGACCTTTCCTATGCAGAGCAGCCGGTGATGATCTTGGATCGACAAGTAAAGAAATTGAGATCGAAAAAGATACCGTCCGTCAAGGTACTTTGGCGTGGCCAGAGCGGTGAGGAGGTCACTTGGGAGACCGAGAGCGAGATGAGGAAGAGGTATCCCCATCTTTTTGAAGGTGCGTATAGTTAGATTTTTAAATTCGGGGACCGAATTTCTTTAAGGGGGGTAGATTGTAACACTTTGAATTTCCGTTAGAATGTTTTTCGTGATAATTAGAAATTGAGCGTGTTATTGTATATGTGTTCATAGGATTATTAGTTATATTTAGTCGTGTTGGCAAATTGGAAATTTCCCTTTGTAGTGTACACTTGCACACTTAGCATTTTGTGACTTAGGGTTTTTGGTAACATGTTAACCATTCTTTTGTTGCATGGTTGTTAACATAATTCCCACCATTTTAATCATATCATAAACCCTTTTTATAATTTCAAATCCTTTTAAAAATGAGCCATGGTGTTAGGTATGAACTTTGACTTTTGACCCCCATTTTCCCTCTCTTCTCTCTCTCTTTCCCCATCTCAGAATTTCTGCAGCTCCAACAGAAAACCCTCTCATTTTCTTCATCTTTTCTTCTTCTCTTCATTTCCCTTTGATCTCCATACAAATCCTACACAAAACCCACACATTTGGGGGCGTTTGAAGGCAAATCTGCACACCTGAGAGAGAAGCTGAGACTTTTGGTGTTTTATAAGGTCTCCAGAAGGTATAAACTCATGTCTTAACCTCTATTTCCATAACTTGTAGTGTTCTTTAGTAAAAATCTCTTTTTTGTGCATTTTTAGTGATATTAAAGGATATTTGTGATTCACATGTTAGATTAGGGTTTTGTTAGTTGTGTTAGATCTTTTATGGGTTATTAGAACTATTTTTAGGCCAGGTTTGTTTCGGTTTGCACAGAAATACCATAAAGTTCCATTTTAGTGCAAAAGTGTGGATTTTAAATGGAAATAAGGCTCTGTAGGATCTGCTGCTACCCAAGATATTTCAGAGTGAAACTAGATGTTACTATACCATGTATGGGGGGTTTAGAGTGCACACACAAAACCTGGGAGCCCAATTCCCTACCCAGGCCGCCGAAATAAGCATTCTGGCCGCAATTTGCGGCCAGATGGGGGTGTTTTGGGTTGGGGTTTGGGGTGTTGGTGTCTGCTGCTATATGGGTTATTTTGGTATATATAGTTTTACAATATCATTTCTGTATCAAAATCTGGAGTAGAATACCTATTTTCCCGTATTTTAATCTTCGCGGCAAGCGTGATACATGTGTATGGGTTTTGGGTTTCTGCGTATCGCGACGTGTCGGAGTGACTTCAGGCGCGTAATCACACGTTTTAGCGTATCGCGCACACGCGCGCTTGGTTCACGACACGAGTTACTAGTTCGGCTTTAATGTCGTGTTTGTGTGATGTCAAGCTTATGTATGATGTATTGTGTAATTCTAGGTTCGCAGGCGAGTACGGCGGACGCCGCGCAGAAGGGAAAACAAGTTGTTGGCTATACCTAGCGAGAGACTACGGTGAGTAGATTTAACATCTACGGGGATATCGCCCGCATGGCGTTCTACGTCAGGGATGATAGGACCTTATAGCTACATTTATATACATTGACTATGCATGGTTACTATTTAGTGCATACTGCATTCCCTGCTATATGGATATAAACTAGAATTGATAGAACACCGCACCATTACTAACGGTCCATGTTGCACGAGCACTATCCTGCATGTTACACACACACCGTTAGTAATTGCCATGACACTCATACTGTAGAATTCACATCGGATCGTTATGTTGTAGCTCATCTATATGTGACTTGACATGATATTCATACTTGATGCATATATCACATCGGATCGTTATGTTGTAGCTCATCTATATGTGACTTGACATGATATTCATACTTGATGCATATATCACATCGGATCTTTATGTTGTAGCTCATCTTTATGTGACTTGACATGATATTCATATTTGATGCACATATCATATCGGATCATTGACTTGTATATTGCTTTGGATTACATGTGATTTCTGGATTTGGGAACTATGGCTATTTCAAATATGTAATCATTTAAAAACCCGGTTCCCTTGATATGATATTTCGGTGCGTCCACCATGTGTTTCCTCGGTGCTAGAGTGATATATGTGAACCCGAATCGAGGAGCTGGTTGAGACAGATTACGGGTACATGGTGGACCCGGTATGGTACCTCGGGGCAAGAACGGTTTCGCTGTGCAGTAGACAGTGATCCTGGCAGAGGGACTGCTACCTACCGGTGATTGGTTGGACCTGACAGTTATCCGGAGGATACTGATCAGAGTCGATAGATGGATGTGGGATAATCCGTACAGCCGGGGCCGAGGGCCGATACCGCAGACGGAGCCCGTGGGCTGACCCGGACTGACGGGGCCCGATGGATGAGGATTTGCATGTCGATGCTGGACACGAGTATTTATGATATTTGGGTGCCGATGTTGGGCACTCGGGATTCTCAGAGATTTACAGGATTTGAGGGCCGATGAGGGTGCCGGCGCCTGAGCTATTTGGGGGATCTAGGTGCATTGATGGACACCGATTATATATTCCACGTTGACATTCCGTGTAGATGTTATATTGCCCATGCTCAGCATTTATTATTGTACCTCATCCTGTAGTTATATTACTTGATAGAGCACTTGCATGATTATTGGACATACTGCTTATCACACATTGATATCATCTGTTGGCATATGATAGAGTAGCGCAGTACGTGCATGCTCGCGATTACCTTTACATGTTATCTTTATTCACGAGTTGGCAACTCACCCCCGTTGTGCCACATTGTTAGCAGGTTGCCCTTCGGAGTAGTCGCGGCAGGCTGCGTTTTGCACCTTTTGACACAGATACCCCCATAGTTGGTGTACTAGCTCTTTTGCTGATAGGTGGGTTTTGTGCGGTATCTGTTTATCTTTCAGTTATGTATATTGTTGTATCTAGTATTCTCCATCTACCATGTATGTATTTGACTTAGAGACAGTGTGAGGACGATGATGTTTATTATTTGTATTCTGGTGTCGAGCTCGTTGTGAGCCGACTGTACTTGGAGTTTATTCTATCTGTGATGTTCCCACTTATGGATCTTGATCTTCGCTACGGCGTCGTATATTGCTATCTTGGTGATTGTTTACTTAGATTTCTTAGCATGTTAGCAAGTGCTTTCATTTAAAACTCATAACACTCTATACTTTCACTGGTTTGATTTCTGGGTTTTCGGTTCACTTAGTCGCGTTACCCTTGTAGACGTTATGTGGTTAAGTGCCGGTCACGGGCCAAACTTTGGGTCATGACAGCTAAACCCACTACCAGCATAGTGTCGAGTCTTTAGAGTCCCACACAGAGTTTCCCTGCACCGGGCAAAAGGTGTAGAGGCCGTATGGTTTTACGGCAGGGCCGCGATCACTTACGTATACTTGTGCACGTACTATGATCGGGCAGATAATACTAGTGGGCTTTGGTTTAAGCCGGATCCAAGTATACAGATGGATTTATTCAGTCAAAGATTATCCGTATTTTTCGGAAATACGGATGGGAGGGCCAGTCTCGTAATTTCTGGGAAGCTTCTAGAAGAAGGTGACTCACTTATGTTTATTTCCATTTAGGATTTAAACTAAATGAGGTGGAGGATGAGGTGTATGTTTACATTAAATGCATAATGACTCATGAGGTGATTCACCCTTAGAATTAAATGAAGCATGCTAGATATTATCTTGATATTATCAAGAGAGATATTTGTATGCTTTATATTATTGTAGCATGAGTATTATTCATTTCATTATCACAAAACACTTCTCTCTCCTCAAGTCTTCATCTTCTTCCTCAAACCCTAAAGCTCTCATGAGTTGAGAGTCCTAGGGTTTAAGTTACTAAGTAATCTATTTAAATACTCTACACCCTCTAGGACCTCTAGATTAGCAAACTAGAAGCCTTAGTTATCTCAGATTCGAGATAGGAGCTCGGACTATAGACTCTCGGGTGGATCGTCTTTGACTCGAGGAGGCTGTTGAGGTACACATATTCCATAGAGCCGACGAGGTGTGGAGGATGGCGATGAAGACCCGAAGGACATGTATCGCGAGGTATAACTTTGAATCAGAGTAGTTAAACCTTTCATAGTTTGCTAGTAATGGTTTAGACACGATCCGTGTGCTCCAAGTCCGTGTTACGAAGCTTTGATAATTGTTTTCCATATATTTGGCCTCCCCGCGAACATGTGGTGTGCGTGACATGGACTTATACACAGTAGGATCGGGACCCAAATATCATTGTATGATAATGTTGAAGGAATCCTACAAAAATTATCAAACTCCAAATGGTATGCAGCACTAGCAAGTTTCAGTTTGTTTAGAAACTCCCGATGTGGATTTTTGCCCTATGCTCTTATGACCTTGACTAAGGCCAACAAATCATAAGTCGCATGTCAAGTTCTACCCGTCATTGTCCAGGTTAATTTGAACCCACCCGTACATACCCTTGACTAAGGCCAAAAAAGTAGTACGACTGTCCCAAACCAACGCATCTATCTATTCAACATATGAATACCCAGCAGCTAGCAATCACTATGCCTTGACTAAGGTCAACAAACATAGCTTGAATACTATTGAATATTCATATGAAATGATGGAGGGCTACGAATGGTTTTTGCGAAACCGTGAATGTAGTGAACTTGATATAATCGAAGGAACCTGATAGATTTTAAAAGAAGTGGTTTAAGCTCCGCATTTAAAAGTCTCCTGTTTTAAAATAACCGAGTGGTTTTAAAATTTGTTCCAACGATTTAGCTTTGGTTTGTTTGCTTTGCATTAATGTATTGCAGTCCAATCAACTAACCTACCATTGCAGAAAACAAGGAAAATACAACGTACGCTTATGCCATCCGCATTCGCCACGGGCCCCGGTCATCACCCGTTAGGTTACTTAACTAACGACAGAGCGGGGGCTGGATTAGCGCGGATACAAAACATAAGCAACGTCTATTATATAATACATATATAATAATATCCATTCGTCAGACGCAATGATAGGTATTCCAGATCACAGATGAACATATTGGATATACTAGGAATTCCACGTTTCATTTGAGCCTATAACGAAAGACGGATTCCACGGTCATGTTGAATAGCTAAACCCACCCTAGACCCCTACAAGTGCGACAAACTACCCGCCAAATTCCCGAAGTGAAGCAACCTCCCTCAACAAAGTGAGTAGGCCACTCGGCACTTCAAAGTACCCGGTAGTTTATGCACCCTACCTTGGGTCTATCCTAAGAGCAAAAATAGCAAAAGAAATAATACAATGGTAGCTACAAGCTCAACCCGGATGTGCCCCGCAAAATAATATTACATCACTTTACAAATTTTACATTGAATGAAAGAACGAAAACCCTCATCTCATATCCCCGGCTATTCATCCACGACGATCCAATAAGTTCATATACACAAACCATCACAACAACATCATAGATATGTGCAACCCCGACTAATCTGTCACGACCCGAAACAGCACGTGACTGGCACTTGAATCGTATGAAGTCTATAGGACCACATCTAATTCAACTAAACCAAAAGCACAGAAATCTAAAAACATTTTAAAGAAGTGTTTTATTAAAATAAGCCGAAACATGCGTTTTTAAAATTCGCAAGTCTTTTCTGAAAATTTTGGCAGAGTTTCCTTTGTAAAAACTGGCCCCGAACGGGGTACATCTGTTAGTGTATATGCCCTAGGGGCCATTATTGTATCATACCAGTTTGTATATTACTTAATGGAAGCTTGGGATATTCACATGTATATAACAGTCTTGCTAAACATGGTAGTATGCTACTTGGTTTTTTCTATCTTAATATGTGAGTATACGTATTGATAGAGCTCTTAGGATCTTGCTTAACTACCAGCGTTGTGATGGCAGTCACACTAGTGGGGGCTGGGTAGTGTACAAGCACATCCTTATTCAGGTCCCTAGTCGTTGGATTATCGAGACAGGGCATCGATACTCCGGAGTAGACTAGTGTGTACGCTTCTCATCCCAGTTGGGGAGATGGTCTGTCCCACAGCCGTCAGTACATCATACTGGAGATAGTATGCAGGTGCTCGTTAGGTTACGGGTACACCGGACAGGACTCACAGGGAACTGTTGGTTGGTTTTATACCAATCGTCAGTGAACAGTTCCCAGGTGACATGAGTACAGCATAGTCCGCAGACTTGACACTGCTACTTTGCCTCGAGTGTGTCCCACTGTTCTTAGATTGCTACCCTACCACGGCTCAAAGGAGTCATGCAAACAGGTAGCAGTTGGGTGCAGTCCCGAGCACTTGGAGGCAGTGGCGGTTAGACACGATTCGTCTCTTCCGGTATTGGGGGTTGATATCGCGCTGTGTCAGAGAGCCATTACGCAAAGTCCCTGGCCAGGGCAAGCGAGATTTGCTGGTAGGTTCCAGTAGTTTCTCAGGGTGTAATGGGCTTCGCTCCGACATGACTTATACCGCTATTAGGGGACTGACGCTTGCCGCTCCCCTAGGCCCGATATGCGATAGTCTTAGACGAACGGACCGGACTGTATGGAGATTGTCACATCAGACTCAGTAGGAGTTCGGATGGGTTTCCTCATCGGCCTTCTTATCGATAACTACCTGGGGACCATTACGTACAGCTAGTGCCGCTTGCGGTCTGTTGTTAAACCCACTGCCAGCGTAGTAGTCGAGTCTCTAGAGTCCCACACAGAGAGATTCCATACTCCAGGCGAAACGATATAGAGGTCGTATGGTTTTACGACAAGGGTTCGGACGCATACGTGTGTTTACGCACGTACGACATCCGGACAATTTATACAAGTCGGCTTTGGTTTAAGACAGTTACTAGTATCCAGTTATTGGATTTATACAGTCTAAAATTTTTCCGTGTTTTCACGGATAGGAGGGGCGTTCTCGTAATTGCACGAGAAGCTTCTAGAAGATGGTGACTAAGGAGGTTTAGGTGGCATATACATTGAATGAGATTAGTGAGTCATATGGATGATTCATCCATGTCATTAATACATCATAAATGCTTAATGACTCATGGATCACCATTAGATATTTATCAAGCATGGTTGTAATTCATTTTATTTTCTTTTCTTGAAAAACAATAATGCTTGATATATATTATGATAGCTCATTCTCTCATTTCATTATTATGTTCATCTTCTCTCTCTTCAAACCCAAATCCTCCCCTCTCATGTGTTGAGTACAAGGATTAGTTAGACTACTTAATCCTTAACCATTCTCTATATCATCTAGGTACATTGATTAGCACTTAAAGAAACCTAGTTACCTCTAGTTTGAGGTGAAGCTTGTAGTAAAGCTCTCGGGTGGATCTTCTACTACTTAGAGAAGGCCGGAGAGGACGTGGAGAACGACAAGACGAAGGACTCGGATCTTTAGGTATAATCACTTTTCATAGTAGTTGTTAACTCCTATGTTTGATGTTAGTTATTGTTTATGCAAAGATTCTCGGTTAGTCGATGTTTACGCTTTAAACAAGATTGTTTTTCATTTTTCCACCTCCCCGCAAGTCGTGGGGTGTTGTACATCGACTTACAGTGGTATCAGAGCCTCGCTAAACAATAAATAACTCATTAGCAAAGTCGTAAGATATTCGAACGCAAAACGAACCAAAAAACGACATCGATATCACTATTTTCTGTCGAATTTTAAACAGGCTCTAAAAATTTTTCAGGATGCTTCAGAATAACCTACAGAGAATTATAAGAAAACTGGTGAAAACTGGGTTCCTGAATCGGCCAAACGACCGCGGATCCCACCGATCCGCCGCTGAACCGCGGCCGTGTTGGGGCCGATTCAACCCATTTTCCACCAGTAATTCTTCTGTGATATTTTTGTGTTTTCTGGGATGTTTATTTTTCTGCTCAAGTCTCAGGTGCACAGAGAAGTATTGGAGTAGAATCTAATGTGTTTGCACGATCAAAATTTTGCGATGTTTGCTAATTTGATTATATCTGTGTTTGTATAATGTGTTCGTAAACCTCCCCTAACTGCTAGTATGTCGGTTGGCAGGGGGTTGCACATTTCTGTAATGGATTTTATCTATTTGTATATATGAACTGTGTTGGACTGTTGTGATGTATAGCTGGGGTTTTGTGATAGGTTATTATTTAATTCATTTGATGTAAATGTAATTTGTTGTAATATTATTTTGCGGGGCACATCCAGGTTGCGGTTGTAGCCACCGTTGTATTATTTCATTTTACTGTTTTTGCTCCTAGGATAGACCCAAGGTGGGGTGCACAAACTACCGGGTACTTTGAAGTGTTTAGTGGCCTACTCACTTTGTTGAGGGAGACCGCTTCACTTCGGGTACTTGGCGGGTAGTTTGCCGTACCCGTAGGGGTCTAGGGTAGGGTAATGGCTATTCATCACAACTGTGTAATCCGTCTTTTGTTGCAGGCTCTAAACAAACGCGGATTGCTTGAAAATCCAATAAAGTTCATATGATATCTGGAATGCCTATTATTGCGTCTGACGAATGTACAATATCTATATATGATAGCTATTTATACGTCACTTATGTTTTACACCCGCGCTAGCCCAGCCCCCGCTCTGCCGTTAGTTAAGTAACCTAACGGGTGATGACGGAACCCAGTAGCGAATGCGGATGGCATAAGAGGACGTTGTATTTTCGTTGTTTTCTGCAATGATAGGTTAATGATGGGACGCATTATTTATAATGCAAAGAAAATAAACCAAAAGTTTAATCGTTGGAACAATTTAAAAGAAACCACTCGGTTAATTTTAAGACAGATATTTTTAAATGCGGAGCTTTAACCACTCCTTTTAAAAGCTATCAAGTTCCTTCGGTTATATCAAGTTCACTACGTTCACGGTTTCGCCAAAACCATTCGTAGCCCTCCGTCATTTCATTTGGGTATTCAGTAGTATTCAAGCTATGCATTTTGGCCAAAGTCAAGGCATAGTGTTTGGTAGCTGCGGGGTTTTCATTTGTTGCATAAGATAGATGAGTTGGTTTGGGACAGTTGTATTATCATTTGACCAAAGTCAGGGGTATGTACGGATGGGTTCAAATTGACAAGATAATGACGGGTAGAACTTGACATGTGACTTATGACATTTTGACCAAAGCCAAGGTCATAAGAGCATGGGGCAAAAACTTATATCGGGAATTTCTAAAGGAACTGAAATTTGCAAAGAGATGCATACCATTTGGAGTTTGATGAATGTTGGTTGGATACCTTCAACATTATCATACGATGATATTTGGATCCCGATCCTACTGTGAGTATATCTACTTATCAGGATATTCATCACTTAATGATCAATACTATAAACCAAGTAGGTGTCAAGAAAGGTGTCAGCGGGGCTACGCCCCCAGAGAAAAGAGGTTACTTAATTAAGGAACTTCGCGAAAGCGTTGGAAAACCTCCCTCGAAGTATCGACACTGGCCTGGCTGAACGGTTAAGCAAGTATTGTACGGTAAGAATAGTCCTGGCTAATTCTTCTTTTATGGTTTGGGGAAGGATTCGAGAAACAGTGGGAGCCATCCAGTTTAGATAAACTAAAACCACTCTAAACTTGCAAGAGCATCATGCTAAAGAGTTTTCTTCTCTCTCTCCTAATTGCAGCGACCCTGAAAATGACTGGACTTAAGTTACTTTTAGAGAAAAATATACTGACAGGGCCAAACTATAAAGATTGGCTGCGGAATGTCAAAATGGCTTTGACCTATGACAAATTGGGGTACGTCCTCACCGCTACGGCACCTGCTGTCCCTGGTCCCAAATCCAGTAATGCGGATAAGGAAATCCGCAAAACCTGGGATTTCGATTGCGCGAAAGCCAAGTGCATCGTGCTTGCCTCGATGAACAATGAATATCACAGGAGGCACGAGGATATGGAACTTGATGCCATATTTCTCCATACAAAGGAACTTTATGGAGAGCAATCTCGTATAGCAAGATACGAGACCTCTAAGAACTTGTTTCGAGCGAGGTTGGCTGTCGGGTCATCGGTAGGAGAACAAGTCCTAAAGATGATCGGCTATATAGAAGAGCTCGCAGTCCTTGGAACGACTTTGGATAATGAGCTCTATACAGAGCTTATTCTCCAGTCCCTTCCATCCACCTACGCCCAGTTTATCCTGAACTTCAACATTCAAAGAAAAGAAGTTGAACTTCCGGAACTCCTGAACATGTTAAGGAGTGCAGAGGGCACCTTGCAGAAAGCAAGGGAAACACCCGCTATGTTTATTAGCGGTGCTTCTTCTTCTGGGTCTAAGGCTAGGGCCAAAGGAAGGAAAAAGAAGGCCGCCCCTTGACCTAGAGGAGGTGTAAGTAAGGTGGGAGGGAAGGGAAAGAAAAAGTTTGCGGTACCGGTAGTGGGCCAGGATGAATGCTTCCATTGTCACAGGAAAGGGCACTGGAAAAAGGATTGCAAGGCGTGGAACGCCAAGAACCAGGAACTGAAGCAAGCTGTAGCTTCGACTTCAGGTGTGTTTGTAATTGAGAATTGTCTGTCAATCAACTCTACTTCCTGGGTATTGGATACCGGATCAGGATCTCATATTTGCAATTCATTGCAGGCACTGAGAAACCGTAGAGTGCTGAAAGAAGGTGATATGACCCTGATGGTTGCTAACGGAGCTAGCGTGGGAGCTGTGTCCGTAGGGGATTATCACCTGGGATTGACGAGTGGACACATTTTGGTTTTACATAACTGTTTTTGTGTACCCAGCTTAACGTGTAATATCATATCTGTTTCCTTGTTATCAAATAAAGGTTATGATTTCACGTTTGGAAGTGGTGTTGTTAACATCCACCTTAATCATAGTTTGATTGGGTCTGGTACAATGGAAAACGGTGTATATATGTTAAACCAACTCCAAATTTTCAATGTCCAGAACACACTAAAAAGAAAGTCTCCAGATTTAAATAAAGCTTTCTTATGGCATTGTAGACTGGGTCACATCAATGAGAGAAGGTTGACTAAGTTGCATAGAGAAGGATATTTGGACTCGTTCGAATATCAAACTTATGACACTTGTCAATCTTGTCTCAAAGGAAAGATGACAAAAACTCTATTTACTTGACATGGAGTAAGAGCGAGCGAGCTCTTAGGACTCATACACAGCGATGTATGTGGTCCAATGTCTACACATGCAAGAGGTGGTTTTTCCTATTTCATTACTTTCACGGATGATTACTCAAGGTAGGATTCATTTATCTGATGAAACATAAATCCGAGGCTTTTGAGAAATTCCAAGAGTATAAGAATGAAGTAGAAAACCAAACCGGCAAAAGTATAAAGACATTAAGATCTGATCGAGGTGGTGAATACTTGAGTGTCGAGTTCCTAGGTTACCTAAAAGAGAAAGGAATTCTCTCTCAGCTTACTCCTCCATACACTCCACAGCATAACGGTGTATCGGAGAAACAGAATCGAACACTATTGGATATGGTACGTTCCATGATGAGTAATGCCGAGTTACCGCAATCTTTTTGGGGTTATGTGCTAGATTCAACGGCATATCTTCTGAACAGGGCTCCTACCAAGACTGTGTCCACCACCCCATATCAGATGTGGAGTGGGAAGAAACCCCATCTTCAGCATATGACGATTTGGGGATGTCCAGCTTTTGTTAAAAAGCAGCATGTGGACAAGCTCGAGGCACGATCAGTAAAATGTAAGTTTGTGGGATATCCAAAGAACTCCAAGGGATATTATTTCTATTACGCAGAGGAACAAAAGGCTTTTGTTTCTCGTAATGCCCATTTTCTAGAACAGCAGTTTTTAAAAAAAGGAAATAAGTGGGAGCGAAATAGAACTGGAAGAAATTCCAGAACCACAAACTAATACTGAAAGTTTGGAAGAACAAGTAGTTCAAGAAGAACAGGACACTCCCGCACCCCTCCGCCGAAGTAGTAGGCCGTCTCATCCGCCTGAGAGATACTACGGTTTTCTCATAGATGGGGATAGAGAGGATTGCATCATAGATGATGATGAACCTACTAGCTTCCAGCAGGCCATCCAGAGCGGCGACTCAGTACGATGGCTAGATGCAATGCGGACCGAAATGGAGTCCATGTACACCAACAAAGTATGGACTTTGGACTTTGCTCCAGATGGGGTAAAACCCATAGGATGCAAATGGATCTTCAAGAAAAAGATTGGTGTCGATGGACAGGTGGAAACCTATAAGGCTAGACTTGTTGCAAAGGGTTTTCGTCAAAGACCTGGTTTGGACTATGACGAAACTTTTTCTCCAGTGGCTATGTTCAAATCCATTCGGGTCCTTCTTGCTATTGCTGCCTTCCATGATTATGAAATCTGGTAGATGGACGTAAAGACGGCTTTTCTGAATGGTAATTTAGAAGAGTGCGTCTATATAGATCAGCCAGAGGGTTTCAATCAGAGTGGGAGCAGCGGGAAAGTATGCAAGTTGCTTAAGTCCATTTATGGACTAAAGCAGGCATCGCGGAGTTGGAACATCTGTTTTGATGAGACAGTCAAAGAATATGACATTATCAAAAATCCAGATGAACCATGTATATGTAGTAAAGTTGTAGCCAGAAGTGTCGTATTCCTCGTCTTGTACATGGATGACATTCTATTAATAGGAAATGCCATTCCTATGCTACAATCTGTCATAGGATTCTTGTCATACAGGTTCTCCATGAAAGACCTGGGTGATGCCTCTTACATTCTGGGGATCCGGATCAATCGTGATAGATCCAAGAGGATGTTGGGACTTTCGCAGTCCAGGTATATCGACACTGTACTGAAAAGATTCAGTATGGAAGATTCCAAGCGCGGTAATCTACCGGCTTGTCACGGAATCACCCTATCCAAAGAGATGTCTCCCAAGACTGATTTGGAAAGGGAACGCATGTCTATTATACCCTACGCTTCTGCGGTAGGCTCTATAATATATGCGATGTTGTGCACCAGACCAGATGTAGCTTACGCACTGAGCGTGGTAAGCCGGTATCAGTCAGACCCAGGGGAGAAGCACTGGATTGCGGTAAAGAATATTCTCAAGTACCTGAGGAGGACTAAGGAGATGTTCTTGGTTTATGGCGCAAAAGACCTCAGGTTGGAGGCCTATGCTGATTCCGGCTTCCAGAGTGATAAGGACGATTCTAAGTCCATGTCAGGTTATGTCTTCACCCTCAATGGAGGGGCGGTGTGCTGGAAGAACTCCAAGCAGGACACCGTTGCTGACTCGACGATGGAAGCGGAGTATATAGCTGCTTGCGATGCCGCAAAAGAAGCAGTCAGGATGAAGAAGTTCCGAACAGAACTTCAGGTGGTTTCTACCATTGTTGATCCAATACCTCTGTATTGCGACAACAATGGAGCTATAGCTTTAGCGAAGGAACCAAGGTCCTATCAGAAGTCCAGACACATCTTAAGGCGGTATCACCTAATCAGGGAGATCATTGATTGTCAGGAGATCGTGGTTCGGAGAGTTGCTACTGAAGAGAACATTGTTGATCCATTCACAAAGGCACTACCTCAGATTCAGTTCGAGAGGCTACTCGAGATCATCGGTCTTCGATATGCCAGAACATGGCCCTAGTGCAAGTGGGAAATTGTTAGTGTATATGCCCTAGGGGCCATTATTGTATCATACCAGTTTGTATATTACTTAATGGAAGCTTAGGATATTCACACTTATATTATAATCTTGCTCAACATGGTAGTATGCTACTTGGTTTTTTCTATCTTAATATGTGAGTATACGTATTGATAGAGCTCTTAGGATCTTGCTTAACTACCAGCGTTGTGATGGCAGTCACACTAGTGGGGGCTGTAGGGATCCTAGGCACTCTAATGAGGTCTCACAAGTGATCAAACATGGCCAATTCATATTTTTCCATGTGCCTACAAACCCTAATACGGATCGTTAACTAGATGTATAGGCGATGCAATGCAAGTTAACAACTTTAACTAAAAGGGAAGGGGCTACAACCTTTGTAGATCCGGTCCTCCACCTCCTAGGCTTCGTGATGATGTCCCTCCGCTGTCCATATCGGATCCAGGACTCTAGCATCGGTTTCATTGGAGAAATGTGCGGGCTAGGTCGTTGACTTCGATGCCGAAGATGATCTACGTCGAGGCAACTCAAGATCAAACTCCAACTTCACCAAGTCATGAAACTTGTGAAGAAAACACCCTATACTACTTGGCAAGTGGTAGAGGATGAAGAAATAGGAAGTGGGTTCACTTTAGAATTGGATTTCTCACTCTTTTTCTCAAGTTGCCATTGATGGAGGCAAGGTTTCTTCTTTTGTTTTTGAAGAAGAAGAAGAAGAAAGAATATGATAAGTATTACTCAAAATAGAAAATAAAATGAATACTTATCATATACCAACCATGGTTAGGTGTAGAGAATGAACTATGGTTAGGTTGAATGGTTAGGGTTAAGCAAACAAACAAAATGGTCAAGCTTTCAACACTTCATGAAGCTTCATGAAAGAAACAAAATAAGCCACCATTCTATTTATTTTGCAAAAATGAATAAATAAATAAATGAATAGATAAGTAAATCAAAACCCTAACCATTAACATAACCATGGTTTAATTCATTACACAAACCCAAGTTAGCATATATCATCAAACATGATACAAACAAGTGCACAAAAGTATATCACATATACAACTTGTGTACATCAAGTGAGAAAATCCAATTTAAGTGAACCAATAATAGTTAATGAAAAATAATATATCAAATATATAATTATGCATTAAATCATTAAATCAGTACTTGATTTAACGATCCGGTCATATCGTATACAACCGACTAATATACAATGTATCGGCTTATCGAATCAATCCTTGATTCGATAACTAAGTTATATCGCATACAACCAATCGACACATTCATCGCGATAATGGAATACGGTATCACATACACGCATTATTCTCGGTCCCGCACATATCTCATATGCGCTCCTATTTCGTTTCGCTTGAGCCAGGAAACCTCTGTGTAGGACTCTAAAGACTCGTCAATACGCCGGCAGCAGGTGATGATCATATCAAACACCCACAAGCCGCAAGCGGTCTGCTAAACGTAACGGCCACCCGGGTATTGAGCGATTAGAAGATCGACGAGCAAGCCTGCTCATACTCCTGTAAATCTAACCAGTAACACTTACCGTACAGTCCGGTCTGTTCGTCTGATATGTCGCATATCTCGCCTAGGGGTAGTAAACGTCAGACCCCAATAGCTTGATAAGTCATGCCGACGTGAGGTCCATAACAATCGTGAAACTACTGATAACTCTTACCAGTATATCACTGCAACCCTGGCCAGGGATTTCCTGTTATGGCCAGTCGAGCATAGCGCAACATCAACCCCCAATACCGGGAGAGACGAATCCCCTCCTATCGCTCATTGCCTCCATGTGAATCGGGACTGTACCCAAAAACTACCTGTTTACACGACTCAGTAGAGCCGTGGTAGGGTGGAAATCAAAGCACAGTGGGAGACACACAAGACTCTATGACGATCTCGGGTCAACAGACTAAGCTGTACCAGTGTCACCAGAGAACTGCCATCTGACGTGAGGTATAATACCATCTGGGAGTTCTCGGCGAGTCCGTTCAGTGTACCCAGTCTCCACTGAGCACCCGCATACCATCTCTGATGTCAAACACCAATGTATATGGGATCATCCATCGCCCATCACATGGGTCGAGAAGATATACGCTAGTCTACTCTGGAATATCGATACCCCGTCTCGATATTCCCACGACTAGGAACATTGAAGGATGTACTCATGGACTACCCAAGCCCCAGTAGTATGATCCGCATCATAGTCTTGGAAGTCGAGTACACATCCTAAGGGCTTTATCAACATGTAACAGAGAGACAGAAAGTATACATGTTAAGATAAAGAGCAACAAGATAACGTACTGTCATGTCGAGCAAGAAAGTCCTACCTAGATATGTCCCAACATCCACTACAATATACATCCAATGTACAGTAATGGCCTCTAGGGCATACATATAACTAACAATCTCCCACTTGCACTAGGGCCATCTGTAGCAATAGTTGTAGTATCTAATACTCAACCATCCCTTAAAAGTCTTTCTTTGGGAAAAGGCCTTCGTGAGTGGATCCGCCGTGTTGTCCTCCGAGTCTACTCTCCTAACCTCGATCATCCTGGAGATCATCTATCTCCATGATCAGGTGATGCTTCCTCAGAATATGTCTGGGTCACTGATGGGATCAGGGTTCCTGGGCCATAGCCACACTTTCATTGTCATACAATGATAGGAACCTAGTTCATCTCATGAACCAATATACCCCCAAACATCCTCTTTGGTAGTATCTTTAATAGCGATGTTACAAGCCTTTATTGTCTAGTTTGCCACGATATCTAGCTTGGAACTCTTCCAACATACCGTTCCTCCACTGAGGGTAAAGCCAATGCCTGCGACTGACATTCAGTCATCCTTATCACCCTGGAACCTTTCTAGTGATTCTCCTCAGGATCGATTGATACCATCTCACTACAACTAGTGAGAATCCTAACATCCATCTAGATCTATCTCATAGATCCAAAACCCAGGATTTAGGATGTATTATTATGATCCTATATGGAGAATCCTTGTGATAAGCGGAGATTGACCGTGCGTAGCATAGGAAACTCTTTTCTTATCAAGAGTATGTTGTCCACGTACAATACGAGGATGACCACCTTACTCTCTACTACCTTTTTGTATATACAAGGTTCATTTACCATTTTGATGAAGTCAAACTCTTTGACTACCACATCAAAACAGATGTTCCAACTCCGCTATGCCTGCTTTATCCTGTAAAGAAACTTGCACATGTTTCCGCTGCTCCCACTGTTTATGAAGCCCTCTGGCTGTGTTCTTATAGACGTTCTCTTCTAAATCACTATTTAGAAAAGTAGTCATGGCACCCAACCACCAGATATCGTAGTCATGGTATGTAGCAATGGCAAGTAGGATCTGGATGGACTTAAGCATAGTCCCTAGAAAAGGTTTCATCATTATCCACACCTGGTTGATGACTAAAACCTTTAACAAGTCTAGCTTTGAAAGTCTCAACTTTTCCATCTACACCAAGTAATTTTCTCAAAATATACTTGCTCCGGATGGGAATTTAACTCTTCAGATATAGCACCCAAAGTCCATACTTTGTTGGTGTACATGGATTCCATCTCAGTTCGCTAAGCATCCAGCCATTCTTACAGAGTCCCTACTCTCGATGGCCTGCACGAATCTAGTTGGGTCATCATCTCATGATGCAATCCTTGTTCCCACTGTCATCGAGAAACCGAAGTATCTCTCAAGTGGATGAGGTACCCTGCTAGTTCGGCGGAGAGGCTGAGGTTCGTCGGAGACTATTGAGTCCTCTGGTTCTGTCAAATCATCAGCTGCAGTTTTGTATAGCTGGAACCTTTCCAGTTCTACAGAACTGACCTTGCCTCGGTCTTGTCCGGATTTTGCTTTTGACATAGGCCGGACAATCCCAAATTTTAACTTACTTAAGAGATAGGCTCTTCCCATACCATATCTTATATGGAGTGGTAGGCACTGAATTGAATCGAACCCTATTCAATAGGTATGCAACTTCATAAGTGCATAACTCCCTAAAAGGAAATAGGAAACTCTGTAGTACTTATCATAGAGTGCACCATATCGAATAGGGTGCAATTGCTTCGCCCCGATATACCATCGTGCTATGGTGTATACGGAGGAGTAATGATGAGAGAGAATCTCATTCTCTTTTAGAATAGTTCAGGAATTCCATGCACAAGTATTCTCCTCCCTGATCTCATCATAGGATATAATACTTATACCCGGTTATTGGTTCTCTACTTCTAACTTATATTCTGTGAATATCTCAAAAGCTTCGGGCCTATGTTTCAACAGGAACATATGTCTGAATCTTGATAGATCATCAGAGAACATAATGAAGTACAAAGAACGTGTCCTGGCATGTGTAGACAAGAGACCTTACATACATCATCATGTATCAGTCCCAAGAGTTTACTAAATCTTTCTCGGTTTCCAATAAACAGAGCTATGGTCATCTTAATTTTGTGACATGACTGGCAAGTTTCATAAGATGTAAATTCAAACTTATTTAAATATGCATCTAAAATGTAACTTTAGCTAGTCGGGTCACATTGATATGACCTAGTCTACAATGCCTCAAGAAGGATTCGTTCATTTCTGAACTCTTCCTCTTGTGTGTGTTCTGTATACTAGGAACTGTAGTTTGATTTAGAACATCAATGCTTTTAGATAACGTGCCTGAACCGATCAACTTTTGATATAGGAAATGTTCAAAACATTATCCATCAATACAAAATTTTATCATTTCTTTACTAATAAAGAGACTGATATGATTTTGTATATCAAGTTCGGTATCTAATAACATTCGTTCAGAATCAATGTATTGGTAATACAGGGCGACAGTGACCAACAGACTTGGCTGCAACACTTGCCCCGTTTTCTGTCTCATGAAACTTATCACCCGTTCTCAGTTTTTCTACCTTTTTGTAGCCCTATGTAACATATTACATATCTGGGATCCTGATCCGGTATCAAATACCGAGGATGCAGAGGATACTGAGAAACAGTTCTTTGTAATGAACACACCCGAAGGAGATGCATCATATGCACTTTCTTCGTTTGGGCAGCACAGGAATTCTGGTATTCCCCTATTTCCTGCTCTGTCTTATAACAATTATAAGTTGGAGCGGGACCAACGTCCCCAGCTCAGTATAACAAGCGGGTTCGGTCAATACATCCATATTATTATCTTGATTAAGGCGTGATATGGTCACTACCTAGAGAGAGAGAGAAGAAAACACTCTGCGTGCGCTCTTGCAAGATTAGATTGGTTATATATTTTATCTAATCAGGATGGCTCCCACTGTTTTTATCAAATCTTCCTTCAAACCCTAAAAGGAAAGACTAGCCGGGATTAATTACACTCTACAAGTTCGCCAATCTTTCAGCCAGGCCAGTGTCGGTACTTTGAGGGAGGTTCCCCGTGCTTTCGCACAGACCTAATTACAGTAAACCTCGTTTTCCCAGAGACGTAACCCCGTTGACACCTTTCTAGACACCTACTTGATCGGCTAATTGCAAAGTGCAAAACTCTCCCAGGAGTAACAATTACTCGAAGTGGGTATCGGGATCCAACTATCATATAGAAGGTATGCAATCTCATTGCAAATTTCAACACTTGAAACTCCCGATAATGATTTTTACCCCTAGCACTTATGACCTTAACTATGGTCAACAAATCCTAAGTACTAGTCAAGTTCTACCCGTCATTTCGTGATTAATTAGACCCACCCACATGACCCTTAACTAAGGTCAGCAAAGTCACGCGACTGTCCTAACTAATCGCATCATATGCGGTGTAGGAAGACATCACTTAGCTACCGTACACTGTGCCTTAACTAAGGTCAACAAACACAGCACGAATACTAAGTACTCTACTTCGTAAAATGACGGAGGGTTGCGAATGGTTTTTGTGAAAACCTTTAACGCTTCGAACTTGATCTCGTTGTGGAATCAAATGGTTTTTAAATGGATTGTTTTTTAGGCTTTTCTAGTTTTGCTAAAGGGGTCACTCCCGGTGAAGGGATCGTCGGCCCTTTCCTCGTCGAATGAGGTGCGGGATATATCATATATATCACTGTGCAAAGCAGAAACTATAGAAGCAATCAAAAGACAAACCGAGTGTGTAGCATCTGCCAGTTATTGCTAAAGGAGTCACTCCCGGTGAAGGGATCTCGGTCCTTTCCTCATCGAATAAGGTGCAGGATGTTCTTCATGGAACATCGCGATGCAAAGCAAGAACTGTAGCTACCTACTTTATTTTGAAATTCGATTCCACAACATCAATTAGGTTTATTTTCTTTCATTAATCTCATTAATGAATATCCCATCATTTAAGTCCACCTAAACATCACAGATAAATATAATGTACGCTTATGCCATCCGCATTCGCCTCGATGTCCCGTCTGCACCGTTAGGTTAGGTAACTAACGCCAGAGCGAGGCAGGGCTAGCGCGGGTGTAAAACATAAGCAACGTCTATATAATATATCATATCTATCTGAACAAATCACAGAAAACGCAGCAGAAAATATCATATGAAATATTGGATATACTAGGACGTCCGTGTTTTCAATACGAGCCAGTATAAAACACGGATTCCACGGTCGTGATGAATAGCCAATCCCATACCCCTAGACCCCTACGAGAGCGGCAAGCAACCCTACCAATTCTAGAGTTAGGAGACCCGGACTCGACACCTCAAGTTGGTCTCCTACTGGACCCTAGAACCCGGTTACTTGTGCCCTCCTCCTTGGGTCTATCCTAGTGCGGAAAAGAAAATAATATACAAAAGGTGACATCATCAGCAACCTGGAAGTGCCCCAATAAAAGAATATTACATACAAGTTTTTACATGAATGAAAATGAAAAACACTCATCTCACATAAAAAAAACCCGGCTATTCAAACACGACGATCCAATATAACATATCCAGCAACACATAACATCACATGTCATCAACGTAAGTAAATATGCGCATCCCAATTGTCGTTGACATATAGCAACGAAACCGGCGATATCACATATTACACTTACGGTCACAGAAAAGAAAGTGTAAAACTACAACAGTTGGAATCCGCAACCTCCTTAGACATCGCATGCCTAAACCAATGAATTCCTTAGACATCACATGCCTAACAATTATAAACCCCGCATTTTAGTCTTATTATCGAAAACTATTTTCAATATCAAGTCGGGCAATTCAACAAGATTCTCGACATCATGATCGAATGCTCGTCGCAAACTTTAGTAGGCGGCCGCACCCCTGATATCGTCGACGAAGTGCACCAAGGCGGAACACCGCTGCCGCGACCACCGAAACGGATGCTTTCGGCGACGGGGTTCTCCTACAGTCACTTGGTCGGGGCTATGGAGTGAGGCTGTCTATTAAGTTTACCTGGCGAGTATCCGCGTACGCTACGTGATTGCGACGGAGTTCTGATCGCATCAAAATTCCGTGGCAACAGATCAAGTGAGACTAAAGTGCTATGTTTATAACATTCATTCAGTTATCTCATAACTATTTGTGAATTCCAAATATTGTATCACATTCCGGATAAATAGAAAATGTTAAACTTTCCGATCGAGCAATCAAACACCCAAGTTTTCCCGAAATAGATCAATACATGAAACAAGTTTAAAAACATCCAGTTCATGCCTCAGTACCAACGGTCCAGCCGTAGAAGGGTCAAGCCAACGCCTCACATGTGGCACGCCGTACGGCCCCAAACCCGAAGGTTCAAAGGGCAGTTCAAGACGGTCACATAATCGAGTTAAGGTTTGTTTTCTTCTAGAGGGTCCATCGCGTTACCTGCACTACTTAGAACGTTATTAAACCACGGAAAGATCCAACACTTGGAAATTTCCCAACAGGGGAAAAAGTGGGTATTTATATCCGGTCGAACTTTTTAACATATTCAAAAATTATCCGGAAAAACACAGACAAAGTTTGATAATCCGATCGAATCTACGAACTCCTAATACAACCCAGAATATTCAACTCTTGAATAAATATTACAAATTCCCAGAAAATCCAGAACCAAAATATAGGAATTACTTGTGCAAAAATTATTGGGCAATGTGACCATACTGCCGCGGAACCGCCGCAGAAGCCATGCTTCTGCCGCTGTTCCGCGGCGGTTTAGATGATTCAGGAGCTCCGTTTTGCACGATAATTCCTAGAACTTCCTGCTGAATTTTTCAAGAATTTTTCATCTGGAAAAAACCCAGTTTTTAAAAAATGTCCAGAGAGGGTTGAATTCTAGGGTTTCGGGGTTCGATCGGGTTTCTAGCTTCGTCTACGCATCGCCTAAGGCTCTAGCTAGGCTCTGATACCACTGTAGGGCTCCTAGGCACACTAATGAGGTCTCACAAGTGATCAAACATGTCCAATTCATATTTTTCCATGTGCCTACAAACCCTAATACGGATCGTTAACTAGATGTATAGGCGATGCAATGCAAGTTAACAACTTTAACTAAAAGGGAAGGGGCTACAACCTTTGTAGATCCGGTACTCCACCTCCTAGGCTTCGTGATGATGTCCCTCCGCTGTCCATATCGGATCCCGGACTCTAGCATCAGTTTCATCGGAGAAATGGGCGGGCTAGGTCGTTGACTTCGATGCCGAAGATGATCTACGTCGAGGCAACTCAAGATCAAACTCCAACTTCACCAAGTCATGAAACTTGTGATGAAAACATCCAATACTACTTGGTAAGTGGTAGTGGATGAAGAAATAGGAAGTGGGTTCACTTTAGAATTGGATTTCTCACTCTTTTTCTCAAGTTGCCATTGATGGAGGCAAGGTTTCTTCTTTTGTTTTTGAAGAAGAAGAAGAAGAAAGAATATGATAAGTATTACTCAAAATAGAAAATAAAATGAATGCTTATCATATACCAACCATGGTTAGGTGTAGAGAATGAACTATGGTTAGGTTGAATGGTTAGGGTTAAGCAAACAAACAAAATGGTCAAGCTTTCAACACTTCATGAAGCTTCATAAAAGAAACAAAATAAGCCACCATTCTATTTATTTTGCAAAATCGAATAAATAAATAAATGAATAGATAAGTAAATGAAAACCCTAACCATTAACATAACCATGGTTTAATTCTTTACACAAACCCAAGTTAGCATGTATCATCAAACATGATACAAACAAGTGCACAAAAGTATATCACATATACAACTTGTGTACATCAAGTGAGAAAATCCAATTTAAGTGAACCAATACTAGTTAATGCAAAGTAATATATCAAATATATAATTATGCATTAAATCATTAAATCAATACTTGATTTAACGATCCGGTCATATCGTATAGTACCGACTAATATCCAATGTATCGGCTTATCGAATCAATCCTTGATTCGATAACTAGGTTATATCGCATACAACCAATCGATACATTCATCGCGAGAATGGAATACGGTATCACATACACGCATTATTCTCGGTTCCGCACATATCTTATATGCGCTCCTATTTTGTTTCGCTTGAGCCAGGAAACCTCTGTGTAGGACTCTAAAGACTCGTCAATACGCCGGCAGCAGGTGATGATCATTACAAACACCCACAAGCCGCAAGCGGTCTGCTAAACGTAACGGCCACCCGGGTATTGAGCGATTAGAAGATCGACGAGCAAGCCCGCTCACACTCCTGTGAATCTAACCAGTAACACTTACCGTACAGTCCGGTCTGTTCGTCTGATATGTCGCATATCTCGCCTAGGGGTGGTAAACGTCAGACCCCAATAGCTTGATAAGTCATGCCGACGTGAGGTCCATAACAATCATGAAACTACTGATAACTCTTACCAGTATATCACTGCAAACCTGGCCATGGATTTCCTTTTATGGCCAGTCGAGTATAGCGCAACATCAACCCCCAATACCGGGAGAGACGAATCCCCTCCTATCGCTCATTGCCTCCATGTGAATCGGGACTGTACCCAAAAACCACCTGTTTGCACGACTCAGTGGAGCTGTGGTAGGGTGGAAATCAAAGCACAGTGGGAGACACACAAGACTCTATGACGATCTCGGGTCAGCAGACTAAGCTGTACCAGTGTCACCAGAGAACTGCCATCTGACGTGAGATATAATACCATCTGGGAGTTCTCGGCGAGTCCGTTCAGTGTACCCAGTCTCCACTGAGCACCCGCATACCATCTGTGATGTCAAACACCAATGGATATGGGATCATCCATCGCCCATCACATGGGTCGAGAAGATATACGCTAGTCTACTTTGGAATATCGATGCCCTGTCTCAATATTCCCACGACTAGGAACATTGAAGGATGTACTCATGGACTACCCAGGCCCCACTAGTATGATCTGCATCATAGTCCTGGAAGTCGAGTACACATCCTAAGGGCTTTATCAACATGTAACAGAGAGACAGAAAGTATACATGTTAAGATAAAGAGCAACCAGATAGCGTACTATCATGTCAAGCAAGAATGTCCTACCTATATATGTCCAAGCATCCACTACAATATACATCCAATATACAGTAATGGCCTCTAGGGCATACATATTACTAACAGGGGCTGGGTAGTCTACAAGAACATGCTTATTCAGGTCCCTTGTCGTTGGATTATCGAGACAGGGCATCGATACTCCGGAGTAGACTAGTGTGTACGCTTCTCATCCCAGTTGGGGAGATGGTCTGTCCCACAGCCGTCAGTACGTCGTACTGGAGATAGTATGCAGTTGCTCATTAGGTTACGGGTACACCGGATAGGACTCACAGGGAACTGTTGGTTGGTTTTATAGCAGTCGTCAGTGAACAGTTCCCAGGTGACATGAGTACAGCATAGTCCGCAGACTTGAAACTGCTACTTCGCCTCGAGTGTGTCCCACTGTTCTTAGATTGCTACCCTACCATTGCTCAAAGGAGTCGTGCAAACAGGTAGCAGTTGGGTGCAGTCCCGAGCACTTGGAGGCAGGGGCGGTTAGACAGGATTCGTCTCTCCCGGTATTGGGGGTTGATATCGCGCTGTGTCAGAGAGCCATTACGCAAAGTCCCTGGCCAGGGCAAGCGAGATTTGCTGGTAGGTTCTACTAGTTTATCAGGGTGTAATAGGCTTCGCTCCGACACGACTTATACCGCTATTAGGGGACTGACGCCTGCCGCCCCCTAGGCCTGATATGCGATAGTCTTAGACGAACGGACCGGACTGTATGGAGATTGTCACATCAGACTCAGTAGGAGTTCGGAAGGGTTTCCTCATCGGCCTTCTTATCGACATCTACCTGGGGACCGTTATGTACAGCTAGTGCCGCTTGCGGTCTGTGGTTAAACCCACTGCCAGCATAGTAGTCGAGTCTCTAGAGTCCCACACAGAGAGTTTCCCTACTCCAGGTGAAACGATATAGAGGTCGTATGGTTTTACGACAAGGGTTCGGACGCATACGTGTGTTTACGCACGTACGACATCCGGACAGTTTATACTAGTCGGCTTTGGTTTAAGCCAGTTACTAGTATCTGGTTATTGAATTTATACAGTCTAAAGTTTTTCCGTGTTTTCACGGATAGGAGGGGCGTTCTCGTAAATGCGCGAGAAGCTTCTAGAAGATGGTGACTAAGGTGGTTTAGGTGGCATAAACATTGAATGAGATTAGTGAGTCATATGGATGATTCATCCATGTCATTAATGCATCATAAATGCTTAATGACTCATGGAGATGAATCACCATTAGATATTTATCAAGCATGGTTGTAAATCATTTTATTTTCTTTTCTTGAAAAACAATAATGCTTGATATATATTACGATAGCTCATTCTCTCATTTCATTATTATGTTTATCTTCTCTCTCTTCAAACCCTAATCCTCCCCTCTCATGTGTTAAGTAAAAGAATTAGTTAGACTTCTTAATCCTTAACCATTCTCTATATCATCTAGGTACTTTGATTAGCACTTAAAGAAACCTAGTTACCTCTAGTTTGAGGTGAAGCTTGTAGTAAAGCTCTCGGGTGGATCTTTTACTACTTAGAGAAGGCCGGAGAGGACGTGGAGAACGACAAGACGAAGGACTCGGATTTTTAGGTATAATCACTTTTCATAGTAGTTGTTAACTCCTATGTTTGATGTTAGTTATTGTTTATGCAAAGATTCTCGGTTAGTCGATGTTTACGCTTTAAACAAGATTGTTTTTCATTTTTCGGCCTCCCCGCAAGTCGTGGAGTATTGTACATCGACTTACAACATCATGATAAATATATACATGAATGATAAAAGGCATCCCCAAGCGGGAGCTAGCTCTTCTTCAATCGACGGTCACAACCACGCAAGCAATATAATATACAGCGCCGAAGGGCGAGGATCAAAACTCAAAAGGAAACTCAAAATAACATGAAAACCCATAATAATACAACGCGTGACTCTATGTTCGAAAGAATAATGCAACTGGCCTCTAAGTCAAATAAAGATACAAGTCTGGTTGATGGAGTTTACTAGATACAATGAATAAAATAAAGTACAATGGTGGTCACGATACAAGTGAACCCACCTACCAAAGCAATCACCCGGAATAGAAGCAGTGTGCCAGCAAAACCGTAACGAAACCTGTACGGCAAAACCTGTAAGAAACTGTGGCACAACGGGGGTGAGTTGCCAACTCATGAGTAGAAAACATCACAAAGCAGAAATCGTATGTATGACTTATCCAAGGTCAATACGATCAAATATATATATAACCTCAAAATGATAATCTGAAGCATGAAAAGGTGGCAAGGGTAAACATCTATACATAAGTGTAATCCCATGTGCTCGTGTCAGTGCCTCAGTAACAATGTATCATATGTTTGAGGTATGAATGTAATGTAATGAAATGACTGAGACAACTGTTTTCTTTATTTAATGAGATTTCTGTATGTATATAAATCGAGTATCATCAATGAAATCAGCAGAGAAATCCGTGTCAAGCATCGACACAAAACTTAAATCCCAATATCTCAATATCTTAGGCTCCGGCTTCCCAGACTGGCCTGTATCATCAAATCTCAAAATCTCAGTTTCTCAAATCTCAATATCTCAATGTCTCAATACCTCGGTCTCTGTCAGTCCGGATCGGCCCATATCATAAATCACTCGACCACGAACGGTATCCTCCGGATATCCGACGCGCCAAACAATCACCGGTAGGCAGTCTGGCCCTGCCGGGACCATCATCCTCTATGAAATCACTCTCGCCCCGGGGTACCTTACCGGGTCCACAATGTACCCGATGTAGGGTTCCTAGGCATACTCAAGAGGTTCCACAAGGCATCAACCATGCCAAAATCAAAATTTTCCGGTGCCTTAGAAACTCTAATGCGATCGTTAACTAGAGGATAGGCGAAAACAAATGCGAATAAAAAACTTTACTCTAAAGTGAACGGAAATACAACCTTTATAGATCCGGTCCTCCACCTCCATAGCTCCGCGTTGACGTCCCTCCGCTGCGATCACCGGATCCCGGACTCTAGTAATGGTTTCGTCGAAGAAATGATCGGGCTAGATCGTCGACTTCGATGCCGAAGATGATCTACATCGAGGCAACTCAAGATCAAGCTCCAACTTCACCAAGTCATGAAACTTGTGAAGAAAACACCCTAAACTACTTGGCAAGTTGTAGAGGATGAAGAAATAGGAAGTGGGTTCACTTTAGAATTGGATTTCTCACTCTTTTTCTCAAGTCACCATTGAAGCTAGCAAGCTTCTTTCTTCTTGAAGAAGAAGAAGAAGAAAAAGAATATGATAAGAATAATGAAAATAGAAAATAAAGTGATTCTTATCATATTTGCAACCATGGTTTAGTGTAGAGAATAAACTAGGGTTTAGTTAAAGGGTTAGGGTTAAGGAAAAAACAAAAAGGGTAGACTTTTCAAGGATGCTAGAAAAGCTTCATGAAGCTTCAAGCATAACAACAAAGAAAGCCACCATTTCTTTTTTGTCAAAAATAAATGAATAAATAAATAAGTCAAAAGAAACCCTAACCATTTACTAAACATGGATTAAGTCAAACATACACCCAAGTTTGCATGTATCATCAAATATGATACAATCAAGTGCACAAAAATATATCACATATACAACTTGTGCATTTCAAGTGAGAAAATCAATCTTGAGTGAACCAATACTAGTTAATGTAAAGTAATATATCAAATATATAATTATACATTAAATCATTAAATCAACACTTGATTCAATGATCCGGTAATGTCGCATATAACCGACTAGTATCAAGTGTATCAATGTATCGAATCAACACTTGATTCGGCAACCCGGTTATATCATATATAACCGTTCGACGATACAAATCGCGAGAATAGAATACGGTATCATATACACGCATTATTCTCAGTCCCGCACATATCTCATATGCGCTCTTATTTCGTTTCGCTTGAGCCAGAAAACCTCTGTGTAGGACTCTAAAGACTCGTCAATACGCCGGCAGCAGGTGATGATCATATCAAACACCCACAAGACGCAAGCGGTCTGCTAAAAGTAACGGCCACCCGGGTATTGAGCGATCAGAAGAACGACGAGCAAGCCCGCTCACACTCCTGTGAATCCAACCATTAACACTTACCGTACAGTCCGGTCTGTTCGTCTGATATGTCGCATATCTCGCCTAGGGGTGGTAAACGTCAGACCCCAATAGCTCGATAAGTCGTGTCGATATGAGGTCTATAACAGTTCGAGAAACTACTGGTAACACTTACCAGTAATTCTCAGCAACCTTGGCCAGGGATTTCCGGTTATAGCCAATCGAACACTGCGCAACATCAACTCCCTATACCGGGAGAGACGAATCCCCTCCTATCGCTCATTGCCTCCATGTGATTCGGGACTGTACCCAAAAGCCACCGTTTTGCATGCCCTCTTGGACGTGGTAAGGTGGAAATCAAAGCACAATGGGAATCACACAAGACTCTATGACGATCTCGGGTCAACAGACTACTCTGTACCAGTGTCACTTGAGAACTGCCATCTGACGTAAGGTATAATACCATCTGGGAGTTCTCGGCGAGTCCGTCCAGTGTACCCAGTCTCCACTGAGTACCCGTATATCATCTCTGATGTCAAACACCAATGGATATGGGATCATCCATCTCCCATCTGTATGGGTCGAGAAGATATACGCTAGTCTACTCTGGTATATCGATGCCCCATCTCGATACACCCACGACTAGGGACCTTGAAGGATGTACTTATGGACTACCATGTCCCTACTAGTATGATCCGCATCATAGTCTAGGTAGTCAAGTGCACGTCCTAAGGGCTTTACCAACATGTAACAGAGAGACAATCAGTGTACACGTTAAGATAAAGAGCTACCAGATAGCATACTATTATGTCGAGCAAGAAAGTCCTCCCTATATATGTCCCAGCATCCACTACAATATACATCCTATGTATAGTAATGGCTTCTAGGGCATACATATAACAATCTCCCACTTGCACTAGGGCCATCTGATAGCAGTGGTTGTAGTATCTCATACTCAACCATCCCATAAAAGTCTCTCTCTGGGAAAAGACCTTTGTGAGTGGATCCGCCGTGCTGTCCTCTGAGTCTGTTCTCCTAATCTCGATCACCCTGGAGATCAACCATCTCCATGATCAGGTGATACTGCCTTAGAATATGTCTAGATCGCTGACGGGACAAGCGTTCCTAGGCATAAGCCACAACTCCATTGTCGCACAATGGGAGGAACGAAGTTCATCTCATGAATTAATATACACCCAAACAGCCTCTTTGGTAGCATCTTAAGTAGCGATGTATCCTGCCTTTATCGTCTAGTATGCCACGGTATCTAGCTTGGAACTCTTCCAACATACCGTCCCTTTACTGAGGGTAAAGACAATGCCTGTGACTGACATTCAGTCATCCTTATCACCCTGGAACCTTTCCAGTGATTCTCCCCAGGATCGATTGATACCATCTCACTACAACTAGTGAGAATCCTAACATCCATTTAGATCTATCTCATAGATCCAAAATCCAGGATTTAGTAGGTATCATTTTGATCCTATGTGGAGAATCATTGTCATAAGCGGAGATTGATCGAGGTAGCATAGGAAGCTCCTTCCCTATCAAGAGTATGTCATCCACGTACCCTACGAGGATCACCACCATACTCCCTACTACCTTTTTGTATATACAAGGTTCATCTACCATTTTGATGATGTCAAACTCTTTGACTATCTCTTCAAAACAGATGTTCCAACTCCGCGATGCCTGCTTTATCCTATAAAGCATCTTGTACACGTTTCCGCTGCTCCCACTGTCTACGAAGCCCTCCGACTGTGTACTTATAGACTCTTTCTTCTAAAATATCATTTAGAAGAGCAGTCATGACACCCAACCACCAGATATCGTAGTCATGGTATGTAGCCGTGGCAAGTAGGATCCGGATTGACTTAAGCATAGCTATTTGAAAGGGTTTCATCATTATCCACGCCTGGTCGATGACGAAAAACTTCAACAAGTCTAGCTTTGAAAGTCTCAACTTTTCCAAGTACACCAAGTAATTTTCTCAAGATATACTTGCTCCTGATGGGGATTTAACCCTTCAGATAAAGCAACCAAAGTCCATACTTTGTTGGTGTATAAGGATTCCATCTCAGATCGCTAAGCATCCAGCCATTCTTACAGAGTCCCACTCCTGATGGCCAGCTCGAAACTAGTTGGGTCATCATCTCATGATGCAATCCTCGCTCGCACTGTCATAGAGAAACATAAGTATCTCTCAGGTGGGTGAGGAACCCTACTAGATCGGTGGAGAGGCTGAGCTTCGTTGGTCTCTACTGAACCCTTTGGTTCTACCAAATCATCTGCTGTAGTTTGTATAGCTGGAACCTTTCCAGTTCTACAGAATTGACATTGCCTCGATCTTGTCCGGATTTTGCTTTTGACATAGGCCGGACAACCCCAAATCTTAACCAACTTAAGATATGGGCTCTTCCCTTTCCATATCACATATGAAGTGGCAGGCATCTGATTTGATCGAAACCCTATTCAATAGGTATGCAGATTCTCAAGTGCATAACTCCCAAAAGGAAATAGGTAACTCAGTAGTACATATCATAGAGCACACCTTATCATATAAGGTGTGATTGCTCCGCCCCGATATACCATCGTGCTATGGTGTATACGGAGGAGTAATGCTGAGAGAGAATCTCATTCTCCTTTAGAAAAGTACAAGAATTCCGTGCTCAAGTATTCTCCTCCTTGATTACATCAAAGGACATAATACTTATACCCGTTTTGGTTCTCTACTTCTAACTTATATTCTGTGAATATCTCAAAAGGTTCGGACTTGTGTTTCAATAGGAACATATGTCTGAATCTTGAGAGATTATCAGAGAATGTAATGAAATACAAAGAACCGGTCTTGGCATGTGTAGACAGGGGACCTACCATACATCATCATGTATCAGTCCCAAGTGTTAACTAACTCTTTCTCTGTTTCCAGAGCTATGGTCATCTAATCTCTGTGACATGACTGGCAAGTTTCACAAGATGTAAATTCAAACTGATTTAAATATGCATCTACAATGTAACTTAAGCTAGTCGGGTCACATTGATATGACCTAGTCTACAATACCTCAAGAAGGATTCGTTCATTTCTGAACTCTTCCTCTTGTGTGTGTTCTGTATACAAAGAACTGTAGTTTGATTTAGAACGTTAATGCTTTTAGACCAAATCCTTGATTTGGCCAGGAAACAAAGCACTGCTTTGGAGATATTTTTTTTATTCTTTATTTGAATAACGCTCGGAAAAAGCCTTCCATTTCCGTCAAATGACCCGGCCTCCCCTGGCTCTTCCACCGTCCGGGAACCATAGCGAGTAATCCTTTCCATATAATACATTATTTCTTCAAGAATTTCATTATATCCCTTCCTTGTAAAAGTAAAATTATTCTTAACAGCCCAAGGACTTGGAGAACATTTTTGCGTGCCTGAACCGATCAACTCTTGATATAGGAAATGTTCAAAACATTATCCAATAATACAAAATTATATCCTTTCTTTACTAATAAAGAGAATGATATAATTTTGTATATCAGGTTCGGTATCTAATAACATTCGTTCAGAATCAATGTATTGGTAATACAGGGTGACAGTGACCAACGGACTTGGCTGCAACACTTGCCCCATTTTCTGTCTCATGAAACTTATCACCCGTTCTCAGTTCTTTACCTATCTGTAGCCCATGTAACAAATTACAAATGCGGGATCCTGATCCGGAATCTCATATCCAGGACGTAAAGAATACTGAGAAACAGTTCTGTATAATGAACACACCCGAAGATGATGCATCAGTATGCACTTTCTTCGTTTGGGCGGCACGGGAATTCTGGTAATCCCCAATTTCCTGCTCTGTCTTATAACAATTATAAGTTGGAGCGGGACCAACATTTCCCAGCTCAGTATAACAAGCGGATTCGGTCAATATTCCGTATTATTATCTTGATTAAGGCGTGATATGGTCGCTACTTGGAGAGAGAGAGAAGAAAACACTCAGCGTATGCTCTTGCAAGATCAGATTGGTTATTATTTTATCTAATCAGGATGGCTCCCACTGTTTTTTATCAAATCTTCCTTCAAACCTTAAAAAGAAAGACTAACCGGGATTAATTACACACTACAAGTTCGCCAATCTTTCAGCCAGGCCAGTGTCGGTATTTTGAGGGAGGTCCCCGGTGCTTTCGCACGAACCTAATTAATGAAAACCTCGTTTTCCCAGAGGCATAACCTCGTTAACACCTTTCTAGACACCTACTTGATCGGCTAATTGTAATGCGTAAAACTCTCACAGGAGTAACTCTTATTCGCAGCGGGTATCGGGATCCAACTATCTCATAGAAGGTATGCAATCTCATTGCAAATTTCAACACTTGAAATTCCCGATAATATTTTGCCCCAAACAATATATGACCTTGACAAGGTCAACAAACCATAGACCGTAAGTCAAGTTCAACCCGTAATTTCTTGATTGAATCAAACCCACCCGCACGACCCTTGACAAGGTCAACAAGGCCGTACGACTATCCTAACCCAATCTGCATCATATGCATAAGCAGATAAATACTGGTTAGCTACCGCACACTGCGCCTTGACAAGGTCAACAAACGTAGCATGAATACTAAGCAGGACTTATCTGAAATGACGGAGGGCTACGACAGGTTTTTCTGAAAACCTATTGCGTAATGAACTTGATATCGTTGTAGAATCAAATGATTTTAAAATGGAGTGTTTTTGAGGTTTTTCTAGTTTTGCTAAAGGGGTCACTCCCGGTGAAGGGATCGTCGGCCCTTTCCTCGTCGAATGAGGTGCGGGATATATCATATATATCACTGTGCAAAGCAAGAACTATAGAAGCAATCAAAAGACAAACCAAGTGTGTAGCATCTGCCAGTTATTGCTAAAGGGATCACTCCCGGTGAAGGGATCGTCGGCCCTTTCCTCATCGAATAAGGTGCATGATATATCATATATACCGCTGTGCAAAGCAAGAACTGTAGCTACCTGTTTTATTTTTGAAATTCGATTCCATAACATCTTTCGGTTTCTTTTATTTTCATTAATCACATTAATGAAGTCCTATCATTTAAGTTACCTAAACATCACAGATAAATACGACGTACACTTATGCCATCCGCGTTTGCCTCGATGTCCCCTCGTGCACCGTTAGGTTAGGTAACTAACGGCAGAGCGGGGCAGGGCTAGCGCGGGTGTAAAACATAAGTAACGCCTATATAATATATCATATATACTATATACAGTATCTATCACAGAACATCACATGATCACATCACATATATCGCAGCAGAAGAATCATATGAAACATTGGATATACTAGGACGTCCGTGTTTTCAATACGAGCCGGTATAAAACACGGATTCCACGGTCGCGATGAATAGCCAAACCCACACGCCTAAACCCCTACGAGAGCGGAAAGCAACCCTACCAATTCTAGAGATAGGTGACCCGGACTCGACTCCTCGAGTTGGTCTCCTACTGGACTCCAGAACCCTGTTACTTGTGCCCTCCTCCTTGGGTCTATCCTAGTGCGGAAAAGTAAATAATATACAAAAGGTGATATCTTCCGCAACCTGGAAGTGCCCCAATAAAAGAATATTACATACAAGTTTTTACATGAATGAAAATGAAAAACACCCATCTCACATAAAAAAAACCCGTCTATTCAAACACGGCGATCCAATATAACATATCCAGCAACACATAACATCACATGTCATTAACGTAAGTAAACATGCGTATCCCAATTGTCGTTGACATATATCAATAAAACCGGCGTTATCACATATTACACTTACGGTCGCAGAAAAGAAAGTGTAAAACTACAACAGTTGGAATCCACAACCTCTTTAGACATCACATGCCTAATCAAATGAATTCCTTAGACATCACATGCCTAACAATTATAAACCCCACATTTTAGTCTCATTATCGAAAACTATTTTCAATATCAAGTCGGGCAATTCAACAAGATTCCCGACATCCTGATCGAATGCTCGTCGCAAACTTTATTAGGCGGCCGCACCCCCGATGCCGTCGACGAAGTGCACCAAGGCGGAACACCGCTGCCGCGAGCACCCGAACGGATGCTTTCGGCGACGGGGTTCTCCTACAGTCACTTGGTCGGGGCTATGGGGTGTAGCTGCCTATTAAGTTTACCCGGCGAGTATCCGCGTACGCTACGTGATTGCAACGGACTTTTGATCACATCAAAATTCCGTGGCAACCGATCAAGTGAGACTAAAGTGCTATGTTTATAACATTCAAATCAGTTATCTCATAACTCCTTGTGGATTCCAAATATTGTATCACATTCGAGATAAATAGAAAATGTTAAACTTTCCGATCGAACAGTCAAACACCCAAGTTTTCCCGAAACAGATCAACACATGAAATAAGTTTAAAAACATTCACTTCATGCCTCAGTACCAACGGTCCAGCCGTAGAAGGGTCAAGCCAACGCCTCACATGTGGCACGCCGTACTGCCCCAAACCCTAAGGTTCAAAGGGCAGTTCAAGACGGTCACATAATCGAGTTAAGGTTTGTTGTCTTCTAGAGGGTCCATCGCGTTACTTGCACTACTTAGAACGTCTTTAAACCACGGAAAAATCCAACATTTGGAAATTTCCCGGCAGGGGAAAAAGTGGGTATTTCTATCCGGTCGAACTTTTTAACATATTCCAAAATACTCGGAAAACATTACGAAATTAAAAATTCCGATCGAAACAATGACTACAAAATAAACCCTAAAATACTCAACACTTGAGTCAGATAAAAATACCCATAAAATATCAGGGAATTAAAAAGAAACATTACTGTGCAAATTTAAGAGCGTTACATCACAAAATGGCGGCGGAACCGCCGCACTAGCCATGCTCGTGCCGCGGTTCCGTGGCGGTTTGAGCTCCAAACAGTGTCGTTTTGCACAGTGTTTCTTATAATTTCCTGCTGATTTTTTTAGGCATTTTTAATTCGGAAAAACCCCAAATTTTAAAAATGGACCAGAGAGGGGTGTATTTCGTCGTATTTGAGTTCGATTGGGGGTTTAACTTCGTTAACGCATCGCCTAAGGCTATAGCTAGGCTCTGATACCACTGTAGGGTTCCTAGGCACACTCAAGAGGTTCCACAAGGCATCAACCATGCCAAAATCAAATTTTTCCGGTGCCTTAGAAACCCTAATGCGATCGTTAACTAGAGGATAGGCGAAAACAAATGCGAATAAACAACTTTACTCTAAAGTGAACGGAAATACAATCTTTGTAGATCCGGTCCTCCACCTCCATTGCTCCACGTTGACGTCCCTCCGCTGCGATCATCGGATCCCGGACTCTAGTATTGGTTTCGTCGAAGAAATGATCGGTCTAGATCGTCGACTTCGATGCCGAAGATGATCTACGTCGAGGCAACTCAAGATCAAGCTCCAACTTTACCAAGTCATGTAACTTGTGAAGAAAACACCCTATACTACGTGGCATGTGGTAGAGAATGAAGAAATAGGATGTGGGTTCACTTTAGAATTGGATTTCTCACTCTTTTTCTCAAGTCACCATTGAAGCTAGCAAGCTTCTTTCTTCTTGAAGAAGAAGAAGAAGAAGAAAAAGAATATGATAAAAATAATGAAAATAGAAAATAAAGTGATTCTTATCATATTTTCAACCATGGTTTAGTGTAGAGAATAAACTAGGGTTTAGTTAAAGGGTTAGGGTTAAGGACAAAACAAAAATGGTAGACTTTTCAAGGATGCTAGAAAAGCTTCATGAAGCTTCAAGCATAACAACAAAGAAAGCCACCATTTCTTTTTTGCCAAAAATAAATGAATAAATAAATAAGTCAAAAGAAACCCTAACCATTTACTAAACATGGTTTAAGTCAAACATACACCCAAGTTTGCATGTATCATCAAACATGATACAATCAAGTGCACAAAAATATATCACATATACAACTTGTGCATTTCAAGTGAGAAAATCAATCTTGAGTGAACCAATACTAGTTAATGTAAAGTAATATATCAAATATATAATTATACATTAAATCATTAAATCAACACTTGATTCAATGATCCGGTCATGTCGCATATAACCGACTAGTATCAAGTGTATCAATGTATCGAATCAACACTTGATTCGGCAACCCGGTTATATCATATATAACCGTTCGACGATACAAATCGCGAGAATAGAATACGGTATCACATACACGCATTATTCTCGGTCCCGCACATATCTCATATGCGCTCCTATTTCGTTTCGCTTGAGCCAGGAAACCTCTGTGTAGGACTCTAAAGACTCGTCAATACGCCGACAGCAGGTGATGATCATATCAAACACCCACAAGCCGCAAGCGGTCTGCTAAACATAACGGCCACCCGAGTATTGAGCGATCAGAAGATCGACGAGCAAGCCCGCTCACACTCCTGTGAATCCAACCAGTAACACTTACCGTACAGTCCGGTCTGTTCGTCTGATATGTCGCATATCTCGCCTAGTGGTGGTAAACGTCAGACCCCAATAGCTCGATAAGTCGTGTCGATATGAGGTCTATAATAGTTCGAGAAACTACTGGTAACACTTACCAGTAAATCTCAGCAACCCTGACCAGGAATTTCCGGTTATAGCCAATCGAATACTGCGCAACATCAACTCCCTATACCGGGAGAGACGAATCCCCTCCTATCGCTCATTGTCTCCATGTGATTCGGGACTGTACCCAAAAGCCACCATTTTGGACGCCCTCTTCGACGTGGTAAGGTGGAAATCAAAGCACAGTGGGAATCACACAAGACTCTATGACGATCTCGGGACAACAGACTACTCTGTACCAGTGTCACCAGAGAACTGCCATCTGACGTAAGGTATAATACCATCTGGGAGTTCTCGGCGAGTCCGTCCAGTGTACCCAGTCTCTACTGAGCACCCGTATATCATCTCTGTGTAAGCGCACGGCGGCGCCCCGGCCGTCTATCCGAGGCCAAAATGCAGAAGCTATGCTTAACTTTAAACTTTATAACCGACACCACCGCGCACTATAAACCCGGATCGTGCCATTAATCTAGTCCTAGCTAACTAAAGAGCGGGTAGAGAAATATACCGAGTGATCCGTGTCCTCCGGTCTTCTCATCGTCGTCCCGATCTCTCGCGGAAACTCCGGTCTTCGCCTCCTCGTCGGAATGGCACCACGTCGCCGGGTACTTTTACGGGCTCCCACCTCTTGACCGAGGCAACTCGGGCACGAAGTTGGTGAGCCGATGTGCCCAAGGTTTGCTGTAGGTTATTTGTCGAACTCTTTGTCTCTTGGGGTTTGTATGGAGTTGCCATATGGTGGAGGAATGAAAAATGGACTTTTGGAGGAGGAGCTATATCATTTTGCAAAGCCAAATGAGAGGATTTTTCCCACACCACAAATTTGGACAGCCCCATTCCTTGGCCGGTCTTGGCAAAGAGAGAGTGAATCAAGAAAGTGAGTGCATCAAAAAATATGAGTGAGGAAAAAGTCCAAAGGGGGGGGTATCTCATCATGCAAGAAAGAGCGAGAAAGGTTATGAT
The DNA here is from genome assembly GCA_030015575.1 of Agapanthus africanus. Taxonomy (NCBI): domain Eukaryota; kingdom Viridiplantae; phylum Streptophyta; class Magnoliopsida; order Asparagales; family Amaryllidaceae; genus Agapanthus; species Agapanthus africanus. Next base: position 460,703,400 of record CM057337.1, on the reverse strand, counting down.
GTGAAGAAATGATCACAAGTAAATCCAACACTCAAACCCATCATCATGACCCTCCATCATCACACACAAAAGTCAAGCCATGATGAAGTCAAGAAGTCAATGGAGGCTAAACCATCATGAACAACAATATGCAAAAACAACCCTCCAAAATGCTTATTTGCACAAATGCAAATAAGCCCTCCTCCACCAATCTTCAGCCAATGAAAGATACAAAGAAATATGGCCGAAACGGAAAGCTAACTGGCAACTCCAAAAAACTGATCCCGTAATAAATTACAGGAAAACCCCGCTACTGTATATACATACACGCATTTGTATTCCGACCGAAATTCAAATGCAATGAGACAAAATCTACACTGTGCAATACTAGGATCCGGCTTAAAACAAAGCCCGCTAGTATTTACCGTCCGATCATGATCCGTACAATACCGCACGTATCTGATCGAATCCTGCCATATCTCCATATGGCCTCTACAGCGTTTCGCCCGAAACTTGAGTAACTGTATGTCTGGTGGACTCTGAAGACTCGTCAATATTATGGCTGTGGATTTAACCACTAGCACGTCAGAGGTATTAGCCATACGTGACGGGCTACCAGCTATTGACCAAAAGGGACGTCGATGAGCGAACTCATCCTGACACCCTACTGAGCCTGTCAATGACAATATCCGTACAGTCCGGTCCGTTCGTCTATGAGCATCGCATGGCGGGCCTAGGGGTTGGTGAAAGTCAGACCCCCAAAAGCGGTACAAGTCGTGTCGGAGTGTAGCCCAGAACACCCTGAGATACTACTGGAAAAACCTACCAGTAAATCTCCTGTCTCGGCCGAGGGCTTCGTGTAATGGCTTTCCTAGACACAGCGTGACCTCACACCCAATATCGGGAGAGACGAACCCCTGCAGATCCGCTCACTGCCTCCATGTGGCTCGGGACTGTACCCAACTAAAACCTGTTTGCACGTCTCCTTTGAGCATAGTAGGGTAGTAATCAAAGTACAGTGGGAACTCACACGAGACAAATGACGATCTCAGGTCGATGAACTAACCTGTACACATGTCACCAGGGAACTGCTATCTGACGTCTGGTATAATCTCAACTAGTAGGTTCCCGGCGAGTCCTGTCCGGTGTACTCATAACCCAATGAGCACCTGTATACATCTTAGGTGAACCAACTGACACCAGTAGCCTGAGAGACCGTCTACCGCCCCTCGTCGGGGTCTCGAATGTATACACTAGTCTACTCTGGAGTATCGATGCCCTGTCTCGAAACTCCCACGACTAGGGACCTTTTAAGGATGTGCTTATAGACTACCAGCTCCCACGTATATGATCGCCCTCATACTGCTGGCAGTCAAGCAAGAATCCTAGGGGCTCTATCAACATGTAATAGCGACCTGTCAGGTCACCTAAAGCAGTACACGATGATAAAGATAAACCGGATAGCATACTATCATCTTGAGTAAGACTGTCCTACCGGGATAGGTCCTCCCTCAATCTTTGCAATCACGTGCCTGTGATCCAATAATTGACTCTGAGGGCACTATCTCCAACACTCTGTTGTCAAACACCAATGGATATGGGATCATCCATCGCCCATCTGTATGGGTCAAGAAGATATACGCTAGTCTACTCTGGTATATCGATGCCCCGTCTCGATACACCCACGACTAGGGACCTTGAAGGATGTACTTATGGACTACCTTGTCCCCACTAGTATGATCCGCATCATAGTCCAGGTAGTCAAGTGCACATCCTAAGGGCTTTACCAACATGTAACAGAGAGACAATCAGTGTACACGTTAAGATAAAGAGCAACCAGATAGCATACTATCATGTCGAGCAAGAAAGTCCTCCCTATATATGTCCCAGCATCCACTACAATATACATCCTATGTATAGTAATGGCCTCTAGGGCATACATATAACTAACACCCGAGACGGTTCATACGACTCCTCGAATCGGGTCTCGAAATCCATCTCATAACTGAGAAAACATCATGGTGGACGACTCATACATAACGAGAAAACCGCACTTTTCATTTTAAAAAGAGAGAGAGAAAGAGAAGTTTATATATATTCTTGCGGTTTTCCCCCAAATCCAGGAAATCTCATGAAAATCCGAAATCCGATCATCAATAGCAAGTAAACAGTGAATATTGGCATAAAACTCCATAATACTGTATAACAGTGAAATAATAATATGCATGAAGTAGTTAGTAATAACTGCAATGTCTAAACTAGCATTTAAAGACGAGTACGCTAATACCATGTCGAACTATCGGTTAACAAGCTATGTCAATGGGTAATATTCTCTAAAGTGAACGTGACATGGCAATTACCGATGATGATGTGTATGAGCCGGCAAGTAAGTGTATGTGGAACATACGCATCATCGGTAATGGTGCTGGTATCCTGACAGTATCATCTCAATAATGGCATATGAAAACACAATATAAGCATGCGATGCTATGCGAGTAGCAATAATATGCGGGAGCTGTATAATAAACACAATGATAACTAATCTGCATATGTATATAAATATGAGTCATACAGTTTTGCCATTTGAAATAACATGAATCGTGGTGTTTTGAAAATAAGGGCTACGGTGTTTTTAAGAAAAGATACGTCCTTTGAAATATCCGTAGAATCCCTTGGCCTGTCTTTAAAGTACTCACGATTCGTTAGTTTTGAAATAGGTATAACTCTAGTCTAATCTATCATTTAGAAGTAAACTACAGGACTAAATTAAACTGGTTGGTCGAAAGGTAAGGAAGCCGCCTAACATCTGAGTCGATACATATATATAATAGTCGATGATCCCGCCTCAATAGTATACCATACAATACCCTAATATAATATGACATTCTCGAGTTAAGAGTGTGGATCTATCATCAATATATAGCTCGTACGGTAAATCCGTCGTACGGCCTCCTAAATCTGGGAACGGGTCAAATGTCACATCTATCACATTATTCATCTGGTATCCTCTTTATCATGATCCGGGGTACTTATCTACGTCTAATACAATATTGATACCATATAAGTACATGCATGCGTGTGTATGAAAACACCACGTCTAAAGGACCCGCTAAAACATCTTGTCGTATCTCAAATACGAACCATGTCACATCACCGATCTCATGGCCTCAAGCCCAATCTCATCGACTCATCTCCAATCCCAAGTACTATCCTCATAATCCATGTATATGTATACGTATATATATACATTGTCCCATACCCATTTGTGTGTGTGTGTGTATACATATCCCCATATACGCACAGGTAATAAAATGAATGCAAGTGTGTGCGTGCGTGTGGGCAAATCACTACCCTAGGGTTCGTGACTAAACACTAACATACAAGTACACTATACTAATCCAAAGTCATTCTATATCACATCCGTATGTGTATATATATAATATAGATATAACGCATTGGCGTTCTATTACGAGACTGCGGGGGTGCTATACGCCATCCACCCGACATCCCCCGTAGATATATATCTACTCACCTTGACCTTCGCTTGCCGATACCGATATCGCCACGCGTTCGCTTTTCGTTTCAAAGTCTTCACGAGGGTACCTATATATAATAACGTATCGTATCATATTAAAATCCAAATCAAAACCAAAACGATACGCTGAAGTCAGATATGTCAAAACCTATGGTTTGCCCTCGCAACTTAACCAAATAACACCCGATAGAGACGTACAAACGTTAAGTGATTGACGAAAAACACAAATACCAAAACTTAAATCCATAAATATCGCGAAACGTAAAGCAGCAACTATGAAAACATGCTCTAGATTTTGTCTCAGGTAAAAACAAGTTAAGCAAATAACATTAGGGTGATATATAGGGTGTATATGACCTACTGAAGCAACCTGGTCCCTCACCAAGTGGCCAAGCACATGCATGGGAAATCGGGCCAGATCGGTTCTGCCATGGTGGAATGGCCTTATACTCTCAGGGTAGCCTCTTAGGGTCTTAATTGGGTCACTAGAGTTATTTGCTTGACTCAAAAATGTTCCAGGTCATCCCAGATTCCCCTACACACTCTAAGTTCTCACAAACCGACATGAAAAGTTCTATTTTTTTTTCCTGTATTTTGGTTTTCAGGTTTGGTTAGGTCAGGGTTTTTGACAATTTGGGGGGTTTGAGGTCACCTCAAGAGTTCAATTACACTAAGTTAACTCAAATTAACCCTAACACTCTCTAGAAATCTTCAAACTTCACCAAATCGCACAAAATCACAACTACACACATATATGGTGTAAAATGAAAGAAAACTACACTAAGTGTGAAGGGATTACCTCATTTGGCACTCAAGAAAACCCTACATCGCCAAAATGCAGACTTTCTTAGTCCAAAGTGTAGCTTGTGAGCTTGTGCACAATTTTTGTGAAGTGGGGATAAACTTTTGGTGAGTTTTTGGTGATGAAGTGAGGGTTGAAGAGGGGGAGGGAGTGAGGTGCTGGCATTGAGTGAGGAGAAGAGAGAAGGATGAAGATGAGAATGAAACAATGGTCTTGGTCAATGGAAGACCCCTCACCTCTCACTCTCTCACTTGCCCATACCTCACTTTTTTAATGTTTACCTTCTTCTTTTGTTTTCTTTTCTTCTCTTTTCTTTTCTTTTCAAATACAAATCCATGCATGAAAGATGAGGGAAACCGTGATAAAAGTGTAACAAGTGTTAAAAATGACACGGTGCATGTCATGTGCACAAATCCGGCTTAAAGTATGATTAGCGATATTTAATCGCGATTAGCATTAAAATAGTGTCAAACAAGTCATAAATTTTCATAATTCGCATAATTCACATAAAGCACCCTCTTTTTAGTAATTTCCATAATTTTCCAAATTTTCGCCATTTATCAGTATTTAATTATACCGCATTATCGAAATATTCACAATATTTATTTTTTAAATAAAAAAATTCCCAGAAATAATATTTTATTTTTCAGAAATGTTACAATCTTCCCCCCTTAAAGAAATTCGGTCTCCGAATTTAAATTTAAACCGCTCAAATACTAAAACATTTCAGTAAAATTTTTAAGTCGTCGGGGCTCCGAAATCATCAATACATAAAACGCATCATAGCGCAATGCATGCGCATGAACAATGACCCGATAACTCAAAAACAAAACTCCATCAAGTATCAGGCAATCATCGGAGTTATGGGGAAGACATCAATGTCTAATTTCAATACGAAAACCAACATGATACACATCAAACTATACATGTAACATCATCAAAACTTCTGGAAGCAATTCATGCCAAATCCTTCCAAGTCGCTGTGCGATGCGCGTATCACTGCACAATGGCGGACGTCTGTTGCAGAAAATAACTATATATATATATACCCTTTGTTTAACATACACGTCCCGCCGTTTTGAAAAATAATTTAGAAGGGTTTCCTTATTTTAAACGTTTCGTGTCATATTGGACATATAGGTAAATACTGAGACTATAGCTCCTTTTTTTTGGAAATCTCTTCGATAACTATCAATGCATGAAAAATATATCCAGATACTGTTCTCTGACTAGTCCTGCTCAGTACGAAAATAAATAGTAAATGTCATAAAAACGCAATGCTCCATAAGAAATCAATCTTAAAATGTGCATAAGAATACCGCGTGCGTCTGGTGCGCACGAAAATCAAAATCCATATATGTGCCATATATATGCACAAAAACAACATCTAAGTGCAACGGTGTGCACGAAACATCTGTCAAGGGCAACGGGTGTGCCTGACAGCAATATCAGGTGCATCTGATATGCACGAAAAATCTCGATTTAGTGTATCTGGTGTGCACCAAAATCGCATCTCATATCATGCGCCTAACATGCGCAAAAATCCAAATCAGGTGCATCCATAATGCATGAATAAAATCTAAATCATGTGCATCCAACATGCATGAAATCCAATATCAAGCGCCGAACATGCGCAAAATACAAATCAGGTATACCGTGGTATATAATCTCACAACCATGTGCATCAGCGTGTACAAAAGCAAAACAAAATACTAAAAGTGCATGAAAACTATGCCGAAAGCATAAGTCAAATTATATGCGTGCCCTAGGAATGAAATCACAATCAATATCTCAAATGACATCAAAACGAAGTCACGTCCAACTGTGGTGCACAAAATACGTATCAATGCACTGCAAGCATATATGAACTATACCAAGTGCAAAACCAAATCGTGTGTGTACCATATGCACAAAATCAACCCAACTATATGAAATCCAAGAAATCATAAACATGTGCAGCCAAGGCACAAAACGATATCAAGTGCGATACTGTGCATAAAACATTGTTGGATATATGTATGCCTTAGAGGCCATTATGTGATAGTGGATGTATCTATACATGTATATATATTCAGTTTGCATTCTTGCTCGACATGATAGTATGCTATCTGGTTATTCTTTATCTGACATGATTGATTTGATCATGCTTTTATTCATTCATACATGCTGATAAAGCCCCAAGGATATCTGCTTGACTACTCTGATTATGATAGAGATCATACTAGTGGGACGTTTGTAGTCTATAAGCATATCCTGAAATGTCCCTAGTCGGAGGTGTATCGAGGCGGGGCATCGATATACCAGAGTAGACTAGCGTATATGATACTAGACCCATGTGATGGGCGATGGATGTTCCCACATTCATCGATGTTTGACATCAAGATCATATACGGGTGCTCAGTGCTGACTGGGTACACTGGACGGACTCACCGAGAACTCCTATATGGAATTATATCTATCGTCGGATAGCAGTTCTCAGGTGACACTGGTACAGGTTAGTCTGTAGACCCGAGATCGTCATGGAGTCTTTTGTGTTCTCCCACTGTACTTTGATTGCCACCCTACCACGGCTCTACTGAGTCGTGCAAACAGGTGGCCATTGGGTACAGTCCCGAGACACACGAAAGCAATGAGCGATAGGAGGGGTTTCGTCTCTCCCGGTATTGGGAGTTGATGCTGTGCTGTGCTCGACTGGTTATAACAGCAAGTCCCTGGCCAGGGCTGCTGAGATTTGCTGATAAGTGTTATCAGTAGTTTCTCGATCTGTTATAGACCATTCACCGACACGACTTATTGAGTTATTGGGGTCGACGTGACCATCCCTAGGCTCAATATGCAGCATATCTGACGAAGAGACCGGACTGTACGGTAGTGTTGCCGGATGGCTCGACGGGAGTTGTAACAGGTTCGCTTGTTTTCTTCTAATCGCTCAATACCCGGGTGGCCGTTACGTTTGGCTGACCGCTTGTGGCTTGGGGGTGCTTGATATGATCATCACCCACTGCCGGCGTATTGACGAGTCTTAGAGTCCCGCATAGGAGTTACCTAGTCCAGGCGAAACGTTGTGGTGCGCGTATGCGATATGCGCTTGGACCCGATTAAAATGCGTGTATGGGATACCGTATATTAATTGGGCGGCTTGCTAATGGTCGGGTCATATGTGATATGACCGGATTATTGAATCAAGTGTTGATTCATCATTAGTTTCTCACTACAAATCCTATCTTGTTTATGTTGGATGTATGCATGCATGTGTGCATTCATTCTTGTTCATGCACATATGGATGTGCAAGCACACATGCATACATACATCATTTAGTATCATGGTTGTTTATACAATGGGAATGGTGGATGTATAAGAATTACACCATGGTTGTATTTGGATAATTATTGGATTTAAATTAAAGCTAAAGAAAATGAAAAATGGGTTAAATCACTTAAGATTTTCTACACTCTTCTAACTCAACCGTGCTCACCTAACATTTAACCCATAGTTTATTTTCTTATCATGCTTTTAATTTAAAATAAAATGATATCTATATATCTAACCATGGTTGGTTTAGAGAAAGGACAATATATATTGCTATTTTCCTTTTTCTCTTTGATAAAATAATTCATTCTCTTCTTCACAAAGTCCATCATCTTCATCAACCTCCATGCTTAAGCTCTCTAGTTCTTATAAGAGAGTGAATCACTCATAAAAATAAGATTTTGAAGTGAGATCCATAGCCACAACTTCATTCTAATCAAGTCTAGCCAACTTGATTAGAGTGTTCTCTTTGTTTTTCAAAGTTGCAAGCTTGGACGGGAAAACTCCGGATGGATCGTCGTGGACGTGGGAGGAGTACAAGCGGACCTTCATCCAACACCCAAAGAGCCTAAGGAGCGAAGCAAAAACAGGAGCTACAAAGGTTGTAGCCTTCAAACCCTAACTTTTTCTAGTTTAAAGTTTTCTAAACCTAATTTTCTAGGATCGATCCAATTGCGTGTTTGTTTAGCACAATAAAAATCATAACTTTTGGACATGTGATGCTTCAAAACTCTTCATAGGGTGCTAAACAAACCCTTCAAACATAAATCAACACAATGGTGTAATAAGCATATCTCAAATGTAATAACTATGCACAAAACATAAATACTCGATAGGTGCAACCATGGTGCACGAAAACAAATATCATGAAACTCGGTAATCAAAACTCAATCATGCGAATAGATCGCCCAAAATACTGAAATCAAGTATGGAGGAATAGTCCCGCTTAAGCACATCCTCTAAAGAATCTCTGGCCAACTGTCGTGGTCACTCATAACTTGTCTCGTCGACGGTGCCGAACTCTGGCCTGCTGGGTGTGCGTAATGTGACCGCTCCTGGGTCCAAGTCTCCTCGTCTAATATTCCAAAGAGGTCCTGTCGAAGTCTCTCCCAAATCTCGTTTCTGCCACACTGTTCGGAGGTTATCACCCTTTACTATATCAATTTCTAGTCCCGGAACAGCTGCATACTCATCACGACTCCTTCTGGAAGATATATCCTTATATAACGCCTCTGTATGCGTGTCACATCTCTAATGTCGGTAGAGTGGAACGTCATCTCATCAAGATCTCATACGAACCTCTTACTCCACTTTTCTCTACTGTCGACTGCTTCGGACTCGTCTCATCGTGGCTGCATGGACTGCGCTACAACGGCTATACTCGTATCTGGAGTCTCCGAAGCAATACATCCCATCACATAACATCCGAATGAAGTCGAACCATTCAATCGATTCGTCAAAACCTCATAATCCTCCAAGAGCTCAACATCTTGGGTACGGTTTAATAGTATCGAGTACATACCACAGCACCGGTGGACCAGCCATAGAAGGGCAAACCCAAGCCTCACTAATGGCACCGCGGAATTGCCGCAAACCGTAAGGTTCGAAGGCTTTCACATGGTCATTATGTCGAGTTAGGGTTTTCATTCTTCAAGAGGGTCCATAGAATTGCTTGCATTTCTTTCCAAATACTTTAAACCTAGAATATGGGTTTCTGATATTCGATCGCCTCTATTGACACTCAACGTACCTGCGTGAAGTCGTCTCTAGCTGGAATCAATCTATCTGATGACCTCGCATTGGGGTAAGCGAACGAACCACATGTCCTAGTCATTCACCCTCGGGTGACTAGCGACCTGCTATCACATCTCTATGTACAACTCGTACTGCAATAACTCTAACATCTGGTGCAATATCTCGTCGTTCGCAGCAACAGCTGGCTCATTCATCTTCACGCTGAACAGTCCCTCAATCATCATGAATAAGCGGCACATCAATAGTCATCACATTCTGGCTATTCTCTATCAGTGGCTTAATCCTCTGGTGCTGATCTGCACGTCCGAGTAATCTCGTAAAAGCGATACATCAACGCTCATGGTGCGAAAACACAATAAAACGATGCCTCCCTATGCAATCGTATGTCCCTGGGATCACGCCCTGGTCAGTCCTCGTCCGTGACGAGCTCGTGCTGACCGAAACTCTAGCCGTAGCTCTCTCTGCCCGTGTAATCATGGCAGCAAAACCATAAACCAACACCGATGAGGACAGATCATGAATGAATATAATGTTGTGCAAGGAAATATACATCCTAAGGCTTCTTAAACGAAGTAGCATATCGTAAGTATGCAGCGGAATATACACATGGTACGTCTCTCTTCTTAAGTCACCTACTCCATCAACCAAGGTCAACCCATTCGACGAAAGTTCGGGTCTAATACCCTCTCGACTAAGTCTAAGTTCCGTAAGGTCAAACTTAGATTCCGAATATATACATACGCTCTAGGCTCCGCATAGTCAAACTTAGACTCGAACCAAGGTTAACCTAGCGCTCTGATACCAACTTTGTCACGACCCGAAATAGCATGTGACTGGCACTTGAATAGTATGAAGTCTATAGGACCACATCTAATTCAAGTAAGCCAAAAGCCCAGAAATCTAAAACCATTTTAAAAAAGTGTTTTATTAAAATAAGCCAAAACATGCGTTTTTAAAATTCGCAAGTCTTTTCTGAAAATTTCGGCAGAGTTTTCTTTGTAAAAAATGGCCCCGAATGGGGTACAACATGATAAATATATACATGAATGATAAAAGGAATCCCCAAGCGGGAGCTAGCTCTTCGTCAATCGACGGTCACAACCACGCAAGCAATATAGTATACAACGCCGAAGGGCAGGGATCAAAACTCAAAAGGAAACTCAAAATAACATGAAAACCTATAATAATACAACGCACGACTCTAAGGTCGAAAGAATAATACAACTGGTCTCTAAGTTAAATAAAGATACAAGTATGGTTGATGGAGTTTACTAGATACAATGAATAAAATAAAGTACAATGGTAGTCACGATACAAGTGAACCCACCTACCAAAGTAATCACCCGGAATGGAAGCAGTGTGCCAGCAAAACCGTAACGAAAGCTATACGGCAAAACCTACAAGAAACTGTGTCACAACGGGGGTGAGTTGCCAACTCCTGAGTAGAAAACATCACAGAGCAGAAATCGTATGTATGACTCATCCTAGGTCAATACGATAAGATATATATATAACCTCAAAATGATAGTCTGAAGCATGAAAATGTGGCAAAGGTAAACATCTATACATAAGTGTAATCCCAAGTGCTCGTGTCAGTGCCTCAGGTAACAATGTATCATATGTATGGGGTATGAATGTAATGTAATGAAATGAGTGAGACAACTGTTTTCTTTATTTAATGAGATTTCTGTATGTATATAAATCGAGTATCATCAATGAAATCAGCAGAGCAATCCGTGTCAAGCATCGACACAAAACATAAATCCCAATATCTCAACATCTCAGGCTCCGGCTACCCGGACTGGCCTGTATCATCAAATCTCAAAATCTTAGTATCTCAAATCTCAATATCTCAATGTCTCAATATCTCGAGCTCTGTCAATACGGATCGGCCCATATCATAAATCACAAGACCACGAACGGTATCCTCCGGATATCCGATGCGCCAAACAATCACCGGTAGGTAGTCTGCCCATGCCGGGCTCATCATCCTCCATGAAATCACTCTCGCCCCGGGGTACCATACCGGGTCCACCATATACCCGAGACGGTTCATACGACTCCCCGAATCGGGTTTCGAAATCCATCTCATTACCGAGAAAACATCATGGTGGACGACTCATACATCACGAGAAAACCACACTTTTCATTTTAAAGAGAGAGAGAGAGAAGTTTATATATATTCTTGCGGTTTCCCCCCAAATCGAGGAAATCTCATGAAAATCCGAAATCCAGTCATCAATAGCAAATAAATAGTGAATATCGGCATAAAACTCCATAATACTATATAACAGTGAATAATAATATGCATGAAGTAGCAAGTAATAATTGCAATGTCTAAACTAGTATATAAAGACGAGTACGCTAATACCATGTCGAACTATCAGTTAACAAGCTATGTCAATGAGTAATATTCTCTAAAGTGAACGTGACATGACAATTACCGATGATGATGTGTGTGAGTCGGCAAGTAAGTGTATGTGGAACATACGCATCATCGGTAATGGTGCTGGTGTCCTGACAGCATGATCTCAATAATGGCATATGAAAATACAATATAAGCATGCGATGCGATGCGAGCAGCAATAATATGCGGGAGCTGTATAATAAACACAATGATAACTAATCTGCATATGTATATAAATATGAGTCATACTGTTTTGCCATTTGAAATAACACGAATCGTGGTGTTTTGAAAATAAGGGCTACGGTATTTCTAAGAAAAGAAACGTCCTTTGAAATATCAGTAGAATCCCTTGGCCGGTCTTTAAAATACTCACGATTCGTTAGTTTTGAAATAAGTATAACTCGAGTCTAATCTTGTAGGGTTCCTAGGCACACTTATGAGGTTCCACAAGGCATTAACCATGCCAAAATCAAAATTTTCAATGTGCCTAACAACTCAATGCAAGATCGTTAACTAGAGGTAAAGGCGAAATACAAGCAAGTTAATTACTTTAACTAAAAGTGAAGGGGACTACAACCTTTGTAGATCCGCTCCTCCACTTTTAAAGCTCCATGTTGACGTGCCTCCACTGCGATCATCGGGATCCCGGACTCTAGCGATGATTTCGTCGGAGAAATAAGCGGGCTAGGTCGTTGACTTCGATGCCGAAGATGATCTACGTCGAGAAGACTCAAACTCAAGCTCCATCTTCACTAGGTCATGAACTTTGTGAAGATAACACACTCTACTACATGGCAAGTGGTACAGAATGAAGAAATAGGAAGTGGGTTCACTTTGGATTTGGATTTCTCACTTGATTTCATCACTTGAAATTTTCTAGAAAAGGTTTTCTTCTTCATGAAGAAGAAGAAGAAGAAAGAAAAATGAATTATTGAAAATGATAAATCAAGTGAAGTCTATCATCTTGCAACCATGGGTTAGTAAACACTTGTAGAGAGTAAACTAGAGTTTAGGTAATGGTTAGGTCAAAGCATAAAACAAAATGGTTAGACTTTTCAAAGATGCTTAAAAAGCTTCATGAAGCTTCAAGCATAAGAAATCCACCATTTTATTTTTGCCAAAAATAAATAAATAAAATAAATAAAACCTAACCATTAACCTAAACATGGTGTAAATCATTCACACACCCAAGTTTGCATGTATCAACAATCATGATACAAACTAGTGCACAAACATATATCACATATACAACTTGTGCACATCAAGTGAGAAAATCAATTTTAAGTGAACAATACTAGTCAATGTAAAGTAATATATCCAATATATAATTATACATTAAATCATTAAATCAACACTTGATTTAGTGATCCGGTCATACTGCATAAAACCGACTAATATCAAGTGTATCAATATATCGAATCAACAGTTGATTCGGTAACCCGGTTATATCTCATACAACCGTCCAATGATACAAATCGCGAGAATCGAATACAGTATCACATACTGGTATTATACTCGATCCCGCACATATCTCAGATGCGCTCCTATTTCGTTTTGCTTGAGCCAGGAAACCTCTGTGTAGGACTCTAAAGACTCGTCAATACGCCGGCAGTAGGTGATGATCATATCAAACACCCACAAGCCGCAAGCGGTCTGCTAAACGTAACGGCCACCCGGGTATTGAGTGATCTGAAGATCAACGAGTAAGCCCGCTCACACTCCTGTGAATCCAACCAGTAACACTTACCGTACAGTCCGGTCTGTTCGTCTGATATGTCGCATATCTCGCCTAGGGTTGGTAAACGTCAGACCCCAGTAGCTTGATAAGTCATGCTGATGTAAGGTCCATAACAAGCACGAAACTACTGATAACACTTACCAGTAAATCAGTGCAACCCTGGCCAGGGATTTCCAGTTATGGCCAGTCGAGCATAGCGCAACATCAACCCCCAATACCGGGAGAGACGAATCCCCTCCTATCGCTCATTGCCTCCATGTGAATCGGGACTGTACCCAAAAACTAACTGTTTGCATGATTCAGTAGAGCCGTGGTAGGGTGGAAATCAAAGCACAGTGGGAGACACACAAGACTCTATGACGATCTCGGGTCAACAGACTAAGCTGTACCAGTGTCACCAGAGAACTGCCATCTGACGTGAGGTATAATCCCATCTAGGAGTTCTCGGCGAGTCCGTTCAGTGTACCCAGTCACCACTGAGCAGCCGCATACCATCTCTGATGTCAAACACCAATGGATATAGGATCATCCATCGCCCATCACATGGGTCGAGAAGATATACGCTAGTCTACTCTGGAATATCGATGCCCCGTCTCGATATTCCCACAACTAGGAACAATGAAGGATGTACTCATTGACTACCCAGGCCCCACTAGTATGATCTACATCATAGTCCTGGAAGTCGAGTACACATCCTAAGGGCTTTATCAACATGTAATAGAGAGACTGCGAGTATACATGTTAAGATAAAGTGCAACCAGATAGCGTACTATCATGTCGAGCAAGAAAGTCCTACCTATATATGTCCCAGCATCCACTACAATATACATCTCATGTACAGTAATGGCCTCTAGGGCATACATATAACTAACAATCTCCCACTTGCATTAGGGCCATCTGTAGCAGTGGTTGCAGTATTACATACTCAACTATCCCATATAAGTCGCTTTCTGGGAAAATGCCTTTGTGAGTGGATCCACCGTGTTGTTCTCTGAGTCTACTCTCCTCACCTCGATCACGCTGGAGATCAACTATCTCCATGATCAGGTGATGCTGCCTCAGAATATGTCTGGGTCACTGATGGGACCGGGGTTCCCGGGCCAAAGCCACACTTCCATTGTCACACAATGGTAGGAACCTAGTTCATCTCATGAACTAATATACACCCAAACAGCCTCTTTGGTAGTATCTTTAATAGCGATGTTACCAGCCTTTATCGTCTAGTTTGCCACGGTATCTAGCTTGGAACTCTTCCAACATGCCGTCCCTTCACCGAGGGTAAAGACAATGCCTGCGACTGACATTCAGTCGTCCTTATCACCCTGGAACTTTTCCAGTGATTTTCCCCAGGATCGATTGATACCATCTCACTACACCTAGTGAGAATCCTAATATCCATTTTGATCTATCTCATAGATATAAAATCTAGGATTTATGAGGTATCACATAGATCTTATATGGAGAATCCTTGTGATAAGCGGAGATTGACCGAGCGTGGCATAGGAAACTCTTTTCCTATAAAAGAGTATGTTGTTCACGTACTATACGAGGATGACCACCTTACTCTCTACTACCTTTTTGTATATACAAGGTTCATCTACCATTTTAATGAAGTCAAACTCTCTGACTACCACATCAAAACAGACGTTCCAACTCCGCGATGCCTGCTTTATCCTGTAAAGCAACTCACACACGTTTCCGCTGCTCCCACTGTTTACGAAGCCCTTTGGCTGTGTACTTATAGACGTTCTCTTCTAAATCAATATTTAGAAAAATAGTCATGACACCCAACCGCCAGATATCGTAGTCATGGTATGTAGCCGTGGCAAGTAGGATCTAGATGGACTTAAGCACAGCCACTGGAAAAGGTTTCATCATTATCCACGCCTGGTCGATGATGAAAACCTTTAACATGTCTAGCTTTCAAAGTCTCAACTTTTCCATCTACACCAAGTAATCTTCTCAAGATATACTTGCTCCTGATGGGAATTTAACCCTTCAGATATGGCAACCAAAGTCCATACTTTATTGGTGTACATAGATTCCATCTCAGATCGCTAAGTATCCAGCCATTCTTACAGAGTCCCCACTTTTGATAGCCTGCTCGAAACTAGTTGGGTCATCATCTCATGATGCAATCCTCGCTCCCACTGTCATCGAGAAACCGAAGTATCTCTCAGGCGGATGAGGAACCCTGCTAGATTGGCGGAGAGGCTGAAGTTCGTCGGAGACTATTGAATCCTTTGGTTCTATCAAATCATCAGCTGTAGTTTGTATAGCTGGAACTCCTTCCAGTTACACAAAACTGACCTTGCCTCGATCTTGTCCGGATTTTGCTTTTGACATAGGCCGGACAATCCCAAATCTTAATTTACTTAAGAGATGGGTTCTTCCCATACCATATCTCATATGGAGTGGTAGGCATTGATTTGATTGGAATCTAATTCAATAGGTATGCAGCTTCTCAAGTGCACAACCCCCAAAAGGAAATAGGTAACTCAGTAGTACTCATCATAGAGCGCACCATATCATATAGGGTGCTATTGCTCCGCCCTGATACACCATTGTGCTGTGGTGTATACAGAGGAGTAACACTGAGGGAGAATCTCATTCTCCTTCAGAATAGTCCAAGAATTCCATGCACAAGTATTCTCCTCCCTGATCCCATCATAGGACATAATACTTTTACCCGTATTTTGGTTCTCTACTTCTAACTTATATTCTGTGAATATCTCAAAAGTTTCGGACTTGTGTTTTAATAGGAACATATGACTGAATTATGAGAGATTATCAGAGAATGTAATGAAGTGCAAAGAACCGGTCCTGGCATGTGTTGACAGGGGACCTTACATACATCATCATGTATCAGTCCCAAGAGTTTACTAACTCTTTCTCTGTTTCCAATAAACAGGGCTATGGTCATCTAATCTTTGTGACGTGACTGGAAAGTTTCATAAGATGTATATTTAAACTGATTTAAATATGCATCTAAATGTAACTTAGCTAGTCGGGTCGCATTGATATGACCTAGTCTACAATACCTCAAGAAGGAATCGTTCATTTCTGAATTCTTCCTCTTCTGTGTGTTCTGTATACTAGGAACAGTAGTTTGATTTAGAATATATATGCTTTTAGATAACGTGCCTGAACCGATCAACTATTGATATAGGAAATCTTCAAAACATTATCCAACAATACAAAATTATATCCTTCTTTAATAAATAAAGAGACTGATATGATGTTGTATATCAGGTTCAGTATCTAATAACATTTGTTCAGAATCAATGTATTTGGAAACACAGGGTGATAGTGACCAACAGACTTGGCTGCAACACATGCACCGTTTTTTGTCTCATGAAACTTATCACCCGTTCTCAGTTCTCTACCTTACTGTAGCCCATGTAACAGATTACATTTGCGGGATCCTGATCCGGTATCTAATACCCAGGACTTAGAGGATACAGAGAAACAGTTCTTTGTAATGAACACACCCGAAGAAGATGCATCATCATGCACTTTCTTCGTTTGGGCGGCACGGGAAATCTGGTTTTCCCCTAATTCCTGCTCGGTCTTATAACAATTATAAGTTGGAGCAGGACCAACGTTCCCCAGCTCAGTATAACAAGCGGGTTCGGTCAATACATCCATATTATTCTTGATTAAGGCGTGACATGGTCGCTACCTGGAGAGAGAGAGAAGGAAACACTGAGCGTATGCTCTTGCAAGATCAGATTGGTTATATATTTTATCTAATCAGGATGGCTCCCACTGTTTTTATCAAATCTTCTTTCAAACCCTAAAAGGAAAGACTAGCCGGGATTAATTACACTCTACAAGTTCGCCAATCTTTCAGCCAGGCCAGTGCCGGTACTTTGAGGGAGGTTCCCCGTGCTTTCGCACGGACCTAATTAAAGTAAATCTCGTTTTCCCAGGGGCGTAACCCTGTTGACACCTTTCTAGACACCTACTTGATCGGCTAATTGTAAAGTGCAAAACTCTCCCGGGAGTAACAATTACTCGCAGTGGGTATCAGGATCCAACTATCATATAGAAGGTATGCAATCTCATTGCAAATTTCAACACTTGAAACTCCCCGATAAAGGTTTTTACCCCTAGCACTTATGACCTTAACTATGGTCAACAATCATAAGTGCTAGTCAAGTTCTACCCGTCATTTCGTGATTAATTAGACCCACCAACATGACCGTTAACTAAGGTCAACAAAGTCACACGACTTTCCTAACTAATCGCATCATATGCGGTGTAGGAAGACATCACTTAGCTACCGTACACTGTGCCTTGACTATGGTCAACAAACACAGCACGAATACTAAGTACTCCACTTCCTAAAATGACGGAGGGTTGCGGATGGTTTTTAAGAAAACCTTTAACGCTTTGAACTTGATCTCGTTGCGGAATCAAATGGTTTTTAAATGGAGTGTTTTTGAAGCTTTTCTAGTTTTGCTAAAGGTGTCACTCCCGGTGAAGGGATCGTCGGCCCTTTCCTCATCGAATAAGGTGCAAGATATATCATATATACCGCTGTGCAAAGAAAAAACTATAGAAGCAATCAAAAGAAACCGAGGGTTGTAGCATCTTCTAATTATTGCTAAAGAGTTCACTCCTGGTGAAGGGATCATCGGCTCTTTCCTCATCGAATAAGGTGCTGGATGTTCTACAAGGAACACCGCTATGCAAAGCAACAACTAGAGCTACCTGATTTTTTGAAATTCGATTCCACAACATCTTTTAGGTTTATTTTCTTTCATTAATCTCATTAATGAATGTCCCATCATTTAAGTCCACCTAAACATCACAGATAAATATAACGTACGCTTATGCCATCCGCATTCGCCTCGATGTCCCGTCTGCACCGTTAGGTCAGGTAACTAACGCCAGAGCAAGGCAGGGCTAGCGCGGGTGCAAAACATACGTAACGTCTATATAATATATCATATATACTATATACAATATCCATCTGAACATATCACATGATCACATCACAGATAAAGCAGCAGAAAAATATCATATGAAATATTGGATATAGTAGGACGTCCGTGTTTTATTTTGAGCCTGTATAAAACACGGATTCCACGGCCGTGATGAATATCCAATCCCATACCCCTAGACCCCTACTGTAGCGTTTGGAAAATCGTTTCGGTGAAATTTCGAAAAAACGGTAAAATAAGGGGGTTTTCTGTAAAAAGTCAAAATGCAAATATCTTTATTATAAAATTAAATATATATATTCTAGCTATATAATTGCTATTATTGAGCCACTGCTGAAATTTCAAATTTTCTGAAAATTTTTCCGAAATTAATTATTTTAATATTATTTTAAGCCGGTAAGAAAATACATTAAATTAGCGATAAATACAAATTTAAATGGTCTAATTTTAATCTTTAAAATCATGTTAATTAAAATCTAGTTGTAATATAATTTTTTAGTATTTTATTTCAAGTTTTAATTGATTTATTTTATGGAAAACAAAAATATAGTTATTTTGGACTAAAACTTGCAAATATGGTATTGTGGGGGGTCTTTTTGCATAGAATATTTTTGTAAAGTCTCTCACACTCACCCTCACTCCCCTTGGCCGGCCTCACACTATTGTAGTAGCCCAAGAATTTTATTTCCCTCTTTTTGACCTTAAATCATGTGAGAAATGGGTTAAAATAAGGTTTTTTTATATAGTAAGTAGGTGGGGGTATTATGGTAATTGGGAGGGGCTTTGACTTGGATCTTTTTGGCACCATTCCCTCACATTTTCCCCCACTTCCCCTTGGCTGAACCTGGACAAGCAGCAGCTCCCCCTTTCTCCTTCTCTTTTCTCTTCAAAACTCCATCAAAAAAATCATCCAAAATGCTTCAAAAATCCCACAAAATCAAAATCTAATTCCTACCCATTTTCCCTTGGCTACCATAGTATGGATCTAGGGATTTAGATTTCAATTTGGGAGGCTAAGTGTGCTTGTGGGATCTTCAAATTTATTTGGGTATAATTCTAACCTTATTCATATATTGTTGTTTAATTGCTTCTATGTTAACAAATTTGATATTTAATTGGGTTTTATTGCAACATTAGGAAATTCAAGACTAGGGTTTGAATTTAATTAGGGTTTTTATCATTAGTTTATGGTTGTAATGAGGAGATTAACATGTAATTGTATGCAAAATCTAAGTTGGTTGCAACTTGCTAATTTGTTAAATTAAAATGGTGATAATTTTGCTAAATTGCTAACTAGGTTTTAAAAAATTGTTTAAATATTCGGTTTTAAAATGTGATTAGGTTTTTCATGACTTCATTAACATTATAAAATATAGTTTAATACTTTAGTTCATGAAAATCCAAGCTAAATTGTTGTTTGTGCATTTTTGCTATAAAATTGTTAAATTTGGGTATATTGTAAACTAGAATTTTGGAATTTATGGAAATTGATGAGAATAAATTATAGGAATGGTTTATATGAATTTGTTATGATATTTAGTGAATATTGTGCCCGCTAGATTCGTTTAAACATCAAGAGGTTGTATTAAAGCGGTTAATTTTGCTTATTAGGTTTTTGGAAAAATAGCTTTAAAGCGAATTTGAAGTTTTGGTGATTTTAACCCTATTTTATATATATAATTAAGGTGTAGTGAAACCACGATTGATACGTTTGAGTTTTTCTCGATGGTTTGGCGTTTGTACGCCGACGTCGAGGGTTTTTGGGTTGATTTGTGAAAACAACCATAGGTTTTGACCTATGTGGGATTCGTATGTCGTTTTGGTCATGAGTCGGATTTTAATGTTATACGGTGCGTTATGATATGTAGGTATCCCATGCGGACTTCGAGACGACAAGCAAGCGCGTGGAGACGTCGGCACCGGCGAGCGAGGACCAGGTGAGTAAATTTATATCTACGGGGAGAAGTCGGGTGGATGGCGTATAGCACCCCCGCTGTCCGTGGTGGTATATACGGATGCGTATACACACCAACAATTATTATATGTTATTTGGGATTAATAACGATGTTAGGATGGATATTGGTGTGTTGGATTACTTTAGTGTTGCGAACCCTAAGGTAGTGTTGCACTACACATACACGCATACATACACACATACATACTTGCATACATTCCTATTTATATGTGCTCATGGGATTCTTTATAGTTATGTGTTCACATGGGTATGGGACTATGTGTTCACATACGGATATGAGGACGATACTTGGGATTGAGCTGAGTCGATGAGATTTGTTTTGTGGTTGTGATATCGGTTTGTACGAGACTGTCGATCAGTAGTCAGATCATGACTATATTGAGGATATTAGTATGGTACTAGACATAGGTCAGTACCCTGGACTATGATCTTGGATAAAGAGGATACCAGATGAATAGTGTGATGAATATGATATTAACCCGTACCCAGATTTGGGGATGCCGTACGACGGATTTACGTACGAACTATATTTTGATGATTGCTCCGCACTCTTGACTTGGGATGTCTGATTATAGATATGGTATCGGATATGATATTATTGAGGCGGGATCACCGATTAATATATATACAGGTATGTATATGGATCGACTCAGATGTTAGGCGGTTTCCTTACCTGTAGTCCAGCTTGTTAGCTTAGCCCTTTAGTTTAGTTTAGTTGTTAGATTAGATTCGATTATTACCTATTTCAAAAACTAACGAATCGTGGGTATTTTAAAAGACAGCCTAAGGGATCCTACGGATATTTCAAAAGACGTATCTTTTCATAAAAACACCGTAGCCCCTATTTTCAAAACCCCATGATTCGTGTTATTTCAAAAGGCACCATTTGTAGGACTTATATTAGATTAATTCAGATTAGTTATAGTTGCGTCTAGTATTCAGCTCCCGCTCATTATTGTGGTTCGCTTCGCATCGCATGCTTATATTATGTTTCATACTCCATTATTGATATCATGCTGTTAGGACACCAGCACCATTACCGATGATGCGTATATACCACGTACACTTACTTGCCGGCTCACACACATCTTCATCGGTAATTGCCATGTCACGTACACCTTAGAAAATATTATTGCTTGACATAGCCTGTTAGCTAATAGTTTAGACATGATATTAGTGTACTTGCCTCATATGTTAGTTTAGACATTGTAGTTATTACCTGCTACTTCATGCATACTGTTATTCATTGTTATGCCGCATTCATGGATTCTCATGCATATATTCACTATTTTACGTGTTATTGAGGTTTTGGATTCGGATTTCCATGAGATTTTCTGGATTTGGAGGAAAACCGCAAAAACATAAATAAACCTTTTCTCCTTTTTAAAATAAAAAGTGCGGTTTTCCCATGATGTATAAGTCGTCCACCATGAGTTTGCTGATGGATTTCGAGACCCGATTCGAGGAGACGGATGAACCGTTTCGGGTACATGGTGGACCCGGTAAGGTACCCCGGGGCAAGAAGCGCATGATGATGACGATGTGAGCCTGGCAGGGGAGCACTACCTACCGGTGATTTTACCCGACGCGTCGGATATCCGGAGGATACCGTCGTGGTCTTGAGATGGATGGTAGGGGCCGGTCTGGACTGACGGCACCCTAGATATTGTGATTGAGACATTGAGATTTCGAGATATTGAGGTACAGAGACTGTGATACAGAGATATCGAGATATTGGGACTACGTTTTGTGCCGATGCTAAGCACTGTTTTATGCTGATTTCATTATGATACCTCATTTTAAAAATACAAAGGAAATCTCACTAAATTATGCAAACAGTTCTTCATTTACATGTATTCTGTTTTCATGCATTCATACCTCATTCATATGATATATATTGCTACCTGATGCACTGACACGGGCACATGGGATTACACTCGGGTAAGATTTTTACCCTAGCCTTGTTATCGGTTGCATATTATATATATAATTGAGGATATATTATGATCTTTGACCTAGGTTGCGTTATTTATGCGATTTCTTTTCGTAGATGTTTTTCTATTCATGAGTTGGCAACTCACCCCCGTTGTGCCCCAGTTTCTTGCAGGATTGCCGTACAGGTTTCATTACGGCTTTGCGGGCATAGTTTCCTTCGGGTGATTTGCTAATAGGTGGGTTTACTTGTATCGTACCCCCATTATATATCTTGTATATCATTATTATGTTGTATCTAGAAGTTCCATCAACCAAACATGTATTTTTTTTTTAGATAGAGACCAGTGATGTTATTCTTTCGACCTTAGAGTCGCGCGTTATATTTCTGTGGTTTTCTTGTGGTTTTGAGTTTCCTTTTGAGTTTTGATCCTCGCCTTTGGCGTTGTATATTATATTGCTTGTATGGTTGTGACCGTCGATTGACGAAGAGCTAGCTCCCGCTTGGGGATGCCTTTTTATTGATTTCGTATACTATTCATGTTGTATCCCGTTTGGGGGCCAGTATTTACAAAGGAGACTCTGCCGAAATTTCCAGGAAATATTTGATGTTTTTAAAAACGCATAATTCGGCTTATGCTTTTGAAACTACTTGCTTTAAGTTGTTTTTCCTGCACTCTACATCTTTTCTTGGTTTGGATTTCTGGGTTTTCGGTTTACTTAGATTACGTACGCCTCGAGACGTTCGTAGTTTAAGTGCCGGTCATGTTCCGTACTTTCGGGTCGTGACACCACCGAGAGCGGCAACCAACCCTACCAATTCTAGAGTTAGGAGACCCGGATTCGACTCCTCGAGATGGTCTCCCACTGGACCCTAGAACCCGGTTACTTGTGCTCCCCTCCTTGGGTCTATCCTAATGCGGAAAAATAAATAATATACAATAGTGACATCATCCTCAAGCCGGAAGTGCCCCAATAAAAGAATATTACATACAAGTTTTTTACATGAATGAAAATGAAAAACACTCATCTCACATAAAAACCCCCGGCCGTTCAAACACGATGATCCAATATAACATATCCAGCAACACATAACATCACATGTCATCAATGTAAGTAAACACGCGTATCCCAATTGTCGTTGACATATAGCAACGAAGCCGGCGATATCACATATTACACTTACGGTCGCAGAAAAGAAAGTGTAAAACTACAACAGTTGGAATCCGCAACCTCTTTAGACATCGCATGCCTAATCAAATGAATTCCTTAGGCATCGCATGCCTAATAATTTTAAACCCCGCATTTTAGTCTCATTATCGAAAACACTTTTCAATATCAAGTCGGGCAATTCAATAAGATTCCCGGCATCCTGAACGAATGCTCATCGCAAACTTTAGTAGACGGCCGCACCACCGGATGCCGTCGACGAAATGCACTATGGCGGAACGCCGCTGCCGCGAGCACCCGAACGGATGCTTTCGGCGACGGGGTTCTCCTACAGTCACTTGGTCGGGGCTATGGGGCGTGGCTATCAATTAAGTTTACCGGCGAGTATCCGCGTACGCAACGTGATTGCGACGGACTTTTGATCACATCAAAATCCCGTGGCAACCGATCAAATGAGACTAAACTGCTATGTCTATAACATTCAAATGTTGTTGATTCCAATTATTGTATCACATTCCAGATAAATAGACAATGTTAAAGTTTCCGATCGAACAATCAATCACCCAAGTTTTCCCGAAACAGCTCAACACATGAAATAAGTTTAAAAACATCCATTTCATGCCACAATACTAACGGTCCAGCCGTAGAAGGGTCAAACCAACGGCTCACATGTGGCACGCCGTACTGCCCTAAACCCTAAGGTTCAAAGGGCAGTTCAAGACGGTCACATAATCGAGTTAAGGTTTGTTGTCTTCTAGAGGGTCCATCGCGTTACTTGCACTACTTAGACGTTCTTAAACTACGGAAAAATCGAACACTTGGAAATTTCCCGGCAGGGGAAAAAGTGGGTATTTATATCCGGTCGAACCTTTTAACATGTTCTAAAATATCCGGAAAAACACATAGACGCAGTTAAACTTTCGATCGAATCAATGAACTCCCAATACAACCCAGAAAACTCAACAGTTGAGTAGAAATTAAAAATTCCCAGAAAACACAGCACTTGCAGAAAGAAATTACTGTGCAAACCACGTGGCAAGATTCACCATTATGACCGCGGAACCGCCGCGCAAGCCAGGGTGGGGACGCGGTTCCGCAGCGCATTGGTTGATTTGGTGGCACGTGTTGCACAGTAACTCCTAGAAAACCCAGCTGAATTTTTTGACAATTTTTAATTCACAAAAATCCACAATTTCAGAAAATGTACAGAAAGGGGTCAAGTTTAGGGTTTCGGGGTTCGATCGGATTTCTAACATCGTCTACACTTCGCCTAAAGCTCTAGCTAGGCTCTGATACCACTGTAGGGTTCCTAGGCACACCTATGAGGTCCCACAAGGCATCAACCATACCAAAATCAAAATTTTCTATGTGCCTAACAAATCTATGCAAGATCGTTAACTAGAGGTAAAGGCGAAATACAAGCAAGTTAACTACTTTAACTACAAGTGAAAGGGACTACAACCTTTGTAGATCCGCTCCTCCACTTTTAAAGCTCCATGTTGACGTGCCTCCGCTGCGATCATCGGGATCCCAGGCTCTAGCGATGATTTTGTCAAAGAAATAAGCGGGCTAAGTCGTTGATTTCGATGCCAAAGATGATCTACGTCGAGGCGACTCAAACTCAAGCTCCATCTTCACTAGGTCATGAACTTTATGAAGATAACACACTCTACTACATGGCAAGTGGTAGAGGATGAAGAAATAGGAAGTGGGTTCACTTTGGATTTGGATTTCTCACATGATTTCATCACATGAAATTTTCTAGAAAAGGTTTTCTTCTTCATGAAGAAGAAGAAGAAGAAAGAAAAATGAATAAAAATGAATTATTGAAAATGATAAATCAAGTGAAGTCTATCATCTTGCAACCATGGGTTAGTAAACTCTTGTAGAGAGTGAACTAGAGTTTAGGTAATGGTCAGGTCAATGCATAAAACAAAATGGTTAGACTTTTCAAAGACGCTTAAAAAGCTTCATGAAGCTTCAAGCATAAAAACAAAGAAATCCACCATTTTATTTTTTCCATAAATAAATAAATAAAATAAATAAAACCTAACCATTAACCTAAACATGGTGTAAATCATTCACACGCCCAAGTTTGCATGTATCATCAATCATGATACAAACTAGTGCACAAACATATATCACATATACAACTTGTGCATATCAAGTGAGAAAATCAATCTTAAGTGAACAATACTAGTCAATGTAAAGTAATATATCCAATATATAATTATACATTAAATCATTAAATCAACACTTGATTTAATGATCCGGTCATACTGCATATAACCGACTAATATCAAGTGTATCAATATATCGAATCAACACTTGATTCGGTAACCCGGCTATATCTCATATAACCGTCCAATGATACAAATCGCGAGAATAGAATACAGTATCACATACTGGTATTATACTCGGTCCCGCACATATCTCATATGCGCTCCTATTTCGTTTCGCTTGAGCCAAGAAACCCCTGTGTAGACTCTAAAGACTCGTCAATACGCCGGCAGTAGGTGATGATCATATCAAACACCCACAAGCCGCAAGCGGTCTGCTAAACGTAACGGCCACCCGGGTATTGAACGATCAGAAGATCAACGATCAAGCCCGCTCACACTCCTGTGAATCCAACCAGTAACACTTACCGTATAGTCCGGTCTGTTCGTCTGATATGTCGCATATCTCGCCTAGGGGTGGTAAACGTCAGACCCTAGTAGCTTGATAAGTCATGCCGATGTAAGCTCCATAACAAGCACGAAACTACTGATAACACTTACCAGTAAATCAGTGCAACCCTGGCTAGGGATTTCCGGTTATGGCCAGTCGAGCATAGCGCAACATCAACCCCCAATACCGGGAGAGACGTATCCCCTCCTATCGCTCATTGCCTCCATGTGAATCGGGACTGTACCCAAAAACCACCTGTTTGCACGCCTCAGTAGAGCCGTGGTAGGGTGGAAATCAAAGCACAGTGGGAGACACACAAGACTCTATGACGATCTCGGGTCAACAGACTAAGCTGTACCAGTGTCACCAGAGAACTGCCATCTGACGTGAGGTATATTACCATCTGGGAGTTCTCGGCGAGTCCGTTCAGTGTACCCAGTCACCACTGAGCACCCGCATACCATCTCTGATGTCAAACACCAATGGATATGGGATCATCCATCGCCCATCACATGGGTCGAGAAGATATACGCTAGTCTACTCTGGAATATCGATGCCCCGTCTCGATATTCCCACGACTAGGAACAATGAAGGATGTACTAATTGAATACCCAGGCCCCACTAGTATGATCTACATCATAGTCCTGGAAGTCGAGTACACATCCTAAGGGTTTTATCAACATGTAATAGAGAGACTGCAAGTACACATGTTAAGATAAAGTGCAACCAGATAGCGTACTATCATGTCGAGCAAGAAATTCCTACCTATATATGTCCTAGCATCCACTACAATATACTTCTCATGTACAGTAATGGCCTCTAGGGCATACATATAACTAACAAATCTATCATTTACAGGTAAACTACCGAACTAAACTGAACCGGCTGATCGAAAGGTAAGGAAGCCGCCTAACATCTGAGTCGATACATATATATAATAGTTGGTGATCCCGCCTCAATATTATACCATATGATACCCAAATATAATATGACATTCTCGAGTCAATAGTGCGGATCTATCATCAATATATAGCTCGTAAGGTAAATCCGTCGTACGGCCTCAGAAATCTGGGTACGGGTCAAATGTCACATTTATCACATTATTCATCTGGTATCCTCTTTATCAAATATCATGATCCGGGGTACTGATATACGTCTAGTACAATACTGATACCATATAAGTACATGCATGCGTGTGTATGAAAACACCACGTCTAAGAGACCCGCTAAAACATCATGTCGTATCTCAAATACGAACCATGTAACATCACCGATCTTATGGCCTCAAGACCAATCTCATCGAATCATCTCCAATCCCAAGTACTATCCTCATAATCCATATATATGTATACGTATATATATACATAGTTGTAACGTTTTGAAAATCGTTTCGGTGAAATTTCAAAAAAATCGGTAAAATAAGGGGGTTTTCTGTAAAAAGTCAAAATACAAATATTTTATTATAAAAATTAAATATACATATTCTAGCTATGTAATTGCTATTATTTGTTGTTTATTGAGCCGCTGGTGAAATTTCAAATTTTCCGAAAAAAATATTATTTTATTATTATTTTAAGCCGTCACTATTACATTTAATTAGGGAAAATTACAAATTGGAATGTGTTGAAACAAATTTTGTGCATCATAAAACATTAAATAAAATTTTATCATGTGGTTTTTGGAACGAAATCATTTGCCAAAACGGTTTAGAAATTATTGAAGAAAAAAGGGTTTTTTTTAGCGTAAATGGATGTTTGGGGTATTGTATTTATCATTTTTCATCACCCACACCCGTACCCACACCCACACACCCCCATTCACTTATCCCCTTGAAGAATTCAGCAGCCCCTATTTATTTTCCCCACTTGAATTTCAAAGGAAAGAAATGAAAGAAAAGAAAAGAAAATGGAGAAATGAGGTGGACCTTTGACCTTGAATTGACTTTGACTTCTTCCCCCACTTTCTCTACCTCCCTCTCTCTCCTCTCCCACTCCAATTCCAGCAGCCCCCCTCTCCTACTGCAGCAACAGCCCCCCCCCCCCATTTCCCTTCTCTTTTCTCTTCAAAACTTCATCAAAAATTACCCCAAAATCCATCAAAAAAATCCCAAAACCCAAATCCGACTCCTACCCATTTTAGCTTAGCCCGTATAGCATGGATCCTTGTGAAAAGAGAGAATTTTGGAGGGCCATGGATGCTTGTGGGATCTTCAATTTGTTTGGGTAAATTCTAACCCTTTTGCTTAAATTGTTGTTAATTGCTTGTAGTTAGCTTAATTAAGTGTTAATTTGGTTTTATATGGGTTCAATTGTATGATTAAGGAATTCTAGTTAGGGTTTTGTTTTGAAATTGGGTTGTGATCACTTGTGCATGGTTTGTGATGTGAGCTAACATCTTGAAAAAATTGTTAAAATTTATCTAGTTGCATATTACAAGTTGTTACTTGAAAAATGTCCAAATTAAGTTTTTTTGTGCAAACTAGGGTTTTATGAAATGCATTTATATGTGAGATTAAAAATATGGTTAGGGTTTTTATCATATTATTAACTTTATTAAGTGTAGTTTAACACTTTAGTTCATGGAAATCTAACCTAAATTGTAGTTTGTGCATTTTTGCTATGAAATTGTTAAAAAGGGTATTTTTGTAAACTAGAATATTAGGGTTTTTGGAATTTAATGAGATTAAATTCCGGAAATTGTTTATATGACTTATTTAAGATATTTAATAAATATATTGGCCGCCACATTCATTTAAACATCATGTTTTGTTCAAAAACGGCGAAATGTGCTTGTTAGATTTTCGGAAAAATTACCTTTTAAGTGAAATTGGGGTTTTTGTGAGTTTTAACCTAGTTTATATTAAAATTAGTGTTCGTGAATGTGAAAATGAGTGTGATTGGATTTTTCTCGATGGTTTGACGTTTGTACATCGACATCGAGAGTTGGTTTGACTATTCTTGCATGCGTAGACGATAGGTTTGGACCTATGCGTGATACGCGTGCCGATTTGATTTTCGTATGCCGTTTCGATTTCGAATTTAGTTTTAATGCGATACGGTGCGTTATGATATGTAGGTACCCCATGCGGACTTTGAGACGACAAGCAAGCGCGTGGCGACGTCGGCACCGGCGAGCGAGGACCAGGTGAGTAGATTTATATCAACGGGGAGAAGTCGGGTGGATGGTGTATAGCACCCCCGCAGTCCGTGGTGGTGCATACGGATGCGTATACACACCAACATTTATTATATGTTATTTGAGATTAATAACATTGCTTAGGATGGATATTGGTGTGTTGGATTACCTTAGTGTTGCGAACCCTAGGGTAGTGTTCCACTACACATACACACACACATACACACATACATACTTGCATACATTCCTATTGATATGTGCTCATGGGATTCTTTATAGTTATGTGTTCACATGGGTATGGTACTATGTGTTCACATACGGATTGAGGATGATACTTGGGGTTGAGCTGAGTCGATGAGATTTGATTGAGGCCGTGAGATCGGTGATATTGCAGGACTCGTATTTGAGATACGACATGACGTTGTAGCGGGTCCTTGACGTAGTGTTTCACACACGTCCATGCATACTTAGGCGGTATCAGTATGGTACTAGACGTAGATCAGTACCCCGATCATGATAATTTATAAATAGGATACCATGTGAATAGTATGATGAATGTGATATTGACCCGTACCCAGATTTGGGATGCCGTACGACGGATTTACGTACGAGCTATATTGATGATTGATCCGCACTCTTGACTTGGGATGCCTGATTATAGATATGGTATCGGCTATGATATTATTGAGGTGGGATCACCGACTATACATATACAGGTATGTATACGTATCGACTCAGATGATAGGCGGTTTCCTTACCTGTAGTTCAGCTCGTTAGCTTAGCCCTTCAGTTTAGTTTAGTTATTAGATTAGATTCGATTCTTACATATTTCAAAAAAAACCTAACGAATCGTGGGTATTTTAAAAGATAGCCCAAGGGATCCTACGGATATTTCAAAAGACGTATCTTTTCATAAAAACACCGTAGCCCCTATTTTTAAAACCCCATGATTCGTGTTATTTCAAAAGGCACCATTTGTAGGACTTATATTTGTTTAATACTGATTAGTTATCGTTGTGTCTAGTATTCTGCTTCCGCACATTATTGCTGTTCGCTCTGCCCCGCATACTTATTTTGCTGCATACACCATTATTGATATCATGCTGTTAGGACACCAGCACCATTACCGATGATGCGTATGTACCACATACACTTACTTGCCGGCTCACACACATCTTCATCGGTAATTGCCATGTCACGTACACTTAGAAAATACTATTGCTTGGCTTAGCTTGTTAGTTAGTAGTTGATACGATATTAGTGTACCTGGGTTATATGCCAGTTTAGACATTGTAGTTATTACTTGTCACTTCATGCATACTGTTATTCCATTGTTCATGCCTAGTTATTAATCATACATTGCAACTTGGTTATTGATACCATATACATTCATTAGCATTGACATATGCACTTGTGATGACTTCTTGAGATTTATGATATTTCTGGATTTCGGGGGAAAGCCGCAAAATTTCTAGACTTATTAACCTTTTAAAATATGTAAATTACGGTTTTCTACTGATGTAAGTGTCGTCCACCATGAGTTTGCTGTGGTTTTCGAGATCCGTGTCGAGGAGTGGAGGAACCGTCATGGGTACATGGTGGGCCCGGTATGGTACCCCGGGGCAAAATGAATGTGGTGTTGACGTTGAGCCTGGCAGGGGACCGATTACCTACCGGTGATATTACCCGACGCGTCGGATATCCGGAGGATACCGTCGTGGTCTTGAGATGGATGGTAGGGGCCGGTCTGGACTGACGGCGTCCTAGATATTGAGATTGAGACATTGATATTTCGAGACAGTGAGATTTATGTTTTGTGTCGATGCTAGACACTGTTGATACTGATTTCATTATGATACCTCAGTTTAAAAATACGAAGGAAATCTCACTAATTTATGAAAACAGTTTCTTCCTTTACATGTATTCTGTTTTCATGCATTCATACCTCATTCATATGATATATTGTTACCTGAGGCACTGACACGGGCATGAGATTTCACTCGGTTAGATATTACCCTAGCCATTGTTATAGGCTGCTTGTTATGTATATTTTTGAGGTTATATTATGATCATTGACCTATGTTGCGTTATTTATGCGATTTCTGTGCGTAGATGTTTTTCTATTCACGAGTTGGCAACTCACCCCCGTTGTGCCCCAGTTTCTTGCAGGTTTGCCGTACAGGTTTTATTACGGCGTTGCGGGCTCAGTTTCATTCGGGTGACTTGCTAGTAGGTGGGTTTTTCTTGTATCGTACCCATCATATTACCTTGTATAATATTATTCAGTTGTATCTAGTAAATTCCATCAACCAAACATGTATTTTTGAGATAGAGACCAGTGTTGTTTATTCTTTCGACCTTAGAGTCGCTCGTTATGTTTCTGGTGGTTTTGAGTTTCCTTTTGAGTTTTGATCCTCGCCGTTGGCGTTGTATATTATATTGCTTGTGTGGTTGTGACCGTCGATTGACGAAGAGCTAGCTCCCGCTTGGGGATGCCTTTTTCTTGATTTCGTATACTATTCATGTTGTATCCCGTTTGGGGGCCTGTATTTACAAAGGAGACTCTGCCGAAATTTTCAATAAATTTTTGATGTTTTTTTTTAAACCGCATAATTCGGCTTATGCTATTGAAACTACTTGCTTTAAGTTGGTTTTTCCTGCACTCTACTACTTTTCTTGGTTTGGATTTCTGGGTTTTCGGTTTACTTGGATTATGTACGCCTCGAGACGTTCGTAGTTTAAGTGCCGGTCATGTTCCGTACTTTCGGGTCGTGACAAAAGTCCCATACCCATGTGTGTGTGTGTGTGTGTGTGTGTATACATATCCCCATATACGCACAGGTAATAAAATGAATGCAAGTGTGTGCGTGCGTGTGGGCAAATCACTACCCTAGGGTTCGCGACTAAACACTAACATACAAGTACACTATACTAATCCAAAGTCATTCTATATCACATCCGTATGTGTATATATATAATATAGATATAACGCATTCGCGTTCTATTACGAAACTGCGGGGGTGCTATACGCCATCCACCCGACATCCCACGTAGATATATATCTACTCACCTTGACCTTCGCTTGCCGATGCCGTTGTCGCCACGCGCTCGCTTTTCGTCTCGATGTCCTCGCGAGGGTTCCTACATATAATAATATATCGTATCGCATTAAAATCTAAATCGAAACCAAAACAACACGCGGAACTCACATAGGTCAAAACCTATGGTTTGCCCTCGCAACTTAACCAAATAACACCCGATAGAGACATACAAACGTCAAGTGATCGATGCAAAACACAAATACCAAAAATTAAATCCATAAACATTGCGAAACGTAAAGCAGCAACTATGAAAACATGCTCCAAACTTTGTCTCAGGTGAAAAAAAGGTAAGCAAACAACATTAGGGTGATATATAGGGTGTATATGACCTACTGAAGCAACCTGGACCCTATCCCTCACGAAGTTGCCGAGCACATGCATGGGAAATCAGGCTAGATCGGTTCTGCCAGGTGGAATGGCCTCGTACTCTCCGGGTAGCCTTCTAGGGTCTTAATTGGGTCACTAGAGTTGTTTTCTTGACTCAAAAATGTTCCAGGTCTTCCCAGATTCCCCTGCACACTCTAAGTTCTCACAAACCGACATGAAAAGTTCTGTTATTTTTTCCGTATTTTGGTTTTCAGGTTTGGTTAGGTCAGGGTTTTTGACAATTTGGGGGGTTTAAGGTCACCTCAAGAGTTCAATTACACTAACTTAACTCAAATTAACCCTAACCCTCTCTAGAAATCTTCAAACTTCACCAAATCGCACAAAATCACAACTACACACATATATGGTGTAAAGTGAAAGAAAAACTACACTAAGTGTGAAGGGATTACCTCAATTGGCACTCAAGAAATCCCTACAACGCTAAAATGCAAACTTTCTTGGTCCAAAGTGTAGCTTGTGAGCTTGTGCATAATTTTTGTGAAGTGGGGATGAACTTTTGGTGAGTTTTTGGTGATGAAGTGAGGGTTGAAGAGGGGGAGGGAGTGAGGTGCTGCCACTGAGTGAGGAGAAGAGAGAAGGATGAAGATGAGAATGAAACAATGGTCTTGGTCAATGGAAGACCCCTCACCTCTCACTCTCTCACTTGCCATACCTCACTTTTTTAATGTTTTCCATTTTCTTTTGTTTTCTTTTCTTCACTTTTCTTTTCTTTTCAAATACAAAGCCATGCATGAAAGAAGAAGGAAATAATGATAAAAAGTGTAACAAGTGTTAAAAATGACACAGTGCATGTCGTGTGCACAAATCCGGCTTAAAGCACGATTAGCGATATTTAATCGCGATTAGCATTAAAATAGTGTCAAACAAGTCGTAAATTTTCATAACTCGCATAAATCACATAAAGCACCCTCTTCTTAGTAATTTCCATAATTTTCCAAATTTTCCCAATTTATCAGTATTTAATTACACCGCATTATCGAAATATTCATAATATTTATTATTTAAATAAAAAAATTCCCAAAAATAATATTTTATTTTTCTGAAATGTTACATAATCGATGTACAGAAATTAATCGAAGTTTCCAAACACATATATACATCACAAAGCTTGTAAAGTAACTACAACATTAGAATTCCACACGCAATTAGCAAACTTAACCAATTTTCCAAAACCTGAAAATCCAGTGAGCTAAAGTTTCAAAATCGATCGTTTTAAGCCAATTCGGAAGTCCGAATCAAAACGAAATGCGCCCGAACCTTCACGAGAAGTTAGAGAACGAAATTAACTTTGAGTCAGGGGGCCTAGAGGGGATACCCTACCCTCGAGACCCCCATGAGGTGGCCAGGGGGTAAGGCAGAACCAAAACTGCCAAGGGTGGGGCAGTTTCGGGTCCCCACCGCCAAGACCACCTTGTGGTGGTCTTCGGCAGTGGGCCCAGCCATTTGTCCACCCCGGAGGGTCCCTGGGGTGCGCATGCTCCACTCCGTGGCTTCTCGGTTCAAACCGTGAGCCTACGGGGTGTGCAAACAACTCAAAATTTCACTTTTGAGAACTGTTTTTTCAGCAGTTTTTGCGCGACAAAAACCGGCGGAATTCTAACATCGCTGCAAGCTATCTAGGGTGTATGACAGGCTCTGATACAACTGTAAGTCAATGTCATGCACGCCACATGTTCGCGGGGAGGCGGAATTTGCAAAAAATGATTTTTACGGGCTTCGTAACACCGACTAGAACCAAGGATCGTCCATAAACCATAGCTAGCAAACAACATGAGGTTTAACTACTATGATACGAAGTTATACCTCATGATTCAAGTCCTTCGGGTCTTCATCGCTGTCCTCCACTCGTCGTCGGCTCCAAAGGATCATAACGGATCGTAGAAACCTCGTCGGCTTCCTCGAGTCAAAGACGATCCACCCGAGAGTCTATAGTCCGAACTCCTACCTCAAATCCGAGATAACTACGGCTTTTAGTTCACTAAACTAGAAGTCCTAAAGGCTGTAGACTGTGAAGATGGAGTGTTTTGTCTCTTGGAATTCTAGGATTCTCAACACATGAGAGATTTTAGGGTTTTTGGTTGAGAGGAAGAAAAAGAGAGCTCAGTTGAGGAAAGAGAAAAGATTTTTGATAATGATAATGATAAATGAGATGGCTCCCTTGACTTGACCACAAACATGGCAAGAAAATATCTCATCCAAAAATATCTAGTGCCACAAAAATGTCTTACAAGAAATATCTAAGTCAAGTGGTCAATCCAAGTCAAGTAGTCAATTCAAGTAGCCATGCCACAATTATCATTTACAAAAATAACAAATACTTTCCTCCACCTCATAATTGTTTTAATCAAGCCAATGGTCAAAACCCTATGAGGTGTCTCCTTCTATGCCCCTCTCATCCGTATATACATACCCACATTCGTGTTCCGAGAAATACGAATACAAAGAGACGAAACTGATCCATCAATATAATACTAGGATCCGGCTTAAACCAAAACCCACTAGTATTATCCGCCCGAACATCATACACGCACATGTGCACATAAGTGATCGAAGCCCTGCCGTAAAACCATACGGCCTCTACACCTTTTGCCCGGTGTAGGGAAACTCTTTGTGTGGGACTCTAAAGACTCGACTGTATGCTGGCAGTCGGTTTAACCACAAGCCGCAAGCGGTACTAGCTTCATATAACGGCTACCAGGTATCTGTCGATAAGAAGGCCGATGAGGAAACCCATCAGAACTCCTACTGAGCCTGAATGTGACAATCTCTGTACAGTCCGGTCTGTTCGTCTAAGAGTATCACATATTAGGCCTAGGGGCAGTAATCCCTAGACCCCTAATAGCGCAATAAGTCGTGTCAGAGAGTAGCCCAATACACTCTGAGAAACTACTGGAATAGCTACCAATAAATCTCGCTTGCCTTGGTTAAGGACTTTGTGTAATGGCCTTCCGAACACAGCTCGATATCCACCCCCAATACCGGGAGAGACGAATCCTATCTAACCTCCACTGCCTCCAAGTGCTTTGGGACTGCACCCAACTATTACCTGTTTGCATGACTCCTTTGAGTCGTGGTAGGGTAGTAATCAAAGTACAGTGGGAACACACTCAAGGCGAAGTAGTAGTGTCAAGTTGACGGACTAAGTTGTACTCATGTCACCTGAGAACTACTACCCGACGACAGGTATAACACCCACCAACAGTTCCCGACGAGTCCTTACCAGTGTACTCATAACCTAATGAGCACCTGCAAACTATCTCCAGTACGACGTACTGATGGCTGTGGGACAGACCATCTCCCCTGCTGGGATGAGAAGTGTATACAGTAGTCTACCATGGAGTATCGATGCCCCGTCTTGATAATCTTATGACTAGGGATCTGTATAGGATGTTCTTATAGACTACCCATCCCCCATTAGTGTGACCGCCATCACAACGCTGGTATTCAAGCAAAGATCCTAAGGGCTCTACCAATATGTATAAGCGATATGCTAAGAATACACATGCACATATTGAGGTAGAAATAAACCAGTTAGCATACTACCTTTTTGAGCAAGACTGTTACTATATCCGTGTATATCCTAAGCTCCCATTAAGTAATATACAATCCAGTATCATACAATAATGGCCTCTAGGGCATATATCACTAACATCAAAGTTGTTGTCTATAGTACCCTCAAGAAAATTATCATAATAGCAGTTAGATGATTATGATAATGGCCTCTAGGACTTATACCGGTAGAACAGTGTTACTTGAGATGATAGTATGTTATTTTCTTTGTCTTTATTATCATGTACATGTTGATAGAGCCCATAGGATTCTTTCCTGACTACCAGCATTATGATGGCGATCATATACGTGGGAGCTGGGAGCCTATAAGTACATCCTTAAATGTCCCTAGTCGTGGGAGTATCGAGACTCGGCATCGATACTACAGTGTAGACTAGTGTATACCGATCGAGACCCCGATGAGGGATGGTTGATTGGCAGGGATTCTGCGTGTTCAAATTTAGTTAATTACCGCAATCAAAACGGTTTCGCTTGTAGCTAGCCGGTTGAGTACGGGTCGTCCGCAGGGAGATGGGAATCTTTTTCTATGTGCTTTAACGAGTTAAGTCCGAAAGTCCAGATTTGTTTGTGATTATCTAAGTGTTAAAATGATATGTGAAGAGAGATTGTTAGGGTTAGGATTAGGTTAGTTTGAGTTAGGAGTCGCTCACTTCTTTCGTTGCCACTCTTAATATCGGTGTTACGGTAATCAGCAACAACGGGGATTAGCACTACTAGGAAGGAACTTGCGAGTATAAGCTAGGCTTTCCAACGCTTAAGTTCTTCCTTTTGGTGCTTGTCCGTCCGTTCTTGGCTCTTAGCCATAATCTCCGGTTAATTCAACCACAACCGGTCTCACTACGGAATCACCGCTATTATGTAGGATAGGGTGCCGAAGGGAGCGGATTGTGGTTCAATTAACGGGAGTCGATTTAAGATGTTAGGCAAGGAAAGAGTGAGAGAGATTTCCTTCTCTCAAACTTCCCTTATCCTACCCTAACAAGTATGGAAACTACTCACACATCATACCGAAAAGAAAAGAAAACAAAGAGGAAGATAGAACGAAGAAGATTAGAAGATAACAACTAGCTATTTGCGACCTCACCTCGGCAAGGATCAAGCGTAAGCATCATGGTTGTTTTTAAGGATAAAGGAAAAGGGACAAGAAAGAAACAACAAGAAATAACAACAACTAAGTTAACAAATGAAAATTACAAGCATTTAACATAGAGCAAGACAAGTATGATAATGAAATGAACTTCTTTATTCATCATTCTTCACTCACAAAA
This sequence comes from Agapanthus africanus, assembly GCA_030015575.1. Taxonomy (NCBI): domain Eukaryota; kingdom Viridiplantae; phylum Streptophyta; class Magnoliopsida; order Asparagales; family Amaryllidaceae; genus Agapanthus; species Agapanthus africanus. The sequence continues at coordinate 460,665,717 of CM057337.1, read as the reverse complement.
GCTCACTACAAGTTTTTCAATGGAGAAGAGATGAGAAGAGGAAGAAGAACAAGTATTATAAAACCTAGAAAAATACAAGATTATGCACCCTTGGCTTCACAAGGTTCTGGGCTATTTATAGGCAGGGAAATGGAAATCTAAGGCAAAATTCCGCCTGTACACAGAAAGACCAAAATACCCCTGAAATGTTTTCAGCCGACAAGGCCGTACGGCCGCGGTTCCGCGGCCTAAGCCTGCTATTGCCGCGGAACCGCGGCACCTTAGAGGAATTGGGTCTTCATGTTTGGTGGTTTTTCCTGGTTTGCTGTGCCCTTTATTCTGGTATATGTATTTTCTCAGATTTTCTTCACGATTTTTCCAGAATTTCTGTTGAGCAAAAGGTGATTTGATGTGGATCTTTTTGTCATGATTTCCTCGAGCTCCGTGTAGATTTCTTGGATCTTGTACTGCCATTGAGCCTTGTGCATGAAAACGACATTGATTTGCCATTTTGTCTCTTAAACTGGTGTGTGGCAACAGACGGATAAAGAGCGGAGATCCGTGTTTTATCTGTGGTTGGCAGGAACCCGGGTTTTGTCGTGTTTTTCCATGAATTTCACCGTTCAGAGCCGAGAACCTGTATCCTGCAATTGACTAGCAAACACGGCTCAAGAGTACCTACCGATATGCAATGTGATAAAAATTGGGCGGTATGAAAATGCAAAAATCTGATATGAACAAATACCCCCAAACTTATCATTTGCTCGTCCCGAACAAAGCCAATTTATTCAAAAAAAAATTTCCTAACCTCACTTTCGCAGGGAACGCGATTGCACTGAGCATGTGCAACAAGCCGTTAAACCTCTAGGTGTCACTAGTAGGAGGAGTGTTGTCTCCTGAGGGTTTTCAGCGGATACTACCCACAAAATCCGCGTCAAGCTAGTTTTGCAAAATAACTTTGACTCAAACCCTAAAGTTTTGTTTCAGAAAATAACAATTCTATGATCCCAAGTCTAGATTATCAAACCCTTATTTTTCACACCTCGCTTCTTTTTTAACTACAGATTTTATATGTCTTTACGTGCAGTGCAAATATTGTCGTTAAGTTTCCAGAAGGATAGATTAAAGTTATTATGTCACACAATAAAGCCCAGATAAAATTTTTGAAAGGATCACATAAGTTTTATAAAGAGTTAAGCATTTTTTTCAAGTTTCGTTTTCCAGTAAAGTTTCAACTTTATAATTTCTATCTTCCTTAACAGGAAACTAGTCTTATATTTCACTCCACATTTTTCTTGTTTTCATTTCATACACACCTCTGTGTTATAAAAGCCTGTCTTTTATCAAGATTATTCTCACACAAAGAACCGTTAGGAATTTTAACTCGGAGAGAACACTTGCTTGACTTTGTTTTAATCTGGACTTTCTAGGCTTCTTAGCGAGTTTTGGGCCAATGCACCAAAACCAGTTGGCTTTAGGGCATTAGGTGTAGAAACACCCCAGCGGACTTAATTACTCAAGTTACCTAGGTCCAAAAAAACAAAAGACAGTTTGGCGTGAAAATCATGATGATTCAATACGAACGGAGATATAACCGGCAGTTCAATTATTTTTTGGATAAAAGACGTGTTTAGTGGGTTCGGTGTGTAATCATTCCAATCAAGTTCCAGATGGGTTATTTTTCAGACTTAGTTCCAATTAAGGCATCAATAACATTCCTTCATATTCAATTACTTCATAAACTATTCTTGATATTACTTATTTCCGAACAAACCTATTTGATTCTCAGAAAATCATTGATCCATTTAAAAGTTTTTCGACATAAAAACTTGTCATCTAATTCCCAAAAACTCACGACACGTGTAGTGTGATGTAAAGACGTATATCAGCTATAGTTAACTTCAAAGGAGAGTTGTCTTTCAGGTTTTCAAAATCTAAAAACAAGATTTAGTTATTTCTATTTAATCAAACAAAACCGTCGAAATGTTGAATCAGAGTCCTCCTACTAGCTAACTTGACAGAAAAGTTTTTATGTTTTTAGAAAATTTTCAGATTTTTATGGATTTTAATATGCAGATGCAGAATATACATATGAATGCGAAGGTAAGAAATGCGTACCGAGCGTACCCCCAAACTTAAACTGGACAGTGTCCTCACTGTCATTGCATGAAGAGATCAGTTGAAGGGTCAAAATTGTAGGTTGGATATACACAAAATTTTTATTATTATTATTATTATTATTTTTTTTTGGTTATAAGAAAAAGAAAAAGAAAAAGAATATCCACAAAAATGTACAAAATGGTATATACATACCCCCAAACTTATTTGGAACAGTGTCCACTTGTTCTTGGCTGGATAACCGAAGTTTGGAGGTAGGCAGAGGAAGATTATGCAGGGTAAACCGGCTCCTGTAAGAACATGAGCTCCTCTGTTGGTTCGGCGCTAAGGTACGGTTTGAGTCGGTGTCCGTTCACTTTGAAAAATGAACCGTCCTTTGGATTCTCCAAATCCACAGCGCCCTGCGGATACACATTCCGCACAAAATACGGCCCTTTCCAGCGAGATCTGAGCTTTCCTGGATGGAAGTGTAGTCGGGTGTCGTAAAGCAGTACCTGTTGACCAGGTACGAAAGTTTTGCGCAAAAGGTGTTTATCGTGAAACACCTTCGTTCGATTATTAACGACAACCGCGTTATCGTAAGCCTCATCTCTAAGCTCGCTCAATTCGTTCAACTGCAGCTTCCGATGGCTGCCCGCATCTTCAAGAGACAGATTCAACTCCTTTATCACCCAAAATGCGCGATGCTCTATTTCGACAGGTAGTGGCAAGCTTTTCCGTACACAAGCCGATAGGGAGACATGCCAAGGTCGGTCTTATAAGCGGTTCGAAATGCCCAAAGGGCATCAGTGAGTTTCAGCGACCAATCCTTACGGTTCTTGGAAACCGTCTTCTCCAGTATCTGCTTGATTTGCCGATTTGAAACACCGGCCTGCCCGCAGGTTTGGGGGTGGTAGGGCGTAGAGAGCTTATGATTAATGGAATATTTCCGCATCAAGGCCTCGAAAGTCTTGTTGCAGAAATGACTTCCATTGTCGCTAATGATCGCTCGGGGGTGCCCAAAACGGGAGAAAATGTTTTCTTTAAGAAACCTAACGACAACCTTTTGTCGTTAGTCCGGCTGGGCACAGCCTCGACCCATTTAGAGATGTAATCAACAGCGAGAAGAATGTACAAGTTCCCGAAAGAGCTGGGAAACGGCCCCATGAAATCTATCCCCCAAACGTCGAAAATCTCCACAACCAAGATCGGTTGGAGCGGTATCTCGTTCCTCCGGGATATCCGGCCCAAGTGTTGGCACCGGGAGCAAGCCTTGCAATAGTCATGAGCGTCTTTGAAGAGTTGTGGCCAGTAGAAACCACATTGCAAGATCTTCTCAGCTGTCTTTCTGGGGCTAAAATGCCCGCCACACGCTTGATCGTGGCGAAATGACAGCACACTCTTGAATTCCTCGTCAGGGACACACCGACGAATAATCTGGTCGGGACAGTACTTGAACAAATAGGGTTCGTCCCAGTAAAAGTGTTTTACTTGGGATAAGAAGCGAAGTCTGTCCTGACTTGACCATTCAGTCGGTACTAATCCCGTGGCCAAATAGTTCACAATATCTGCGAACCAGGGTTCGCAAGATACTGTCAAGAGCTGTTCATCCGGGAAAACGTCATTGATCGGAATTGGAAGCGAAGGCGAAGAAGGAAGTCGTGAGAGATGGTCGGCAACTACGTTTTCACATCCTCGTTTGTCCTTAATGACAAGGTCAAACTCTTGAAGCAAAAGGATCCAACGTATTAACCGAGATTTTGCATCTTTCTTCGCAAAAAGATGGCGCAGAGCAGAATGGTCTGTGTAGACAATGACTGGAGAGCCGATGAGGTAGGGCCTGAACTTCTCTAAAGCAAATACAACAGCCAAGAATTCCTTCTCAGTTGTTGTATAATTGAGTTGGGCGTCGTTCAGGGTTCGGCTCGAATAATAGATTACGTGCGGCATCTTGTTGATGTGTTGTCCAAGGACAGCACCAATGGCAAAGTCGGATGCATCGCACATAATCTCAAATGGGTGCGTCCAATCAGGCGAAGAAAGAACGGGAGCAGAAGTGAGTGAGCTTTTTAATGACTCGAATGCAGTCACACAGCTCGAGTTGAAGTTGAATGGCGTATCCTTGGCCAGCAAAAGAGTCAAGGGCCTAGCAATCTTGCTAAAGTCCTTGATGAACCGTCTATAGAAACCGGCATGGCCAAGGAAGGCTCGGATATCTCTGACGCATCGGGGAGGAGGTAGATTGGAAATGACCTCAATCTTTGCTTTGTCAACCTCTATGCCATTTTGCGAGATGATATGTCCTAAGACAATACCTTCGCGCACCATGAAGTGGCACTTCTCCCAATTCAAAGTGAGGTTCTTGTCCTTACATCGGGTAAGGACAGTGTCAAGATGCAGCAAACACTCGTTGAAGGAATCGCCGAAGATGGAGAAATCATCCATGAAGATCTCCAGAAATTTTTCCACCATGTCTGAGAAGATTCCCATCATACACCGCTGGAAGGTAGCGGGCGCATTGCATAACCCAAAGGGCATGCGACGATATGCAAACGTGCCGAAAGGACAAGTGAATGTGGTCTTGTCCTGGTCTTTTTCGGCGATGGGAATTTGATTATAGCCAGAGTAGCCATCAAGAAAGCAGTAGTACTCGTGTCCGGCCAATCGTTCAATCATTTGGTCAATGAAAGGTAGCGGAAAGTGGTCCTTCCGCGTTGCGGCGTTGAGTTTTCTGTAATCGATGCATACTCGCCACCCAGTTTGGGTGCGAGTAAGGATTAACTCGTTAGCCTCGTTGATGATGACCGTTATACCTGATTTCTTAGGGACAACATGAATGGGGCTAACCCACTGGCTATCAAAGATAGGGTAAATGATACCACTATCTAGACATTTTACGATCTCCTTCTTCACAGCCTCTTTCATGACTGGATTGAGACGTCTTTATGGATCCCGGGCTGGTTTGGCTTCATCCATCAGATGAATGTGATGTTCAACGATCAGGGGACTAATCCCCTTGATGTCCGCCATGGACCAGCCAAAAGCTTGCCTGTTGTTGTGCAAGACCGCGAGAAGGGCTTTCTCTTGCTCTGGAGATAGAGAAGCCGAGATGATGACAGGGAGGGTCTCGTTCTCACCTAAGTAAGCGTACTTAAGGTGAGACGGCAAAGGCTTGAGTTCGAGCGTCGGAGGTGAAACGATTGAAGGCAAGATTGGTGCAGAGGTCTCGAACTCAAAAGATTCCAGCAAAGGTTCAAAACGAGTGTAAGCGACCGAGTCGGATGGTTCAGGTAACTCATCCGGAAATTCGAAGGATTCAAACTCGGGATGCGAGCGGCTAAGATCATTCAAGAACGTAAAACACTCATAGTCGTTGTTGGGCGCAGAAACAGCAGCAGGTTCGAGGAGGAACGCACTAGTGGCGTTAAGGTTATCATGATCGAACAGAAACTCCTCGAATTCACACTCTTCAGGGGTGATCTACTGGATCGAGAAGACGTCCAGTATATGAGCATTAGGTTCGGAGGGCTGGTTCCCCAACCTAAAAATGTTGAGTTCAATTGTCATGTTTCCAAAAGAGAGGTTCATCGAACCATTGCGACAATTGATCACAGCATTTGAGTTTGCAAGAAATGGGCGACCGAGTATCACCGGAATTTGATTCCGGGGGTTAGCTACAGGCTGTGTGTCTAATACAATGAAGTCGACGGGGAATATGAAGTCCCCGACTTTGATTAACACATCCTCTAGCTCACCCCTAGGATGGGTGATCGATCAGTCGGCCATTTGGAGAGTACAGTGTGTGGGTTTCAGCTCTCCTATGCCTAATTGCTCGTATACTGAATATGGAAGCAGGTTAACACTGGCACCAAGATCTAATAGTGCGCGGTTGATGTTCTTATCCCTAATGGTAATAGAAATCTTAGGACAGCCAGGGTCCTTCCGTTTTTGTGGTAAAGATTGGGTAAGAGCATCACTCACAGCACTAGCCAAGAAAACTTTCTTTGGTACCTGAGACTTCCTCTTTTTCGTGCACAAGTCCTTTAAGATTTTCACGTAGGATGGGACTTGTTGGACGGCATCTAAAAGAGGAATGTTAATGTTAACCTGCTTAAATAACTCCAGAATCTTCTCCATTTGAGGATTTTGTTTATTAGACCTCAACCGGTTTGGAAATGGGACGTTTTTAAAATTGGTTGAGTCTAATGCTTGTGGAGGAGATTGTGGAGTTGGAACGGATCCCAGAACAGGTGTTTTCGTGGAGTGAGAAGCGGGTCCGTTCAGAGCAGAAGAAGAGGAAGGAGAGCCTGTTGAAGAGCGGAGAATAGGCTCAGAAGACGACGAAGCAGGAGAAGAAGAAGAAGAAGAAGAAGAAGCAGCGGCCGGGGTGTCATCGTTGATCCGTGTGCCAATGTTGTTTTGCAGCATCCTTCCCGATCTCAATGTGGTCACGGCACTCACATTATAGTTCTGTTGTTCAAGAGCAACATGTACATTCTGTGGGTGACCGGGATTTGGGAGTGGCTGGGACGGGAGCTTCCCCTTCTCTCGCTCGCTTAAGGCCGTATTCAGCTGTGCAATCTGGGCCTCGATGGTCTTGATGCTTTTCCCGTGAGCGGCAGTGTGTTGCACTAAGGATTGAATGGAAGACTGGATGTTGGCGGTGGATTGTGTCGATTGTTTAACGAACGCCTCCAGACTTCGTTCGAGCGAGGACACCTTATCGTTGTTTGACGGAACAAAGTTGTTCGGTGGAAAAGAATTATTGGGTACAAAGTTGTTCGTTTGATTTTGAAAAGGTTGGGGTTGGAAGGGCTGCTGAAATTGATGTTGAGTTTGTTGTTGCGCTTGTTGTTGCGGCGGAGGGGGCCTTTGGAAATTGTTGCCTTGGAATTGATTCTGATTCTGATTCCAGGCGAAATTGGGGTGGTTTCTCCAACCGGGATTGTAAGTGGAAGAGTATGGATCATTCCTCGGTCTTTGCTGAAATGCAGCATTAACCTGATCCTGTCCTTGCGATGGTGGATTGTAAGGACACTCTTCGGTTAAGTGAGAAGGATCGGAACAACAAGCGCAAATGGTACGAAGGGGGAGAACAGGGGTAGGAGCAGGAGAAGAAAATTTGCTCTCTATCGCTTCAAGCTTTCTCGTTATTGCAGCCATTTCAGCTTTCATCGCAATAGAGACGTCAAGTTGGTGAATTCCTACCCTAGACTGACCGGTAGAAGTGGAGGTAGAAGAAGAAGAAGTCGGTCTGGTGCTCTCCCATTGTAGCGTTTGCTCCGCAAGGTCGTCAAAGAATTGCCATGCTTCCTCGTCAGATTTCGATAGGAAGTGGCCCTGACAGATGGTTTCCAACAACTGCTTCATTGCTGGGTTCAGGCCCTCGTATAAGGTTTGGCAAAGTTGCCATTTCTCTATACCATGGTGAGGACACTGAACAAGAAGGTCTTTGTACCGGTCAAAGCACTTCCAGAAGGGTTCAGAAGGAAGCTGAGAGAATTGGTTGATTTCATTGCGAATCCTTGCGGTTTTATGATTCGGATAGAACTTTTTGAGAAACGCTTTAACAAACTCGTCCCAACTGGTTATGGAGTGGGAAGCGGTGCTATACAGCCATTTTTCAACAAGATCGCTAAAGTGAACGGAATGACCCGTAGACGTATAGTATCGTCCGACAGTTGGGTAGTTTTCATCATGGCACAAACGTTTTGAAATTTATTGATGAAGATATAGGCATCTTCAGATTCAAGCCCATGAAATCGTGGATGGATGTTGATGAAGTGGGGCTTAATTTCAAAATTATTCCCATTGGCCGGTGGAAGAGAAAGGCAGGTGGGAAGTGCAGAACGGGTGGGATAGAAACGATCCTGGAGCGCGATTCGCTGTGGCGCTACAACAGGAGGTGGTGGTGGGTTATTAGTCTCCGTAGGAGGTGGAGCCAATCCAGGGGTAGTCAAAGAGATGTTCGGATTAAATCCTGACATCGCGGAAGAAGAGGTTGGTGATGGTGAAGGTGAAGATGTATGAACAGAATTCCGGTCAACGTCGAAGTTGGCCGGCAAAGGTAAAGGTGAAAGGGGAGTGGACGGAGTTTCGACGTCTGAGTCGATCGCGTAGTCGGTAGCGACTAACGTAACGCGGACTAAGCGGGCGCTAGTGTTCCGAGTCCAAGCGGACATACACTAAACGAGTTTAGTATAGTCAAAGCGGAGAAGGTGAGGGTAAGAAAACGTCAATGGAGAAATACGATGGGTGGTGGGTAAAAAATGGATTTGGCGACAAAGGGCAAGTTTTTATAAAAGTTTTGATTTTTTTCCATTTTTTTTTAGAAAGAGCTTTACAGAAATAAGTACGGACTTACGGCTTTAAGCAATCACAAAAAAGATATGCGCAATCACACCTAGATTTAGGGTCACCTAGGTCTGCTAGACAGCTCCTAACTGTTCCAGAGGGCTAGAAATAGGACCTCAAACCGCCTCTTCTCTGTCAAATGCGGCCAGATAAGTGGGAGGTTGTCCAACGCTTTCACGAAGTTCCTTAATTAAATAACCACTTGCCTTCGTCACACTTGCCTAGGCACCGCAAAAGTCAGATAGGATAAACGGCCGATGCCTGTAACTAGTCCTCTGTCCTATTGAGCGCGAAGTCCTTAGGGCTGAGTCTAGTATTTTTTAATTTAACAATGGTCAATGCATATGCTTTTTGTGATTTCTGGGGTCCTGGGAAGGGTGATGAAATCCCCACCCAATCTGAATTGGTTTCAAGCCCCTTAAGTCCGTATTAATGAATGCAAAGCGGTAACAAATAAACTGCAAACAATTTTTATTTTTAGCGCGGCGCAAAGAATCCTGCACAAGAACAGTTTATTGGAAGGGGGAAGAGAATTTGCGCAAAGAATGCTGCAGAAAACACAGTTTATTGGAGTCCAGAGGAGTGGGAGAGAGAAAAGGAGGACTTACAGAGAGTTTTGCACCCTGAAGGAGCCAAACGGCCGCGGTTCCGCGGCCTAAGCTTGCTTATGCCGCGGTTCCGCGGCAGAAAGGTGGGATTGGGACTTCAAAAATTTTGGGTGTTCTGCTGTGGTTGTCCTCTGCTTGTCTGGAGTTGCTGAATCTTGATTTGCTTACTGTATATGCTCCAGATTTTTACAGTAGACCGGTTGCTTCGTTTTGATCCGTCGCGGTGTAGCCGCGAAATGTGGGTCTATCTTCCCACGTCTTTGGCACTGAACTTGAACTTCGAATATCCCACATCTTTGGCACTGAACTCAAAATTCGTATTATCCTGCACACTTGCACAAAAACTAATCAAAAATAACAAGATGGTTTTTCTTTACAAAGTATATATTTTTTTTGTTTTGGTTATACTGATATTCACAAGTTAACCCGAAATTACACAAGGAAATAAACTACCGTCTCCCCGGCAACGGCGCCATTTGATTGGCAGGGATTTTGCGTGTTCAAGTTTAGTTAATTACCGCAATCAAAACGGTTTCGCTTGTAGCTAGCCGGTTGAGTACGGGTCATCCGCAGGGAGATGGGAATCTTTTTCTATGTGCTTTAAAGAGTTAATTCCGAAAGTCCAGATTTGTTTGTCATTATCTAAGTGTTAAAATGATATGTAAAGAGAGCTTGTTAGGGTTAGGATTAGGTTAGTTTGAGTTAGGAGTCGCTCACTTCTTTCGTTGCCACTCTTAATATCGGTGTTACGGTAATCGGCAACAACGGGGATTAGCACGACTAGGAAGGAACTTGCGAGTATAAGCTAGGCTTTCCAACGCTTAAGTTCTTCCTTTTGGTGCTTGTCCGTCCGTTCTTGGCTCTTAGCCATAACCTCCGGTTAATTCAACCACAACCGGTCTCACTACGGAATCACCGCTATCATGTACGATAGGGTGCCGAAGGGAGCGGATTGTGGTTCAATTAACGGGAGTCGATTTAAGATGTTGGGCAAGGAAAGAGTGAAAGAGATTTCCTTCTCTCAAACTTCCCTTATCCTACCCTAACAAGTATGGAAACTACTCACACATCATACCGAAAAGAAAAGAAAACAAAGAGGAAGATAGAACGAAATAGATTAGAAGATAACAACTAGCTATTTGCGACCTCACCTCGGCAAGGATCAAGCGTAAGCATCATGGTTGTTTTTAAGGATAAAGGAAAAGGGACAAGAAAGAAACAACAAGAAATAACAACAACTAAGTTAACAAATGAAAATTACAAGCATTTAACATAAGAGCAAGACAAGTATGATAATGAAATGAACTTCTTTATTCATCATTCTTCACTCACAAAAGCTCACTCCAAGTTTTTCAATGGAGAAGAGATGAGAAGAGGAAGAAGAACAAGTATTCTAAAACCTAGAAAAATACAAGATTATGCACCTTTGGCTTCACAAGGTTCTGGGCTATTTATAGGCAGGGAAATGGAAATCTAGGGCAAAATTCCGCCTGTACACAGAAAGACCAAAATACCCCTGAAATGTTTTCAGCCGACAAGGCCGTACGGCCGCGGTTCCGCGGCCTAAGCCTGCTATTGCCGCAGAACCGCGGCACTTTAGAGGAATTGGGTCTTCATGTTTGGTGGTTTTTCCTGGTTTGCTGTGCCCTTTATTCTGGTATATGTATTTTCTCAGATTTTCTTCACGATTTTTCCAAAATTTCTGTTGAGCAAAAGGTGATTTGATGTGGATCTTTTTGTCATGATTTCCTCGAGCTCCGTGTAGATTTCTTGGTTCTTATGCTGCCATTGAGCCTTGTGCATGAAAACGACATTGATTTGCCATTTTGTCTCTTAAGCTGGTGTGTGGCAACAGACGGATAAAGAGCGGAGATCCATGTTTTATCTGTGGTTGGCAGGAACCCGGGTTTTGTCGTGTTTTTCCATGAATTTCACCGTTCAGAGCCGAGAACCTGTATCCTGCAATTGACTAGAAAACACGGCTCAAGAGTACCTACCGATATGCAATGTGATAAAAATTGGGCGGTATGAAAATGCAAAAATCTGATATGAACAATGGTGGCCAGGTCTCACAAGCCATTGGTGTTATTTTGTTCACCTAAGATAGTATACAGGTGCTCATTGGGTTATAAGTACACTAGACGGACATGTCGGGAACCTGCTAGTTGGTATTATACCTATTGTCAGATAGCAGTTCCCAGGTGACATGTATACAGGTGTCATTTTCCCCGTGTGTGTTCCCACTGTGCTTTGATTACTACCCTACCACGGCTCAAAGGAGTCGTGCAAACGGGTTTTTAGTTGGGAACAGTCCCGAGCCACATGGAGGCAATGATCGGATCGTCGGGGATTCATCTCTCCGGGTATTGGGGGATGATGTCGCGTTGTGCACGGGTGGCCATCGCCAGAAATCCATGACCACGGTGGACGAGAATTTTCGATCCAGGATCGATAGTTTCTCAAGTGGTGATGGATTTCATACCGACACTAAATGTCGCGTTGTTAGGGGTCTGAGTTTATCCATCCCCCTAGACTCGATGTGCGATACTCATAAACGAACAGATCAGACTGTACGGATATTGTCACTGTCAGGCTCAGTAGGGGTTCAGGATGAGTTTGCTCGTCGGCTTCCCTTTCGCTCGATACCTGGGTAACCGTTACGTACAGCTAGTACCGCTGACGTGCTTATGGTTAAACCCACTGCCAGCTTATTGATGAGTCATTAGAGTCCTACACAGAGGGTTTTCACGATTCAGGCGATATGGTGTAGATGACGTATGTTGGTACATACGGGTGTCCGATTAAATATGTGTACAGGCTGCACAAACTTTAATCGGACGGTTGATAATACTGGCGGCTTAGGACTGAGCCAGATTATTAAATCAGGTTTTGATTTAATAATTTATATATGTATTTATATATATATGTATTCTTGTATTATTGTTCACTATTCATTTTCTATCTTGGCTATTCGTATTTTTTGTACGAATACACGTATATATTTCGATGCATGTATCGGGTTGTATTCCGTATTTATACGGAATAGCTTCTAGAAGTGAACACCTAATTTGTATGATTTTTCTTTTTTGGAAATTCATTTGTTTCACAAATGAGGTGGAGGGGTGAGTTGGTATGAGCATGGGTCATGACATGTAGAAAGGCATGGGCCTTGATTTGTTTATTGCAAAAGGAAAAGTGATATTTTGTGTGTGGATTATTGAGAGAGTGGGGGTGAAGGCAGCCACATTCTAGGGTGTGCCTTGCTCAATTCTTTTCTTGGCTTGCTCATTTATTTTCCTCACTTGCTTACACTCTCATTCTCACTTGGAGAAAAATTTAGCATATTTCTTGAGTTGCTCATGCCACATGTTTCCTCACCTTCTTTTCATCTTCTTGAGTTGCTCATTGAGCATTGTGGTGAGAAAAAGATAGTGACACATTCCTACACCTCCACTATCCATTGCTAGTAACCTTGGAGCATCGGTTGCCTCGCTCGACGAGGCTGAAGCTTGCACCGTTTTCCTCAGGTGGATCATCGTAGATGGAGGAAGACCGGCAACCAAATTCGATCAAGAAACCACTAGGAGCTTGGGGATGATGGTTGAAGACCGAAGGATACGGATCAACTCGGTATAACCATTTGATTAGTCGAAAATATTGCATCTTTTAACCGGAAATTTCCCTATCATTTGCACTCATTTAGAAGTGTTCGGTATTCATATTTCACATATTAGCAAATCAGTCGTTAAATATCAGATTTCATGTGTTAGATTTTTAAACCGGCACTTTAAGGGAAATTGACCGCATTTCATGGCATCGCATCATCTCTGTATTTGCGCAACACTTGTATCGAGATTTGTGCAGGAAATTGCAGGAGCAAAGCCAAAAGAGCTGATCAAAAATACGCCAACTCAATGATTTCAGATCTGATAGCAATCCAAAAGGAAATATAAAAATCAACATATCAAATAAAGGCCCACAATTCAGCCCAAAACAGCACAAGAAATTCCAAGCCATGAAGCCCCAAAAGAGCCGCGGAACCGCGGCGGGAGCCGGCTTGCGCCGCGGTTCCGCGGCGGTTTAGTCAGATCATCATGCCATTTTTAGTGCGTTATTCTTATCTCAGTGGCCACAGCTCAGAAAGATATGTAAAATTCCAGAATTCTCGCGAAGCTACTGCCAGATCAGCAAAGATCATTAAGCAAAGCTAATCCTAATTAAGCTCCTAACTAACCTCTTCTAGAAGCTCCCTCCTAACAAATCACATCTAGAAGCTTCTCCTCTAACTAACTTTTGGAGGGAAATTCAAATTTCCTCAACAAACTTTTGGTGGGAAACTTAAAATTCAAATCCTAGATCTAGGGTTTTGAGATCTATAAATAGGAGCCTAGATCTAAGGGTTGAGGTTCAATCTTTAATCATTAGTTAGTTCTCCCATTCATAAATCTCAATTCTTCATCTTCTTCCACAAGTCTAGTGACAAGGCTTGTGCGAAACCCTAACCCTAATTCCACTCCAAATTCAAGATCTTGAGTACCAATCAAGCGAGAAGCCTTCAACCTTTTAGATAGCCGAGCCGATCTTCAATCGGGCAAGTGATCCAAGCCGATCCGCGACTCACGGGGACGAGCGAAGCCAAATCGACGATCGAGTTCTTACTCTTGTAGTTCTTGAGCGAATGTAATGAAATTGTTGATATAAATAAAAGGTGAAATTCTTTAATCTTGCTTTCTTTTAAATTCTTGCATCATGATTCGATCTCAATTTATGATTGTTGTTCTTGTGATGATGTTTGAGTAAAACTCCGCTCGTTAAGGAGTCGAGATGATCAATAGAATGATGATGTAACAAATCTTTAAACGATTCTTGAGTCCTACGAGTTTTGTAAACCCTAGCAAATTCAAGAATCGATGACCTAGTTTCGTCGCGATGCTTTCTTGATCGTGATCGCTCGAAGTTAGGGATCTACGATCGTTTCTTGAATTTACTAGATGCTAGAATATGAATGATATCGACGAAAGAACAAGGGATAAGATGAAACCCTAGTTTCATAAGAAATCACTAATTCTCGATCGATCATCATCGATCTAGTATCAATTCATCGAAGGATAAGAATACGTAATTGTAAGATTACATCACATCTATAAATCCAATCGATTCCTACGAGCCTCATTTCGATTCTTGATATTTGGTTGGAAAAATCAACAAACTATCAATTCTTGATTCTATCTTTTAATGCTTTCTTAGATCTAGATTTTTCTCTTTCTTGAATTGCAATTACAAATCATGAATTGTTTGGTTTCTTTTCATTAAAGTTTCAATTCAACTAATTCGAAAGACGAACTATTACACTTTCCCTGTGGACGATCCGCACTCACTTACAATCTACAACTGACACCGTAGTTGATTGCGGTCAAATATTTTTGGTTGTGATTTCTTTACAATTTCATACTACACAATCCGAAATCTTTACAATCAAATGGCGCCGTTGCCGGGGATAGTGCGCTAATTGTTCGTATTTTGAAATTTGAGTTGAAAATTTTATTCCATCTAAATTTTGTGATCTAAACTCGCACAAACTCTAATACGTGTGTTGTGATTTGATTGCGAGGAAATCTGGAATCACTGGAGCTGGGATAAAATTTTTGTGAATATTCCAGAGAGCTAAGGGGAGCAACAGAAGCATTTAACTAAAATTTTGTGCAGAGATCTCCTCACTCCACCGCGTTTCCGCGGCAAAACCCACCCTCCTGCGGCGATTCCGCGGCCTCTTCAAGGCTTCTCTGTTCCAAACTTCCTCAGGTACCTTCTTACCTTCTTCTCTCTCCTCTTTTAGCTCCAACTAACAAATTTCTACAGGTTTCTTTGCAAATAATCGCTGCGCCGCAAAAAGCAAATTAAAATTGTGCGTGTTTTTGATTTTTGGTTGTTTGCATATTAATACGGAAATTAAGGGGCACGACCAAATCCAAATTAGGTGGGGAGTTCATTACCCTTCCTAAGCCCCGAAAATCACAAACTTGCATCCGCATTTACCCTCATTAATTAAAAGAAATCTAGAGATGACTCTAAGGACCGTCGCGCTCAATTAGGACAAGAGAATGCCGTGGGTAATTCATTGCTTATCCGCGTTTTCTTGTGTTGTCTAAGGCGAGTGTGTCTAAGGCTAGTGGTTTTTAATTAGGCCCACTACTTACGTAGTGGAGTACCTTCCCACTTACCTGGCACTTATCCGGCCACAGGGAGACAAAGAGGCAGTGGAGGATTCTATCCTGCGACTTGTCTTTTGGCAGTTAGGAGCGGTCTAGAGCCGGACCTAGGTGACCACTAAATTCTAGGGTTTGTGTGTTGCATCATATTTTTTTTAAAAAATCCGTATCAATTTTCAAAACAAACACCGCATTCACTTCATTTCCCCTAATTATAAATTCACGCTGCCACTTGTACTAACCCTTTTTAGTGCAAGATAGGCTGGACAACGGGATTCTAGTGCCTGTTAAGTCCGTGTCTCCCGATCGACCTTAAAGTCGGTATTTCTATATTTACCCT
The DNA here is from genome assembly GCA_030015575.1 of Agapanthus africanus. NCBI lineage: Eukaryota > Viridiplantae > Streptophyta > Magnoliopsida > Asparagales > Amaryllidaceae > Agapanthus > Agapanthus africanus. The sequence goes on along the minus strand of CM057337.1, from coordinate 460,650,130 downwards.
TTCTTGTACCCACCACCACACCCACGCCGATGGATCAGTCTCCATCGAACTTCTTTTCCACTACCCTGCCGCCGTCCGTTGGTGCGCAGAATCCACCTCGCATCTCTCTCCAAGAGAGATGCTATCCTATACGAGGCCCACTTTCCACCTGTCTTTCCATTCCACCAGCCAATGGGGAAAATTTTCAGATTAAACCCCAATACATCAACCTTCTACCAAAATTTCACGGTCTCGAGTCTGAAGACGCATACGTGTTTATCACGAAATTTGAAAATGTATGCGCAATGATGGGTACCTCACAGTTGTCTGTGGATGCTTTGCGTCTTCGTCTTCTCCCATTTACCTTATGCGATTTAGCCGAGAAGTGGCTATATAACACTACCGCACATTCCATTTCAAATTGGGACGAATTCGTCAAAGCATTCCTTAAGAAATTCTACCCACATCAAAAGACAGCTCGAGTCCGTAGCGAAATCTATCAATTCACCCAGCTTCTAAACGAAACATTTTCAAAATGTCTTGAACGTTTCAAGGATCTGTTAATCCAATGTCCACATCACGGCATCCCGAAATGGGAATTATTCAGAATCATTTATGAGGGCATTACTCCTTACACAAGACAGACCCTTGAATCCATGTGTCAAGGCAACTTTATGACCAAAGATGATGGGGAAGCCTGGGAATTCCTAGAAAATTTCGCAGAAAAATCTTTACAGTCGGAGGGTGTGAGTCAATCGTCTAGGGAAGGCAATGATATGTCCATAGGAGTTAGAGCTGACATTTCAGCTATGCAAAAGAAACTTGAGACTATGGAAAACAAATTTTTAGCCGCCCTAAGTCAAATATCACTCTCCAAAACTGTATGTGGCTGTTGTTCTGATCCGTCTCACTTAACGGAAGAATGTCCGTTTCAAGGTCATGAGCATACCAATGCCGCATTTCAAAGACCTAGAAACGATCCATTTTCCTCCACATATGATCAGGGTTGGAGGAATCACCCTAATTTTGCTTGGAACCAATCACAATCTCAAAACACGGTTCCAAACCCAAATCAATTCCAAAGGGTCCCTCCACCACAACAGCAGCCACCACTTCAATTGAGTCAGCACCCCTTCCAATCACAAAACTTCCAAAATCCGGCCAACACTTTTGCACCGTCGAGTCCTTTTCAATTGACCGGTATAGATAATACCTCTGCACTAGCACAAACTTTGGATACTTTCATGAAACAATCCATCCAAGGGACGGCAAGTTTGCAATCTTCCATCGAGAATGTGATGACGATCATTGTCTCTCAAAATGATAATATCAAATCGATGGAAGCACAAATTGCACAACTAAAAGCCGAGATGAGTGCAAGAGAGAAAGGGAAACTTCCAGCTCAACCTTTACCCAATCCTGGCTATTCACATCCTGTGGATGCAATCACGTTGAGATCTGGAAGAGTGCTTGACACTCACATTGGGGAAGAGTTTGATGATACTGATAAATCAATCAATAACACCCCGGCTGAGACCTTTCCTCACACACACCCTTCTAATTCTGACCCCAGTTCTTCTACCCCACCACCTTCTCACGAGCCTATTCTTCGTTTCCCAAAAGGCTCGCCACTTAAGCCCACCTCTTTTACCCCTCCACGGACGATCCCCACTTCTATTTTGGGATTGATTCCACAAACACTTCCTTCTCCTATGATGGACCCAGCGCTTATTGCTAAAGCACCTTATCCGAATCGGTTAAGGGCTAACACACCGAGTCCACATATGGAGAAGATCATGAACATGTTTAAGGAAGTTAACATCAACATCCCTCTCCTAGATGCTATTCAACAAGCTCCGTCCTATGCAAAAACCCTTAAGAACTTGTGCACTAGGAAGAGGAAGACTCAAGTGCCTAAAAAAATCTTCATGTCAAGTACTGTAGACACGGCTTTTCCCCAACAATTACCACGGAAACGTAAGGACCCTGGTTGTCCTACTATTTCCATTTCTGTTGGGGAGAAACACATCAACCGTGCGTTACTTGACCTTGGCGCTAGTGTTAACTTACTTCCTTACTCAGTTTATGAGCAGTTAGGGATCGGAGAGTTAAAACCATCTCCATGGACTCTCCAAATGGCTGACCGATCAATCACCAAACCTAGGGGTGAACTGGAAGATGTGTTAATAAAAATCGGAGAATTTATATTCCCGGTAGATTTTATTGTAATTGATACACAGCCTGTAGCGAACCCACGGAATCAAATTCCGGTGATTTTAGGTCGCCCCTTTTTGGCCACTTCCAATGCTATCATCAACTGTCGTAATGGTTCTATGACCCTATCTTTCGGGAATAGGTCAATAGAGCTGAACATTTACAAGTTGGGAAGTGTACCCTCCGAACCTACTACTCAGGTCTGTTCTGTCGACTTAATGGAGGTCGACAGCAGCGAATTTGATGATCCTCTTGATACTGATCTTGACTCTTTTCATATGTTATTGTTTGACCCAACTATATATCATACACATACGGACTCTTCCACCGAGATGTCCGGGTCAACAATTAACATGGATTATGAACTGATCTTGGAGTCTGAAGATCACCCCGCACCTTGTGATGACATTATTCTTCGGGGTATTGATGGAACTTTTGAGGAAATCTTCGCTGATGAACTCGCATTTTTGAATGACACGGGTGTTGAGATGAATCATCTCCCAATCACTGAAATTGAACCTCCACCCCTTCTTCTGAATTGTAAAAAGAATGCGAGTAATCCATCATATTCACTGCATCGTCTCTCCAAAATGAAACACACACACATTCTATTCCACCACTTACCCTTTCCCCACGTCTTCTTTCACCAACCAGAGCAGTGCATTGATAAATTTTTGAATGGTTGGTGTTGACATTCGGTCTTTGCAAACCTTGGCATCGACCACTGATTTTTGACCCCCTCTTGTGATTTTCAAAGTTTAACATTGCATAACTCAAGTTTGGGGGGTATTATTTTTCCGGCTCTTGAAAAGAAAATTTTACAAAAAGACGAGCCAAAAATAAGTTTCGGGAAGGTTCTTCACTTAAATATTTTGCCCCCACTAATAAATTCCTCCCAGACTTACAGGTTTTGTAGATGGCAACAGTGAGGACACTGTTGAAAACAAGTTTGGGGTAGGTTTGTGCTTATTTTCGCATCATTTGCATATCATCTGCATAAGCACAAAACATTTCTTTAAAAATCTATAAATATTGAAAAATTTTCAAGAACCATAAAAATTTAAAAAGTTTCAAATATAAAAATAATTTTAATATTTACACTTTTTTGTATATAAATAAGATAATGAAAGTTTAGATAGTGAAAAGTTACATCCATGAGATTAGAAAAATTTAAGAAAACTAAGAAAATTAGAAGTTTTCTTATACGAACTAGTAATAAGTAGTTATGAGCCGTTGTCCCAAGGGTTAGTAAGATGAAAGACGTCACTAATCTGAGGATAAAAATAAGTCTGAAAAATAGTTTCTATTCTGGAAGCCAAACATTTTGAACGTTGCTACCCTGCTATTCGCACTTACACACGTCTTGAAACCTGGGATAGTAGAGGATACCTTGAAATGCTCTTGTCTTAAAGCCGATGTATGAAGGAAATAAAAAGAGAAAGAAAAGTGAATAAAAATATAAAGTGTGAGAAAAATGGACACTGGTTTTGTTATCACCAAGGGCAATAAAAAATGTATAGCGAGGGTGCTTCTTCACCTAGTGCCATAAGGCCAACTGGTCTGGGAGTCACTGCTATGCCTGAGGTGGTGCAAGACGAGAAAAATACACCAAGTAAGCAAGCACAGGAGTAATCGGTCGGTTAGTACCTCAAGAAGTATTAACGGTCGCATGAAAGTGTGTGAGCAATCTCATCTAAATATTCATTAATTAAAAAGTACTGAGGCTGATGGGCAAGAGTATGATAGCTTGAATTGAATTCTCCGGGTGTAGGGATGTCCTTTACACACACGCAGGGTTATATGATCGATGTTTGGAAGAAAAATAGGAAAGAAAAATAAGACGATGTTTTATTGAGGGAGGACGTAATTTCTAACATCTTTTCATGACCATTAAGATAGGGCTCATAACAACCGAAAAGCTAGCTTAGTTGGAAACCCTAATTTTCAAGGCTTTTCTTTTACAATTCTTTTCTTTAAATGTAATATTCATGATCTTTCTTTTATTATTGGATTTTATGGGTGCAATCCGCTGAAAACCCTCAGGAGACAACACTCCTCCTACTAGGGACACCTAGAGGTTTAAAGGCTTGTTGCACGTGCTCAGTGCAATCGTGTTGCCTACGAAAGTGTGCTAGTTAGTTTTTCTCTTTCTTTATTTTCTCCTTCTCTTTTTAATAAAAAAATTCGCTCGAGACGATCGAAATTAAGTTTGGGGGGATTTGATTAGTAGAAAATATTGCATATTTTAACCGGAAATTTCCCTATCATTTGTACTCATTTAGAAGTGTTCGGTATTCATATTTCACATATTAGAAAATCAGTCGTTAAATATCAGATTTCATGTGTTAGACTTTTAAACCGGCACTTTAAGGGAAATTGACCGCATTTCATGGCATCGCATCATCTCTGTATTTGCGCAACACTTGTGCAGGAAATTGCAGGAGCAAAGCCAAAAGAGCTGATCAAAAATACGCCAACTCAATAATTTCAGATTTGATAGCAATCCAAAAGGAAATATAAAAATCAACATATCAAATAAAGGCCCACAATTCAGCCCAAAACAGCACAAGAAATTCCAAGCCATGAAGCCCCAAAAGAGCCGCGGAACCGCGGCGGGAGCCGGCTTGAGCCGCGGTTCCGCGGCGGTTTAGTCAGATCATCATGCCATTTTTAGTGCGTTATTCTTATCTCAGTGGCCACAGCTCAAAAAGATATGTAAAATTCTAGAATTCTCGCGAAGCTACTGCCAGATCAGCAAAGATCATTAAGCAAAGCTAATCCTAATTAAGCTCCTAACTAATCTCTTCTAGAAGCTCCCTCCTAACTAATCACATCTAGAAGCTTCTTCTCTAACTAACTTTTGGAGGGAAATTCAAATTTCCTCAACAAACTTTTGGAGGGAAACTTAAAATTCAAATCCTAGATCTAGGGTTTTGAGATCTATAAATAGGAGCCTAGATCTAAGGGTTGAGGTTCAATCTTTAATCATTAGTTAGTTCTCCCATTCATAAATCTCAATTCTTCATCTTCTTCCACAAGTCTAGTGACAAGGCTTGTGCGAAACCCTAACCCTAATTCCACTCCAAATTCAAGATTGTTGGATATAGTGCCCTCTAAGTCAATTATTGGATCGCAGGTACATGATTACAATGATTGAGGGAGGACCTATACCGATAAACAGTCTTACTCGAGATGATAGTATGCTATCTGGTCTGTCTTTATCATCATGATAAAGCCCATAGGATTCTTGCTTGACTACCGGCAGTATGATGGCGATCATGTACGTGAGAGCTGGGGTCTATAAGCACATCCTTAAAACAGTCCCTAGTCGTGGGAGTTTCGAGATAGGGCATCGATACTCCAGAGTAGACTAGTGTATACAGTCGAGACCCCGAGGAGGGGCAGTGGCCGGTCTCACAAGCCACTGGTATCAGTTGGATCACCTAAGATGTATACAGGTGCTCATTAGGTTATGAGTACACCGGACAGGACTCGCCGGGAACATGCTAGTTGGTATTATACATATCGTCAGATAGCAGTTCCCTGGTGACATGTGTACAGGTTAGTTCATCGACCTGAGATCGTCATTTGTCTCGTGTGAGTTCCCACTGTGCTTAGATTACTACCCTACCACGCTCAAAGGAGTTGTGCAAACAGGTTTTAGTTGGGTACAGTCCCGAGCCACATTGGAGGCAAGTGAGCGGATCTTCGGGGATTCGTCTCTCCCGGTATTGGGGGTGAGATCGCGCTGTGTTTAGGAGAGCCATTACACGAAATCCCTGGCCAGGGTAATCGAGATATACTGGTAGGCATACCAGTAGTATATCAGAGTGTTCTGGGCTGCTCTCTGACACGACTTATGCAGCTATTGGGGGTCTGACGTTTACCGGCCCCCTAGGCCTAATATGCGATACTCATAGACGAATGTTCCGGACTGTACGGATATTGTCACTGTCAGGATCAATAGGGTTTATAGATGAGTTCGCTCGTCAGCTTCCCTTCCAATCAATACATAGGTAAAACGTTACGTACAGCTTGTACCTCTAACGTGCTAGGGGTTGTACCCAGTGCCACTGTACTGATGAGTCATTAGAGTCCCCCACCGACACTTTCCCAAGTTCGGGCGAAACGTTGTAGAGGCCGTATAGGTTTATGGCAAGGTTCGGAAAATGCACGTGCGTTTTCGCACGTGTCAGTTTTCGGGCAGATAATACTGGTAGGCTTTGGTTTAAGCCGGAACCCAGTATTATACTGTGTAGATATAATATCGTTGTCTCAGTAGCATTTGTATTCGGTCGTAATACAAATGCGAGTATGTTTATACCAATACGGGGTTATCCTGAAATTCGTTTCGGGATGATTTTTGGAAGTTGCCAGTTTCCAGTTTTCTATCAGCCGTATTTTGACATTCGGTTAAATACGGATTTGTCTTTTCGTCTTCAGGGTGAGTCATGCTTCTAGAAGGTTCTAGAAGTGGTGATTAGGCATATGACTCATTTGTGTCATTAATGGTTCATTAATGATGCAAGGTGACTAGGTTTAATGTGATTGGTTTGCATTTATTGTTTCTAGTGATTCATGCTTTGTTGTTAGGTTATGATAACTATCATTTGTTATGGTCACCACTTGAAGCTCCTACCATCACCTCCCTCCTCTCATATATAGTGGCCGGCCCCCTCTTTGTATGGGTGTGATTTTTGAATCATTTCAAATTGGCAAAAAGATTATGATACAAGTGTATGGAAATTTCCTAGTTCAATTTCCATTCATCCGATTCCAAATGGCAACTTCTATAACCGTTCGTCCGTGACCTTGGACGTAACGAGACAAAGTATTCTACTCATTCTCTACTTCATCTTGGTCGTCTTTTTTGGCAAACTTGACGATCGAGTTGCCTCGGTTCAGAGGCGGGAGCCCGTTTAAAGATCCGTCGACGTGGTGCCACCTGGACGACGAAACCGGAGATCGAGCAAGTTCGGATCAGTTGCAACATAGCGTGGGATGATGGTTGAAGACCGAAGGACTCGGATCATTCGGTATAACAATTCTACCCTCTTTACAATATGTTAGTTTAGCTTTAATGGACGATCCGGGAGAAAGTACGTGATAGCGCCAGTCGTAAAAGTTTTGTTCCGCATATCGGCATCTGTTAGATGGCCGGGGCGCCGCCGCCGACTTACAGTGGTATCAGAGCCTAACCATTTTGATATACTAACTTGTGCTAACGCGTTTAAAATATCGATCGAACCGGAAATCGAAAATTGCAAAATTCCAAGCTCACAGTTTCTGTCGATTTTAAATGGTCTCCTAAAATTTTTCTACATGTCTTAAAAATCTGTGCAGGCTTTTCTAAGAACCACGACCAAATTTGGGCACGTGACTCCACCAAATAGCCGCGGAAACGCGGCCAAACCCATGGTTTGGCCGCGCATCCGCGGCCACTTGGTGAGCTCATGCTCCCAAATTTGTACAGTGGGTTCTCTGTTGGATTTTGGGGTTTTTGGCATATATCTTTTGGGCCCAGATTTTGTTACTGTACACCAGTTGTTTGTGGGGCCCACTTTGTGATATTTAGTCGATCGAAATTTTAAACTTGTTAGTTTTTCAGTACTTTCATTATATCTCCGACCGGGAATGTCATTTGATCGGTAAACCGCGTCTGATTGCTATAGTTCTTTTAGACGGGTTTGCGAACGTGACATTCGCGTTGATGTTCTGTGTTGTGCTGTAATGTTGCGGATTTGTGGTGGCGGATAGCAGGGTGCAATGATAGTGTTGTTTAAATTTATTTGTACATTTGATTTTGCGGGACGAGCGTCCGACTTGTGGACTGCCGTCACTGTCTGTTTGTATAATATTCTTTTGGGGCACGACCAGGTTGCGGTCGATGTACCTATTGTACTGTTTTTATTTCTGTACTAGGTTTACCCCACGGTGGGGTGCATGAATAGCCGGGTTCTGGAGGGCAACGGGTTATATCTCATGGCATTGAGAGGCAAAGGGACCTCACTCTAGAATTGGCAGACTATTCGCCGCACTCGTAGGGGTACAGGTTGACCCAAGGTGGGGTGCTCAATTTACCGGATTCCGTGAAGTGCTGGGTATTCCATTCACTATGTTGTGGGGACTACCTCGCTTCAAGTTTTGGTGGGTAACTTGCCGCACCCGTAGGGGTCCAGGTTTCATTGCACAGGCTATCCACACGACCAGGGGAACGTCGGGTTTCAGTAGCGGCTCTGTGAAACCCGGGGATCCCAGTTTATCTGTATTGTTCTGTGATGCTTATTACTTTTCTGTAATGTTGCATATTATCACGCCTGGAGCGATTACTGTATAGTAGTATATATACTATTAGATGTTGTATATGTTTTACATCCGCGCTAGTCCAGTCCCCGCTCTGTCGTTAGTTAAGTAACCTAACGGGTGATGACGGGACCCAGTGACGATTGCGGATGGCATATACGTACATTTTATTTTCGTTCTTTTCTGGTGTGATTGATTGATGGGACTGCGTTGATTCTTATTAATGCAAAGATAAAACAAACCTATATTTTGATGTTGTTGGAACAAATTTTAAAATTATTACAAAGACGTTTCCTTTTGTTTTGCATAGCGGTATTCAGTTGGAATATCCTGCACCTCATTCCACGTGGAAAGAGTCGAGATCCTTTCACCGGGAGTGACTTCTTTAGCAAAAGGTTTTCGCTACTATATATTTTTATAAAGCTATCAGGTTCCTTCAACGAGATCAAGTTCATTACGTTAAAGGTTTTTCGCCAAAAATCAGCCGTAATCCTCCGTCGTTTCTTATGGATGGTCAGTAGTATTCAAGCTATGTTTGTTGGCCTACGTCAAGACATAGTGTTTGGTAGCTGCTGGGTATTCATTTGTTGCATAGATAGATGCATTAGTTTAAGTCAGACGTACACCTTGTTGTCCTACGTCAAGGGCTTGTACGATGACTTAAGTTGATCAGGACAACGACGGGTAGAACTTGACATGTTGCTTATGATTTGTTGGCCTACGTCAAGGTCATAAGAGCATGGGATAAAAATTATATCGGGAGTTTCAAACATACAAGAAACTTGCCAGACTTGCGCATACCTTCTGGAGTGTGTTAACTTGAGTGGCTTCCATCAAGTTATCATGCGATGATAGTTGGATCCTGATTCTCACTGATGAGTTGGTTTACTCTTCGGGTGACCCCGACTAATTCTTCTTTCAGGTTTGGAGGAGAATTTGAGAAAACAGTGGGAGGTTTCCTAATTAGATAAAATGATAACCATTCTGATTTAGGCTAGAGTGCACGCAGAGTGTTTCTTCTCTCTCTCTCTCTTATGGCAGCGACCTTTGACCGACCCTAGACTACAACTCAGTGACCAAGTTGACCGAACCTTCTTTAAATACTGGCTTTTGGATTGTCTATAGTTGCATAAGACATTACCGCTCCTTCTTTTACCTTTTGTATTTCTCAGAACACCCCGTATTACTACGAACATCCAATTCCATTGGATAGATCCATCGTATGGTTATATACGAACTCGAAGGGACTTCTTCGAGGATGGATCCAGGTTCAGGAGAAATAGAATTGGTTTATTCAATTTCCTTTTATTATCAACTTCTCTCAGGTTGTGAGGGCTCCTTGGTTTAGGAGAGTACACCTATTACGCTTATTGGATAGTCTTATTCCAAACCATAGGCAGGTGCCGAAAGGTAGGGAATGAAGAAAACCAATTAGCCTAAGTAGGGTGTGCAGAAGGTAATATGAAAAGACAAGATAAAGGAATTAGAAAGAGGGCAAAGTAAATTGCGACTATTCATATTCACGACCAAACCACGTGTTTCATCGCCACTCCTACTTCACCTTTGATTTCTCCAGAACAACCCGTATCACTACGAACATCCAATTCCATTGGATAAATCCATCGTATGGTTATATACGAACTCGAAGGATATTTTTCGAGGATGGATTCCGGTTCAGGAGAAATAGGAATAAGGTATTATTCAGTTGTTTTTTATCATCACCTTCTCTCAAGTTGCGAGTACTCCTAGGATTAGGAGGGTACACCTATTATGCTTACTGGATATTCTTCTTCCAAACCATAGGCTGGTGCCGAACGGTAGGGAAGGAAGAAAACCATTTAGCCTAATGATGGTGTACAGAAGGTAATGACTAAAAACAAATAAAGGGAAATGGGAAGATGGCAGGGAAATATACGGTTAAAGTCATGATTTTGGATTATGGAAGAGGCATTACTAGGAATACCAGGAAACCCCTACGAAACATATTTATGTTTCATATTCACTGTGCATTGTTAATTGAAAACTGATTTCCCGATTGGATACTTACTCCAAGGTATGTATTTACCAGGAACGATTCTCACATCTGCATGGTTTTACAGATGTTGAGTGGGAGCAAGTTTTTGGAAATTAGGTGATAATCCTCATTATATCGAAATTCGTTGTAATTGGTGATATTTGAGGAAATCGCTTGGGAACAGTTTTCAACCCACGACGCACAGATTTTAAGTTATTCAAACTCAGCGGACTTATACAGAGTATTGTATGTTGTCCAGTGTCCATCAGGACAAAGGGGTTGGTCCTCGTACTATATTCTATTTACTTGTGACTTCTCTAGTTTATATACAAGTGTTTCGTAGAAATACAATGTCTAAGTATTGAGAAGTTGTGGGTATAGGAATAAAGTAGAGAACCATGTATCGCAAGTATCAGAATTCTTCAAAGAAATCGAAGATGTAGATACTTGTGATAGGTATTCAGTTCATAGTAATGGTTTTTGAGAAACTTGTTTCTCTTTCAGGTTACTCATAATTGGATGGATTCCTAAGTTGAATAATACTGATCAGCCTCTCTCCATTAAGTTGATAAGCACTGGAGACAGCTGCATAATTTGAATCCGGTTCCAATTAAATAAGTGCCAAAGTTTCTATATTGGATATAGAACGATTCATATCTTAACGATGTTAAGGTAAGGAGAGTTGTCCAGCTTATGCTTTAAAACAGACACTGGAAAACTCAAGGCACGTTTCTGTAATGACAGTTTATGGGTTGACCCTAGCTTTGACGAGGGTTGATTTTCTACCATCCGGAAGATCAATAGTGATATTGTTCTTGAATCGCCACAGTTTTATTAAAATGGATTTTTTCAGAAAACAGTAGTGGGAGCATGGTAGAACTGGAAGTGATTCCAGAACCGCAAACGATTACGAAAAGCTTAATGGGACCTTTATATTCAATCAGGTTTGACATTCCAATAGCCACTCCGCAGATGTGGTGGGTAACCTCAGACACCCGAGAGGTACTCCGGTAGCCACAAGGACGGTGACAGGGAGGTTCTTGCTTACCCAGACTTGACACTACTGTTGTTCCAGACTATGAGACCGGGCAGGAGGAAATGTATAGCGTCGTTCTAAACTAGTTTTAGAAGTGTACGTATATATATTATTCTGCCAGAGAGTTGTCGTAGTCAGTGGGAGCAGCGGAAGCATAGTGGGCAAGATGCTTATGTCTATTTATAGACTTGAGCAGAAATAGCGGAGATAGATCATCTAATTTTTGATGTGACAGTCATGGGTTTGACTTCATTAGCATAGAGGATGGATCTGTTAAGAAGGTAGTAGGGTGTGATGTCCTGATATTTGGATGACATACACAGAATAGGAAGTAAAATTCCTATACTACGATCAGGTTGTACTTTGGTCGTCACACAGTTGTTTCTCCACAAAAGATATGGATATAATATAAAACATTCTGGTAACTAGATCTATGGTTTTAGATCTAGATTTGGGTATTTTCCCAATTTGGGTACTTTGACAATATTCTAATAGTATTTTAGAATAGATGACTCCAAGCATGGTGGTGTAACTGCAGGTGATGGAGTCACCCTCTCTAAAGGTGTCTTACAGACTAAAGGGGAGAGGGATGTGCATGATTGACAGATCACTTGCTTAGGCAATTGAGTCAATCGTGAGATGTCAAGTACCATACCAGATGTTGTTATTGCACTAGATGCAATAAGTTTATATTAATCCAATCATGGAGAAACATTAGGAAGCAGTTTTAGAACATAAGTGAATGTTCTATGGATAAGATGACGGCGGCCTCCTTCGGGAGACGGTTATCATTCCAGGCTTCAAAGGTGACATAGATGACAGAATGATTGTCAAGGTTATATTTTTTCCTCAGACGAGGGACAGTATTATGGACAAGAGGATACTGTGGGAGGTTTGGTGCTGGACACTGATTAGTTTCAGTGATCGATACAGTCTAAGAAGTTTGGATTAGGAGTTCATTTATGAACTAGGTCCCATCAGATATCCAAACATATTCTAAGACAGGTATTACTCAATTCGGGAGATGGTTTTCTCCGCGAAGTTGAGATATAGAGAGATAAAGAAAGAAACACCGAAGCGGATCCACTCACTGAGGTTATTTCTCGAACACATTAGTTTCGCAAACAGCCTTTGTGAAACTGATTAGTAGAGGAGTTGGATGCTCGGTAACACGCGAGTTGTGAGTACACGACATCGCAATAATTAGCCTTAAGTGCAAGTGGGAGATTGTTGGATATAGTGCCCTCTAAGTCAATTATTGGATCGCAGGTACGTGATTACAATGATTGAGGGAGGACCTATACCGATAAACAGTCTTACTCGAGATGATAGTATGCTATCTGGTCTGTCTTTATCATCATGATAAAGCCAATAGGATTCTTGCTTGACTACCGGCAGTATGATGGCGATCATGTACGTGAGAGCTGGGGTCTATAAGCACATCCTTAAAAGAGTCCCTAGTCGTGGGAGTTTCGAGATAGGGTATCGATACTCCAGAGTAGACTAGTGTATACAGTCGAGACCCCGACGAGGGGCGGTGGCCGGTCTCACAAGCCACTGGTATCAGTTGGATCACCTAAGATGTATACAGGTGCACATTAGGTTATGAGTACACCGGACAGGACTCGCCGGGAACATGCTAGTTGGTATTATACATATCGTCAGATAGCAGTTCCCTGGTGACATGTGTACAGGTTAGTTCATCGACCTGATATCGTCATTTGTCTCGTGTGAGTTCCCACTGTGCTTAGATTACTACCCTACCACGCTCAAAGGAGTTGTGCAAACAGGTTTTAGTTGGGTACAGTCCCGAGCCACATTGGAGGCAAGTGAGCGGATCTTCGGGGATTCGTCTCTCCCGGTATTGGGGGTGAGATCGCGCTGTGTTTAGGAGAGCCATTACACGAAATCCCTGGCCAGGGTAATCGAGATATACTGATAGGCATACCAGTAGTATATCAGAGTGTTCTGGGCTGCTCTCTGATACGACTTATGCAGCTATTGGGGGTCTGACGTTTACCGGCCCCCTAGGCCTAATATGCGATACTCATAGACGAATGTTCCGGACTGTACGGATATTTTCACTGTCAGGCTCAGTAAGGTTTATAGATGAGTTCGCTCGTCAGCTTCCCTTCCAATCAATACATAGGCAAAACGTTACGTACAGCTTGTACCTCTGACGTGCTAGGGGTTGTACCCAGTGCCACTGTACTGATGAGTCATTAGAGTCCCCCACCGACACTTTCCCAAGTTCGGGCGAAACGTTGTAGAGGCCGTATAGGTTTATGGCAAGGTTCGGAAAATGCACGTGCGTTTTCGCACGTGTCAGTTTTCGGGCAGATAATACTGGTAGGCTTTGGTTTAAGCCGGAACCCAGTATTATACTGTGTAGATATAATATCTTTGTCTCAGTAGCATTTGTATTCGGTCGTAATACAAATGCGAGTATGTTTATACCAATACGGGGTTATCCTGAAATTCGTTTCGGGATGATTTTTGGAAGTTGCCAGTTTCCAATTTTCTATCAGCCGTATTTTGACATTCGGTTAAATACGGATTTGTCTTTTCGTCTTCAGGGTGAGTCATGCTTCTAGAAGGTTCTAGAAGTGGTGATTAGGCATATGACTCATTTGTGTCATTAATGGTTCATTAATGATGCAAGGTGACTAGGTTTAATGTGATTGGTTTGCATTTATTGTTTCTAGTGATTCATGCTTTGTTGTTAGGTTATGATAACTATCATTTGTTATGGTCACCACTTGAAGCTCCTATCATCACCTCCCTCCTCTCATATATAGTGGCCGGCCCCCTCTTTGTATGGGTGTGATTTTTGAATCATTTCAAATTGGCAAAAAGATTATGATACAAGTGTATGGAAATTTCCTAGTTCAATTTCCATTCATCCGATTCCAAATGGCAACTTCTATAACCGTTCGTCCGTGACCTTGGACGTAACGAGACAAAGTATTCTACTCATTCTCTACTTTATCTTGGTCGTCTTTTTTGGCAAACTTGACGATCGAGTTGCCTCGGTTCAGAGGCGGGAGCCCGTTTAAAGATCCGTCGACGTGGTGCCACCTGGACGACGAAACCGGAGATCGAGCAAGTTCGGATCAGTTGCAACATAGCGTGGGATGATGGTTGAAGACCGAAGGACTCGGATCAATCGGTATAACAATTCTACCCTCTTTACAATTTGTTAGTTTAGCTTTAATGGACGATCCGGGAGAAAGTACGCGATAGCGCCAGTCGTAAAAGTTTTGTTCCGCATTTCGGCATCTGTTAGATGGCCGGGGCGCCGCCGCCGACTTACAAAGATCTTGAGTACCAATCAAGCGAGAAGCCTTCAACCTTTTAGATAGCCGAGCCGATCTTCAATCGGGCAAGTGATCCAAGCCGATCCGCGACTCACGGGGACGAGCGAAGCCAAATCGACGATCGAGTTCTTCCTCTTGTAGTTCTTGAGCGAATGTAATGAAATTGTTGATATAAATAAAAGGTGAAATTCTTTAATCTTGCTTTCTTTTAAATTCTTGCATCATGATTCGATCTCAATTTATGATTGTAGTTCTTGTGATGATGTTTGAGTAAAACTCCGCTCGTTAAGGAGTCGAGATGATCAATAGAATGATGATGTAACAAATCTTTAAACGATTCTTGAGTCCTACGAGTTTTGTAAACCCTAGCAAATTCAAGAATCGATGACCTAGTTTCGTCGCGATACTTTCTTGATCGTGATCGCTCGAAGTTAGGGATCTACGATCGTTTCTTGAATTTACTAGATGCTAGAATATGAATGATATCGACGAAAGAACAAGGGATAAGATGAAACCCTAGTTTCATAAGAAATCCCTAATTCTCGATCGATCATCATCGATCTAGTATCAATTCATCGAATGATAAGAATACGTAATTGTAAGATTACATCACATCTATAGATCCGATCGATTCCTACGAGCCTCATTTCGATTCTTGATATTTGGTTGGAAAAATCAACAAATTATCAATTCTTGATTTTATCTTTTAATGCTTTCTTAGATCTAGATTTTTCTCTTTCTTGAATTGCAATTACAAATCATGAATTGTTTGATTTCTTTTCATTAAAGTTTCAATTCAACTAATTCGAAAGACGAACTATTACACTTTCCCTGTGGACGATCCGCACTCACTTACAATCTACAACTGACACCGTAGTTGATTGCGGTCAAATATTTTTGGTTGTGATTTCTTTACAATTTCATACTACACAATCCGAAATCTTTACAATCACCATTCTAACTTCTTTTTATAGCTTGCTAGTTTAGGGTTTAAGGTAGATCCGGGTATCGGGTAATGGTAGCGCCAGTTTAGTAAATTTTTGTTCCGCATTAAGCCACGGTTTGATGGCGGGGTGCTGCGGTAACCCAACAAAAATCATAGAACCTGTGGGTCCAACACCGACACTCGAAACATCAAGAAAACCTGTATCCAGCATCGACACGTAAATCCTTGTTTGGCGAATCACCCGGGCGCGCAAATGCGTATGTTTTGAAATATGATATATGGTTTTTAAGAAAACGGAGTGCACACGCGAGATCATTCTCGTTTTACAATTTGTAACCACAAGTGCACGGTGCGTTGTAGCGAGTCGGCAAGCACGGGTCGATCCGCAGGGAATTGTGATTGGGTATTACGATTTAAGGTTCAACAAATTAACGAATTGGGGTTTGTCACAAAAAATATATAAAAGAATTAAAACAAGGAAAAAGCAAGAAAAGGAGTTAAGGAATGAATGGTTGTGGCTTGGTTCGGAAGCTTGAATCGCGACGTTTACCTCTACACTCCCTTAGTCATGAGTTGTCCGGCCTTGCCTTGATCCCGGCATGAAGCACGACTTATCAACGCGGTTGGGGAGCACAAACCGTCAAAGTCCGATATTCGCCGTAAAGCACGAAACTGTTCTGTTTTGATCACTTACCGTTCGTATGTCCGCGCTTAGGGTATCAACACTAAACACAAGAGTTAGCAAGCATACCGCAACAACAAAAACACAAAATGGTTAGTGAGAGCAAATGATATTAGTGTTGAGTTTGCTAAGAAGTTGTGATGGTATATCGTATATGAAATTAAGAGATTTGTCAAGTCCTTAATCACAAGATACGATATCCAAGCTTAGTGAACTTAACACTAAATAGATTTTACCTTAGACATTGGAAATGGGGAAAGGGAATGAATACGGTATATGAGGAGGTTACAAGTAACCATGTGTCAAAACACCGTATCATGTCAATACATAAACAATATTTAGGTTAGAATTATAAGTTAAGCACATGAAACATAAAAAAGAGGTAGAGAAGGCAAAGTCTTTCATCTCACTTTCTCACCCACACCACAACCAAAATAAAGAATTAGTTAATCATGATAATAAAAGCAAGTAAGTAAAGAAAGCAATAAAAGAAGCAACAATTATAACCACTTGAAGAATTTTGATACAAGATTATGATAGCTTGTTCAACCTCCTTAATGAAGCTCTCCAAAGAGAGCTTCAAGAGGGAGGAAGAAGAAGAAGAAACCAAGTGAAGATCACTCACCCTCAAGATAAACCAAAAACAAACTATCAAAATGTATTACATCTATTTGGCATGGCAAGACACTCAAGCTTTAGATCAGTTCTGGTATTTATAGGCCACAAAACAGAATAAATAAACAATATACAAGTGATGATGTTGCACTAATAAACAATCAGAGAAAATATGGTGTCAAAATGGGGTAGGGGGCTGAGGTCGCCGGATATGGTGGGTGCGTCGCCGGCCTAAATCTGAGGAGGGGGGCTCGTGCTGCAGTGGTGTGCTTGTGTGCTCTCTCTAATCACTCTGGCTCTGTTTGCTTGGTCAATTGTAACCTGGTTTGTATGCAGAAGAATGGAGGGAAACTTGGTTTTTGCATCACTTCCAAACTTTATGCAATAAATGCATTCACACCCACTTGCATAAGTTGTGTGCCCACTTGTTTACCTCATGATGCCAAGGCAGCCTACCATAGTCTATGGCAGCTCCTTACCTAGTCCATGGCATGTGCACACTAGTGTGCTGGACCAATTTTATACAAAAATGTGTACATATGTTTTATTTCCAAAAGAGCTCATGGGGTATCGGTTGCTTTTCTGGTCTGCCTGCAGTGTCGGCTCCCAAACGTCATGTCCATAATTTTGAGTATGTTTTCATTGTTGTATCACGAATACCTGTAAACTTTAATAACTGAGCAGGCACTGATTTAAAGTACCGATAAATAGAAAAACAGATAACGAGTAAGAGGTAATAAAATGCAGTTTTATGAGATGAAAAAATACCCCCAAACTTATCTTTTGCTCGTCCCGAGCAAAACAAAAAATCCTAACCTCACTTTCACAGGGAACACGATTGCACTAAGCATGTGCAACAAAACGTTAAACCTTGAGGTGTCCCTAGTAGGCGGAGTGTTGTCCCCTGAGGGTTTTCAGTGGATTACACCTACAAAATTCAGTCAAGTTAGTAACGCGGAGGAACTGTTGATTCTAATCCTAAAGTTAAGAATCAAAACTAGAAGTTCTATCGCCCAAGTTACAAACATTAAACCCTATTTTTCACTCCTCGCAATTTGTTTAACAAAAGCTAATACGTGTCTTTTCGTGATTATGCGGTAGTGTCGATAGGTTTTTAAGAACTTGATTAGGGTCATCATGTCAAAAATTACGGACCAGAACAAACATCTACAGGATCACACAAGTTTGAAAGGAGTTAAGATTTTCTCAAGTTTTACTCTCCAGTTATGTTTCAAGTCCGAATATATATCAATTTTAAAAGAGAACCAAAGTCTTATTTTTCACTCCTACCTTTTGCCTGTTTTTGTTCATACACACCTTTCATTATCGTGCAAAACATCTTAATAAATACAAAGCTTCATATCTCCACGAAAAAACTGTTTTAATGGAAAATTTGTCTCCGCCAAGATTATTCTCTCACAAAGAACCATTAGGACTTTTAACTCGAAGAGAACACTTGCTTAACTTGTTTTATATGGCGATTGGAAACTTAGCGAGTTTTGGGTCAATGACTCCCAAACCAGATGGTTTTAGGGCATTAGATGTGGAGACACCCCAAGGACTTAATTACCCAAGTTACCAAGGCCACAAAATAAAAGACTCATTTTAAATAATTTAGCACTTTAGTGAAAACGGAGATATAGCCAGCTTTTTCTTTTAAATCAGAAGACGTTACATGTGATAAGGTTTGTAATTACTCCATCAAGGTTCTAGATGGGTTATTTTTCAGATTTTTAGCTTCTGTTAAAATCTCTATAAAATTCCTCATTTCTACTTCACTGTATGAATTATTCTTGATATTTTGCTTAACTCAGACAAACCTGTTTGATCCTAAAAATTTTTATCAATTAAAAAGTTATAGACATGTCAGACTTTCATCACATTCTTTAAAACATATGATACGTGAAAAAGTGTTATAAAAGATGTATATCAGCTAAGGTTAAACACATAGGAGGGTTATTTTTCAGGTCGTCGGTCTCATAGCAAGAATTTAATTATTTCTATCTTATAAAACGAACCGTCAGATTTTGGATCAAAGTTCCCTTACTAACCAACATGACAAAGTTTTTATAATATTCAAGAATTTTCCAATTTTTATAAATTTTTTAAAATTTTCAATACAATGCAGTACAAAAGCAGATATGAAATGCAACTACATGCAAAATAAAAGAAAAATACAATAAGTAAATGCTGAAATGCAGGAAATATGCAAATGCAAACTATTATGCAGATACAAAATGCCACCACCAAGCTCCACCCCCAAACTGATCCAGACGATGTCCTCGTCGTCATTTTGCTTTTCCTTTGCCTTTGCCTCAGCTGCTTCCGCTTTCCTCTTCCTGTTTAGCTAAGAGCTGGATAAGCTGCTCCTTGATCTCCTTATTCTTCCGGATTATAGTTTTTATGCCGCGAACTTCCATTCTTTGAAGCTCATAGGGATCCGTCGGAACGTCATCTCCCAAGTATATCTCGGATGAAGTCTACGGGGCTGCATGCTCACTGGGGTCAGTAGCGGTCCAAATCTACTGCTCACTCCTGGGATCAGTGTACCCTGGTGGGATCTTCTCTATCTCCACTGGTACAGTATCATACATCGTGAGTCAGGCAATGAAATCGTCGTCCGTCATATAAGATCGGCAAATTTGGGCAATGAGGACGGGAAGCTGAGATTTACGTGCGGTAGCACTTTCCGTGATTGTGGCGAATAACATGCTTGCCATGAAGAACTGGTAGTCTCTGGTCATCAAACAATCGACCATATGCCCTACAATTGTTGGAAAACACGATACGCGCGCGATCCTCCTGACATTGCGATATGCACAGCGGCATACCGCATAGGCGTTCCTGTAAATCTGCTGGGCATTCAACCCAGCATCTCGTAGTTCACATCGATTTCCCAGAACTGTCCTATACTGAGCTAGTTCTAAGGGTTTTTGAGAGCCAGATCGCATCGGGATACTGGTGACGTTGGATATGGTATCTGCTGAAAATACCCTACGTCTACCCCGAAAATGAAATCTAACCCTATCTTGGAGTATTTCTCTATCTCTTAGTGCGTCATAGAACTCATCGACTAAACTCTCACATGCACACAAACCCTCTTCCCCATAGAGCAGAAATTCCCGGCCTAATTGTTGGATTGCATCACAAAAATAATGCCCAAATACATCGTGCTAGAAAATGGCAACGAAATTGCGTTCCAATTCAAATAGGGCCATTCTCAGAGATCTGTTGAATTTTCAGAAAGTAAACAGTGTAGGAGAGGGGGAAAAAGTGTTTCTTACAGCAGGGAAGAAGGAGATCGGAGCTAGGAGGAAGCCAGGCCGAGCTCGCCGGATCTGATGGGGAAGTCGCCAGCCGGAATCCGAGAGGAGATCTAGGGTTTGGTGGGAGGCTGCGGGAAGAGGAGAGAAGAGAGATAGATTTGTTTGAGGAAAGAGTAAGTGAGGGCTCGCGTTTGGGGCAGTGGGCTTATAAAGGAACTTTGCAAAAAAAAAAACCCCATAAAGAAATCCTAACATATTTTCACTCCGTCTCAAACAAAAAATTGAAAACAATCTCGTCCCACTAACAAAAACTGCACTCATCCCCTAACGGGTGAGATTTTATTAAAAACTAAGAAAAAACAAAGAAAACAAAAATCATAATATTCACAATCTAAACGACATGGTTAATGCAGAAGTTAATACCAGCCATAAGAAAATTTTGTCAATATAGTGCCATGGCTGGCAAAAGAATAGGTATATTAAAAAGAAAAAGAAAATATACAAAGAATGGTTAGATGTTAGTAAAGGGCATGGGTGCATGAAGGAATGGGTTAGAATACGCTAAAGGTGAAGACGAAGTTTTGACGAGGAAAAAGAATTAATGTTCGAATGAATTGAATTTTCAAGAATTATATGTGGAGTTTCAAATTCAGGTTCGTTTAAAAACCGGAGTTCATCCACAAAAAATTCAGAAAAAGAAAGGTTCAAAGGATGATCCCAAAATGATCCCGACTCAAACTCACCAAGAATATCAAGTTCATCAGCAAAAATCTCCTCAAAACTCGACAAGAAAGAATAGTGTTCAGTACTGTCTTCTTCCCTATTATTTTTCTCGATCCTACTCTCGTTATTCACAAACTCTTCCAAAACGATTTCTCCCTCATCACATTCATAATTGGGTAGGTTCATGTCGTCTAAAAATATAGGTTCCCACCCTAATGTTTCTCCTGAAACAATATACTAGTTGATACAAAAATTGTGGGTTCCTGATCATTGATTTTTTTAAAAAATTTATCCCAACCATACCCGTCAAATTCACAAGGTTCCTCCTCTAAAATTGGAAAGCAAAAATCAGTCGGTTCAAGAATATCCTTTTTAAGTATTATGTCAGTTAAATCAATCTCTAAATCACAAGTAACAAGAGGCTCAGTAGATACCTGAAGGCTAATGGTGGACTGACTTAGAGTGTTTGCTTGTGTGTCCTGGGAACACCTAGTCAATTCAGTTGTATCATCATCTAAAAAATCATCCAAATTAATCTGATTACTTATTTCACTCGGGTGATTCCCTAGCTGACAGATGATGACATTATAGGGTTCTGATTAACTGTGTTCACTCTCTAGAATCCTCTTAGCTAAATGTTTCGTTTGTTCCTTGATTCTAGCCAAAGATTGAGCTTGAGCAACAAATAATTGCTCAGATTGCTGTAAAAACAGGGCTAGCGTCGCAGCTGATTGGTTCTCTACCGCAGTCATTACTTCAATACCTTTTTCAAAAGTGGTCAACCTAGCATCTATCTCACCGTCACTCCCTAATGATGGTTCAATTGTTTCGGGTTGGAGGGGTTATGATGGTGGTGATGCTAGAGCAGTCATTCTGTCGACCTCTTTCTCTAAATCTTCAATCATTTGGTCTATGGTTGAAGTGTGACTAGGTTCAGGAGTGTTAGGTGGGTGATCGTTATCAAAAATTTAGGACTGTTGGTCATACCCTAGAAAAGGACAATTTTCATGAATGTTGGAAGAATTTTGGCAATTTGTACAAATCAATTGGGATTGAGTATAAACAAAAGAGTAAGAATCGTGCAAAAATGAATTGTATTGTTTATCACCCATAATAACAAGAATTTACAAACGTCACAAAATAAAGAATATCACACCCCTAGCAGTTTATATTATTCTAAGTCAACTAGACCTGCTCAAGAACCTGATTGACGAAGTAAAACTGTATCAAGAAATAGGCTCAAGATATACTGATCACGAAGCCAGGTAAGTCCAAGAGATAAGGGAAGGTTTTCCAACGCTTTCGCGAAGGTCCTTAATTAAATAACCCTTTCTCTTTTGGCGGTTGCGCCGTGAACACTTGCCTAGACACCTCGTGAACGATATACCGTTAAGGAAAGTTCTAAATACAGTTAACTCCTCCTAATGAGCGCGAAGTCCTCAAAGTCAGAATTCTAATTGATTTTAAATTACTGGGGGTATGCAAGAATGCAGTTTTGTGAATTATAGGCTACAGAGAAAAGGTGATGAAATCCTTTACCGTATCTTGTTTTGTCATTTATGCCCTTAATTTCCGTATTAAGATGCAATGCGCAATCATTAAAAGAATTTAAGAAAATCAATCAATTAAAGCAATTCTTTTTCAATTTTGTATTATGCGCTGCAAGAAGTACGGCTAGTTCTCTTTACAATTGACGGCAAAATTGTGCGAAAAATCCTGCAAAAGATAGAAAATTGGATTGCTTCGGATTTGAGCGAACGTGTTAAGAAATACGTACCGATTTGATTTGGTTTAAGAAAACCCCGTTGAGTTGATCCAAGTCGTTGAATGTTCGCTTGCGTGGGTCAAACTACCCGGATCATTGGCACTACACTTCGCTAACGTCTTGTAATTGCATTTGAGCCTAGCTCCGCACGATCGCTGGTCGTAATTCCGCGAAAAACCTAAAATGTCGGAAAATACGATATTTAGTGCCAAAAGCGGTACATGTGCCCCAATTCCTGCATAATCAAAATTAGAAAAATCAAACAAAACCAAAAGATTACAAACACTGCACTGGAGATCACCAAAAAAGAAAAAACCAAAACTCTCACAATACGGCCGGCGAGCTCGGAAAATTGCCTAATGTCGCCGGATTTTGCAAAGAGATAGGTGCAGGGATTTTTGGTGGAATCTCTAGGCAAGATGAATATTCTAATGGTCTTACTTGATTTTTAAGTTGGATTAGAGAGTGATAGCAGATTCAGCAACAGAGAACAAAAGTCAGAAAAATTGTTAGAAGTGTGCATATGTTAGTATTGAAAAAAAATTGAGTTAGAAAGTTAGCTTTGTTTATAGAACCAGAAATAACAATACCTAATACTACCAACTTCTCGGCAACGGCGCCAAAACCATGTTGGTGAATCACCCGCGCGCGCAAACGCGTATGTTTTGAAATATGAGATATGGTTTTTAGGAAAACGGAATGCGCACGCGAGGTCGTTCTCGTTTTACAATTTATAACCGCAAGTGCACGGCGTATTGTAGTGAGCCGGCAAGCATGGGTCGATCCGCAGGGAATTGTGATTGGGGATTGCGATTTAAGGTTCAACAAATTAACGAATTGCGGTTTGTCAGAAAAATATATAAAAGATTAAAAACATAGAAAAAGCAAGAAAATAAGTTAAGGAAAGAATGGTTGTGGCTTGGTTCAAAAACTTGAATCGTGACGTTTCCCTCTACACTCCCTTGGTTATGAGTTTTCTGGCCTTACCTTGATCCCGGCATGAAGCACGACTTGTCAACGCGTTTGCGGAGCACAAACCGTCAAAGTCCGATATTCGCCGCAAAGCACGAAACTGTTCCGTTATGATCACTTACCGTTCGTATGTCCGCGCTTGTGGTATCAACATTAAACACAAGGTTTAGCAAGTATACCGCAACAACAAAAACACAAAGTGGTTAGTGAGAGCAAATGATATTAGTATTGAGTTTGCTAAGAAGTTGTGATGGTATATCGTATATGAAATTAAGAGATTTGTCAAGTCCTTAATCACAAGATACTATATCCAATCTTAGCGAACATAACACTAAATAGATTTTACCTTAGACATTGGAAATGGGGAAAGGGAATGAATACGGTATATGAGGAGGTTGCAAGTAACCATGTGTCAAAATACCGTATCATGTCAATACATAAACAATATTTAGGTTAGAATCATAAGTTAAGCACATGAAACATAAACAAGAGACAGAGGAGGCAAAGCCTTTCATCTCACTTCCTCACCCACACCACAACCAAAATAAAGAATTAGCTAAGCACGGTAATAAAAGCAAGTAAGTAAAGAAAGCAATGAAAGAAGCAACAATTATAACCACTTGAAGAATTAAGATACAAGATTATGGTAGCTTGTTCAACCTCCTTAATGAAGCTCTCCAACGAGAGAGCTTCAAGAGAGAAGAAGAAGAAGAAGAAACCAAGTGAAGATCACTCACCCTCAAGCTAAACCAAAAACAAACTATCAAAATGTATTACATCTATTTGGCATGGCATGACCCTCAAGCTTTAGATCAGTTCTGGTATTTATAGGCCACAAAACAGAATAAAAAACAATATACAAGTGATGATGTGGCAGTAATAAACAATCAAAGAAAATATAGGGTCAAAAGGGGGTAGGAGGGCCGAGGTCGCCGGATATGGTGGGTGCGTCGTGAAAGGTTCCTAGGCACCCTAATGAGGTCTCACAAGGCATCGAACATGCCATTTTCAAAAATTCTCGGTGCCGAGAGACCCGACAACGGATCGTTTGCTAGAAAACTAGGCGAAAAAGCTAACTAGTTAACACTTAACTAAGGGATACGGATATACAACCTTTGTAGATCCGTTTGTCCACCTCCATAGCTCCATGAAGAAGTCATCTCCGCTGTACAAATCCAAAATCCGGGCTCTTGCGTCGGCTTCATCGGAGAAGAAGCGGGCTAGGTCATCGACGACGTGCCGAAGATGATCTACGTCGAGGCATCGCTAAATCAAGCTCCGACTTCACCAAGTCCAAAAACTTGTGAAGAGAACACACTCTACTACTTGGCAAGAGGTAGAGGATGAAGAAATAGGAAGTGGGTAGACTTTAGATTTGGATTTCACACTCTTTTTCATCACTTGCCATTGATGGAGGCAAGCTTTCTTCACTTGAAGAAATGAAGAAGAAGAAGGTAAAATATTATGATAAGTTAAAATAATATGAAAAGAATAAATCAATCCTTATCATAACATGACCATAGTTAAGTGTAGAGAACTAATCATGGTTCAATGCAATGGTTAGGGTTAAGCTAAAAACAAAATGGTCACATGGTCAAAAGTTGCATGAAGCTTGAAGAAGCTTCTAAGAAAGCAACCATTTGTTTTCTTTTCTCATTCTTTTCATCCAAAAAGAAATAGATAAAAGAATGAATAAATAAATAAAACCCTAACCATTCACTTAACCAAAGATTAATTCTTTACACTTAACCAAACTAGCATGTATCATCAAACATGATACAAACAAGTGCACAAAAGTATATCGCATATACAATGCGCACATCCGAGTGAGAAAATCCATCTTAAGTGAACCGATACTAATTAATGCAAAGTAATATATCAAATATATAATTATGCATTAAATCATTAAATCAACACTTGATTTAACGATCCGGTCATATCGCATATAACCGACTAATATCCAATGTATCGGCTTATCGAATCAACCCTCGATTCGATAACTAGGTTATATCGCATATAACCAATCGATACATTCATCGTGAGAATGGAATACGGTATCACATACACGTATTATTCTCGGTCCCGCACATATCTCATATGCGCTCCTATTTCGTTTCGCTTGAGCCTAGGAAACCTCTGTGTAGGACTCTAAAGACTCGTCAATACGCCGGCAGCTGGCGATGATCATATCAAACACCCACAAGCCGCAAGCGGTCTGCTAAACGTAACGGCCACCCGGGTATTGAGCGATCTGAAGATCGATGAGCAAGCCCGCTCATACTCCAGTGAATCCAACCAGTAACACTACCGTACAGTCCGGTCTGATCGTCTGATATGTCGCATATCTCTCCTAGGGGTGGTAAACGTCAGACCCCAATAGCTCGATAAGTCGTGTCGATATGAGGTCTATAACACTTTGAGAAACTACAGGTAACACTTACCAGTAAATCTCAGCAACCCTGGCCAGGGATTTCCTGTTATAGCCAATCGAACACAGCGCAACATCAACTCCCTATACCGGGAGAGACGAATCCCCTCCTATCGCTCATTGCCTCCATGTGACTCGGGACTGTACCCAAAAACCACCGTTTTGCACGCCCTCTTGGACGTGGTAAGATGGAAATCAAAGCACAGTGGGAACCACACAAGACTCTATGACGATCTCGGGTCAACAGACTACTCTGTACCAGTGTCACCAGAGAACTGCCATCTGACGTGAGGTATAATACCATCTGGGAGTTCTCGACGAGTCCGTCCAGTGTACCCAGTCTCTACTGAGCACCCGTATATCATCTCTGATGTCAAACACCGATGGATACGGGATCATCCATCGCCCATCTGTATGGGTCGAGAAGGTATACGCTAGTCTACTCTGGTATATCGATGCCCCGTCTCGATACACCCACGACTAGGGACTTTGAAGGATGTACTTATGGACTACCATGTCCCCACTAGTATGATCCGCATCGTAGTCCAGGTAGTCAAGTACATATCCTAAGGGCTTTACCAACATGTAGCAGAGAGACAATCAGTGTACACGTTAAGGTAAAGAGTAACCGGATAGCATACTATCATGTCGAGCAAGAAAGTCCTCCCTATATATGTCCCAGCATCCACTACAGTATACATCCAATGTACAGTAATGGCCTCTAGGGCATACATATAACTAACAATCTCCCACTTGCACTAGGGCCATCTGTAGCAGTGGTTGTAGTATCTCATACTCAACCATCCCATAAAAAAAATCTCTCTTTGGGAACAGGCCTTTGTGAGTGGATCCGCTGTGTTGTCCTCAAAATCTACTCTCCAAACCTCGATCACCCTGGAGATCAACCATCTCCATGATCAGGCGATACTGCCTTAGAATATGTCTGGATCACTGATGGGACCTGCGTTCCTAGGCATAAGCCACAACTCCATTGTCACACAATGGGAGGAACATAGTTCATCTCATGAACCAATATACACCCAAACAGCCTCTAGGGTAGCATCTTAAGTAGCGATGTATCCTGCCTTTATCTTCTAGTATGTCACGGTATCTAGCTTGGAACTCTTCCAACATACCGTCCCTTTGCTTAGGGTAAAGACAATGCGTGTGACTGACATTCAGTCGTCTTTATCACCCTGGAACCCTTCCAGTGATTCTCCCCAGGATCGGTTGATACCGTCTCACTACAACTAGTGAGAGTCCTAACATCCTATTAGATCTATCTCATAGATCCAAAATCCAGGATTTAGTAGGTATCACTTTGATCCTATGTGGAGAATCATTGTGATAAGCGGAGATTGATCGAGCGTAGCATAGGAAACTCCTTCCCTATCAAAAGTATGTCATCCACGTACTCTACGAGGATCACCACCATACTCCCTACTACCCTTTTTGTTTATACAAGGTTCATCTACCATTTTGATGATGTCAAACTCTTTGACTAATTCATCAAAACAGATGTTCCAACTCCGCGATGCCTGCTTTATCCTATAAAGCATCTTGCACACGTTTCCACTGCTCCCACTGTCTATGAGGCCCTCTGGCTGTGTACTTATAGACGTACTCTTCTAAAACATCATTTAGAAAAGCAGTCATGACACCCAACCACCAGATATCATAGTCATGGTATGTAGCCGTGACAAGTAGGATCTGAATGGACTTAAGCATAGGCACTGGAAAAGGTTTCATCATTATCCACACCTGGTCGATGACGAAAGCCCTTAACAAGTCTAGCTTTGAAAGTCTCAACTTTTCCATGTACACCAATGTAATCTTCTCAAGATATACTTGCTCCTGATGGGGATTTAACCCTTCAGATATAGCAACCAAAGTCCATACTTTGTTGGTATATAAGGATTCCATCTCAGATCGCTAAACATCCAGCCATTCTTACAGAGTCTTACTCTCGATGGCCTGCTCGAAGCTAATTGGGTCATCATCTCATGATGCAATCCTCGCTCCCACTGTCATAGAGAAAACGAAGTATCTCTCAGGTGGATGAGGAACCCTACTAGATCGGCGGAGAGGCTGAGGTTCGTTGGAATCTACTGAATCCTTTGGTTCTACCAAATCATCTGCTGTTGTTTGTATAGCTGGAACATTTCCAGTTCTACATAACAGTCCTTGCCTCGAGCTTGTCCGGATTTTGCTTTTAGACATAGGCCGGTCAACCCCAAATCTTAACTAGCTTAAGACATGGGCTCTTCCCTTTCCATATCACATATGAAGCGGTAGGCAACTGATTTGATTTGAACCCTATTCAATAGGTATGCATCTTCTCAAGTGCATAACTTCCAAAAAGAAATAGGTAACTCAGTAGTACTCATCATAGAGCACACCATATCAAATAGGGTGTATCTGCTCCTCCCCGATATACCATCGTGCTATGGTGTATTCAGAGGAGTAATGCTGAGAGAGAATCTCATTCTCCTTTAGAATAGTCCAGTATTTCCGTGCTCAAGTATTCTCCTCCTTGATCTCATCATAGGACATAATACTTATACCCGTATTGGTTCTCTACTTCTAACTTATATTCTGTGAATATCTCAAAAGGTTCGGACTTGTGTTTCAACAGGAACATAGGTCTGAATCTTGAGAGATTATCAGAGAATGTAACGAAGTACAAAGAACCGGTCTTGGCATGTGTAGACAGGGGACCTTGCATACATCATCATGTATCATCCCAAGAGTTTACTAACTCTTTCTCTGTTTCCAATAAACGGAGCTATGGTCATTTTATCTTTGTGACATGACTGGCGAGTTTCACAAGATGTAAATTCAAACTAATTTAAATATGCATCTTTATGTAACTCTAGCTAGTCGGGTCACATTGATATGACCTAGTCTACAATACCTTAAGAAGGATTCGTTCATTTCTGAACTCTTCCTCTTGTGTGTGTTCTGTACACTAAGAACTGTAGTTTGATTTAGAACTTCAATGCTTTTAGATAACGTGCCTGAACCGATCAACTTTTGATATAGGAAATATTCAAAACATTATCCAACTATACAAAATTTTATCATTTCTTTACAGATAAAGAGATAGATATGATTTTGTATATCAGGTTCGGTATCTAATAACATTTGTTCAGAATCAATGTATTCATAATACAGGGTGACAGTGACCAACAGACTTGGCTGCAACACTTGCCCCGTTTTCTGCCTCATGAAACTTATCACCCGTTCTCAGTTTCTACCTTTCTGTAGCCCTATGTAACAGATTACATATCTGGGATCCTGATCTGGTATCACATACCCAGGATGTAAAGAATACTGAGAAACAATTCTTGAAATGAACACACCCGAAGATGATGCATCAGTATGCACTCTCTTCGTTTGGGCGGCACGGGAATTCTGGTAATCCCCAATTTCCTGCTCTGTCTTATAACAATTATAAGTTGGAGCGGGACCAACGTTCCCCAGCTCAGTATAACAAGCGGGTTCGGTCAAAATATCCGTATTATTATCTTGATTAAGGCGTGATATGGTCGCTACCAGGAGAGAGAGAGAAGAAAACACTCAGCGTGCGCTCTTGCAAGAATAGATTGGTTATAATTTTATCTAATCAGGATGGCTCCCACTGCTTTTTATCAAATCTTCCTTCAAACCCTAAAAGGAAAGACTAGCCGGGATTAATTACACACTACAAGTTCACCAATCTTTCAGCCAGGCCAGTGTCGGTACTTTGAGGGAGGTCCCCCGTGCTTTCGCACGAACCTAATTAATGTAAACCTCGTTTTCCCAGAGGCGTAACCTCGTTAACACCTTTCTAGACACCTACTTGATCGGCTAATTGTAATGTATAAAACTCTCCCAGGAGTAACACTTACTCGCAGCGGGTATCGGGATCCAACTATCTCATAGAAGGTATGCAATCTCATTGCAAATTTCAACACTTGAAATTCCCGATAATATTTTGCCCCTAACGTGCTATGACCTTGACGAAAGCCAACAAACCATAGCCCGCTAGTCAAGTTCAACCCGTACATTTCTTGATCAAATTAAACCCACCCGCACGACCCTTGACGAAAGCCAACAAAGCCGCACGACTACCCTAATCCAATCGCATCGTATGCTAGCAGATAAGCAGCATATAGCTACCGCACACTGCACCTTGACGAAAGCCAACAAATGCAGCACGAATACTATATACTACTTATCTGAAATGACGGAGGGCTACGACAGGTTTTTCTGAAAACCTATTGCGTAATGAACTTGATATCGTTGTAGAATCAAATGATTTTTAAAATGGAGTGTTTTTGAGGCTTTTCCAGTTTTGCTAAAGGAGTCACTCCCGGTGAAGGGATCGTCGGTCCTTTCCTCGTCGAATGAGGTGCGGGATATATCATATATATCACTGTGCAAAGCAAAAACTCTTAAAAGCAATCAAAAGACAAACCGAGTGTGTAGCATCTGCCAGTTATTGCTAAAGGAGTCACTCCCGGTGAAGGGATCTCGGTCCTTTCCTTATCGAATAAGGTGCTGGATATATCGCATATACCGCTGTGCAAAGCAAGAACTGTAGCTACCTGTTTTATTTTGAAATTCGATTCTACAACATCTTAGGTTTCTTTTATTTCATTAATCACATTAATGAAGTCCCATCATTTAAGTACCTAAACATCACAGATAGATATGACGTACACTTATGCCATCCGCATTCGCCTCGATGTCCCCTCGTGCACCGTTAGGTTAGGTAACTAACGACAGAGCAGGGCAAGGCTAGCGCGGGTGTAAAACATAAGCAACGTCTATATAATATATCATATATACTATATACTATATCCATCACAGATATCGCAGCAGAAGAATCATATGAAATATTGGATATACTAGGACGTCCGTGTTTTCAATACGAGCCAGTATAAAATACGGATTCCACGGTCGTGATGAATAGCCAAACCCACACCCCTAGACCCCTACGAGAGCGGCAAGCAACCCTACCAATTCTGGAGTTAGGAGACCCGGACTCGACTCCTCGAGTTGGTCTCCCACTGGACTCCAGAACCCGGTTACTTGTGCTCCCCTCCTTGGGTCTATCCTAGTGCAGAAAAGTAAATAATATACAAACGGTGACTACTTCCGCTACCTGGAAGTGCCCCAATAAAAGAATATTACATACAGATTTTTACATGAATGAAAATGAAAAACACTCATCTCACATAAAAACCCCAGCTATTCAAACACGACGATCCAATATAACATATCCAGCAACACATAACATCACATGTCATCAACGTAAGTAAATATGCGCATCCCAATTGTCGTTGACATATAGCAACGAAACCGGCGATATCACATATTACACTTACGGTCACAGAAAAGAAAGTGTAAAACTACAACAGTTGGAATCCGCAATCACCTCAGACATCGCATGCCTCACCAAATGAATTACTTAGACATCGCATGCCTAACAATTATAAACCCCGCATTTTAGTCTCAAAATTGAAAACACTTTTCAATACCAAGTCGGGCAATTCAACAAGATTCCCGACATCCTGATCGAATGCTCATCGCAAACTTCAGTAGGCGGCCGCACCCCCGACGCCGTCGACGAAGTGCACCAAGGCGGAACACCGCTACCGTGAGCACCCGGACGGATGCTTTCGGCGACGGGGTTCTCCTACAGTCACTTGGTCGGGGCTATGGGATGTAGCTGTCCATTAAGTTTGTCCGGCGAATATCCGCGTACGCTACGTGATTGCGACGGACTTTTGATCACATCAAAATTCCGTGGCAACCGATCAAATGAGACTAAAGTGCTATGTTTATAACATTCATTCAGTTATCTCATAACTTCTTGTGAATTCCAATTATTGTATCCCATTCCGGATAAATAGAAAATGTCAAACTTTCCGATCGAACAATCGAACACCCAAGTTTTCCCGATACAGATCAACACATGAAATATGAGTCTAACAACATTCAGTTCGTGCCTCAGTACCAACGGTCCAGCCGTAGAAGGGTCAAGCCAACGCCTCACATGTGGCACGCCGTACTGCCCCAAACCCGAAGGTTCAAAGGGCAGTTCAAGACGGTCACATAATCGAGTTAAGGTTTGTTGTCTTCTAGAGGGTCCATCGCGTTACTTGCACTACTTAGAACGTCGTTAAACTTCGGAAAAATCCAACACATGGAAATTTCCCGACAGGGGAAAAATAGGGTATTTATATCCGGTCGAACTTTTTAACATATTCTAAAAATTATCCGGAAAGCCACACAGACAAAATTTGATACTCCGATCGAAACACCGAATCCCCAAAACAACCGCAGAAAATTCAACTCTTGAATAAATTTTAAAAATACCCAGAAACTCCAGCATAATATAATAGAAGTTACTTTGCAATCAATTGAGGATGACGTCATCAAGGTGCGGCGGAACCGCCGCAGAAGCCATGCTTCTGCCGCGCTTCCGCCGCGGTTTGTACTGTTCATGGGAAAAAAATTGCATCGTAATTCTTATAATTCCCTGCTGAGTTTTCTGAATATTTTTAATTTTGAAAAAACCCAGTTTTTAAAAAATGTACAGAGAGCAATTTTGAAATGGGTTTTCGGGTTCGTTCGGACTTCAAACTCCGTCGGGACTTCGCCTAAGGCTCTAGCTAGGCTCTGATACCAGTGAAAGGTTCCTAGGCAGCCTAATGAGGTCTTACAAGGCATCGAACATGCCATTTTCAAAAATTCTCGGTGCCGAGAGACCCGACAACGGATCGTTTGCTAGAAAACTAGGCGAAAAAGCTAACTAGTTAACACTTAACTAAGGGATACGGATATACAACCTTTGTAGATCCATTTGTCCACCTCCATAGCTCCATGAAGAAGTCATCTCTGCTGTACAAATCCAAAATCCGGGCTCTTGCGTCGGCTTCATCGGAGAAGAAGCGGGCTAGGTCATCGACGACGTGCCGAAGATGATCTACGTCGAGGCATCGCTAAATCAAGCTCCGACTTCACCAAGTCCAAAAACTTGTGAAGAGAACACACTCTACTACTTGGCAAGAGGTAGAGGATGAAGAAATAGGAAGTGGGTAGACTTTAGATTTGGATTTCACACTCTTTTTCATCACTTATCATTGATGGAGGCAAGCTTTCTTCACTTGAAGAAATGAAGTAGAAGAAGGTAAAATATTATGATAAGTTAAAATAATATGAAAAGAATAAATCAATCCTTATCATAACATGACCATAGTTAAGTGTAGAGAACTAATCATGGTTCAATGCAATGGTTAGGGGTTAAGCTAAAAACAAAATGGTCACATGGTCAAAAGTTGCATGAAGCTTGAAGAAGCTTCTAAGAAAGCAACCATTTGTTTTCTTTTCTCATTCTTTTCATCCAAAAAGAAATAGATAAAAGAATGAATAAATAAATAAAACCCTAACCATTCACTTAACCAAAGATTAATTCTTTACACTTAACCAAACTAGCATGTATCATCAAACATGATACAAACAAGTGCACAAAAGTATATCGCATATACAATGCGCACATCCGAGTGAGAAAATCCATCTTAAGTGAACCGATACTAGTTAATGCAAAGTAATATATCAAATATATAATTATGCATTAAATCATTAAATCAACACTTGATTTAACGATCCGGTCATATCGCATATAACCGACTAATATCCAATGTATCGGCTTATCGAATCAACCCTCGATTCGATAACTAGGTTATATCGCATATAACCAATCGATACATTCATCGCGAGAATGGAATACGGTATCACATACACGTATTATTCTCGGTCCCGCACATATCTCATATGCGCTCCTATTTCGTTTCGCTTGAGCCTAGGAAACCTCTGTGTAGGACTCTAAAGACTCGTCAATACGCCGGCAGCAGGCGATGATCATATCAAACACCCACAAGCCGCAAGCGGTCTGCTAAACGTAACGGCCACCCGGGTATTGAGCGATCTGAAGATCGACGAGCAAGCCCGCTCATACTCCAGTGAATCCAACCAGTAACACTACCGTACAGTCTGGTCTGATCGTCTGATATGTCGCATATCTCGCCTAGGGGTGGTAAACGTCAGATCCCAATAGCTCGATAAGTCGTGTCGATATGAGGTCTATAACACTTCGAGAAACTACAGGTAACACTTACCAGTAAATCTCAGCAATCTTGGCCAGGGATTTCCTGTTATAGCCAATCGAACACAGCGCAACATCAACTCCCTATACCGGGAGAGACGAATCCCCTCCTATCGCTCATTGCCTCCATATGACTCGGGACTGTACCCAAAACCCACCGTTTTGCACGCCCTCTTGGACGTGGTAAGATGGAAATCAAAGCACAGTGGGAACCACACAAGACTCTATGACGATCTCGGGTCAACAGACTACTCTGTACCAGTGTCACCAGAGAACTGCCATCTGACGTGAGGTATAATACCATCTGGGAGTTCTCGGCGAGTCCGTCCAGTGTACCCAGTCTCTACTGAGCACCCGTATATCATCTCTGATGTCAAACACCGATGGATACGGGATCATCCATCGCCCATCTGTATGGGTCGAGAAGGTATACGCTAGTCTACTCTGGTATATCGATGCCCCGTCTCGATACACCCACGACTAGGGACTTTGAAGGATGTACTTATGGACTACCATATCCCCACTAGTATGATCCGCATCATAGTCTAGGTAGTCATGTACATATCCTAAGGGCTTTACCAACATGTAGCAGAGAGACAATCAGTGTACACGTTAAGGTAAAGAGTAACCGGATAGCATACTATCATGTCGAGCAAGAAAGTCCTCCCTATATATGTCCCAGCATCCACTACAATATACATCCAATGTACAGTAATGGCCTCTAGGGCATACATATAACTAACACGTCGCCGGCCCAAATCCGAGGAAGGGGGCTCGTGCTGCAGTGGTGTGCTTTTGTGCTCTCTCTAATTACTCTGGCTCTATTTGCTTGGTCAATTGTAACCTGGTTTGTATGCAGAGGAATGGAAGGAAACTTGGTATTTACATCACATCCAAACTTTATGCAATAAATGCATTCACACCCACTTGCAGAAGTTGTGTGCCCACTTGTTTACCTCATGATGCCAAGGCAGCCTACCAAGGTCTATGGCAGCCCCCTACCTGGCCCATGGCATGTGCACACTAGTGTGTTGGACCAATTTTATACAAAAAATGTGTACACATGTTTTATTTCCAAAAGAGCTCATGGAGTATCGGTCGGTTTTCTGGTCTTCTTGCAGTGTCGGCTCCCAAACGTCATATCCGTGATTTTGAGTATGTTTTTAGTGTTGTATCGCGAATACCTGTAAAATGTAATAACTGAGCAGACACTGATTAAAAGTACCGATAAATAGCAAAACAGATAACGAATAAGAGGTAATAAAATGCAGTTTTATGAGATGAACAATCCTTATATCTCAGGCGCCGCATACTCAGATCGGCCCTTATATCTATCTCATCTCAGACGACACATACTCTGATCAGCCCTCACATCCATCTCACGACTCCTGTCAGTATCCTCCGGATAACCGCCGTGTCCAACCAATCACCGGTAGGTAGTACTTCCTCCGTCGGGCTCACCGCCTAACAATACGTATTCTTGCCACGGGGTACCTCACCGGGTCCACTATGTACCCACAGACGGTGCCTACCGCTCCTCGAATCGGATATACTCATAGCTCAGAACTGAGAAAACTCATGGAGGAAAAGAAATATCATACTAAGGGAAAACCGCATTTTGAAAACAATACACAATTTCCTTCGAAATATAACCACGGTTTCCAAATCCAGAGATCTCATGAAAACAGCATCTCAATGCATATAACCATAAAGTACGATGTATGCAGCATAGAGCAGTAATATGAGCATATCAAATATATCACGCAAACATTTCATATGATAGTACTGAATGATGAATGTACTTATGGTTATGAATAATATCATGATACAGAAATTTTACTGTGCAAGTGGTATGGAAATTACCGATGATGAAAGTGTGTGAGCCGGCAAATCTGTGTAAGTGTAACATACGCATCATCGATAATTGTGCAGGTGTACTAGCAGATGATATCATAATAAATAATGGAAGCACAGGTATATACGATGCAAATGAGAATATTTTAAACGTAACAGAAAAGTAAACCGTAAGCGCCACATTATAAAATATACGTATCTGATCTAACATCTACATAAGGGACTAATTAACATAGTGTGGAAAGGGATTAAAATATCTATAACATATCCGAGTCGATGAATCTATCAATCGGTAATACAGCCTCATAGCATGACGTACGGTATAATCTATTGTACGGCATCCTCGAATCAAGGGTATGGATCAATCATCAGGTAAAACTCATCGCGTACGGCAATCCTTCGTACGGCGGCATTAAACAAAATAGGGATACTATCAACCTATACAACATTGAGGGTATGGATCTAAAGTCTCGTACGACATATCACTCATTATTCTCATATATATAAATACACACACACATATCCCAAGTCGCATCCATACCAATCTCATATCATGTTACTATAAATCTCATACTTATTCTCTTTCAATTACACACACACACACATATATCGCGATTCACATCCACATTTTATATTCTTATATATCAATCTGGGACATACTTATCTATCATGTCATTTCATATTAAATCCTTTGATCACATCCATAGGTTTCTAGTATAGGTTTCTCCGACTACATTCTATATATACTGGTTTCCATTTTATAATTGCGAAGGTGCTATACGCCATCCACCTGACTTCCCCCATAAATATAAATCTACTCACCTGCTAAACTTCTTGCTTAGCCTAAGTCAACATGCTTCGTCGTCTCGGAAGTCCACGCGAAAATACCTACAATCAATACACAATCGCAATGCTATTAAAATTAATGTCCGAAAACCGATACGTCACACGAATTGCTTATAGGTTAGAACCTATAGCTTACGTATGCAGCAACAACCAAGTAACCCTTGTCGTTGACGTACAAACATCCAACGACTAAATCACATCAAGAAATCCATAAATCCAAGTTTCAATAACGGAAAACATAACCAAAATCAATTCAAAATGCTCCCAAATTTTGGCATAGGGGGTCTAGGACAAAACAACCAATACAGTAGCTAGGTTATAAGGAGTGTGAGCTACAGGCAAAATCCCATCACCAGAACCCAAAATTGGGCCGGTGAGATGTGCTACAGTAACGGGTGCCGCCGGCAAAAACTTTGAATTTAGGTCTCGTTCTTCTGTGGTGGTCTTATAGTGGTCTAATTAGGTC
Organism: Agapanthus africanus; assembly: GCA_030015575.1. NCBI lineage: Eukaryota > Viridiplantae > Streptophyta > Magnoliopsida > Asparagales > Amaryllidaceae > Agapanthus > Agapanthus africanus. The sequence continues at coordinate 460,612,549 of CM057337.1, read as the reverse complement.
AATGTAGTTGTTTGATTTTCTTAAAAATACCCCAGATTGCTCCAGATACCCTGTAGGCCAACAAAACTTCACAAAATCGACATGGAACAAATTCTAAACTCGTGTAATGGGTTCTATTCTCTGGCCCAGGTCAGGAAAATCATCACTAAGATCCTACAACACTCACTACACCTCCATTACCTCTTTACAAGTCCACAAAACCACTAAACATCAACTTGGAAATTTCCAAGATAATCAAATCATATCGGTTTAACTCTAAACTAACAATAAGATAAACTAAACACAATAACTTAGCTAAAGTTTAGAAATCTACCTCATTTGGCAACTTCAGAAAATTCTTGGGTTGGCCAAAATCTTGAAAATCCAAACTTGAAACGTCCATAGGGTTTAGGAAGAGGTGGGGATCATTTTTAATGAAAGGAGTATGTAGTTTTGACAAGGTTTTGGGGATGAACCATACAGGTAGAGGAGGTGAAGGATGAGATGAAGAAGAAGGAGAAGTTGAAGTGATGAAGGAAAATAATGGACGAAGGGAAGGTTAAAGTGTAGGAGCCCCTCTCTCTCTCTCTCTTTCTCTGTCACGACCCGAAATAGCACGTAATTGGCACTTGAATCATGTGAAGTCTATAGGACCACACCTAATTCAAGTAAGCCAAAAGCCCAGAAATCTAAAACATTTTAAAGAGAAAGTGAAGAAAAACTTGTTTTAAAGCAAGAGGTTTTAATAAAATAAATGGCATTAAACATTTTAAAGCAACATTATATTTTCCTGAAAAATTCGGCAGAGTGAACCTACCTACCAAAGCAACATCATATTTTCCTGAAAAATTCGCCAGAGAAAAACCATAATAATATAGCGCGCGACTCTATGGTCAAAAGAATATACATACTGGTCTTCTAAGTCAATCAAATATACAAATCTGGTTGATGGAGTTTACTAGATACAACAGAATGAAAATAAGGTACAATGGCGGTCACGATGCGAGTGAACCTACCTACCAAAGCAATCACCCGGAAAGAAGCAGTGTGCCAGCAAAGCCACCAAGGAAACCTGTACAGCAAGACCTGTAAGAAACTATGGCACAATGGGGGTGAGTTGCCAACTCGTGAGTTAAAAACATTACCGAGCAGAAATCGCATGTATGACTCAATCCTTGGTCATACGATAATAATATATCCTCAAAATAATATCCTGAACCATCTATGCATGAGTGTAATACCACGTGCTCGTGTCAGTGCCTCAGATAACAACATATCATATATATGATGTATGGATGCATTACGAATGAAAACAGAATACATCCTAAATGAGAAAATTGTTTTCATAATTTAGTGAGATTTCTGTATATATAAATCGAGGTATCATCAATGAAATCAACATCAAATCCATGTCAAGCATTGACTCAAAACATAAATCCAAATATCCAATATCTCGGGCTCCGGCTATCTGGAGTGGCCCATATCATATAATCTCAATACTTCATGGTCTCAATATCTCGGGCTCCGGCTAACCGGACTGGCCCCTGGGCTCTGGCTATCCAGACTGGCCCCTCATCAAATCTCATGACTACATCGGTATCCTCCGAATATCCGCCGCGTCATAAATAACCGGGCGGTAGTGCTCCCCTGCCTGGGTCAACGCCATCATCAGCGACCATCTTGCCCCGGGTATCGCTCCGGGTCCACCATGCACCGACAGACGGTTCTTCCTCCTCCTCGAATCGGGTGTATGATATCGCTCAAGAAACGAGAAAACTCATTGTGGACGTATCTCACATAATATCACGAGAAAACCGCACTTTTTATCTTTGAAAATGATAAATGAGTTTATAAAATCTGCGGGTTCTCCAAATCCAGAAATCTCATGGAAAATCCGAAATCTAAAACAACAGGTCAATAACAGTGAATACCGGGCTCCGGCAATCCGAACTGGCCCATAATATCCCCCGGCAAATGAATATATAAATATGTGTAGAATGTCACGGTAATAAATGCAATATCTAAATTAGCATAAAAAGGCATGCGCACTAGTACTATGTCGAAGCTATTAGCTAACAATTTAGACTAATGAAGTAGTATTTTGTAATGTGTACGTGACATAACAATAACCGATGATGTTGTGTGAGAGCCGGCAAGCAGGTGTACGTATAACATACGCATCATCGGTAATGGTGCTGGTGTCCTGACAACATGGCTTCATAATAACAATAAAAGTACATTTAAACATGCAATGCGATGCGATATGAACAACATCGGTATACAGAAATGAATAGTAAATGTAACAATAAGGAATCTACATTAGATATACGAGTCATACAGTTTGTCATTTGAAATAACACGAATCGTTGTGTTTAGAAAATAGGGCTACGGTGTTTTTAAGAAAGATATGTCCTTTGAAATATCCGTAGTACCCCTTGGCCCGTCTTTAAATATTCACGATTCTTTGGTTTTGGAATAAGTATGACTCGAGCCCAGTCTATCTTCTACTAAGTAACTACAGGACAAAGCTAAGAGACTAATCAAAAGGGTTAGGAAAACCACCTAAGTCAGAGTCGATAAAAATATATAGTAGTCAGTGATCCCGCCTCAATAGTGTCACATACGATAGAAATATAATACGACATTCTCGAATCATGAGTGCGGATCAATCATCATATATATATCTCGTACGGTAAATCCATCGTACGACACCCCAAAAATCGGGGTACGGGTCACATATCACACATACCTCAATATCCATATGGTATCATTATCATAATATCATGAACGGGGTACTGATCTAAGTCTAGTACATATCGATACCATCAATGTATATATATATATATATATATATATTCGCTAATATAATATGTCGTATCTCATAACACGACCCAAATCACATCACCGATCTCACGGCATCCATCCCAATCACATCGACTCATCTCCAAATATCATATATTATTCTCATCATACCTGTATACGTATACATATATATATACATATACTCACATACATATATGTATGTATGTATGTATATATGTGTGTGTATGTATATATATATACACACACACACACACACATATCCCCATATACGTACAAGAACATCGAATGTATGCGTGTATGCGCGCGCGCAAACCATTACTCTAGGGTTTTGCGACTAAGAAACTAAACTAAGTTACTATCTTCCGAATACGCTAACACTAATCCAAAGTCACCTAAAGTATTACTTACTAAGTATGCACATCTCATAACAACAAGTATATACATATAAATATCATAACGCATCAAAATGCTACGAGCTTGCGGGGGTGCTATACGCCATCCACCCGACTTCCTTCGTAGATATATATCTACTCACCTGGACGCCTTGGCTAATCTGATCCGATTTCAGCTCTGTCATTTCCGCACCACGTCCAATGCCACTGCACCCGATCCTAGCAACGTACATAAGGAAATAAGAGGATAAATATGAATAGTCGTGGACAAAAACAATACAAGTCAACCACGCGCATTAATTCGACGTGCACAGACTTGGTGCACGAAACGCGCCGCGACAACGCCACAAACTACAACTAGGTTCGCAATACGTGGCAATTACCAAATCAAAAAGCCAATCGCACCAATCGCACGTTCACAACACACTAATTATTATATGAAATAGGGTGCAAATCATCAAAACCTTAAAATTGATCAAATCGATTTATTTCAAGAAACCTAGTAAGCATCAATTTCCATTTTTAATCAAAACTTGATGTTTTAACAAATCTTGTGGCCAAAATGCTCACAAAATACCTTAATTAAGTCACACAAACCATAACTAAATTTTAATTTCATCTCATTACATTAATCCTAAAAACCTAGTTTGCTAAATATCTTAATTAGAACAATTTTAAAATAACAATTAGCAAACTAGCAACTAGTTTAGCTTTCACATGTCTTAAGATGTTAAATACATCACACAACCATAAACCAATTACTCAAAACCCTAACTTGAATTCAAACCCTATTCTTGAATTTCCAAGTTTGCAATTAAAACCTAATTACGCATCTAATTAGCTTATATTGAAGTACTATAGCAACAATTAAACAATTTGGTTAAGATTTATACCTCACAAACAAGGGATCTAGCTTGCTATTTAGTCTCCCAAACTTTCTTCTATCCTCCAAGATCCATACTAGAGTAGCCAAGGGAAAATGGGTAAAGCTTGGATTTGGAGTTTGTGTGATTTTTGAAGCAATTTTGATGAATTTTTTAAGTGGAATTGATGTGAAGAAACGGAGGGCTGCCATGGGGAAAGGCTCGGCCATATTTTTGATAGGGAGGAGAGAGAGTGAGGTGAGGAAAAATACTAAGTAAAGAAAGTCCCAAGTCAACACAAACCCGTACCTCTTTTCTTATTCTTATTCTTTTAAATTTTCTTTTCCTTTCCTTTTCTCTTGACTTTTGAAGTGGGGAATGGGGGAGATTGGGGAAGCTTGGATTTGGCCAAAGTGGGAAATGGTGTGTGTGTGGGGGTTTGTAGAAATTTCCATGTCAAGAAAACACTTTCAAAACTCATTATTGTATCCTACATCAATCTTTTCCATTTTATTTTATTTTTCAATTAACTTTCCCCTAGAGTTCGCTAGAACAATAGAGACCATTTGAGAAAAAGAGAACATACCATAAACTTGTTATGATGTTGTCATGGTTCACAAACATGAAATTAACCCATTCTCATTTGTAATTATCACTAATTAAATATATTAGTGAAAGCTTAAACTATTTAAAATAATTAATTACGGAAAATATTTTAGTAAACTAGAAATTTTCAAGTGATCAATTAAATACTAAATACTAGCAATTATATTGCTAGAATAGGTATATTTAATTCTATGTTGAAAAATAATTACATCTTGGTTTTTACGGAAAACACCCGTTATAATCGGAAACTTCACCTAAACGATTTTCAAAACGTTACAGTCTTCCCCCCTTAATGAAATTCGGTCCCCGAATTTAAATTAAAACTTCCCCAATACTAAAACATTTCAGCAAACCACTCAAATCGGCGGGGCTCCGAAATCTTAAATACATAAGACACATCTTAGCGCAACGCATGCGTATGAAAACGAGTATATAACTCAGAATCAATACTCCATCAAGCATCACGCAATCATCGGAGTCATGGTGAAAATACCAATGTCAAAGTCCTATACGAAAACCAATATGATATACTCAAAACTATAACATGCACATAGCACGCAACGTTGTAAACTCGTCAAAACATCTGGAAGAAATGTATGCCAAACTTTTTTTTTCAAGTCGCTGTGCGATGCGCGTATCACAGCACAAATAGCAGACGTTTATCGTAAGAAAGTAACTATACACACACACACACACACACACACACACAGACACATGTATGTATGTATGTATGTATATATCCTTTGTTTAACATACGCGTCCTGCCGTCTTTGAAGATAATTTAGAAGGGTTTCCTTTATAACATGTTTCGTGTCATCTCGGACACATAAGAAAATATTGAGATTATAGCACCTTTTTAGAAATCTCTTTGATAACTATCGATACATGCAAAAACATATTCAGGTGTTGTCCTCTGACTAGTCCAGCTCATCTAATATACCGAAGAGTAAATATCATAAAAACATACTGCTCAATGAAAATCAATCCCAAAATGTATAGAAGAATACCACGTGCGCCTGGTACGCACGAAAATCGAAATCCATGAATGTGCCATACATATGCACAGAAACAAAAACTAAGTGCAACAGGTGTGCACGAAAACACCTGTCAAAGGCAATGGGTGTGCCTGACAACAATATCAGGTGCATCTGATATGCATGAAGAATCTCGATTTAGTGCATCTGGTGTGCACCAAAATCGCATCAAGCGCGTCAAGTATGCGTAAGAACCCAAATCAAGTGCACAAGGAGCATGAAAACAAATATCGAGTATCACAATCGAAATCGACGGTATACAACGTACCCCAATCTAAATCAGGTATACCGTGGTATGAAATCTCATAACCATGTGCATCAGCATGCACAAAATCGAATCAAAGTACTAAAAGTACATGAAAACTACACCGAAGGCATAAGTCAAATCACATACATACCATAGGCATGAAATCAAAATCAAACATCTTGAACGACATCAAATCGAAATTGAGTGCAACTGTGGTGTACGAAAACTCAATCATGCAAATAAATCGCCCAAAATATCGAAATCCAAAATGACGGACACGTGACATTCGAATCACCAAGTTGCAAATCATCAATACTGTCGTTGATACGTCCTTCCTTCAAAATCGAGAAGGTGCCGGTGCATCCAAAGCTAGCAGAGCAAGATATCTACTTGCTTCCTTTTCATGGTCTGGCGCCTTGTGCCTTTAGGCTCTCGTCTCTCACTGCAGATTGCCCATTACAAAGCTCCTCGACTCAACGATCCAATATGGAAATGATGACGGAAACAGTTCCCCTCTGGCACATCCTCTAATGATCTCTGGCCAACTATCATGGTCACTCATAACATATCTCGTCAATGATGCCGAACTCTGGCCTACTAGGTGTGCGTAATACGACCGATCCTAGATCCAAGTCTCCTCGTGCAGTATCCCATCATATGCTATCCGGACGACGTCGAACTTTTCGATCGATTCATCAAAGTCCCATAAATTCCCGAGAGCTCAACTCTTGAGTACAGTTTAATAATATTCAGTACATGCCACAGCACCTATGGGCCAGCCGTAGAAGGGCAAACCCAAGCCTCATTAATGGCACCGCAGAACTGCTACAAACCATAAGGTTCAAAAGCGTTCCCATGGTCATTATATCGGGTTAGGGTTTCATTCTACTAGAGGGTCCACGGAATTACTTGCATGTTTTTCCAAATACCTTAAACTTGGAAAAATGGGTTTCTGACATGCGAATGTTTTCTATCGACTCTCAACGTACCTGCATGAACTCTTCTCAAGCTGGAATCAATCAATCTGATGACCTTGCATCGAGGTGTGCAATGAACCACATGTCCTAGTCATTCATCCCTTGTGGCTAGCGATCTGCTATCATATATCTAAGTATAAACTCATGCTGCAATAGCTCCAAACATCTGGGGCGGTATCTTTTCAGTTGCAGCGACATTTGGCTCATTCGTCCGCACGCTAAACAGTACCTCAATCATCAAGAGTAACGGTACATTAACGGTCATCACATTCTAGCTGGCCTCTAGCAGTGGCCCAATCCTCTGGTGCTGATCTGCACGCTCGAGAAATCTTAGTAAAATCAACCCATCAAAACGCTCATGGCATGAAAAAAACACAATACAACGACACATCTATGCAATCGTGTGTCACCGGAATCACGCCCTGGTCAGTCCTCGTCCATGACGAGCTCATGCTGACCGCAACTCTATCCGCGGCTCTCTCTGCCCGTGCAACCGTGGTAACAAAACTACAAACCGATATCTATGGGGATAGATCATAGGAATGAATATAATACTGTGCAAAGAAATGTACATCCTAAGTCTTCTTAAGTGGAGTAGCGTATCGTAAGTATGCCGCGGAACATACACACGGTACGTCACTCTACTTAAGTCACCAACTCCATCAACCAAGGCCAACCTATGCGATGAAAGTTCGGGTCTAATACCCGTAAGGTCAAGCACAGGTTCCGAATATATATAAACGCCCTAGATTCCGCAGTGTCAAATATAGACTCGAACCAAGGTTAAACCTACCGCTTTGATACCAACTTTGTCATAACCCGAAATAGCACGTGACTGGCACTTGAATCATATGAAGTCTAAAGGACCACACCTAATTCAGGTAAGCCAAAAGCCCGGAAATCTAAATCATTTTAAAGAGAAAGTGAAGAAAAACTTGTTTTAAAGAAAGTGATTTTAATAAAATAAGTGGCATTAAACATTTTAAAGCAACATCATATTTTCCCAAAAAATTCGGCAGAGTCTCCTTTATAAATACTGGCCCTAAACAGGAACAATCATGCATAATATAAAGGCATCCCAAGCGGCAGGTAGCTCTTCGCCAATTGGCGGACACAACCACGCAATGCAATATAATATACAACGCCGAACGGCGAGGATCAAAACTCATCAAGAAAAGCAATATCCTCAAGTAAACCAGAGAAAAACCATAATAATACAGCGCGCGACTCTAAGATCGAAAGAATATACATACTGGTCTTCTAAGTCTATCAAATATACAAGTCTGGTTGATGAAGTTTACTAGATACAACAGAATGAAAATAATGTACAATGGCTGTCACGATGCAAGTGAACCCACCTACCAAAGCAATCATCCGGAAAGAAGCAGTGTGCCAGCAAAGCCGCTAAGGAAACCTGTACAGCAAGACCTGCAAGAAACTGTGGCAGAACGGGGGTGAGTTGCCAACTCGTGAGTAGAAAACATCACCGAGCAGAAATCGCATATATGACTCAATCCTAGGTCATACGATAATAATATATCCTCAAAATAATATCCTGAACCATCTATACAGTAGTTTAATACCACGTGCTCATGTCAGTGCCTCAGATAGCAACATATCATATATATAATGTATGAATGCACTACGAATGAAAACAGAATACATCATAAATGAGAAAAAAATTCATAATTTAGTGAGATTTCTGTATATATAAATCGAGATATCATCAATGAAATCAACATAAAATCCGTGTCAAGTATCGACACAATACATAAATCCAAATATCCAATATCTCGGGCTCCGGCTATCTGGACTGGCCTTTGGGCTCCGGCTATCCGGACTGGCCCCTCATCAAATATCACGACTACGTCGGTATCCTCCGGATATCCGCCGCGTCACAAATAACCGGTGGGTAGTGCTTCCCTGCCAGGCTCAACGCCATCATCTGCGACCATCTCGCCCTGGGGTACCGCACCGGGTCCACCATGCACCCACAGACGGTTCCTCCTCCTCCTCGAATCGGGTGTATGATATCGCTCAAGAGCCAAGAAAACTCATGGTGGACGTATCTCACATCATATCACGATAAAACATCACTTTTTATCTTTGAAAATGATAAATGAGTTTATAAAATCTGCGGTTTCTCCAAATCCAGAAATCTCATGGAAAATCCGAAATCTCAAAATGACAGGTCAATAACAGTGAATACCGGGCTACGGCAATTCGAACTGGCCCATAATATCGCATGGCAAATGAATATATAAATATGCGTGGAATGTCACAGTAATAAATGCAATATCTAAATTAGCATAAAAAGGCCTTCGCACTAGTACTATGTCGAAACTATCAGCTAGCAATTTAGACTAATGAAGTAGTATTTTCTAATGTGCACGTGACATAACAATTACCGATGATGTTGTGTGTAAGCCGGCAAGCAGGTGTACGTGTAGCATATGCATCATTGGTAATGGTGCTAGTGTTCTGACAGTATGGCTTCATAATAACAATAAAAGTACATTTAAACATGCAATGCGATGCGATATGAACAACATGGGTATACAGAAATGAATAGTAAATGCAAAAATAAGGAATCTATGTTAGATATATGAGTCATACAGTTTGTCATTTGAAATAACACGAGTCGTGGTGTTTAGAAAATAGGGCTACGGTGTTTTTAAGAAAAATACGTCCTTTGAAATATTCGTAGTACCACTTGTCCCGCCTTTAAATATTTACGATTCGTTGGTTTTGGAATATGTATGACTCGAGCCCAGTCTTTCATCTACTAAGTAACTACAGGACAAAGCTAAGAGACTAATCAAAAGGGTTAGGAAAACTACCTAAGTCTGAGTCGATAAATATATATAGTAGTCGGTGATCCCTCCTCAATAGCATCACATACGATAGAAATATAATACAACATCCTCGAATCATGAGTGCAGATCAATCATCATATTTATATCTCGTACGGTAAATCCATCGCACGGCATCCCAAAAATCAGGGTACGGGTCGCCTATCACATATACCTCAATATCCATATGGTATCATTATCATAATATCGTGAACAGGGTACTGATCTAAGTCTAGTACATACCGATACCATCAGTGCGTGTGTGTGTGTGCGCGTATACGCGTGTGTATGAAAACACATTGCCCATCAATCCGCTAATATAATATGTCGTATCTCATAACACGACCCAAATCACATCACCGATCTCACGGCATCTAGCCCAATCATATTGACTCATATCCAAATATCACATACTATCCTCATCATACCTGTATAAATATACATATACACACACACACACACACATACTCACATACATATATGTATGTATGTATATATATATATATACATATGCCTATATACACATAAGAACATCGAATGTATGCATGTGTGTGTGTGTAGGGTTTCGCGACTAAGAAACTAAACTAAGTTACTATCTTCCGAAAACGCTAACACTAATCCAAAGTTGATTGTTTATAACTTTTCCGATTGTGTGTATCAAATCAAATAGTCCACGGCAACGGCGCCATTTGATTTGTACGAGTCTTTATGTGTCGGTTTAAGAAAATGTATAGAATCACAATCAAAGAATTATATTTGACCGCAATCAATTACGGTGTCAGTTGTAGATCGTAAGCGAGTGCGGATCGTCCACAGGGATTATGCGATTCGTTTCAATGTTCGATTTGTTTAAATTGTAAAGTTAATTGCGAAGAAAAGAAAGCAACGATTCAAGATTTATCAATTGTTTCAAGTGTCACTATTCTATTCAAGAATCAAGAAAAAAGATAAACAATCAAGAATCCGGTTTCTATGATATTTCCAACCAAAATGTCAAGAATCTAAATGAGGCTCGGAGGAATCGATCGGATCTATAGACGTGATGTAATCTCAAGATTTCGTGTTCTTGTCCTTCGAAGGATTGATACTAGATCGATGATGATCGACGAGAGTTAGAGCTTTCTTGATGAAACTAGGGTTTCATCATTTAACCCTTGTTCTTTCGTAGATATCATTCACATTCTAGCCTCTATCAATTTCAAGAAACGATCGTAACTCCCCAATCTCGAGCGATATCAATCAAGAAAGTATCGCAACGAATTGGGTCGTCGATTCTTGAACTTGCTAGGGTTTACAAAACTCGTAGGATTCAAAAATCGATTTAAGATATATTACATCATCATTCTATTGATCGTCTCGACTCCTCGACGAACGGATTATTACTCAAACATCACAACAAGAATTACAACTAGAAATTTAGATTGAATCATGATGCAAGAATTTAAAGAAAACAAGATAAAAGAATATCACCTTTTATTTATATCAACAATTTGATTACAGTCGCTCAAGAACTACAAGAGGAAGAACTAAATTGTCGAATTGGCTTTGCTCGGCTTCGTGAGTCGCGGATCGGCTTGGACCACTTGCTCTGTTGAAGATCGGCTCGGCTCAAAAAAGGTTGCAAGGCTTCTTGCTTGATGGGATACTCGGGATCTTGGCTTTTGATTGAAATTAGGGTTAGGGTTTCACACAAGCCTTCTCAATAGACTTGTGGAAGAAGAAGAAGATGAAGAAAGAGAGTGATTGGATCAATCAATTTCAATGAATGAATTTTCAAGAGATGATTGAATAATTTTTTTTACAAGTGAGCCTAGGGTCCTATTTATAGATCTCCCAAACCCTAGGTCTAGGTTTGAATTTACAATTCCCTCCAAAAGTTTGTTGAGGCTTCTAAAAGGAGTTTGGTAGGCTTTAGCTTAGGGTTTAAGCTAGGCTTTAAGGAGAAGTTTCTAGAATGATAGGCTAGTTTAGTGTTGATCCCAAAGCTTGCTGATCTGGCAGAAGTCTCTGGAGTCTTCTGGAAAATGACATGTCTTGCTGAAGTGTGGGAGCTGAGATTGACATTGTGCACCAAAATTGAAGTGATGAAGGGGCAAGACGGCCGCGAAACCGCGGCACAAGCAGGCTCCGGCTGCGGTTCCGCGGCCATGATGGCTCCTTGGGGCTGCATCTTTCTGGTATGATCTTGGGCTGCTATTTGGGGCTTTATCTGATATGTTGAATTTTATTTGTCCCTTTGTATTGATACCAGAATTGAAATCATTGAGTTGGCGTAATATTTGATCGGTACCGTATAGATTGTGGCCTTTCTTCTGGATTTTCCTGCACAGATCTCATAAAAAGTGTTGCGCAATATAGAAATGTTGCGATGCCATGAAATGCGGTCAATTTCCTTTATAGTGTCGGATTTATAGTCTTATACATGCAATCTGATATTTTGCGACAGATTTGCTAATATGTGAAATATGAATACCGTACACTTCTAAATGAATGCAAATGATGAGGAATTTGCCGGCTGAAATATGCAATATTTTCGACTAATCAAATTCCCCCAAACTTAATTTCGATCGTCTCGAGCGAACTGTTTATTAAAAAGAGAAGGAGAAAATAAACAAAGAGAAAAACTAACTAAGACACTTTCGTAGGCAACACGATTGCACTGAGCATGTGCAACAAGCCTTTAAACCTCTAGGTGTCCCTAGTAGGAGGAGTGTTGTCTCCTGAGGGTTTTCAGCGGATTGCACCCATAAAATCCAATAATAAAAGGAAGATCATGAATATTACATTTAAAGACAAGAATCGTAAAAGAAAAGCCTTGAAAATTAGGGTTTCCAACTAAGCTAGCTTTTCGGTTGTCATGAGACCTATCTTAATGGTCATAAAAAATGTCAGAAATCACGTCCTCCCTCAATAAAACATCGTCTTATTCTTCATTCCTATCATTCTTCCAAAACATCGATCATATAACCCTGCGTGTGTGTAAAGACATCCTTACACCCGGAGAATTCAATTCAAGCTATCATACTCTTGTCCATCAGCCTCAGTACTTTTTAATTAATGAATATTTAGATGAGATTGCTCACACACTTTCATGCGACCGTTAATACTTCTTGAGGTACTAACCGACCGATTACTCCTGTGCTTGCTTACTTGGTGTATTTTTCTCGTCTTGCACCACCTCAGGCATAGCAGTGACTCCCAGACCAGTTGGCCTTTGGGCACTAGGTGAAGAAGCACCCTCGCTATACATTTTTTATTGCCCTCGGTGATAACAAAACCAGTGTCCATTTTTCTCACCACTTTATATTTTCTTATTCATTTTTTTTTCTTTTTATTTCCTTCATACATCGGCTTTAAGACAAGAGCATTTCAAGGTATCCTCTACTATCCCAGGCTTCAAGACGTGTGTAAGTGCGAATAGCAGGGTAGCAACGTTCAAAATGTTTGGCTTCCAGAATAGAAACTATTTTTCAGACTTATTTTTATCCTCAGATTAGTGACGTCCTTCATCTTACTAACTCTTGGGACAACGGCTCATAACTACTTACTACTAGTTCGTATAAGAAAACTTCTAATTTTCTTAGTTTTCTTAAATTTTTCTAATCTCATGGATGTAATTGTTCACTATCTAAACTTTCATTATCTTATTTATGTACAAAAAAGTGTAAATATTAAAATTATTTTTATATTTGAAATTTTTTTAAATTTTTGTGGGTTTTGAAATTTTTTAATTTTTTATAGATTTTTGAAAGAAATGTTTTGTGCTTATGCAGATGATATGTAAATGATGCGAAAATAAGCACAAACCTCCCCCAAACCTGTTTTCAACAGTGTCCTCACTGTTGTCAAAAACTATATCTACAAAACCTGTAAGTCTGGGAGGAATTATTAGTGGGGGCAAAATATATAAGTGAAGAACTTCCCCCAAACTTACTCTTTTCACTCATCTTCATTCAAAAAGATGATGCAATGATATACTGGATATGAAGGTGAGACGGAGGAAATTTTAATCCAAATAAACTGGCTCTTGTAAGAACAAGAGCTCCTCCGTGGGGTCAGTGGAAAAATACGGCTTTAGTCTATGTCCATTTACTTTGAAAATGGTGCCGTTTTTAACATTTTCTACTTCTACTGCCCCGTGCGGGTATACAGACCGCACAACAAAAGGTCCCTTCCATCGAGATCGGAGCTTACCCGCGTGAAGGTGTAATCGTGAATCATAAAGAAGGACTTGTTGACCAGGTGAAAATGTTTTCCTCAAAATGTTTTTATCATGAAAAACCTTGGTCCTATTGTTTATGATTACAGTGTTATCATAAGCTTCATCGCGGAGTTCGCTTAGCTCATTTAGTTGCAGCTTCCGAAAGTTGCAGGCTTCTTTTAGATCAAAGTTTATTTCCTTTATAGCCCACAATGCTTTATGCTCTATCTCGACGGGTAAGTGACATGCTTTCCCAAAAACTATCCTATATGGAGACATCCCTAGGTTGGTTTTATATGCAGTCCTGAATGCCCAAAGAGCATCCGTCAATTTGGTCGACCCGTCTTTTCTATTCTTAGCAACGGTCTTCTCCAGGATAAGTTTGATCTGTCTATTTGAAATTTCAGCCTGCCCGCTCGTTTGGGGATGATACGGTGTAGAAAGTCGGTGATTGATTGCGTATTTCCGCATCAGAGTCTCGAAAGATCTGTTGCAGATATGTGTCCCATTATCGCTAATAATAGCACGTGGGTGTCCAAATCGCGAAAAGATATTCTCTTTTAAGAACTTAATGACAACTTTCTTGTCATTAGTGCGACATGGAATGGCTTCTACCCACTTTGAGACGTAATCAACCGCCAGCAGTATGTACAAATTCCCAAAGGAGTTGGGAAAAGGACCCATAAAATCAATGCCCCAAATATCGAATATTTTAACAACCAGAATGGGTTGCTGAGGCATTTCATTCCTCTGGGAGATTCTACCCGTATACTGACATTGTGTACAGGTTTTGCAAAGGTCAAATGCGTCCTTAAATAAGGTCGGCCAATAAAATCCACATTGCAAAACCTTCTCCGCTGTCTTTTTAGGACCAAAGTGATCCCACAGGCCTGATCATGACAAAAAGAAAGAACACTCTTAAACTCTTCATTCGGGACACACCGGCGAATGATCTGATCAGGACAATATTTAAACAGATAGGGTTCATCCCAGTAAAAGTGTTTTACTTGGGATAGAAAACGGTATTTGTCCTGTTTTGACCAATCGCTGGGTATCAATCCCGTTGCATGATTGTTCACAATATCCCTGAACCTTGGTTCATTGGATACGCTCAAGAGTTTTTCATCAGGGAACGAATCATTGATCGGCAGGGTCACAGGGGAAGAAGAGATGCGTGAAAGATGGTCAGCTACTATGTTTTCACATCCTTTCTTATCTTTGATAACAAGATCGAATTCTTGTAACAGAAGGATCCAACGTATTAGTCGACCTTTTGCATCTTTCTTCGCCAGAAGATGTTTTAAAGTGGAATGGTCAGTATACACAACTATAGGAGAGCCAATTAAGTAAGGCCTGAATTTTTCTAATGCAAATACAACCGCTAAAAGTTCTTTCTCGGTGGTTGTATAGTTAATTTGTGCATCGTTCAGGGTCTTACTTGCATAGTATATTACGTGTGGCATCTTTTCGATGTGCTGTCCTGAGACTGTACCTACTGCAAAATCAGATGCGTCACACATCAGCTCAAAAGGGTAGTCCCAGTTTGGTGATGATAAAACGGGGGCTGAAGTGAGTGAGTGTTTAAGTGAGTCGAAAGCTGTCTCGCAGTCCGAGTCAAAATGGAAGGTCGTATCCTTGGCCAGGAGAAGAGTTAAAGGTCTAGCAATTTTGCTAAAGTCCTTAATGAATCTCCTATAAAAGCCCGCATGGCCAATGAAAGATCGAATATCTTTGACGCTTTTGAGATGAGGGAGGTTTTGAATGACATCTATCTTAGCTCTGTCAACCTCAATGCCTTTCTGTGAAATGACATGTCCAAGTACTATTCCTTCTTGGACCATGAAATGGCATTTTTCCCAGTTCAAAGTCAAGTTCTTCTCTTTGCAACGAGTAAGAACAGCGTCAAGATTCGATAGGCAATCAGAAAAAGAGTCTCCAAAAATCGAGAAATCGTCCATAAAGATCTCCAGAAAACTCTCTACCATATTAGAGAATATCCCCATCATACACCGCTGAAAGGTAGCGGGAGCATTGCATAACCCAAAGGGCATGCGACTGTAAGCAAAGGTACCAAAAGGACAAGTAAAAGTGGTTTTATCTTGATCCTTTTTGGCGATGGGGACTTGATTATAGCCTGAGTATCCGTCCATAAAGCAATAATACTCTCGTCCCGCTAAGCGTTCCAGCAATTGATCAATGAATGGTAGAGGAAAGTGGTCTTTCCTCGTGGCAGCATTGAGTTTTCTATAATCAATACATACACGCCATCCAGTTTGGGCGCGTGTCTGAATCAACTCATTTGCCTCATTGGTTATAACAGTGATGCCGGATTTCTTAGGAACGACATGTATAGGACTCACCCACTGGCTATCGGAGATGGGGTATATAATACCATTATCTAGGCATTTGACGATCTCTTTCATCACCGCTTCCTTCATGACGGGATTTAACCGTCTCTTTGGTTCTTGGGTTGGTCTGGCATCATCCATCACATGTATATGATGTTCAACAATCAAGGGACTAATCCCTTTGATGTCCGCCATACTCCAACCAAACGCCTCTTTGTTAGATCTCAATACCGATAAAAGTGCATTCTCTTGCTCTGATGCAAGAGAAGCTGATATGATAACCAGTAAAGACTCATTCTCACCTAGATATGCATATTTAAGGTGAGAAGGTAAAATTTTTAGATCTAATTCAGGCGGAGAAATAATAGAAGGAGGGATCATCGAGTGATTTTTGGAATTACAAAGAAGCTCAGAACCTGTGAAAGATACAGACTCGGGTGGAGAAAAGTCAGGAGTGCAGGACTCAAATGTACCTCACTAAGATCATGTGTGAAGTCAAGCAGAGATGTGGTAATGTCGTCGAGATCTAGAAAGCAAAGATCCTCAGCTCCACAACTATCGGGAGTGATCTCGTGGACAGAGCACACATCTAAAATATGAGCAGAGGGTTCTGATGGCTGACTTCCAACTTTGTATATGTTTAGTTCAATGGTCATATTTCCAAATGATAAGTTCATTGAACCGTTTCTACAGTTTATAACAGCGTTGGAAGTGGCAAGGAAAGGACGACCTAAAATCACCGGAATTTGGCCCCGGGGGTTTGCTACAGGATGTGTGTCGAGTACAATGAAGTCTATAGGGAAAACAAATTCCCCGACCTTTATCAACACATCCTCTAATTCACCCCTTGGTTTGGTGATAGATCGGTCTGCCATCTGGAGAGTGCAGTGAGCAGGTTTCAGCTCTCCAATCCCTAGTTGCTCATAGACAGAATAAGGGAGTAGGTTAACACTTGCGCCAAGGTCTAAAAGAGCACGATTTATGTTTTTTCCCCCAATATAAATCGATATCGTAGGACATCCTGGGTCCTTACGTTTCTTTGGTAGCTGGGGAATAAAAGCAGTGCTGATATTATTAGCCATAAAGACCTTCTTTGGCACTTGGGTCTTCCTCTTCCTAGTGCACAAGTCCTTAAGAATTTTCGCATAGGTGGGGACTTGTTGAATTGCATTTAGGAGAGGGATATTGATGTTAACCTGCTTGAACTTTTCCATAATTTTCTCCATATGAGGACTCGTTCTATTAGCCCTTAACCGATTCGGGTAAGGAGCTTTCGCAATAAGCGCAGGGTCCATCACAGGAGAAGGAAGAGGGGGTAGACGAGATCCCAAAAGAGGTGTAGGGACCGTCTGTGGAGAACTATAAGGGTTGGGAGAGGGTGTCGAGCCTAGTAGGAAATGGAGAATAGGCTCTCGAGAAGATGGTGTGGTAGAAGAAAAAGGATCAGAAGGAGAAGTGTGTGTGTGTGGAAAGGTCTCAGCCGGGGTGTTGATATGATTTTCAGTATCATCAACTTCTTCCCCGACATGGTTGTTCAGCACTCTTCCCGATCTCAACGTTGTGATGGCATTTACATTGTAATGCCCAGGATTCTGTAGGGGTTGAGAAGGAAGTTTCCCTTTTTCTCTCGCACTCATTTCGGCTTTAAGTCGTGCG
Source organism: Agapanthus africanus (assembly GCA_030015575.1). Classification (NCBI taxonomy): domain Eukaryota; kingdom Viridiplantae; phylum Streptophyta; class Magnoliopsida; order Asparagales; family Amaryllidaceae; genus Agapanthus; species Agapanthus africanus. Next base: position 460,594,571 of record CM057337.1, on the reverse strand, counting down.
ATTTCAGCTTCCATCGTTCTGATACTCTCAGCTTGGGACGCTGAGTTTTTCTTTATCTCACCGACGGAAGATCTAACCTCAGCCGAAACCTCTATGAAATTTGACAAAAGTGATTTCATGGTTTGAGTGAATTGAGAGAATTCGTCAGAATAGGTCATCGTATTAGACTGTGTAGGAGTGTTGACCTGATTTTGGAAATTTTGTGACTGATAGGGGTGCTGAGTGAGTTGAAGGGGTTGCTGTGGTGGTGGAAGAGCCCTTTGAAATTGATTCGTGTTTGGACTCGTGTTTTGAGATTGTTGTTGGTTCCAAGCAAAATTCGGGTGATTCCTCCAACCCTGATTGTACGTGGAAGAATATGGATCGTTTCGAGGTCTTTGATATGCGGCATTAGAATGCTCGTGACCTTGAAACGCAGAGTTTAATGGAAATTCTTCCGTTAAATGAGATGGATCAGAACAGCACCCACAAACAGTTTTGGGGAGCGACACAGGGTTTAGGGAGGCTGCTGCAAATTTGTGTTCTATAGCGTCGAGCTTCTTTTGCATTGCTGCCATCTCAGCTCGAACACCTATGGATGCATCTATTTGGTGTACGCCACCCCTATTCAATGGTTGGGTTCCACTCTCCCACTGTAGTGATTTTTCAGCGAACTCTTCTAAATACTTCCAAGCTTCCCCATCATCCTTAGTCATAAAAGTACCTTGACACATGTTTTCAAGGCTCTGTTTAGTGTTTGGGTTAATGCCCTCATAAATGATTCGGCAAAGCTCCCATCTCGGGATGCCATGATGAGGACACTGAACCAAAAGATCTTTGAAACGTTCAAAGCATTTAGAGAATGGTTCAGTAAGGAGCTGGGCAAATTGATTCAGTTCGCTACGGATTCGAGCTGTCTTTTGTATTGGGTAAAATTTCTTAAGGAATGCAGCGACGAATTCTTCCCAATTCGTAATAGAGTGTGCGGTAGTGTTATATAGCCACTTCTCGGCTATATCGCACAATGTAAATGGAAGAAGTCGTAGACGCATAGCATCCACTGAAAGTTGTGACGTACCCATCATTGCGCATACGTTTTCAAATTTGGTAATGAAAACGTAAGCGTCCTCAGTCTCGAGTCCGTGGAATTTGGGTAAAAGATTGATATACTAGGGCTTAATCTCAAAGTTATCCCCGTTGGCTGGTGGTGTGGATAAGCAGGTCGAAAGAGGACCTCGAATAGGGTAGCACCTCTCCTGGAGAGAGATGCGGGGTGGATTCTGCGCACCAACGGACGGCGGCAGATTAGGGTTAAAGAAGTTCGATGGATTCGGATCCATCGGAGAGGGTGTGGTAGTGGGTAAAGGAAAGGTAAATAGAGAAATATCGACTTCGGAGTCGATAAAGGGTACGCGGACTAAACGGGCACTAGAATCCCGTGTCCAGCCTATCTTGCACTAAAAAGGGTTAGTACAAGTGACAGCGTTGACTTATAATTAGGGGTATGAATGAATGCAGTGTTTGCTTTGAAAAAGGGACGGATTTTTGAAAAAATGATGCGACACAACAAATGCAGCACACAAACCCTAGGATCTAGTGGTCACCTATGTCCGGCTCTAGACCGCTCCTAACTGCCAAAAGACAAGTCGCAGGATAGAATTCTCTACTGCCTCTTTGTTCCCCTGTGGCCGGATAAGTGCCAGGTAAGTGGGAAGGTACTTCACTACGTAAGTAGTGGGCCTAATTAAAAACCACTAGCCTTATACACACTCGCCTTAGACACCACAAGAAAACGCGGATAAGCAATGAATTACCCACGGCCTTCTTCTATCCTAATTGAGCGCGACGGTCCTTAGAGTCATCTCTAGATATTTTTTAGTTAATGTGGGTCAATGCGGATGCATGTTTTGTGATTTTCGGGGCCTAGGAAGGGTAATGAAATCCCCACCTAATTTGGATTTGGCCGTGCCCCTTAATATCCATATTAGAATGCAAACAACCAAGAAACAAAATCACGCACAATTTTAATTTTGCTTTTGCGGCGCTGCGATTTATTTGCAAAGAAACCTGCAGAAAATTATTAGTTGGAGCTAAAGAGAGGAGAGAGGAGAAGATAAGAAGTCACCTGAAGCAAAATTGTACAGAGAACCCCCAGGCTTGCCGCGGTTCCGCCGCAAATCCCTCCTTATGCCGCGCTTCCGCGCTTGTATAATGTGATCACTGAACCAAAATTCACCAGGGAGCTTATGTAGACTCCCTCTGCTCTATGGTATTTTCCAAAAATTTTCTTCAATTTCCAAACATCTCTAGATTTCCTTGCAATGAATCACAACAAATCATTTAGGGTTTGCACGAATTTTGATTTCAAAATAACAATGGAATAATTCTTTCAATTCAAACTATAATATGAAACGAAATAGCGCGCGGTCCCCGGCAACGGCGCCATTTGATTGTTTATAACTTTTCAGATTGTGTGTATCAAATCAAATAGTCCCCGGCAACGGCGCCATTTGATTTGTACGAGTTTTTGTGTGTCGTTTTAAGAAAATGTATAGAATCACAATCAAAGAATTATATTTGACCGCAATCAATTACGGTGTCAGTTGTAGATCGTAAGCGAGTGCGGATCGTCCACAGGGATTGTGCGATTCGTTTCAAAGTTCGATTTGTTTAAATTGAAAAGTTAATTGCGAAGAAAAGAAAGCAACGATTCAAGATTTATCAATTGTTTCAAGTGTCACTATTCTATTCAAGAATCAAGAAAAAAGATAAACAATCAAGAATCGGGTTTCTATGATATTTCCAACCAAAATGTCAACAATCTAAATGAGGCTCGTAGGAATCGATCGGATCTATAGACGTGATGTAATCTCAAGATTTCGTGTTCTTGTCCTTCGAAGGATTGATACTAGATCGATGATGATCGACGAGAGTTAGGGCTTTCTTGATGAAAATAGGGTTTCATCATTTAACCCTTGTTCTTTCGTAGATATCATTCACATTCTAGCCTCTAACAATTTCAAGAAACGATCGTAACTCCCCAATCTCGAGCGATATCAATCAAGAAAGCATCGCAACGAATTGGGTCGTCGATTCTTGAACTTGCTAGGGTTTACAAAACTCGTAGGATTCAAGAATCGATTTAAGATATATTACATCATCATTCTATTGATCGTCTCGACTCCTCGACGAGCGGAGTATTACTCAAACATCACAACAAGAATTACAACTAGAAATTTAGATTGAATCATGATGCAAGAATTTAAAGAAAACAAGATAAAAGAATATCACCTTTTATTTATATCAACAATTTGATTACAGTCGCTCAAGAACTACAAGAAGAAGAACTAAATTGTCGAATTGGCTTCGCTCGGCTTCGTAAGTCGCGGATCGGCTTGGACCACTTGCTCTGTTGAAGATCGGCTCGACTCATAAAAGGTTGCAAGGCTTCTTGCTTGATGGGGTACTCGGGATCTTGGCTTTTGATTGGAATTAGGGTTAGGGTTTCACACAAGCCTTCTCAATAGACTTGTGGAAGAAGAAGAAGATGAAGAAAGAGAGTGATTGGATCAATCAATTTCAATGAATGAATTTTCAAGAGATGATTGAATAATTTTTTTTTACAAGTGAGCCTAGGGTCCTATTTATAGATCTCCCAAACCCTAGGTCTAGGTTTGAATTTACAATTCCCTCCAAAAGTTTGTTGAGGCTTCTAGAAGGAGTTTGTTAGGCTTTAGCTTAGAGTTTAAGCTAGGCTTTAAGGAGAAGTTTCTAGAATGATAGGCTAGTTTAGTGTTGATCCCAATGCTTGCTGATCTGGCAGAAGTCTCTGGAGTCTTCTGGAAAATGACATGTCTTGCTGAAGTGTGGGAGCTGAGATTGACATTGTGCACCAAAATTGAAGTGATGAAGGGGCAAGACGGCTGCGGAACCGCGGCACAAGCAGGCTCCGGCCGCGGTTCCGTGGCCATGATGGCTCCTTGGGGCTGCATCTTTCTGGTATGATCTTGGGCTGCTATTTGGGGCTTTATCTGATATGTTGAATTTTATTTGTCCCTTTGTATTGATACCAGAATTGAAATCATTGAGTTGGCGTAATATTTGATCGGTACCGTATAGATTGTGGCCTTTCTTCTGGATTTTCCTGCACAGATCTCAAAACAAGTGTTGCGCAATATAGAAATGTTGCGATGCCATGAAATGCTGTCAATTTCCTTTATAGTGTCGGTTTTATAGTCTTATACATGCAATCTGATATTTTGCGACAGATTTGCTAATTTGTGAAATATGAATACCGTACACTTCTAAATGAATGCAAATGATGAGGAAATTGCCGGCTGAAATATGCAATATTTTCGACTAATCAAAAGTCACCTAAAGTATTACTTACAAAGTATGCACATCTCATAACAACAAGTATATACATATAAATATCATAACGCATCAAAATGCTTTGAACTTGCACGGGTGCTATACGCCATCCACCCGACTTTCCCCGTAGATATATATCTACTCACCTGGACGCCTCGGCTAATCTGATCCAATTTCAGCTCTATCATTTCCGCGCCACACCCGACGCTTCTGCACCCGATCGTAGCAATGTACACAAGGAAATAAGAGAACAAATATAAATAGTCACGGACACAAACAATACAAGTCAACAACGCGCATTAAGTCGACGCGCACACACTTGGTGCACGAAACACGCCGCGACAACGCCACAAACTACAACTAGGGTCGCAATACATGGAAATTACCAAATGAAAAACCCTATCACGCGTTCACAACACACTAATTATTATATGAAATAGGGTGCAAATCATCAAAACCTTAAAATTGATCAAATCGATTTATTTCAAGAAACCTAGTAAGCATCAATTTCCATTTTTAATCAAAACATGATGTTTTAATAAATCTAGTGGCCAAAATGCTCACAAAATACCTTAATTAAGTCACACAAACCATAACTAAAAATTTCATCTCATTACATTAATCCTAAAAACCTAGTTTGCTAAATATCTTAATTAGAACAATTTTAAAATAACAATTAGCAAACTAGCAACTAGTTTAGCTTTCACATGTCTTAAGATGTTAAATATATCACACAACCATAAACCAATTACTCAAAACCCTAAATTGAATTCAAACCCTATTCTTGAATTTCCAAGTTTGCAATTAAAACATAATTAAGCATCTAATTAGCTTATATTGAAGTACTATAGCAACAATTAAACAATTTGGTTAAGATTTATACCTCACAAACAAGGGATCTAGCTTGCTATTTAGTCTCCCAAACTTGCTTCTATCCTCTAAGATCCATACTAGAGTAGCCAAGGGAAAATGGGTAAAGATTGGATTTGGAGTTTGTGGGATTTTTGAAGCAATTATGATGAATTTTTGAAGAGGAATTGAGGTGAAGAAATAGAGGGCTGCCATGGGGAAGGCTTGGCCAGATTTTTGATGGGGTGGAAAGAGAGTGAGGTGAGGAAAAATACCAAGTAAATAAAGCCCCAAGTCAACACAAACACATACCGCTTTTCTTATTCTTTTCTTTTAAATTTTCTTTTCCTTTTCTTTTCTCTTGACTTTTGAAGTAGGGAACGGGGGAGATTAGGGTAGCTTGGATTCGGCCAAGGTGGGAAATGGGGTGTGTGTGGGTGTTTGTAGAAATTTCCATATCAAGAAAACCCCTTCAAAACTAATTATTGCATATTACATCAATCTTTTCCATTATATTTTATTTTTCAATTAACTTTTCCCCCTAGAGTCCTCTAGAACAATGGAGACCATTTGAGAAAAAGAGAACATGCAATAAACTTGTTATAATGTTGTCATGGTTCACAAACATGCAATTAACCCATTCTCATTTATAATTATCACTAATTAAATATATTAGTGAAAGCTTAAAATAATATTTAAAATAATTAATTACGGAAAATGTTTTAATAAACTAGAAATTTACAAGTGAATAATTAAATACTAAATACTAGCAATTATATAGCTAGAATAGGTATATTTAATTCTATGTTGAAAAATAATTATATTTTGGTTTTTTACGGAAAACACCCGTTATTTTACCGATAATCGGAAACTTCACCTAAACGATTTTCAAAACGTTACATTCTCACTCTCACTCTCTCTCATGGCATGCTCAAGTCATGAGTGTGTCCCCCCTCTCTCTCTCATCAATCATGGCCTCTCTCTTTCCTTTTTCTTTTCTTTTCTTTTTCCCTCTCACAAATAAAACCAAACACAATTAAAACAATATGCAACCAAAAAGTAACATGACTTGGTACACTAGCCATGGAAAATGTAAAAATACGGATTTGGCCTAATCGTGATTAGTAAAGCACTAATCATTTTAATTTAAACTTGCATATAATTAATTATAAAAATATCAAAATCTAATAAATAACTCATTTTAATCTCTACTTATATTCCATATATTGGTATATATTTATACCATTTTACGAAAACCCCAATTCACAAATCGAATGATTTTCGCGAAATATATTATTTTAATATTTATATTCCAAAAATAATATTTTATATTTCTGAAATGTTACAGTGTGTCCCATCTCACCTCCTCTCTTGATTCTCAACACATAAGAGTGTAGAGAGGAGGTAGAAGATGAAGGTGGAGGAGCTCAAGAACAAGAGAGGAGAGTGAAGCAAAATGGTGAGCTTGGAAAATAATGAAGCATGCATGTGAGAGAAAATTCTCACTATGGTTTTGTAAAACAATTCTTACCAATATAATATACCAACCATGCTACAATAGTTGACACAAATGAATTGAAAATTCATTTGTTAATACTGTTGAGGCATGGTTCACACCATACTCCCCTCACCTTGCTTTACACCTCATTTTCTCTTTAAGAATAAATGGATAATAACTAAAATGAGATGTCCACCTTCTAGAATGTTTTCCGTATAAATACGGATTACACTGTACTCTATATACATACATGCATTCGTATCGAAATACGAATACCCAAAGAGATAGAATAACACAAAGAATATAATACTAGAATATACATATATGTAAATTATTAAATCAATACCTGATTTAATAATCCGGCTCAATCACGAGCCGGCTAGTATTATCAACTGTCCGATTGAAAGTCTGGATACATAGTACAATCAATCGATCAGAAACCTGCACGTATCCAATATGGCCAGTACATCATTTTGCCAAATCCAATAAATAACTCATTTTAATCTCCACTTATATTCCAATTATTCGTATATACTTATACCATTTTACGAAAACCCCAGTTCGCAAATCGAATGATTTTCGCGAAATATATTATTTTAATATTTAAATTCCAAAAATAATATTTATATTTCTGAAATGTTACAATATTCCCCCCTTAAATAAATTCGGTCCCCGAATTTAAATTTAAATTCTCAAATACTAAGACATTTCAATAATCAGCTCAAATCAACGTGGCTCCGAAATCACGGAAGATACAGAAATACCACAGCGCATCATGTGTGCATGAAAATGAGTATAAAACTCCAGGTCAAATTCCGTCAAGCGTCACGCAATCACTGGAGTTACAATGGAAATACGAATCTCAAAATCTACTACTGAAATCCAAATATACTATAGTCAAAATCATAATACTTATATAGCATGCATCCTCTAAAAACTGAATAAAACATATGCAAAATCTTTTCTAAATCGTTGTGCAATGCGTAACTCACGGCACAAGCGGCGGACGCTCAATTGTAAAGTAGTAAATATATACCTATATATGTTTTGGTCAAATTATACGTCCCTCCTTTTTGAAATATCAAAATTTCGTGTCACTCACGGGCACTTGGGAAATAGTGAGACTATAGTTCATTTTTTTTGAAAATCTCTTAGTAACTTTTTATGCATGCAAAAGTACTCAGGCGCTATCCTCAGATCAGTCCTGCTAGGCTACTATATTATTACAGTACCCAACATCAAAATATAATGCTCAAGAGCAAAAATCAGCCTCAAAAGGCGTATTCAACATCTTGTGTGTCTGGTGTGCACGGAAATCAAAGCCAAATACGAGTGCCACGAATGTGCACAAAAGAAAAACTAAATGCAACGGGTGTACACGAAAGCATTTGTCAAGTGCAACGTATGTGCACGAGAACAATATCAAGTGTATCTATAGTGCACGAAAATCTTAACCCAGTGCAACTAACATGCACAAATGAAAATCCCAATCAAGTGCATCCAATCATGCACGAATAAAAAAAATCTCTATCGAGTGCACCCGGTGTGCACAAAATCTCATATCATGCGCCCAACATACGCGAAAATCCAAAACAAGTGCGTTGGGTTCGTATAAAACATCTAGTGCAAAAGTATGCACAATAACGAAGTCAAGTATAAAGGCGCACGAAAACATAAATCTGGTGCAACAAATGCATGAAAACTGATCAATATCTTAAATGCTCACAAAAACAACTCCGAGTATACCAAGGTGTATAAAATCATAAACGTGTACAAATGTGTGCACAAAATTGGTATCAATGCACTGCAAGTACATGTGAGCTATACCGAGTGCAAAAATCAAATCGATTACGTACCATATGCCCAAAATCAGATCGACAGTATCGAAATCCACAATATCATAAGTACGTGCAGCCAAGGCACAAAATCGATATCAAGTGCAATAAATATGCACAAATCATAAACCAGTGCAGCGGTGTAGAAACATAAATCGAGTGCAATAACTATGCACAAAAATGTAAATATCCAGTAGGTGCAGCCATGGTGCACGAAAACATAAATCATCAAAACTCAAGTCCAAGCGATAAAAGTGTGATACTCGCATCACCAAAACACAATCGCAATAAAATGACATTGAGGTACACCTCCAACATTGTCGAAAAATATGCCGGTGCGCCCAAAGCTGGCAGAGAAAGAACATCTACTTGCCTCTTGCTCACGGTCTGGCGTCCTTGGTCTCTGTAGATTACCAATCTCACAATTCTTTCTCTCGTCGGCCCGTTCAGGTGTGATAACGGAACAGTTCCTCTCTGGAACTCCGCTGATCCTCTCATAACCAATTAACATGACTACTCGTAAAGCAGCACGTCACTGGTGACAGCATCTGACCATCTGAATATGCACGAAACGACTGATTCTAGGTGCAAATCTTTATCGCTGCGGTGTCCTGGAAAGAACCTACTCAAGGTCTTTTCTGATCTCACCTATCCCGAACTATACGAAGGTTGGCACTCTAGCTTAACTCTTTTCCTCATAACCGGACAGCTGTGTCTTCAACATGGCTTTCCTCTAAAATCGTCCATAACTAACGCCTCTGCACACATATCAATCCTTTGGCATCAACGGGGAGTAACACGGCTCGTTAACGTCCCGTACGAATCTCTTGTTCCACCCGTCCTCATTAGCGTCCACTTTGACTTCATAACTTACTAGCTGTGTATTGCAATTCGTTCTCGGCTGTAGTCAATCTGGAGTCTCTCACAAAGACTCAAAATATGAACTTGGGAATTTTCACCACTCTGTGGAAGATATCTAGCCAACCAGGTTCTCAGGAACTCGTCCCAATCATCGAAGGTATACGCTTTATTCTTCCTTTCTCGATCAACTCACAACGCATATGGGTAAGGTCTTTCTATCCTAAACTGGTTAACTTACCGATCTCACATCGGAGCATCCAACGAACAACATCCTCTCTTGCTTGATTTACTCTAGATCTAAGTAAGATCCTTCAACTGGAATTCTTCAACTCAACTGAGCCTACGTCGGCACATCAAATCAAACGAATCATCTTCGTCGCTCAATTCAAGATAGACTACCTATCTTCTGTCAAATCTCCGCCTGAAAGCTCCAGCGGTTTCAGCTCATAAACTCTGTAAATGACATCCCATCAATCTCAGCAACAACTGGGTCATCTGTCTGCACGGTAGATGTAACAACTCCAATTTTGTATACCAAAAATTTGCTTTAAATATAGTGTATACTTGGAGTATTGATGTTGCTGGAAACAATTTAAGTATCTATTTCTTTACAATAATTACAAGAAGGAGCTTGTAGCTCATTCGTAATACCTTGCATTGCTGAACCAAGCCACCAGAGTTCGAATCTCATACCCCACATAATTTTTATATCTTTTTGTTTTATTTTTTTTTAGAAGTCAAACGGTCAAACAGCCATAACTCACAATTTATTGCGAATTAAAAAAATTAAACTATACCAAAAATCCCCCAGACCAGACCCGTCCCAACGAGACCCGACTCGGCCGCGACTCGGCCGACTCGGCCGGCGCCGCCGAGTCATCAACACGAAAAAAATTCGTGTTGACCTAGTCTCTTCAACTGCATACTCTAAATTTTTTGTACGGTTACCAATTTTCCAATAAATCTCTTTTAAGACAAAATTTAATGAATTTTTAATGTTTTTTATATTTTTTTAACATTTTTTTTAACCCTAACCCTAACCCTAGCCTAGCCCTACATAAAGACCCCTATACTCTACCTTTTCCCTTCACAACTCTAAGTCCACTCTCCCAAATTCTCGAGAACTCGGTACGAAGAGCGAGAAGCGAAGCGCTGCCGAAATCGACGACGGATTTCGGCGACCGGATCAGGACCTTCGAGACGTTTTCAACGAATCGGCAACCACCACGACCTCTAGCTTACTTAGCTTGTCCAAACCGTAAGTCCCACCTTCTTCTATCTCTCTTTTCTTTAAGATAAAAATACAACTGTTTGGAACCCGACGGAAATCGGACAAACCGATTTCCGATTCGGTTTTTCTGTAAATTTCCACTTGTCACCTAATACATATTATCTACCCATATGCTTGTTGACTATTAATCACCCATAAACCAATTTAATCAAACTTTTTCACATGAAATGATAAGTTCTTTGCAAAACCGTACACTTTTCATAAAAATACCATGAAGTTCATTTTTCTTAGTTTAATTATTTCCCTCACTCATAAATAGGTTTATCTTGATCACTAAACTTGTAGAACCCAATTTGAATGAAATTTCACACATAAAATGATAACGTTTTCGAATACCGTATTCTTGCGCTATAATACCTTTAAGTTTAACATAGCATGTTTTCCCTTTAAACTTCACCAAAACTTAATATAAGTCACGGGGTAATGACCTACCCCTACACACACTCAATATAACCCTAATTGATAAATATCAAAAATACAGAATACGAAATTACAGGACTTTTCACTAAAATACCCTAATCTTTATAACCTTTATTGAAAACTTTAAGTTGTAAGCATTTCTAAGTAAAATCTTTTAATAAAATGAAAGCACGATTGGTCATGGACATCGATCGTTTATCTAAACTGACTTTGTGGTGTCTAGGCTAGGCAAGTGAGCTTGGGTAACTTTAAAAGGCCCGTCTCACGATTCGTGAGCGGATCCCTCCCTCCTCATTTGTACTTACCTGGCCACAATTGGCGGTGAAGAGGCGATTTGAGGCTTCTAATGACTTATCGTTTAGACCTTAGAAATAGGCTAGTTGGCTTAGGAAACCCTAACAACTAAAATACGGAAAACTATACTCTTTTGCAAATAAATACCTTATATTTATAAAACCGTTTTCCTAAATGAAAAGTATTGTTAAACCTAAGCAAAGTGCCGCTACAACCCACTTTTGGGGAACCTGTTAGGGATAGTACGGTTCATCGTGCACCCGCAGGCTAGTAGTACGAGATTCAAACCTCCGCAAGGAGCATTCGGTCTCGAAAGGTTCAAAATACAATATTTAGGGAAAATGAGATTTTTTTTAATAAAATATTTATATAAAATTATTCATGTGTTAATATATATATAATTATCATTTAAACACCTATTTTATCTTAATATAAAGTTTCCACATTTTTCTAAAAAAAAATTACAAGATTAAAAGTTACACTAAACTACCATGAATTTCAGATAAAACAATTAATACTTTTATTAGGATATATTCACTAGAATAACACAAATAAAATTCACATTTATTATAACAATAAAGACGATTATTAAATACTTGAGGTGTATTTTGAAAACTATACAAAAGTACTTTTTACATAAAACCCCCTCAAGTTTCACAAATTACAAAAAGGCCCCTAGCTAGTATTGAACTTCAAATTATCTTTCTTTTAGTCTGACTCGGGTTAGAGTCTGACTATTCCTGACTTGAATACAATTCAAGTCAATCTATATTCTTTAATATTCCAACACAATTTTGAATACATGAAACCCTGAATCCAGTTAACAATATATTCCTTTTGACTGAATCAAACAATGGATATTCATCCATTATCCTGATATTCCATTTTCCTGATTATACAGTTACAACATGTTTACTGATATCATGGTTTTGGTCAGTCACTCAACTTACATATTCCAATACTACAATACTGTTAAAACACTACGGGGTTTAAGGGGTAGATTGGTACGGAAGGTGTTAAAGGTGGCACGAGGTGGTCAGATTAAGACACCTAACCTGAATTCTGTTGCTGTTGTACCGTGGCATAACGGTTCCTTGTACTTTCCTTTTGCCCTGATCTCTAGCATATAGAGATCCCCCTCGTATACACTGGCATCCTTCTGTACCAAGCTACAAACAACAGCGTTACATAATGTTCCATAATATTCAACAATATAATACTTTAGAAAATACTGTTACTCTGTCATTCTCATTCTTCTTATTCTTTGGGACTTACCGAGCGACCTGTTCGCTGATGACATTCTATTTCTTTCTTCTTTGAATGTCGTCAGGTGCGTTGGACCAAACTGAGATCGAGCCCACCGGTGAAGATTTGGAGCAGTTCCAAGAAGACCCAGAGCTCTAGATAATTGTACCTTGTTCTTTCCAGTATTTTTCATTTCTGTTATGCCACTGTTTAGGCATTGCTTTTTCATTCCAGTTGTATTTTCATTTCATGCATTGTACAAAGAATGTTGTTAATAAAAGTTGCTGTTATTTCAATATCATTTGTCTCTTGTGATTATTTTATATTGCTTAGTTACGCTTAGCGTATGTACTTCTGAGTACATACGTAGCGGACCTCGTCGCGTCCACTTCGCCGTACACTGGGAAGCGGGGCGTGACAGGTTTTGTTGGTGGCCCATGCAGGTCTGAGCTGTATGAATCCCTATCATGCAGTTCTGGTCTGCATGAACAACCTAAGCAATATAACACAAGAACCAGCAACTAAAACATTCTTCACAATTCATGTACTTTGAATCTTGCAAATTTCTATTCCTTGAATCTTATCATTTCATATATTTGAATCTTTCCTAATCCAAATTTTTCTTCAGGATTATGGATTCCCCGAACAACACCAGCACCAACGTTAACAACACCCCTCCAGCACTACCTCTCACACCAGTTGTTCCGGCACCACCCACTGAGCAAACAATGCTATTTGATGCGATCCGCAGTCTTCTCGAGAGACAGCAACAACTATTGAGCCATCCTGATAACGATGCTCCAGGAGTAAAGCAATTCAGGGCTTTGCACCCAAAGCAGTTCTCTGGTAAAGGAAGGCCTCTTGAAGCGGAAGAATGGGCACAAAGTATCGAAGACGATCTGGCCGCAGCTCAAGTGCCAGACCACGCTTGGGTCCGTGTAGCGAAACTACAGCTCACGGATAACGCTCGCAATTGGTGGAAGGCGGAAGAAACCCGTCTGGCACAGCCGATTGAATGGAAGACATTTCGCGAGAAGTTTGACGCGAAATATTTCCCTGTGACTGCCAGGTTCGCTATGGAGCAGCAATTTATTCATCTACAGCAAGGGTCAATGTGGGAGAAATCGGTAGATGAATACGATGCTGAGTTACTATGTTGAGCCAGTAAGATATGTCACAATAGTTAAATTTTTAAAATAAAAAATATATCACATATCACACAGCTAACACAATCTTTAAACAGATTCGCGGCACACCTGATACCGACGGACGAGATCAGAGCCCGTCGTTTTCAGCAAGGTTTGGACACAGAGATTAAGGCCGCTCTAGCGACAGGAAAGTTTTTGACTCATGAGGAAGCCCTGGAAGCTGCCCGCAGTTATGAGGCAGTCATAAAAGAGAGGGGCAGACCTCAGTCTGTAGGAATCAAACGCCCTGCCAACCAGATGGCAGGTGGAGCCACGTCCAGACCATCTTTCGTGCCGAGGCGACCCGGAGTACCAACTCATCGTCCTAGCCCAGCCTTTTGCACTTACTGCAAGAGAACTGGACATATGATAAAGGACTGTCGTCGAGCCAACCGCCTCCGCTTAATCTGCGGTTCAGCCACTAATGATATTGGATCTTGTCCCCAAAGGCAGAACTCAGTTGCTGCACCCAGGCCAGCAAATACTTATCAGCAGCGACCAGCTCTTCCGGCACCTGCTCCCAGACTTGCACTGCCTGCACCACCTAGGGGACCACAAGCTGCACCACATCCTCGACAGTTCCATCAAGCTCAAAGGAACGTTCAGAGGAATGCTCCTCAGGCCAGGAGAAATGCTCCTCAGGCCAGGAGGATTGTGCCGAAGCGCCAGGCTTTCATGATGTCTGTGGAAGAAGATGAGGCCACTGGCCAAGTCATTACTGGTAAACTTCTTTCTCAAAACTCATCTTTTAGTCTTGTTTACCTACACACTTTCCCTATACCTAAAACCTATCCCATATACCTTAGGTACAATCCTAGTAGCTTCACTACGTGCACTTGCACTGTTTGATACTGGAGCATCCCACTGCTTTATGTCGCAACGGTTTGTCCGAACCCATGCGATTCCAGTCTCACCGCTTGTATCCAGCTGGAACGTCAGTTCTGGGAATGGTGTTCTAAAGGCAACTATGGGATACAGCATGTGTCCAGTAATCGTCTGCAGTCGAGAGTTTTACGCTGACTTCAAAGTACTGGACATACCAAACTTCGATGTGGTTCTAGGAATGGACTGGCTTGGAACCTTTTATGCTACCATCGACCGTCGTCAAAGGAGGGTAGTATTTGAGATTCCCGATCATCCGGTCTTCTATTTCAAGAGTGGAGATCATACCCTGGAGCCAAGTACTTACACAGCGAAGCCAAGGGAAGCAGTAGTTGCAGCAACTCAGGCAGAAGAAGAATCAAGACCGGAGGTAGTTCGAGAGTTCGACGATGTATTCCCTGACGATATATCAGGTTTGCCTCCCGATCGAGCTCTTGAATTCAGTATTGACTTAGTACCAGGAGCACAACCAGTGATCAAAGCACCGTATAGACTAAGTCCGGAAGGATTGAAGGAAGTTCGAACACAGTTGGACGAATTACTGGCGAAAGGATGGATTCGTCCCAGCACTTCAAGTTGGGGAGCACCTGTACTATTGGTGAAGAAGAAGGAAGGTTCATACAGAATGTGCATCGACTATAGGGCCTTGAACGAAGTTACTATAAAGAACAAGTATCCACTCCTGCGTATCGACGATTTGTTCGATCAGCTAAGTGGATCTTGTGTTTTCTCTAAACTAGATCTTCGTTCAGGTTATCATCAAGTGAAGGTCAAGGAGGCTGATATTCACAAAACAGCTTTCAGAACTCGTTATGGACATTACGAATTTCTAGTAATGCCATTTGGAGTGACCAATGCACCAGCAATCTTCATGAACCTTATGAACCAAGTTTTCCGGGAGTATTTAGACAGGTTCGTTGTCATCTTCATCGACGACATCCTGGTATATTCTAAGAATCGGAAAGAGCATGCGGAGCACTTACGAATTGTCCTGGAAACACTTCGACAACATAAGCTTTATGCCAAATATAGCAAGTGTGAGTTTTGGCTAAAACAAGTTGGTTTCCTTGGACACATCGTATCAGGAGAAGGAATTTCTGTGGATCCAACAAAAGTTTCAGCAGTCAGCGAATGGCCTACGCCAAAATCAGTGAAGGATATTCGGAGTTTCTTGGGTTTAGCTGGATATTACAGAAGATTCATTGAAGGCTTTTCGAAGATAGCAACCCCCCTGACCAAGCTCACACGAAAAGATGAAGAATTTGTGTGGTCAGAAGCATGCGAGCAAGCTTTCATAGAACTCAAGTCAAGACTGACCTCTGCACCTATTCTCGTCATACCGGATCAGTCTAGAAGATTCGAAGTGCATTGCGATGCATCCGGTAAAGAATTAGGATGTGTTCTACATCAGCACAGTAATGTTGTGGCTTATGCTTCAAGACAACTGAAGACTCATGAGCGCAATTATCCGACGCATGATCTGGAGTTGGCAGCCGTTGTTTTTGCTCTCAAGATTTGGCGCCAATACTTACTTGGTGAACGAGTGAACATCTACACAGATCATAAAAGTCTGAAGTATGTGTTTACTCAGAAGGAGTTGAATATGCGGCAGAGAAGATGGTTAGAACTTATGGCAGACTTTGACATCAATTTGCAATATTATCCAGGAAAAGTGAACGTAGTACCTGATGCTCTTAGTCGCCAACCATTAGCAATGAATCTCACCGCTCAGTGGAAGCTTCAGCAGGATCTACATCAGATGGAGATCGAACTAGTCATGCCAGGTGATGTTTCAAATTTGATGAATCTGCAAGTTCAATCAAATATTGTCAATCAGATCAAAGCAGCTCAAGCCAGCGATGCTAAGTTGCAAAAGATCAGAGAACAAGTGGAGAATGGACTCAGAACAGATTTCATCATCCATGAAGACGGATCTTTGAGATACGGCAGCAGATTGTGTGTACCAAAGGGTCCTGTTCGGGAAGAGTTAATGAAAGAAGCTCATAGCTCTCCCTATTCAATACATCCTGGAGGTACCAAAATGTACAAAGATCTACGTCAGAATTATTGGTGGCATGGAATGAAGCGTGAAGTAGCCAGAAGCGTCGCAAAATGCTTAGTGTGTCAGCAAGTAAAGGCTGAACATCACAGGACAGCTGGATTACTTCAACTGTTACCAATCCCAGAATGGAAGTGGCAGCATATCACGATGGACTTTGTAACTGCTCTTCCTCGCAGCACAAAGGGTAACGATGCGATTTGGGTCATTGTGGATCGACTCACAAAGTCGGCTCACTTCATCCCATTTCGAGTTGGCCAATCAACGGAGACACTAGCGAAGAAGTACATGGAGGAAATTATGAGACTTCATGGAGTACCGGTCTGCATTGTCTCCGATCGTGACACCAGGTTCCGATCGCAATTTTGGCAAAGTCTGCAAGCTAGCTTGGGAACAAGTCTGAACTTCAGTACAGCTTATCATCCACAAACAGATGGTCAGTCGGAACGAACTATTCAGATCTTGGAGGATATGCTCAGAGCATGTATGCTCGACTTCAAAGGATCGTGGGAAGATCACCTGCATCTTGTGGAGTTTGCGTACAACAACAGCTACCAGGCAAGAATAGGAATGGCACCTTTTGCAGCATTGTATGGAAGGAAGTGTCGATCACCATTAAGTTGGGACGACATCGGAAATAAAGAACTCCTTGGACCAGAAATGATAGTAGCAACCGTTGATGTGGTTCGTACTATCAGGGAAAGAATGCGCATAGCCCAAGATAGACAGAAACACTGGGCTGATGCGAAGAGACGACACTTGGAGTTCCAGCCAGGAGATCATGTATTTCTGAAAATCTCTCCGAACCGCGGAGTGATCAGATTTGGAAGACGGGGAAAGTTGAGTCCAAGATACATTGGACCGTTCGATATACTCGAACGAGTCGGTGAAGTGGCATATCGTTTAGCGCTCCCACCCTCATTGGAAGGAGTACATAATGTATTCCATATATCCTAACTCAGAAGGTATGTGAGTGACCCTAGCCATGTACTAGATCATTCCGAGCTCACGATACAGCCTGATTTGTCTTGTGAGCAACAACCTGTGGAGATCCTGGACAGGAAAGTGAAGACACTTCGGAACAAAGAAGTTAATTTGGTCCGGGTAATGTGGAGGAAAGACACTCCAGGAGAATCCACGTGGGAAAGGGAAGATGAGATGCGTGTAAGATATCCGCACTTTTTTGTAATCTAGTCCTTAAATAAAAGTTGTAAATTTCGAGGACGAAATTTTTGTAAGGAGGGTAGATTGTAACAACTCCAATTTTGTATACCAAAAATTTGCTTTAAATATAGTGTATACTTGGAGTATTGATGTTGCTGGAAACAATTTAAGTATCTATTTCTTTACAATAATTACAAGAAGGAGCTTGTAGCTCATTGGTAATACCTTGCATTGCTGAACCAAGCCACCAGAGTTCGAATCCCATACCCCACATAATTTTTATATATTTTTGTTTTAATTTTTTTTAGAAGTTAAACGGTCAAACAACCATAACTCACAATTTATTGCGAATTAAAAAAATTAAACTATACCAAAAATCCCCCCAGACAAGACCCGTCCCAACGAGACCCGACTCGGCCGCGACTCGGCCGAATCGGCCGGCGCCGCCGGTCGGCCGAGTCGTCAACACGAAAAAAATTCGTGTTGACCTAGTCTCTTCAACTGCATACTCTAAATTTTTTGTACGGTTACCAATTTTCCAATAAATCTCTTTTAAGACAAAATTTAATGAATTTTTAATGTTTTTTATATTTTTTAAATATTTTTTTTAACCCTAACCTTAACCCTAGCCTAGCCCTATATAAAGACCCCTATACTCTACCTTTTCCCTTCACAACTCTAAGTCCACTCTCCCAAATTCTCGAGAACTCGGTACGAAGAGCGAGAAGCGAAGCGCTGCCGAAATCGACGACGGATTCCGGCGACCGGATCAGGACCTTCGCGACGTTTTCAACGAATCGACAACCACCACGACCTCAAGCTTCCTTAGCTTGTCCAAACCGTAAGTCCCACCTTCTTCTATCTCTCTTTTCTTTAAGATAAAAATACGACTGTTTGGAACCCGATGGAAATCGGACAAACCGATTTCCGATTCGGTTTTTCTCTAAATTTCCACTTGTCACCTAATACATATTATCTACCCATATGCTTGTTAACTATTAATCACCCATAAACCAATTTAATCAAACTTTTTCACATGAAATGATAAGTTCTTTGCAAAACCGTACTCTTTTCATAAAAATACCATGAAGTTCATTTTTCTTAGTTTAATTATTTCCCTCACTCATAAATAGGTTTATCTTGATCACTAAACTTGTAGAACCCAATTTGAATGAAATTTCACACATAAAATGATAACGTTTTCGAATACCGTATTCTTGCGCTATAATGCCTTTAAGTTTAACATAGCATGTTTTCCCTTTAAACTTCACCAAAACTTAATATAAGTCACGGGGTAATGACCTACCCCTACACACACTCAATATAACCCTAATTGATAAATATCAAAAATACAGAATACGAAATTACAGGACTTTTCACTAAAATACCCTAATCTTTATAACCTTTATTGAAAACTTTAAGTTGTAAACATTTCTAAGTAAAATCTTTTAATAAAATGAAAGCACGATTGGTCATGGACATCGATCATTTATCTAAACTGACTTTGTGGTGTCTAGGCTAGGCAAGTGAGCTTGGGTAACTTTAAAAGGCCCGTCTCACGATTCGTGAGCGGATCCCTCCCTCCTCACTTGTACTTACCTGGCCACAATTGCCGGTGAAGAGGCGATTTGAGGCTTCTAATGACTTATCGTTTAGACCTTAGAAATAGGCTAGTTGGCTTAGGAAACCCTAACAACTAAAATACGGAAAACTATACTCTTTTGCAAATAAATACCTTATATTTATAAAACCGTTTTCCTAAATGAAAAGTATTGTTAAACCTAAGCAAAGCGCCGCTACAACCCACTTTTGGGGAACCTGTTAGGGATAGAACGGTTCATCATGCACCCGCAGGCTAGTAGTGCGAGATTCAGACCTCCGCAAGGAGCATTCGGTGTCGAAAGGTTCAAAATACAATATTTAGGGAAAATGAGATTTTTTTTAATAAAATATTTATATAAAATTATTCATGTGTTAATATATATATAATTATCATTTAAACACCTATTTTATCATAATATAAAGTTTCCACATTTTTCTAAAAAAAAATTACAAGATTAAAAGTTACACTAAAATACCATGAATTTCAGATAAAACAATTAATACTTTTATTAGGATATATTCACTAGAATAACACAAATAAAATTCACATTTACTATAACAATAAAGACGATTATTAAAAACTTGTGGTGTATTTTGAAAACTATACAAAAGTACTTTTTACATAAAACCCCCTCAAGTTTCACAAATTACAAAAAGTCCCCTAGCTAATATTGAACTTCAAATTATCTTTCTTTTAGTCTGACTCGGGTTAGAGTCTGACTATTCTTGACTCGAATACAATTCAAGTCAATCTATATTCTTTAATATTCCAACACAATTTTGAATACATGAAACCCTGAATCCAGGTAACAATATATTCCTTTTGACTGAATCAAACCATGGATATTCATCCATTATCCTGATATTCCATTTACCTGATTATACAGTTACAACATGTTTACTGATATCATGGTTTTGGTCAGTCACTCAACTTACATATTCCAATACTACAATACTGTTAAAACACTACGGGGTTTAAGGGGTAGATTGGTGCGGAAGGTGTTGAAGGTGGCACGAGGTGGTCAGATTAAGACACCTAACCTGAATCCTGTTGCTGTTGTACCGTGGCATAACGGTTCCTTGTACTTTCCATTTGCCCTGATCTCTTGCATATAGAGATCCCCCGCGTATACACTGGCATTCTTCTGTACCAAGCTACAAACAACAGCGTTACACAATATTCCATAATATTCAACAATATAATACTTTAGAAAATACTGTTACTCTGTCATTCTCATTCTTCTTATTCTTTGGGACTTACCGAGTGACCTGTTCGCTGACGACATTCTATTTCTTTCTTCTTTGAATGTCGTCAGGTGCGTTGGACCAAGCTGAGATCGAGCCCACCGGTGAAGATTTGGAGCAGTTCCAAGAAGACCCAGAGCTCTAGATAATTGTACCTTGTTCTTTCCAGTATTTTTCATTTCTGTTATGCCACTGTTTAGGCATTGCTTTTTCATTCCAGTTGTATTTTCATTTCATGCATTGTACAAAGAATGTTATTAATAAAAGTTGCTGTTATTTCAATATCATTTGTCTCTTGTGATTATTTTATATTGCTTAGTTACGCTTAGCGTATGTACTTCTGAGTACATACGTAGCGGACCTCGTCGCGTCCACTTCGCCGTACACTGGGAAGCGGGGCGTGACAGTAGACAACATCATGATCTCTGAAGTAGGCTGTACATTAACAATCCTCTCAATCTGGCAGTCTCTATCAATGGCCTGATCATCCGGTGCTAAACCGAACACTCTCCTCAAACGAGAGATCACAACACAACACTATACCTACACGTTCCTATGTCACCAGAAAACATCCTGGTCAGTCCTCGTCTGTGACAAGCCCACCTTGACCGCATCCCTAGCAGCAACTCTCTATGCGCTCAAACCATGGTGACAGGAACCTCGGTAGGTGTCAATGATGATAGATCAAATGAACGAAAGAAATCAAAAGATCCCGAATGTATATATGATCATAGGAAATCTCAAAATATCTACGTCCTAAGGTTACTTAACTAGAGTATCGTATCGTAAGTATATCACGTTGCATACACACGGTACGTCACTCTACTCAAGCTACCTACTCCATCAATCAAGGTCAACTTATGAAAAGAAAGTTCGGGTCTAATACCCCCCGTCGAGTCTAAGTTCTGTAAGGTCAAGCCTACGTTCCGAAATATATTACGCCCTAGACTCCGCATAGTCAAACCTAGACTCAAAGCAAGGTTAAACCTAACGCTTTGATACAAACTTTGTCACGACCCGGAATTTAGCCCGTGACCGACACTTAAATCTCTCAACGTTTAAAAGCGTAACGTAATTCAAGTAAGCCGAAGCCCAGAAATCTAAACCTTTTTGCGGAAAAAAGTAGAGGTGTGGTTTTGAATAAAGGTATAATGAAATCAAATTTTTCTTTAAATGCATAAATAATGATATATGAAAATACAAGTGGATTATATACTAGTTGAAAACATTTTTCATCCTTTAAAAATTTAGGTAGCACCTCCTTTATATATTTTGATCCAAAACCACATACAAGCAATATATATATATTGGCATCCCCAAGCGGGAGCTAGCTCTTCGCCAATTGGCGGAAACACAAACCATGCAACAACATATATATACGACGCCCAACGGCAAAGATCAACCTAGAAAGAACAAATAAATAAGCCAGACATCAAAAGCCTCAAAAGAAGCAAACATACACCCATCGCTCTAAGTCTGGCAAAAAAACCCAAGTCTGGCTAGGTCTACCAATATACAAAGTCTAGTTTCTGATTGATAGAGTTTATCTAGATACAATAGAATATAAAAGTACGAGAGTGGGCATGATCCAATATGTGTCCCACCTACCAAAGCAAAATGCCCTGGTTAAAGCCATATGCCAGCGTACCACTGCTGCTCCCAAGCGGTCAAACCTGCAAGAAAACTGTGGCACAACGGGAGTGAGTTGACAACTCATGAGTAGAACACATCAGCAGGTAGAAATCGAATACACAACGATTTCCTAAGTCATACCATATCATGAAGGTAATACTATGATATCTAGGGTGACCCTGTATGCATATATGTCAACAATCGAGTCAATGCAAATGACATATATATAAATAACATCTGAATCATATGCCTGTATACATGTGGGTATCATCCATGTGTCCATCAACGACACAAAAAATATCATGGAACCTGAGTGTTCAACATCGATACTCGAAACATCATGAAAACATATGCCTGTATGTATGAGGATATCAAGTATATCACGCAAAAATGTCATATGATAGTACTGAATGATGAATGTACTTACGGATATGAATAATATCATGATACGGAAGTTCTACTGTGCAAGTAGCATAGCAATTACCAATGATAAAAGTGTGTGAGCCGGCAAATATGTGTAAGTGTAACATACGCATCATCGATAATTGTTCAGGTGTACTAGCAGACGATATCATAACAAATAATAGAAGCACAGGTATATACAATGCAAATGAGAATATCTTAAACGTAACAGAAAAGTAAACCATAAGGGCCACATTATAAAATATATGTACTAATCTAACATCAACATAAGGGACTAACTAACATAGTGTAGAAAGGGATTAAAATATCTATAACATATCGAAATCGATGAATCTATCAATCGGCAATACAGTCTCATAGCATCACGTACGGTATAATCCATCGTACGGCATCCTCCAGTAAGGGTATGGATCAATCATCAGGTAAAACTCATCGCATACGGTAATCCTTCGTACGGAGGCAATAAACAAAATAGGGATTCTATCGACCTATACAACAATGAGGGTACGGATCTAAAGTCTCGTATGACATATCACTCATTATTCTCATATATATAAACACACACATATCCCAAGTCCCATCCGTATCAATCTCATATCATGTTACTATAAATCTCATACTTATTCTCTTTCAATTATATATATATATATATATATATATATCGCGATTCACATCCACATTTCATATTCTCATATATCAATCCGAGACATCCATATCTATCATGTCATTTCATATTAAATCCTTTGATCACATCCATAGGTTTCTAGTATAGGTTTCTCCGACTACATTCTATATATACCGGTTTCCATTTTATAATTTCAGGGGTGCTATACGCCATCCACCCAACTTCCCCCGTAGATATAAATCAACTCACCTGCTAAACTTCTTGCTTAGCCGAAGTTGATATGCTTCGTCGTCTCGGAAGTCCACGCGAAGATACCTACAATCAATACACAATCGCAATGCTATTAAAATCAATGTCCGAAAACCGATACGGCACACGAAATGCTTATAGGTTAGAACCTATAGCTTATGTATGTAACAACAACCAAGTAACCCTTGTCGTTGACGTACAAACGTCCAACGACCAAATCATATCAAGAAATCCATAAATCCAAGTTTCAATAACGGAAAACATAACCAAAACCAACTCAAAATTCTCCCAGATTTTGGCACAGCGGATCTAGGACAAAACAACCAATACAGTAGCTAGGTTATAAGGAGTGTGAGCTATAGGCAAAATCCCATCACCAGAACCCAAAATTGGGCCGGTGAGATGTGCTACAGAAACAAGTGGCGACGGCCAAAACTTTGAATTTAGGTCTCATTCTTCTGTGGTGGTCTTATAGTGGTCTAATTAGGTCAATTTAGTTGTTTGGTTTTCTTAAAAATACCCCAGATTGCTCCAGATACCCTGTAGGTCAACAAAATATCACAAGACCGACATGGAACAAATTCTAAACTCGTGTATTGGGTTCTATTCTCTGGCCTAGGCCAAGAAAATCATCACTAAGGTCCTGCAACACTCACTACACCTCCATTATCTCTTTACAAGTCCACAAAATCACCAAATATCAACTTGGAAATTTCCAAAATCATCAAATCATATCGGTTTAACTCTAAACTAACAATAGGATAAACTAAGCACAATAACTGAACTAAAGTCTAGAAATATACCTCATTTGGCAACTCAAGAAAATTCTTGGGTTGGCCAAAGTTTTCAAAATCCAAACTTTAAAGGTCCATAGGGTTTAGAAAGAGGTGGGGATCATTTTTAATGAAAGGGGTATGTTGTTTTGACAAGGTTTTAGGGATGAACCATGGAGGTAGAGGAGGCGAAGGATGAGATGAAGAAGAAGGAGAAGTTGAAGTGATGAAGGAAAATAATGGATGAAGGGAAGGTTAAAGTGTAGGAGCCTCTCTCTCTCTCTTTCTCACTCTCTCTCATGGCATGCTTAAGTCATGAGTGTGTCCCCCCTCGCTCTCTCTCTCATCAATCATGGCCTCTCTCATTCCTTTTTCTTCTCTTTTCTTTTTCCCTCTCACAAATAAAACCAAACACAATTAAACCAACATGTAACCAAAATGTAACATGACATGGTGCAGTAGCCATAGAAAATGTAAAAATTCAGATTTGGCCTAATCGTGATTAGTAGTGCACTAATCAAGTTTAATTTAAATTTGCATATAATTAATTATAAAAATACCAAAATCTAATAAATATCTCTTTAATAAATAACTCATTTTAATCTCCACTTATATTCCATATATTAGTATATACTTATACCATTTTACGAAAACCCCAATTCACAAATCGAATGATTTTCGTGAAATATATTTTTTTTAATATTTACATTCCAAAAATAATATTTTATATTTCTGAAATGTTGCAGTGTGTCTCTTTCTCACATCCTCTCTTGATTCTCAATATACAAGAGTGTAGAGAGGAGGTAGAAGATGAAGGTGGAGGAGCTCAAGAACAAGAGAGGAGAGTGAAGCAAAATGGTGAGCTTGGAAAATAATGAAGCATTCATGTGAGAGAAAATTCTCACTATGGTTTTGTAAAACAATTCTTACCAATATAATATACAGACCATGCTTCAATAGTTGATGTAGGGTTCCTAGGCATCCTAGTGAGGTCACACAAGGCATTGAACATGCCAATTTCAAAAAATCTAGGTGCCGAGAGACCCGACTACGGATCGTTTGCTAGAAATCTAGGCGAAAAACAATCTAGTTAACAACTTAACTAATGGGATATCGGAAATACAACCTTTGTAGATCCGGTGCTCCACCTCCATAGCTCCGCAACGAAGTCGTCTCCGCTGTCCAAAAGGAATCCGGGCTCTAGAGTCGGCTACGTCGGAGAAAAAGCGAGCTAGGTCGTCGATGTCCATGCCGAAGATGATCTACGTCGAGGCATCGCTAAATCAAGCTCCACCTTCATCAAGTCTTAAAAACTTGTGAAGGAAACACACTCTACTACTTGGCAAGAGGTAGAGGATGAAGAAATAGGAAGTGGGTAGACTTTAGTTTTGGATTTCTCACTCTTTTCCAACAATCACCATTGATGGAGCTTGGTTTTCTTCAAAGAAGAATGAAGAAGAAGAAGAGCAAGAAGAAGATAAAAGTTATGATAAGTTAATTTAGCATAGAAAAGAATAATAAACTTATCATAATTTTCACCATTGTTAGGTGTAGAGAATTAACTTAGGTTAGATCAATGGTTAGGGTCAAAAGAAGAAGAAAAAATAGTTAAGTGGTCAAAGTTTCATGAAGCTTCAAAAAGCTTCATGAAGAATAAAGAAAGAAAACCATTTTGTTTTTCTTCTTTTATGCTTTAATTATTTTCCAAAATGAATAAGCAAATAATTAAAAGAATATGCAAAACCCTAATCATCATCTTGACCATAGTTTTATTCTATGCACTTAACCAAAAACCATGCATCATCAAACATGATACAAGTAAGTGCACAAAACTATATCGTATATACAATGTGCACACCCGAGCGAGAAAATCCATTTAAAGTGAACCGATACTAGTTAATGCAAAGTAATATATCAAATATATAATTATGCATTAAATCATTAAATCAACACTTGATTCAATGATCCGGTCATGTCGCACATAACCGACTGGTATCTTCAGTAACAACTTATCGAATCAACACTTGATCCGATAACTCGGCTATATCGCATATAACCGATCAATGTCACATCGCGAGAATCGAATACAGTATCACATACTGGTATTATTCTCGGTCCCGCACATATCTCATATGCGCTCCTATTTCGTTTCGCTTGAGCCAGGAAACCTCTGTGTAGGACTCTAAAGACTCGTCAATACGCCGGCAGCAGATGATGATCATATCAAGCATCCACAAGCCGCAAGCGGTCTGCTAAACGTAACGGCCACCCGGGTATTGAGCGATCTGAAGATCGACGAGCAAGCCCGCTCACACTCCAGTGAATCCGACCAGTAACACTACCGTACAGTCCGGTCTGATCGTCTGATATGTCGCATATCTCGCCTACGGGTGGTAAACGTCAGACCCCAATAGCTCGATAAGTCGTGTCGATATGAGGTCTATAACTATTCGAGAAACTACTGGTAACACTTACCAGTAAATCTCAGCAACCCTGGCCAGGGATTTCCTGTTATATCCAATCGAACACAGCGCAACATCAACTCCCTATACTGGGAGAGACGAATCCCCTCCTATCGCTCATTGCCTCCATGTGACTCGGGACTGTACCCAAAAACCACCGTTTTGCACGCCCTCTTGGACGTGGTAAGATGGAAATCAAAGCACAGTGGGAACCACACAAGACTCTATGATGATCTCGGGTCAACAGACTACTCTGTACCAGTGTCACCAGAGAACTGCCATCTGACGTGAGGTATAATACCATCTGGGAGTTCTCGGCGAGTCCGTCCAGTGTACCCAGTCTCTACTGAGCATCCGTATATCATCTCTGATGTCAAACACCAATGGATATGGGATCATCCATCGCCCATCTGTATGGGTCGAGAAGGTATACGCTAGTCTACTCTGGTATATCGATGCCCCGTCTCGATACACCCACGACTAGGGACTTTGAAGGATGTACTTATGGACTACCATGTCCCCACTAGTATGATCCGTATCATAGTCCAGGTAGTCAAGTACAGATCCTAAGGGCTATACCAACATGTAACAGGGAGACAATCAGTGTACACGTTAAGGTAAAGATCAACCAGATAGCGTACTATCATGTCGAGCAAGAAAGTCCTCCCTATATATGTCCCAGCATCCACTACAAAATACATCCTATGTATAGTAATGGCCTCTAGGGCATACATATAACTAACAATCTCCCACTTGCACTAGGGCCATCTGATAGCAGTGGTTGTAGTATCTCATACTCAACCATCTTATAAAAGTCTCTCTCTGGGAACAGGCCTTTGTGAGTGGATCCGCTGTGTTGTCCTCTGAGTCTACTCTCCTAACCTCGATCTCCCTGGAGATCAACCATCTCCATGATCAAGTGATACTGCCTTAGAATATGTCTGGATCACTGATGGGACCCGCGTTCCTTGGCATAAGCCACAACTCCATTGTCACACAATGGGAGGAACATAGTTCATCTTATGAACCAATATACACCCAAACAGC
Source organism: Agapanthus africanus (assembly GCA_030015575.1). Lineage (NCBI taxonomy): Eukaryota > Viridiplantae > Streptophyta > Magnoliopsida > Asparagales > Amaryllidaceae > Agapanthus > Agapanthus africanus. The sequence continues at coordinate 460,566,578 of CM057337.1, read as the reverse complement.
CTCTTTGGTAGCATCTTAAGTAGCGATGTATCGTGCCTTTATCGTCTAGTATGTCACGGTATCTAGCTTGGAACTCTTCCAACATACCGTCCCTTTACTGAGGGTAAAGACAATGCCTGCGACTGACATTCAGTCGTCTTTATCACCCTGGAACCCTTCCAGTGATTCTCCCCAGGATCGATTGATACCATCTCACTACAACTAGTGAGAATTCTAACATCCAATTAGATCTATCTCATAGATCCAAACCCAGGATTTAGGAGGTATCACTTTGATCCCTTTTGGAGAATCATTGTGATAAGCGGAGATTGATCGAGCTTAGCATAAGAAACTCCTTTCTTATCAAGAGTATGTCATCCACGTACTCTACGAGGATCACCACCATACTCTCTACTACCTTTTTGTTTATACAAGGTTTATCTACCATTTTGATGATGTCAAACTCTTTGACTAATCCATCAAAACAGACGTTCCAACTCCGCGATGCCTGCTTTATCCTATAAAGCATCTTGCACACGTTTCCGCTGCTCCCACTGTCTACGAAGCCCTCTGGCTGTGTACTTATAGACGCTCTCTTCCAAATCATTATTTAGAAAAGCAGTCAAGACACCCAACCACCAGAGATCGTAGTAATAGTATGCAGCCGTGGTAAGTAGGATCTGGATGGACTTAAGCATAGCTACTTGAAAAGGTTTCATCATTATCCACACCTGGTCGATGACGAAAACCTTTAACAAGTCTAGCTTTGAAAGTCTCAACCTTTCCATGTACACCAAGTAATCTTCTCAAGATATACTTGCTCCTGATGGGGATTTAACCCTTCAGATATAGCAACTAAAGTCCATACTTTGTCGGTGTATAAGGATTCCATCTCAGATCACTAAGCATCCAGCCATTCTTATAGAGTCCCACTCTTGATGGCCAGCTCGAAACTAGTTGGGTCATCATCTCATGATGCAGTCCTTGCTCCCACTGTCATAGAGGAACCGAAGTATCTCTCAGGTGGGTGAGGAACCTTACTAGATCGGCGGAGAGGCTGAGGTTCGTTGGTAACTATTGAATCCTTTGGTTCTATCAAATCATCAGCTGTATTTTGTATAGCTGGAACCTTTCCAGTTCTACATAACAGATCTTGCCTCGAATTTGTCCGGATTTTGCTTTTAGACATAGGCCGGACAACCCCAAATCTTAACTAGCTTAAGACATGGGTTCTTCCCTTTCCATATCACATATGAAATGGTAGGCGACTGATTTGATTTGAACCCTATTCAATAGGTATGCAGCTTCTCAAGTGCATAACTCCTAAAAAGGAAATAGGTATCTCAGTAGTACTCATCATAGAGCACACCTTATCATATAGGGTGTGATTGCTCCGCCCCGATATACCATCGTGCTATGGTGTATACGGAGGAGTAATGCCGAGAGAGAATCTGATTCTCTTTTAGAAAAGTCCGAGAATTCCGTGCTCAAGTATTCTCCTCCTTGATCTCATCATAGGACATAGTACTTATACCCGTATTCTGGTTCTCTACTTCTCGCTTATATTCTGTGAATATCTCAAAAGGTTCGGACTTGTGTTTCAACAGGAACATATGTCTGAATCTTGAGAGATTATCAGAGAATGTAATGAAGTACTAAGAACCGGTCTTGGCATGTGTAGACAGGGGACCTACATACATCAACATGTATCATCCCAAGAGTTCACTAACTCTTTCTCTGTTTCCAGTAAACGGAGCTGTGGTCATCTTATCTTTGTGACATGACTGGCAAGCTTCACAAGATGTAAATTCAAACTGATTTAAATATGCATCTAAATGTAACTCAGCCAGTCGGGTCGCATTGATATGACCTAGTCTACAATACCTCAAGAAGGATTCGTTCATTTCTGAACTCTTCCTCTTGTGTGTGTTCTGTATACGAAGAACTGTAGTTTGATTTAGAACATTAATGCTTTTAGATAACGTGCCTGAACCGATCAACTTTTGATATAGGAAATGTTCAAAACATTATCCAACAATACAAAATTTTACCGTTTCTTTACTAATAAAGAGACAGATATGATTTTGTATATCAGGTTCGGTATCTAATAACATACGTTCAGAATCAATGTATTGTAATACAGGGTGACAGTGACCAACAGACTTGGCTGCAACTCTTGCCCCGTTTTCTGCCTCATGAAACTTATCACCCGTTCTCAGTTCTCTACCTATCTGTAGCCCTATGTAACAGATTACATATCTGGGATCCTGATCTGGTATCACATACCCAGGACGTAAAGGATACTGAGAAACAGTTCTTTGTAACGAACACACCCGAAGATGATGCATCAGCATGCACTCTCTTCGTTTGGGCGGAACGGGAAATCTGGTATTCCCCAATTTCCTGCTCTGTCTTATAACAATTATAAGTTGGAGCGGGACCAATGTTCCCCAGCTCAGTATAACAAGCGGGTTCGGTCAATAATCTGTATTATTATCTTGATTAAGGCGTGATATGGTTGCTACCAGGAGAGAGAGAGAAGAAAACACTCAGCGTGCGCTCTTGCAAGAATAGATTGGTTATTATTTTATCTAATCAGGATGGCTCCCACTGCTTTTTATCAAATCTTCCTTCAAACCCTAAAAGGAAAGACTAGCCGGGATTAATTACACACTACAAGTTCGCCAATCTTTCAGCCAGGCCAGTGTCGGTACTTTGAGGGAGGTCCCCCGTGCTTTCGCACGAACCTAATTAATGTAAACCTCGTTTTCCCAGAGGCGTAACCCCGTTGACACCTTTCTAGACACCTACTTGATCGGCTAATTGTAATGTATAAAACTCTCCCAGGAGTAACACTTACTCGCAGCGGGTATCGGGATCCAACTATCTCATAGAAGGTATGCAATCTCATTGAAAATTTCAACACTTGAAATTCCCGATAATGTTTTGCCCCTAGCTCGCTATGACCTTGACGAATGCCAAACAACCCATAGTCCACTAGTCAAGTTCAACCCGTACATTTCTTGATCGAATTAAACCCACCCGCACGACCCTTGACGAATGCCAAACAACGCCGTACGAATACCCTAATCCAATCGCATCATATGCTCAAGCAGATAAATACTAGTTAGCTACCGTACACTACGCCTTGACGAATGCCAAACTACAGCAGCACGAATACTAACTAGTACATATCTGAAATGAGGAGGGCTACGACAGGTTTTTCTGAAAACCTTTTGCGTAATGAACTTGATATCGTTGTAGAATCAAATGATTTTGAAATGGAGTGTTTTTGAGGCTTTTCTAGTTTTGCTAAAGGAGTCACTCCCGGTGAAGGGATCGTCGGTCCTTTCCTCGTCGAATGAGGTGCGGGATATATCATATATATCACTGTGCAAAGCAAAAACATTTAAAAGCAATCAAAAGACAAACCGAGTGTGTAGCATCTGCTAGTTATTGCTAAAGGAGTCACTCCCGGTGAAGGGATCTCGGTCCTTTCCTCATCGAATAAGGTGCAGGATATATCATATATACCGCTGTGCAAAGCAAGAACTGTAGCTACCTGTTTTATTTTGAAATTCGATTCTACAACATCTTAGGTTTCTTTTATTTCATTAATCACATTAATGAAGTCCCATCATTTAAGTTTACCTAAACATCACAGATAAATACGACGTACACTTATGTCATCCGCATTCGCCTCGATGTCCCCTCGTGCACCGTTAGGTTAGGTAACTAACGGCAGAGCGGGGCAGGGCTAGCACGGGTGTAAAACATAAGTAACGCCTATATAATATATCATATATACTATATACTGTATCTATCACAGAACATCACATGATCACATCACAGATATCGCAGCAGAAGAATCATATGAAATATTGGATATACTAGGACGTCCGTGTTTTCAATACGAGCCAGTATAAAACACGGATTCCACGGTCGTGATGAATAGCCAAACCCACACCCCTAGACCCCTACGAGAGCGGCAAGGAACCCTACCAATTCTAGAGTTAGGAGACCCGGACTCGACTCCTCGAGTTGGTCTCCCACTGGACTCCAGAACCCGGTTACTTGTGCTCCCCTCCTTGGGTCTATCCTAGTGCGGAAAAGTAAATAATATACAACAGGTGACAGCTCCCGCAACCTGGAAGCGCCCCAATAAAAGAATATTACATACAAGTTTTTACATGAATGAAAATGAAAAACACTCATCTCACATAAAAACCCCCGGCTATTCAAACACGACGATCCAATATAACATATCCAGCAACACATAACATCACATGTCATCAACGTAAGTAAATATGCGCATCCCAATTGTCGTTGACATATAGCAACGAAACCGGCGATATCACATATTACACTTACGGTCACAGAAAAGAAAGTGTAAAACTACAACAGTTGGAATCCGCAACCACCTCAGACATCGCATGCCTGACCAAATGAATTACTTAGACATCGCATGCCTAACAATTATAAACCCCGCATTTTAGTCTCATTATCGAAAACTCTTTTCAATATCAAGTCGGGCAATTCAACAAGATTCCCGACATCCTGATCAAATACTCGTCGCAAACTTCAGTAGGCGGCCGCACCCCCGATACTGTCGACGAAGTGCACCAAGGCGGAACACCGCTGCCGCGAGCACCCAAACGGATGCTTTCGGCGACGGGGTTCTCCTACAGTCACTTGGTCGGGGCTACGGAGTGAGGCTGTCTATTAAGTTTACCCGGCGAGTATCCGCGTACACTACGTGATTGCGACGGACTTTTGATCACATCAAAATTCCGTGGCAACCGATCAAGTGAGACTAAAGTGCTATGTTTATAACATTCATTCAGTTATCTCATAACTTATTGTGAATTCCAATTATTGTATCCCATTCCAGATAAACAGAAAATGTTAAACTTTTCGATCGAACAATCGAACACCCAAGTTTTCCCGATACAGATCAACACATGAAATATGAGTCCAACAACATTCAGTTCGTGCCTCAGTACCAACGGTCCAGCCGTAGAAGGGTCAAGCCAACGCCTCACATGTGGCACGCCGTACTGCCCCAAACCCGAAGGTTCAAAGGGCAGTTCAAGACGGTCACATAATCGAGTTAAGGTTTGTTGTCTTCTAGAGGGTCCATCGAGTTACTTGCACTACTTAGAACGTCGTTAAACTTCGGAAAAATCCAACACTTGGAAATTTCCCGATAGGGGAAAAGTTGGGTATTTATATCCGGTCGAACTTTTTAACATATTCTAAAAATTATCCGGAAAGCCACATAGACAAAATCTGATAATCCGATTGAACATTCGAATCCCCAAAACAACCCAGAAAATTCAACTCTTGAAAAATATTAAAAATTCCCTGGAAAACCACCACAGAAAAATGAGAATTACTGTGAAAATTAAAATGCACAAAACGACAAAGCTGCCGCGCATCCGCCGCACGAGCCATGCTCGTGCCGCGGATCCGCGGCTCTTTGATGGAATTACGAGGATGAATTTCACAGTAGATCTTAAATTCACCTGCTGATTTTTCTGCATATTTTTAATACTGAAAAATCCCTGTTTTTGAAAATTGGACAGAGAGCATGGGTGTGTTAGGATTTCGGGTTCATTCGGAGTTCAAAATCCGTCTAGACTTCGCCTAAGGCTCTAGCTAGGCTCTGATACCACTGTAGGGTTCCTAGGCACCCTAGTGAGGTCACACAAGGCATCGAACATGCCGATTTCAAAAAATCTAGGTGCCGAGAGACCCGACTACGGATCATTTGCTAGAAATCTAGGCGAAAAACAATCTAGTTAACAACTTAACTAATGGGATATCGGAAATACAACCTTTGTAGATCCGATGCTCCACCTCCATAGCTCCGCAACGAAGTCGTCTCCGCTGTCCAAAAGGAATCCGGGCTCTAGAGTCGGCTTCGTCGGAGAAAAAGCGAGCTAGGTCGTCGATGTCCATGCCGAAGATGATCTACGTCGAGACATCGCTAAATCAAGCTCCACCTTCATCAACTCTTGAAAACTTGTGAAGGAAACACACTCGACTACTTGGCAAGAGGTAGAGGATGAAGAAATAGGAAGTGGGTAGACTTTAGTTTTGGATTTCTCACTCTTTTCCAACAATCACCATTGATGGAGCTTGGTTTTCTTCAAAGAAGAATGAAGAAGAAGAAGAGCAAGAAGAAGATAAAAGTTATGATAAGTTAATTTAGCATAGAAAAGAATAATAAACTTATCATAATTTTCACCATGGTTAGGTGTAGAGAATTAACTTAGGTTAGATCAATGGTTAGGGTCAAAAGAAGAAGACAAAATGGTTAAGTGGTCAAAGTTTCATGAAGCTTCAAAAAGCTTCATGAAGAATAAAGAAAGAAAACCATTTTGTTTTTCTTCTTTTATGCTTTAATTATTTTCCAAAATGAATAAGAAAATAATTAAAAGAATATGCAAAACCCTAATCATCATCTTGACCATAGTTTTATTCTATACACTTAACCAAAAACCATGCATCATCAAACATGATACAAGTAAGTGCACAAAACTATATCGTATATACAATGTGCACACGCGAGCGAGAAAATCCATTTAAAGTGAACCGATACTAGTTAATGCAAAGTAATATATCAAATATATAATTATGCATTAAATCATTAAATCAACACTTGATTCAATGATCCGGTCATGTCGCACATAACCGACTGGTATCATCAGTAACAACTTATCGAATCAACACTTGATCCGATAACTCGGCTATATCGCATATAACCGATCAATGTCACATCGCGAGAATCGAATACAGTATCACATACTGGTATTATTCTTGGTCCCGCACATATCTCATATGCGCTCCTATTTCGTTTCGCTTGAGCCAGGAAACCTCTGTGTAGGACTCTAAAGACTCGTCAATACGCCGGCAGCAGATGATGATCATATCAAGCATCCACAAGCCGCAAGCGGTCTGCTAAACGTAACGGCCACCCGGGTATTGAGCGATCTGAAGATCGACGAGCAAGCCCGCTCACACTCCAGTGAATCCGACCAGTAACACTACCGTACAGTCCGGTCTGATCGTCTGATATGTCGCATATCTCGCCTAGGGGTGGTAAACGTCAGACCCCAATAGCTCGATAAGTCGTGTCGATATGAGGTCTATAACTATTCGAGAAACTACTGGTAACACTTACCAGTAAATCTCAGCAACCCTGGCCAGGGATTTCCTGTTATAGCCAATCGAACACAGCGCAACATCAACTCCCTATACCGGGAGAGACGAATCCCCTCCTATCGCTCATTGCCTCCATGTGACTCGGGACTGTACCCAAAAACCACCGTTTTGCACGCCCTCTTGGACGTGGTAAGATGGAAATCAAAGCACAGTGGGAACCACACAAGACTCTATGACGATCTCGGGTCAACAGACTACTCTGTACCAGTGTCACCAGAGAACTGCCATCTGACGTGAGGTATAATACCATCTGGGAGTTCTCGGCGAGTCCGTCCAGTGTACCCAGTCTCTACTGAGCACCCGTATATCATCTCTGATGTCAAACACCAATGGATATGGGATCATCCATCGCCCATCTGTATGGGTCGAGAAGGTATACGCTAGTCTACTCTGGTATATCGATGCCCCGTCTCGATACACCCACGACTAGGGACTTTGAAGGATGTACTTATGGACTACCATGTCCCCACTAGTATGATCCGCATCATAGTCCAGGTAGTCAAGTACAGATCCTAAGGGCTATACCAACATGTAACAGGGAGACAATCAGTGTACACGTTAAGGTAAAGATCAACCAGAAAGCGTACTATCATGTCGAGCAAGAAAGTCCTCCCTATATATGTCCCAGCATCCACTACAATATACATCCTATGTATAGTAATGGCCTCTAGGGCATACATATAACTAACAGTTGACACAAATGACTTAAAAATTCATTTGTCAATACTATTAAGGCATGGTTCACACCATACTCCCCTCACCTTGCTTTACAACTCATTTTCCATTTAAGAATAAATGGATAATAACTAAAATGAGGTGTCCACATTCTAGAATGTTTTCCGTATAAATACGGATTACACTCTACTGTATATGCATACATGTATTCGTATCGAAATACGAATACCCAAAGTGATAAAATAATACTAAGAACATAATACTAGAATATACATATATGTAAATTATTAAATCAATACCTGATTTAATAATCCGGCTCAATCACGAGCCGGCTAGTATTATCAACTGTCCGATCGAAAGTCCGGGTAAATAGTACAATCGATCGATCGGAACCCTGCACGTATCCAATACGGCTACTACATCATTTTGCCTGAACAAGGGAAACCCTCTGTGTGGGACTCTAAATACTCGGCAGTACGCCGGCAGTGAGCTACTGGATAAATCCATTACCACAAGCACGTCAGCGGCACTAGCTGTACGTAACGGAAACCCGAGTACCTGTCGAAAAGGAAGGCCGACAAGCAAACTCATCGGGATCCCTACTGAGCCTATCTGTAACAATCTCCGTACAGTCTTGTCTCTTCATCTGAGAGTATCACATAGCGGGCCTAGGGGTAGTAAACGTCGGACCCTAATAACCTGATAATTCGTGCTGATGCAACTCAGAACCAATCCGGAAACTACTGATCAACCTATCGGTAAATCCCAACTGCCTTGGCCAAGGTCTTATGGTCATGGCCAATCGAACATAGTGCGATATCTGTAAGTCGATGTTACGCACCCCACGGGTTCGCGGGGAGGCAAAATATGTAAAAAAACGATCTTTTCAAAGCTTCGTAACACCGACTCGAACTCCAGGATCGATACTAAATCCTAACTAGCAAACTACTATGAGGTAAATAACATGAATAGAATGTTATACCTCATGATTTCATGTCCTTCGGGCCTTCTTGTCGCTTTCCTCCTCCACGTCATAGGCTCCAAGGATCGTAACGGATCGATATTTCCCCGTCGGCCTCCTCGAGTTAAAGACAATCCACCCGAGATTCTATAGTCCAGGCTCCTACCTCAAATCCGAGGAAACTAGGGCACCTAGTTCGCTACACTAGATGACCTAGGTGATGTAGAGAATATAGATGGATTGGTATGTCTTTAATAGCCTTATATTTCTCAACACATGAGACAAGAAAGGCTAGAGGTAGAAGAAGAAGTGCTTAAGGAAAAGCTAGTAAGGAGTTAGCTTGAAAATAGGGAGTGAACTCTCTCATGCAAATCTGAACCATCCTCAATTCTCAATAGAATAAACCCAATAGCAAATCAAGTATGGTTTTTATTTCACCTTAGTGAGTCATGGCTTGAAAACCCTCCATGTGTCACCAAGAGCCATGCTCCATATTATGCAAACATCTACCCAATTTCCTCCACCTCATAATGTATTTATCATTTAATCTAAAATGTTAAATACATAATATGAGGTGTCTTCTTCTAGAAGTATTTTTGAACAAATTACAAAAATGCCCCTCATCCATATATACATACTCGTATCCGTATTCTGAAAAATACGAATACAAAGGAGACGAAAATAACCCATCACTATAATACTAGGATCCGGTTTAAACTAAAGCACACTAATATTATCTGTCCGAATCATCATCCGTGCACAAGTACACGTACGTGATCGAACCCTGTCGTAAAACCATATGACCTCTACATCTTTTGCCCGATGCAGAGAAACCCTCTATGTGGGACTCTAAAGACTCGACGCTATGCTGGCAGTGGTTTTAACCACAAGCCGCAAGCGGTACTAGCTGCACGTAACGGCTTCCCAGGTATCAATCGATAAGAAGGTCGATGAGGAAACTCATCTGAACTCCTACTGAGCCTATCTGTGACAATCTCCGTACAGTCCGGTCTGTTCATCTAAGGGTATCACATATTGGGCTTAAGGGGGCGGTAATCGTCAGACCCCTAATAGCGCAATAAGTCGTGTCGGAGTGTAGCCTAAAACACCCTGAGAAACTACTGGAGTACCTACCAGTAAATCTCGCTTGCCTTGGCCAAGGATTTTGTGTAATGGCCTTCCAAACACAGCGCGATATCAACCTCCAATACCGGGAGAGACGAATCCTATCTAACCGCCACTGCCTCCAAGTGCTTCGAGGCTGCACCCAACTACTACCAGTTTGTACGACTCTTTGGAGCCGTGGTAGGGTAGTAATCAAAGAATAGTGGGAACACACTCGAGGTGAAGTAGTAGTGTCATGACCCATCCCCAAACAGTCCGCTTTGGCCGAAACCGTACGGTTTTTTCCCTTTGAATGAACCGGACTCAAGAAGGGGGCTACTTCCCAGTAGGTCACCCATCCCAAAATTTCCCTGTAGTCCTACCAAAATCCACAAAACCGACATTGGATGATCTAAACTCAAGTCTTTGGCTCTTACTCTCTGTTTTGATCCATGAAACTAACACTACAAAGGTTTATGGTCACAAATTACTCTTAAATACACCATCACAACATAAAAATCATTTAACCCTCAACTTAGAAATTTCTAACATCACTAAAACATATTTAGTCCACTCTAAACTACAAAAAGACATTAGAAATACAAGGTTCTAAACTAAAGGTGTAGGTTTTTATCTCATTTGGCAACTCAAGAATTTTCTTGACTCGCTCAAAGTCTTCAAAAAGGCAACTTGACTCCACCATAGGGTTTAGGATGGGGTTTTGATCTCTTTTTGTGAAGGCTTAAGGTAGTTTTGATGAGATCTTGAGGATGTTTTGGTGGTGGTTGTGAGATGAAGGGAGGTGGAGCAAATAGAGAAGGAGATGAGGAGGAGAAATGAAGAAGGATGCGGAAATGGTTGAATGAGCCATGGTCAACAAAGCCCCACCTCTCTCTCCTTCTCATGCATGCCATACCTACTTGTCTCCCATCATAAAATTATCTTCTTCCTCTTTCCTATTTAATTTTAAAACCAAAAATCCAAAACCAAATTTTTTTAAACAAATGTGCCATGGTTGTAGAAATGAAACAAGTATATTGCAACATGTCATGTTGCATGCTTAACACATAAGCTAGATTACTGCATAATTAGTGAAATGCTAATCGGGTTTATTATTAAACTTGTATACAAATAATTATATAATAATTCGTAAAATATCCAAATCAACTAAACACTTTAAAAATTTAATAATTCTTATAAATTTTCCAAATATTTTCCAAACTATCGGTATACAATTATACCATTTCATTAAAACTAATTCTCGTATTTAAAAATATTCATATAATTTATTATTTTAATTATTTAAATTTCGACAATAATATTTTATTTTCCTGAAATGTTACAATCTTCCCTCCTAAATAAATTTGGTCTCCGAATTTAAATTTAGACCCCCCAAATACTTAAACATTTCAGCAAAAACATAAGGTCGTCGGGACTCTGAGTATCAAGTATACATAAAACATATCTTAGCACAATGCATGCACACGAAAACGGGGGTAAAACACAAAATCGAAACTCCGTCAAGCGTCATGCAATCATCGGAGTTATGACGAACATACAATGTTAAAATCCAATACGAAAACCAACATGATATACTCGAAACTATAACATGTATATAGTACGCATCGTTGTAAAATCGTCAAAACATCCAAATAGAAATGCATGCAAAACCCTTTTCAAATAGCCATGCGATGCGCGTATCACGGCACAAGTAGTGGACATTCATTATAAGGGAAATAGCTATATATATATATATCCTTTGTTTAATATATACGTTCGGCTCTTTTGAAAATAATTTAGAAGGGTTTCCTTTGTAAAGCATTCGTGTCATCTTGGACACATAGGAAAATATTGAGACTATAGCTCATTTTTGGAAATCCCCTCGGCAATTATCGATGCATGAGAAAATACTCAGGTACCGTCCTCAGATCAGTCCAGTTCAGTTACTAAATCGTAGTATGTAAGTCATGAAAACGTGATGCTCAAAAGGAAATCATCCCAAAAATGTAAACAAAGAATACTACGTGCATCTGGTGCGCACGGAAATCGAAACCAAATATAGGTGCCATGAATGTGTACAGAAAAAAAATCAAGTGCAACGAGTGTGCACGAAAACATCTGTCCAGTGCAATGAGTGTGCACGACAACAAAATCAGGTGCATTTGATATATATGAAGAATCTCGATTAGGTGCATCTGGTGTGCACAAAGTCACATCTAGTGTGCTAAGTGTGCGCAAGAATCCAAATCAAGTGAACAATGTGCAAAAAAACAAATATCGAATATCAAAGTTGAAATCGACGGTATACGATATACACCAAATCAAATCAAGTATACCGTAGCATATACACTCGTAAACCTGTGCATCTGGGTGCACCAAGACCAAGTCAAAGTACTGAAAGCTCGTGTAAACTACCCGAATGCATAAGTCAAATCATGTGCATACCATATGCATGAAATCAAATCAATTAATTCAAGGGGTATGAAATCAAAATAAAATACCTCATAATGTGTAAGAATCAAAATCAAGTGCAATGAATATGTATGAAAACAACAATCAACACAACTGATATATAAAATACGAATCAAGTGCAACTGTGGTGCTCAAAATAAATATCAATCATGATACAAATCACAAAAATACCAAAATCCAAAACAACGGAAACGTGATACTCGAATCACCAAATCGCAAATCATAAATAACTGTCGTCGATGTGCCCCTTCTTCAAAATCGAAAGGTGTCGGTGCATTTAAGGCTGGCAGAGCAAGATATCTACTTGCCTCTTGCCCACGATCTAGCATCCTCTACTCTTAGATCCTTATCTCTCTCCGTGGATTACCAGTTATACGCCTCTTCGGCTCTACAGCCCGATTCTGGCGCTTCTCTGGAGATCTCCTGACAAATTATCATGGTCACTCATAACATGCCTCGTCAATGACGGAAAACTCTAGCCCACTGAGTGAGCATGATACAATCGATCCTGGTTCCAAGTCTTCTCATGTAGTATTCCAGAAAGATTATGTCGGGTCTCTCCCAAATCACGTTCCTGCCGGACTGCCCGGAAGTCATCATTCTTTACTTAATCCATTTCTTGTTCCGGGACAGTTGCATTCTCTTCATGACTTTTTCTCTGGAATTATGGTTGCATTCAACGCCTCTGCATAGACATCCAATCTCTGATGTCAACGAAGTGCAACGTCATATCGCCAAGATCTTGTACGACCTCTTACTCTGCTTTTCTCCAATGTGGGTCAATTCGGAATTATCTCTTCGTAGCAGTGTGCAATGCGCTTCGAACAGCTGCACTCATATCTAGAGTCTCTTTCGAAGCTACGAACTCGGCATCTCTAATATTCTATAGAAGGTGTCTAGCCAATTACATCCTCGGGGACTTGTCCAAGTCATTGGAGTAATGCGCTTACGATCATCCTTTCTCCATCAACTCAAAACACGCCTGTATGAGGTCCTCATCTAGCTAAAGCTAGCCAATCTACTGATCTCGCATCGGGGTATCCAAATGAAGCACAAGTCCTAATCATTCATCCATGGGTGACTAGCGACCTTCCATCACATTCCCGAGTGTAACCTCATGCTGCAATGGCTTTCAACGTTTGGGGCGATATCTTGTCAATTGCAGAAGCAACTGGCTCATCTATCCGCACGGTAGACAACGCATCAATCATCAGGAGTTAACGGTACCCTAGTAGTCTTCACAATACGGATAGCCTCTACCAAAAGCCCAATCATCTGGGGCAGATCTTGAACACTCGTGTCAACGGAAAAAATCTAAATAACAATATATCGGAGAAAATCACGTGCCATCGGAATACGCTCCGGTTAGTCCTCGTTCATGATGAGCACGTGCTGACCGCACCTCTAGCCGTAGCTTTCTCTGCTCGTGTAACTGTGGTAACAAAACCACAATCCGGTATCGATGAGGATAGATCATAGGAACGAATAAAAATACAATTCCTAAGAAATGTACATCCTAAGGATTTTTAAGCGGAGTAGCGTACCGTAAGTACGCCGCGGAACATACACACGGTACGCCACTTTATTTAAGTCACCTACTCCATTAACCAAGGTCAACCTACACGATGAAAGTTCGGGTCTAATACCTCCTCGGCCAAGACTAAGTTCCGTAAGGTCAAGCCTAGGTTCCGAATATATATACGCCCTAGACTCCGCAAAGTCAAATCTAGACTCGAACCAAGGTTAGGGAATGTAATACCCCAGGTGGAGTTGGGGATGAATGCCACCTACCCCGTGATAAATGAGATGTTATCCGGTATCGAGGTAGGGATGTAACCGATACGGATACACACGGGGACCCACTATAGAACAATGGGGAGTATCGAATTCCATTCCGAAAGAGGGCACGATCAGAACTATAAATGGAATGGTACCACTCCTATAACACAGAGGCGCCTTTTGGATGAATCGAAACTCCGGAGTTTGATGAATTTCGTAGTTAAGCGTTCTTGAGCTAAGGAAATTCTGGGATGGATGACCTGCTGGGAAGTAGCCCCTTTTTGAGTCAGGTTCATCCAAAGGGACAAAACCGTGCGGTTTTGTCCAGAGCGGACAATACCATCTTTGTTTGGGTGTGGGTCGTAACAAATATGGTATCAGAGCCGGTTCTCAAAAGTAGATCTGTGGTTCGAGGACGAACCATTGTTCTAAGTGGGGGGAATGTAATACACCAGGTGGAGTTGGGGATGAATACCACCTACCTTGTGAAAAGTGAGATATTATCCGGTATCGAGGTGGGGGATGTAACCGATATGGATACACACGGGGACCCACTATAGAACAATTGGGAGTATTAAATTCCATTCTAAAAGAGGGCACGATCAGAACTATAAATGGAATGATACCACTCCTATAACACGGGGGCGCCTTTTGGATGGATCGGAACTCCGGAATTTGAAGAACTCCGTAGTTATGCATGCTTGAGCTAGGGAAATTCAGGGATGGGTGGCCTACTGGGAAGTAGCACCCTTCTTGAGTCCGGTTCGTCCAAAGGGACAAAACTGTGCGGTTTCTGTCAGAGTGGACAATACCATCTGTGTTTGGGGGTGGGTCGTGACAAGCAATGTCAAGTCGACGGACTAAGCCATACTCATGTCACCTGGGAACTGCTACCAGACGATAGGTATAATACCCACCAGTAGTTGTTCATCACAGAAAACTGCATTTTAATTCCACTCATTCATTATCTGTTCTGTTATAGATCGGTACTATTAACCGCTGTTTACTCAATAAATACAGATTACAGGTATCCATGACACAATACTGGAAATATGCTCAAAATCATGGATATAACGTTTGTGAGCCGACACTGCAACCGGAACTGGAAATCGACCAATATTCAAAGAGTTTTTTCAAATAAACGAGTGTACACACATTTTGGTCCAACACATAGCTGTTAATTATATGTTTGCCCTAGAGGCCATTACTGTACATAGGATGTATATTGTAGTGGATGCTTGGACATATATAAGGACGACATTCTTGTTCGATATGATAGTATGCTATCTGGTTGCTCTTTGTCTTAACATGTAGATTTGTATTGTGATACAATCTTGCTCTCACATGTTGACAAAGCCCTTTGGATGTGTACTTGACTAACAGGAGTATGATGGAGATCATACTAGTCGGGCCAAAGGTGTTAGGTTTCCTTAGCACCTAATCTAGGGTTTGGAAGCATCACATATGCCAATTTAAAATTTTAGGAAGGTGCTAAGCAAACTCACAATGAATATTAACTAGAATATTTAGGGTAACAATAAATAAGCATCACATGCAAGAAGATATTTAACACTGAGAGAAGAAGTTACAACCTTTGTAGACTTCCCTTGGTGACTTCTTAGACCTTTGTGAGTTTTAAACGGATCACTAGAGGCCTTCCTAGTCCACGATGATCCATCCGAAGTCTCTTTGCACAAAGCTCCTTATTTCACTTGAACTTTGAAAGAAGTGGAGCAAACACCCTACACAAATAGGCTAGAGAAGTGTAGAATGATGATGTTCTTTCTATTCTCTATTCAAAACCCTTTCTTTTTT
Organism: Agapanthus africanus; assembly: GCA_030015575.1. Classification (NCBI taxonomy): domain Eukaryota; kingdom Viridiplantae; phylum Streptophyta; class Magnoliopsida; order Asparagales; family Amaryllidaceae; genus Agapanthus; species Agapanthus africanus. Next base: position 460,550,566 of record CM057337.1, on the reverse strand, counting down.
TACTAGCTCACTCTATGGAAATCTCAAGAGAGTAAGAGAATGAGGAAGAAGAAGATGGTAACCTAAGAGCTCAAGAGATAATGATATCTAATTTCTTAAAATTGAGAATAGAAATTATATATAATTTCTCACTCTCATCCTTAACCATTGGTTAATAAATATCTAGATATTTATCTAGGAGTAATATGAACTATAGAAAATTAACTTATGATGAAAGCTTAGGTCAAATGAAGAGCCAAGGAGAATTATCCACCATGAATTGATTTTCTATTTCTTTAATTCTAAAATAAATATATATGCATATTTATTCCCATGTGAGTCTTGCATTGCCACCACTTGTGTATCATCAACCATGACACACAAGAATGTATGCATGTATGTGTCCATGCACATCATCATGTGCATCAACAAGAACATATAAATACATGCATGCATACAAATAGAAAAGGGTTTAATAAAGAAATAAGCTAAAAGTCTATGTTAAATCAACACTTGATTTAACAAACCGGTCATATCACATACGACCCGACCAATAGAAAAATGCCCGATTAATTTACGGTATCACATACACGCATTTAATCGGGTCCCCATGCATATCTCATATGCACACCACATCGTTTCGCCTGAGCTAGGAAACTCCTGTGTGGGACTCTAAAACACATCAATACGCCGGCAGTAGGTGATGATCATATCAAACACTCACAAGCCGTAAGTGGTCATCTAAACGTAACGGCCACCCGGGTATTGAGCGATCAGAAGAAAACCAGCAAAGCTGTCAAAACTCTTGTCGAGCCAACTAGCAACACTTATCGTACAGTCCGGTCTCTTCGTCAGATATGCTGCATATCGAGTCTAGGGATGGTATCGTCGACCCCAATAACTCAATAAGTCATGCCGGTGTATGGCTCATAACAGATCGAGAAACTACTGATTGTAAGTCCATATTGCGACCCCCGGTGCTTACGGGGAGGCGGAAACGGTATAAAAAACAAATTTTTATCGCAAGAGGCAACATGGACTAAAACAATGTCGGGATCGTGTCTAAACTAAACTAGCAAATACGCTAAAGGGAGTTAGCTACTCGGATGAAGGTTATACCTAAACTTGAACTCCTTCTTCTTCAAAACTTGTAGAGGTTGATGGTTCTCTTCTTGTCGCCTTCTTCCGTCGAAGATGGATCCACCTCGAAGGTTCGACCTTTGGGCTCTTCCTCGATCTTTGAGTGAACTAGGGTTTCCGGCTTGCTAAACCTAGAACCTAGAATGAGTAGAGAGTGACTAGGGGTTGCTTTTCTTTTTAAAGAGAAGGATTCTCAACACATGAGAAGGGTTCTCTTTTGCTAGAGGAAGAAGAAGATGAAGTGAGGAGAGAGAAGCTAAATGAGATAATTAGCTATCTTTTTCTTTCTTGCAACCATAATGCCAAAAGAAAAAGAATTATCTAAATAATAATAATTCAAAATAAGAATAGTTGATGGTAATTTGGAATGACCACTATCATGCTTCATTAAATGAAATGTAAGCATGAATCAAGGAGGATCTTTCAAAGCATGATGGTGGTCAACATTCAACCATGGTCAACAAGTCAACCATGGTCAACAAGTCAACAAAATCAACCATAACATAATTCTCATTTAATTACTATTATTAATAGATAATATATAAATCCATTAGGGTTTGGAAAATGATGACTGTCAACTGTGCATACGCACCTGTTCCGAAACCCTAATGAAATACCTCATCCTCCGCCTCAAGCAACTGTGCATACACACCTGCATTCTCGTTCCGAGGAACAAGAATACCAAGATATAAAAGCACCCCCCCCAAAACATATACCGGCATCTGGCTCAAACCAGAGCCTGCCAGTATAATCCGTCCGGACTCCAAACGTGCACAAGTGCGCGGATGAGAACGAACCCTGTCGCAAAACCATGCGACCTCTACTCTGTTTTTCCCAGAGGCGAATACCCTCTGTGTGGGACTCTAAAGACTCGACACTACACTGGCAGTAGGTTTAACCACAGACCGCAAGCGGCACTAGCTGTGCGTAACGGTCCCCAGGTAGATGCCGACAAGAAGGCTGACGAGGCGAAACCCCATCTGAACTCCTACTGAGTCTGAATGTGACATTCTCCGTACAGTCCGGTCTGTTCGTCTGATACATCGCATGTCGGGCCTAGGGGGCGGTAAAACGTCAGTCCCCCAATAGCGGTACAAGTCGTGTCGGAGTGAAGCCCAAAACACCCTGAGATAACACTGGAACCTACCAGTATATCTCGCTTGCCCTGGCCAGGGACTACTCGTGTAATGGCTCTCCTAGACACAGCGCGATGTCAACCCCCAATACCGGGAGAGACGAATCCTGTCTAACCGTCACTGCCTCCAAGTGCTTCGGGACTGCACCCAACCACCACCTGTTTGCACGACTCCTTTGAGCCGTGGTAGGGTAGTGATCAAAGTGCAGTGGGAACACACTCGAGGCGAAGTGCCAGTGTCAAGTCAGCGGACGAAGCTGTACTCATGTCACCTGGGAACTGATAACTGACGATAGGTATAATACCAACCTGTCAGTTCCCGACGAGTCCTGTCCAGTGTACTCGTAACCCAACGAGCACCCGTATACTATCTCCAGTACGACGTACTGATGGCTGTGGGACAGACCATCTCCCACACTGGGATGAGAAGCGCATACGCTAGTCTACTCCGGAGTATCGATGCCCTGTCTCGATAGTCCTACGACTAGGGACCTGTATAAGGATGTGCCTATAGATTACCCAGCCCCCACTAGTGTGACTGCCATCACAACGCTGGTAATCAAGCAAAGATCCTAAGGGCTCCACTAATGCGTATAAGTGATATACTGAAATAAACACAAGTACACATTGAAGTAGAAACAAACCAAGTAGCATACTACTATATTGAGCAAGATTGTTTATACAAGGTGAATATCCCAAGCTTCCATCAAGTAATATACAAACTAGTATGATACAGTAATGGCCTCTAGGGCATATACACTAACAATCTCCCACTTGCACTAAGGCCATGAACTGGCGTACCGAAGACCTATCATCTCGATCAGCCGCTCGAACTGAGTCTGGGGTAAGGCCTTGGTGAATGGATCTGCAGTGTTCTCTTCTGAAGCAACCCTCCGAACCTCGATCTCCTTGCGATCCACGATCTCCCTGATCAGGTGATACCGCCTCAAGATGTGCCTGGATCTCTGATGGGACCTGGGTTCCTTTGCTAAAGCTATAGCCCCGTTGTTGTCGCAATACAGAGGTACTGGGTCAACAATGGACGGAACCACCTGAAGTTCTTTTAAGAACTTCCTTATCCAGACAGCTTCTTTTGCGGCATCAGATGCAGCGATGTATTCCGCTTCCATAGTCGAGTCTGCAACGGTTTCCTGTTTGGAACTCTTCCAACACACCGCCCCTCCATTGAGGGTAAAGACAAAACCCGACATGGACTTGGAATCATCCTTGTCACTCTGGAAGCTGGAGTCAGCAAAGGCCTCAATCTGGAGGTCTTTTCCGCCATACACCAAGAACATCTCCTTAGTCCTTCTCAGGTACTTGAGAATGTTCTTTACTGCTATCCAATGTTTCTCCCCAGGGTTTGACTGATACCGGCTTACTACACTCAGTGCATAAGCTACATCCGGTCTGGTACACAACATCGCATACATTATAGAGCCTACCGCAGAAGCGTAGGGTATAATAGACATGCGATCCCTCTCCAAATCAGTCTTGGGAGACATCTCTTTAGAGAGCGTGATCCCGTGACAAGCCGGTAGGTTACCGCGCTTGGAATCTTCCATACTGAATCTTTTCAGTACGGTGTCGATGTACCTGGACTGTGAAAGTCCTAATATCCTCTTGGATCTATCACGATGGATCCGGATCCCCAGGATGTAAGAGGCATCACCCAGGTCTTTCATGGAGAACCTGTGTGACAAGAAACCCTTGACAGATTGTAGCATAGGAATGTCATTTCCTATTAAGAGAATGTCATCCACGTATAAAACAAGGAATACTACAGTTCTCGCTACAAATCTACTATAGATGCATGGTTCATCTGGATTTTTGATAAAGTCAAATTCCTTGACCGTCTCATCAAAACAGATGTTCCAACTCCGTGATGCCTGCTTTAGTCCATAAATGGACTTAAGCAACTTGCACACCTTTCCGCTGCTCCCACTCTGAATGAAACCCTCTGGCTGTTCCATATAGACACACTCCTCTAAACTTCCATTTAGAAAAGCGGTTTTTACGTCCATCTGCCAAATCTCATAATCGTGGAAGGCAGCAATGGCAAGAAGGATCCGAATGGATTTCAGCATAGCCACTGGAGAAAAGGTTTCGTCATAGTCCAAGCCAGGTCTTTGACAGAAACCCTTTGCTACAAGTCTAGCTTTATAGGTCTCAACCTGTCCATCTACACCAATCTTCCTTTTGAAGATCCACTTGCATCCTACGGGTTTTACCCCGTCTGGAGCAATGTCCAACGTCCATACTTTGTTGGTGTACATGGACTCCATTTCGGTCCGCATTGCATCCAGCCATTTTACCGAGTCTATGCTCTGAACGGCCTGCTGGAAGCTAGTAGGCTCATCATAGTCTATGATGCAATCCTCTCTATCCCCGTCTATGAGAAAACCGTAGTATCTCTCGGGCGGATGAGACTGCCTACTACTCCTGCGGAGCGGCGTAGGAATGTCCTGTTCATTTGAACCTTCTGGTTCCACTAAGCTTTCAGTAATAGTCTGTGGTTCTGGAATTTCTTCCAGTTCTACTGCGCTCCCACTTAATTCTTTTTCTAAGAACTGATGTTCTAGAAAGTGGGCATGACGAGAAACAAGAACTTTTTGTTCCTCTTCGTAGTAGAAGAGATATCCCTTGGAATTCTTTGGATATCCCACAAACATACACAGTACTGAGCGCGCCTCGAGCTTGTCCGCATGCTGCTTTTTAACAAAAGCTGGACTTCCCCAAGTCTTAATGTGACTGAGATGGGGTCTCTTCCCACACCACATCTCATATGGTGTAGTAGGCACAGTCTTAGTAGGAACTCGGTTCAAAAGGTACGCAGCTGATTCTAGCGCATACCCCCAGAATGATCGCGGTAACTCAGTGTTACTCATTATGGACCGTACCATATCCAATAGGGTTCGGTTCCGTCTCTCCGATACACCGTTGTGTTGCGGAGTGTATGGAGGAGTAAGCTGAGAGAGAATCCCGTTCTCTTTTAAATAATTCAGGAACTCAGCACTTAAGTATTCTCCACCTCGATCCGATCTTAGAATCTTGATACTTTTGCCGGTTTGTTTTTCTACTTCATTCTTATATTCCTGGAATTTTTCAAAAGCTTCGGACTTATGTTTCATTAAGAAGACATAACCGTATCTTGAAAAATCATCCGTAAAAGTAATGAAGTAAGAATAACCGCTTCGCGCATGTGTAGACATTGGACCGCACACGTCGCTGTGTACGAGTCCCAAGAGCTCGCTCGCTCTTACTCCGTGTCCAGTAAATGGAGTCTTTGTCATCTTTCCTTTGAGACAGGATTGACAAGTGGCATACGATTGATATTCGAACGGATCTAAATATCCTTCTGTATGTAACTTAGTCAACCTTCTCTCATTGATGTGACCCAGTCTACAATGCCATAAGAAAGTCTGATTGATATCTGGAGACTTTCTTTTGTGTGTATTCTGGACATTGAAAATCTGTGGTTGGTTTAATACGTATATACCATTGCTCAATGTACCTGACCCAATCAGAACTTGATTAAGGTGAATGTTTACAACATTACTTACAAACGCAAATTCATAACCTTCTTTAGAAACCAAAGATACAGAAATGATATTACAAGTTGCGTTGGGTACAAAAAAGCAATTACGCAAAACCAAAACATGCCCATCTGACATTCCCAGGTGATAGTCCCCCACGGCTTTAGCATCCATGCTAGCTCCGTTCGCAACTCTGAGGGTCATGTCACCTTCCTTCAAAAACCTACGGTTTCTCAACGCCTACAAAGAATTACAGATATGAGATCCTGATCCGGTATCCAATACCCAGGAAGTAGAGTTTATAGAAAGACAGTTTTCAATAACATACACACCTGAAGCTGAAGCCGCAACCTGCTTCAGTTCCTGTGTCCTGGCTTTCCAAGCCCTGCAATCTTTCTTCCAGTGTCCACTCTTATGACAATAGAAGCATTCTTCCTTTCCAACAAGCTTCCCCGCTACCTTTGTTGCCTTTTCCTTTCCCTTCGTACCCACTTTACTAACACCGCCTCTTGGTTTGGCGGGGGCTTTCTTCCTCTTTCCCTTGACTTTCGCCTTGGACCTAGAGGAAGAAGATCCTCCTACAAACAAAGCGGGTGTTTCCCTACCGTTCTGTAGGGTGCCCTCTGCGCTCCTCAGCAGGTTGAGGAGTTCTGAAAGTTCAACTTCCTTTTCTTGCAAGTTGAAATTCAGTATGAACTGGGCGTAAGTGGATGGAAGGGACTGGAGAATTAAATCCGTATAGAGTTCACTGTCCAACGTGGTCCCAAGTTCCGCGAGCTCCTCAGTGTAGCCAATCATCTTAAGCACGTGGTCCGCTACCGATGATCCGACGGCCAACTTAGTCGAAAATAACTTCTTCGACACTTCGTATCTTGCGATACGAGACTGCTCTCCATACAGTTCTTTTGTATGGAGAAATATGGACTCGAGGTCCATATTCTCATGCCTCCTCTGATGTTCGTTGTCCATAGAGGCAAGCATGAGGCACCTGGCCTTCGCGCAATCAATCTCCCAAGTCTTACGGATTTCCTTATCCGCAACGCTGGAGGTGGGACCTGGGACGGGGGGAGCTTTGGTGGTAAGAAGATACCCCAGCTTGTCGTAAGCGATTGCCAATTTGACATTCCTGAGCCAATCTTTATATTTTGGCCCTGTCAGTATGTTTTTATCTAGAAGTAACTTAAGTCCAGTCATTTCGATTTGGTCGCTGCAGGGGGAGAGAAGAAACACTTAGCACGATGCTCTTGCAAGTTTAGAATGGTTTTTAATTTGTCTAAACAGGATGGCTCCCACTGTCTCTCGAATCCCACCTCAAACCACAAAGGAAGAATTAGCCGGGATCAATCCCACCGTACAATACTTGCTTAACCGTTCAGCCAGGCCAGTGTCGGTACTTCGAGGGAGGTTTTCCAACGCTTTCGCGAAGTTCCTTAATTTAAGAACCTCTTTTCCCTGGGGGCATAGCCCCGCTAACACCTTTCTAGGCACCTACTAGGTTTATAGCATTGATCGTTTAGTGAGAAATTTCCCGAGGAGTAGCATATACTCACAGTAGGATCGGGATCCAAATATCATCGCGTGACGAAAATGAAGGAATCCTACCATAATCATCACACTCCAAATGGTATGCAAATCTAGCAAGTTTCAGTACTTATGAAACTCCCGATGTTGATTTTTGCCCCATGCTCTTATGACCTTGACTTTGGCCAAAATATCATAAGTCACATGTCAAGTTCTACCCGTCACTTTCCAGGTTAATTTGGATCCATCCGTACATACCCTTGACTTTGGCCAAAATGGCAGCACGACTGTCCCAAACCAATGCATCTATCTATGCTACACATGAACACCCAATAGCTACCAATCACTGTGCCTTGACTTTGGCCAAAATACACAGCTTGAATACTATTGCCTATTCATGCGAAACGACGGAGGGCTACGAATGGTTTTGGTAAAACCGTGAACGTAGTGAACTTGATATAATCGATGGAACGAGATAGCTTTTAGAAGGAGTGGCTCAAGCTCCGCATTTAAAAGTTAGTTTTGAAAAGAACCGAGTGGTTTTTCGAAAGTGTTCCAACGATTTTAACTTGGTTTATTATCTTTCATTAGTTCTTTTAATGCGTGATATTCTTGCATTAGTTCTTTTAATGCGTCCCATCATTTAATCCTACCATTGCAGAAAACAACCAAAATATGACGTACGCTTATGCCATTCGCATTCGCCACGGGGTCCCGTCATCACTCGTTAGGTTACTTAACTAACGACAGAGCGGGGGCTGGGCTAGCGCGGCTGTAAAACATAAGCAACGCCTAAATAGAAAGCAATGATAGACATTACAGATCACAGATGAATACATTGGATATACTAGCAATCCGCAATCCTTTCGAGCCTGCAATGAAAAGCGGATTACACGGTCGCGGTGAATAGCCAAATACCCCACCCAAGACCCCTACGGGTGCGGCAAACTACCCGCCAAGTACTCGGCAGTTTGTGCACCCCTCCATGGGTCTATCCTAGGAGCAAAAACAGTAAAAAGAATTATACAATGACGGCTACAACCCGACCTGGTTGTGCGGGCAAACAAATAATATTATTACATCAATTTACATTTACAATGAATGAAAGAAAAACAAAAGCTCATCTCACATCCACCCCGGCTATTCACCCGCGACAGTCCAACACATTCATATACACAATCCAATATCAAACACAGATCATGTATAACCCCGACTAATCGGCTTATAGCGATTAGCCGACGTTCAATACATGCAAGCAACACAGATATAACCAACATAGCCAAAGTGTAGCGAAGTTCGAAAAAAAATACGGATTTATAGGACCCCAAAAGTAAATTTCTGTTCTGGAAAATCTGGGCACATATAACATATTTGAAAAATCCCAAAACCCTACCAGAAGAACACTGCACAAAACACGATCTCATGAAGTGCCCAAACGGCGGTGGATCCGCGGCTTGATGAACAGGTGAGGCCGCGGATGGGCGGCGCTTTGAAGGAATCATGGTATCGTTTTTGGTGGGTGTTCTTAGAAAACCCTGAGCCGATTTTTGGAGTATAAAGTTTTTCATTTAGAGCAGAAAAAAATTCAACAGAAACTTAGGGTTTTGGTTTTTCCGGTTTTGCGATTTTTCGGTTTCGAACTTCCATACACTTCGCTACCAAGCTAGTTTAAGTTTAGTTAGGCTCTGATATCACTGTAAGTCCATATTGCGACCCCCGGTGCTTACGGGGAGGCGGAAACGGTATAAAAAACAAATTTTTATCGCAAGAGGCAACATGGACTAAAACAATGTCGGGATCGTGTCTAAACTAAACTAGCAAATACGCTAAAGGGAGTTAGCTACTCGGATGAAGGTTATACCTAAACTTGAACTCCTTCTTCTTCAAAACTTGTAGAGGTTGATGGTTCTCTTCTTGTCGCCTTCTTCCGTCGAAGATGGATCCACCTCGATGGTTCGACCTTTGGGCTCTTCCTCGATCTTTGAGTGAACTAGGGTTTCCGGCTTGCTAAACCTTGAACCTAGAATGAGTAAAGAGTGACTAGGGGTTGCTTTTCTTTTTAAAGAGAAGGATTCTCAACACATGAGAAGGGTTCTCTTTTGCTAGAGGAAGAAGAAGATGAAGTGAGGAGAGAGAAGCTAAATGAGATAATTAGCTATCTTTTTCTTTCTTGCAACCATAATGCCAAAAGAAAAAGAATTATCTAAATAATAATAATTCAAAATAAGAATAGTTGATGGTAATTTGGAATGACCACTATCATGCTTCATTAAATGAAATGTAAGCATGAATCAAGGAGGATCTTTCAAAGCATGATGGTGGTCAACATTCAACCATGGTCAACAAGTCAACCATGGTCAACAAGTCAACAAAATCAACCATAACATAATTCTCATTTAATTACTATTATTAATAGATAATATATAAATCCATTAGGGTTTGGAAAATGATGACTGTCAACTGTGCATACGCACCCGTTCCGAAACCCTAATGAAATACCTCATCCTCCGCCTCAAGCAACTGTGCATACACACCTGCATTCTCGTTCCGAGGAACAAGAATACCAAGATATAAAAGCACCCCCCCCAAAACATATACCGGCATCTGGCTCAAACCAGAGCCTGCCAGTATAATCCGTCCGGACTCCAAACGTGCACAAGTGCGCGGATGAGAACGAACCCTGTCGCAAAACCATGCGACCTCTACTCTGTTTTGCCCAGAGGCGAATACCCTCTGTGTGGGACTCTAAAGACTCGACACTACGCTGGCAGTGGGTTTAACCACAGACCGCAAGCGGCACTAGCTGTGCGTAACGGTCCCCAGGTAGATGCCGACAAGAAGGCTGACGAGGCGAAACCCCATCTGAACTCCTATTGAGTCTGAATGTGACATTCTCCGTACAGTCCGGTCTGTTCGTCTGATACATCGCATGTCGGGCCTAGGGGGCGGTAAAACGTCAGTCCCCCAATAGCGGTACAAGTCGTGTCGGAGTGAAGCCCAAAACACCCTGAGATAACACTGGAACCTACCAGTATATCTCGCTTGCCCTGGCCAGGGACTACTCGTGTAATGGCTCTCCTAGACACAGCGCGATATCAACCCCCAATACCGGGAGAGACGAATCCTGTCTAACCGTCACTGCCTCCAAGTGCTTCGGGACTGCACCCAACCACCACCTGTTTGCACGACTCCTTTGAGCCGTGGTAGGGTAGTGATCAAAGTGCAGTGGGAACACACTCGAGGCGAAGTGCCAGTGTCAAGTCAGCGGACTAAGCTGTACTCATGTCACCTGGGAACTGATAACTGACGATAGGTATAATACCAACCTTTCAGTTCCCAACGAGTCCTGTCCAGTGTACTCGTAACCCAACGAGCACCCGTGTACTATCTCCAGTACGACGTACTGATGGCTGTGGGACAGACCATCTCCCACACTGGGATGAGAAGCGCATACGCTAGTCTACTCCGGAGTATCGATGCCCTGTCTCGATAGTCCTACGACTAGGGACCTGTATAAGGATGTGCCTATAGATTACCCAGCCCCCACTAGTGTGACTGCCATCACAACGCTGGTAATCAAGCAAAGATCCTAAGGGCTCCACTAATGCGTATAAGTGATATACTGAAATAAACACAAGTACACATTGAAGTAGAAACAAACCAAGTAGCATACTACTATATTGAGCAAGATTGTTTATACAAGGTGAATATCCCAAGCTTCCATCAAGTAATATACAAACTAGTATGATACAGTAATGGCCTCTAGGGCATATACACTAACAATGATAACACTTATCAGTAAGTCTCAGCAGCCCTGGCCAGGGACTTCCTGTTATAGCCAATCGAGCATTGCAAACATCAACCCCCAATACCGGAAGAGATGAAACGCCTCCTATCGCTCATTGTCTCCATGTGCCTCGGGACTGTACCTAAAATCTACCTGTTTGCACGACTCAGTGGAGCCTTGGTAGGGTGGAGATCAAAGTATAGTAGGAGGACACACAAGACTCTATGACGATTTCGGGTCTACAAACTAACCTGTATCAGTGTCACCTGAGAACTGCTATCCGACGATAGATGTAATACCACATAGGAGTTCTCGGCGAGTCCGTTAAGTGTACCCAGTCTCCACTGAGCACCCGCATACAATCTGTAACATTTCAGAAAAAATAAAATATTATTTTTAGAATTTAATATTAAAATAATATTTTTCCCAAAAATTGCCCAATTTTGCGAAATTGGGGTTTTCGAAAAAGGGTATAAATATATACCAATAATTATGAAATAAATGGAAATTAAAATGATTTATTAATTTAATAATATATTTAAAGGATTTGGTATTTTTAAAATTTATTTTATGTAGTTTGGATAAAAACCTGATTAGTGCACTGCTAATCGCAATTAAGCCAAATCCGTGTTTCTACAGTTTTTCTTGGCTAGTGCACCATGTCATGTTACATTTGGTTACATGTTGTTGCATTTGTATTGTTTTATTGGTATTATGTGATTTGGTTTTGAAATTTAAAAGTGAAAAGAAAAAGAAAATGGAAAGGGTAAAGGGTAATAAATTGTGAGAGAGAGTTAGAATAAGAGAGGTGAGAGAGAGGGGGCTGCCATATCCTCACCCCATTTCGTTTCCTCATCTCCTTCTTCTTCCCCATCTCCCTCCACTTCAACCCATGAAATCATCTAAAAAGCTTCATCAAAAGCCTAAACCTCTTTCTTTAAAATTGATCCCCTCTTCACCCTCTACACTTTGGACCAAGAAAAGTTTGATTTTGATGACTTAGAGAAGCTAGGGTTTTTCTTGGGTTGCCCTAATGGGGTAATTTCATGACCATTAGCATAGTATTTCATTCACATTAGTGTCTATGCATGTTTATAAGTGATTAAGTGATGTTTAGGGAGGTTTAGAAAATTCATGTTAGGGTTTGAGGGAATCTTGAGTGGTGATGTGTAATTGAGGTTAGCAGAGACCTTATAACCCATGTAGAGATTGTATACTGACCAAAACCTGAGACTTAACCCCCAGAATACGAACTTAGAAACCCCGACATCGGATAATTGTGTGAATTGTGAGGGTATTTTGGAATCTGTTAACACCGGGGACCCTAAAAATTATTTTGCAAAGACAGTGATACATGCAAGCAACCTAGGACCCCCCACTGAAACCCTAGCCCCATACCCCAACACGAGGCCACAGAAATAATCCTTATTGCCTCAATTTGTGGCCAGACCTGGGGCATTTTTGTTCGTGCTTGTTCTGTAGCTCCATCTCCAGTAAACTAGACCCGTTACATATGCAAAATTGGCTAAATTCATCTAGGGTAAAATCTGGGAGCACATTGGGGTGTTTTTGGCTATGTTTTCCATATTTTGGGATGCTTGGTTTTGATATTGGGAATTGTATTTGGTCGTGTGGCGTTTGAATGTCAACGACTAGGATTTTTAGTCGTGTTTTGTACGCGAAGCTATAGGTTTTAACCTATGAGCGAAACATGTGCCGTTTTGGTTTCTCCGACTTGATTTTTATAAGCTTTTGCGATTGTGTATTGGTTATAGGTACCCTCACATGGATTCCGAGACAAGGAGCGTGGCGTCATCGACTTCGGTAAGTGAAGACCAAGGTAAGTGGATCTATATCTACGGGGGAAGTCGGGTGGATGGCGTATAGCACCCCCGCACACATTGATGGAAACCGATTTATATATAGATTATGGTTAATGAAACCTTTAATAGAATAGTATGGATAGAATAAAAAGGTTGTTAGAGAACCATATTAGAAACTAAGGATAGTTAAAAGTGATATGATACGATTAGTATGTGATGACGGGATTTGAGGATGATATTTTATGATATTGCCGTTTAGGGTACTATAAGACAAGATAGCCGACGTAGATGCGTCATCCGAACCATACTTATTTCTAAACTGAAGAATCGTTTGCATCTTTTAAACAGATATCTTGAGGGACGTTACGGATTTTCAAATGATATCTTTTCCTTAAAAACACCGTATTCCCTACTTTCAAAACTACGATTCGCATCTTTTAAAAAGCTGATTGTATGGTCCGGGTGTGTACGTTAGATTAGATACGTATGCTTATAGTAAAGGTAGAATGTATTTGAAACTTTGACTTGATGTGGGATAAAAATGCGATGAAAAGAATATATGATGCGATATGATGATTTGATGATACGTTGGTATACGGATGCGAGTCAATTGAGATGATTGATACCTTGCCGGTCCCCCGATATGAGATTGTTATGGATATGACTTAGGACATAGGTATATAGATATATATAGAATTTCATGAATCATGTGTGATATGTCGTACGAGACGTTGTAGGGTTCCTAGGCACTCTCATGAGGTCTCACAAGGCATCAACCATGCCAATTTCAAAAACTACGGTGCCGAGAAACCCTAGTACGGATCGCTGGCTAGAAGTTTAGGCGAAAAAGAAACTAGTTAACAACTTAACTAAATGGTAAACGGAAATACAACCTTTGTAGATCCGGTTCTCCACCTCCATGGCTCCGCGATGAAGTCTCCTCGCTGTATAAATCGGATCTTGGGCTCTAGCGTCGGCTTCATCGGCGAAAAAGCGGGCTAGGTCATCGACGACGATGCCGAAGATGATCTACGTCGAGGTATCGCTAGATCAAGCTCCAACTTCACCAAGTCAAGAAAACTTGTGAAGGAAACACCCTATACTACTTGGCAAGAGGTAGAGGATGAAAAAATAGGAGGTGGGTTCACTTTAGAATTGGATTTCTCACTCTTTTTCTCAAGTTGCCATTGATGAGGCAAGCTTTTTCTTCAAGTAGAAGATGAAGAAGATGAAGAAGATGATGAAAAGAATATGATAATTTATTTTGTAAAAAGAAAATAATAAGAATACTTATCATATCTCAACCATGGTCAAGTGTAGAGAATAAATCATGGTTAGTGGGAATGGTTAGGGTTAAGCATGGAGACAAAATGGTCACTTGGTCAAAGCTTCATGAAGCTTTAACTAGAAAACAAATTAAGCCACCATTTTCCTTTATGCTTTTTATTTTTCCAAAAAGAATAAATAGACAAATAAATGAAAAAAGAAAACAAAACCCTAATCATAAGTTTAACCATGGTTTAATTCTTTACACTTAACCAAGTAAACAAGTATCATCAAACATGATACAATCATTTGCACAAAAAGTATATCACATATACAACTTGTACATCCAAGTGAGAAAATCCTTTAAAGTGAACCAATACTAGTTAATGCAAAGTAATATATCAAATATATAATTATACATTAAATCATTAAATCAACACTTGATTTAACGATCCGGTCATATCGCATATAACCGACTAGTATCTTATGTATCGGCTTATCGAATCAATACTTGATTCGATAACTATGTTATATCGCATACAACCAATCGATACATTCATCGCGAGAATAGAATACAGTATCACATACACGCATTATTTTCGGTCCCGCACATATCTCATATGCGCTCCTATTTCGTTTCGCTTGAGCCAGGAAACCTCTGTGTAGGACTCTAAAGACTCGTCAATACGCCGGCAGCAGGTGATGATCATATCAAACACCCATAAGCCGCAAGCGGTCTGCTAAACGTAACGGCCACCCGGGTATTGAGCGATCAGAAGATCGACGAGCAAGCCCGCTCACACTCCTGTGAATCCAACCAGTAACACATACCGTACAGTCCGGTCTGATCGTCTGATATGTCGCATATCTTTCCTAGGGGTGGTAAACATCAGACCCCAATAGCTCGATAAGTCGTGTCGATATGAGGTCTATAACAATTCGAGAAACTACTGATAACACTTACCAGTAAATCTCAGCAACCCTGGCCAGGGATTTTCGGTTATAGCCAATCGAACACAGCGCAACATCAACTCCCTATACCGGGAGAGACGAATCCCCTCCTATCGCTCATTGCCTCCATGTGACTCGGGACTGTACCCAAAAACCACCGTTTTGCACGCCCTCTTGGACGTGGTAAGGTGGAAATCAAAGCACAGTGGAAACCACACAAGACTCTATGACGATCTCGGGTCAACAGACTACTCTGTACCAGTGTCACCAGAGAACTGCCATCTGACGTAAGGTATAATACCATCCGGGAGTTCTCGGCGAGTCCGTCCAGTGTACCCAGTCTCCACTGAGCACCCGTATATCATCTCTGATGTCAAACACCAATGGATATGGGATCATCCATCGCCCATCTGTATGGGTCGAGAAGGTATACGCTAGTCTACTCTGGTATATCGATGCCCCGTCTCGATACACCCACGACTAGGGACTTTGAAGGATGTACTTATGGACTACCATGTCCCCACTAGTATGATCTGCATCATAGTCCAGGTAGTCAAGTACACATCCTAAGGGCTTTACCAACATGTAACAGAGAGACAATCAATGTACACGTTAAGGTAAAGAGTAACCAGATAGCATACTATCATGTCGAGCAAGAAAGTCCTCCCTATATATGTCCCAGCATCCACTACAATATACATCCAATGTACAGTAATGGCCTCTAGGGCATACATATAACTAACAATCTCCCACTTGCACTAGGGCCATCCGATAGCAGTGGTTGTAGTATCTCATACTCAACCATCCCATAAAAGTCTCTCTCTGGGAAGAGGCCTTCGTGAGTGGATCCGCCGTGCTGTCCTCTAAGTCTACTCTCCTAACCTCGATCACCCTGGAGATCAACTATCTCCATGATCAGGTGACACTGCCTTAGAATATGTCTGGATCACTGATGGGTCTGACGTTCCTTGGCATAAGCCACAACTCCATTATCACACAATGGGAGGAACTATGTTCATCTCATGAACAAATATACATCCAGACTGCCTCTTTGGTAGCATCTTAAGTAGCGATGTATCCTGCCTTTATCGTCTAGTATGTCACGGTATCTAGCTTGGAACTCTTCCAACATACCGTCCCTTTACTGAGGGTAAAGACAATGCCTGTGACTGACATTCAGTCGTCTTTATCACCCTGGAACCCTTCCAGTGATTCTCCCCAGGATCGATTGATACCATCTCACTACAACTAGTGAGAATCCTAACATCCAATTAGATCTATCTCATAGATCCAAACCGAGGATTTAGGAGGTATCACTTTGATCCTTTATGGAGAATCATTGTGATAAGCGGAGATTGACCGAGCGTAGCATAGGAAACTCCTTCCCTATCAAGAGTATGTCATCCACGTACTCTACGAGGATCATCACCAGACTTCCTACTACCTTTTTTGTTTATACAAGGTTCATCTCCCATTTTGATGATGTCAAAGAGTTGTGTCTACACATGCCAAGACTCGTTAAGCATCCAGCTATTCTTACAGAGTCCCACTCCTGATGGACAGCTCGAAACTAGTTGGGTCATCATCTCATGATGCAATCCTCGCTCCCACTGTCATCGAGAAACCGAAGTATCTCTCAGGTGGGTGAGGAACCTTACTAGATCGGCGGAGAGGCTGAGGTTCGTTGGAATCTACTGAATCCTTTGGTTATACCAAATCATCTGCTGTAATTTGTATAGCTGGAACCTTTCCAGTCGTACATAACAGACCTTGCCTCGAGCTTGTCCGGATTTTGCCTTTAGACATAGCCCGGACAACCCCAAATCTTAACTAACTTAAGATATAGGCTCTTCCCTTTCCATATCACATATGAAGTGGTAGGCAACTGATTTGATTTGAACCCTATTCAATAGGCATGCAACTTCATAAGTGCATAACTCCCAAAAAGGAAATAGGTAACTCGGTAGTACTCATCATAGAGCACACCATATCAAATAGGGTGTGATTGCTCCGCCCCGATATACCATCGTGCTATGGTGTATACGGAGGAGTAATGCTGTGAGAGAATCTCATTCTTCTTTAGAATAGTCCAGGATTTCCGTGCTCAAGTATTCTCCTCCCTGATCTCATCAAAGGACATAATACTTATACCCATATTTTGGTTCTCTACTTCTAACTTATATTCTGTGAATATCTCAAAAGGTTCGGACTTGTGTTTCAACAGGAACATATGACTGAATCTTGAGAGATTATCAGAGAATATAATGAAGTATAAAGAACCAGTCTTGGCATGTGTAGACAGGGGGCCTACATACATCAACATGTATCATCCCAAGAGTTCATTAACTCTTTCTCTGTTTCCAGTAAACGGAGCTATGGTCATCTTATCTCTGTGACATGACTGGCAAGTTTCACAAGATGTAAATTCAAACTGATTTAAATATGCATCTATATGTAACTTCAGCTAGTTGGGTCGCATTGATATGACCTAGTCTACAATGCCTCAAGAAGAATTCGTTCATTTCTGAACTCTTCCTCTTTTGTGTGTTCCGTATACTAAGAACTGTAGTTTGATTTAGAACATCAATGCTTTTAGATAACGTGCCTGAACTGATCAACTTTTGATATAGGAAATGTTCAAAACATTATCCAACAATACAAAATTTTACCGTTTCTTTACTAATAAAGAGACAGATATGATTCTGTATATCAGGTTCGGTATCTAATAACATTCGTTCAGAATCAATGTATTCTGGTAATACAGGGTGACAGTGACCAACAGACTTGGCTGCAACACTTGCCCCGTTTTCTGTCTCATGAAACTTATCACCCGTTCTCAGTTTTTCTACCTTTTTGTAGCCCTATGTAACAGATTACATATCTGGGATCCTGATCCGGTATCATATACTCAGGACGTAAAGAATACTGAGAAACAGTTCTGTATAATGAACACACCCGAAGATGATGCATCAGCATGCACTCTCTTCGTTTGGGCGGCACGGGAATTCTGGTATTCCCCAATTTCCTGCTCTGTCTTATAACAATTATAAGTTGGAGCGGGACCAACGTTCCCCAGCTCAGTATAACAAGCGGGTTCGGTCAATATCCGTATTATTATCTTGATTAAGGTGTGATATGGTCGCTACCTGGAGAGAGAGAGAAGAAAACACTCAGCGTGCGCTCCTGCAAGAATAGATTGGTTATGCATTTTATCTAATCAGGATGGCTCCCACTGCTTTTTATCAAATCTTCCTTCAAACCCAAAAAGGAAAGACTAGCCGGGATTAATTACACACTACAAGTTCGCCAATCTTTCAGCCAGGCCAGTGTTGGTACTTTGAGGGAGGTCCCCCGTGCTTTCGCACGAATCTAATTAATGTAAACCTCGTTTTCCCAGAGGCGTAACCCCGTTGATACCTTTCTAGACACCTACTTGATCGGCTAATTGTAATGTATAAAACTCTCCCAGGAGTAACAATTACTCGCAGCGGGTATCGGGATCCAACTATCTCATAGAAGGTATGCAATCTCATTGCAAATTTCAACACTTGAAATTCCCGATAATATTTTGCCCCTAACCTCCTATGACCTTGACAAAGGCCAACAAACCATAGGATGCTAGTCAAGTTCAACCCGTCATTTCCTGATTGAATTAAACCCACCCGCACGACCCTTGACAAAGGCCAACAAGGTCGCACGACTACCCTAATCCAATCTGCATCATATGCATAAGCAGATAAGCACCAGTTAGCTACCGCACACTGCGCCTTGACAAAAGCCAACAAACGCAGCACGAATACTAACTACTACTTATCTGAAATGACGGAGGGCTACGACAGGTTTTTCTGAAAACCTATTGCGTAATGAACTTGATATCGTTGTAGGATCAAATGAATTTTGAAATGGAGTGTCTTTGAGGCTTTTCTAGTTTTGCTAAAGGAGTCACTCCCGGTGAAGGGATCGTCGGTCCTTTCCTCGTCAAATGAGGTGCGGGATATATCATATATATCACTGTGCAAAGCAAAAACTCTTAAAAGCAATCAAAAGACAAACCGAGTGTGTAGCATCTGCCAGTTATTGCTAAAGGAGTCACTCCCGGTGAAGGGATCTCGGTCCTTTCCTTATCGAATAAGGTGCAGGATATATCATATATACCGCTGTGCAAAGCAAGAACTGTAGCTACCTATTTTATTTTGAAATTCGATTCTACAACATCTTTAGGTTTCTTTTATTTCATTAATCTCATTAATGAAGTCCCATCATTTAAGTTACCTAAACATCACAGATAAATACGACGCACACTTATGCCATCCGCATTCGCCTCGATGTCCCCTCGTGCACCGTTAGGTTAGGTAACTAACGGCAGAGCGGGGCAGGGCTAGCGCGGGTGCAAAACATAAGTAACGTCTATATAATATATCATATATACTATATAAAGTATTCATCACTGAACATCACATGATCACATCACAGATATCGCAGCAGAAGAATCATATGAAATACTGGATATACTAGGACGTTCGTGTTTTCAATACGAGCCAGTATAAAACACGGATTCTACGGTCGTGATGAATAGCCAAACCCACACTCCTAGGCCCCTACGAGAGCGGCAAGTAACCCTACCAATTCTGGTGTTAGGAGACCCGGACTCGACTCCTCGAGTTGGTCTCCCACTGGACTCCAGAACCCGGTTATTTGTGCCCTCCTCCTTGGGTCTATCCTAGTGCGGAAAAGTAAATAATATACAAACGGTGACATCTTCCGCAACCTGGAAGTGCCCCAATAAAAGAATATTACATACAAGTTTTTATATGAATGAAAATGAAAAACACTCATCTCACATAAAAACCCCCGGCTATTCAAACACGACGATCCAATATAACATATCCAGCAACACATAACATCACATGTCATTAACGTAAGTAAATATGCGCATCCCAATTGTCGTTGACATATAGCAACGAAACCGGTGATATCACATATTACACTTACGGTCACAGAAAAGAAAGTGTAAAACTACAACAGTTGGAATCCGCAACCTCCTCAGACATCGCATGCCTGACCAAAAGAATTCCTTAGACATCGCATGCCTAACAATTATAAACCCCGCATTTTAGTCTCAGTATCGAAAACTCTTTTCAATATCAAGTCGGGCAATTCAACAAGATTCCCGACATCCTGATCGAACGCTCGTCGCAAACTTTAGTAGGCGGCCGCACCCCCGACGCCGTCGACGAAGTGCACCAAGGCGGAACACCGCTGCCGCGAGCACCCGGACGGATGCTTTCGGCGACGGGGTTCTCCTACAGTCACTTGGTCGGGGCTATGGAGTGAGGCTGTCTATTAAGTTTACCCGGCGAGTATCCGCGTACGCTACGTGATTGCGACGGACTTTTGATCACATCAAAATTCCGCGGCAACCGATCAAGTGAGACTAAACTGCTATGTTTATAACATTCATTCAGTTATCTCATAACTGCTTGTGAATTCCAATTATTGTATCACATTCCGGATAAATAGAAAACGTTAAACTTTCCGATCGAACAATCGAACACCCAAGTTTTCCCGATACAGCTCAACACATGAAATAAGTCTAACGACATTCAGTTCGTGCCTCAGTACCAACGGTCCAGCTGTTGAAGGGTCAAGCCAACGCCTCACATGTGGCACGCCGTACTGCCCCAAACCCTAAGGTTCAAAGGGTAGTTCAAGACGGTCTCATAATCGAGTTAAGGTTTGTTGTCTTCTAGAGGGACCATCGTGTTACTTGCACTACTTAGAACGTGATTAAACTACAGAAATATCCAACACTTGGAAATTTCCTGACAGGTGAAAAATTGGGTATTTATATCCGGTCGAACTTTTTAACATATTCAAAAAATTATCCGGAAAGACACATAGACAAAGTTTGACAATCCGATCGAATGTACGAACTACCAATACAACCCAAAATACTCAACTCTTTATTTCAGATTAAATATTCCCAGGAACACCAGCACTGCAAAATAGGAATTACTGTGCAAAATTGAATGGGAGAAGAGACAAAAGGGCCGCGGAACCGCCGCATTAGCATGCTAATGCCGCGGTTCCGCCGCACTTTTATGGAATTAGGTCATCGAACTTCACAGTAATTCTTATAATTTCCTTCTGGTTTTTCTGCATATTTTTAATTCTGAAAAATCCTCGAATTTCAAAAATGTCCAGAGAGCAAATTCCAATTAGGGTTTCGGTTCGATCGGACTTCAAACTCCGTCTACGCATCGCCTAAGGCTCTAGCTAGGCTCTGATACCACTGTAGGGTTTCTAGGCACTCTCATGAGGTCTCACAAGGCATCAACCATGCCAATTTCAAAAACTACGGTGCCGAGAAAACCTAATACGGATCGTCGGCTAGAAGTTTAGGCGAAAAAGAAACTAGTTAACAACTTAACTAAATGGTAAACGGAAATACAACCTTTGTAGATCCGGTTCTCCACCTCCATGGCTCCGCGATGAAGTCTCCTCGCTGTACGAATCGGATCTTGGGCTCTAGCATCGGCTTCATCGGAGAAAAAGCGGGCAAGGTCATCGACGACGATGCCGAAGATGATCTACGTCGAGGTATCGCTAGATCAAGCTCCAACTTCACCAAGTCAAGAAAACTTGTGAAGGAAACACCCTATACTACTTGGCAAGAGGTAGAGGATGAAGAAATAGGAGGTGGGTTCACTTTAGAATTGGATTTCTCACTCTTTTTCTCAAGTTGCCATTGATGAGGCAAGCTTTTTCTTCAAGTAGAAGATGAAGAAGATGATGAAAAGAATATGATAAGTTCTTTTGTAAAAAGAAAATAATAAGAATACTTATCATATCTCAACCATGGTCAAGTGTAGAGAATAAATCATGGTTAGTGGGAATGGTTAGGGTTAAGCATGGAGACAAAATGGTCACTTGGTCAAAGCTTCATGAAGCTTTAACTAGAAAACAAATTAAGCCACCATTTTCCTTTATGCTTATTATTTTTCCAAAAAGAATAAATAGACAAATAAATGAAAAAAGAAAACAAAACCCTAATCATAAGTTTAACCATGGTTTAATTTTTTACACTTAACCAAGTAAACATGTATCATCAAACATGATACAATCATTTGCACAAAAAGTATATCACATATACAACTTGTACATCCAAGTGAGAAAATCCTTTAAAGTGAACCAATACTAGTTAATGCAAAGTAATATATCAAATATATAATTATACATTAAATCATTAAATCAACACTTGATTTAACGATCCGGTCATATCGCATATAACCGACTAGTATCCTATGTATCGGCTTATCGAATCAATACTTGATTCGATAACTAGGTTATATCGTATACAACCAATCGATACATTCATCGCGAGAATAGAATACGGTATCACATACACGCATTATTTTCGGTCCCGCACATATCTCATATGCGCTCCTATTTCGTTTCGCTTGAGCCAGGAAACCTCTGTGTAGGACTCTAAAGACTCGTCAATACGCCGGCAGCAGGTGATGATCATATCAAACACCCACAAGCCGCAAGCGGTCTGCTAAACGTAACGGCCACCCGGGTATTGAGCGATCAGAAGATCGACGAGCAAGCCCGCTCACACTCCTGTGAATCCAACCAGTAACACTTACCGTACAGTCCGGTCTGATCGTCTGATATGTCGCATATCTTTCCTAGGGGTGGTAAACATCAGACCCCAATAGCTCGATAAGTCGTGTCATGATGAGGTCTATAACAATTCGAGAAACTACTGGTAACACTTACCAGTAAATCTCAGCAACCCTGGCCAGGGATTTCCGGTTATAGCCAATCGAACACAGCGCAACATCAACTCCCTATACCGGGAGAGACGAATCCCCTCCTATCGCTCATTGCCTCCATGTGACTCGGGAATGTACCCAAAAACCACCGTTTTGCACGCCCTCTTGGACGTGGTAAGGTGGAAATCAAAGCACAGTGGGAACCACACAACACTCTATGACGATCTCGGGTCAACAGACTACTCTGTACCAGTGTCACCAGAGAACTGCCATCTGACGTAAGGTATAATACCATCTGGGAGTTCTCGGCGAGTCCGTCCAGTGTACCCAGTCTCCACTGAGCACCCGTATTTCATCTCTGATGTCAAACACCAATGGATATGGGATCATCCATCGCCCATCTGTATGGGTCGAGAAGGTATACGCTAGTCTACTCTGGTATATCGATGCCCCGTCTCGATACACCCACGACTAGGGACTTTGAAGGATGTACTTATGGACTACCATGTCCCCACTAGTATGATCTGCATCATAGTCCAGGTAGTCAAGTACACATCCTAAGGGCTTTACCAACATGTAACAGAGAGACAATCAATGTACACGTTAAGGTAAAGAGTAACCCGATAGCATACTATCATGTCGAGCAAGAAAGTCCTCCCTATATATGTCCCAGCATCCACTACAATATACATCCAATGTACAGTAATGGCCTCTAGGGCATACATATAACTAACAGACGTTAGGTCCGTACCCCTCATTGTCGTATAGGATGATAGGATCCCAAATGTTTTAATGCCGCCGTACGATGATTTTCCGTACGTGATGAGTTTGTCTTGAGGTTTGATCTATACCCTTGACTAGAGGATGCCGTACGATGGATTATACCGCACGCGATGTTGTGAGGTTGGATGCCGATTAATTGATTCACTGACTCGGTCATGATAGATACATATACCCGTCAGCATTTGCATATGATTTACCTTATGCTGCATTCATGTTATTCGCATTGCATTACTTATACCTGTGATAGTACACCTGCACCATTATCGGGTGATGCGTATGTTATACGTACACAGATTGTAGGCTCACACACTTCATCATCGATAATTGCCATGTCACTACACAGCAGGATTGCTGCATTATGATATGACTCTTCGCATAACATACGTGCGTATATACCACTTGTACATCCATATTGGCACATCTACATATTGTACACAATACTTGCGTACATACATATTGTACACAATACTTGCGTGCATACATATTGTACACCATACTTGCATGCATACATATTGTACACCATACCTGCGTGCATACATATTGTAAACCATACTTAGATGCATACATATTGTACACCATACTTGCGTGCATACATATTGTACACCATACTTGCGTGCATACATATTGTACACCCATACTTGTGGACATACACATTTGTACGTCCATACTTGCGTATATACACATATGCACCTTTATACGATATTGCATTCGATTTTGGAGATTTAGGAACCGCATGATATATTTTAAAAAACTGGATTCATTTAAAAGAGCGGTTTTCCCTCGATATGTGCATATTACTGTTCTATGTTGTATAATATACGGATATGCTTACAATTCTATCATATGTCGCATACATCATGCTTTATGATTTTACACATTGAGATATGCTGTTTTCATGAGATTTCTAGATTTGAGAACCGTGGCTATTTCAAAAGAGAGTATGTACTGTTTTAAAAACCCGGTTTCTATTGATATGATATTTCAGTGCGTCCACCATGCGTTTTCTCTGTTCTGAGATGTGTGATATGTGAAACCCGATTCGAAGAGACAGATGATTCCGTTTGCAGGTACATGGTGGACCCGTTATGGTACCCCGAGGCGAGAGAGAGATTTCATGTAGATGACGATGAGCCTGGTAGAGGGAATACTACCTACCGGTGATAGTATTTAGGCTCGGCGGATATCCGGAGGATACCGACCGGATTCGAGAGATGATTTGGGCCGATCCGGACTGATGGAACCCGTGGGCCGATCCGGACTGACGGAGCCCAAGTATGAGGATTTACGTGTCGATGCTGGACACGGATTCCGTGATGTTTTCGGGTGTCGATGTTGGACACCCAGGTTCCATGATTTATATCCTCATACTTTCATGCACACTCCTTCATGATATTTACGTGCATACAGACATTGATTATATGGTTGGACGAGATCCAAATGCATACATACATTGATTATATTGATTGATTATATCCGCATACATATAGGTATTGATTATATTGTTGGCACATATGATGACCCGGTCACCCTAGATATCATAGCATTACCTTTATGAAATAATTGACCTATGAGTCGTTGTATATTTGATTTTTACTGGCAGATGTTTTTCTACTCACGAGTTGGCAACTCACCCTCAATTGTGCTATAGTTCTTGCAGGTTGACCACATGGATCCATAGCGGCATCACTGGCACATAGCTTCATTTGGGTGTTTTGCATTGGTAGGTGGGACATTTGTATCGTACCCACTCTTGTATTTATATTTCATATTGTATCTAGTCAACTCCATCAATCAAAATTACTAGTTGTATAAGAAATGAGATTTATTGAGACTTGTGGTTGCGAGACTTAGAGTGAGGGGTTTTTCGCTACTTATGGTTTTGATGTCTTGCTTATTTCTTTATCTTTTTGTGGTGAACTTCACCGTTGGGCGTCGAATACTTATATATACTGTCTTGCATGGATGTGATCCGTCGTTTGGCGAAGAGCTAGCTCCCGCTTGGGGATGCCATTATTCTTGTTATGTATTTGTGGTTTTTGGTCAAAATATACAAAGGAGGTGCTGCCCAAATTTTTAAAAGATGAAACACGTTTTCAAACTAGTAAATTTCAGTTGCTTTTCTTTCTTTTATGTTCCTTTTCTATGCATTAAGAAAACTTGATCTCATTATACCTTTATTTCAAACTTCACCTCCTTTATTTTCTTAAAAAGGTTTAGATTTCTGGGTTTCAGCTTACTTGAATTACGTTACGCCTTTAGACGTTGCGTGATTTAAGTGCTGGTCACGAGCTAATATTTCGGGTCGTGACAAAGTTGGTATTAGAGAGCTAGGTTTAAACTTGGTTCGAGTCTATGTTTGACTATGCGGAGTCTAGGGCGGGTATGTATTTTGCAACCTAGGCTTGACCTTACGGAACTTAGACTTGAACGGGTGGGGAGGGTTATTAGACCCGAACTTTCGTTTCATAGGCTGACCCTGATTGATGGAATAGGTAGCTTGAGTAGAGTGACGTACCGTACGTATGTTCCCCGGCATATTTACGATACGACATTCCACTTAAGAAACCTTAGGATATACATATTTTGAGATCTATGATTCTCTTTGTACCCATGATTATACATCCATTTGAGATTCTCGATTCTATTAGTTTCCATGATAATACTTTCATTGATGTTGTTCCTTCTTATGATCATGTATACATTATGGATCTGTCGTTTCCTTTCATGCCCTTGATCTGTTTTCATCGATACTCGATTGAGGTTCTTGTCACTATAGTTGAGATCGATTTGAGCTGCTGCTAGTGATACGGTCAGGGCAAGCTCGTCTGGTACGAGGACTAACCATTGTGGTTTCTGGTGACACGGGAACGTCTCGAGTTAGTATTTATGTTGTGACCTCTTGGGTGAGGCGAGTGTTTGGCTCTGCACCGGATGATCGGGCCATTGACAGAGGCTGCCAGTTGTGAGAGGACTGTTGATGTACAGCATACCTCAGAGATTATGATGTCGCCAACCGTGCAGACAGATGACCCAGCTGTTGCTGAGATTGATAGGATGTCGCTTCCAGAGCTTACGAGCTGAGATCGCCGGAGCTTTCAGGCAGAGATGTGACAGATGATAGCTAGTCTATCCCGAGTTGAGAGACGAAGGTGATTCATCAGATTGATGCGTCGACGCAGGCCCAGTTGAGTTAAATATTTTCAGTGTGTAGAGTCTTACTCAGATCTAGAGCAGACCGATCCAGAGATGACTGTTGATGTATCGCCTTTCCTGGAGGATTGAGGCATTGTTTAGCATGCGGACGAAGGGTATTCCCATGTTGCCTAGGCGAAGTTATAAAGTTCGAAAGAATGTCAGAAAACCCATTTTTCCAAGTTTAAAGTGTTTGGAGGAACATGCAAGTGATTCTGTGGACTCTCTAGAAGAATGAAAACCTAACTCGACATGATGACCATGGAACCGTTTTTGAACTTAGGGTTTGCGGCAGTTTAGCGATGCCATCAGTGAGGCTTGGGTTTGCCCTTCTACGGCTGGTCCAGAGGAACTGTGGTATGTACCAGATATTTTAGACTGTGCTCAGGTGTTGAGCTTTCGGGAATTTTGGGACTTTGATGACGCGATCGAAAGGTTTAACATCCCCCGGATATCATGTGATAAGAGATCAGCAAGATGACCAGCTTCGGATAGAGGACCTCACCGAGATGCATTGTGAGTTGATAGAGAACGGACGAGTATTGAGTATTCCTTCGATAATTGGGACAAGTTCCCGAGGGCGTGTTCGGCCAGATATCTTCTACAGAGTGATGAAGATGCAGAGTACGTGATTTTGAGTCCGTGTGAGGGACTTCGGATTGACCGTGGCTGAAAATAGTAGCAGTACGCAGACAGCAAGACGTGACGTCGAAGCGGACGATGATAAAGACGAGTGGAGCCAAAGGTTCATGCGAGACGCTGACGAGATGTTGTTACTCCCCGTCGAGATAAAAGATCTGATATACATACAGAGGCGTTGGGATGCGGCCAGTTCTCGAGGAAATGTTGTGGTGAGGACGCAGATGTCCAGAGAATGAGAAAAGGTTATGTAAGAGTACTAGCCCCCGTACAGTTCGGCATAGGGATATCGGAAGAGACCATGAGCAGGATTCCTTCCAGAACACTGCTGCAATGAGATTTGCACCCAGGATCAGATGTGTCACGTGTATTCAGAGG
Source organism: Agapanthus africanus (assembly GCA_030015575.1). Lineage (NCBI taxonomy): Eukaryota > Viridiplantae > Streptophyta > Magnoliopsida > Asparagales > Amaryllidaceae > Agapanthus > Agapanthus africanus. Next base: position 460,522,658 of record CM057337.1, on the reverse strand, counting down.
GTCAGAGGCCGACGCCAGTAACGTGCTGCCTTACGAGTGGTCGTGATGATTAACCGAGAGATGACCAGAGAAGTGCCAGAACGGAATCGTCCCCGTTAGTACACCTGACTGGGCCGATGAGCTGATGGATTGCGAGATTGGTAAATCCACAGAGGAGAAAATGAGGACCCAGAGACAGAGAACGCCAGACCGTGAGCAGGAGGCAAGAAGATGTTCCTGCTTTTCCAGTTGTGGGCACACCGACATTCTTCGACATTGTAGGAGGTGTATCTCGATGTTATTTGTTGCGATTTGCATTTGTGATCCGAGTACCACGCTTATATCACTTGGATTTGAGTTTTGATGATTGAGCTTTATGATATTGTTTTCATGCACCATGGCTGTACCTGCTGGGTATTTATATTTTGCGCATAATTATCGCACTTGATATATTTTATATACCGTTGTGTTGATTTGCGATTTGTGCATATCCATTGCATTGACGTCGATTTTGTACCTCCGTACCATGTGTTTATGATTTCGTGGATTTTATACGGATGATGTGATTTTTGAACTCGGTATACCTCACATGTGCTTGTAGTGTATTGATGTGGATTTGTTCTCATAGTTGCACATGTTTTTGGTTGATACACCTTGGTGTACTCGGTGTTGCTTTTTACACATACGAGTTATTAATTGGTATTTTGTGCACTTGATGCACCGTATTTGTATTTCGTGCACTAGATGCACCGGATTTGTATTTCGTGCACTGGATGCACCGGATTTGTGTTCGTGCCTTTGTTACACTAGATTTTCATTTCGTGGATTTGTCGCACCAGATTTTCATTTCATGCATTCATTGCACTAGATTTTCATTTCGTGCATTTGTTGCACTAGATTTGCATTTCGTGCATTTGTTGCACCGGACGGGTAATCGTGCATTAGTTGCACTGAATTTTTACTCCATACATTGGTTGCACCCGATTTTTGTGTTTGAGCATTTGTGTTACCAGATTTAGGTTTTTGTGCGCGTTGCACTTGACGTACATTTTTCGTGCGCTTTACCGCACTGGGCATTTATATGGACTGACGTGCTTGGGTTGGATTTTTGCGCATATTAGGCGCTTGATATTTGATTTGTGTGCATCAGATGCACTCGAGTAAGATTGTACTCGTGCATGATGGATGCACTTGATTTAGATTTCTTTTGTGCATGTCAGATGCACTTGATTTGGATTTTCACGCATGCTGGGCACATGATATGAGATGTGTTTTTGTGCACACCGGATGCACTCGATTGGGATTTTCATTCGTGCATGTTAGTTGCACCGGATGTACTCTAGATGCACATGATATTGTTGTCGTGCACACCCGTTGTACTGGACAGATGCTTTCGTGCACACCCATTGCACTTAGTTTTGGTTTTGTGCACATTCATAGCACTTGTATTTGAATTTAATTTCCGTGCATACCAGCCGCACGTGATTATTGGATACGTCGTTTGAGGCTGAATTTGCTTTTGAGCACTTTGTTTCCATGTTGGGCACTATATTGTGTAGTAGCCAAACATGACTGATCTGAGGACACTACCTGAGTACTTTGCATGCATTAAAAGATTACCAAGAGGTTTTCAAAAGGAGCTATATAGTCTCACTAATTCCTACGTGTCCGTGAGCGACACGAACGGTTATAAAGGAAAACCTTTTGGGATATTTTGAAAAACGACGGAACGTATATTTAGCAAAACATATATGGACATATATTATTATTTTACAAATGAGCATCCATCACTTAGGCCATGAGTTATGCATCACACGGCGATTTAGAAAAGATTTCTGCATGAGTTTTATTCAGTTCTCGAAAGTTTTCCAAAGATGCGTACTACACACGTATTATAGTATTCATCTAGTTTATATTGGATTTCTATAGTGGATTTTGAGATCTGTATCTTCATTCTAACTCCGAGGATATGCGTACAAATTTGATGATTTGTGTGACGCTTGACGGAGTTCGATTTTGAGTTTTATACTCGTTTTCAGGCGCACGCGATGTGCTGCGTTATTTCTATATCTTCCGTGATTTCAGAGCCCCGTTGTTTTGAGCTGATTGTGGAAATGTTTTAGATTTTGGGGGTTTAAATTTAAATTCGGGGAGAGAATTTATTTAAGTGGGGAAGATTGTAACATTTCAGAAAAGATAAAATATTATTTTTAGAATTTAATATTAAAATAATATTTTTCCCGAAAACTGCCCGATTTGCTAAATTGGGGTTTTCGAAAAAGGCTATAAATATATACCAATAATTGTAAAATAAATGGAAATTAAAATGATTTATTCATTTAATAATATATTTGAAGGATTTGCCATTTTTAAAACTTATTATATGTAGTTTGGATAAAAACCCGATTAGTGCACTGCTAATCGCAATTAAGCCAAATCCGTGTTTCTACAGTTTTTCATGGATAATGCACCATGTCATGTTATATTTAGTTACATGTTGTTGCATTTGTATTGTTTTATGGGTATTATGTGATTTGGTTTTGAAATTTAAAAGAGAAAAGATAAAGAAAATGGAAAGGGTAAAAGGGTAATAAATTGTGAGAGAGTAAGAATAAGAGAGGAGAGAGAGGGGGGGGGGGTTTGCCATATCCTCACCCCATTTTGTTTCTTCATCTCCTTCTTCTTCCCCATCGCCCTCCACTTCAACCTATGAAATCATCTAAAAAGCTTCATCAAAACCCTAAACACCTTTCTTTAAAATTGATCCCCTCTTCACCCTCTACACTTTGGACCAAGAAAAGTTTGATTTTGATGCCTTGGAGAAGATGGGGTTTTTCTTGGGTTGCCCTAATAAGGTAATTTCATCACCAATAGCATAGTATTTCATTCACATTAGTGTCTATGCATGTTTAGAAGTGATTAAGTGATGTTTAGGGAGGTTTGGAAAATTCAAGTGAGGGTTTGAGGGAATCTTGAATGGTGATGTGTAATTGAGGTTAGTAGAGACCATATAACCCCTGTAGGGATCGTATACTGACCAAAACCTGAGATTTAACCCCCAGAATATGAACATAGAAACCCTGACATCGGATAATTGTGTGAATTGTGAGGGTAATTTTGAATCTGCTAACACCCGGAGACCCTAAAAATTATTTAGCAAAGACAGTGATACATGCAGGCAACCTAGGACCCCCCACTGAAACCCTACCCCATAACCCAACACCAGACCACAGAAATAATCCTTATGGCCGCAATTTGCAGCCACACCTGGGGCATTTTGGTTCATGCTTGTTTAGTAGCTCCATCTCCAGTAAACTAGACCCATTACATATGCAAAATTGGCTAAATTCATCTAGGGTAAAATCTGGGAGCACATTGGGTTTTTTTGGCTATTTTCCGTATTTTGGGATGCATGGTTTTGATATTGGGAATTGTACTTGGTCGTGTAGCGTTTGAACGTCAACGACTAGGATTTTTAGTCGTGCACGCGAAGCTATAGGTTTTAACCAATGAGCGAAACTTGTGCTGTTTTGGTTTCTCCGACTTGATTTTTATTAGCTTTTGCGATTGTGTATTGGTTGTAGGTACCCTGACGTGGATTCCGAGACACGGAGCACGGCGTCATCGACTTCGGCAAGTGAAGACCAAGGTGAGTGGATCTATATCCATGGGGGAACTCGGGTGGATGGCGTATAGCACCCCCGCACTCTTTGATGGAAACCGATTTATATATAGATTATGGTTAATTAAAACTTTAATATGTAAGTCTACGATAGCGCCCCGGCCTTCTGTACGATGCCAAAATGCAGAAACGAAACCTCTTTCAAAACTAGAAACCGACGCTATCGTATGCTTAAAACCCGGATCGAACCATTAACCTACAACTAGCTATCTAGAGAGAGGGTTGGAAAGCTATACCGATCGATCCGTGTCCTTCGGTCTTTGGCCACCATCCCAAGCTCCCCGCGGCAACTCTGGTCTCGATCTTCTCGTTGAAAAATGGCACCACATCTACGAGTCATTTTACGGGCTCCCGCTTCATCCGAAGCAACTAGGGCATGAAGTGTGCTAGCCGACGTGTCCAAGGTGATGTAGAGAATGTTTGTGATCACTTTGTCTCTTGCATCCATTGATTTGGATGGAGGTTAGAGCTGTTGCCATTAATAGAGATTTTGAGCTAGAGGAAGAAGAAGAAGAAGAAGAGGAGCCATTTCTTTCTTTTGTTTTCTTGTGATAAAAATGAGAGCAAGAAGGAAATAATACAAGAGCTAACATATACATGGCTGTCCTTCCTCTCTCCTCTTATCATATCAACCTTAAATCAATCACATAATGTGACATTAGCACATAAAAAGAGACAATGAGTCACTAATGAAGTCCATGTCACATTAAATGCATAAAATGATGATTTCTAGCTCACAATTTCCATATGCAAACATTAATCCAAATGTTTGCAACAATTAAAAGATACGGCAACATCTAAAGTAAACTCGTGATGGATCATAAGGATACCCTTCACCTGTATATACGTACCTGCATCCGCATTCCGACCGAATGCGAATGCGATGAGACTAAAGTAATCCAACAAATCTAGTACTAGGATCCGGCTTAAACCAAAGCCTACTAGTATGATCCGCCCGATCATGATCCATGCACTACTGCACGTATATGATCGAACCCTGCCGTATATCATACGGCCTCTACAACGTTTCACCCGAAACTTGAGAAACAGTCTGTGGGGGACTCTAAAGTCTCGTCAATACTTTGGCTGTGGATTTAACCACTAGCTCGTCAGAGGTACTAGCCGTACGTAACGGGCTACCAGGTATTGATCAAAAGGGAGGTCGATGAGCGAACTCATCCTGACATCCTACTGAGCCTGTCATTGACAATATCCGTACAGTCCGGTCCGTTCGTCTATGAGCATCGCATGGCGGGCCTAGGGGTTGGTAAAAGTCAGACCCCCAAAAGCAGTACGAGTCGTGTCGGAGTGTAGCCCAGAATACCCTGAGATACTACCGGAATAGCTACCAGTAAATCTCCTGCCTTGGCCAAGGACTTCGTGTAATGGCTCTCCTAGACACAGCGATCTCACCCCCAATACCGGGCGAGACGAAACCCCTGCCGATCCGCTCACTGCCTCTATGTGGCTCGGAACTGTACCCAACTAAAACCTATTTGCACGACTCCTTTGAGCCGTGGTAGGGTAGTAATCAAAGCACAGTGGGAACTCACACGAGACAAATGACGATCTCAGGTCGATGAACTAACCTGTACATATGTCACCAGGGAACTGCTATTTGACGTCAGGTATAATACCAACTAGCATGTTCCCGGCGAGTCCTATCCGGTGTACTCATAACACAATGAGCACCTATATACATCTTAGGTGAACCAACTGACACCAATGGCTTGTGAGACCAGCCACTGCCTGTCATCGGGGTCTTGACTGTATACACTAGTCTACTCCGGAGTATCGATGCCCTGTCTCGAAAACTCCCACGGCTAGGGACCTTTTAAGGATGTGCTTATGACCCCAGCTCCCACGTATATGATCGCCATCATACTGCTGTCCGTCAAGCAAGAATCCTAAGGGCTCTATCAACGTGCAATAGTGACCTGTAAGGTCACCTGAAGCAGTACACGATGATAAAGATAAACCAGATAGCATACTATCATCTTGAGTAAGACTGTCCTACCGGCATAGGTCCTCCCTTAGTCATTGCAATCGCGTGCCTGTGATCCAATAATTGACTTTGAGGGCACTATATCCAACAATCTCCCACATGCACTCAAGGCTAATTATTGCGATGTCGCATACTCACAGCCCGTGTGATACCGAACACCCAACTCCTCTACTAATCAGTCTCACAAAGCCCGTTTGCGAAGCTATTGCGTTCGAGGAATAGCCTCAGTGAGTGGATCCGCCCTGATGTTTCTTTCTATGTCTCTCTTTATTTCAAGTTTGCAGAGAAAGCCATCTCCCGAACTGAGCAATACCTGTCTTAGAATATGTCTGGATATCTGATGGGACCAAGTTCATAAATGAACTCCAAATCCAAACTTCTTAGACTATATCGTCAACCGAACTCAATCAGTATCCTGCGCCATGCCTCCCTCAGTATCCGCTTGGACCACCTGTCCAAAATACTGCCCCTCGTCAGAGGGAAAACTATAACTCTGACAGTCATTCTGTCATCCAGGTCACATTGGAAGCCTGGAATGATAACCGTCCCCGGAAAGAGGATGTCGTTATCATATCCCTAGAACATCCACTTATGTTCTAAAACTGCTTCCGAACGATTTTCCAGGATAGGATTAATATCAACTTATTGCATCTAGTGCAAAAACAACATCTGGTGTGGTACTTGACATCTCATGATTGACTCAATTGCCTAAGCAAGTGATTTACCAATCATGCACATCCCTATCCCCTTTAGTTTGTAAGACACCTTTAGAGAGGGTGACTCCATCACCTGCAGGTACACTACCGTGCCAGGAGTCGTCCATTCTAAAACACCTTTAGAATGTTGTCTAAGTACCCAGATTGGGAAACTACCCAAATCTAGATCTAAAACCATAGATCTAGTTACCAGAATGTCTGATATAATATCCAAGTCCGATGTGGAAAAACCACTGTGTGACAACCAAAGTATAACTGATCGTAGTATAGGAATTTCACTTCCTACTCTTTGTATGTCATCCAAATACCGGGACATCACACCCTACTACCTTCTTAACAGATCCATCCCCTTTTCTGATGAAGTCAAACCTATGACTGTCACATCAGAAATAGATGATCTATCTCCGCTATATCTGCTTTAGTCTATAAATAGACATAAGCTACTTGTCCATTATGCCTCCGCTGCTCCCACTGACTACGACAACCCTCTGGCAGAGTCATATACACGTACACTTCTAAAGCTTGTTTAGAACGACGCTATACTTATCCTCCTACCGGGTCTCACAGTCTGGAACAACAGTAATTGCAAGTCTGGGTAAACAAGAACCTCCCTGTCACCGTCTTTGAGCATACCGAAGTACCTCTCAAGTGCCTGAGGTTACCCACCATATCTGCGGAGTGGCTAATGGAATGTCAAACCAGATTGAATCTTTAGGTCGTTATCAAATTTTCAGTAATCGTTTGCGGTTCTGGAATCACTTCCAGTTCTACCATACTCCCACTACTGTTTTTTGAAAAAATCCATTTTACTAAAACTGTGGCGAGTCAAGAACAATATCACTATTGATCTTCCAGATGGTAGAAAGTCAACCCTCGTCATAGCCCGGGTCAACCCACAAACAGCCATTACGGAAACGTGCCTTGAGTTATCCAGAGTCTGGTTTTAAGCATAAGCCAGACAACTCCCCGTACCTTAACATTGTTAAGATATGAACTATTCTATATCCAATATAGAAACAGAGACACTAATTTAATTGGAACCAAATTCAAATCATGCAGCTGTCTCCAGTGCATGTCAACTAAATGGAGAGAGGCCGATCAGCATTACTCGACTTAGGAATACATCCAGATATGAGTAACCCGAAAGAGAAGAAAGTTCTCATAATCATTACTATCAACTGAATACCATACACAAGTATCTACATCTTCAATCACCTTGAAGAATCCAGATACTTGCAATTCCAGGTTCTCTACTTTATTCTTATACCTATAACTTCTCAAAACTTAGACCTTGCATTTCTACGAAACACATGTCTAAGAACTAGAGAAGTCATAAGTAAACAGGGTATAGTACGAGTACCAACCCCTCTGTCCTTATGGTAACTCGACAACATACAATACTCTGTATAAGTCCCCTGAGTCTAATAACTCATTCCCTGTGTGTCGTAGGTTGAAAACTGTACTTATGGTTAAGAAGAATTACACCGCTGTTTAATACTCCTTACCTAACCATCTACTGATATAGGTAAATGTCATGGACACAATTTCAAAATGTTATATCTCACTTTATAAAAATAAACGTACAGATATATCAATTTGAAATTGGTGCATAACAACGGATATTCAAAACCAAATATTTGCCGTCCGGCAAACAACCCAGGCGATTTCTTCAAATAGCACCAATTACAACGAATCCCGATATAATGAGGATGATCACCCAATTCCTAATAACTTACTCCCACTCATCATCTGTAAAAACATACAGATGTGAGAATCAAACCTGGTAAATACATACCCTGGAGCAAGGACTAATTGAGAAATCAGTTTTCTTTTAACAATACACAGTGAAACTGAAACTTGTAAATATTTCGAAGGGGTATCCGGGTATTCCTAGTAATGCCTCTTCTATTATTAGATTCACAACTATAACCGTATATTTCTTTGCCATCTCTCCAAATCCCTTTATATGTCTTTAGTCATTACCTTCTGTACACCCCTTTAGGCCAAATGGTTTTCTTCCTTCCCTACCGTTTGGCACCAGCCTATGGTCTGGAAGAAGACTATCCAATAAGCGTAATAGGTGTACTGTACTAATCCTAGGAGCACTCGCAACCCGAGAGAAGGTAAAGATAAAAGACAATTGAATAAACCTTATTCCTATTTCTCTTGAACCAGAATCCATCCCCGAACTGGAACAAGTTCCTTTGAGTTCGTATATAACCATACGATGGAGTATCCAAATAACCGTGGATTTTCGTAGTGATACGGAGTGTCCTGGAGAAATACAAAGGTGAAGTAAAAGTGGCGATGATATACTTGGTTTGGTCGTGAATAGCAGTCGCAATTTACTTTGCCCTCTTACTAATCCCTTTATTTGTCTTTACTTAATACCTTCTGTACACCATCATTGGGCTAATTGGTTTTCTTCATTCCCTACCGTTCGGCACCTGCCTATAGTTTGGAAGAAGACTATCCAATTAGCGTAATAGGTGTACCGTCCTAATCCAAGGAGCACTCGCAACCGGAGAGAAGGTAAAAGGAAAAGACAACTGAATAGTCTTATTCATTTTCTCCAGAACCGGAAACCATCCTCGAATCTGGAACAAGTTCTTTCGAGTTCGTATATAACCATATGATGGTTTTATCCAATGGAAGTGGATGTTCATAGTAATACGGGGTGTTCTGGAGAAAAAGGGTAAAAGTATGAGTGGCAATGAGGTATGCAACTCTGACAATCCAAAAGCCAGTGTTTTAAGAAAGTTCGGTTAACTTGGTCACTGAGTCATAGTCAAGGGTCGGGTCATGGTCACTGCCAAAGAGAGAGAGAAAAGAAACACTCTACGTGCACTCTAACCTAGATCAGAATGGCTATCACTTTATCTAATCAGGAAACCTCCCACTGTAACCTCAAATTCTCCTCCAAACCTGAAAGAAGAATTAGTCGGGATCACCCGAGGAGTAATCCAACTCATCAGTGGGAATCGAGATCCAACTATCATCGCATGATAACGTGATGGAATCCACTCACGTTATCACACTCCAGAAGGTATGCACATATCTGGTAAGTTTCAGTTTCTTTAGAAACTCCCGATGTGATTTTTACCCCATGCTCTTATGACCTTGACGAAGGCCAACATATCATAAGTCACATGTCAAGTTCTACCCGTCATTATCCAGGTTAATTTGAACGCACCCGTACATACCCTTGACGAAGGCCAAAATAGTAGTACGACTGTTCCAAACCAACGCATCTATCTATGCTGCAGAAAAGTAACAAATAGCTACCATATACTATGCCTTGACGAAGGCCAACATACATAGCATGAATACTAAGTGCTACCTCTCTGAAATGACGGAGGGCTACGAATGGTTTTTGGCGAAAAACCTTTAACGTAATGAACTTGATATCGTTGAAGGAACCAGATAGCTTTTTATAAAAATATAGTGGCGAAAACCTTTGCTGAAGAGGTCACTCCCGGTGAAGGGATCTCGGCTCTGTCCCCGTAGAATGAGGTGCAGGATATTCCTACTGAATACCACGATGCAAAGAAAATATTAATTGACTATAGTGAAGTTATTACCCTGACGCAAACTTCTGAGCAAGGGGTCACTCCCGGTGAAGGGATCTCGGCCCTTGCCTCGTCGACTGAGGTACTGGATATTCATAACCGAATATCACTGTGCAAAACAAAAGAGAACGTCCTTGCAATAACAGCTTTTTTTGAAAAATGTTCCAACAACATCAGAATAGGTTTGTTTAGCTTGCATAGATCCGAATCAATGCAGTCCCATCAATTAATCACACCACAAAAGAAGTAAAATACAATGTACGTATATACCATCCGCATTCGCCACTGGGTCCCGTCATCACCCGTTAGGTTACTTAACTAACGACAGAGCGGGGACTGGACTAGCGCGGGTGTAAAACATATAAAACATCTACTAGTATATATATCAATATATAATATTCGCTCAAGGCATGATAAAATGCAACATCACAGAGAGTAATAAGCATCACAGAACAATACAGATAATCTGGGATCCCCGGATTTCATTGAGCCGCTACTGAAACCCGACGTTCCCCTTGTCGTGTGGATAGCCCGTGCAATGAAATCGTAAGGCCCTACAGGCGCGGCAAGTTACCCGCCAAAACCTGAAGTGAGGCAGCCCCCTTCAACAACGTGAATGGACCACCCAGCACTTCACGGAATCCGGTAACTTGAGCACCCCTCCTTGGGTCAACCTATACCCCCTACGAGTGCGGCGAATAGCCCGTCAATTCTAGAGTAAAGCCCCCTCCGTCTCAAAGACATGAGATGCGGGCCCGTTGCCCTCTAGAAACCGGCTACCCATGCACCCCTCCACGGGGTAATCCTAGTTCAAAAAGTAAAATATACAACGGGTACATCGACCTCAACCCGGTCGTGGCCCAAAAGAATAATATATAAATAGGCAGTGACGATAGTCCACATGTCAGACGCTCGCCTCGCAATATCAAATGTACAAATATAACCAAACTGTACTGCCATTGCATCCAGGCTATCCACCACGACAAATCCGCAACATCACAGCACAACACAGAACATCAACGTGAATGTTACGTTCGCAAATCCTTCTAAATGGGCTATAGCAATTAGACAAGATTTACCGATCAAATGACCTTCACGGTCATAGATATAATGTAAATACTGTGAACTAACATATTTAAAATTTTCGATCGACAAATTTCCCGAAGTAGGCCCCAAGCACAATACCCAGTATTCAGACAAATCTGGGCCCAAACAAAAAATACCAGAAACTACATTTCCAAGTCAGAGACCACCTCAAAAAATTTCGTGCACTGTGGCTACAGAACTGCGGCTGATCCGCGGCAAAATCGTGGGTACGGCCGCGGATCCGCCGCGCTACAGTGAAATCAGCCCACCAAATTTCCTCAGTTCTCTTAAAAAACCCTACATGTTTTTCTGCAGCACACAAAATAACTTTTTGACCACAGGAAAAATTCGACAGAAACTGATGACTTGGAATTGCAGTTTTTGAAAATTTCTTTCGATCGAAGTTCTAAACACGTTAGAGCAAGCTAGTAAAGGTTAATGGCGTAGCTCTGATACCATGTAAGTGTACGGTAGCGCCCCGGCCGTCTGTACGAGGCTAAAATGCGGAAACGAAACCTTTTTTTAAACTAGAAACCGGCGCTATCGTATGCTTAAAACCCGGATCGAACCATTAACCTACAACTAGCTATCTAGAGAGAGGGTTAGAAAGTTATACCGATCGATCCGTGTTCTTCGGTCTTTGGCCACCATCCCAAGCTCCCTACGGCAACTCCGGTCTCGATCTCCTCATCGGAAAGGGCACCACATCTACGAGTCTTTTTACGGGCTCCCGCTTCATCCGAAGCAACTCGGGCATGAAGTGTGCTAGCCGACGTGTCCAAGGTGATGTAGAGAATGTTTGTGATCACTTTGTCTCTTGCATCCATTGATTTGGATGGAGGTTAGAGGTGTTGCCATTAATGGAGATTTTGAGCTAGAGGTAGAGGAAGAAGAAGAGGAGCCATTTCTTTCTTTTGTTTTCTTGTGATAAAAATGAGAGCAAGAAAGAAATAATACAAGAGCTAACATATACATGGCTGCCCTTCCTCTCTCCTCTTATCATATCAACCTTAAATCAATCACATAATGTGACATTAGCATATAAAAAGAGACCATGAGTCACTAATAAAGTCCATGTCACATTAAATGCACAAAATGATGATTTCTAGCACACAATTTCCATATGCAAACATTAATCCAAATGTTTGCAACAATAAAAAGATACGGCAACATCTAAAGTAAACTCGTGACGGATCATAAGGATACCCCTCACCTGTATATACGTACCTGCATCCGCATTCCGACCGAATGCGAATGCGATGAGACTAAAGTAATCCAACAAATCTAGTACTAGGATCCAGTTTAAACCAAAGCCCACTAGTATGATCCGCCCGATCATGATCCGTGCACTACCGCACGTATATGATCGAACCCTGCCATATTCATACGGCCTCTACAACGTTTTGCCCGAAACTTTAGAAACAGTTTGTGGGGGACTCTAAAGACTCGTCAATACTTTGGCTGTAGATTTAACCACTAGCTAGTCAAAGGTACTAGCCGTAACGGGCTAACAGTTATTGACCAAAAGGGAGGTCGATGAGCAAACTCATCCTGACACCCTACTGAGCCTGTCAGTGACAATATCCGTACAGTCCGGTCCTTTCGTCTATGAGCATCGCATAGCGGGCCTAGGGGGTTGGTAAAAGTCAGACCCCCAAAAGCGGTACAAGTCGTGTTGGAGTGTAGCCCAGAACACCCTGAGATACTACTCGAATACCTACCGATAAATCTCCTGCCTTGGCCAAGGATTTCGTGTAATGGCTCTCCTAGACACAGCGCGATCTCACCCCCAATACTGGGAGAGACGAAACCCCTGCCGATCCGCTCACTGCCTCCATGTGGCTCGGGACTGTACCCAACTAAAACCTGTTTGCATGACTCCTTTAAGCCGTGGTAGGGTAGTAATCAAAGCACAGTGGGAACTCACACGAGATAAATGACGATCTCAGGTCGATGAACTAACCTGTACACATGTCACCAGAGAACTGCTATGTAATGTCAGGTACAATACCAACAAGCATGTTCCCGGCGAGTCCTGTCCGATGTACTCATAACCCAATGAGCACCTGTATACATCTTAGGTGAACCAACTGACACCAATGGCTTGTGAGACCAGCCACCGCCCCTCGTCGGGGTCTCGACTGTATACACTAGTCTACTCCGGAGTATCGATGCCCTGTCTCGAAAACTCCCACGACTAGGGACCTTTTAAGGATGTGCTTATAGACCCTAGCTCCAACGTATATGAGCGCCATCATACTGCTGGCCATCAAGCAAGAATCCTAAGGGCTCTATCAACGTGCAATAGTGACCTGTAAGGTCACCTAAAGCAGTACACGATGATAAAGATAAACCAGATAGCATACTATCATCTTGAGTAAGACTGTCTTACCGGCATAGGTCCTCCCTCAATAATTGCAATCACGTGCCTGTGATCCAATAATTGACTTTGAGGGCATTATATCCAACATAATAGAATACTATAGATAGAGTAAAAAGGTAGTTAGAGAACCATATTAGAAACTAGGATGTTAGAAGTGATATGATACGACTAGTATGTGATGACGGGATTTGAGGATGATATTTGATGATATTGCCGTTTAGGGTACTATAAGACTAGATAGCCGACGTAGATGAGTCATCCGAACCATACTTATTTAAAAACTGAAGAATCGTATGCATCTTTTAAACAGATATCTTGAGGGATGTTACGAATTTTCAAATGATATCTTTTCCTTAAAAACATCGTATCCCCTACTTTCAAAACTACGATTCACATCTTTTAAAAAGCTTATTGTATGGTTCGGGTGTGTATGTTAGATTAGATACGTATGCTTATAGTAAAGGTGTAGGGTCCCTAGGCACACTCAAGTGGTTCCACAAGGCATCAACCATGCCAAATTAAAATTTTCCGGTGCCAAGAAACCCTAAACTAGATCGTTAACTAGAGTTTAGGCGAAACGAAATTAAATTAAATCAAATTTACACTAAGTGAACGGAAATACAACCTTTGTAGATCCGGTCCTCCACTTCCTTAGCTCCGTGATGATGTCCCTCCACTGCGATCATCGGATCCCGGACTCTAGCGATGGTTTCGTCGAAGAAATGATCGGGCTAGGTCGTCGACTTCGATGCCGAAGATGATCTACGTCGAGGCAACTCAAGATCAAGCTCCAACTTCACCAAGTCAAGAAACTTGTGAAGAAAACACCCTATACTACTTGGCAAGTGGTAGAGGATGAAGAAATAGGAAGTGGGTTCACTTTGGATTTGGATTTCTCACTTGGAATCACCACTTGACATTTTTGAAGCAAGCTTTTCTTTTCTTTCTCATGAAGAAGAAGAAGAAGAAAAGAAATATCAATTCAATTAAAAATGAAAAATCAAGTGAAGAGTTATCATAATGCAACCATGGGTGAGACTAACTCATGTAGAGAATGAACTAGGGTTTAGTTAAAGGGTTAGGGTTTAGGAAAGAAACAAGATGGTTTTGACTTTCAAAGCTTCATGAAGCTTCAAGTGAAATCCAAATAAAGTCACCATTTTATTTCTTACCAAAATGAACAAATAAATAAATGAATAAGTAAATAAAGAAAATGAAATGAAACCCTAACCATTTACTAAACATTGTTTAAAACAAACATACACCCAAGTTTGCATGTATCATCAAACATGATACAATCTTGTGCACAAAAATATATCACATATACAATGTGGACAAACAAGTGAGAAAAACATCTTAAGTGAACCAATATTAGTTAATGTAAAGTAATATATCAAATATATAATTATACATTAAATCATTAAATCAACACTTGATTTAACAATCCGGTCATAATGCATATACCCGACTAATATCAATAGTAACAACTTATCGAATCAACACTTGATCCGATAACCCGACTATATCGCATATAACCGATCAATGTCACAAATCGCGAGAATCGAATACAGTATCACATACTGGTATTATTCTCGGTCCCGCACATATCTTATATGCGCTCCTATTTCGTTTCGCTTGAGCCAGGAAACCTCTGTGTAGGACTCTAAAGACTCGTTAATACGCCGGCAGCAGGTGATGATCATATCAAACACCAACAAGCTGCAAGCGGTCTGCTAAACGTAACGGCCACCCGGGTATTGAGCGATCAGAAGATCAATGACCAAGCCCGCTCACACTCTTGTGAATCCAACCAGTAACACTTACCGTACAGTCCGGTCTGTTCGTATGATATGTCGCATATCTCGCCTAGGGGTGGTAAACGTCAGACCCCAGCAGCTCGATATGTCGTGTCGATATGAGGTCCATAACAGTTCGAGAAACTACTGGTAACACTTACCAGTAAATATCAGCAACCCTGGCCAGGGATTTCCGGTTATAGCCAATCGAACACAGCGCAACATCAACTCCCTATACCGGGAGAGACGAATCCCCTCCTATCGCTCATTGCCTCCATATGATTCGGGACTGTACCCAAAAACTACCATTTTGCACGCCCTCTTGGACGTGGTAAGGTGGAAATCAAAGCACAGTGGGAATCACACAAGACTCTATGACGATCTCGGGTCTACAGACTAACCTCTACCAGTGTCACCAGAGAACTGCCATCTGACGTAAGGTATAATACCATCTGGGAGTTCTCGGCGAGTCCGTCCAGTGTACCCAGTCTCCACTGAGCACCCGTATATCATCTCTGTTGTCAAACACCAATGGATATGGGATCATCCATCGCCCATCTGTATGGGTCGAGAAGGTATACGCTAGTCTACTCTGGTATATCGATGCCCCGTCTCGATATACCCACAACTAGGGACCTTGAAGGATGTACTTCTGGACTACCATATCCCCACTAGTATGATCCACATCATAGTCCAGGTAGTCAAGTACACATCCTAAGGGCTTTACCAACATGTAACAGAGAGACAATCAGTGTACACGTTAAGGTAAAGAGCAACCAGATAGCATACTATCATGTCGAGCAAGAAAGTCCTCCCTATATATGTCCAAGCATCCACTACAATATACATCCTATGTATAGTAATGGCCTCTAGGGCATACATATAACTAACAATCTCCTACTTGCACTAGGGTCATCTGATAGCAGTGGTTGTAGTATCTCATACTCAACCATTCCATAATAGTCTCTCTCTGGGAAAAGGCCTTTGTGAGTGGATCCGTCGTGTTGTCCTCTGAGTCTGTTCTCCTAACCTCGATCTCCCTGGAGATCAACCATCTCCATGATCAGGTGATACTGCCTCAGAATATGTCTGGATCACTGATGGGAAGGGCGTTCCTAGACATAAGCCATAACTCCATTGTCACACAATGGGAGGAACAAAGTTCATCTCATGAACTAATATGCACCCAAACAGCCTCTTTGGTAGCATCTTAAGTAGCGATGTATCCTGCCTTTATCGTCTAGTAAGCCACGGTATTTTTCTTGGAACTCTTCCAACATACCGTCCCTCCACTGAGGGTAAAGACAATGCCTGTGACTGACATTCTGTCGTCCTTATCACCCTGGAACACTTCCAGTGATTCTCCCCAGGATCATTTGATACCATCTCACTTCAACTAGTGAGAATCCTAACATCCATTTAGATCTATCTCATAGATCCAAAACCCAGGATTTAGTAGGTATCACTTTGATCCCATGTGGAGAATCATTGTGATAAGCGGAGATTGATCGAGCGTTGCATAGGAGACTCCTTTCCTATCAAGAGTATGTCATCCACGTACTCTACGAGGATCGTCACCATACTCCCTACTACCTTTTTGTTTATACAAGGTTCATCTACCATTTTGATGATGTCAAACTCTTTGACTACTACATCAAAACAGACGTTCCAACTCCGCGATGCCTGCTTTATCCTATAAAGCATCTTGTATACGTTTCCGCTGTTCCCACTGTCTACGAAGCCCTCTGGCTGTGTACTTACAGACGCTCTCTTCTAAAACATCATTTTAGAAAAGCAGTCATGACACCCAACCACCAGATATCGTAGTCATGGTATGTAGTCGTGGCAAGTAGGATCCGGATGGACTTAAGCATAGCCACTGGAAAATGTTTCATCATTATCCACGCTTGGTCGATGACGAAAACCTTTAACAAGTCTAGCTTTGAAAGTCTCAACTTTTCCATCTACACCAAGTAATCTTCTCAAGATATACTTGCTCCTGATGGGGATTTAACCCTTCAGATATAGCAACCAAAGTCCATACTTTGTTGGTGTATAAGGATTCCATCTCAGATCGCTAAGCATCCAGCCATTCTTACAGAGTCCCACTCCTGATGGCTAACTCGAAACTAGTTGGGTCATCATCTCATGATGCAATCCTCGCTCCCACTGTCATAGAGAAACTGACTTATCTCTCAGGTGGGTGAGGACCCTGCTAGATCGGCGGAGAGGCTGAGGTTCGTTGGAATCTACTGAATCCTTTGGTTCTACCAAATCATCTGCTGTAGTTTGTATAGCTAGAACCTTTCCAATTCTACATAACAGACATTGCCTCGATCTTGTCCGGATTTTTTCTTTTAGACATAGGTCGGTCAACCCCAAATCTTAACTAACTTAAGAGATGGGCTCTTCCCATACCATATCTTATATGGAGTGGTAGGCTATGATCTGATTCGAACCTAATTCAATAGGTATGCATCATCTCAAGTGCATAACCCCCAAAAGGAAACAGGTAACTCATTAGTACTCATCATAGAGCGCACCATATCGAATAGGGTGCAATTGCTCCGCCCTGATATACCATCGTGCTATGGTGTATACGGAGGAGTAATGCTGAGAGAGAATCTCATTCTCCTTTAGAAAAGTCCAAGAATTACGTGCTCAAGTATTTTCCTCCTTGATCACATCAAAGGACACAATACTTATATCCTTATTGGTTCTCTACTTCTAATTTATATTCTGTGAATATCTTAAAAGGTTCGGACTTGTGTTTCAACAGGAACATATGTCTAAATCTAAAGAGATCATCAGAGAATGTAATGAAGTACAAAGAACCGGTCTTGGCATGTATGGACAGGGGACCTACATACATCAACATGTATCATCCCAAGAGTTCACTAACTCTTTCTCTGTTTCCCGTAAACAGAGCTATGGTCATCGTATCTTTGTGACATGACCGGCAAGTTTCACAAGATGTAAATTCAAACTAATTTAAATATGCATCTAAATGTAACTTCAGCCAGTCGGGTCGCATTGATATGACCAAGTCTACAATACCTTAAGAAGGATTCGTTCATTTCTGAACTCTTCCTGTTCTGTGTGTTCCGTATACTAAGAACTGTAGTTTGATTTAGAACATCAATGCTCTTAGATAACGTGCCTGAACCGATCAACTTTTGATATAGGAAATGTTCAAAACATTATCCAACAATACAAAATTTTATCATTTCTTTACTAATAAAGAGACTGGTATGATTTTGTATATCAGGTTCGGTATCTAATAACATTCGTTCAGAATCAATGTATTTGGAATACAGGGTGACAGTGACCAACAGACTTGGCTGCAACACTGGCACCGTTTTCTGTCTCATGAAACTTATCACCCGTTCTCAGTTCTCTACCTTTTTGTAGCCCTATGTAACAGATTACATATCTGGGATCCTGATCCGGTATCAGATACCCAGGACGCAGAGGATACTGAGAAACAGTTCTGTATAATGAACACACCCGAAGATGATGCATCAGCATGCACTCTCTTCGTTTGGCGGCATGGGAATTCTGGTAATCCCCAATTTCCTACCCTGTCTTATAACAATTATAAGTTGGAGCGGGACCAACGTTCCCCAGCTCAGTACAACAAGCTGGTTCGGTCAATACATCCGTATTATTATCTTGATTAATGCGTGATATGGTCGCTACCTAGAGAGAGGGAGAAGAAAACACTCAGCGTGCGCTTCTGCAAGAATAGATTGGTTATTATTTTATCTAATCAGGATGGCTCCCACTGTTTTTATCAAATCTTCCTTCAAACCCTAAAAGGAAAGACTAGTCGGGATTAATTACACGCTACAAGTTCGCCAATCTTTCAGCCAGGCCAGTGTCGGTACTTTGAGGGAGGTCCCCCGTGCTTTCGCATGAACCTAATTACAGTAAAGCTCGTTTTCCCAGAGGCATAACCTCGTTAACTCCTTTCTAGACACCTACTTGATCGGCTAATTGTAATGTGTAAAACTCTCCCAGGAGTAACTCTTACTCGCAGTGGGTATCGGGATCCAACTATCTCATAGAAGGTAAGCAATCTCATTGCAAATTTCAACACTTGAAATTCCCGATAATTTTGCCCCTAACCTCCTATGACCTTGACAAAGGCCAACAAACCATAGGATGCTAGTCAAGTTCAACCCGTCATTTCCTGATTGAATCAAACCCACCCGAACGACCCTTGACAAAGGCCAACAAGGTCGCACGACTATCCTAACCCAATCTGCATCATATGCATAAGCAGATAAGCACCAGTCAGCTACCGCACACTACGCCTTGACAAAGGCCAACAAACGCAACACGAATACTAACTACTACTTATCTGAAATGACGGAGGGCTACGACAGGTTTTTCTGAAAACCTATTGCGTAATGAACTTGATATCGTTCTAGAATCAAATGATTTTAAAATGGAGTGTTTTTTAGGTTTTTCTAGTTTTGCTAAAGGGGTCACTCCCGGTGAAGGGATCGTCGGCCCTTTCCTCGTCGAATGAGGTGCGGGATATATCATATATATCACTGTGCAAAGCAAAAACTATAGAAGCTACCAAAAGACAAACCGAGGTTTGTAGCATCTGCCAGTTATTGCTAAAGGGGTCACTCCCAGTGAAGGGATCGTCGGCCCTTTCCTCATCGAATAAGGTGCAGGATATATCATATATACCGCTGTGCAAAGCAAGAACTGTAGCTACCTGTTTTAATTTTTGTAATTCGATTCCACAACATCTTTAGGTTTCTTTTATTTCATTAATCTCATTAATGAAGTCCCATCATTTAAGTACCTAAATATCACAGATAAATACGACGTACACTTATGCCATCCGCATTCGCCTCGATGTCCCCTCGTGCACCGTTAGGTTAGGTGACTAACGGCAGAGCGGGACAGGGCTAGCACAGGTGTAAAACATAAGTAACGTCTATATAATATATCATATATACAATATACAGTATTTATCATAGAACATATCACATGATCACATCATAGATATCGCAGCAGAAGAAACATATGAAATATTGGATGTACTAGGACGTCCGTGTTTTCAATACGAGCCAGTATAAAACACGGATTCCACGGTCGTGATGAATAGCCAAACCCACACCCCTAGACCCCTACGAGAGCGGCAAGCAACCCTACCAATTCAGGAGTTAGGAGACCCGGACTCGACCCCTCGAGTTGGTCTCCCACTGTACTCCAGAACCCGGTTACTTGTGCTCTCCTCCTTGGGTCTATCCTAGTGCGGAAAAGTAAATAATATACAAAGGGTGACATCTTCCGCAACCTGGAAGTGCCCCAATAAAAGAATATTACATACAAGTTTTTACATTAATGAAAATGAAAAACACTCATCTCACATAAAAAAAACCCGGCTATTCAAACACGACGATCCAATATAACATAACCAGCAATACATAACATCACATGTCATCAACGTAAGTAAATATGCCCATCCCAATTGTCATTGACATATAGCAACGAAACCGACGATATCACATATTACACTTACGGTCATAGAAAAGAAAGTGTAAAACTACAACAGTTGGAATCCGCAAACTCTTTAGACATCGCATGCCTAATCAAATGAATTCCTTAGACATCGCATGCCTAACAATTATAAACCCCGCATTTTAGTCTCATTATCGAAAACTCTTTTCAATATCTAGACGGGCAATTCAACAAGATTCCCGGCATCCTGACCGAATGCTCGTCGCAAACTTTAGTAGACGGCCGCACCCCCGATACTGTCGACGAAGTGCACTAAGGCGGAACACCGCTGCCGCGAGCACCCGAACGGATGCTTTTTGGCGACGGAGTTCTCCTACAGTCACTTGGTCGGGGCTACGAGGTGTAGCTGTCTATTAAGTTTACCCGGCGAGTATCCGCGTACGCTACGTGATTGCGACGGACTTTTGATCGCATCAAAATTCCGTGGCAACCGATCAAGTGAGACTAAACTGCTATGTTTATAACATTCATTCAGTTATCTCATAACTACTTGTGAATTCCAATTATTGTATCACATTCCAGATAAATAGAAAATATTAAACTTTTCGATCGAACAATCAAACACCCAAGTATTGTACACCATACTTGCGTGCATGCATATTGTACACCATACTTGCGTGCATAGATATTGTACACCATACTTGCGTGCATATATATTATACACCCATACTTGCGGACATACACATTTGTACGTCCATACATACGTATATACACATATGCACCTTTATACGATATTGTATTCGATTTTGGAGATTTGGGAACCGCATGATATATTTTAAAAAACTGGATTCATTTAAAAGAGCGGTTTTCCCTCGATATGTGCATATTACTGTTCCATGTTGCATGATATACGAATATGCTTACATTTCTATCATATGCCGCATACATCATGCTTTATGATTTTATGCATTGAGATATGTTGTTTTCATGAGATTTCTAGATTTGAGAACCGTGGCTATTTCAAAAGAGTGCATGTACTGTTTAAAAAACCCGGTTTCTCTTGATATGATATTTCAGTGCGTCCACCATGCATTTTCTCGGTTCTGAGACGTGTGATAAGTGAAACCCGATTCGAAGAGGCGGATGATTCCAT
The DNA here is from genome assembly GCA_030015575.1 of Agapanthus africanus. Classification (NCBI taxonomy): domain Eukaryota; kingdom Viridiplantae; phylum Streptophyta; class Magnoliopsida; order Asparagales; family Amaryllidaceae; genus Agapanthus; species Agapanthus africanus. The sequence continues at coordinate 460,500,805 of CM057337.1, read as the reverse complement.
TTGCGGGTACATGATGGACCCGATATGGTACCCCGGGGCGAGAGAGAGATTTCGTGTGGATGACGATGAGCCCGGCAGAGGGACTACTACCTACCGGTGATAGTATTTGGGCTCGGCGGATATCCGAAGGATACCGACCGGAGTCGAGAGATGATTTGGGCCGATCCGGACTGACGGAGCCCGTGGGCCGATCCGGACGGACGGAGCCCGAGATATGAGGATTTACATGTCGATGCTGGACACGGGTTTCATGATGTTTCCGGGTGTCGATGTTGGACACTCAGGTTCCATGACTTTGATGTGTCGTGAGGGACACCGTTGATTTATATCCTCATACTTTCATGCACACTCCATCATGATATTTACATGCTTACAGACATTGATTATATGGTTGGACGAGATCCACATGCATACATACATTGATTATATTGTTGGATTATAGTTGCATAAATATAGGTATTGATTACATTGTTGGCACATATGATGACCCGGTCACCCTAGATATTATAGCATTACCTTTATGATATAGTTGACCTAGGAGTCGTTGTTTATTCGATTTTTACTTGTCGATGTTTTTCTACTCACGAGTTAGCAACTCACGCATGTTGTGCCATAGTTCTTGCAGGTTGACCGCATGGATCCGTAGCGGCAACGATAGCATATAGCTTCATTTAGCTGTTTTGCATTGGTAGGTGGGGCATTTTTATCATACCCACTCTTGTATTCATATTTCATATTGTATCTAGTCAACTCCATCAATCAAAATTAGTATTTGTATAAGAAATGAGACTTAGTGAGACTTGTGGTTGCGAGACTTAGAGCGAGGGGTTTTCCGCTACTTGTCGTTTCGATGTCTTGCTTATTTCTTTATTTTTTTGTAGTGAACTTCGCCGTTGGGCGTCGTATACTTATATATACTGTCTTGCGTGATTGTGATCCGCCGTTTGGCGAAGAGCTAGCTCCCGCTTGGAGATGCCATTATTCTTGTTATGTATTTGTGGTTTTGGATCAAAATATACAAAGGAGGTGCTGCCCAAATTTTTAAAAGACGAAACACGTTTTCAAACTAGTAAATTTCACTTGCTTTTCTTTTTTTTTATGTTCCTTTTCTATGCATTAAGAAAACTTGATCTCATTATACCTTTCTTTCAAAACTTCACCTCCTTTATTTTCTTAAAAAGGTTTAGATTTCTGGGTTTCAGCATACTTGAATTACGTTACGCTTTTAGACGTTGCGTGATTTAAGTGCTGGTCACGAGATAATATTTCGGGTCGTGACACAATCTTTGGTGTCACCACACCAGATGGATATGGGATCATCCATCACCCATCAAATGGGACAAGATCTACTCTGGAATATCGACGCCCTGTCTTGATACACCCACGACTAAGAACAGTTCAAGGATATGCTTATAAACTACGCGTGTCCCACTAGTATGATCTGCATCATAGTCGCAGTAGTTAAGCAAATATCCTATGGGCTTTATCAACATGTACCAAATGAGTAAGATGCATGATCAAATGAACTTGTCAAGATAAAGTAAACTAGATAGCATACTATCATGTCGAGCAAGAAAGTCATCTATATATATACTTGTCCAAGCATCCACTATACATATCATGGCCTCTAGGGCATACATATATCCAACAATCTCCCACTTGCACTTGTAAGTGCACGGCGGCGCCCCGGCCGTCAAACCGACGCCGGAATGCGGAAACGGTGATAAACTTAAATTTTGCGGACTTTGCAAACCGGCACCACCGCGCACTAAACTCCGGATCGAACCATTAACTAGTCTACGCTACTAATAAGAAAGGGAAGAGATGTATACCGACGATCCAAGTCCTCCGGTCTTCATCTCCACTCCGATCTCCTCGCGGGATCTCCGTCCTTCTCCTCCTCGTCGCCTCCTCGCCGGAAAGGGCACCACATCGCCTTCGTCTTTTACGGGCTCCCGCCTCAATACCGAGGCAACTCGAGCATGAAGCCGGCAACTCGACATGCTCAAGATGTGCTGTAGGAAGTGTAGTGCTTTGTCTCTTTGGGGTAGTGTTGCCATGATGGAGGAAACAAGATGATATGAAGAGAGGTGGTGAACTTTGATACAAAAAGAGAAATGAGAATAATTTCCATACAACAAAAGAAACACATCTCTCATTTTTTTTTTCCTCATCTTCAAGTGTGTGGCCGGCCAATCTTCAAATGGTGAAGAGAATAACAATATGTATCATATGAGGGAGGTGAGTGTAGGAGCAAGAGAGGGGTGACCACATCCAAGGTCAACAAAACATCAACCATGCTTAAAAACACTATGCCACCATAACCTTTCACTTCACTTTAAAACAAGTCAAAGCAAGTTATGGTGCAAAGAAAAGAAAGCTATCATAATCAATATATATTCAAGAAACCCCTCCACAAATGTTATTTGCACAATTGCAAATAACCCCCTCCATCGGGAAAGTCCGGCCGGGAAAGAACAAAGGAAAACCGGCCGGAACGGAATGCAAACTGGCAACTCCAGAAAATTGGTCCCGTAATAAATTACAGGAAAACCCCAATACTGTGCATACACACCCGCATCTGTATTCCGTCCGGATACAAATGCAATGAGACAAAATCTACACTGTACTAAACTAGGACCGGCTTAAACCAAAACCGGCTAGTAAAAACCGTTCGATCCTGATCCGTGCAATACCGCACGTATCTGATCGAACCCTGCCATATAACTATACGGCCACTAGTACAAAACTGTCCGATCCTGATCCGTGCAATACCGCACGTATCTGATCGGACCCTGCCATATCTCCATATGGCCTCTACAGCGTTTCGCCCGAAAGCTGAGTAACTGAAAGTGTGGTAGACTCTAAAGACTCGTCAATACTATGGCTGTGGATTTAACCACTAGCCCGTCAGAGGTATAAGCCAATACGTAACGGGCCACCAGCTATTGACTAAAAGGGACGTCGATGAGCGAACTCATCCTGACACCCTACTGAGCCTGTCAGTGACAATATCCGTGCAGTCCGGTCCGTTCGTCTATGAGTATCGCATGGCGGGCCTAGGGGGTTGGTAAAAGTCAGACCCCCAAAAGCGGTACAAGTCGTGTCGGAGTGTAGCCCAGAACACCCTGAGATACTACTGGAATACCTACCAGTAAATCTCCTTGCCTTGGCCAAGGACTTTGTGTAATGGCTCTCCTAGACACAGCACGACCTCACCCCCAATACCGGGAGAGACGAACCCCTGAAGATACGCTCACTGCCTCCATGTGGCTCGGGACTGTACCCAACTAAAACCTGTTTGCACGACTCCTTTGAGCCGTGGTAGGGTAGTAATCAAAGTACAGTGGGAACTCACACGAGACAAATGACGATCCCCAGGTCGATGAACTAACCTGCACACATGTCACCAGGGAACTGCCATCTGACGTCTGGTATATGACCAACTAGCATGTTCCCGGCGAGTCCTGTCCGGTGTACTCATAACCCAATGAGCACCTGTATACATCTTAGGTGATCCAACTGACACCAGTGGCTTGTGAGACCGGCCACCGCCCCTCGTCGGGGTCTCGACTGTATACACTAGTCTACTAATGGAGTATCGATGCCCGGTCTCGAAACTCCCACGACTAGGGACCTTTTAAGGATATGCTTGTAGACCCCCAGCTCCCACTTATATGATCGCCCTCATACTGCTGGTGGTCAAGCAAGAATCCTAGGGGCTCTATCAACGTGTAATAGCGACGTGTCATGTCACCTAAAGCAGTACACGATGATAAAGGTAAACCAGATAGCATACTATCATCTCGAGTAAGACTGTCCTACCGGGATAGGTCCTCCCTCAATCATTACAATCACGTACCTGTGACCTAATAATTGACTCTGAGGGCACTATCTCCAACAATCTCCCACTTGCACTCAAGGCTAATTATTGCGATGTCGCATACTCACAGCCCGTGTGATACCGAACATCCAACTCCTCTACTAGTCAGTCTCACAAAGCTCGTTTGCGGAACTATTGCGTTCGAGGAATAGCCTTAGTGAGTGGATCCGCTTTGTAGTTTCTTTCCATGTCTCTCTATATCTCAAGTTCGCGGAGAAAGCCATCTCCCGAAATGAGCAAAATCAGTCTTAGAATATGTCTGGATGTCTGATGGGACGTAGCTCATAAATGAACTCCAAATCCAAACTTCTTAGACTGTATTGACAACTGAACTTAATCAGTGTCCTGCGCGCCATGCCTCCCTCAGTATTGCCTTGGATCACCTGTCCAAAATACTGCCCTACATCAGAGGGAAAAATATAACTCTGACAACCTCCTTGTCGTCCATGTCACCTTGGAAGCCTGGAATGATAACCGTCTCCTGAATGAGGCTGTCGTTATCATATCCCTAGAACATCCACTTATGTTCTAAAACTGCTTCCGACTGTTTCTCCAGGATTGGATTAATGTCAACTTATTGCATCTAGTGCAAGAACAACATCTGGTGTGGTACTTGACATCTCATGATTGACTCAATTGCCTAAGCAAGTGATCTGCCAATCATGCAGGTCCCTCTCCCCTTTAGTCTGTAAGACACCTTTGGAGAGGGTGACTCCATCACCTGCAGGTATACTACCGTGCTAGGAGTCGTCCATTCTAAATACTCTTAGAATGCTGTCAAGGTACCCTGATTGAGAAACCACCCAAATCTAGATCTAAAACCATAGATCTAGTAACCAGTATGTCTGATATAATGTCCAAGTCCTTTGTGGAGAAACAACTGTGTGACGACCAAAGTATAACCGATCGTAGTGCAGGAGCTTCTTTTCCTACTCTGTGTATATCATCCAAATACCAGGATATCACACCCTACTACCTTCTCAACTGATCCATCCCCTATTCTGATGAAGTCAAACCCATGACTGTCATATCAGAAATTGATGATCTATCTCCGCTACATCTGCTCTAGTCTATAAATAGACATAAGCAACCTTTCCACCAATGCTTCCGCTGCTCCCACTGACTACGACAACCCTCTGGCAGAGTCATATAGACGTACACTTCTAAAACTGGTTTAGAACGACGCTATACTCATCCTCCCGCCGGGTCTCGTAATCTGGAACAACAGCAATGGCAGTTGTGGGTAAACAAGAACTTCCCTGTCACCGTCCTTGAGGCCACCGTAGTGCCTCTCGGGTGCCTGAAGTTACCCACCTTATCTGCGGAGTGGCCAATGGAATGTCAATCCAGATTGAATCTTTAGGTTCCTTATCAAATCTTCAGTAATCGTTTGTGGTTCTGGAATTACTTCCAGTTCTACCATACTCCCACTACTGTTTTCTGAAAAAAAATCCATTTTTAATAAAACTGTGGCGAGTCTAGAACAATATCGCTATTGTTCATCCAGATGGTAGAAAGTCAACCCTCGTCATAGCCTGGGTCAACCCACAAACAGCCATTACAGAAACGTGCCTTGAGTTGTCCAGTGTCTGGTTTTAATCATAAACCGGACAACTCCCCGTACCTTAACATCGTTAAGATATGAACTGTTCTATATCCAATATAGAAACAGAGGCACTGATTTAATTGAACCAGATTCAAACATGCAGCTGTCCCCAGCGCATGTCAACTAAATGGAAGGAGGCCGATCAGCGTTACTCAACTTAGGAATACTTCCAATTATGAGTAACCTGAAAGAGAAGCAAGATCTCTTTATCATTACTATCAACTGAATACCATACACAAGTATCTACATCTTCGATCTCTTTGAAGAATTCCGATACTTGCTATACCTGGTTCTCTACTCTATTCAAATACCTATAACTTCTCCAAATTCGGACCCTGTGTTTCCACGAAACACCTGTCTAAAAATTAGAGAAGTCATAAGTAAACTGAATGTAGTACGAGGACCAACCCCTCTGTCCTGATGGACCCTGGACAACATACAATACTCTGTATAAGTCCCTTGAGTCTGATAACTCATTCACTGTGTGTTGTAGGTTGAAAACTGTACTTATGGTTAAGAAGAATTACACCGCTGTTTAATGCTCCTTACCTAACCATCCAATGATATAGGTAAATGTCGTAGACATAATTTCAGAAAGGTATATCTCACTCTATGAAAATAGACGTACAGATATATCAATTTGAAATTGGTGCATAACAGCGGATATTCAAAACCAAATATTTGCCGACCGGCAAACAGCCCAGGTGATTTCCTCAAATATCACCGATTACAACGAATCCCGATATAATGAGGATGATCACCCAATTCCCAATAACCTACTCCCACTCATCATCTGTAAAACCATACAGATGTGAGAATCATACCTGGTAAATACATACCCTGGAGTAAGTATCTAATCGGGAAATCAGTTTTCTTTTAACAGTACACAGTGAAACTGAAACATTGAAATGTTTCGGTGGGGTATCCCGGTATTCTTAGTAATGCCTCTTCCATTATCCAAATTCACAACTATAACCGTATAATTCTTTGCCACCTCTCCAAATCCCTTCATCCGTCTTTAGTCTTTACCTTCTGCACACCCCTTTAGGCCAAATGGTTTTCTTCCTTCCCTACCGTTCGGCACCAGCCTATGGTTTGGAAGAAGACTATCCAATAAGCATAAAGGGTGTACTGTCCTAATCCTAGGAGCACTCGCAACGCGAGAGAAGGTGAAGATAAAAGACACCTGAATGTACTTTATTCCTATTTCTCCTGGACCAGAATCCATCCCCGAACTGGAACAAGTTCCATTCGAGTTCGTATATAACCATACGATGGAGTATCCAAATAAACTGTGGATCTTCGTAGTGATACGGAGTGTCCTGGAGAAATACAAAGGTGATGTGGGAGTGGTAACGAAATATTTGGTTTGGTCGTGAATATCTGTTGCAATTTACTTTGCCCTCTTACTAATCCCTTGCTTTGTCTGAACTTAATACCTTCTGCACACCATCGTTATGCTAATTGGTTTTCTTCATTCCCTACCGGTCGGCACCAGCCTAAGGTTTGGAAGAAGACAATCCAATTTGCGTAATAGGTGTACTACCCCTAAACCAAGGAGTACTCGTAACCTGAGAGAGGGTAAAAGGAAAAGACAACTGAATAATCCTATCCGTTTTCTCCAGAACCAGAAACCATCCTCGAATTCCTTCGAGTTCGTATCTAACCATACGATGGTTTTGTCCAATGGAAGTGGACGTTCGCAGTAATACGGGGTGTCCTGGAGAAAAGGGTAAAAGTAGGAGTGGCAATGAGGTCTGCAACTCTGACAATCCAAAAGCCAGTGTTAAGAAGGTTCGGTCAACTTGGTCACTGAGTCAAAGTCTTAGGGTCGGGTCAATGGTCGCTGCCAAAGAGAGAGAGAAAAGAAACACTCAGCGTGCACTCTAACCTAGATCAGAATGGTTACCAATTTATCTAATCTGGAAACCTCCCACTGTACCTCAAATTCTCCTCCAAACCTGAAAGAAGAATCAGTCGGGGTCACCCGAGGAGTAAACCAACTCATCAGTGGGAATCGGGATCCAACTCTCATCGCATGACAACGTGACGGAATCCGCTCACGGTATCACACTCCAGAAGGTATGCGCATATCTGGCAAGTTTCAGTACTTTTGAAACTCCCGATGTGATTTCTGCCCCATGCTCTTATGACCTTGACTAAGGCCAACAAATCATAAGTCACATGTCAAGTTCTACCCGTCATTGTCCAGGTTGATTTGAACCCACCCGTACAAGCCCTTGACTAAGGCCAACAAGGCTATACGACTGTCCCAAACCAACGCATCTATCTATGCAACATATGAATACCCAACAGCTACCAAACACTGTGCCTTGACTAAGGCCAACAAACACAGCTTGAATACTATTGACTACCCATATGAAACGACGGAGGGCTACGAATGGTTTCTGGCGAAAACCTTTAACGTAGAGAACTTGATATCGTTGAAGGAACTGATAGCTTTTAAAAATATAGTGACGAAAAACCGTTGCTAAAGAGGTCACTCCCGGTGAAGGGATCTCGGCTCTTTCCCCGTAGAATGGGGTGCAGGATATTCCAACTGAATACCACGGTGCAAAGCAAAAGTAATCGGCTATAGTGAAGTTAATGCCCTGACGCAAACTTTTTGTCCAAGGGGTCACTCCCGGTGAAGGGATCTCGGCCCTTGCCTCGTCGACTGAGGAGCAGGATATTCCAAATGAATACCACGATGCAAAACAAAAGTAAACGTCCTTGCAATAACAGCTTTTTGAAAAGTGTTCCAACAACATCAGAATAGGTTTGTTTTTAAACTTGCATTGATCCGAATCAATGCAGTCCCATCAATTGATCACACCACAAAGAACGAAAATATACTGATGTACGTATATGCCATCCGCATTCGCCACTGGGTCCCGTCATTACCCGTTAGGTTAGCTAACTAACGACAGAGCGGGGACTGGACTAGCGCGGATGCAAAACATATACAACATCTACTAATATATATACCAATATATTATATTTCGCTCAAGGCGTGAATAAAATGCAACACCACAGAAAATGAACAGCATCACAGAAACAATACAGATATCTGGGATCCCCGGGTTTCACAGAGCCGCTGAAACCCGACGTTCCCCTGGTCGTGTGGATAGCCTGTGCAATGAAATCCTAGACCCCTACGAGCGCGGCAAGTCACCCGCCAAAACCTGAAGCGAGGCAGCCCCCTTCAACGCCGTGAATGGACCACCCAGCACTTCACGGAATCCGGCAACTTGGGCACCCCTCCTGGGTCAACCTGTACCCCCTACGAGTGCGGCGAATAGCCCGCCAATTCTAGAGTGAAGCCCCCTCCGTCTCAATGCCATGAGATGCGGGCTTGTTGCCCTCCAGAACCCGGCTATCCGTGCACCCCTCCGCGGGGCAATCCTAGTACAGAAAGTAAAATATACATACACCGGGTACATCGACCGCAACCAGGTCGTGCCCCAAAAGAATAATACAATCAGGCAGTGACGGCAGTCCACATGTCGGACGCTCGCCCCGCAATATCAAATGTACATAATACAACAAAACAGTACTAGCATTGCATCCAGGCTATCCCCCACGACCGATCCGCAACATCACAGCAAATACATAGAACATCAACGTGAAAGTCACGTTCGCAAATCCGTCTAACCGGGCTATAGCAGTTAGACCGGATTTACCGATCGAGTGACATTCACGGTCGCAGATATAATGTAAATACTGTGAAAAATGTGTTTAAAATTTTCCGATTGATCAAACATTAACAAGTGGGCCCCCAAACAAAACTGTAGCAACCACAGAAAACCTGGGCCCAATTTTAATATTCCAAAAACCACAATTATCACATAGGAACATACTACAAAAATTTGGGAGCATGAACAGTTAAAATCGCCGCGGAAGCTCGGCCCAAGCAGGGGTTTGGCCGCCCTTCCGCGGCGGAACAGTGAGATCATGGTACCAATTTTTTACAGAATGCTTATATTTCCCTGCACATCACTCTGAGACAACCTGAAAAATTTTTTGACTCAAAAAAAATTCGACAGAAACTGATGTGCAAAGAAATACGGGTTTTCGGGATTTTGTTCGATCGGAAACGTAAAACACATTACACAAAAGCTAGACGAAGTTAATGGCGAGGCTCTGATACCACTGTAAGTGCACGGCGGCGCCCCGGCCGTCAAACCGACGCCGGAATGCGGAAACGGTGATAAACTTAAATTTTGCGGACTTTGCAAACCGGCACCACCGCGCACTAAACTCCGGATCGAACCATTAACTAGTCTACGCTACTAATAAGAAAGGGAAGAGATGTATACCGACGATCCAAGTCCTCCGGTCTTCATCTCCACTCCGATCTCCTCGCGGGATCTCCGTCCTTCTCCTCCTCGTCGCCTCCTCGCCGGAAAGGGCACCACATCGCCTTCGTCTTTTACGGGCTCCCGCCTCAATACCGAGGCAACTCGAGCATGAAGCCGGCAACTCGACATGCTCAAGATGTGCTGTAGGAAGTGTAGTGCTTTGTCTCTTTGGGGTAGTGTTGCCATGATGGAGGAAACAAGATGATATGAAGAGAGGTGGTGAACTTTGATACAAAAAGAGAAATGAGAATAATTTCCATACAACAAAAGAAACACATCTCTCATTTTTTTTTTTCCTCATCTTCAAGTGTGTGGCCGGCCAATCTTCAAATGGTGAAGAGAATAACAATATGTATCATATGAGGGAGGTGAGTGTAGGAGCAAGAGAGGGGTGACCACATCCAAGGTCAACAAAACATCAACCATGCTTAAAAACACTATGCCACCATAACCTTTCACTTCACTTTAAAACAAGTCAAAGCAAGTTATGGTGCAAAGAAAAGAAAGCTATCATAATCAATATATATTCAAGAAACCCCTCCACAAATGTTATTTGCACAATTGCAAATAACCCCCTCCATCGGGAAAGTCCGGCCGGGAAAGAACAAAGGAAAACCGGCCGGAACGGAATGCAAACTGGCAACTCCAGAAAATTGGTCCCGTAATAAATTACAGGAAAACCCCAATACTGTGCATACACACCCGCATCTGTATTCCGTCCGGATACAAATGCAATGAGACAAAATCTACACTGTACTAAACTAGGACCGGCTTAAACCAAAACCGGCTAGTAAAAACCGTTCGATCCTGATCCGTGCAATACCGCACGTATCTGATCGAACCCTGCCATATAACTATACGGCCACTAGTACAAAACTGTCCGATCCTGATCCGTGCAATACCGCACGTATCTGATCGGACCCTGCCATATCTCCATATGGCCTCTACAGCGTTTCGCCCGAAAGCTGAGTAACTGAAAGTGTGGTAGACTCTAAAGACTCGTCAATACTATGGCTGTGGATTTAACCACTAGCCCGTCAGAGGTATAAGCCAATACGTAACGGGCCACCAGCTATTGACTAAAAGGGACGTCGATGAGCGAACTCATCCTGACACCCTACTGAGCCTGTCAGTGACAATATCCGTGCAGTCCGGTCCGTTCGTCTATGAGTATCGCATGGCGGGCCTAGGGGGTTGGTAAAAGTCAGACCCCCAAAAGCGGTACAAGTCGTGTCGGAGTGTAGCCCAGAACACCCTGAGATACTACTGGAATACCTACCAGTAAATCTCCTTGCCTTGGCCAAGGACTTTGTGTAATGGCTCTCCTAGACACAGCACGACCTCACCCCCAATACCGGGAGAGACGAACCCCTGAAGATACGCTCACTGCCTCCATGTGGCTCGGGACTGTACCCAACTAAAACCTGTTTGCACGACTCCTTTGAGCCGTGGTAGGGTAGTAATCAAAGTACAGTGGGAACTCACACGAGACAAATGACGATCCCCAGGTCGATGAACTAACCTGCACACATGTCACCAGGGAACTGCCATCTGACGTCTGGTATATGACCAACTAGCATGTTCCCGGCGAGTCCTGTCCGGTGTACTCATAACCCAATGAGCACCTGTATACATCTTAGGTGATCCAACTGACACCAGTGGCTTGTGAGACCGGCCACCGCCCCTCGTCGGGGTCTCGACTGTATACACCAGTCTACTAATGGAGTATCGATGCCCGGTCTCGAAACTCCCACGACTAGGGACCTTTTAAGGATATGCTTGTAGACCCCCAGCTCCCACTTATATGATCGCCCTCATACTGCTGGTGGTCAAGCAAGAATCCTAGGGGCTCTATCAACGTGTAATAGCGACGTGTCATGTCACCTAAAGCAGTACACGATGATAAAGGTAAACCAGATAGCATACTATCATCTCGAGTAAGACTGTCCTACCGGGATAGGTCCTCCCTCAATCATTACAATCACGTACCTGTGACCTAATAATTGACTCTGAGGGCACTATCTCCAACAGCACTAAGGCCAATTATTGGCTTATCTCATACCCAACATCTCAAAAAGTCGCTCATGCTGCGGCTGTGGAAGGGCCTTGGTGAGTGGATCCACGGTGTTATTCTATGTATCTACTCTCCGAATCTCGATCTCGTGGCGATCTACTAACTCCCGGATCAAATAATATCGCCTCAGGATGTGTCTGGACTTCTAATGGGACCTGGGTTCTTTGGCCAATGCTATGGAACCATTATTATCACAATACAATGGTATTGGATCAACAGTGGTTAGAACTACTTCTTGTTCCACGACGAACTTCCTCATCCAAACGGCTTCCTTGGAAGCATCATTGCAGCAATATACTCAGCTTCTATCGTGGAGTCTGCAACGGTATCCTGTTTGGAACTCTTCCAATTAACCACCCCTCCATTGAGGGTAAATACAAACCCTGAGATACATTTGCTGTCATCCTTATCACTTTGGAAGCTGGAATCGGTAAAGCCCTCCATTTGGAGATCCCCATTACCATACACCAAGAACAATTCTTTAGTCCTTCGTATGTACTTAAGAATGTTCTTCACTACTATCCAATGTTTCTCCCCTGGGTTGGATTGATACCTGCTTACTACAGCTGGTGTATAAGCTACATCAGGGCGAGTACATAACATCGCATACATTATAGATCCTACGGCTGAAGCGTAAAGTATAATGCTCATGCGTGCTCTCTCTTCATCAGTCTTCAGACAGAAGTCCTTAAAGAGAGTGATTCCATGACAAGCGGGCAAGGCACCACCCTTGGAATCTTCCATACTAAACCTTTTTAGGATGGTGTCAATGTACTTTGATTGGGACAATCACAATAACCTCTTGGATCTATCTCTATAGATCCTTATGCCCAAAATGCAGGAGGCATCACCCCTTCATGGAGAACCTTTGTGATAAGAATAGTTTGACCGATTGTAGCATAAGAATATCGTTTTCTCTCAAGAGAATGTCATCCACGTATAATACGAGCAATGTGACAGTACTCCCTACAATCTACTTATAAATGCATGGTTCATCTATATTTTTGACAAAATCAAACTCTTTGATTGTATCATCAAAATAGATGTTCCAGCTCCGTAAGGCCTACTTTAATCCATAAATGGATTTAAGCAATCTACATGCCTTCCCGCTGCTCCCACTATCAATGAAGCCCTCTGGCTGATCCATATAAACGCATTCTTCTAAATCACCATTTAGAAATGCAATTTTAACATCCATCTACCAGATTTCATAGTCGTAGTGAACAGCAATAGCAAGTAGGATCCGAATGGATTTAAGCATTGCTATTGGAGAGAAAGTTTCATCATAGTCCAATCCTTGTCTTTAACAAAAACCTTTCGCTACAAGTCATGCTTTATAGGTCTCTACCTGTCCATCTACACCAATCTTTCTCTTAAAGATCCATTTGCACCCTACGGGTTTTATCCCAGGAGGTGCAACGTCCAAAGTCCATACTTTGTTGGTGTACATGGACTGCATTTCGGATCTCATGGCATCCAGCCACTTCACTGAGTCACTACTCATGATAGCTTGCTGAAAACTAGTAGGGTCATCATCATCCATGATGCAATCTTCTCTATCTCTATCAACGAGAAACCCATAGTATCTCTCCGGTTGGCGAGAAGTTCTACTAGATCTCCGCAGCGGCTGAGATCCTTGATGTTCTATTGCAACATCAGCTTTAACCAATTCGTCATGAGTAATTTGTATCTCTAGAACCTCTTCTAGTTCTACCGCATTGCCATCAGTACTTTTTGTAAATATCTCATTTTCCAAAAATGTGGCATGTTGAGAAACAAACACCTTTTGTTCCTCCCTGTGATAGAATAGATATCCATATGAATGTTTTGTATATCCCACAAATTTATACATGACCGATCGTGTCTCGAGTTTGTCTAGATTCTTCTTTTTGACAAAAACCGAACATCCCCATATCCTAACTCTTTTAAGAGATGGTCTCTTTCCACACCATATCTCATATGGAGTGGTAGACACGGTCTTGGTTGGAACTCTGTTTAACAAATACATTGCTGTCTCCAATGCATGCCCCCAAAAGGAAAGCGGTAACTCAGCATCACTCATCATGGACCGAACCATATCTAATAGGGTACGATTCCTCTGTTCTGACACACCGTTGTGCTTTGGTGTATAAGGGGGAGTGAGCTGAGAGAGAATCCCATTCTTTTTTAAGAAGCCTGATAACTCTGTACTCAAATACTCTCCACCTTTATCCGATCAAAGTTTCTTGATGCTCAAGCCTGTTTATTTTTCTACTTCAAGTTTATACTCCTTGAATTTCTCAAAAGCTTCGAATTTTTGCTTTATCAAAAACACGTGTCCGAATCTTGAGAAATCATCAGTAAAAGTAATGAAGTATGAAAAACCTCCTCTAGCATGTGTAGACATTGGTCCGCATACATCACTACGTATGAGGCTTAAAAGTTCCACAGCTCTTTCTCTGTGTCCAGTAAACGGAGTTTTGGTCATTTTACTTTTGATACAGGACTGACAAGTCGCATAAGATTTATATTCAAAAGGATTTAAATATCCATCTTTATGTAGCTTGTTTAGTCTTGTTTCATTAATATGACCAAGTCTACAATGCCAAAGAAAAGCTTCATTTATATCTGAAAATTTTCTTTTATTAGTATGTTGTATATTAAAAACTGTGTGTTGGTTCAGAATGTAAATACCATTATTTAGTATACCAAACCAAATCAACTGTTAATTCATGTCAATATTCATAACATTATTCTGCAACACAAAATGATATCCTTTATTGTCTAACAAAGAAACGGATATTATATTACATAGCATACTAGGTACATAATAATAAGGGTTCAAAACCAAAATACAACCCGAAGGCAACCTCAAATGATACTCTCTTACGGATGTAGCATGTACATTGGAACCATTTCCAACCCGAAGAGTATAGTCACCTGTCTTCAAAACTCTATTGTTTATCAATCCCTGCATACAATTACAGATGTGAGAACTAGAACCGGTATCCAATACCCAAGATGCAGAGTTTATAAAAAAATAGTTTTCAGTTACAAACACACTTGAAGCGGAAGCATCAATATGCTTCTTCTTCTTGGGATCAGCAAGATACAGAGCACAGTTGCATTTCCATTGTCTTGACTTGTGGCAGTAAAAACATTCTCCTTTTCCACTTCCTGCAGCCCCAGATTTGTCTTTCCCCTTTACTTTTTCAACTCCACATCTCGGTTTGGTGGGTTTCTTCTTCTTCTTTCGCTTGGCCTTGGCTTTTGGGATGGAAGAAGAAAATGGCCCAAATATCAGAGTGGGAGTTTTCTCTTTCTTAAGTGTGCTCTCTGCACTTCTCAACATATTGAGATGTTCAGGCAGTGATTTCTCCAAATCGTTCATATTGAAATTCACAATGAACGGAGCAAAGGCGGGGGGGGGGGAGACTGTAGAACAATACCAGTATATTGCTCATTATCCATGGTCCATCCCAGGTCCTCAAGTTCTTCTATAAGACCAATCATCTTCAAGACATGTTCTCCTACTGATGTGCCAGGGGCCATCTGCATCTGAAACAGCTTTCGAGACGCCTTGTATCATAAAGTCCGAGATTTCTCTGCATACAACTTCTTTGTATAAAGAAAGATGGATTGAACATCCATCTTCTCGTGCTGCTTCTGATGTATACTGTCCATAGAAGGAAGCGCGAGGAACTTGGCCGTGTCACAAACAATATCCCATGTTTTTCGGATCTCCTTATCCGAAACAGATGATTCAGGACCAGGGACGGGTAGGGCTTTGGCAGTGAGAACATATGATACTTTATCATATGTGAGTGCAATGTTCAAGTTCCTCAACCATTCTTTATAATTCGGTCCTGTCAGTTAGTTTTTCTCTAAAAGAAGCTTAAGTCCCGTCATCAGGTATCTGCCATTAGGAGAGAGAAAAGAATACACTCAGCGAAATGCTCTTGCAAAGATTTAGATTGGTTATTATCTTATCTAAACGATGTCTCCCACTGCGTTTATAAAATTTTCTTTCAAAACTTAAAAAGAAAACTAGCCAAGATTAATTACATTCTACAGTTTCTCTAACCGGTCAGCCATGCCAGTGTCGGTACTTTGAGGGAGGTTCCCAGTGCTTTCGCACGGACCTAATTAAAATAAAGCTCATTTTCCTAGACGTCAAACCCCATTGACACCTTTCAAGACACCTACTGGATCAACTAATTGTAAAGTACAAAACTCTCCTGGGAGTAACTCTTATTAGCGATATGTATGCCCTAGAGGCCATTACTGTACCTACAGATATATATTGTAGTGGATGCTTGGACATATATAGGGAAGACTTTCTTGCTCGACATGATAGTATACTATCTTTTTAGACTTTATCTAAACATGTACTCTGATTGTCTCTATGTTACATGTTGATAAAGCCCTTAGGATGAGTACTTGACTACCAGGATTATGATGTAGATCATACTAATAGGGACAGTGTAGTCGCCAAGTACATCCTTCAAATGTTCCTAGTCGTGGGAGTACCGAGACAGGGCATTGATACTCCAGAGTAGACTAGCGTATGCGCTTCTTGACCCATATGATGGGCGATGGATGATCCCATATCCATTGGTGTTTGACATCAGAGAAGGTATACGGGTGCTCAGTGGAGACTGGGTACACTGGACGGACTCGCCGAGAACTCCCAGATGGTATTATACCTAACGTCAGATGACAGTTCTCTGGTGACACTGGTACAGGTTAGTCTGTAGACCCGAGATCGTCATAGAGTCTTGTGTGATTCCCACCGTGCTTTGATTTCCATCATACCACGTCCAAGAGGGCGTGCAAAACGGTGGCTTTTAGGTACAGTCCCGAATCACATGGAGGCAATGAGCGATAGGAGGGGTTTCGTCTCTCCCGGTATAGGGAGTTGATGTTGCACTATGTTCGATTGGCTATAACTGAAAATCCCTGGACACGGTTGCTGAGATTTACTGGTAAGTGTTATTAGTAGTTTCTCGAACTGTTATGGACCTCATATCAACACCATTTATAAAGCTACTAGGGTCTGACGTTTACCACCCCTAGGCGAGATATGCGACATATCAGGTGAAGAGACCGGACTGTACGGGGTTACTGGTTGGATTTACAAGAGAATGTATAGGCTTGCTTTTTGATCATCTGATCGCTCAATACCTGGGTGGCTGTTACGTTTAGCTGACCGCTTGCAGCTTGTGGGTGTTTGATATGATCATCACCTACTGCCGGCGTATTGACGATTCTTTAGAGTCCTACACAGAGGTTTCCTGGCTCAGGCAAAACGGAGTAGGAGCACATATGTGATATGTGTGGGACCGAGAACAATACGTGTACGTGATACTGTATTAGATTCTCGCGATATGTGATATCGGCCGGGTATATGTGATATAGCCGGGTCATCGGGTTAAGTGTTGATTCGATGAACTGATACAGATTATATTAGTCGGTTATTTGTGAAATAGCCGGATTATCGGATCAAGTGTTGATTCAATAATTTAATGTATAATTATATATTTGATATATTAAATTACATTAACAAATATAAACTCACTTAAAGATTCATTTTCTCACTCGAGTAATACAATGATATATATGTGATATATGTTATATGTGATATATGTTAATTGTATTTTTTTATTTTGTTACAATAAATATTGTATATGTGATATATAATATTGTAACAAGATAGGGTTATAAATGCAACATGTTTTGTGGAGTTTAAATATGGTTAAGGTTTGGATTAGGGTTAAGCTTGCATGATGCTTTCAAGAAGCTTCGTGAAGTTTTGATTTGACTTGTGATATTTTGCATAGATATTTCTTTAACCCAACCTAATCCTTTACCATAGTTATTTCTCTACAAGGGTTAAGTTGATATTCTTAACCCATGGTTGCAATTCTAACCTCACACATGTTTTATTATTCATCATAAAATTGATTTGCTTCTTCTTCTTCTTCCTTTTTTTGATGAAAAGCTTTCTAGCTTTTTGATATGTGATGAAAATGAGTGAGAAATTGAAAACAAATGAGAGCTAAATTCCTACTTCATCATCCTCATCTATTCTTACCACTTAGATTAAGGTGTTTGCTTTGCTAATACTTGATTAGCAAAGCAAGAGCTTGGGTTTGAGTTTCTTCATGGTAGATTATCTTTGTTGTTGAAGATTGGAAGCAAGCTTGCATCTTTCTCTTCATGGAGCCTCTCTTGAGTCCGGGTACTCAATGATCGTAGTGAAGGGACCTAAACACGGAGCTTTAGAAGCGAAGGAACGGACTACAAAGGTTGTAATCCCTAACTCTTAGAAGTAAAGTTGTTTACTTGCTCTTTGTTTCGCCTAATCTCTAGTTTAAGATCTTGGTTAGGCTTGTTCGGCACATGAAAAATTTGATTTTGGCATGTTTGATGCCTTGTGGAACCTTGTTCTAGTGCCTAGTAACCCTACAGTGGTATCAGAGCCAGGCTAGAGCTTTAGACATTTTCTAGATGAAATTTAAAGTCCGATCGAACACTGAAACGTCGATATACACCCCCTCTCTGGAAATTTTTTAAAATGTTGATTTTTTCTGTTTTAAAAATACAAAATTAAGCATGGAATTTTAAGAATTACTGTGAAGTACGAAGCCCTAACTCCCTCAAAGGACCGTAGAACCGCGGCCAAACCATGCGTTTGGCGGCGGTTCCGTGGCCAACTTTGGGAGTTGGGGGCTAATACTTCATGGTTATATACTTGGGTATTTTTCATGCTTCTGGGAATTTTTTAATTCTACTCAAGCGTTGAGTTTTCTGGAGATCTTTTGTATTTGTTGATTCGATCGGAAAGTTTAATATCGTTTAGTTTTCCGGGTAATTTAGAACGTGTTAAAAAGTTCGAACGGATATCAATAACTCACTTTTTCCCTTGCTGGAAAATTTCCTAGTGTTGGATTTTTTCCTTAGTTAATGAACATTCACAGTCGTGCAAGTAATGCGGTGGACCCACTAGAAGAACACAAACCTTAACTTGATTATGTGATCGTCTGAACCGCCTCTAAACCTTAGGGTTTAGGGCAGTACGGCGTTGCCACATGTGAGGCGTTGGTTTGACCCTTCTACGGCTGGACCATTGGTACTGTGGCATGTGATGGATGCTTTTAAACTAATTTCAAGTGTTGAGCTATTTGGGAAATCTTGGGTGTTTGTTTATTCGATCGGAAAGTTTAAATTTTCTATTTATCTGGAATGTTATACAATTTTTGGAATCCATAAGTAGTTATGAGATAACTAATTTGAATGTTATAAATCTATCACTTTAGTCTCAGATGATCGGTTGCAACGGGATTTTGATGCGATCAAAAGTCCGTCGCAATCACGTAGCGTACGCGGATACTCGCCGGGTAAACTTAATAGACAGGCATGCCCCAAGGCCCCGACCAAGTGACTGTAGGAGAACCCCATCGCCAAAAGCATCCGTTTGGGTGCTCGCGGCAGCGGTGTTCCGCCTTAGTGCACTTCGTCGACGGCATCGTAGGTGTGGCCGTCTACTAATGTTTCTGACGAGCATTCGATCAGGATGTCGGTAATCTTGTTGAATTGCCTGACTTGATATTGAAAAGAGTTTTCGATATTGAGACTAAAATGCGGGGTTTATAATTGTTAGGCATGCGATGTCTAAGGAATTCATTTGGTTAGGCATGAGATGTCTAAGAAGGTTGCGGATTCCAACTATTGTAGTTTTACACTTTCTTTTCTGCGACCGTAAGTGTAATATGTGGTGAATCACCGGTTTCGTTGCTATATATCAACGACAATTGGGATACGCATATTTACTTACGTTGATGACATGTGATGTTATGTGTTGCTGTGATATGTTATATTGGATCGTTGTGTTTTTGAATAGCTGGGGGTTTTTATGTGAGATGAGAGTTTTTCATTTTCATTCATGTAAAATTCATTGTATGTAATATTCTTTTATTGGGGCACTTCCGGGTTGAGGATGATGTCACCATTGTATATTATTTACTTTTCCGCATTAGGATAAACCCAAGGCGGGGAGAACAAGTAACCGGGCTCTAGGGTCCAGTGGGAGACCATCTCAAGGAGTCGAGACTGGGTGTCCTAACTCTAGAATTGGTAGGGTTGCTTGCCGCTCTTGTAGGGGTCTAGGGGTGTGGGATTGGCTATTCATCACGACCATGAAATCCATGTTTTATACAGGCTCGTATTAAAACACGGACTTCCTAGTGTATCCAATATTTCATATATGTTCTTCTGCTGCAGTTTTCTGTGATGAGATCATATTACTGCCTGAGATGAATGTTTATATTATATATATGAGATATATGTTATATTGCTGATTTCGTTTTAAATGTGATGGTTGTGAAGCTTAATAAAATGGGACTCATTAATGAGATTAATGAAACTTAAAGAAACCTAAAGATGTTGTAGAAACTTGTCTCAAAAACAGGTAGCTCTAGTTCTTTCTTTGCATAGCGGTATTCCTTATAAAATATCCAGCACCTTATTTGATAAGGAAAGAGCCGAGATCCCTTCACTGGGAGTGACCTCTTTAGCGAAACTAGCAGATGCTACAAACTCGGTTTGTCTTTTGATTGTTTTTATAGTTTTTGCTTTGCATAGTGATATTTGTGAAATATCCTGCACCTTATTCGATGAGAAAAGAGCCGAGATCCCTTCATCGGGAGTGGCCTCTTTAGCAAAAGTAGAAAAGGCCTAAAAACATTCCATTTAAAATAACTCGATTCTACAACGATATCAAGTTCATTATGCAAAGAGTTTTCATAAAAACCTGTCGTAGCCCTCCATCATTTCAGATAAGTACTTCATAGTATTCGTGCTACGTTTGTTGTCTTTCGTAAAGGCGAAGTGTGCGGTAGCTATTTATGCTTATCTGTATAAGCATATGATGCGATTGAGTTTAGGGTAGACGTGCAACTTTGTTGGCTTTCGTCAAGGGTCGTGCGGGTGGGTTTAATTCAATCGGGAAATGACGGGTTGAACTTGACTAGTAGCCTATGGTTTGTTGGCTTTCGTCAAGGTCATAGGATGCTAGGGGTAAAATATTATCGGGAATTTCAAGTGTTGAAATTTGTAATAAGATTGCATACATCCTATAAGATAGTTGGATCCCGTTACCCGCTGCGAGTAAGAGTTACTCCTGGGAGAGTTTTACACATTACAATTAGCTGATCAAGTAGGTGTCTAGAAACGTGTCAACGGGGTTATGCTTCTGGGAAAATGAGGTTTACTTTAATTAGGTCCGTGCGAAAGCACGGGGAACCTCCCTCAAAGTACCGGCACTGGCCTGGCTGAAAGATTGGCGAACTTATTGGGTGTAATTAATCACGGCTAGTCTTTTCTTTTAGGATTTGAAGGAAGATTTGACTAAAACAGTGGGAGACATCCTGATTAGATATATTAATAACCAATCTAATTTTGCAAGAGCATACGCTGAGTGTTTTCTTCTATCTCTCCCCAGGTAGCGACCATGTCACGCCTTAATCAAGATAATAATACGGATGTATTAACCGAACCCGCTTGTTATACTGCGCTAAGGAACGTTGGTCCCGCTCCAACTTATAATTGTTATAAGACAGAGCAGGAAATAGGGGATTACCAGAATTCCCGTGCCGCCCAAACGAAGAAAGTATATGCTGATGCATCTTCTTCGGGTGTGTTCATTACCGAGAATTGTTTCTCAGTATCCATTACGTCCTGGGTATGAGATACCGAATCAGGATCCTGCAAATGTAATTTGTTACATGGGCTATAAATAAGTAGAGAACTGAGAAAGGGTGATAAGTTTCAAGAATTGGAAATGATGCAAGTGTTGCAGCCAAGTCTGTTGGCAGTTATCACCCTGTATTACCAGAATACATTGATTCTGAACGAATGTTATTAGATACCGAACCTGATATACAACATCATATCAGACTTTTTATTAGTAAAGAAGGATATAATTTTGTTTTGTTGGATAATGTTTTGAACATTTCCTATATCAAGAGTTGATCGGTTCAGGCACGTTATCTAAAAGCATAGACGTTCTAAATCAAACCAAAGTTCTTAACGTACAGAACACACAAAAGAGGAAGAGCTCAGAAATGAACGAATCCTTCTTAAGGCATTGTAGACTAGGTCATATCAATGCGACCCGACTAGCTGAAATTACATAAAGATGCATATTTAAATTAGTTTGGATTTACATCTTGTAAAACTTGCCAGTCATGTCACAAAGATAAGATGACCACAGCTCCATTTATTGGAAACAGAGAAAGTGTTAGTGAACTCTTGGGACTGATACATGATTATATATGATAGTCCCATGTCTACATATGCCAGGATAGGTTCTTTGTACTTCATTACATTCACTGATGGTCTCTCAAGATTCAGACATATGTACCTGCTGAAACACAAGTCCGAAACTTTTGAGATAATCACAGAATATAAGTTAGAAGTAGAGAACCAAAAATGGGTATAAGTATTATGTCCTTTTATGTGATCAAGGATGAGAATACTTGAGCACGAAATTCCTGGACTATTCTAAAGCAGAATGAGATTCTCTCTCAGCATTACTCCTCCGAATACACCACAGCACGTCGGTGTATCGGGGCGGAGCAATTGCACCCTATGTGATATGGTGTGCTCTATGATGAGTACTACTGAGTTGCCTATTTTCCTTTGGGGTTATGCACTTGAGAAGTTGCATACCTATTGAATGGGGTTCCAAACAAATCATAAGCCTACCACTCCATATGTGATATGGTATGGGAAGAGCCCATCTCCGAAGGAAGTTAAGATTTGCGGTTGTCCGGCCCATGTCAAAAGCAAAGTCCGGACAAGCTCGAGGCAAGGTCAGTTCTGTGGAAGTTTGTTGGATATCCCAAGCATTCGCATGGGAATATCTTCTACCACACCGAGGAACAAAAGGTGTTTTATTTCTCGGCATACCACTTTTTGAGAAAAAGGGAATTTCTTATGAAGAAATTAGTAGTCATGAGGTAGAACTGGAAGGAGTTCCAGCTATACAAACTGCAGCTGATGATTTGGTAAACCCAGAGGATTCAATAGGTTCCAACGAACCTCAGCCTCTCCGCCAATCTGGTAAGGTTCCTCATCCACCTGTGAGATACTTCGGTTTCTCTATGACAGTGGGAGAGAGGATTGCATCATGAGATGATGACCCAACTAGTTTCGAGCAGGCCATCAGGAGTAGGGACTCTATGATAATGGCTGGATGCTAAGCGATCTGTGATGGAATCCTTATACACCAACAAAGTATGGACTTTGGTTGCTTTATCTGAAGGGTTAAATCCCCATCAGGAGCAAGTATATCTTGAGAAGATTACTTAGTGTACATGGAAAAGTTGAGACTTTCGAAGCTATGCTTAAGTCCATCCAGATCCTATTTGCCACTGCTATATACCATGACTACGATATCTGGCAGTTGGGTATCATGACAGCTTTTCTAGATGATGATTTAGAAGAGAGCGTCTATAAGTACACAGCCAGAGGGTTTCGTAGACAGTGGGAGCAGCGGAAACGTGTGTAAGATGTTTTATGTGATAAATCAGGCATCGCGGAGTTGGAACATCTGTTTTGATGTGCTAGTCAAAGAGTTTGACTTCATCAAGATGGTAGATGAACTAAGTATGTACAAAATGGTAGTAGGGAGTATGGTGGTGATCCTCGTATAGTACGTGGATGACATACTCATGATAGGGAAGGAGTTTCCTATGCTACGCTCGGTCAATCTCCTCTTATCACAAAGATTCTCCATATAGGATCAAGGTGATACCTCATAAATCTTAAGATATGGATCTATGAGATAGATCTAATTAGATGTTAGGATTCTCACTAGTTGTAGTGAGATGGTATCAATAGATCCTGGGGAGAATCACTAGAAAGGTTCTAGGGTGATAAGGACGACTGAATGTTAGTCGCAGGCATTGTCTTTATCCTCAGCGGTGGGACGGTATGTTGGAAGAGTTCCAAGCTATATACCGTGACATACTAGACGATTAAAGGCAAGATACATCGCTACCAAGGATGCTACCAAAGAGGCAGTCTGGATACATTTTAGTTCATGAGATGAACTTCGTTCCTACCATTGTATGACAATGCAGTTGTAGCTTAGGCTTAGGAACCCCCATCCCATTAGAGATCCAGACATATTCTTAGGCAGTATCACCTGATCATGGAGATGGTTGATCTCCAGGGAGATCAAGGTTAGGAGAGTAGACTCAGAGGACAACAGCACGGATCCACTCATAAAGGCCTATTTCCTAGTAGAGACTTTTATGGGATGGTTGAGTATGAGATACTTCAACCACAGGTGATTGTTGGGTATGTGATACTACAACAGATGGCCCTAGTGCAAGTGGAAGATTATTAGTGATATGTATGCCCTAGAGGCCATTACTGTACCTACAGATGTATATTGTAGTTGATGCTTGGACATATATAGGGAAGACTTTCTTGCTCGACATGATAGTATGCTATCTGGTTACACTTTATCTAAACATGTACTCTGATTGTCTCTATGTTACATGTTGATAAAGCCCTTAGGATGAGTACTTGACTACCAGGACTATGATGCAGATCATACTAGTGGGGACAGTGTAGTCGCCAAGTACATCCTTCAAATGTTCCTAGTTGTGGGAGTACCGAGACAGGGCATCGATACTCCAGAGTAGACTAGCGTATGCGCTTCTTGACCCATATGATGGGCGATGGATGATCCCATATCCATTGGTGTTTGACATCAGAGAAGGTATACGGGTGCTCAGTAGAGACTGGGTACACTGGACGGACTCGTCGAGAACTCCCAGATGGTATTATACCTCACGTCAGATGGCAGTTCTCTGGTGACACTGGTACAGGTTAGTCTGTAGACCCGAGATCGTCATAGAGTCTTGTGTGATTCCCACTATGCTTTGATTTCCATCATACCATGTTCAAGTGGGCATGCAAAACGGTAGCTTTTGGGTACAGTCCCGAATCACATGGAGGCAATGAGCGATAGGAGGGGTTTCGTCTCTCCTGGTATAGGGAGTTGATGTTGCGCTGTGTTCGATTGGCTATAACTGAAAATCCCTGGCCAGGGTTGCTGAGATTTACTGGTAAGTGTTATCAGTATTTTCTCAAACTGTTATGGACTTCATATCGACATGATTTATCAAGCTACTGGGGTCTGACGTTTACCACCCCTAGGCGAGATATGCGACATATCAGGCGAAGAGACCGGACTGTACGGGAGTGTTACTGATTGGATTCACAGGAGAATGTACAGGCTTGCTTGATGATCTTCTGATCGCTCAATACCTTGGTGGCTGTTACGTTTAGCTGACCGCTTGCAGCTTGTGGGTGTTTGATATGATCATCACCTACTGCCGGCTTATTGACGATTCTTTAGAGTCCTACAAAGAGCTTTCCTGGCTCAGGCAAAATGGAGTAGGAGCACATATGTGATATGTGCGGGACCGAGAACAATACGTGTACATGATACCGTATTAGATTCTCGGGATATGTGATATCAGCCGGGTATATGTGATATAGCCGGGTCATCGGATCAAGTGTTGATTCGAAGAACTGATACAGATTATATTAGTCGGTTATTTATGAAATAGCCGGATTATCGGATCAAGTGTTGATTCGATAATTTAATGTATAATTATATATTTGATATATTAAATTACATTAACTAATATAAGCTCACTTAAAGATTCATTTTCTCACTCGGGTAATACATTGATATATATGTGATATATGTTAATTGTATTATTTTATTTTGTTACAATAAATATTGTATATGTGATATATAATATTGTAACAAGTTAGGGTTATAAATGCAACATGTTTTGTGGAGTTTAAATATGGTTAGGGTTTGGATTAGGGTTAAGCTTGCATGAAGCTTTCAAGAAGCTTCTTGAAGCTTTGACTTTGACTTGTGATATTTTGCATAGATATTTCTTTAACCCAACCCAACTCTTTATCATAGTTATTTCTCTACAACGGTTAAGTTGATATTCTTAACCTATGGTTGCAATTCTAACCTTACACAAGTTTCATTATTCATCACAAAATTGGTTTGCTTCTTCTTCTTCTTCCTTTTTTGATGAAAAGCTTTCTAGCTTTTTGATATGTGATGAAAATGAGTGAGAAATTGAAAACAAATGAGAGCTAAATTCCTACTTCATCATCCTCATCTATTCTTGCCACTCAGATTAGGGTGTTTGCTATGCTAATACTTGATAAGCAAAGCAAGAGTTTGGGTTTGAATTTCTTCAAGGTAGATCATCTTTGTTGTTGAAGATTGGAAGCACGCTTGCATCTTTCTCTTCATGGAACCTCTCTTGAGTCCGGGTACTCGATGATCGCAGCGAAGGGACCTCAACACGAAGCTTTAGAAACGGACTAGAAAGGTTGTAATCCCTAACTCTTAGAAGTAAAGTTGTTTACTTGCTCTTTGTTTCGCCTAATCTCTAGTTAAAGATCTTGGTTAGGGTTGTTTGGCACATGAAAAATTTGATTTTGGCATGGTTGATGCCTTGTAGAACCTTGTTCTAGTGCCTAGTAACCCTACAACTCATACTCACAGTGGGATCTGGATCCAACTATCATATAGATGGTATGCAATCTCATTGCAAATTTCAACTCTTGAAACTCCCGATATGGTTTTTACCCCTAGCTGCTTATAACCTTCGCTATGGTCAACATATCATAAGCACTAGTCAAGTTCTACCCATCATTTCATGATTAACCAGACCCACCCATATGACCTTTGACTATGATCAACATAATCATATGAATGTCCTAACTGATCGCATCATATGCTTTGTAGGAAGACATCACTTAGCTACCGTACACTACGCCTTGACTATAATAAACATACGTAGAATTAATACTAAGTACTCTGCTTCCTAAAATGACGGAAGGTTGCGGATGGTTTTTATGAAAACCTTTAATGCTTTTAACTTGATCTTGTTGTAGAATTTAAATAGTGTAGAAAAGGAGTGGCTTAAGCTCCGCATCTTTTGAAACTTGCATTTTCTTAAAAAAGGCCGAGTGTGTTTCAAATCTGATTCTACAACGTCTTTAGGTTTCTTTTTCTTTACATTAATCTTATTAGTGCAGTCCCGTCATTTAAGTTCCTAATGTTGGAGATAGTGCCCTCAGAGTCAATTATTGGATCACAGGCACGTGATTGCAATGATTGAGGGAGGAGCTATTCCGGTAGGACAGTCTTACTCAAGATGATAGTATGCTATCTGGTTCATCTTTATCATCGTGTACTGCTTTAGGTGACCTTACAGGTCGCTATTACACGTTGATAAAGCACCTAGGATTCTTGCTTGACTGCCAGCAGTATGAGGGCGATCATATACGTGGGAGCTGGTAGTCTATAAGCACATCCTTAAAAGGTCCCTAGTCGTGGGAGTTTCGAGACAGGGCATCGATACTCCAGAGTAGACTAGTGTTTACAGTCGAGACCCCGACGAGGGGCGGTGGCCGGTCTCACAATCCACTGGTGTCAGTTGGTTCACCTAAGATGTATACAGGTGCTCATTGGGTTATGAGTACACCGGACAGGACTCGCCGGGAACATGCTAGTTGGTCTTATACCAGACGTCAGATAGCAGTTCCCTGGTGACATGTGTACAGGTTAGTTCATCGACCTGAGGATCGTCATTTGCCTCGTGTGAGTTCCCACTGTACTTTGATTACTACCCTACCACGCCCAAAGGAGACATGCAAACAGGTTTTAGTCGGGTACAGTCCCGAGCCACATGGAGGCAGTGAGCGGATCTTCAGGGGTTCGTCTCTCCTGGTATTGGTGGTGAGGTCGCGCTGTGTCTAGGAGAGCCATTACACAAAGCCCTCGTCCGAGGCAGGAGATTTACTGGTAAGTATTCCAATAGTATTTCAGGGTGTTCTGGGCTACACTCCGACACGACTTGTACCGCTTTTGGGGGTCTGACTTTTACCAACCCCCTAGGCCCGCCATGCGATGCTCATAGACGAACGGACCGGACTGTACGGATATTGTCACTGACAGGCTCAGTAGGGTGTCAGGATGAGTTCGCTCATCGACGTCCATTTTGGTCAATACCTGGTAGCCCGTTACGTATAGGCTAATACCTCTGACGTGCTAGTGGTTAAATCCACAACCAAGATGTCGACGAGTCTTTAGAGTCCCCCATAGACAGTTGCTCAAGTTTCGGGCGAAACGCTGTAGAGGCCATATGGAGATATGGCAGGGTTCGATCAGATACATGCGGTATTGCACGGATCATGATCGGACGGTTAATACTAGTGGGCTTTGGTTTAAGCCGGATCCTAGTATAGTACAGTGTAGATTTTGTCTCTTTGCATTAGTATTCGGTCGGAATACAAATGCGGGTATGTATATACAGTAGCGGGGTTTTCCAGTAATTTATTACGGGATCAGTTTTTTGGAGTTGCCAGTTTGCTTTCCGTTTCGGCCATATTTCTTTGTATCTTTCATTGGCTGAAGATTGGTGGAGGAGGGCTTATTTGCATTTGTGCAAATAAGTATTGTGGGAGGTGGTCTTTGCATATTGTTGGATCATGATGGTTTTGCCTCCCTTGACTTTCTTGAGTTCATGATGGCTTGACTTTTGATGATGGGTTTATGAGTGTTGGGTTTAGTTTGTGATCATGTTTCATTATGACCCTTTTCTCTCTCATGAATTATGGGGGCTCTCTCATTTTTGATCCATATACTCTCCTCTCTCATTTTCTACATGCCATGGCCGGCCACTAAAGAGGAGGGGGCTGTCCTAAATTTTTGATGGGGATTTTTGGTCTTATTTGCTTGCAAAATTTCCCTTTTTTGCCACAAAATTCCATACTTTATTGCCTCCACCAACAAGGGCAACTTCTATAAACCCCATGAGACAAAATAGCTCACTACACTTATTCTATAGCAAATCTTGGGCACGTCGAATCGCCAACTTCGTGCCCGAGTTGCCTCGGTCCAGAGGTGGGAGCCCATAAAAGAAGCCGGCGATGTGGTGCCCTTCCGGCGACGTGGTGAAGACCGGAGATTCCGCGGGGAGATCGGGACGACGACGAGAAGACCGAAGGACACGGATCGCTCGGTATATCTCTCTATCCGTTCTTTAGTTAGCTAGAATTGGATTAATGGCCCGATCCGGGATTTTTGTGCGCGGTGGTGCCGGTTATAAAGTTAAAGTAAATTATCGCTTCCGAATTTTGGCCTCGGAAAGACGGCCGGGGCGCCGTCGTGCACTTACACTGGTATCAGAGCCACGCCATTAACCTAGTCTAGCTTGGTCTAACGTGTTTACATTTCCGATCGAACAAAAATCCCAAAACCGCATTTTCATGTACATCTGTTCTCTGTCGATTTTGTTTTGGCTCAGAAATTTTTTTAAAGTGTGGCAGAATGATGTGCAGGGAATTCTAAGCACTCTGTAAAATTTTTGTCGTGTGACGTCATCATCCCACAGCGGAACCGCGGCCAAACCCTTGCTTGGGCCGCGGTTCCGCCGCTACCTTTACCGTTCATTGCACCAAACTTTTACAGAGATTTTTCTGAGTTGGAAATATAGTTTCTGGAATGTTATTTTTGGGCCCAGAATTTCTTTAAGTGCTACAGTAATGCTAAGGGCCCACTTGGGTAAATTTGATCGATCGAAAATTTTAAACACATTAGTTCACAGTATTTACATTATATCTGCGACCGTGAATGTCACTTGATCGGTAAATCCTGTCTAACTGCTATAGCCCGGTTAGACGGATTTGCGAACGTGACATTCATATTGATGTTCTGTGTTGTGCTGTGATGTTGCGGATTGGTCGTGGGGGATAGCCTGGATGCAATGTTAGTACAGTTTTTGTTGTATTATGTACATTTGATATTGCGGGGCGAGCGTCCGACATATGGACTGCCGTCACTGACCATTTGTATATTATTCTTTTGGGGCACGACCGGGGTGAGGTCGATGTACCCGTTGTCTGTATATTTTACTTTCTGTACTAGGATTACCCCAAGGTGGGGTGTACGGATAGTCGGGTTCTAGAGGGCAACAAGCCCGCATCTCATGGCATTGAGATAGAGGGGGCTTTACTCTAGAATTGGCAGGCTATTCGCCGCACTCGTAGGGGGTACAGGTTGACCCAGGAGGGGTGCCTAAGTTACCGGATTCCGTGAAGTGCTGGGTGGTCCATTCACGTTGCTGAAGGGGGCTGCCTCGCTTCAGGTTTTGGCGGGTAACTTGCCGCGGCCGTAGGGGTCTAGGATTTCATTGCACAGGCTATCCATACGACCAGGGGAACGTCGGGTTTCAGTAGCGGCTCTGTGAAACCCGGGGATCCCAGATATCTGTAATGTTCTGTGATGCTGTACATTTCTGTGATGTTGCATTTTATCACGCGTTGAGCGAAATATTATATATTGATATATATACTAGTAGATGTTGTATATGTTTTGCATCCGCGCTAGTCCAGTCCCCGCTCTGTCGTTAGTTAACTAACCTAACGGGTAATGACGGGACCCAGTGGCGAATGCGGATGGCATATACGTACATCATTATTTTCGTTCTTTGTGGTGTGATCAATTGATGGGACAGCATTGATTCGGATCAATGCAAGTTAAAAAAACCTATTCTGATGTTGTTGGAACATTTTTTCAAAAAGCTATTATTGCAAGGACGTTCTCTTTTGTTTTGCACAGTGGTATTCGGTTATGAATATCCAGCACCTCAGTCGATGAGGCAAGGGCCGAGATCCCTTCACCGGGAGTGACCCCTTGGACAGAAGTTTGCGTCAGGGCAATAACTTCACTATAGTCGTTTACTTTTGCTTTGCATCGTGGTATTCAGTTGGAATATCCCGCACCTCATTCTACGGGAAAAGAGCCGAGATCCCTTCACCGGGAGTGACCTCTTTAGCAAAGGTTTTCGCCACTATATTTTTATAAAAGCTATCCAGTTCCTTCAACGATATCAAGTTCATTACGTTAAAGGTTTTTCGCCAGAAACCATTCGTAGCCCTCCGTCGTTTCATATGGGTAGTCAATAGTATTCAAGCTGTGTTTGTTGGCCAAAGTCAAGGCACAGTGTTTGGTAGCTGTTGGGTATTCATATGCAGCATAGATAGATGCGTTGGTTTGGGACAGTCGTACTGTCTTGTTGGCCAAAGTCAAGGGTAAGTACGGGTGGGTTCAAATCAACCTGGAGAATGACGGGTAGAACTTGACATGTGACTTATGATTTGTTGGCCAAAGTCAAGGTCATAAGAGCATGGGGCAAAAATCACATCGGGAGTTTCTAAAGAAACTGAAACTTGCCAGATATGCGCATACCTTCTGGAGTGTGATAACGTGAGCGGATTCCGTCATGTCATCATGCGGTGATAGTTGGATCCCGATTCCTACTGATGAGTTGGTTTACTCCTCGGGTGATCCTGACTAATTCTCCTTTCAGGTTTGGAGGAGAATTTGACGTTACAGTGGGAGGTTTCCTGATTAGATAAGGTGATAACCATTCTGATCTAGGTTAGAGTGCACGCTGAGTGTTTCTTTCCTCTTTCTCTTTGGCAGCGACCATTGACCCGACCCTAGACTATGACTCAGTGACCAAGTTGACCGAACCTTCTTAAACACTGGCTTTTGGATTGTTAGAGTTGCAGACCTCATTGCCACTCCTACTTTTACCCTTTTCTCCAGGACACCCCGTGTTGCTACGAACGTCCACTTCCATTGGACAAAACCATCGTATGGTTATATACGAACTCGAAGGAATTTATTCGAGAATGGTTTCCGGTTCTAGAGAAAACGAATAGGACTATTCAGTTGTCTTTTCCTTTTACCTTCTCTCAGGTTGCGAGTACCCCTTAGCTTAGGGGATAGTACACCTATTACGCAAATTGGATAGTCTTCTTCCAAACCATAGGCAGGTGCCGAACGGTAGGGAATGGAGAAAACCAATTAGTATAACGATGGTGTGCAGAAGGTATTAAGTAAAGACATATCAAGGGATTTGTAAGAGGGCAAAGTAAATTGCGACTGATATTCACGACCAAACCAGGTATTTCATTACCACTCCCACTTCACCTTTGTATTTCTCCAGGACACTCCGTATCACTACGAAGATTCACAGTTTATTGGATATTCCATCGTATGGTTATATACGAACTCGAAAGGAACTTGTTCCAGTTCGAGGATGGATTCTGGTTCAGGAGAAATAGGAATAAGGTTTATTCGGTTGTCTTTTATCTTCACCTTCTCTCGTATTGCGAGTGCTCCTAGGATTAGGACAGTACACCCATTATGCTTATTGGATAGTCTTCTTCCAAACCATAGGCTGGTGCCGAACGGTAGGGAAGGAAGAAAACCATTTGGCCTAAAGGGGTGAACAGAAGGTAATGACTAAAGACATATGAAGGGATTTGGAGAGATGGCAAAGAAATGTACGGTTACAGTTGTGAATCTGGATAATGGAACAGGCATTACTAGGAATACCGGGAAACCCCTACGAAACATTTCAATGTTTCAGTTTCACTGTGTACTGTTAAAAAAAAACTGATTTCCCAATTAGTCCTTACTCCGGGGTATGTATTTACCAGGTATGATTCTCACATCTGTATGGTTTTACAGATGATGAGTGGGTGTAAATTATTAGGAATTAAGTGATCATCCTCATTATATCGGGATTCATTGTAATCGGTTATATTTGAGAAAGTCACCTGGGTTGTTTGCCGGACGGCAAATATTTGGTTTTGAATATCCGCTGTTATGCACCAATTTCAAATTGATAAATCTGTACGTCTATTTTTATAGAGTGAGATATACCTTTTTGAAATTATGTCTATGACATTTACCTATATCAGTGGATGGTTAGGTAAGAAGCATTAAACAGCGGTGTAATTCTTCTTAACCAAAGATACAGTTTTCAACCTACGACACACAGGGATTGAGTTATTAGACTCAAGGGACTTATACAGAGTATTGTATGTTGTCCAGCGTCCATAAGGACAGAAGGGTTGGTTCTCGTACTATATTCGGTTTACTTATGACTTCTCTAGTTTTTAGACAGGTGTTTCGTAGAAACGCAAGGTCCGAATTTTGAGAAGTTATAGGTATAAGAATAAAGTAGAGAACCAGGTGTTGCAAGTATCAGGATGTAGATACTTGTGTATGGTATTCAGTTGATAGTAATGATTAAGAGAACTTGCTTCTCTTTCAGGTTACTCATAATTGGAAGTACTCCTAAGTTGAGTAATGCTGATCGGCCTCTTTCCATTTAGTTAACATGCACTGGAGACAGTTGCATGATTTGAATCTGGTTCAATTAAATCAGTGCTTCTGTTTCTGTATTGGATATAGAACAGTTCGTATCTTAACATTGTTAAGGTACGGGGAGTTGTCCGGCTTATGCTTAAAACCAGACTCTGGATAACTCAAGGCACGTTTCTGTAATGGCTGTTTGTGGGTTGACCCAGGCTATGACGAGGGTTGATTTTCTACCATCTGGAAGATCAATAGTGATATTGTTCTTGACTCGCCACAGTTTTAAAAGAAATGGATTTTTTCAGAAAACAGTAGTGGGAGTATGGTAGAACTGGAAGTGATTCCAGAACCGCAAACGATTACTGAAGATTTGATAAGAACCTAAAGATTCAATCTGGTTTGACATTCCATTAGCCACTCCGCAGATATGGTGGGTAACCTCAGGCACCCGAGAGATACTCCGGTAGCCTTAAGGACGGTGACAGGGAGGTTCTTGTTTACCCAGACTTTCCATTGCTGTTGTTCCAGACTGTGAGACCCGGCAGGAGGATGAGTATAGCGTCGTTCTAAACTAACTTTAGAAGTGTACGCCTATATGACTCTGCCAGAGGGTTGTCGTAGTCAGTGGTGTAAGTGCACGGCGGCGCCCCTGCCGTCAATCTGACGCGGGAATGCGGAAGCGATGATTTACTTTAACTTTTCAAACCGGCACCACCGCGCACTAAAAATCCGGATTGGGCCATTAACATAGTCCTAGCTAACTACAAGATGGGAAGAGAGATATACCGAGTGATCCGAGTCCTCCGGTCTTCTCGTCGTCGTCCCGATCTCCCCGCGGAAACTCCGGTCGCCGCCTCCTCGCCGGAAGGGCACCACATCGCCGGCTTATTTTACGGGCTCCCACCTCTCGTCCGAGGCAACTCGGGCACGAAGCTGGCGAGTCGACGTGCCCAAGGTTTGCTGTAGAATAGTGTAGAGAACTATGCGTCTCATGGGGTAGTGGAGTTGCCTTATTGGTGGAGGAAATGACATGAACTTTTGAGATGGAGATGTGGGTATTTTACAATGCCAAAGATGTCAAAAATCCCCACCACAATTCTTTGGACAGCCCCTCTCCTATTATGTCCGGCCATGGAAAAAAATGATGGAGAGAGAGAGAAAAAACTCAAGGGGGGAGTGTGTATCAATCATCAAGGAGAGAGAGAAAAAGGGTGATGATGATCAAGAATCATCACAACGAAAACCACACACACAACCATCATCATCAAGCATGATGACTTCAAAAGGTCAAGCCATCATGAAGAAGTCAAGAAGTCAAATGGAAGCTATGTTATCATGATACAACAATATGCAATCAACACCCTCCAAAATGCTTATTTGCATGCTTGCAAATAAGCCCTCCTCCACCAATCTTCGGCCAATGAAAGATACAAAAAAAATGGCCGAAACGGAAAGCAAACTGGCAACCCCCAAAAACTGGTCCCGTAATAAATTACAGGAAAACCCCGCTACTGCATATACATACCCGCATTTGTATTCCGACCGAAATACAAATGCAATGAGACAAAATCTACACTGTACAATACTAGGATCCGGCTTAAACCAAAGCCCGCTAGTAATATCCGTTCGATCATGATCCGTGCAATACCGCACGTAACTGATCGAAGCCTGCCATATCTCCATACGGCCTCTACAGCGTTTCGCCCGAAACTTGAGAAAACGGTCTGTGGGGGACTCTAAAGACTCGCCAATACTTCGGTTGTGGATTTAACCACTAGCACGTCAGAGGTATTAGCCAATACGTAACGGGCTACCAGGTATTGACCAAAAGGGACATCGATGAGCGAACTCATCCTGACACCCTACTGAGCCTGTCGGTGACAATATCCGTACAGTCTGGTCCGTTCGTCTATGAGCATCGCATGGCGGGCCTAGGGGGTTGGTAAAAGTCAGACACCCTAAAGCGGTACAAGTCGTGTCAGAGATCAACCCAGAACACCCTGAGATACAACTGGAATACCTACCAGTAAATCTCCTGCCTTGGCCAAGGACTTTTCATGTTCTGGCTCTCCTAGACACAGCGCGACCTCACCCCCAATACCGGGAGAGACGAACCCCTGAAGATCCGCTCACTGCCTCCATATGGCTCGGGACTGTACCCAACTAAAACCTGTTTGCACGTCTCCTTTGAGCATGGTAGGGTAGTAATCAAAGTACAGTGGGAACTCACACGAGACAAATGACGATCCTCAGGTCGATGAACTAACCTGTACACATGTCACCAGGGAACTGCTATCTGACGTCAGGTATAAGACCAACTAGTATGTTCCCGGCGAGTCCTGTCCGGTGTACTCATAACCCAATGAGCACCTGCATACATCTTAGGTGAACCAACTGTCACCAGTGGCTTGTGAGACCGGCCACCGCCTCTCGTCGGGGTCTCAACTGTATACACTAGTCTACTCTGGAGTATCGATGCCCTGTCTCGAAACTCCCATGACTAGGGACCTTTTAAGGATGTGCTTATAGACTACCAGCTCTCACGTATATGATCGCCCTCATACTGCTGGCAGTCAAGCAAGAATCCTAAGGGCTCTATCAACGTGTAATAGCGACCTGTCAGGTCACCTAAAGCAGTACACGATGATAAAGGTAAACCAGATAGCATACTATCATCTCGAGTAAGACTGTCCTACCGGGATAGGTCCTCCCTCAATCATTGCAATCACGTGCCTGTGATCCAATAATTGACTCTAAGGGCACTATCTCCAACAAGTGGGAGCAGCGGAAGCATAGTGGACAAGTGGCTTATGTCTGTTTATGGACTAAAGCAGATATAGCGGAGACAGATCATCTATTTCTGATATGACAGTCATAGGATTGACTTCATCAGAATAGGGGATGGATCTGTTAAGAAGGTAATAGGGTGTGATGTCCTGGTATTTGGATGACATACACGGAGTAGGAAGTGATATTCCTATACTACGATCGGTTATACTTTGGTCGTCACACAGTGGTTTCTCCACAAAGGATATAGATATAATATCAGACATTCTGGTTACTAGATCTATGGTTTTAGATCTAGATTTGGGTAGTTTCCCAATCTGGGTACTTACACAGCATTCTAAAGGTGTTTTAGAATGGACGACTCCTGGCACGGTAGTGTACCTGCAGGTGATGGAGTCACCCTCTCTAAAGGTGTCTTACAGACTAAAGTAGAGAGGGATGTGCATGATTGGCAGACCACTTGCTTGGGCAATTGAGTCAATCATGAGATGTCAAGTACCACACCAGATGTTGTTTTTGCAGTAGATGCAATAAGATGATATTAATCCTATCCTGGAGAAACGATCGGAAGAAGTTTTAGAACATAAGTGGATGTTCCAGGGATTTGATAACGGCAGCCTCTTTTAGGAGACCGTTATCATTCTAGGCTTCCAAGGTGACCTGGACGGCAGAGTGGCTGTCAGAGTTGTAGTTTTCCCTCTGACGAGGGGCAGTAGTTTGGACAGGTGTGTAGGTCCACGTTTCCCACCCCGGTGCTTGCGGGGAGGCGGAAAACGGAATAAAAATTGGATTTTTACTACTCTAGGGAACATGGACTAGACAAAGTCGGGATCTTTACTAAACAAAACTAACTAAAAGCTAACTAGAAAGTAGCTACAAGGAAGAATGGTTATACCTAGGGCTTTATGTCCTTCTCTCCTTGCTCCTTGGAGTGAAAGAAAGAGATCGCCTTGTCTCCTTCTCGAGTCGAAGAAGGATCCACCCGAAAGCCTCAACCTTTGGCTTCAACTTCAAGCTAGAGGTAACTAAGGTGCTAGAAGTGCTAATCATAGAACCCTAAATGAGAGTAAAGATTATCAAGAAGAGGTTTTTCTCAAGCTCAAGTGTTTCTCAACACATGAGAGGGGAGAGCTTGAGAGAGAGGAAGAGGAGGAGAGAGAAAGCATATGATGGAATTAGAGAATTATGAAGCATTCTCACATATATGTGTGAATTATTGTAAATTGATAATTAGTGAGATAATTGTCATGGCTTAATCAAGACATGACCATTATCATTTCATTTTTAATGCAAATTGCAAGGATCAAAGAGTATCATCCAAATGAAATGATGATGGTCAAAGTGTCAACCTAGGTCAACAAGTCAAGAATGTTAAATGGTCAATAACCCTAACCATGCACAATTATATTAAACTAATATCAATTAATCAAAATACACACATAAGCATTAGGGTTAATAAAATGACAATGGTCATTAACCCTAACCAAAGTCCTCTTCCTCTGTCTCAATCAACTGTGCATACGCACCCGCATTCGTGATCCGAGGAACACGAATGCAAAGAGATAAAACCAATCCCAAATCATATACTAGGATCTGGCTTAAACCAAAGCCCGCTAGTATAAGCTGTCCGGACTACAAACGTGCACAAGTGCGCGGATGTGAACGAACCCTATCGCAAAACCATGCGACCTCTACTCATTTTGCCTAAAGACGAATAGCTCTCTGTGTGGGACTCTAAAGACTCGACACTATGCTGGCAGTGGGTTTAACCACAGACCGCAAGCGGCACTAGCTGTACGTAACGGTCCCCAGGTAGATGCCGATAAGAAGACTGACGAGGTGACCCCATCTGAACTCCTACTGAGCCTGTATGTGACAGTCTCCGTACAGTCCGGTCTGTTCGTCTGATACATCGCATGGCGGGCCTAGGGAGGCGGTGAACGTCAGTCCCCTAATAGCGGTACAAGTCGTGTCGGAGTGTAGCCCAGAATACCCTGAGATAACACTGGAAACCTACCAGTATATCTCGCTTGCCCTGGCCAGGGACTACTCGTGTAATGGCTCTCCTAGACACAGCGCGATGTCAACCCCCAATACCGGGAGAGACGAATCCTGTCTAACCGTCACTGCCTCCATGTGCTTCGGGACTGCACCCAAAAACTACCTGTTTGCACGACTCCTTTGAGCCGTGGTAGGATAGTAATCAAAGTGCAGTGGGAACACACTCGAAGCGAAGTGACAGTGTCAAGTCGGCGGACTAAGCTGTACTCATGTCACCAGGGAACTGATAACTGACGATAGGTATAATACCAACCAACAGTTCCCGACGAGTCCTGTCCAGTGTACTCGTAACCTAATATGCACTCGCATACTATCTTAAGTACGACGTACTGATGGCTGTAGGACAGACCGTCTCCCACTCTGGGATGAGAAGCGCATACGCTAGTCTACTCCGGAGTATCGATGCCCTGTCTCGATAGTCCAATGACTAGGGACCTGTATAAGGATGTGCTTATGGATTACCCAGCCCCCACGAGTGTGAGCGCCATCACAACGTTGGTAATCAAGAAAAGATCCTAAGGGCTCTACTAATATATATATAAGCGATATGCTAAAAGAAACACATGCAAATATTGAAGTAGAGACAAACCTATTAGCATACTACCATTTTGATCAAGATTGTATATACAACTGTGAATATCCCAAGCTTCCATTAAGTAATATACATACTAGTATGATACAGTAATGGCCTCTAGGGCATATACACTAACAATCTCCCACTCACACTAAGGTCATGTACTGGCGTATCGAAGACCTATCATCTCGATCAGCCGCTCGAACTGAGTCTGGGGTAGGGCCTTCGTGAGTGGATCTGCAGTGTTCTCCATATTTAGTCTCTTCACCTCGATCTCCCGGCGATCAATGATCCCCCTGATCAGGTGGTACCGCCTAAAAATGTGTCTGGTCTTCTGATGGGACCTGGGTTCTTTTGATAAAGTTATAGCGCCGTTGTTGTCGCAATACAGCGGTATTGGATCAACAATGGTAGGAACCACCTGAAGCTCCGTGAGGAACTTCTTCATCCAGACAGCTTCCTTTTCGGCATCGCAAGCAGCTATGTACTCCGCTTCCATAGTTGAGTCTGCAACGGTCTCCTTCTTGGAACTCTTCCAGCAAACCGCCCCTCCATTGAGGGTAAAGACATAACCCGACATGGACTTGGAGTCATCCTTGTCACTCTGGAAGCTGGAGTCAGCAAAGGCCTCGAGCTGGAGGTTTTTTCCGCCATACACCAAGAACATCTCCTTAGTCCTTCTCAGGTACTTGAGAATGTTCTTTACCGCTATCCAGTGTTTCTCCCCTGGGTTTGACTGATACCGGCTTACAACGCTCAATGCGTATGCTACAACTGGTCTGGTACATAACATCGCATACATTATAGAGCCTACCGCAGAAGCGTAGGGTATAATAGACATGCGATCCCTTTCCAAATCAGTCTTGGGAGACATCTCTTTGGAGAGAGTGATCCCGTGACAAGCCGGTAAATTACCGCGCTTGGAATCTTCCATACTGAATCTTTTCAGTATGGTGTCGATGTACCTTGATTGTGAAAGTCCCAACATTCTTTTAGATCTATCATGATAGATCTGGATCCCTAGAATGTAGTTGGCATCGCCCAGGTCCTTCATGGAGAACCTCTGCGACAAGAATCCTTTGACTGACTCTAGCATAGGAATATCATTTCCTATTAGGAGAATGTCATCCACGTACAAGACGATGAATACCACAGTTCTCCCTACAATCTTACTGTAAATGCATGGTTCATCTGGGTTTTCGATAAAGTCGAATTCTTTGGCAGTATCATCAAAGCAGATGTTCCAACTCCGCGATGCCTGCTTGAGTCCATAAATGGACTTGAGCAGCTTGCACACTCTTCCGCTGCTCCCACTCTGAATGAATCCCTCCGGCTGATCCATATGGACGCACTCTTCCAAATTTCCATTTAGGAAAGCCGTCTTTACCTCCAACTGCCAGATTTCATAATCGTGGAAGGCAGCAATGGTAAGAAGGATCCAAATGGATTTCAGCATAGCCACTGGAGAAAAGGTCTCGTCATAGTCCAAACCAGGTCTCTGACGAAAACCCTTTGCAACAAGTCTAGCTTTATAGGTCTCAACCTGCCCATCTACACCAATCTTCTTTCTGAAGATCCATTTGCAGCCTACGGGTTTTACCCCTTCTGGTGCAAAGTCCAAAGTCCAAACTTTGTTGGTGTACATGGACTCCATCTCGGCCCGCATTGCATCCAGCCATTTTACCGAGTCGCCGCTCTGAATGGCTTGCTGGAAGCTAGTAGGCTCACCATAATCCATGGTGCAATCATCTCTATCCCCGTCTATGAGAAAACCGTAGTATCTCTCGGGCGGATGAGACTGCCTACTACTCCTGCGGAGTGGCTCAGGGATGTCCGGTTCTCTTGAAACTTCTGGTTCTTCCAAGCTTTCAGTAACAGCTTGTGGTTCTGGAATTTCTTCCATTTCTATTGCGCTCCCACTTATCTGATTTTCTAAAAATTCAGTTTCCAAGAAGTGGGCATGCTGAGAAACAAAAACCTTTTGTTCCTCTGCGGAATAGAAAAGATACCCCCTGGAGTTCTTTGGGTATCCCACAAACTTACACAGTACTGAGCGTGCCTCGAGCTTGTCCGCATGCTGCTTTTTTACAAAAGCTGGACATCCCCATGTCTTAAGGTACTTGAGACAGGGTTTCTTCCCACTCCACATCTGATATGGGGTGGTAGGCACAGTCTTGGTTGGAGCCTTATTCAAGAGATATGCAGCTGTTTCTAGCGCATAACCCCAGAAGGATCGCGGCAACTCAGCCTTACTCATCATGAAACGAACCATATCCAATAGGGTTCGATTCCGCCTTTCCGATACACCGTTGTGTTGTGGTGTGTATGGAGGAGTAAGCTGAGAGAGAATTCCATTCTCTTTTAAGTAGCCCAGAAACTCGGCACTCAAGTATTCACCACCTCGATCAGATCTCAGTGTCTTGATACTTTTGCCTGTTTGTTTTTCAACTTCATTCTTGTATTCTTGAAATTTCTCAAAGCCCTCGGATCTGTGCTTCATCAAGAAGACATGCCCATGTAAGTCCACGTTGCGACCCCCGGTTCTTGCGGGGAGGCGGAAACGGTATAAAAGTCAAATTTTTAGCGCATGGGGCAACATGGACTAACAAAGTCGGGATCTTTTCCTAAACTATAACTAGCAAACAAGCTAAAGAGAGTTAGCTACTCGGAAAGATGGTTATACCTAAACTTGAACTCCTTCTTCTTCAAACTTTGTAGAGGTTGATGGTTCTTTACTCGTCGCCTTCTTCCGTCGAAGATGGATCCACCTGAGGGTTCAACCTTCGGGCTCTTCCTCGGACTTTGAGTGAACTAGAATCTCCGGCTTGCTAAACCCTTGATCCTAGAGTGAGTAGAGAGTGTCTAGGGGTTGTTTTCTTTTCAAGGTGAGGGATTCTCAACACATGAGAAGGAATCACCTTGAGCTTGAGGAATAAGAAGATGAAGTGAGGAGAGAGAATGATTATGATAGAATGAGCTATCTTTTTCCTTTTTGCAACCATATCAAAAGAAAAAGAATTATCTAATTAGTAATAATAATTCAAATGAGTATAGTTGATGGTTGTTTTGGAATGACCACTATCATACTTCATTAAATGAATGTTGGCAAGAATCAAGGAGCATCCTTGCTAAATAATGATGATGGTCAAACATTCAACCATGGTCAACAAGTCAACCATGGTCAACAAGTCAACAAAACCAACCATAACATAATTTCATTTAATTACTATTATTAATAGATATCTCACTAATTCATTAGGGTTTGGAAAAAAGACGACTGTCAACTGTGTATGCGCACCCGTTCCGAAACCCTAATGAAAAACCTCTTCTTCCGCCTCAAACAACCGTGCATACACACCTGTATTCTCGTTCCGAGGAACAAGAATACCAAGAGATAAAAGCAACCCCAAAACATATACCAGTATCTGGCTCAAACCAGAGCCCGCTGGCAATATCCGTCCGGACTCCAAACGTTCACAAGTGCGCGGATGAGAACGAACCCTGTCGCAAAACCATGCGACCTCTACTCTGTTTTGCCCAGAGGCGAATACCCTCTGTGTGGGACTCTAAAGACTCGACACTACGCTGGCAGTGGGTTTAACCACAGACCGCAAGCGGCACTAGCTGTGCGTAACGGTCCCCAGGTAGATGCCGACAAGAAGGCTGACGAGGTGAACCCCATCTGAACTCCTACTCAGTCTGAATGTGACATTCTCCGTACAGTCCGGTCTGTTCATCTGATACATCGAATGTCGGGCCTAGAGGGCGGTAAAACGTCAGTCCCCCAATAGCGGTACAAGTCGTGTTGGAGTGAAGCCCAAAACACCCTGAGATAACACTGGAAGCCTACCAGTATATCTCGCTTGCCCTGGCCAGGGACTACTCGTGTAATGGCTCTCCTAGACACAGCGCGATGTCAACCCCCAATACCGGGAGAGACGAATCCTGTCTAACCGTCACTGCCTCCAAGTGCTTCGGGACTGCACCCAACCACTACCTGTTTGCATGACTCCTTTGAGCCGTGGTAGGGTAGTGATCAAAGTGCAGTGGGAACACACTCGAGGCGAAGCGCCAGTATCAAGTCAGCGGACTAAGCTGTACTCATGTCACCTTGGAAATGATAACTGACGATAGGTATAATACCAACCTGTCAGTTCCCGACGAGTCCTGTCCAGTGTACTCGTAACCTAACGTGCACCCGTATACTATCTCCAGTACGACGTACTGATGGCTGTGGGACAGACCATCTCCCACACTGGGATGAGAAGCGCATACGCTAGTCTACTCCGGAGTATCGATGCCCTGTCTCGATAGTCCTGCGACTAGGGACCTGTATAAGGATGTGCTTATAGATTACCCAGCCCCCACTAGTGTGACTGCCATCACAACGCTGGTAATCAAGCAAAGATCCTAAGGGCTCCACTAATGCGTATAGGTGATATCGCAAAATAAACACATGTACACATTGAAGTAGAAACAAACCAAGTAGCATACTACTATATTGAGCAAGATTGTTTATACAAGATGAATATCCCAAGCTTCCATTAAGTAATATACAAACTAGTATGATACAGTAATGGCCTCTAGGGCATATACACTAACAATCTCCCACTTGCACTAAGGCCATGTTCTGGCGTATCGAAGACCTATCATCTCGATCAGCCGCTCGAACTGAGTCTGGGGTAGGGCCTTGGTGAATGGATCTGCAGTGTTTTCTTCTGAAGCAACCCTCCGAACCTCGATCTCCTTGCGATCCACGATCTCCCTGATCAGGTGATACCGCCTCAAGATGTGCCTGGATCTCTGATGGGACCTAGGTTCCTTCGCTAAAGCTATAGCCCCGTTGTTGTCGCAATACAGAGGTATTGGGTCAACAATGGACGGAACCACCTGAAGTTCTTTCAAGAACTTCCTCATCCAGACAGCTTCTTTTGCGGCATCAGATGCAGCGATGTATTCCGCTTCCATAGTCGAGTCTGCAACGGTTTCCTTTTTGGAACTCTTCCAACACACCGCCCCTCCATTGAGGGTAAAGACAAAACCCGACATGGACTTGGAATCATCCTTGTCACTCTGGAAGCTGGAGTCAGCAAAGGCCTCGATCTGGAGGTCTTTTCCGCCATACACCAAGAACATCTCCTTAGTCCTCCTCAGGTACTTGAGAATGTTCTTTACTGCTATCCAGTGTTTCTCCCCAGGGTTAGACTGATACCTGCTTACCACACTCAGTGCATAAGCTACATCCGGTCTGGTACACAACATCGCATACATTATAGAGCCTACCGCAGAAGCGTAGGGTATAATAGACATGCGATCCCTCTCCAAATCAGTCTTAGGAGACATCTCTTTAGAGAGGGTGATCCCGTGACAAGCCGGTAGGTTACCG
Organism: Agapanthus africanus; assembly: GCA_030015575.1. Classification (NCBI taxonomy): domain Eukaryota; kingdom Viridiplantae; phylum Streptophyta; class Magnoliopsida; order Asparagales; family Amaryllidaceae; genus Agapanthus; species Agapanthus africanus. Next base: position 460,456,796 of record CM057337.1, on the reverse strand, counting down.
CGCTTGGAATCATCCATACTGAATCTTTTCAGTACGGTGTCGATGTACCTGGACTGTGAAAGTCCTAATATCATCTTGGATCTATCACGATGGATCCGGATCCCCAGGATGTATGAGGCATCACCCAGGTCTTTCATGGAGAAGCTTTGTGACAAGAAACCCTTGACAGATTGTAGCATAGGAATGTCATTTCCTATTAAGAGAATGTCATCCACGTATAAAACGAGGAATACTACAGTTCTCGCTACAAATCTACTATAGATGCATGGTTCATCTGGATTTTTGATAAAGCCAAATTCCTTGACTGTCTCATCAAAACAGATGTTCCAACTCCGCGATGCCTGCTTTAGTCCATAGATGGACTTAAGCAACTTGCACACCTTTCCGCTGCTCCCACTCTGAATGAAACCCTCTGGCTGATCCATATAGACACACTCCTCTAAATTTCCGTTTAGAAAAGCGGTTTTTACGTCCATCTGCCAAATCTCATAATCGTGGAAGGCAGCAATGGCAAGAAGGATCCGAATGGATTTCAGCATAGCCACTGGAGAAAAGGTTTCGTCATAGTCCAAGCCAGGTCTTTGACGGAAACCCTTTGCTACAAGTCTAGCTTTATAGGTCTCAACCTGTCCATCTACACCAATCTTCCTTTTGAAGATCCACTTGCATCCTACGTGTTTTACCCCGTCTGGAGCAATGTCCAACGTCCATACTTTGTTGGTGTACATGGACTCCATTTCGGTCCGCATTGCATCCAGCCATTTTACCGAGTCAACGCTCTGAACGGCCTGCTGGAAGCTAGTAGGCTCATCATAATCTATGATGCAATCCTCTCTATCCCCGTCTATGAGAAAACCGTAGTATCTCTCGGGCGGATGAGACTGCCTACTACTCCTGCGGAGCGGCGTAGGAATGTCCTGTTTATTTGAACCCTCTGGTTCCACTAAGCTTTCAGTAATAGTCTGTGGTTCTGGAATTTCTTCCAGTTCTACTGCGCTCCCACTTAATTCTTTTTCTAAGAACTGATGTTCTAGAAAGTGGGCATGACGAGAAATAAGAACTTTTTGTTCCTCTTCGTAGTAGAAGAGATATCCCTTGGAATTCTTTGGATATCCCACAAACTTACACAGTACTGAGCGCGCCTCGAGCTTGTCCGCATGCTGCTTTTTAACAAAAGCTGGACTTCCCCAAGTCTTAATGTGACTGAGATGGGGTCTTTTCCCACACCATATCTCATATGGTGTAGTAGGCACAGTCTTAGTAGGAACTCGGTTCAAAAGGTACGCAGCTGATTCTAGTGCATACCCCCAGAATGATCGCGGTAACTCAGCGTTACTCATCATGGACCGTACCATATCCAATAGGGTTCGGTTCCGTCTCTCCGATATACCGTTGTGCTGCGGAGTGTATGGAGGAGTGAGCTGAGAGAGAATCCCGTTCTCTTTTAAATAATTCAGGAACTCGGCACTTAAGTATTCTCCACCTCGATCCGATCTTAGAATCTTGATACTTTTGCCGGTTTGTTTTTCTACTTCATTCTTAAATTCCTTGAATTTTTCGAAAGCTTCGGACTTATGTTTCATTAAGAAGACATAACCGTATCTTGAAAAATCATCCGTAAAAGTAATGAAATAAGAATAACCGCTTCGCGCATGTGTAGACATTGGACCGCACACGTCACTGTGTACGAGTCCCAAGAGCTCGCTCGCTCTTACTCCGTGTCCAGTGAACGGAGACTTTGCCATCTTTCCTTTGAGACAGGATTGACAAGTGGCATATGATTGATATTCGAACGGATCCAAATATCCTTCTGTATGTAACTTAGTCAACCTTCTCTCATTGATGTGACCCAGTCTACAATGCCATAAGAAAGTCTGATTGATATCTGGAGACTTTCTTTTGTGTGTATTCTGGACATTGAAAATCTGTGGTTGGTTTAATACGTATACACCATTGCTCAGTGTACCTGACCCAATCAGAACTTGATTAAGGTGAATGTTTATAACATTACTTACAAACGCAAATTCATAACCTTCTTTAGGAACCAAAGATACAGAAATGATATTACAAGTTGCGTTGGGTACAAAAAAGCAATTACGCAAAACCAAAACATGCCCATCTGACATTCCCAGGTGATAGTCCCCCACGACTTTAGCATCCATGCTAGCTCCGTTCGCTTCTCTGAGGGTCATGTCACCTGCCTTCAAAACCCTACGGTTTCTCAACGCCTGCAAAGAATTACAGATATGAGATCCTGATCCGGTATCTAATACCCAGGAAGTAGAGTTTATAGAAAGACAGTTTTCAATAACATACACACCTGAAGCTGAAGCCGCAACCTGCTTCAGTTCCTGTGTCCTGGCTTTCCAAGCCCTGCAATCTTTCTTCCAGTGTCCACTCTTATGACAATAGAAGCACTCTTCCTTTCCAACAAGCTTCCCCGCAATCTTTGTTGCCTTTTTCTTTCCCTTCGTACCCACTTTACTAACACCGCCTCTTGGTTTGGCGGGGGCTTTCTTTCTCTTTCCTTTGGCTTTCGCCTTGGACCTAGAGGAAGAAGATCCTCCTACAAACAAAGCGGGTGTTTCCCTACCTTTCTGTAGGGTGCCCTCTGCGCTCCTCAGCAGGTTGAGGAGTTCTGAAAGTTCAACTTCCTTTTCTTGTAAGTTGAAGTTCAGTATAAACTGGGCCTAAGTGGATGGAAGGGACTGGAGAATTAAATCTGTATAGAGTTCACTGTCCAATGTGGTCCCAAGTTCCGTGAGCTCCTCAGTGTAGCCAATCATCTTAAGCACGTGGTCCGCTACCGATGATCCGACGGCCAACTTTGTCGAAAATAACTTCTTCGACACTTCGTATCTTGCGATACGAGACTGCTTTCCATACAGTTCTTTTGTATGGAGAAATATGGACTCGAGGTCCATATTCTCATGCCTCCTCTGATGTTCGTTGTCCATAGAGGCAAGCACGAGGCACCTGGCCTTCGCGCAATCAATCTCCCAAGTCTTACGGATTTCCTTATCCATGACGCTGGAGGTGGGACCTGGGACGGGGGGAACTTTGGTGGTAAGAAGATACCCCAGCTTGTCGTAAGTGATTGCCAATTTGACATTCCTGAGCCAATCTTTGTAGTTTGGCCCTGTCAGTATGTTTTTATCTAGAAGTAACTTAAGTCCAGTCATTTCGAATTTGGTCGCTGCAGGGGGGAGAAGAAACACTTTAGCACGATGCTCTTGCAAGTTTAGAATGGTTTTTAATTTGTCTAAACAGGATGGCTCCCACTGTCTCTCGAATCCCTCCTCAAACCACAAAGGAAGAATTAGCCGGGATCAATCCCACCGTACAATACTTGCTTAACCGTTCAGCCAGGACAGTGTCGGTACTTCGAGGGAGGTTTTCCAACGCTTTCGCGAAGTTCCTTAATTTAAGAACCTCTTTTCCCTGGGGGCGTAGCCCCGCTAACACCTTTCTAGGCACCTACTAGGTTTATAGCATTGATCGTTTAGTGAGAAATTTCCCGAGGAGTAGCATATACTCACAGTAGGATCGGGATCCAAATATCATCGCGTGACGAAATTGAAGGAATCCTACCATAATCATCACACTCCAAATGGTATGCAAATCTAGCAAGTTTCAGTACTTATGAAACTCTCGATGTGGATTTTTGCCCCATGCTCTTATGATCTTGACTTTGGCCAAAATATCATAAGTCACATGTCAAGTTCTACCCGTCACTTTCCAGGTTAATTTGGATCCATCCATACATACCCTTGACTTTGGCCAAAATGGCAGCACGACTGTCCCAAACCAACGCATCTATCTATGCTACACATGAACACCCAATAGCTACCAATCACTGTGCCTTGACTTTGGCCAAAATACACAGCTTGAATACTATTGCCTATTCATGCGAAACGACGGAGGGCTACGAATGGTTTTGGTAAAACCGTGAACGTAGTGAACTTGATATAATCGATGGAACGAGATAGCTTTTAGAAGGAGTGGCTCAAGCTCCGCATTTAAAAGTTAGTTTTGAAAAGAACCGAGTGGTTTTTCGAAAATGTTCCAACGATTTTAACTTGGTTTATTATCTTGCATTAGTTCTTTTAATGCGTGATATTCTTGCATTAGTTCTTTTAATGCGTCCCATCATTTAATCCTACCATTGCAGAAAACAACCAAAATATGACGTACGCTTATGCCATTCGCATTCGCCACGGGGTCCCGTCATCACTCGTTAGGTTACTTAACTAACGACAGAGCGGGGGCTGGGCTAGCGCGGCTGTAAAACATAAGCAACGCCTAAATATAAAGCAATGATAGACATTACAGATCACAGATGAATACATTGGATATACTAGCAATCCGCAATCCGTTCGAGCCTGCAACGAAAAACGGATTACACGGTCGCGGTGAATAGCAAATACCCCACCCAAGACCCCTACGGGTGCGGCAAACTACCCGCCAAGTACTCGGTAGTTTGTGCACCCCTCCATGGGTCTATCCTAGGAGCAAAAACAAAAAACAGTAAAAAGAATTATACAATGACGGCTACAACCCCGACCCGGTTGTGCGGTCATACAAATAATATTATTACATCAATTTACATTTACAAATGAATGAAAGAAAAACAAAAGCTCATCTCACATCCACCCCGGCTATTCACCCGCGACAGTCCAACAGATTCATATACACATTCCAATATCAAACACAGATCACAGAGATGTATAACCCCGACTAATCGACTTATAGCGATTAGCCGACGTTCAATACATACAAACATCACAGATATAACCATCATAGTCAAAGTGCAGTGAAGTTCGGAAAAAATACGGAATTATAGGACCCCAAAAGTAAATTTCTGTTCTGGAAAATCTGGGCACATATAATATATCTTAAAAATCCCAAAATCCTACCAGAAGAACACTGCACTAAAAACGATCACAAGAGGAAACAAAACGGCGGTGGTTCCGCGGCGTAAGCCACCTATTGCCGCAGAATCGCGGCGCTTTAAGGGAATCATGCGATCGTTTTTCTTGGGTGTTCTCACAAAACCCTGAGCCGATTTTAGGTGTATAACAAATCTTGTTTTGACCAGAAAAATTTTTAACAGAAACTAGGGTTTTGTAAAAGTTTGGTTTTTGGATTTTTACGGTTCTGAACTTCGTTACACTTCACTACCAAGCTAGTTTAAGTTTAGTTAGGCTCTGATACCACTGTAAGTCCACGTTGTGACCCCCGGTTCTTGCGGGGAGGCGGAAACGGTATAAAAGTCAAATTTTTAGCGCATTGGGCAACATGGACTAACAAAGTCGGGATCTTTTCCTAAACTATAACTAGCAAACAAGCTAAAGAGAGTTAGCTACTCGGAAAGATGGTTATACCTAAACTTGAACTCCTTCTTCTTCAAACTTTGTAGAGGTTGATGGTTCTTTCCTCGTCGCCTTCTTCCGTCGAAGATGGATCCACCTGAGGGTTCAACCTTCGGGCTCTTCCTCGGACTTTGAGTGAACTAGAATCTCCGGCTTGCTAAACCCTTGATCCTAGAGTGAGTAGAGAGTGTCTAGGGGTTGTTTTCTTTTCAAGGTGAGGGATTCTCAACACATGAGAAGGAATCACCTTGAGCTTGAGGAAGAAGAAGATGAAGTGAGGAGAGAGAATGATTATGATAGAATGAGCTATCTTTTTCCTTTTTGCAACCATATCAAAAGAAAAAGAATTATCTAATTAGTAATAATAATTCAAATGAGAATAGTTGATGGTTGTTTTGGAATGACCACTATCATACTTCATTAAATGAATGTTGGCAAGAATCAAGGAGCATCCTTGCTAAATAATGATGATGGTCAAACATTCAACCATGGTCAACAAGTCAACCATGGTCAACAAGTCAACCATGGTCAACAAGTCAACAAAACCAACCATAACATAATTTCATTTAATTACTATTATTAATAGATATCTCACTAATTCATTAGGGTTTGGAAAAAAGACGACTGTCAACTGTGCATGCGCACCCGTTCCGAAACCCTAATGAAAAACCTCTTCTTCCGCCTCAAACAACTGTGCATACACACCTGTATTCTCGTTCCGAGGAACAAGAATACCAAGAGATAAAAGCAACCCCAAAACATATACCAGTATCCGGCTCAAACCAGAGCCCGCTGGCAATATCCGTCCGGACTCCAAACCTGAACAAGTGCGCGGATGAGAACGAACCCTGTCGCAAAACCATGCGACCTCTACTCTGTTTTTCCCAGAGGCGAATACCCTCTGTGTGGGACTCTAAAGACTCGACACTACGCTGGCAGTGGGTTTAACCACAGACCGTAAGCGGCACTAGCTGTGCGTAACGGTCCCCAAGTAGATGCCGACAAGAAGGCTGACGAGGTGAACCCCATCTGAACTACTACTGAGTCTGAATGTGACATTCTCCGTACAGTCCGGCCTGTTCGTCTGATACATCGCATGTCGGGCCTAGGGGGCGGTAAAACGTCGGTCCCCCAATAGCGGTACAAGTCGTGTTGGAGTGAAGCCCAAAACACCCTGAGATAACACTGGAAGCCTACCAGTATATCTCGCTTGCCCTGGCCAGGGACTACTCGTGTAATGGCTCTCCTAGACACAGCGCGATGTCAACCCCCAATACCGGGAGAGACGAATCCTGTCTAACCGTCACTGCCTCCAAGTGCTTCGGGACTGCACCCAAGCACTACCTGTTTGCACGACTCCTTTGAGCCGTGGTAGGGTAGTGATCAAAGTGCAGTGGGAGCACACTCGAGGCGAAGCGCCAGTATCAAGTCAGCGGACTAAGCTGTACTCATGTCACCTGGGAACTGATAACTGACGATAGGTATAATACCAACCTGTCAGTTCCCGACGAGTCCTGTCCAGTGTACTCGTAACCTAACGAGCACCCGTATACTATCTCCAGTACGACGTACTGATGGCTGTGGGACAGACCATCTCCCACACTGGGATGAGAAGCGCATACGCTAGTCTACTCCGGAGTATCGATGCCCTGTCTCGATAGTCCTGCGACTAGGGACCTGTATAAGGATGTGCTTATAGATTACCCAGCCCCCACTAGTGTGACTGCCATCACAACGCTGGTAATCAAGCAAAGATCCTAAGGGCTCCACTAATGCGTATAGGTGATATCGCAAAATAAACACATGTACACATTGAAGTAGAAACAAACCAAGTAGCATACTACTATATTGAGCAAGATTGTTTATACAAGGTGAATATCCCAAGCTTCCATTAAGTAATATACAGTAATGGCCTCTAAGGCATATACACTAACAATCTCCCACTTGCACTAAGGCCATGTTCTGGCGTATCGAAGACCTATCATCTCGATCAGCCGCTCGAACTGAGTCTGGGGTAGGGCCTTGGTGAATGGATCTGCAGTGTTTTCTTCTGAAGCAACCCTCCGAACCTTGATCTCCTTGCGATCCACGATCTCCCTGATCAGGTGATACCGCCTCAAGATGTGCCTGGATCTCTGATGGGACCTGGGTTCCTTCGCTAAAGCTATAGCCCCGTTCTTGTCGCAATACAGAGGTATTGGGTCAACAATGGACGGAACCACCTGAAGTTCTTTCAAGAACTTCCTCATCCAGACAGCTTCTTTTGCGGCATCAGATGCAGCGATGTATTCCGCTTCCATAGTCGAGTCTGCAACGGTTTCCTGTTTGGAACTCTTCCAACACACCGCCCCTCCATTGAGGGTAAAGACAAAACCCGACATGGACTTGGAATCATCCTTGTCACTCTGGAAGCTGGAGTCAGCAAAGGCATCGATCTGGAGGTCTTTTCCGCCATACACCAAGAACATCTCCTTAGTCCTCCTCAGGTACTTGAGAATGTTCTTTACTGCTATCCAGTGTTTCTCCCCAGGGTTAGACTGATACCTGCTTACCACACTCAGTGCATAAGCTACATCCGGTCTGGTACACAACATCGCATACATTATAGAGCCTACCGCAGAAGCGTAGGGTATAATAGACATGCGATCCCTCTCCAAATCAGTCTTAGGAGACATCTCTTTAGAGAGGGTGATCCCGTGACAAGCCGGTAGGTTACCGCGCTTGGAATCATCCATACTGAATCTTTTCAGTACGGTGTCGATGTACCTGGACTGTGAAAGTCCTAATATGCTCTTGGATCTATCACGATGGATCCGGATCCCCAGGATGTATGAGGCATCACCCAGGTCTTTCATGGAGAAGCTTTGTGACAAGAAACCCTTGACAGATTGTAGCATAGGAATGTCATTTCCTATTAAGAGAATGTCATCCACGTATAAAACGAGGAATACTACAGTTCTCACTACAAATCTACTATAGATGCATGGTTCATCTGGATTTTTGATAAAGCCAAATTCCTTGACCGTCTCATCAAAACAGATGTTCCAACTCCGCGATGCCTGCTTTAGTCCATAGATCGACTTAAGCAACTTGCACACCTTTCCGCTGCTCCCACTCTGAATGAAACCCTCTGGCTGATCCATATAGACACACTCCTCTAAATTTCCATTTAGAAAAGCGGTTTTTACGTCCATCTGCCAAATCTCATAATCGTGGAAGGCAGCAATGGCAAGAAGGATCCGAATGGATTTCAGCATAGCCACTGGAGAAAAGGTTTCGTCATAGTCCAAGCCAGGTCTTTGACGGAAACCCTTTGCTACAAGTCTAGCTTTATAGGTCTCAACCTGTCCATCTACACCAATCTTCCTTTTGAAGATCCACTTGCATCCTCCGGGTTTTACCCCGTCTGGAGCAATGTCCAACGTCCATACTTTGTTGGTGTACATGGACTCCATTTCGGTCCGCATTGCATCCAGCCATTTTACCGAGTCAACGCTCTGAACGGCCTGCTGGAAGCTAGTAGGCTCATCATAATCTATGATGCAATCCTCTCTATCCCCGTCTATGAGAAAACCGTAGTATCTCTCGGGCGGATGAGACTGCCTACTACTCCTGCGGAGCGGCGTAGGAATGTCCTGTTTATTTGAACCCTCTGGTTCCGCTAAGCTTTCAGTAATAGTCTGTGGTTCTGGAATTTCTTCCAGTTCTACTGCGCTCCCACTTAATTCTTTTTCTAAGAACTGATGTTCTAGAAAGTGGGCATGACGAGAAACAAGAAATTTTTGTTCCTCTTCGTAGTAGAAGAGATATCCCTTGGAATTCTTTGGATATCCCACAAACTTACACAGTACTGAGCGAGCCTCGAGCTTGTCCGCATGCTGCTTTTTAACAAAAGCTGGACTTCCCCAAGTCTTAATGTGACTGAGATGGGGTCTCTTCCCACACCACATCTCATATGGTGTAGTAGGCACAGTCTTAGTAGGAACTCAGTTCAAAAGGTACGCAGCTGATTCTAGTGCATACCCCAAGAATGATCGTGGTAACTCAGCGTTACTCATCATGGACCGTACCATATCCAATAGGGTTCGGTTCCGTCTCTCCGATATACCGTTGTGCTGCGGAGTGTATGGAGGAGTGAGCTGAGAGAGAATCCCGTTCTCTTTTAAATAATTCAGGAACTCGGCACTTAAGTATTCTCCACCTCAATCCGATCATAGAATCTTGATACTTTTGTCGGTTTGTTTTTCTACTTCATTCTTAAATTCCTGGAATTTTTCAAAAGCTTCGGACTTATGTTTCATTAAGAAGACATAACCGTATCTTGAAAAATCATCCGTAAAAGCAATGAAGTAAGAATAACCGCTTCTCGCATGTGTAGACATTGGACCGCACACGTCACTGTGTACGAGTCCCAAGAGTTCGCTCGCTCTTACTCCGTGTCCAGTGAACGGAGTCTTTGTCATCTTTCCTTTGAGACAGGATTGACAAGTGACATATGATTGATATTCGAACGGATCCAAATATCCTTCTGTATGTAACTTAGTCAACCTTCTCTCATTGATGTGACCCAGTCTACAATGCCATAAGAAAGTCTAATTGATATCTGGAGACTTTCTTTTGTGTGTATTCTGGACATTGAAAATCTGTGGTTGGTTTAATACGTATATACCATTGCTCAGTGTACCTGACCCAATAAGAACTTGATTAAGGTGAATGTTTACAACATTACTTACAAACGCAAATTCATAACCTTCTTTAGAAACCAAAGATACAGAAATGATATTACAAGTTGCGTTGGGTACAAAAAATCAATTACGCAAAACCAAAACATGCCCATCTGACATTCCCAGGTGATAGTCCCCCACGGCTTTAGCATCCATGCTAGCTCCGTTCGCAACTCTGAGGGTCATGTCACCTGCCTTCAAAACCCTACGGTTTCTCAACGCCTGCAAAGAATTACAGATATGAGATCCTGATCCGGTATCCAATACCCAGGAAGTAGAGTTTATAGAAAGACAGTTTTCAATAACATACACACCTGAAGCTGAAGCCGCAACCTGCTTCAGTTCCTGTGTCCTGGCTTTCCAAGCCCTGCAATCTTTCTTCCAGTGTCCACTCTTATGACAATAGAAGCACTCTTCCTTTCCAACAAGCTTCCCCGCAATCTTTGTTGCCTTTTCCTTTCCCTTCGTACCCACTTTACTAACACCGCCTCTTGGTTTGGCGGGGGCTTTCTTTCTCTTTCCCTTGGCTTTCGCCTTGGACCTAGAGGAAGAAGATCCTCCTACAAACAAAGCGGGTGTTTCCCTACCCTTCTGTAGGGTGCCCTCTGCGCTCCTCAGCAGGTTGAGGAGTTCTGAAAGTTCAACTTCCTTTTCTTGTAAGTTGAAGTTCAGTATAAACTGGGCGTAAGTGGATGGAAGGGACTGGAGAATTAAATCTGTATAGAGTTCACTGTCCAATGTGGTCCCAAGTTCCGCGAGCTCCTCAGTGTAGCCAATCATCTTAAGCACGTGGTCCGCTACCGATGATCCGACGGCCAACTTTGTCGAAAATAACTTCTTCGACACTTCGTATCTTGCGATACGAGACTGCTCTCCATACAGTTCTTTTGTATGGAGAAATATGGACTCGAGGTCCATATTCTCATGCCTCCTCTGATGTTCGTTATCCATAGAGGCAAGCACGAGGCACCTGGCCTTCGCGCAATCAATCTCCCAAGTCTTCCGGATTTCCTTATCCGCGACGCTGGAGGTGGGACCTGGGACGGGGGGAGCTTTGGTGGTAAGAAGATACCCCAGCTTGTCGTAAGTGATTGCTAATTTGACATTCCTGAGCCAATCTTTGTAGTTTGGCCCTGTCAGTATGTTTTTATCTAGAAGTAACTTAAGTCCAGTCATTTCGAATTTGGTCGCTGCAGGGGGGAGAAGAAACACTTTAGCACGATGCTCTTGTAAGTTTAGAATGGTTTTTAATTTGTCTAAACAGGATGGCTCCCACTGTCTCTCGAATCCCTTCTCAAACCACAAAGGAAGAATTAGCCGGGATCAATCCCACCGTACAATACTTGCTTAACCGTTCAGCCAGGCCAGTGTCGGTACTTCGAGGGAGGTTTTCCAACGCTTTCGCGAAGTTCCTTAATTTAAGAATCTCTTTTCCCTGGGGGCGTAGCCCCGCTAACACCTTTCTAGGCACCTACTAGGTTTATAGCATTGATCGTTTAGTGAGAAATTTCCTGAGGAGTAGCATATACTCACAGTAGGATCGGGATCCAAATATCATCGCGTGACGAAAATGAAGGAATCCTACCATAATCATCACACTCCAAACGGTATGCAAATCTAGCAAGTTTCAGTACTTATGAAACTCCCGATGTGGATTTTTGCCCCATGCTCTTATGATCTTGACTTTGGCCAAAATATCATAAGTCACATGTCAAGTTCTACCCGTCACTTTCCAGGTTAATTTGGATCCATCCGTACATACCCTTGACTTTGGCCAAAATGGCAGCACGACTGTCCCAAACCAACGCATCTATCTATGCTACACATGAACACCCAATAGCTACCAATCACTGTGCCTTGACTTTGGCCAAAATACACAGCTTGAATACTATTGCCTATTCATGCGAAACGACGGAGGGCTACGAATGGTTTTGGTAAAACCGTGAACGTAGTGAACTTGATATAATCGATGGAACGAGATAGCTTTTAGAAGGAGTGGCTCAAGCTCCGCATTTAAAAGTTAGTTTTGAAAAGAACCGAGTGGTTTTTCGAAAATGTTCCAACGATTTTAACTTGGTTTATTATCTTGCATTAGTTCTTTTAATGCGTGATATTCTTGCATTAGTTCTTTTAATGCGTCCCATCATTTAATCCTACCATTGCAGAAAACAACCAAAATATGACGTACGCTAATGCCATTCGCATTCGCCACGGGGTCCCGTCATCACTCGTTAGGTTACTTAACTAACGACAGAGCGGGGGCTGGGCTAGCGCGGCTGTAAAACATAAGCAACACCTAAATATAAAGCAATGATAGACATTACAGATCACAGATGAATACATTGGATATACTAGCAATCCGCAATCCGTTCGAGCCTGCAACGAAAAGCGGATTACACGGTCGCGGTGAATAGCAAATACCCCACCCAAGACCCCTACGGGTGCTGCAAACTACCCGCCAAGTACTCGGTAGTTTGTGCACCCCTCCATGGGTCTATCCTAGGAGCAAAAACAAAAAACAGTAAAAAGAATTATACAATGACGGCTACAACCCCGACCCGGTTGTGCGGTCATACAAATAATATTATTACATCAATTTACATTTACAAATGAATGAAAGAAAAACAAAAGCTCATCTCACATCCACCCCGGCTATTCACCCGCGACAGTCCAACAGATTCATATACACATTCCAATATCAAACACAGATCACAGAGATGTATAACCCCGACTAATCGACTTATAGCGATTAGCCGACGTTCAATACATACAAACATCATAGATATAACCATCATAGTCAAAGTGCAGTGAAGTTCGGAAAAAATACGGAATTATAGGACCGCAAAAGTAAATTTCTGTTCTGGAAAATCTGGGCACATATAATATATCTTAAAAATCCCAAAATCCTACCAGAAGAACACTGAACTAAAAACGATCACAAGAGGAAACAAAACGGCGGCGGTTCCGCGGTCTAAGCCACCTATTGCCGCGGAACCGCAGCGCTTTAAGGGAATCATGCGATCGTTTTTCTTGGGTGTTCTCACAAAACCCTGAGCCGATTTTAGGTGTATAACAAATCTTGTTTTGACCAGAAAAAATTTTAACAGAAACTAGGGTTTTATAAAAGTTTGGTTTTTGGATTTTTACGGTTCCGAACTTCGTTACACTTCACTACCAAGCTAGTTTAAGTTTAGTTAGGCTCTGATACCACTGTAATTCCACGTTGCGACCCCCGGTTCTTGCGGGGAGGCGGAAACGGTATAAAAGTCAAATTTTTAGCGCATGGGGCAACATGGACTAACAAAGTCGGGATCTTTTCCTAAACTATAACTAGCAAACAAGCTAAAGAGAGTTAGCTACTCGGAAAGATGGTTATACCTAAACTTGAACTCCTTCTTCTTCAAACTTTGTAGAGGTTGATGGTTCTTTCCTCGTCGCCTTCTTCCGTCGAAGATGGATCCACCTGAGGGTTCAACCTTCGGGCTCTTCCTCGGACTTTGAGTGAACTAGAATCTCCGGCTTGCTAAACCCTTGATCCTAGAGTGAGTAGAGAGTGTCTAGGGGTTGTTTTCTTTTCAAGGTGAGGGATTCTCAACACATGAGAAGGAATCACCTTGAGCTTGAGGAAGAAAAAGATGAAGTGAGGAGAGAGAATGATTATGATAGAATGAGCTATCTTTTTCCTTTTTGCAACCATATCAAAAGAAAAAGAATTATCTAATTAGTAATAATAATTCAAATGAGAATAGTTGATGGTTGTTTTGGAATGACCACTATCATACTTCATTAAATGAATGTTGGCAAGAATCAAGGAGCATCCTTGCTAAATAATGATGATGGTCAAACATTCAACCATGGTCAACAAGTCAACCATGGTCAACAAGTCAACAAAACCAACCATAACATAATTTCATTTAATTACTATTATTAATAGATATTTCACTAATTCATTAGGGTTTGGAAAAAAGACGACTGTCAACTGTGCATGCGCACCCGTTCCGAAACCCTAATGAAAAACCTCTTCTTCCGCCTCAAACAACTGTGCATACACACCTGTATTCTCGTTCCGAGGAAAAAGAATACCAAGAGATAAAAGCAACCCCAAAACATATACCAGTATCCGGCTCAAACCAGAGCCCGCTGGCAATATCCGTCCGGACTCCAAACGTGCACAAGTGCGCGGATGAGAACGAACCCTGTCGCAAAACCATGCGACCTCTACTCTGTTTTGCCCAGAGGCGAATACCCTCTGTGTGGGACTCTAAAGACTCGACACTACGCTGGCAGTGGGTTTAACCACAGACCGCAAGCGGCACTAGCTGTGCGTAACGGTCCCCAGGTAGATGCCGACAAGAAGGCTGACGAGGTGAACCCCATCTGAACTCCTACTGAGTCTGAATGTGACATTCTCCGTACAGTCCGGTCTGTTCGTCTGATACATCGCATGTCGGGCCTAGGGGGCGGTAAAACGTCAGTCCCCCAATAGCGGTACAAGTCGTGTTGGAGTGAAGCCCAAAACACCCTGAGATAACACTGGAAGCCTACCAGTATATCTCGCTTGCCCTGGCCAGGGACTACTCGTGTAATGGCTCTCCTAGACAAAGCGCGATGTCAACCCCCAATACCGGGAGAGACGAATCCTGTCTAACCGTCACTGCCTCCAAGTGCTTCGGGACTGCACCCAACCACTACCTGTTTGCACGACTCCTTTGAGCCGTGGTAGGGTAGTGATCAAAGTGCAGTGGGAACACACTCGAGGCGAAGCGCCAGTATCAAGTCAGCGGACTAAGCTGTACTCATGTCACCTGGGAACTGATAACTGACGATAGGTATAATACCAACCTGTCAGTTCCCGATGAGTCCTGTCCAGTGTACTCGTAACCTAACGAGCACCCGTATACTATCTCCAGTACGACGTACTGATGGCTGTGGGACAGACCATCTCCCACACTGGGATGAGAAGCGCATACGCTAGTCTACTCCGAAGTATCGATGCCCTGTCTCGATAGTCCTGCGACTAGGGACCTGTATAAGGATGTGCTTATAGATTACCCAGCCCCCACTAGTGTGACTGCCATCACAACGCTGGTAATCAAGCAAAGATCCTAAGGGCTCCACTAATGCGTATAGGTGATATCGCAAAATAAACACATGTACACATTGAAGTAGAAACAAACCAAGTAGCATACTACTATATTGAGCAAGATTGTTTATACAAGGTGAATATCCCAAGCTTCTATTAAGTAATATACAAACTAGTATGATACAGTAATGGCCTCTAGGGCATATACATTAACAGCCCATACCTAGTGAAATCATCTGTGAAAGTAATGATGTATGAATAACCACTTCGCGCATGTGTAGACATTGGACCATACACATCACTGTGTTTGAGTCCCAAGAGCTCGCTTGCTCTTTCTCCGTGTCCAGTGAACGGAGTCTTTGTCATCTTTCCCATGAGACAAGATTCACAAGTAGCATAAGACTGTTACTCGAACGGATTCAAGTATCCCTCTCTATGTAACTTTGTTAACCGTGTCTCATTAATATGACCCAGTCTACAATGCCATAAGAAAGCTTGATTTGTTTCCGGAGACTTTCTTTTAAGTGTGTTCTGGACACTGAAGATCTGAGCTTGATTTAATACGTATATCCGGTTTTGTAATGTACCTGACCCAATCAGAACTTGATTTAGGCGGATGTTAACTACATCGCTTACAAAAGTAAAATCATATCCTTCCTTAGAAATCAAGGATACAGATATGATATTACAAGTCGCACCTGGTACATAAAAACAGTTACGCAGAATCAATATCTGCCCAGTTGTCAGTCCTAGATGATATTCCCCTACGGATTCAGCATACATGCTCATTCCGTTAGCAACCCTGAGAGTCATATCACCTTTCCTGATAACCCTATGGTTTCTTAGAGCCTGTAATGAATTACAAATATGAGATCCTGATCCGGTATCCAATACCCAGGAAGTAGGGTTAACTGACATACAGTTCTCAATTACAAACACACCCGAAGCCGAAGCCACAACATGCTTCGAATTCTGGCTACTGGCTTTGCAAGCCCTGCAATCCTTCTGCCCATGTTCATTCCCGTAACATTAGGAACATCCCTCTTTCACTGCATCCATTCCCGAAACTTCTGCCTTTCCCATTCTTTCTACTTCCCTGGTTTCCTTCAGGGTAGTAGGTAGAGACTGTTGAACTAAGTCAGCATCTGACCCGTTCTTCAACGTGGTCTTCAGGTCCGAGAGCTCAAAAGAGCTGGTCTCTGTAAGGACGTTGCCCCCTAGATGAGAGTAAAGATTATTAAGAAGAGGTTTTTCTCAAGCTCAAGTGTTTCTTAACACATGAGAGGGGAGAGCTTGAGAGAGAGGAAGAGGAGGAGAGAGAAAGCATATGATGGAATCAGAGAATTATGAAGCATTCTCACATATATGTGTGAATTATTGTAAATTGATAATTAGTGAGATAATTGTCATGGCTTAATCAAGACATGACCATTATCATTTCATATTTAATGCAAATAGAAAGGATCAAAGAGTATCTTCCAAATGAAATGATGATGGTCAAAGTGTCAACCTCGGTCAACAAGTCAAGAATGTCAAATGGTCAATAACCCTAACCATGCACAATTATATTAAACTAATATCAATTAATCATAATACACACATAAGCATTAGGGTTAATAAAATGACAATGGTCATTAACCCTAACCAATGTCCTCTTCCTCTGTCTCAATCAACTGTGCATACGCACCCGCATTCGTGATCCGAGGAACACGAATACAAAGAGATAAAACTAATCCCAAATCATATACTAGGATCTGGCTTAAACCAAAGCCCGCTAGTATAAGCTGTCCGGACAACAAACGTGCACAAGTGCGCGGATGTGAACGAACCCTGTCGCAAAACCATGCGACCTCTACTCATTTTGCCTAAAGGCGAATAGCTCTCTGTGTGGGACTTTAAAGACTAGACACTACACTGGCAGTGGGTTTAACCACAGACCGCAAGCGGCACTAGCTGTACGTAACGGTCCCTAGGTAGATGCCGATAAGAAGACTGACGAGGTGACCCCATCCGAACTCCTACTGAGCCTGTATGTGACAGTCTCCGTACAGTCCGGTCTGTTCGTCTGATACATCGCATGGCGGGCCTAGGGGGCGGTGAACGTCAGTCCCCTAATAGCGGTACAAGTCGTGTCGGAGTGTAGCCCAGAACACCCTGAGATAACACTGGAAACCTACCAGTATATCTCACTTGCCCTGGCCAGGGACGACTCGTGTAATGGCTCTCCTAGACACAGCGCGATGTCAACCCCCAATACCGAAAGAGACGAATCCTGTCTAACCGTCGCTGCCTCCAAGTGCTTCGGGACTGCACCCAAAAACTACCTGTTAGCACGACTCCTTTGAGCCGTGGTAGGGTAGTAATCAAAGTGCAGTGGGAACACACTCGAGGCGAAGTGACAGTGTCAAGTCAGCGGACTAAGCTGTACTCATGTCACCTGGGAACTGATAACTGACGATAGGTATAATACCAACCAACAGTTCCCGACGAGTCCTGTCCAGTGTACTCGTAACCTAACGAGTACCCGCATACTATCTCAAGTACGACGTACTGACGGCTGTGGGACAGACCGTCTCCCATGCTGGGATGAGAAGCGAATACGCTAGTCTACTCCGGTGTATCAATGCCATGTCTCGATAGTCCAACGACTAGGGAGCTGTATAAGGATGTGCTTATGGATTACCCAGCCCCCACGAGTGTGAGCGCCATCACAACGCTGGTAATCGAGCAAAGATCCTAAGGGCTCTACTAATATGTATATAAGCGATATGCTAAAATCAACACATGCACATATTGAAGTAGAGATAAACCAAGTAGCATACTACCATTTTGAGCAAGATTTTATATACAACTGTGAATATCCCAAGCTTCCATTAAGTAATATACATACTAGTATGATACAGTAATGGCCTCTAGGGCATATACACTAAAGCGGAAAAGTAAATAATATACAATAATGGTGACATCATCCTCAGCCCGGAAGTGCTCCAAATAAAAGAATATTACATACAATTGATTTTTATATGAATGAAAATAAAGACTCTCAACTCACATAAAACTCCTGGCTATTCAATCACGACAATCCTGCACATCATATCTCAGCAACACATAATATTACATACCATCAACGTAAGTAAGTATGCGTACCCCGATTGTCGTTCCGGCGATACACAACATACTACACTTACGGTCGCAGAAAAAGAAAAATGAAAAAATACAACAATTGGAATCGTAACTGCCCTAGACAACACAAACCCGGGATATCACATATCCAAGATTTCATGCCCAACAATGTAAAGCTTGCATTTAGGTCTCACCTATGAAATAATTTTTCAAAATAAGTCGGATAGTTCAACAAGATTTCCGATTACACCCGAGACCGAAATTTTAGATTTACACGCAACAAACAAATTTGTAGATTCTAATTATTGTATCACATTCTCATATATCAGGCGCAGTTAAAATGTTCGATCGAACGATCAATCACCCAAAGAATTCTCTGAAAGATCAACACTTAAGCAATTTTAAAATATACCAGAGACTGCTATTAGCATATACGGTCCAGCACAAGAAGGCACGGTCCACGCCTCACCAACGACACCGTGGAACCGCCGCAAAAAGACACTTTCGGCCGCGGTTCCGCGGTCGTTAAGTCGAGTTAGTGCTTCGTTCTTCTTATAGGCCCATACAATACCCTTGTAACCCTTCGAAAAATCGTTTAGGCAATTTTTCGGTAATCGGCAAATTTTTCGGCTTTTTCCGTAAAAAGTCAAAATAGGTATTTTTCATTATAGACCTAATTATACAAAATTTAGATAAGATATTACTATAATTTTGTCACTAAAATGTCACTTATAATTTTCTAGTTAAATAAAAAAAAAATTCGTAATTAATTATTTTTTTAAATTATTTTAAGCCTTTTTAAATACATTAAATTAGTGATAAATACAACTTTAATTAGCTAAATTTCATAATTAGGAATCTTTATATGCTAAAATATGGTGTTAATAAAATTGTATCATGACTTGCAAGATTGTGGTTTTATGGTTGGAAATTTGTGAAAAAATGAAGTAAAAAGGGGTTTTTTTGTAAAAATTGTTATGTTAAGCATTATATACATTTGAGAGTGACTTTTTCTTAGAACCTTCTACATTTTTCCCTCACTCTCCCTCACCTTCTAACTCTGGCCGAGCTTGAGCTGCAGCCCTCCCCCATTTTTCTCATTCTTTCTTGCTTCATTTCACATCAAAATCCATTAAAATTTCACCATTTTCTTCTCCAATTCAAAGCCAAACCTTAATCCACTCTCTCCTCAACCAAATTTAGTTCAAAACTAGGAGAAAGGAGGCTTCTTTGGTGGCTTGATCATGCTAGGGTTCCACTTGTGAGGTGAAATCCTAAACTAGTTTGTTAACTTGTAGTTTATGTGTGCTAAAATTCAATTTTGAAGTATTAATTTAGTTGTAAATTCTTGTTCATGAAAATCAAGAATGGGATTTGATGTTGAACTAGGGTTTGAAGCATGGTTGTTAGAGTTAAGTTAGGGCTTTGGTTACCTATTTGATTAGAGTGGTTAATTGCGTAAGGTTACGCTCGCTAAATCGTTAAATTGCGACGTTTGCATCAAATCGGTTTGAAATTTGCTTACTAGATTTTTACAAAAATTAGAATGCGAACAAATTGCGTTATTTTATCGATATAATTAGCTTCGTATAGGACTATTAGAGTGCGCGAATGCGGGGTTTCTTCTAGTCGGGTTTTAGTTTTGTCGAATTCTCCGAAATGACGATTCTAGTTAAAGATTAGCGATTTTCGTGCGTTTTCCCGCGCACCGAGTGCGTGTTATGTTTAATTCGAGAGCGTCGATATTTGTATAATGTGACTTGCATCATTTTAGGTTATGTAATCTTATGCTTGGTGTTGTGCAATTATATGATCGGTCGCGGAAACATCGGACACGGCGCGTAAAGGCAAGGCGGTGATCGGATCGGATTAGCAAGGCATTCAGGTGAGTAGATGTATTCATCTATGGGGGAATCCTCTGAATGGCGCGAGGCGCCCCCCCTAGTTAGGATTACCCTACTTTTTGCAATATTTATATTGTTAGCTAGGTTATCCATTCATGTACACTGCATACCCTTATAGCGAACAGTATATTAGATTGCATGGACATTCATCTATACTTATGCGATATCACTTCGTAGGACACGAACACCATTACCATTGGCATCTGTTGCATGCGCACTATTCATGTGACACACACGCCTTTGGTAATTGCCATGCCACGTGCACTATAGAACCTGTTTAACTTAATAACGCCATTTGCATTCATACATGATATATGGAATTGCATAGCATGCATATACCTCGCATTACCATCATATCTACATAGATTTTTAGCCAAAACTCACATCATATACATTGATATCATAGACATTTATCATATATAACATGTGAACATTATGATTTTCTTGAGGATTTCAGTATTGCTGCGATTTCTGGATTTTTGGGGGAAACCGCAAGAATTTAACAAAAGCTTATATTTATCATTTTTAAAACAAAGTTGTGGTTTTCTCGTGATGTATGTGTCGTCCACCATGAGTTTTCATGCTTTCTGTTGGATTTCGAGACCTGATTCGAGGAGTGGATGAACAGTCTCGGGTACATGGTGGGCCCGGTATGGTACCCCGGGGCAAGAAGATCGAGTTGTAGACGATGAGCCTGGCAGGGGAAGACTACCTACCGGTGATGTCTGGCGCGGCGTATATCCGGAGGATACCGACCGTTGTCGTGAGATTTATGATATGGGCCGATCCGGACTGACGGAGCCCGATATTGAGACAGATATGATTCCTATTTGGTGTCGATGCTTGACACGGGTTTTCAGATGATTTCTTGATGGTACTTAGCTATTATACAGATATTCATTTTCTAAAGTTAAGAACGCAGAACCCTTAGCATTTAAAACACTTAAAGAGTTAGAAATGACATTGCATACATGTGCATGCATACTAGAGCTATTATATCACATATGGATATGCATGTTGTGGTGCATTGCGTGCATTCTTACGATTGCCTTATTAGATGTTATATTCTACTCACGAGCTGTCAACTCACCCCCGTTGTGCCACAGTGTCTTGCAGGTCGGACTCATCAGTCTTGTAGCAGCGGCTATCTTATCATCAGCTCCTTTTGCTCAGACTCGCGACATCGCCTGTAGGTGGGTTGCGAGCACACTTTATTTCTTTTTGCTCCATCATTGTATCTAGTATTCTCTATCTACCACTTTATATTGTATATGTGACCTAGTGATGAGACTGAGAGATTTGTATATTTGTGGTTTCTTTTGGGTCGAGCTCACTTGAGTCGACGTGTGTTTTCTGATATTTTGCGTTTCTTTTATGCTCTTTTCTTGATATTACTTATATATTGCATGTGGTTGTGATCCGTCTTGGGCGAAGAGCTAGCTCCCGCTTGGGGATGCCATTTATGATTACAGGTTATATATATATCTTGTTGTACCCATTTTGGGGGATAGAAAATACAGGGGAGACTCTGCCGAAATTTTCGGAAATTTTTTTAATGTTTTTAAAAAGGGATTATATGCAACTTAATTGATTTAAAGGCCGTTTTCATTAAAGGTTTTCCTTCACTCTCTTTTGATTTTGGTTTAGATTTTCTGGGCTTTGGCTGACTTAGGTTACGGTACGCCTTTAAACGTCTCGTAATCTAAGCGCCAGTCACGTTCCGTACCTTCGGGTCGTGACAAAGTTGGTATCAGAGCATAGTTTTTACCTTTCTGAGTGTAGGACGACCTTGGTAGATGGAGTAGGTGACTTAAGCAGAGTGGCGTAGCGTGGGTATGATCCACGGCATACTTACGATACGGTACTCCGCCTAAGTGACCTTAGGACATAATTGCTTGTATTTCCTTTCTTGATTCCTTGCATTCCTTGATTCAATTGCAATGTTCTTATTAGTCCTGTTTCTTATTCCAGCTTCGATGCCGCCAAAGACAACGAGAGCTCAGCGGGCTGCCGCTAGGGATGAGATTCGGGCAGGCTCGTCTGAGGCGAGGATCGAGCGGGAGGATACGCCTACCCCTCAGGTTCATACTGATCCGCCTTATCCAGACAGTATTGCCAGATTAGAGGCCGGCATGCAAGAGTTGCGGCAGATGATGGGATCTTTAGTTGAGTCCAGCCAGGCACAGAGATCCGAGGATGTTCCTTCCACCGCACAGACCACGATCGTACCTGCTGCATAGATGGTCACTCCTGCTGCTACTACGGAGACTATCCCTGTTTCACTACAGGAGTTCATGAGATTGAGACCTCCAGCTTTTACCGGTACAGATGCGACAGAGGACTCACAGGCATTTCTTGATAGGATAGCTCGGATTTGCCGTTCGTTGAGGTGTTCTGATGATAGATTGGTGGAGTTTGCGAGTTTTCGTCTGGAGGGTCTTGCCCAGACATGGTACGATTCAGTAGAGAGAGGCCGAGCTGCAGGTCTACCTTCTATGACCTGGGACGAGTTTACATCTGCATTTCTTGCCCGTTTTCTTCCGGAGAGTGTCCGAGATGCTCGAGCCCGTAGTTTTGAGTCTTTGCGCAAGACTCCCGGGATGACGGTGTCAGAGTATGATATACAGTTTACCCAGTTATCTCGATATGCTCCGTACCTAGTAGACACAGAAGAGAAGAGAATAAAGCAGTTCGTGCGAGGGCTTGATACACAGCTATTCCTAGCCATCGGCACCCAGCACTTTGATACATACGCAGCCGCGATGGATGCAGCCATACTTTTGGAGGAGCGTATTTCTGAGACTCCGGTCGTTTCTGGGCCGAAGAGGATCCGTACTGATACGCCAGCTCAGCGGCAGATGGGGAGACACCACGATAGATTATTTCTGGGAGATGGTGGAGGCAGAGGATTGAGACGAGGTCAGTTATTTGGTTCATATCCACAGACCCAGCAGTCGTCTCCGGGATGTTTTCGGTGTGGGAGTCAGTACCACCGTGTCAGAGACTGTACCATGGGACGTCCGGGCGCGGCGACAGTCCCGCATGTGACTTTACCACCCTCACCACCTTTTCAGAGAGCTTTACTTCCTACTCCTGATGATGCTTCATGCCAACCAGATGCTTCTAGAGGCCGTGGGCGTGGCGGTCCGGTTCAGAGAGGACGAGGCGACAGAGGCAGAGGCCGAGGCCGAGGTAGAGGCAGTGGACAGCCAGCTATTAGTGGTGGATAGGCCCGAGTGTTCGCGCTGACTCCTCAGGATGCACAGGCATCCAATGCCGTCGTGACAGGTACTCTGCCAGTATGTTCTTTTGATGTATGGGTATTATTTGATCCAGGCTCCACACATTCCTATGTTTCCACGTATTTTGCACCGAGGTTGGGCCGAGAGTCTTCTCCGTTAGATCAGCCGCTTGTCGTTATTACCCCGGTAGGCGAGTCTTTTATTGCCCGTTTTGTGTACCGATCGTGTTCCGTTCGTATCGGGGAGAGAGACTCTTCAGTTGATTTGATTCTCCTCGATATGCTAGACTTTGACGTTCTTCTTGGTATGGACTAGCTAGCCACCTGTTATGCATCCGTGGACTGCCGTGAAAAAGCAGTCAGATTCAGTTTTCCTGGTGAGCCGGTTCTTGTTATTCAGGGAGATCGTAGTGCTACCCTTCCCAGCTTGATTTCATCTCTTCGCGCTGGTCAGCTCTTGAGGAAAGGGTGTCAGGGATTCTTAGCCTATGTTTATGATACTAGCTCCACAGAGGTTCCGTTGGACCAGGTCCCTGTTGTGAGGGAGTTTCCTGATGTATTCCCTGACGAGCTGCCTGGTCTGCCACCAGAGCACGAGATTGAGTTCTGTATTGACTTGATCCCCGGCACGGGGCCTATCTCTATACCGCCTTATCGGATGGCCCCGGCAGAGCTGAGAGAGCTAAAGGATCAGTTACAAGACTTGCTGGATAAAGGGCTTATCCGACCGAGTGTGTCACCTTGGGGTGCTCCCGTCTTGTTTGTTAAGAAGAAGGACGGAAGTATGCGTTTATGCATTGATTATCGTCAGCTGAACCGGGTTACTGTGCGGAACAGGTATCCCCTACCCCGCATTAATGACTTATTCGATCAGCTCCAGGGTGCAGGGTTCTTCTCGAAGGTTGATTTACGGTCAGGTTATCACCAGTTGCGGGTTCGGAAGGAGGATATTCCGAAGACCGCCTTCCGTACTCGGTATGGTCATTATGAGTTCTTGGTGATGTCGTTCGGGCTCACCAATGCCCCGGCAGCATTTATGGATTTGATGAACCGTGTATTCAGGCCGTATCTCGATCAGTTCATTATTGTGTTCATTGACGACATCTTGGTTTATTCTCGGAGCCGGGAGGAGCATGAACAGCACTTATGTATCACATTGCAGACTTTGAGGGAGCATCAGCTGTTCGCCAAATTCTCCAAGTGCGCATTCTGGTTAGACAGTGTCGACTTCTTGGGTCATGTGGTGACGAGAGACGGTATTTGTGTGGACCCGAAGAAGATCGATGTAGTTCAGCGTTGGCCTAGACCAGTATCAGTTTCAGAGGTTCGCAGCTTTTTAGGTCTGGCCGGCTATTATCGACGTTTTGTCCAGGATTTCTCCCGCATTGCTGCACCTTTGACCGGGTTGACCCGGAAGGGGGTTCCTTTTGATTGGACCTAGGCGTGTGAGGATAGTTTCCAGCAGTTGAAGACTCGTCTGACTACTGACCAGTATTAGCATTGCCTTCAGGATCAGGCGGGTTCGTGGTTTATTGTGATGCTTCTCGAGTGGGGCTGGGATGTGTATTGATGCAACACGACGGAGTTATCGCGTATGCTTCTCGGCAGCTGAGGAAACACGAGCAGAACTACCCCACCCATGATTTAAAGATGGCTGCAGTGGTATTTGCACTTAAGATCTGGAGACATTACCTATACGGTGAGTCGTGCCAGATATTCACTGACCACAAGAGTTTGAAGTATATCTTCCAGCAGCGAGACCTGAACCTGAGACAGCGCCGTTGGATGGAGTTGGTGAAAGATTATGACTGCGAGATTTTATACCATCCGGGCAAGGCGAATGTGGTGGCAGATGCTTTGAGTAGAAGGCCCGGAGGTAGCTTATCTTGTTTGAGCGCAGTACTGATGCAGTCGACGGCGGATTGGCAGGTGTTATGTGACAGCAGAGTGCAGTTCGAGTTTACTCCTACAGGGGGATAGCTGGCCCATTTCAGAGCACGCCCTCAGTTACTTGACCGTATCCACGAGGCACAGTCCGGCGATGCCCGTATATTAGAGATTATTAAGCAGATTCGGCAGGGCAGAGTTTCCGAGTTCGTGATTGATGATCAGGGGATACTTCGATTTGGGACTCGACTGTGCGTGCCAGATTCAGAGGGACTGAGGCGTGATATTCTCGAGAAGGCACATAGATCAGTATACAGTGTGCACCCAGGTTCCACCAAGATGTACCATGATTTGAGAGAGGTTTACTGGTGGGACGGGATGAAGAAGGATATTACAGACTTTGTATCGAGATGCCTGACTTGTCAGCAAGTCAAGGCCGAGCACCAGAGGCCAGCCGACGAGTTACATCCTTTGCCTATCCCTGAGTGGAAGTGGGAGCAGGTCTCCATGGACTTCATTGTGGGTCTACCCAGGACCGGTCGAGGGTATGACTCTATTTGGGTGATTGTGGATCGACTGACGAAAGCGGCTCACTTTCTGCCAGTGAAGACCACTTTTGGATTTTCTCAGTACGCCCAGGTTTATATTGATGAGATAGTGCGACTGCATGGTGTTCCGACTTGCATCGTGTCCGACTGGGGCACCCAGTTTACCAGCCGATTGTGGCAGAAACTTCAGGAAGCATTGGGCACCCGATTGAGTTTTAGCACAGCCTTTCATCCGCAGACTGACGGTCAGTCGGAGCGTACGATTCAGACACTTGAGGACATGCTCAGAGCTTGTGTTTTTGATTTTGGTGGTAGATGGGATCGTCATTTGCCTTTGATCGAGTTTTCCTACAATAATAGCTTCCAGGAGACGATTCAGATGGCACCTTTCGAGGCTTTATATGGGAGGAGATGTCGATCGCCTGTATGTTGGACAGAGCTTTGGGAGAGCAGTATCTTGGGGCCGCAGATCGTACAGGAGACGACCGAGAAGATACAGCTGATTCGAGACAGGATGAGAGCGGCACAGAGCAGGCAGAAATCATATGCTGACAAGCGTTGTCGCCGACTCGAGTTCGCTGTTGGCGATCATGTTTTCCTGAAGGTCTCTCCGATGAAAGGTATGATGAGATTTGGGCGGAAAGGGAAGCTGAGTCCTAGATATGTTGGTCCTTTCGAGATCCTAGAGCGTGTTGGTCCAGTCGCTTATCGGTTAGCTCTTCCGCCCAGTTTCCCCGATGTTCACCCCGTGTTCCATGTCTCGATGCTCCGCAAGTACCTTGATGATCCTTCCCAGGCGATTCAGCACCAGACGATCCAGCTAGAGCGTGATCTTTCTTTCAATGAGCAGTCGGTGGTCATTCTGGATCGGCAGGTGAAGAAATTGAGGTCGAAGGTTATACCGTCCGTCAAGGTCCTTTGGCGTGGCCCGAACAGCGAGGAGGTCACCTGGGAGACGGAGGTCGAGATGAGGAAGAGATATCCCCATCTTTTTGAAGGTACGCGTATTTAAATTCTAAATTCGGGGACCGAATTTTTTTAAGGGGGGAAGATTGTAACCCTTCTAAAAATCGTTTAGGCAGTTTTTCGGTAATCGGCAAATTTTTCGGCTTTTTCCGTAAAAAGTCAAAATAGGTATTTTTCATTATAGACATAATTATACAAAATTTAGATAAGATATTACTATAATTTTGTCACTAAAATGTCACTTATAATTTTCTAGTTAAATAAAAAAAATTCGTAATTAATTTTTTTTATTTTTATTTTAAGCCTTTTTAAATACATTAAATTAATGATAAATACAACTTTAATTAGGTAAATTTCATAATTAGGAATATTTATAAGCTAAAATATGGTGTTAATAAAATTGTATCATGACTTGCAAGATTGTGGTTTTATGGTTGGAAATTTGTGAAAAAATTAAGTAAAAAGGGGTTTTTTTTGTAAAAATTGTTATGTTAAGCATTATATACATTTGAGAGTGACTTTTTCTTAGAACCTTCTACATTTTTCCCTCACTCTCCCTCACCTTCTAGCTCTGGCCGAGCTTGAGCTGCAGCCCTCCCCCATTTTTCTCATTCTTTCTTGCTTCATTTCACATCAAAATCCATTAAAATTTCACCATTTTCTTCTCCAATTCAAAGCCAAACCCTAATCCACTCTCTCCTCAACCAAATTTAGTTCAAAACTAGGAGAAAGGAGGCTTCTTTGGTGGCTTGATCATGCTAGGGTTCCACTTGTGAGGTGAAATCCTAAACTAGTTTGTTAACTTGTAGCTTATGTGTGCTAAAATTCAATTTTGAAGTATTAATTTAGTTGTAAATTCTTGTTCATGAAAATCAAGAATGGGATTTGATGTTGAACTAGGGTTTGAAGCATGGTTGTTAGAGTTAAGTTAGGGCTTTGGTTACCTATTTGATTAGAGTGGTTAATTGCGTAAGGTTAAGCTCGCTAAATCGTTAAATTGCGACGTTTGCATCAAATCGGTTTGAAATTTGCTTACTAGATTTTTACAAAAATTAGAATGCGATCAAATTGCGTTATTTTAGCGATATAATTAGCTTCGTATAGGACTATTAGAGTGCGCGAATGCAGGGTTTCGTCTAGTCGTGTTTGTTTTGTTGAATTCCCCGAAATGACGATTCTAGTTAAAGATTAGCGATTTTCGTGCGTTTTCCCGCGCACCGAGTGCGTGTTATGTTTAATTCGAGAGCGTCGATATTTGTATAATATGACTTGCATCGTTTTAGGTTATGTAATCTTATGCTTGGTGTTGTGCAATTATAGGATCGGTCGCGGAAACATCGGACACAGCGCGAAAAGGCAAGGCGGTAGTCGGATCGGATTAGCAAGGCATTCAGGTGAGTAGATGTATTCATCTATGGGGGAATCGTCTGAATGGCGCGAGGCGCCCCTCTAGTTAGGATTACCCTACTTTTTTCAAGATTTATATTGTTAGCTAGTTTATCCATTCATGTACACTGCATACCCTTATAGCGAACAGTATATTAGATTGCATGGACATTCATCTATACTTATGCGATATCACTTCGTAGGACACGAACACCATTACCATTGGCATCTGTTGCACGCGCACTATTCATGTGACATACACGCCTTTGGTAATTGCCATGCCACGTGCACTATAGAACCTGTTTAACTTAATAACGCCATTTGCATTCATACATGATATATGGAATTGCATAGCATGCATATACCTCGCATTACCATCATATCTACATAGATTTCTAGCCAAAACTCACATCATATACATTGATATCATAGGCATTTATCATATATAACATGTGAACATTATGATTTTCTTGAGGATTTCAGTATTGCTGCGATTTCTGGATTTTTGGGGGAAACCGCTAGAATTTAACAAAAGCTTATATTTATCATTTTTAAAACAAAGTTGCGGTTTTCTCGTGATGTATGTGTCGTCCACCATGAGTTTTCATGCTTTCTGTTGGATTTCGAGACCCGATTCGAGCAGTGAATGAACCGTCTCGGGTACATGGTGGGCCCGGTATGGTACCCCGGGGCAAGAAGATCGAGTTGTAGACGATGAGCCTGGCAGGGGAAGACTACCTACCGGTGATGTCTGGTGCGGCGGATATCCGGAGGATACCGACCGTTGTCGTGAGATTTATGATATGGGCCGATCCGGACTGACGGAGCCCGATATTGAGACAGATATGATTCCTATTTGGTGTCGAGGCTTGACACGGGTTTTCAGATGATTTCTTGATGGTACTTAGCTATTATACAGATATTCATTTTCTAAAGTTAAGAACGCAGTACCCTTAGCATTTAAAACACTTAAAGAGTTAGAAATGACATTGCATACATGTGCATGCATACTAGAGCTATTATATCACATATGGACATGCATGTTGTGGTGCATTGCTTGCATTCTTACGATTGCCTTATTAGATGTTATATTCTACTCACGAGCTGGCAACTCACCCCCGTTGTGCCACAGTGTCTTGCAGGTCGGACTCATCAGTCTTGTAGCGGCGGCTATCTTATCATCAGCTCCTTTTACTCAAACTCGCGACATCGCCCGTAGGTGGGTTGCGAGCACACTTTATTTCTTTTTGCTCCATCATTGTATCTAGTATTCTCCATCTACCACTTTATATTGTATATGCGACCTAGTGATGAGACTGAGAGATTTGTATATTTGTGGTTTCTTTTGGGTCGAGCTCACTTGAGTCGACGTGTGTTTTTTGATATTTTGCGTTTCTTTTATGCTCTTTTCTTGATATTACTTATATATTGCATGTGGTTGTGATCCGCCTTGGGCGAAGAGCTAGCTCCCGCTTGGGGATGCCATTTATGATTACATGTTATATATATATCTTGTTGTACCCATTTTGGGGGATAGAAAATACAGGGGAGACTGCCGAAATTTTCGGAATTTTTTTTGATGTTTTTAAAAAGGGATTCTATGCAACTTAATTGATTTAAAAGCCGTTTTCATTAAAGGTTTTCCTTCACTCTCTTTTGATTTTGGTTTAGATTATCTGGACTTTGGCTGACTTAGGTTACGGTACGCCTTTAGACGTCTCGTAATCTAAGCGCCAGTCACGTTCCGTACCTTCGGGTCGTGACAACCCTGCACGATTTTCTGAGTATTTTTAATGTGAAAAAATCCAACATTCTGAAAAATTTCCAGAGAGCATTTTCCGGGTGTCGGGTTTCATTCGTTCTAGGTTTTTAACGTCGTCTAGGATACTCTAAAGCTCTAGCCTGACTCTGATACCACTGTTGGGTTTCCTTAGCACCTAATCTAGGGTTTGGAAGCATCACACATGCCTCTTTAAAATTTTAGGTAGGTGCTAAGCAAACTCACCATGAATCTTAACTAGAATATTTAAGGTTACAATAAATAAGTATCACATGCAAGAAGCTATTTAACACTAAGAGAGGAAATTACAACCTTTGTAGACTTCTCTTGGTGACTCCTTGGACGTTTGTGAATTTGAAACGGATCGTTGTAGGCCTTCCTAGTCCAAGATGATCCACCCGAAGTCTCTTTGCACAAAGCTCATTTCTTCACTTGAACTTTGAAAGAAGTGGAGCAAACACCCTACACAAATGGGCAAAAGAAGTGTAGAATGATGATGTGGTTTGTATTCTCTATTCAAAACCCTTTTTTTACTAGCTCACTCTATGGAAATCTCAAGAGAGTAAGAGAATGAGGAAGAAGAAGATGGCAACCCAAGAGCTCAAGAGATAATGATATCTTATTCCTTAAAAATGAGAATAGAAATTATATATAATTTCTCACTCTCATCCTTAACCATAGGTTAATAAATATCTAGATATTTATTTAGGAGTAATATGAACCATAGAAAATTAACTCATAGTGGAAGCTTAGGTCAAATGAAGAGTCAAGGAGAATTATCCACCATGAATTGATTTTCTATTTCTTTAATTCTAAAATAAATATATATGCATATTTATTCCCATGTGAGTCTTGCATTGCCACCACTTGTGTATCATCAACCATGACACACAAGAATGTATGCATGTATGTGTGCATGCACATCATCATATGCATCAACATAAACATATTCATACATGCATGCCTACAAATAGAAAAGGGTTTAATAAAGAAATAAGCTAAAAGTATATGTTAAATCAACACTTGATTTAACAAATCGGTCATATCACATACGATCCGACCAATAGAAAAATGCCCGATTAATTTACGGTATCACATACATGCATTTAATCGGGTTCCCGCGCATATCTCATATGCACACCACATCGTTTCACCTGAGCTAGGAAACTCCTGTGTCGGACTTTAAGACTCGTCAATACGCCGGCAGTAGGTGATGATCATATCAAACACCAACAAGCCGCAAGCGGTCAGCTAAACGTAATGGCCACCCGGGTATTGAGCGATCAGAAGAAAACAAGCGAAGCTGTCAAAACTCTCGTCGAGCCAACTGGCAACACTTGCCGTACTATCCGGTCTCTTCGTCAGATATGCTGCATATCGAGTCTAGGGATGGTATCGTCGACCCCAATAACTCAATAAGTCATGACGGTGTATGGCTCATAACAGATCGAGAAACTATTGATAGCACTTATCAGTAAATCTCAGCAGCCCTGGATAGGGACTTCTTGTTATAGCCAATCGAGCATTGCACAACATCAACCCCCAATACCGGGAGAGACGAAACCCCTCCTATCGCTTATTGTCTCCATGTGCTTCGGGACTGTACCCAAAATCCACCTGTTTGCATGACTCGTTAGAGCCGTGGTGGGGTGGAGATCAAAGTACAGTGGGAGGACACACAAGACTCTATGACGATCTGGGGTCTACAGACTAACTTATACCAGTGTCACCTGAGAACTGCTATCCGACGATAGATATAATACCACATAGGAGTTCTCGACGAGTTCGTTCAGTGTACCTAGTATCCACTGTGCACCCGCATACAATCTTTGGTGTCACCACACCAGATGGATATGGGATTATCCATCACCTATCAAATGGGACAAGAATGGTATACGCTAGTCTACTCTGGAATATCGATGCCCTGTCTCGATACACCCACGACTAGGAACAGTTCAAGGATATGCTTATAAACTACATATGTCCTACTAGTATGATCTGCATCATAGTCATAGTAGTTAAGCAAATATCCTATAAGCTTTATCAACATGTACCAAATGGGTAAGATGCATGATCAAATGAACATGTCAAGATAAAGTAAACCAGATAGCATACTGTCATGTCAAGAAAAAAGTCATCTATATATATACATGTCCAAGCATCCACTATACATATAATGGCCTCTAGGGCATACATATATCCAACAAAAGGTAGTCCACAAGTACACCCTATAATTGTTCTTAGTCGTGGGAGTATCGAGACAGGGCATCGATACTCCAGAGTAAACTAGCGTATGCGCTTCACGACCCATATGATGGGTGATGGATGATCCCATATCTATTGGTGTTTAACATCAAAGAAGGTATACGGCTGCTCAATGAAGACTGGGTACACCGAACGGACTTGCCGAGAACTCCTAGTTGGTATTATACCTATCGTCGGATAGCAGTTCTCTGGTGACACTGGTACAGGTTAGTCTGTAGACTCGAGATCGTCATAAAGTCTTGAGTGATTCCCACTATACTTTGATTTCCACCATACCACGGTCAAGAGATCGTGCAAAAAGGTGGTTTTTGGGTACAGTCCCGAGTCACATGGAGGCAATGAGCGATAAAGGGGTTTCGTCTCTCCCAGAATTGGGAGTTGATGTTGCGCTATGCTCGATTGGCCATAACATGAAATCCCTGGCCAGGGTTGCTGAGATCTACCGGTAAGTGTTATCAGTTATTTCTCGAACCGTTATGGACCTTACATCAGCATAGCATATCAGGCTATTAGGGTCTGACGTTATACCACCGCCAGGCTGTTGATATGCGACATATCAGACGAAGAGACCGGACTGTACGGTAGTCTTACTGACTGGATTCACAAGAGTATGAGCAGGCTTGCTTGTTGATCTTCTGATCGCTCAATACTCGGGTGACCGTTACGTTTAGCAGACCGCTTGCGGCTTATGGGTGTTTGATATGATCATCAGCTACTGGCGGCGTATTGACGAGTCTTAAGAGTCCTACACAGAGCTTTCCTGGTTCATGCGAAACGTAGTAGGTGCACATATGTGATATGTGCGGGACCGAGATTAATGCGTGTATGTGATACTGAATTTTATTCTCGCGATATGTGATATTGGCCGGTTATATGTGATATAGCTGTGTTATCGGATCAAGTGTTGATTCGATGAAATGATATATATAAATATATATATATATATAAATATATATATATATATATATTATGCTCACTTAAGTATTTATTATTCTCACTTATGATACATTTAACATATATGTGATATATGTTTAATGTATTGTTTTCTTTATGCACAAAATATATATGTGATATATACTGTTGTGACATGCAAGGTTACACATGCAACATGGATGTATGAGACTCACACCATGCTAGGTTTAATGTTAGGGTTTAATATTTATTCTTAAGTAATTACAAATTAGTGGAGATATTTTGATGGTTGGAAGCTTAGAGAAGCTTGAAGATAACCATTGACTTAGTCCACTCTTTTGTTTTTCTTAACATATTTATCAACCCAACCATTAACCATACACAATGGTTAACTCTCTACATGAGTTAGTATATGGATGATATACTCACTCATGGGTGCATTTTGAACTATATGATTTATTCTTTCATCACCTGAGCTTCATCTTCTTCTTCCTCATTTTAAGCTTTCTCGCTTTTGTGAAAGTGATGATAGATTGTGAGAAATTGAAATCAAAAGTGAGCCCACTACTTACTTCATCATCCTCTACAATTAGCCATTTAGTTTAGGGTGTTTGTTTCACTAATTTCACACATTAGTGAAGAGGTAGCATAAGCTTGAGTCTCCTCGACGTAGATCATCTTCGGCCTCGAAGACTTCGAGCAAGTTTGCATCCTTCACCTTGTAGAACATCTTAAGAGTTCGGGAGATTCTTACTCACAGCGAAGGGACTTCTACACGAAGCATTTAAAGTGAAGGACCGGTCTACAAAGGTTGTATTCCGCATTCACTTAGTTTGCAAAGTTGTTTGCATGTTGTTTTGTTTAAAACTCTAGTTAAGATTCTAGGTTAGGGTTCTTTAGAAAGGAAAAACATGGACGATACCTTCCGAAACCTTGCTGCCTTGCTAAGTAACCCTATAGTGGTATCAAAGACAATCTAGAGATTTAAACGATGTTTGTTAGATTACGAAACCGAAATAACTCCGAAACTTGAAACACAATCACCTAGTTTCTGTCGAATTTTTAAAGGCCTCTAAAAATTTTTCAAATAACTGCAGAATGTTGTATGAGATATGACATGAACACCATGAAAATTTGAGGGTTTTTTTTTGCAATTTTGGCCGGCCACATAGGCTAAAAATCCGGCGAGCTCGGCCCAATTTGGGTGTTTTGACTTCAAATTTTCAGGGTGTTCCAGTCTCTAGGTTTTGGTGTTTCAGGTGTTGTTTGTTTTTGTTAAATTTGCATGTGATATTAACTTTCTGCAAAGGCAATTCGGAGTGTTTCGCAGTCATAATTCTAATATGCATTCGGGTTATTTAGATGATGTTAAAAAGTTTGAACGGATATCAATAACCCAATTTTTCCCTGCTGGAAATTTTCCAAGTGTTGAAATTTTTCCAAGTGTAAAATCTTCAGAATACCATGCAAGCGATTCTGTGAACCCTCTAGAAGAACGATACCCAAACTTGACTTTTTGGATCGCGGAACCACGGTGATACCCTAGGGTTTGCCTCAGTTCCGTGGCGACATGAGTGAGGCAAGGTTCGGCCCTTCTATGGATGGTTCATAGGAGCTGTGGCATGTTCTGGGTACTTTTTGAACTCCGCTCAAGTGTTGAGATTGTTGGGAAATTTTGGGTGCTTGCTTATTCGATCGAAAAGTTTAATTTTGTCTAACTATCTGTGATTGTGATACAATATTTGGAATCCACATAATCAGCTATGAGATAACTAATTTGAATTTTATAAATCTAGCAATTTAGTCTCATTTGATCGGTTGCCACGGGATTTTGATGTTGATCAAAAGTCTGTCGCAATTACATAGTGTACGCGGATACTCACCGGGTAACCTTATTAGATAGCCTCTCCCCACAGCTCCGACCAAGTGACTGTAGGAGAACCCCATTGCCAAAAGCATCCGTTCGGGTGATAGCAGCAGCGGTGTTCAACCTTAGTGTACTTCGTCGATGGCAACGAGGGTGCGGCCGTCTAATAAAGTTTCCGACGAGCATTCGATCTAGTTATCGGGAATCTTATTGAATTACCCGAAAGGTTATTAGAAAGTGTTTTCAATATCGAGACTAAAAGGCGGGGTTTATAATTGTTAACATGTGATGTCTAAGGAACTCATTTTGTTGGGCATGAAATCCAAAGTATGTGATACATTTGGTTTATGATGTCTAAGGAGGTTGCGGATTCCAACTTTTGTAGTTTTTCATTTTATTCTCTACGACTGTAAGTGTAATATGTGGTGTATCGCCGGTTTCGGTGCTATATGTCAACGACAACTGGGATATGCATATTTACTTATGTTGATGACATATGATGTTATGTGTTGCTGTGATATGTTATATTGGATCGTCGTGTTCTGAATAGCCGGGTTTTTTTAATGTGAGATGAGAGTTTTTTCATTTTTATTCATGTAAAATCTTATATATAATATTCTTTTATTGGGGCACTTCCGAGTTGAGGATGATGTCACCATTGATGTATATTATTTACTTTTCTGCATCAGGATAGATCCAAGGAGAGGAGCACAAGTAACCGGGTTCTAGGGTCCAGTGGGAGACCATCTGGAGGAGTCGAGACCGGGTCTCCTAACTCTAGAATTGGAAGGGTTTCTTGCCACTCTCGTAGGGGTCTAGGGATATGGGTTTGGCTATTCATCGCGACCGTGGAATCCGTGTTTTATACTGGCTTAATTTAAAACACGGAATTCCTAGTATATCCAATATTTCATATGTGTTCTTCTGCTGCTCTGTGATGTGATCACTGTGAATTGTTCTGAGATGAATGCTTATATTATATATATATATATATATATATATATATATGATATATAATACTTTCGTTTCTTCTGTGATACTTAGGAAGCATAAATAAATGGGACTTCATTAATGAGATTAGTGAAATAAAAGGAACCTAAAGATGTTGTAGAAACTTGTTTTGAAAACTGGTAGCTCTAGTTCTTATTTTGCATAGCGGTCCTTGTAGAATATCCAGCACCTTATTCGATAAGGAAAGAGCCGAGATCCCTTCACCGGGAGTGACCTCTTTAGCAAAACTGGCAAATGCTATATCCCACTCGGTTTGTCTTTTGATTGCTTCTATAGTTTTTTCTTTGCATAGCGGTATTTGTGAAATATCCCGCACATTATTCGATAAGGAAAGAGCCGAGATCCCTTCACCGGGAGTGACCACTTTAGCAAAACTAGTAAAAGCCTCAAAAACACTCCTTTTAAAATTCATTCGATTCTACAACGATATCAAGTTCATTACGCAAAGGGTTTTCTTAAAAATCTGTCGTAGCCCTCCGCCATTTCAGATAAGTAATTCTTAGTATTCGTGCGGCGTTTGTTGACCTTAGCCAAGGCGTAGTGTGCGGTAGCTAATTAGTGCTTACCTGCAAGCATATGATGCGATTGAGTTAGGGTAGTCGTACGGCTTTGTTGACCTTAGCCAAGGGTCGTACGGGTGGGTTTAATTCAATCAAGAAATGACGGGTTGAACTTGGCTAGCGCTTATGATTTGTTGACCTTAGCCAAGGTCATAACTTGCTAGGGGCAAAATATTATCAGGAATTTCAAGTGTTGAAATTTGTAATGAGATTGCATACCTTCTATGAAATAGTTGGATCACGATACCCACTGCGAGTAAGAGTTACTCCTGTGAGAGTTTTACACATTACAATTAGCCGATCAAGTAGGTGTCTAGAAAGGTGTTAACGGGGTTACGCCGCTAGGAAAATGAGGTTTATTTTAATTAGGTCCGTGCGAAAGTATAGGGAACCTCCCTCAAAGTACCGACACTGGTCTGGCCGAAAGATTGACGAACTTGTAGGGTGTAATTAACCACGGCTAGTCGTACCTTTTAGGGTTTGAAGGTAGATTTGACTAAAACAGTAGGAGCTATCCTGATTAGATAAAATAATAACCAATCTAATCTTGCAAGAGTGCACGCAGAGTGTTTTCTTCTCTCTCGCAGTCTCTCTCTCTCTCTCTCTCTCTCTCTCTCCTGGTAGCGACTATGTCACGCCTTAATCAAGATAATAATATGGATGCATTGACCGAACCTGCTTATTATACCGTGCTAGGGAACGTTTGTTCCGTTCTTTCTTATAATTGTTATAAGACTGAGCAGGAAATAGGAGAATATCCGGATTTCCACGCCACCCAATCAAAGAAAATGCATGTTGATATATCTTTTTCGGGTGTGTTCATTATCGAGAACTGTTTCTCAGTATCCTCTACGCCTTGCGTATGTGATACTGGATCAGGATCCCGCATATGTAATATGTTACATGGGCTATTGAAAGGTAGAGAATTGAGAATGGGTGATATATATCTAAGAGTTAGAGAATGGTGCAATCATTGCAGCCAAATCAGTTGGCAAATATCTTTTTGTATTAATACATTGATTCTGAACGAATGTTATTATATACCGAACCTGATATACAACATTACATCAGATTCTTTATTAAGTTAAAGAAGAATATAATCCTGTATAAGGATAATGTTGTGAACATTTTCCTGAATCAAGAGTTGATTCGATCAGGAACGTTATATAATAGCATAAATGTTCTAAATCAAACCACAGTTCAAAGTATGTAGAACACGTACAAGAGAAGTAGTTCAGAAATGAACAAATCCTTCTTCTGGCATTGTTGAATAGGTCATATCAATGCGACACAGCCAGCTAAGTTACATAAGGATGAATATGAGAATCTGTTCGAATTTTCATCTTATGCTACTTGCCAGTCTTGTTTCAAAGGTAAAATGACCAATACTCCGTTTACTGGAAACAGAGAAAGAGTTAGTGAACTCTTAGGACAGATACATGATGATGTATACGGTCCTATGTCTACAAATGCCAAGGTTGGTTCTTCGTACTTCATTATAATCACTGACCATCTCTCAAGATTCGGACATATGTTCCTGTTGAAACACAAGTCTGAAACTTTTGAGAAATTCAAGGAATATAAACTTGAAGTTAAAGAACCAGACGGGTAGATGTATTAAGTCCTTCGATGTGATCGGAGAGGAAAATACTTGCGCATGGAGTTCCTGGAGTTTCTAGAAGGAGAATGTGATTCTCTCTCAGCATACTCCTTCGTATACACCACAGCACAACGGCGTATCGAGGCGGAGATATCGCACCCTATGAGATATGGCGCGCTCTATGATGAGTATTGCTGAGTTACCTGTTTCCTTTTGGTGTTATGCACTTGAGAAGTTGCATACCTATTGAATGGGGTTCCATCCAAATCAGAGCCTACCACTAAATATGAGATATGGAATGGGAAGAGAACATGTCTTAAATGAGTTAAGATATAGGGTTGTCTGGCCTATATTGAAAAACGAAATCCGAACAAGCTTGAGGCAAGGTCAGTTTTGTATAAGTTTGCTAGGATATCCTAAACATTTGCGAGGGTATATCTTCTACCTAACTGAGGAGCAAAAGGTATTTTGTTTATCAGCATGCCACCTTTTTGAGTAAAAGAAATTTCTTATAAAGAAATTTGTGGTCATGAGGTAGAACTGGAAGGAGTTCCAGCTAGACAAACTAACAGTTGATGATTTGGTGAAACCAAAGGATTCAATAGTCTCCAACGAACCTCAGCCTC
The DNA here is from genome assembly GCA_030015575.1 of Agapanthus africanus. Classification (NCBI taxonomy): domain Eukaryota; kingdom Viridiplantae; phylum Streptophyta; class Magnoliopsida; order Asparagales; family Amaryllidaceae; genus Agapanthus; species Agapanthus africanus. The sequence continues at coordinate 460,417,941 of CM057337.1, read as the reverse complement.
TCCGCGAATCTGGTAGGGTTCCTCATCCACTTGAGAGATACTACGGTCTTCTCGGTTACAGTGGGAGCGAGGATTGCATCATGGTTGATGATGGCCCAAATAGGTTTAGGCAGGCCATCACGAGTGGCGACTCTGTGAAATGGCTGGATACTATGCAATCAAAGATGGAATCCATGTACACCAACAAAGTATGACTTTGAATGTAGCACCTGAAAGGGTAAAACCTATTGGGAGCAAATTGGATCTTGAGAAGATTCTTGGTGTAGATGGAAAAGTTGAGACTTTCGAAGCTATGCTTAAGTCCATCAGGATCAATGCGCGCATCGCGGAGTTCGAACATCTGTTTTGGTGTAGTATTGAAAGAGTTTGACTTCATCAAAATGGTAGATGAACCTTGTATATAAAAGAAGGTTGTAGAGAGTAAGGTTGTCTTCCACGTATTGTACGTAGATGACATACTCTTGTTGGGAAAGGGCTTCCTATGCTACACTCGGTCAAGCTCCTCTTATCACGACGATTCTCCAAGGAAGATCTGGATGATACCTACTACATCTTGTGGATTATGATCTATGATGATAGATCTAAGTGGATGTTGGGAGTGTCCCAAATCTAGGTACATTAATACCATACTAAAGGGGTTTAGTATGGAGGATTCTAAGCGTGGTTGTTCACCCACATGCTGAAGAATCACTTTCTCCAAAAAGATGTCTTCCAAGACTGATTTGGAGAGAGCTCACGTGCAAGGGATACTCTATATTTCGGCAATAGGTTCTATCAGAGTATGCGATGTTATGTACCGACCAGATGTAGATGACTCATTAAGTGTAGCGATTAGGAATCAATCGTATCTTGGGAGAATCACTGGATAGCTGTGGAGGACATTCCTAAGTACTTGAGAAGCACTAAAAGAAAATTCTTGGTTCCAGCTTCCAGAGTGATAAGTTCGACTGAGAGTAAGTCACTGGCATTGTCTTTACCCCAAGTGGAGGAACGGTATGTTCGAAGAGTTCCAAGCTAGATACCGTGACATACTAGACGATAAAGGCTGAATATATTGCTACCAACGATACTACCAAAGTGGCTGTCTGGACATTTCTTATTCATGAGATAAACATGGTTCCTAATATTGAGCGTCTAATAATTGTTATTATGACAACAATAGAGTTGTGATTTTGGCCTAGGAACACCGGTCCCATCAGTATTCCAGACATATTCTGAGGCAAGTATCACATGATCAGGGAGATGGTTGATCTCCAAGGGATCGAGGTTAAGGAGAGTAGATTTTGAGGTTAACACGGCGGATCCACTCACCAAGGCCTGCTTCCCCAAATACTATTTGAGATACTTTGGGATGGTTGAGTATGAGATACTACACCCACTGCTATATTGTTGGGTGTTGGATACTAGAACAGATGGCCTTAGTGCAAGTGAGAGATTGTTAGTTATATGTATGCCCTAAAGGCCATTATTGTACATGGGATGTATATTGTTGTGTCAAGAATCATAGTCACAGTAGTTAAGCAAATATCCTATAGGCTTTATCAACATGTACCAAATGGGTAAGATGCATGATCAAATGAACATGTCAAGATAAAGTAAACCAGATAGCATACTGTCATGTCAAGAAAGAAAGTCATTTATATATATACATGTCCAAGCATCCACTATACATATAATGGCCTCCAGGGCATACATATATCCAACAAAAGGTAGTCCACAAGTACACCCTATAATTGTTCCTAGTCGTGGGAGTATCGAGACAGGGCATCGATACTCCAGAGTAAACTAGCGTATGCGCTTCACGACCCATATGATGGGTGATGGATGATCCCATATCTATTGGTGTTTGACATCAAAGAAGGTATACGGCTGCTCAGTGAAGACTGGGTACACCGAACGGACTCGCCGAGAACACCTAGATGGTATTATACCTATCGTCGGATAGCAGTTCTCTGGTGACAATGGTACAGGTTAGTCTGTAAACCCGAGATCGTCAAAGATTCCTGTGTGATTCCCACTGTGCTTTGATTTCCACCATACCACGGTCAAGAGATCGTACAAAAAGGTGGTTTTTGTGTACAGTCCCGAGTCACATGGAGGCAATGAGTGATAGGAGGGGTTTCGTCTCTCCCGGTATTGCGAGTTGATGTTGCACTATACTCGATTGGCCATAACATGAAATCCCTGGACAGGGTTGCTGAGATCTTGTTAGTTATATGTATGGCCTAGAGGCCATTACTGTACATACGATGTATATTGTAGTGGATGCTGGGACGTATATAAGGAGGACTTTCTTGCTCGACATGATAGTTTGCTATCTGGTTGTACTTTATCTTAGCATGTACTCTGATTGTCTCTAATACATGTTGATAAAGCCCTTAGGATATGTGCTCGACTACTGGGACTATGATGAGATCATACTAGTGGGGCCACGGTAGTCGACGAGTACATCCTATAACTGTTCCTAGTCGAGAGTGTATCGAGACAGGGCATCGATGCACCAGAGTAGACTAGCGTATACGCATCTTGACCCATATGATGGGCGATGGATGATCCCATATCCATCGGTGTTTGACATCAAGGATGGTGTACGGGTGCTCGGTGGAGACTGGGTACACTGGACGGACTCGCCGAGAACTCCCAGATGATATTATACCTCACGTCAGATGGGAGTTCTCCGGTGACACTGGTACAGAGTAGTCTGTTGACCCGAGTTCGTCATAGAGTCTTGTATGATTCCCACTGTGCTTTGATTTCCACCTTACCACGTCCAAAAAGGCGTGCAAAATGGTGGTTTTTGGGTACAGTCCCGAATCACATGGAGGCAATGAGTGATAGAAGGGGATTCGTCTCTCCCGGTATAGGGAGTTGATGTTGTGCAGTGTTCGATTGGCTATAACCGGAAATCCCTGGCCAGGGTTGCTGAGATTTACTGGTATATGTTACCAGTAGTTTCTTGAACTGTTATAGACCTCATATCGACACGACTTATCGAGCTACCGGGGTCTGACGTTTACCACCCCTAGGCGAGATATGCGACATATCAGACGACGACACCGGACTGTACGGTAGTGTTACTGATTGGATTCACAGGAGTACTAGCAGGCTTGCTTGTTGATCTTCTGATCGCTCAATACCAGGGTGGCCGTTACGTTTAGCGGACCGCTTGCGGCTTGTGGGTGTTTGATATGATCAACACCTACTGCCGGCGTATTGACGAGTCTTTAGAGTCCAACACAAGGGTTTCCTGGCTCAAGCGAAACGGAGTAGGAGCGCATATGTGATATGTGCGGGACCGAGATTGATACGATATGAGATACCGTATTCTATTCTCGTGATTTGTGACATTGATCGGTTGTATATGATATAGCCGGGTTATCGGATCAAGTGTTGATTCGATAAGTTGTTACTTTTGATATTAGTCGGTTATTGCCAGATTATTAAATCAAGAGTTGATTTTATAATTTAATGTATAATTATATATTTGATATATTACATTATATTAATTAGTATTAGCTCACTTAAGATTTATTTTCTCACAAGTTTGTGCACATTGTTTATATATGATATATGCAAGTGTACATGATTGTATCATGCTTGATGATATATCAAAGATGGGTGTATGAGACTTATTTCAAGTTTAGGTTAAATTAGGGTTTACTTATTTCCTTATAATAACAAAAGAGAGGAGACTTTAGTCAATGTTATCAAGCTTGTAGAAGCTTGTATGCAACATTGACAAAGTCAACTCTTTTGTTATTATTTAGGATATTTAGTTAACCTAACCTTTAACCTAATGCTTTGGTTAATTCTCTACATGAGTTAAGCATGATAGCTTAACTCAACCATGGTTACATTATTGAGGATAAGTTTTCATTTTGGATGGATTATTCCTTCTTCTTCTTCTTCTTCATCAAGCTCCATCCAAAAGTTTACTAGCTCCAATGGTGCCATGAGAAAAAGTGTGAGAAAATCAGTTCTAAAGTGAGCCCACTTCCTACTTCTTCATCCTCTACCACTTGCCATGTAGTAGAGTGTGTTCTCTTCACAAAATTCATGACCTAGTGAAGGAATAGCTTGCGTTAGTGTCTCCCCGACGTAGATCATCTTCGGCCTCGAAGTCAACGAAGCAAGCACGTTCGTTCTTCTTGTGGATCTTCTCCAGAGTCCGAAGTTCACGATCGCAGCGAAGGGGACATCTACACGGAGCTATTGAAGTGAAGGACCGGATCTACAAAGGTTGTAATCCCTTCCACTTAGTGTTAAAGTTGTTAACATGCAAGTTTTCGCTTAAACCCTAGTTTAAAGATCCGTATTAGAGTTGTTCGGCACGGCTAAAATTTTAATCGGGCATGGTTGATACCTCGTAGACCCTTGTGCGCGTGCCTAGCAACCCTATAGTTGTATAAGAGCCTAGCTAGAGCTTTAGGCGAAGTGTAGACGAAGTTAGAAATCCAATCAAACCCCGAATCCCTAAATTATACCCTTCTCTGTACATTTTTTAAAACTGTGGATTTTTCCAAATTAAAAATGCTCAAAAAATTAAGCAAGAAAAACTAAGAATTACTGTGAAGTACGGACCTATAAATCAAAAATTTGACCGCGGAACCGCGGCCAAACCAAGGGTTTGGCGGCGGTTCCGCTGCCAAAATTGTGAATTAGTCCCTGGAACTTCATATATTTATTCATAGGTCCTTTATTGTCAATTTTTTCTGGGAATATTGTTATTCCACCCAAGTGTTGAGTTATCTAGGGTTGTATTGGGGACTCGTTGTTTCGATCGGATAATTTAACTTTGTTTAGTTTGTTCCGGATATTTTTAGAAACTAAAAGTTCGAACGGATATTAATAACTCACTTTTTCCCGACCCGGAAAATTTCCAAGTGTTGGATTTTTTCGTTGTTTGAGAACGTCTGAATCGTGCAAGTTACGCAATGGACCTTCTGGAAGACAACAAACCTTAGCTCGATTATGTGACCGTCTTGAACTGCCTTTTGAACCTTAGGGTTTAGGGCAGTACGGCGTGCCACATGTGAGGCGTTGGCTTGACACTTCTACGGCTGGACCGTTGGTACTGTGGCATGAAATGGATGTTTTTAAACTCCCCTCAAGTGTTGAGCTATTGGAAAACCTGGGTCTTCGATTATTCGATCGGAAAGCTTAACATTGTCTATTTATCTGGATTGTGATACAATATTTGGAATCCACAAGTAGTTATGAGATAACTCATTTGAATATTATAAACATAGCAGTTTTAGTCTCAGATGATCGGTTGCCACGGAATTTTGATGTAATCAAAAGTCCGTCGCAATCACGTAGCGTACGCGGATACTCGCCGGGTAAACTTAATAGATAGCCATGCCCCATAGCCCCGACCAAATGACTGTAGGAGAACCCCGTTGCCAAAAGCATCCGTTCGGGTGCTCGGGGCAGCGGTGTTCCGCCTTAGTGCACTTCGTCGACGGCATCCGGGGGTGCGGCCGTCTACTAAAGTTTGCGACGAGCATTCGATTTGGATGCCGGGAATCTTGTTGAATTGCCCGACTTAATATTGAAAAGAGTTTTCGATAATGAGACTAAAATGCGGGGTTTATAATTGTTAGGCATATGATGTCTAAGGAATTCATTTGGTTAGGCATGCGATGTCTAAGTAGGCGGCGTATTCTAACTGTTGTAGTTTTACTTTCTTTTCTGCGACCGTAAGTGTAATATGCGATATCGCCGGTTTCGTTGCTATATGTCAACGAAAATTGGGATGGGCATATTTACTTACGTTGATGACATGTGATGTTATGTGTTGCTGGATATATTATATTGGATCGTCGTGTTTGAATAGCCAGGGGTTTTATGTGAGATGAGAGTTTTTCTTTTTCATTCATGTAAAATTAAATGTATGTAATATTCTTTTATTGGGGCACTTCCGGGATGAGGTTGATGTCACTATTTGTATATTATTTACTTTTCCGCATTAGGATAGATCCAAGGAGGGGAGCACAAGTAATCGAGTTCTAGGGTCTAGTGGGAGACCAACTTGAGGAGTCGAGTCCGGGTCTCCTAACTCTAGAATTGGTAGGGTTGCTTGCCGCTCTCGTAGGGGTCTAGAGGTGTGGGTTTGGCTATTCATCGCGACCGTGGAATCCGTGTTTTATAGAGGCTCAAAATAAAACACGGACGTCCTAGTATATCCAATATTTCATATATGTTCTTTTGCTGCGATATCTGTGATGTGATCATTTGATATGTTGTGATAGATACTGTATATAGTATATATGATATATTATATAGACGTTACTTATGTTTTACACCCGCACTAACCCTGCCCCGCTCTGCCGTTAGTTATCTAACCTAACGGTGCACGAGGGGACATCGAGGCGAATGCGGATGGTATAAGTGTACGTCGTATTTATCTGTGATGTTTAGGTGACTTAAATGATGGGATTTCAGTAATGAGATTAATGAAATAAAAGAAACCTAATGATATTGTGGAATCGAATTTTCAAAAACAGGTAGCTATGGTTCTTGCTTTGCATCGCGGTGTTCCTTGTAGAACATCCTGCACCTTATTCGATAAGGAAAGGGCCGGGATCCCTTCACCGGGAGTGACCCCTTTAGCAATGACTGGCAGATGCTACAACCCTCGGTTTGTCTTTTGATTGCTTCTATAGTTCTTTCTTTGCATAGTGGTATATATGATATACCCTGCACCTTATTCGCTGAGGAAAGGACCGACGATCCCTTCACCGGGGTGACCCCTTTAGCAAAACTAGAAAAGCCTAAAAAACACTCCATCTAAAATCATTTGATTCTACAACGATATCAAGTTCATTACGCAATAGGTTTACAGAAAAACCTGTCGTAGCCCTCCGTCATTTCAGATAAGGACTGTTTAGTATTCATGCTGCGTTTGTTGGCCTTTGTCAAGGCGTAGTGTGCGGTAGCTGAATAGTACTTATCTGCTTATGCATATGATGCAGATTGGATTAGGGTAGTCGTGCGACCTTGTTGGCCTTTGTCAAGGGCCGTGCTGGTGGGTTTATTTCAATCAAGAAATGACGGGTTGAACTTGACTAGCAGCCTATGATTTGTTGGCCTTTGTCAAGGTCATAGGGTCATAAGATGCTTGGGGCAAAATATTATCTGGAATTTCAAGTGTTGAAATTTGCAATGAGATTGCATACCTTCTATGAGATAGTTGGATCCCGATACCCGCTGCGAGTAAGAGTTACTCCCAGGAGAGTTTTACACATTACAATTAGCCGATCAAGTAGGTGTCTAGAAAGGTGTTAACGGGGTTACGCCTCTGGGAAAATGAGGTTTACTTTAATTAGGTCCGTACGAAAGCACGGGGAACCTCCCTCAAAGTACCGACACTGGCTTGGCTGAAACATTGGCGAACTTGTAGAGTGTAATTAATCCCGGCTAGTCTTTCCTTTTACGGTTTGAAGAAAGATTTGATTAAAACAGTGGGAGACACCCTGATTAGATATATTAGATAACCAATCTAATCTTGCAAGAGCATACGCTGAGTGTTTTCTTCTCTCTCTCTCTCTAGGTAGCGACCATATCACGCCTTAATCAAGATAATAAAACAGATATATTGACCGAACCCGCTTGTTATACTGATCTGGGGAACGTTGGTCCCGCTCCAACTTATAATTGTTATAAGACAGAGCAGGAAATTGGGGAATACCAGATTTCCCGTGCAGCCCAAATGAAGAAAGTGCATGCTGATGCATCATCTTCGGGTGTGTTCATTACATAGAACTATTTCTCAGTATCCTTTGCGTCCTCGGTATAAGATACCGGATCAGGATCCCGCATATGTAATCTGTTGCATGGGCTACAGAAAGGTAGAGAACTGAGAACGGGTGATAAGTTTCATGAGACAGAAAACGGTGCAAGTGTTGCAGCCAAGTCTGTTGGTCACTGTCACCCTGTATTACCAGAATACATTGATTCTGAACAAATGTTATTAGATACCGAACCTGATATACAACATCATATCAGTTTCTTTATTAGTAAAGAAAGGATATAATTTTGTATTGTTGGATAATGTTTTGAACATTTCATATATCAAGAGTTGATCGGTTCAGGCACGTTATCTAAAAGCATTGACGTTCTAAATCATACTACAGTTCTTAGTATACATAACACACACAAGAGGAAGAGTTTAGAAATGAACGAATCCTTCTTGAGGCATTGTAGACTAGGTCATATCAATGCGACACGACTAGCTAAGTTACATTTAGATGCATATTTAAATTTGTTTGAATTTACATCTTGTGAAACTTGCCGGTCATGTCACAAAGATAAGATGACCACAGCTCTGTTTATTGGAAACAGAGAAAGAGTTAGTGAACTCTTGGGATTGGTACATGCTGATGTATGAAAGTCCCCTGTCTACACATGCCAAGACCGGTTCTTTATACTTCATTATATTCTCTGATGATCTCTCAAGATTCAGACATATGTTCCTTTTGAAACACAAGTCAAAATCCTTTGAGATATTCACAGAATATAAGTTAGAAGTAGAGAACCAAAAATGGGTATAAGTATTATGGTCCTTTGATGAGATCAAGGAGGAGAATACTTGAGCACGGGATTCCTGGACTATTCTAAAAGAGAATGAGATTCTCTCTCAGCATTACTACTCTGTATACACCATAGCACGATGGTATATCGGGGTGGAGCAATAGCACCCTATTTGATATGGTGTGCTCTATGATGAGTAGTACTGAGTTTCCTATTTCCTTTTGGGAGTTATGCACTTGAGAAGCTGCATACCTATTGAATAGGGTTCAAATCAAATAAGTTGCCTACCACTTCATATGTGATATGGAAAGGGAAAAGCCCATATCTTAAGTTTGTTAAGATTTGGGGTTGTCCGGCCTATGTTTAAAAGAAAAATCCGGAAAAGCTCGAGGCAAGGTCTGTTATGTAGAACTGGAAAAGTTCCAGCTATACAAACTACAGCTGATGATTTGGTAGAACCAAAGCTTTCAATAGTAACCAACGAACCTCAGCCTCTCCGCCGATCTAGTAGGGTTCCTCATCCACCTGAGAGATACTTTGGTTTCTCTATGACAGTGGGAGTGAGGATTGCATCATGAGATGATGACCCAACTAGTTTCGAGCTGGCCATCAGGAGTGGGACTCTGTAAGAATGGTTGTATGCTTAATGATCTGAGATGGAATCCTTATACACCAACAAAGTATGGACTTTGGTTGCTTTATCTGAAGGGTTAAATCCCCATCAGGAGCAAGTATATCTTGAGAAGATTACTTGGTGTACATGGAAAAGTTGAGACTTTCAAAGCCATGCTTAAGTCCATCCAGATCCTACTTGCCACGGCTACATACCATGACTACGATATCTGGTGGTTGGGTGTCATGACAGCTTTTCTAAAATGATGTTTTAGAAGAAAGCGTCTATAAGTACACAGCCAGAGGGCTTCGTAGACAGTGGGAGCAGCGGAAACGTGTACAAGTTGCTTTATAGGATAAAGCAGGCATCGCGGAGTTGGAACGTCTATTTTGATGTGGTAGTTAAAGAGTTTGACTTCATCAAAATGGTAGATGAACCTGTTATATACAAAAAGGTAGTAGGGAGTATGGTGGTGATCCTCGTAGAGTACGTGGATGACATACTCTTGATAGGGAAGGAGTTTCCTATGCTACGCTCCGTCAATCTCCGCTTATCACGAGGATTCTCCATATAGGATCAAAGTGATGCCTCTTAAATCCTAAGTTTTGATTTATGAGATAGATCTAAATGGATGTTAGGATTCTCACTAGTTGTAGTAAGATGGTATCAATCGATTCAGGGGAGAATCACTGGAAAGGTTCTAGGGTGATAAGGACGACTGAATGTCAGTCGCAGGCATTGTCTTTACCCTCAATGGAGGGACGGTATGCTGGAAGTGTTCCAAGCTAGATACCGTGACATACTAGACGATTAAAGGCAAGATACAACGTTACTAAGGATGCTACCAAAGAGGCAGTCTGGATATATATAAGTTCACGAGATGAACTTCGTTCCTACCATTGTATGACAATGGAGTTGTGGCTTTAGCCAAGGAACTGCCGTCCCATCAGAAATCCAGATATAATTCTTAGGCAGTATCACCTGATCATGTAGATGGTTGATCTCCAGGAAGATCGAGGTTAAGAGAGAAGACGCAGAGGACAACAGCGCGGATCCACTCACAAAGGCCTTTTCCCCAGTAGAAACTTTTATGGGATGGTTGAGTATGAGATACTTCAACCACAGCTAATTGTTGGGTATGTGATACCACAACAGATGGCCCTAGTGCAAGTGGGAGATTGTTAGTTATATGTATGCCTTAGAGGCCATTACTGTACATACGATGTATATTGTAGTGGATGCTCAGACGTATATAGGGAGGACTTTCTTGCTCGACATGATAGTATGCTATCTGGTTGTACTTTATCTTAACATGTACTCTGATTGTCTCTAATACATGTTGATAAAGCCCTTAGGATATGTACTCGACTACTGGGACTATGATGAGATCATACTAGTGGGGCCACGGTAGTCGTCGAGTACATCCTATAACTGTACCTAGTCAAGGGTGTATCGAGACAGGGCATCGATGCACCAGAGTAGACTAGCGTATACGCATCTTGACCCATATGATGGGCGATGGATGATCCCATATCCATCGGTGTTTGACATCAAGGATGGTGTACGGGTGCTCAGTGGAGACTGGGTACACTGGACGGACCCGCCGAGAACTCCCAGATGGTATTATACCTCACGTCAGATGGCAGTTCTCCGGTAACACTGGTACAGAGTAGTCTGTTGACCCGAGATCGCCATAGAGTCTTGTGTGACTCCCACTGTGCTTTGATTTCCACCTTACCACGTCCAAGAGGGCGTGCAAAACGATGGTTTTTGGGTGCAGTCCCGAATCACATGGAGGAAATGAGCGATAGGAGGGGATTCGTCTCTCCCGGTATAGGGAGTTGATGTTGTGCTGTGTTTGATTGGCTATAACCGGAAATCCCTGGCCAGGGTTGCTGAGATTTACTGGTATGTGTTACCAGTAGTTTCTTGAACTGTTATAGACCTCATATAGACACGACTTATCGAGCTACTTGGGTCTGACGTTTACCACCCCTAGGCGAGATATGCGACATATCAGACGACGAGACCGGACTGTACGGTAGTGTTACTGATTGGATTCACAGGAGTACTAGCAGGCTTGCTTGTTGATCTTCTGATCGCTCAAAACCGGGGTGGCCGTTACGTTTAGCAGACCGCTTGCGGCTTGTCGGTGTTTGATATGATCATAACCTACTGCCGGCGTATTGACGAGTCTTTAGAGGCGTACACAGGGGTTTCCTGGCTCAAGCGAAACGGAGTAGGCGCGCATATGTGATATGTGCGGGACCGAGATTGATACGATATGAGATACCGTAATCTATTCTCACGATTTGTGACATTGATCGGTTGTATGCGATATAGCCGGGTTATCGGATCAAGTGTTGATTCGATAAGTTGTTACTTTTGATATTAGTCGGTTATAGCCGGATTATTAAATCAAGATTTGATTTAATAATTTAATGTATAATTATATATTTGATATATTACATTACATTAACTAGTATTAGCTCACTTAAGATTTATTTTCTCACAAGTTTGTGCACATTGTTTATATATGATATATGTAATTGTACATGATTGTATCATGCTTGATGATACATCAAAGATGGGTGTATGAGACTTATATCAACTTTAGGTTAAATTAGGGTTTACTTATTTCCTTATAATAACAAAAGAGAGGAGACTTTAGTCAATGTTATCAAGCTTGTAGAAGCTTGTATGCAACATTGACAAAGTCAACTCTTTTGTTATTATTTAGGATATTTAGTTAACCTAACCTTTAACCTAATTCTTTGGTTAATTCTCTATATGAGTTAAGCATGATAGCTTAACACACCCATGGTTACATTATTGAGGATAAGTTTTCATTTTGGATGGATTATTCCTTCTTCTTTTTCTTCTTCATCAAGCTCCATCCAAAATCTTACTAGCACCAATGGTGCCATGAGAAAAAGTGTGAGAAAATCAATTCTAAAGTGAGCCCACTTCCTACTTCTTCATCCTCTACCACTTGCCATGTAGTAGAGTGTGTTCTCTTTGTCGGATATATATGCCCTGGAGGCCTACATTGTATAGGATGCTTGGGATATGTATGTACATGACAGTCTTGCTTGATATGATAGTACGCTATTTGGTTTGACTTTGTCTTAACGTATAATATATTTTACTTGGTATTTATATATATATGTTGATAAAGCCCATAGGGTGTTTGTCTGACTACCGGCGTTGTGATGGCAGTCATACTAGTGGGAGCTGGATAGTCAATAGGCACACCCTTAGATGTCCCTGGTCACAGGAGTATCGAGATTGGGCATCGATACTCCGGAGTAGACTAGTGTATACATATCTAGACCCTGACGAGGGGCAATGGATTGGTCCCGCAACCATTGGTGGTATTCACCTAAGATTGTATACAGATGCTCACTGGGTGTGAGTACACCGGACAGGACTCACCGAGAACTGACTGGATGGTATTATACCTAACGTCAGATAGCAGTTCTCAGGTGACATGTGTGCAGATAGTCCGTTGACTTAAGGTCATCATTTGTCTCGTGTGAGTTCCCACTGTGCTTTGATTGTTACCCTACCACGGCTCAAAGGAGTCGTGCAAACAGGTTTCAGTTGGGCACAGTCCCGAGCCACATGGAGGCAGTGAGCGACTGTTAGGGATTCGTCTCTCCCGGTATAGGGAGTTGATATCACACTATGGTCGTTTGGTCATTACCATAAGTCCCTGGCCAGGGCTGATTGAGAATTACTGATAGGTTGATCAGTAGATTCTCGGATGGTGATAAAGCCATACCGACACGACTTGTACGGTTATTAGGGGTCTGACGTCCACCACCTCCCTAGACCATACATGCGATACTCTTAGACGAACAGACCGGACTGCGCGGATATTGTCACAAACAGGCTCAGTAGGATTTCAGATGGGTTACCTCATCAGCTTTCTTATCGACAACTACCTGGGGACCGTTACGTACAGCTAGTGCCGCTTGCGGTCTGTGGTTAAACCCACTGCCAGCGTAGTAGTCGAGTCTTTAGAGTCCCACACAGAGATTTCCCAAACCCAGGCGAAAAGATATAGAGGTCGTATGGTTTTACGACAAAGGTTCGGACGCATACGTGTTTGAACGCACGTGCGACATTCGGACAGTTTTTACTAGCCGACTTTGGTTTAAGCCAGATTCTAGTATCAGGTTATTGGATTTATACAGTCTAAAGTTTTTCCGTGTTTTCACGGATGAGAGGGGCGTTCTCGTAATTTTTCGAGAAGCTTCTAGAAGGATGTGACATGAAGGAAGAGGTGGCATTTTCATTTATTGAATTAGTGACTCATTGTGAGTGATTCATCATGTCATTAATGCATCATTAATTGCTTAATGACTCACATGATGAATCACCCACTTGAATTAATGAAACATGATGAATAATCTCTTTTTATTCATTTCTTTTAATTCATTATGTTTCATATATATCAAGTGAGAAGCTTTTTCTTTATTTTTAATAGATCATTATCATCTTCTCACTCTCTCTCTTCAAGTTCTCTCTCCTTCACCAAACCCTAATCCTACCCTCATGAGTTAAGAACAAGGATTAGGAAAGACTAATTACTCCATAACCTATCTCTACATCACCTTAGCTACTCTATTTAGCAACTAGTGAAACTAAGTAACCTCAAGTTTAGAGGTTATAGCTTGGATTAGGGTTCTCGGGTGGATCGTCTATCACGGGAGAAAGCCGAAGAGGACGTGGAGATCCAAAGAGGCCGTAGACAACATCAAGACGAAGGACTAGAACCGTTTGGTATAATCTCTTGGCATAGTAGTTTAAAACTCTATAGCTTTTGTTAAAACTTGTTTAGCAAACGATTCATACGGTTAATCGATGTTTGATCATAGAACTTGATTGTTATTCATATTTCCGCCTCCCCACAAGTATTGGGGTGTTGAACATCGACCTACAGTGGTATCAGAGCCTAGCTAAACAAGATTTAACTTAATTGCAAATTTGTACGAATTTCGAACGGAAAAACGAAGCCGGAAAACCCTAAAAATATCAAGTTTCTGTCGAAATTTAAATGAAGTCCAAAAATTTTTCAGGCAAGTTCAGAAAGCTTGACAAGACACCAGAAGAACACCCAAGAAATTTGGGCTCCTGAATCGGCAACGCGGCCGCGGAACCGCGGCGGATCGCACCGATCCGCCGCGCTTCCGCCGCCGAGTTGCCGAGTCAGGAACTCAAATTTCCTGTGCTGCTTCTCTGTGTAATTTGGGATTTTCTGGGATATTTAATATTTGCTCAGGTTTCAGTTTTACAGAGCAGTTTTTGGAGCAATATTAAAGATGTTTAATCGATCGAAATTGTACAGTATTTGACTATTGGATTATATCTGTGATTGTATAATGTGTTCGTAAACCTCCCCTAACTGCTAGTATGTCGGTTGGCAGGGGGTTGCATATTTCTGTAATGGATTTTAACTGTTTGTGTATATAAACTGTATTGGACTGTTGTGGTGATTAGCCGGGTTTTGCGATGGGTTATTGTATTAATTCATTTGATGTAAATTGTAACAAGTTGTAATATTATTTTGCGGGGCACATCCAGGTTGCGGTTGTAGCCACCGTTGTATTATTTCTTTTTACTGTTTTTGCTCCTAGGACAGATCCAAGGTGGGGTACACAAACTGCCGGGCGGGTAGTTTGCCGTACCCGTAGGGATCTTGGGTGGGGTAACGGCTATTCATCACAACTGTGTAATCTGTCTTTTCTTGCAGGCTCAAAAGAAATACAGATTGCTTGCAAATCCAATATTGTTTATCTGTGTTCTGGAATGTATATCATTGCGTCAGACGAATGTAAAATATCTATATATATGATAGCTATTTAGACGTCACTTATGTTTTACACCCGCGCTAGCCCAGCCCCCGCTCTGTCGTTAGTTAAGTAACCTAACGGGTGATGACGGGACCCAATGGCGAATGCAGATGGCATAAGAGGACGTCATATTTTCGTTGTTTTCTGTAATGATAGGTAAAAGATGGGACGCATTATTATTAATGCAAAGAAAATAAAACCTAAACAGAATCGTTGGAACAATTTCTAAAAACCACTCGGTTTTCTTGAAAAAGCAAATTTTAAATGCGGAGCTTAAACCACTCCTTTTAATAAAAGCTATCTTAGTTCCTTCGATCAAATCAAGTTCATTACGTTAACGGTTTTTTGCCAAAAACCAGCCGTAACCCTCCGTCGTTTCAGATAGACAGCACATCGTATTCATGCTATGCTTGTTGGCCTACGTCAAGGCATAGTGTATGGTAGCAGTGTGTGTGCCTATTTGTTGCATAGATAGATGCATTAGTTTAATACAGACGTACACCTTGTTGGCCTACATCAAGGGCTTGTACGATGTATTTAAATTGATCAGGACAACGACGGGTAGAACTTGACTTGCGTCTTATGACTTGTTGGCCTACGTCAAGGTCTATAAGAGCTTGGGGTAAAAATCACATCGGGAGTTTCAAACATAAAGTAAACTTGCAGATTTAGCTTACCTTCTGGAGTGTTGTGACTAGAGTGGCTTCCATCTAGGGCATCATGCAATGATAGTTGGATCCCGATCCCACTGATGAGTAGGATTACTCTCGGGAATTTCTCTCACTTAACAATCAATGCTATAAACCAATGTGGTGCCTAGAAAGGTGTTAGAGGGGCTACGCCTCCAGGGAAAAGAGGTTCTTTAATTAAGGAATTTCGCGAAAGCGTTGGAAAACCTCCCTCAAAGTACCAACACCAGCCTGGCTGAAAGGTTAAGCAAGTATTGTGACGTGTGATTAAATCCTGACTAGTTCTTCTTTTAGGTTTTGAAGAAGGATTTGAGGAAACAGTGGGAGCCATCCTGTTTAAATAAATTAAATAACCAATCTAAACTTGCAAGAGCATATGCTGAGTGTTTTCTTTTCTCTCTCTCTGGAAGCTACCATGACTGGACTAAAACTATTACTTGAAAAGAATATACTAACCGGGCAGAACTATAAAGACTGGCTAAGAAACGTCAATATTGCGCTGACTTATGACAAAGTTGCATATGTTACCACCGCTGTTCCTCCCCTTATCCCAGGACAAGATTCCTCAGTTGCGGACAAGGAAGTTCGTAAAACCTGGGATCTAGACTGTGAGCGAGCTAAGTGTATCGTGCTGGCGTCCATGAATAATGAACTCCAGAAACAGCACGAGAGTATGGATATTGCATCCATATTCCTCCATTGCAAGGAATTGTATGGTGAACACTCCCGTATCGCGAGGTACGAAACCTCAAGGAAACTCTTCCAGATGAGGTTAGCACCAGGATCGCCTGTAGGAGAGCACGTCCTCAAAATGATCACCCTCATTGAGGAACTCGCAAACCTGGGATGCGTGCTATAGAATGATTTGTATATCGACTTGATTTTGCAGTCCCTTCCCCACACCTTTTCTCAGTTCGTGCTGAACTTCAACATGCACGAAATGGAAGCGGATCTTCCAAAGCTCCTCAATATGTTGAGGGTAGCAGAGACCTCCTTGAAAAAGGAGAAGACCCCCGTTCTGTATGTTGGCCAATCATCTTCTTCTAAAACTAAAGCGAAAGCTAAAGGGAAGAAGAAGATGAAAGCCACCAAACCGAAGGGTGGGGTCAAGAAGGTGCAGGGAACGAACAAGGCAGGAAGGGTGAAGGCAGAAAAGAACGAGTGCTTCTATTGTCACAAGCAGGGGCACTGGAAGAAGGATTGTCAGGCCTTCAAAGCCAAGGACATGAAGCAAGAAGTTGCTTCTTCTTCAGGTGTGTTCGTAATCGAAAATTGTCTTTCAGTAAACTCTACTTCATGGGTACTTGATACCGGTTCTGGTTCTCACATCTGTAATTCTTTGCAGGATCTGAGAAATAGTAGAGTACTGGGGGCAGGTGATATGACTCTCCGGATGGGCAATGGAATGCATGTAGATGCAGTTGCAATAGGGGAATATCACCTAGGGTTGAATAGTGGAAACATTTTGGTATTGTATAACTGTTTTTGTATTCCCAGTATGTTGTGTAATATTATATCAGTATCTTTATTGTCTAATAAAGGATATAATTTTGTGCTTGAAAGAAATGTCATGAACATTCTCCTAAATCAAGAATTTATTGGGTTTGGTGTAAGTCCACGTTGCGACCCCCGGTTCTTACGGGAAGGCGGAAACGGTATAAAATCAAAATTTTATCGCAAGAGGCAACATGGACTAAGCTAGGTCGGGATCTTTACCTAAACTAAAACTAGCATACTAAGCTAAAGATATTTAGCTACTCGGATAGAGATGGTTATACCTAAACTTGAACTCCTTCTCTTCAAGCTCCGATGGTGGTCCGATGGCTCCTTCTCGTCGTCTCCGTACGCCGAAGATAGATCCACTTGAAAGCTCCAACCTTTAGCTCCTTCTTCGTTCTTTGAAGAAACTAGTTCACTTGGTTTGCTAAACCTAGTGAACTAGAATGAGTAGAGATGATTTAGAATGGGATTTTATCTATGGTTCTTGATTCTCAACTCATGAGACAAGAGAACCATAGATCAAGAGAGCGAGCAAGAGGTTGAGGGTGAGAGCAAGAGGAGAGCTCAAGAACAAGAGAGAGAATGAGCAAGTATTTTGACTCTCACCCTCTCATAATCCAAAGTGATCATAACTCATCATATCAAAAAAAGTCTTATGTGATGGTTAGAAGCAACCATAACCTTATCATGTCATGCACTCATTTTACTCAAATGAGCAAGCAAGAAAAAGTCTTTGGCATGAAATGATAACCATGGTTATCATGATGGTCAACTAGTCAAGCCTAGTCAACCGGTCAACAAGTCAACAAAAGTCAACAAGTCAACAAAGTCAACAAGTCAACAAAAGTCAACAAGTCAACAACCATATCACCATAATACTTAATTAATATAATAGTTAATCACATATCATATTCTCATTAGGGTTGAGCATAAAGTCAAAAAGTCAACGGTCAACTGTCAACAACCCTAATGAGAATCCGCTGCCTCTGCCTCCCTGTCAACTGTGCATACACACCCGCATCCGCGTTCCGAGGAACACGAATGCAAACTGGATAAATCCAATCCCATAAGGTACACTAGGATCTGGCTTAAACCAAAGCCCGCTAGTGTAAACTGTCCGGACACTTTACGTGCACAAGTGCACGGATGTGACCGAACCCTGTCGCAAAACCATGCGACCTGTCGCAATACCATGCGACCTCTACTCTTTTGCCTAAAGGCGAAAAGCTTTCTGTGTGGGACTCTAAAGACTCGACACTACGCTGGCAGTGGGTTTAACCACAGACCGCAAGCGGCACTAGCTGTGCGTAACGGTCCCCAGGTAATGCCGACAAGAAGACGGACGAGGCGAAACCCATCTGAACTCCTACTGAGCCTGAGTGTGACATTCTCCGTACAGTCCGGTCTGTTCGTCTGATACATCGCATGGCGGGCCTAGGGGGCGGTAAACGTCAGTCCCCCAATAGCGGTACAAGTCGTGCCGGAGCGAAGCCCAAAACACCCTGAGATAACACTGGAAACCTACCAGTATATCTCGTTTGCCCTGGCCAGGGACTACTCGTGTAATGGCTCTCCTAGACACAGCGCGATGTCAACCCCCAATACCGGGAGAGACGAATCCTGTCTAACCGTCACTGCCTCCAAGTGCTTCGGGACTGCACCCAACCACCACCTGTTTGCACGACTCCTTTGAGCCGTGGTAGGGTAGTGATCAAAGTACAGTGGCAACACACCCGAGGCGAAGTGACAGTGTCAAGTCAGTGGACTAAGCTGTACTCATGTCACCTGGGAACTGATAACTGACGATAGGTATAATACCAACTAGTCAGTTCCCGACGAGTCCTGTCCAGTGTACCCGTAACCTAACGAGCACCCGCATACTATCTCAAGTACGACGTACTGACGGCTGTGGGACAGACCGTCTCCCACACTGGGATGAGAAGCGCATGCGCTGGTCTACTCCGGAGTATCGATGCCCTGTCTCGATAGTCCTGCGACCAGGGACCTGAATAAGGATGTGCTTATAGATTACCCAGCCCCCACTAGTGTGACTGCCATCACAACGCTGGTAATCAAGCAAAGATCCTAAGGGCTCCACTAATGCGTATAAGTGATATACTGAAATAAACACAAGTACACATTGAAGTAGAAACAAACCAAGTAGCATACTACTATTTTGAGCAAGATTGTATATACAAGGTGAATATCCCAAGCATCCATTAAGTAATATACAAACTAGTATGATACAGTAATGGCCTCTAGGGCATATACACTAACAATCTCCCACTTGCACTAAGGCCATGTACTGGCGTATCGAAGACCTATCATCTCGATCAGCCGCTCGAACTGAGTCTGGGGCAGGGCCTTGGTGAATGGATCAGCAGTGTTATCTTCTGAAGCGACTCTCCGAACCTTGATCTCCTGGCGATCTACGATCTCCCTGATCAGGTGATACCGCCTCAAGATGTGCCTGGATCTCTGATGGGACCTGGGTTCCTTCGCTAAAGCTATAGCCCCGTTGTTGTCGCAATACAGAGGTATTGGATCAACAATGGACGGAACCACCTGAAGTTCTTTCAAGAACTTCCTCATCCAGACAGCTTCTTTTGCGGCATCAGATGCAGCGATGTATTCCACTTCCATCGTCGAGTCTGCAACGGTTTCCTGTTTGGAGCTCTTCCAACACACCGCCCCTCCATTGAGGGTAAAGACAAAACCCGACATGGACTTGGAATCATCCTTGTCACTCTGGAAGCTGGAGTCAGCAAAGGCCTCGATCTGGAGGTCTTTTCCGCCATACACCAAGAACATCTCCTTAGTCCTTCTCAGGTACTTGAGAATGTTCTTTACCGCTATCCAGTGTTTCTCCCCAGGGTTTGACTGATACCGGCTTACCACACTCAGTGCATAAGCTACATCCGGTCTGGTACACAACATCGCATACATTATAGAGCCTACCGCAGAAGCGTAGGGTATAATAGACATGCGATCCCTCTCCAAATCAGTCTTGGGAGACATCTCTTTAGAGAGG
This sequence comes from Agapanthus africanus, assembly GCA_030015575.1. Taxonomy (NCBI): domain Eukaryota; kingdom Viridiplantae; phylum Streptophyta; class Magnoliopsida; order Asparagales; family Amaryllidaceae; genus Agapanthus; species Agapanthus africanus. The sequence continues at coordinate 460,397,718 of CM057337.1, read as the reverse complement.
GTGATCCCGTGACAAGCCGGTAGGTTACCGCGCTTGGAATCTTCCATACTGAACCTCTTCAGTATGGTGTCGATGTACCTGGACTGTGAAAGTCCTAATATCCTCTTGGATCTGTCACGGTAGATCCGGATACCCAGAATGTATGAGGCATCACCCAGGTCTTTCATGGAGAACCTGTGTGACAAGAACCCCTTGACAGATTGTAGCATAGGAATGTCGTTTCCTATTAAGAGAATGTCATCCACGTACAAAACGAGGAATACTACAGTTCTCGCTACAAATCTACTATAGATGCATGGCTCATCTGGATTTTTGATAAAGCCAAATTCTTTGACCGTCTCATCAAAGCAGATGTTCCAACTCCGCGATGCCTGCTTTAGCCCATAGATGGACTTAAGCAACTTGCACACCTTTCCGCTGCTCCCACTCTGAATGAAACCCTCTGGTTGGTCCATATAGACACACTCCTCTAAATTTCCATTTAGAAAAGCTGTCTTTACGTCCATTTGCCAGATCTCATAATCGTGGAAGGCAGCAATGGCAAGAAGGATCCGAATGGATTTCAGCATGGCTACTGGAGAAAAGGTTTCGTCGTAGTCCAAGCCAGGTCTTTGACGAAAACCCTTTGCTACCAGCCTAGCTTTATATGTCTCAACCTGTCCATCTACACCAATCTTCCTTTTGAAGATCCACTTGCATCCTACGGGTTTTACCCCGTCTGGAGCAATGTCCAACGTCCATACCTTGTTGGTGTACATGGACTCCATTTCGGTCCGCATTGCATCCAGCCATTTCACTGAGTCAACGCTCTGAACGGCCTGCTGGAAGCTAGTAGGCTCATCATAATCTATGATGCAATCCTCTCTATCCCCGTCTATGAGAAAACCGCAGTATCTCTCGGGCGGATGAGACTGCCTACTACTCCTGCGGAGCGGCGTAGGAATGTCCTGTTCTTCCGAACCCTCTGGTTCCACTAAACTTTCAGTAATAGTCCGTGGTTCTGGAATTTCTTCCAGTTCTACTGCGCTCCCACTTATTTCTTTTTCTATGAACTGGTGTTCTAGAAAGTGGGCATGACGAGAAACAAGAACTTTTTGTTCCTCTTCACAGTAGAAGAAATATCCCTTGGAATTCTTTGGATATCCCACAAACTTGCACAGTACTGAGCATGCCTCGAGCTTGTCCGCATGCTGCTTTTTGACAAAAGCTGGACTTCCCCATATCTTAATGTGATTAAGATGGGGTCTCTTCCCACACCACATCTCAAATGGCGTAGTAGGCACAGTCTTAGTGGGAAACCGGTTCAAAAGGTATGCGGCTGATTCTAGCGCATATCCCCAGAATGATCGCGGCAACTCAGCGTTACTCATCATGGACCGCACCATATCCAATAGGGTGCGGTTCCGTCTCTCCGATACACCGTTATGTTGCGGGGTGTATGGAGGAGTAAGCTGAGAGAGAATTCCGTTCTCTTTTAAATAGTCCAGGAACTCGGCACTTAAGTATTCTCCACCTCGATCCGATCTTAGAATCTTAATACTTTTGCCGGTCTGTTTCTCTACTTCATTCTTATACTCCTGGAATTTTCCAAAGGCCTCGGACTTATGTTTCATTAAGAAGACATAACCGTACCTTGAGAAGTCATCCGTAAAAGTAATGAAGTAAGAATGTCCGCTTCGGGCATGTGTAGACATTGGACCGCACACGTCACTGTGTACGAGTCCCAAGAGCTCGCTCGCTCTTACTCCATGTCCAGTAAACGGAGTTTTTGTCATCTTTCCCTTGAGACAGGATTGACAAGTGGCATACGACTGATATTCGAACGCATTCAAATACCCTTCTGTATGTAACTTCGTCAACCTTCTCTCATTGATGTGACCCAATCTACAATGCTATAAGAAAGTCTGATTTATTTCTAGAGACTTTCTTTTGTGTGTATTCTGGACATTAAAAATCTGTGGTTGGTTTAACACGTATATACCATTACTCAGAGTACCTGACCCAATCAATACTTGATTAAGGTGAATGTTTACAACATTACTTACAAACGCAAATTCATAACCTTCTTTAGAAACTAAAGATACAGAAATGATATTACAAGTTGCGTTGGGTACAAAAAAGCAATTACGCAAAACCAAAACATGTCCATCTGACATTCCCAGGTGATAGTCCCCCACGGCTTTAGCATCCATGCTAGCTCCGTTTGCAACTCTGAGGGTCATGTCACCTTCCTTCAAAACACTACGGTTTCTCAACGCCTGCAAAGAATTACAGATATGAGATCCTGATCCGGTATCCAATACCCAGGAAGTAGAGTTTATTGAAAGACAGTTTTCAATAACATACACACCTGAAGCTGAAGCTGCAACCTGCTTCAATTCCTGTGTTCTGGCCTTCCAGGCCCTGCAATCATTCTTCCAGTGTCCTTTCTTATGACAATAGAAGCATTCTTCCTTATCCACAAGCTTCCCCGCTATCTTTGTTGCTTTTGCTTTTCCCTTCGTATCCACTTTACTAACACCGCCCCTTGGTTTGGCGGGGGCCTTCTTCTTCTTTCCCTTGGCTTTCGCCTTGGACCTAGAAGAAGATGATCCTCCTACAAACAAAGTGGATGTATCCCTACTTTTCTGTAGGGTGCCCTCTGCGCTCCTCAGCATGTTGAGGAGCTCTGATAGTTCAACCTCTTTTTCTTGTAGGTTGAAGTTCAGTATAAACTGGGCGTAAGTGGAAGGAAGGGACTGGAGAACTATATCCGTATATAGCTCACTCTCCAATGTGATCCCTAGGTCAGCGAGCTCCTCAATGAAGCCGATCATCTTTAGCACATGCTCGGCTACTGATGATCCGACGGCCATTCTTGTCGAAAATAACTTTTTTGACGCTTCGTATCTGGCGATACGTGATTGCTCTCCATACAGTTCTTTTGTATGGAGCAATATGGACTCCATGTCCATATTCTCATGCCTCCTCTGATGTTCGTTGTCCATCGAGGCAAGCAGGAGGCACTTGGCCTTCGCGCTATCAATCTCCCAAGTCTTGCGGATTTCCTTATCCGCGACACTGGAAGTTGGACCAGGGACAGGGGGAGCTTTGGTGGTAAGAAGATACCCCAGCTTGTCATAAGTGATTGCTATCTTGACATTCCTGAGCCAATCTTTGTAGTTTGGCCCTGTCAGTTTGTTTTTATCTAGGAGTAACTTAAGTCCAGTCATGTTGAATGGTCGCTGCAATTAGGAGAGAGAAGAAGAAACACTCAGCATGATGCTCTTGCAAGTTTAGAGTGGTTTTTAGTTTGTCTAAACAGGATGGCTCCCACTGTTTCTCGAATCCCTCCTCAAACCATAAAGGAAGAATTAGCCGGGATCAATCCCACCGCACAATACTTGCTTAACCGTTCAGCCAGGCCGGTGTCGGTACTTCGAGGGAGGTTTTCCAACGCTTTCGCGAAGTTCCTTAATTAAAGAACCTCTTTTCCCTGGGGGCGTAGCCCCGCTAACACCTTTCTAGGCACCTACTAGGTTTATGGCATTGATCGTTTAGTGAGAAATTTCCCGAGGAGTAGCATATACTCACAGTAGGATCGGGATCCAAATATCATCGCGTGACGAAACTGAAGGAATCCTACCAGAATCATCACACTCCAAATGGTATGCAAATCTAGCAAGTTTCGGTACTTATGAAACTCCCGATGTGGATTTTTGCCCCATGCTCTTATGACCTTGACTTTGGCCAAAATATCATAAGTCACATGTCAAGTTCTACCCGTCATTATCCAGGTTAATTTGGATCCATCCGTACCTACCCTTGACTTTGGCCAAAATGGCAGTACGACTGTCCCAAACCAACGCATCTATCTATGCTACACATGAACACCCAATAGCTACCAATCACTGTGCCTTGACTTTGGCCAACATACACAGCTTGAATACTATTGACTATTCATGTGAAACGACGGAGGGCTACGGATGGTTTTGGCAAAACCGTGAACGTAGTGAACTTGATTTGGTCGATGGAACGAGATAGCTTTTAAAAGGAGTGGCTCAAGCTCCGCATTTAAAAGTTGTTTTTGAAAAGAACCGAGTGGTTTTTCGAAAGTGTTCCAACGACTTTAACTTGGTTTATTATCTTGCATTAGTTCTTTTAATGCGTGATATTCTTGCATTAGTTCTTTTAATGCGTCCCATCATTTAATCCTACCATTGCAGAAAACAACCAAAATATGACGTACGCTTATGCCATTCGCATTCGCCACGGGGCCCCGTCATTACCCGTTAGGTTACTTAACTAACGACAGAGCGGGGGCTGGGCTAGCGCGTCTGTAAAACATAAGCAACGCCTAAATAATATCATATATAGATATACTGCAATGATAAACATTTCAGATCACAGATAAATACATTGGATATACTAGGAATCTGTAATTTGTACGAGCCTGTAAGAAAAACAGATTACACGGTCGCGGTGAATAGCCAAAACCCCACCCAAGACCCCTACGGGTGCGGCAAACTACCCGCCAAGTACCCGAAGCGTAGCAACCTCCCTCATCTCCATGAGTAGGCCACTCGACACTTCGGCATACCCGGTAGTTTGTGCACCCCTCCATGGGTCTATCCTAGGAGCAAAAACAGTAAAAAGAAATTATACAATGACGGCTACAACCCCGACCCGGTTGTGCGGCCATACAAATAATTATTACATCAATTTACAAATTTACATGAATTGCAAGAAAAGAAAACTCTCATCTCACAACCCCCGGCTATTCACCCGCGATAATCCAACATATTTATATACACATTCCAGCACATTACAGATCATGTATAACCCCGACTAATCGACTTATAGCGATTAGCCGACGTTCAATACATGCAAACATCACAGATATAACCATCATAGTCAAAGTGCAGTGAAGTTCGGAAAAATACGGAATTATAGGACCCCAAAAGGAAATTTCTTTTCTGGAAAATCTGGGCACATATAATATATATCAAAAATCCCAAAACCAACACAGACACACACTGCACGAAAAACGATGCACAGAAGACGATAAAGAGCGGCGGTTCCGCGGCGGATGCATAGCTCGCGCGGCGGAAGGGCGGCGGTTTCGACGAATTACTGTATCGTTTTTCTTGGGTGTTCACAGAAAACCCTGAGCCGAATTTACAAGTGTAAAGTTTTTCATTTTGAGCAAAAAAAAATTTCAACAGAAACTCAGTTTTTGTAAAAGTTTGGTTTTTGGATTTTTCCGGTTCCGAACTTCGTTACACTTCACTACCAAGCTAGTTTAAGTTTAGTTAGGCTCTGATACCACTGTAAGTCCACGTTGCGACCCCCGGTTCTTACGGGAAGGCGGAAACGGTATAAAATCAAAATTTTATCGCAAGAGGCAACATGGACTAAGCTAGGTCGGGATCTTTACCTAAACTAAAACTAGCATACTAAGCTAAAGATATTTAGCTACTCGGATAGAGATGGTTATACCTAAACTTGAACTCCTTCTCTTCAAGCTCCGATGGTGGTCCGATGGCTCCTTCTCGTCGTCTCCGTACGCCGAAGATAGATCCACTTGAAAGCTCCAACCTTTAGCTCCTTCTTCGTTCTTTGAAGAAACTAGTTCACTTGGTTTGCTAAACCTAGTGAACTAGAATGAGTAGAGATGATTTAGAATGGGATTTTATCTATGGTTCTTGATTCTCAACTCATGAGACAAGAGAACCATAGATCAAGAGAGGGAGCAAGAGGTTGAGGGTGAGAGCAAGAGGAGAGCTCAAGAACAAGAGAGAGAATGAGCAAGAAAGAATGAGCAAGTATTTTGACTCTCACCCTCTCATAATCCAAAGTGATCATAACTCATCATATCAAAAAAAGTCTTATGTGATGGTTAGAAGCAACCATAACCTTATCATGTCATGCACTCATTTTACTCAAATGAGCAAGCAAGAAAAAGTCTTTGGCATGAAATGATAACCATGGTTATCATGATGGTCAACTAGTCAAGCCTAGTCAACCGGTCAACAAGTCAACAAAAGTCAACAAGTCAACAAAGTCAACAAGTCAACAAAAGTCAACAAGTCAACAACCATATCACCATAATACTTAATTAATATAATAGTTAATCACATATCATATTCTCATTAGGGTTGAGCATAAAGTCAAAAAGTCAACGGTCAACTGTCAACAACCCTAATGAGAATCCGCTGCCTCTGCCTCCCTGTCAACTGTGCATACACACCCGCATCCGCGTTCCGAGGAACACGAATGCAAACTGGATAAATCCAATCCCATAAGGTACACTAGGATCTGGCTTAAACCAAAGCCCGCTAGTGTAAACTGTCCGGACACTTTACGTGCACAAGTGCACGGATGTGACCGAACCCTGTCGCAAAACCATGCGACCTGTCGCAATACCATGCGACCTCTACTCTTTTGCCTAAAGGCGAAAAGCTTTCTGTGTGGGACTCTAAAGACTCGACACTACGCTGGCAGTGGGTTTAACCACAGACCGCAAGCGGCACTAGCTGTGCGTAACGGTCCCCAGGTAATGCCGACAAGAAGACGGACGAGGCGAAACCCATCTGAACTCCTACTGAGCCTGAGTGTGACATTCTCCGTACAGTCCGGTCTGTTTGTCTGATACATCGCATGGCGGGCCTAGGGGGCGATAAACGTCAGTCCCCCAATAGCGGTACAAGTCGTGCCGGAGCGAAGCCCAAAACACCCTGAGATAACACTGGAAACCTACCAGTATATCTCGTTTGCCCTGGCCAGGGACTACTCGTGTAATGGCTCTCCTAGACACAGCGCGATGTCAACCCCCAATACCGGGAGAGACGAATCCTGTCTAACCGTCACTGCCTCCAAGTGCTTCGGGACTGCACCCAACCACGACCTGTTTGCACGACTCCTTTGAGCCGTGGTAGGGTAGTGATCAAAGTACAGTGGGAACACACCCGAGGCGAAGTGACAGTGTCAAGTCAGCGGACTAAGCTGTACTCATGTCACCTGGGAACTGATAACTGACGATAGGTATAATACCAACTAGTCAGTTCCCGACGAGTCCTGTCCAGTGTACCCGTAACCTAACGAGCACCCGCATACTATCTCAAGTACGACGTACTGACGGCTGTGGGACAGACCGTCTCCCACACTGGGATGAGATGCACATGCGCTGGTCTACTCCGGAGTATCGATGCCCTGTCTCGATAGTCCTGTGACCAGGGACCTGAATAAGGATGTGCTTATAGATTACCCAGCCCCCACTAGTGTGACTGCCATCACAACGCTGGTAATCAAGCAAAGATCCTAAGGGCTCCACTAATACGTATAAGTGATATACTGAAATAAACACAAGTACACATTGAAGTAGAAACAAACTAAGTAGCATACTACTATTTTGAGCAAGATTGTATATACAAGGTGAATATCCCAAGCATCCATTAAGTAATATACAAACTAGTATGATACAGTAATGGCCTCTAGGGCATATACACTAACATTTGGCACACTGGAAAACAGAATATACATACTTAATCAACCACAAATTTTCAATATTCAAAACAAGCATAAAAGAAAGGCTCCAGATTCGAATCAAGCCTTCCTATGGCATTGTAGACTTGGTGATATAAATGAAACAAGGTTGACTAAGTTACATAAAGATGGATATCTAGATTCGTTTGAATATTCATCATATGCAACTTGTCAATCATGTATCAAAGGAAAAATGACCAAATCTCCGTTCACCGGACACGGAGAAAGAGCCACCGAACTCTTGGGACTAGTACACAGTGATGTATGTGGTCCGATGTCTATACATGCACGAAGTGGTCACTCCTACTTCATCACTTTTACTGATGACTTCTCTAGGTATGGACATGTGTTCTTAATAAAGCATAAATCCGAGGCTTTTGAGAAGTTTAAAGAGTATAAAAATGAAGTAGAGAAACAAACTGGCAAAAGCATCAAGACACTTCGATCTGATCGAGCTGGAGAATACTTAAGTACCAGTTTCCTTGAATACTTGAAAGCAAATGGAATACTCTCTCAGCTTACTCCACCTTATACACCTCAGCATAATGGTGTATCAGAAAGAAGGAATCGCACGCTATTAGATATAGTGCGATCAATGATGAGTAGTGCTGAGTTACCACTTTCCTTCTGGGGATTTGCTCTAGAATCAGCCGCATATCTATTAAATAGAGTTCCAACTAAGTCTGTACCTACCACTCCATATGAAATGTGGTGTGGGAAGAGACCATATCTCAAGTATATCAAGATATGGGGGTGTCCGGTATATGTTAAAAAGCATAATCCGGACAAGCTCGAGGCACGATCGGTTTTGTGCAAGTTTGTAGGATACCCCAAGCATTCAAGGGGGTACATGGTCTACCACACTGAAGAACAAAAGGTGTTTGTCGCTCGTCACATTGTCTTCTTAGAAAGCGAATTTCTTGCAAAAGAAATTAGTGGGAGCGCGGTAGAACTGGAAGAAATTCCAGAACCTCAAACTGCAACCGAGGACTTAGAAGAATCTCAGATTTCAATAGAACATGACGAACCAACGCCACTCCGCAGATCTAGTAGGCTTTCTCATCCTCCTGAAAGATACTATGGTTTTCTTCTTGATGGGGATCGAGAGGATTGCATCATCGATGATGATGAGCCTACTAGTTTTCAGCAGGCTATCACAAGTAGCGACTCAGTGAAGTGGCTGGATGCAATGAGATCCGAAATGGAATCCATGTACACCAATAAAGTATGGACTTTAGAAGTTGCTCCTCCTGGGGTAAAACCAGTTAGGTGCAAATGGATCTTCAAAAAGAAGATTGGTACATTTGGACAAGTGAAAACGTACAAAGCTAGACTAGTAGCAAAAGGTTTTCGTCAAAGACCAGGATTGGACTATGATGAAACTTTTTCGCCAGTAGCTATGCTTAAATCCATTCGGATCATGCTTGCCATTGCTGCCTTCCATGACTATGAAATCTGGCAAATGGATGTAAAACAGCTTTTCTAAATGGACATCTAGAAGAGAGTGTTTACATGGATCAACCAGAAGGTTTCTTGGACAGTGGGAGCAGCGGAAGAGTGTGCAAATTGCTTAAATCCATTTATGGGTTAAAGCAAGCATCGCGGAGTTGGAACATCTGCTTTGATGAAACAGTCAAGGAATTTGACTTTATCAAAAATATAGATGAACCATGTGTTTATAGGAAGATTGTAGAAGAAGCAGTAGTCTTCCTCGTTTTGTACGTCGACGACATACTACTGATAGGGAATGATATCCCTATACTACAATCAGTAAAGCTCTTCTTGTCACAGAAATTCTCTATGAAAGACTTGGGAGATGCATCATACATTCTGGGCATTAAGATCTATCGAGATAGATCTAATAGAATATTGGGACTTTCACAGTCCAGGTATATAGACACTATACTAAAGAGATTTAGTATGGAAGATTCCAAGCGCGGCAATATGCCCGCTTGTCACGGAATCACCCTCTCCAAAGAGATGTCTCCAAAGACTGATGAAGAGAGGACTCGCATGGGCATTATATTCTACGCTTCGGCGGTGGGATCAATAATGTATGCGATGTTATGTACCAGACCAGATGTAGCTTACACACTTAGTGTGGTAAGCAGGTATCAATCGGACCCAGGTGAGAAACATTGGATAGCGGTGAAGAACATTCTCAAGTACCTGAGAAGGACTAAGGAGATGTTCTTGATTTACGGCAATAAGGACCTCCAGGTAGAGGCTTTTACCGACTCCGGCTTCCAAAGTGACAAGGATGATTCTAAATCAATTTCGGATTTTGTGTTTACCCTCAATGGAGGGGCGGTAAGTTGGAAGAGTTCCAAACAAGATACCGTCGCAGACTCAACTATGGAGGCTGAGTATATAGCTGCTAGTGAAGCCGCAAAAGAGGCTGTCTGGATAAGGAAGTTCATTTCTGAACTTCAGGTGGTTCCGTCCATTGCCAATCCAATACCTTTGTATTGCGATAACAATGGCGCTGTAGCTTTAGCGAAGGAACCAAGGTCCCATCAAAAATCCAGGCATATCTTAAGGCGGTTTCACCTGATCAGGGAGATCGTGGATCGTCGGGAGATCGAGATACGGAGAGTAGACACAAAAGACAACACGGCAGATCCATTCACCAAGGCCATTCCTCAAGTACAGTTCGAGAGGCTTTTTGAGATGTTGGGCATGCGGTACGCAAGCAACTGGATCTGGTAGAGACAGTGGGTACTCATTGCGCCAATCAAAGGCCTTAGTGCAAGTGGGAGATTGTTGGATATATATGCCCTAGAGGCCTACATTGTATAGGATGCTTGGGATATGTATGTACATGACAGTCTTGCTTGATATGATAGTACGCTATTTGGTTTGACTTTGTCTTAACGTATAATATATTTTACTTGGTATTTATATATATATGTTGATAAAGCCCATAGGGTGTTTGTCTGACTACCGGCGTTGTGATGGCAGTCATACTAGTGGGAGCTGGATAGTCAATAGGCACACCCTTAGATGTCCCTGGTCGCAGGAGTATCGAGATTGGGCATCGATACTCCGGAGTAGACTAGTGTATACATATCTAGACCCTGACGAGGGGCAATGGATTGGTCCCGCAACCATTGGTGGTATTCACCTAAGATTGTATACAGATGCTCACTGGGTGTGAGTACACCGGACAGGACTCGCCGAGAACTGACTGGATGGTATTATACCTAACGTCAGATAGCAGTTCTCAGGTGACATGTGTGCAGATAGTCCGTTGACTTAAGGTCATCATTTGTCTCGTGTGAGTTCCCACTGTGCTTTGATTGTTACCCTACCACGGCTCAAAGGAGTCGTGCAAACAGGTTTCAGTTGGGCACAGTCCCGAGCCACATGGAGGCAGTGAGCGACTGTTAGGGATTCGTCTCTCCCGGTATACGGAGTTGATATCGCACTGTGGTCGTTTGGTCATTACCATAAGTCCCTGGCCAGGGCTGATTGAGAATTACTGATAGGTTGATCAGTAGATTCTCGGATGGTGATAAAGCATACCGACACGACTTGTACGGTTATTAGGGGTCTGACGTCCACCAGCTCCCTAGACCATACATGCGATACTCTTAGACGAACAGACCGGACTGCGCGGATATTGTCACAGACAGGCTCAGTAGGATTTCAGATGGGTTACCTCATCAGCTTTCTTATCGACAACTACCTGGGGACCGTTACGTACAGCTAGTGCCGCTTGCGGTCTGTGGTTAAACCCACTGCCAGCATAGTAGTCGAGTCTTTAGAGTCCCACACAGAGATTTCCTAAACCCAGGCGAAAAGATATAGAGGTCGTATGGTTTTACGACAAAGGTTCGGACGCATACGTGTTTGAACGCACGTACGACATTCGGACAGTTTTTACTAGCCGGCTTTAGTTTAAGCCAGATTCTAGTATCAGGTTATTGGATTTATACAGTCTAAAGTTTTTCCGTGTTTTCACGGATGAGAGGGGCGTTCTCGTAATTTTCCGAGAAGCTTCTAGAAGGATGTGACATGAAGGGAGAGGTGGCATTTTCATTTATTGAATTAGTGACTCATTGTGAGTGATTCATCATGTCATTAATGCATCATTAATTGCTTAATGACTCACATGATGAATCACCCACTTGAATTAATGAAACATGATGAATAATCTCTTTTTATTCATTTCTTTTAATTCATTATGTTTCATATATATCAAGTGAGAAGCTTTTTCTTTATTTTTAATAGATCATTATCATCTTCTCACACTCTCTCTTCAAGTTCTCTCTCCTTCACCAAACCCTAATCCTACCCTCATGAGTTGAGAACAAGGATTAGGAAAGACTAATTACTCCATAACCTATCTCTACATCACCTTAGCTACTCTATTTAGCAACTAGAGAAACTAAGTAACCTCAAGTTTAGAGGTTATAACTTGGATTAGGGTTCTCGGGTGGATCGTCTATCACGGGAGAAAGCCGAAGAGGACGTGGAGATCCAAAGAGGCCGTAGACAACATCAAGACGAAGGACTAGAACCGTTTGGTATAATCTCTTGGCATAGTAGTTTAAAACTCTATAGCTTTTGTTAAAACTTGTTTAGCAAACGATTCATACGGTTAATCGATGTTTGATCATAGAACATGATTGTTATTCATATTTCCGCCTCCCCACAAGTATTGGGGTGTTGAACATCGACCTACACTCTTCACAAAGATCATGACCTAGTGAAGGAATAGCTTGAGTTAGTGTCTCTCCGACGTAGATCATCTTCGGCTTCGAAGTCAACGAAGCAAGCACGTTCGTTCTTCTTGTAGATCTTCTCCAGAGTCCGAAGTTCACGATCGCAGCGAAGGGGACATCTACACGGAGCTATTGAAGTGAAGGACCGGATCTACAAAGGTTGTAATCCCTTTCACTTAGTGTTAAACTTGTTAACATGCAAGTTTTCGCCTAAACCCTAGTTTAAAGATCCGTATTAGAGTTGTTCAGCACGTCTAAAATTTTAATGGGGCATGGTTGATGCCTCGTAGACCCTTGTGCGCATGCCTAGCAACCTTACAAATCTACTGGTAAGTGTTATTAGTAGTTTCTCGAACCATTATAGACCTTGCATCGGCATGACTTATCAAGCTATTGGGGTATGACGTTATACAACACCCAGGCTATTGATATGCGACATATCAGACGAAGATACCGGACTGTACGGTAGTGTTACTGATTGGATTTGCAGGAGTGTGAGCAGGCTTGCTTGTTGATCTTCTGATCGCTCAATACACGGGTGGCCGTTATGTTTAGCAGACCGCTTGTGGCTTGTGGGTGTTTGATATGATCATCGCCTACTGCCGTTGTATTAACGAGTCTTTAGAGCCCTACACAGAAGTTTGCCGGTTCATGAGAAACGGAGTAGGTGCACATATGTGATATATGCGGGACTGAGATTAATGCGTGTATGTGATACTGCATTTTATTCTCGCGATATGTGATATCGGCCGGTTATATGTGATATAGCCGGGTTATCGGATCAAGTGTTGATTCGATGAAATTATATATATATATATATATATATTATATGCTCACTTAAGTATTTATTATTCTCACTTATGATACATTTAACATATATGTGATATATGTTTAATGTATTGTTTTCTTTATGCACAAAATATATATGTGATATATATTGTTGTGACATGCAAGGTTACACATGCAACATGTAAGTCCACGTTGCCCACCCCGGTACTTGTGGGGAGGCGAAAAACGGAATAAAAAACAAATTTTTATCAACTTAGGCAACATGGACTAGACAAAGAAGGATCTTTGCAAAACAAAAACAAGCTAAACCTAACTAGAAACTAGCTAAGTGTTAGAAAGGTTATACCTAGGGCTTTATGTCCTTCTCTCCTTGCTCCTTGGAGTAGTGGAAAGAGGTCACCTTTGTCGTCTTCTCACGTCGAAGAAAGATCCACCCGAAAGCCTCAACCTTTGGCTTCAACTCCAAACTAGAAGTGACTAGGGTGTAAGAAGTGCTAATCCTTAAACCCTAGATGAGAGTAGAGATTATCAAGAAGGGGTTTTTCTCAAGCTCAAGTGTTTCTCAACACATGAGAGGGGAGAGCTTGAGGGAGAGAAAGAACAAGAGAGAGAAAGAAAATAATAGAATGAGAGAAAATATGAAGCATTCTCTCATATATGTGTGAATTATTGTAATTAGATAATTAGCTAGATAATTGTCATGGTTAATCAAGACATGACCATTATCATTTCATTTTTAATGTAATTTGCAAGGATCAAAGAGCATCTTCCAAATGAAATGATGATGGTCAAGGTGTCAACCTAGGTCAACAAGTCAAGGAGGTCAAATGGTCAACAACCGTAACCATGCACAATTATTTAAACTAATATCAATTAACCATAATACACACATAAGCATTAGGGTTAATAAAATGACAATAGTCATTAACCCTAATCAAAGTCCTCTCCCTCTGTCTCAAGTAGCTGTCCATACGCACCCATATTCGTGATACGAGGAACATGAATACAATGAGATAAAACCAATCCCAAATCTATACTAGGATCTGGCTTAAACCAAAGCCCGCTAGTATAAGCTGTCCGGACAGCAAACGTGCACAAGTGCGCGGATGTGAACGAACCCTGTCGCAAAACCATGCGACCTCTACTCATTTTGCCTAAAGGCGAATAGCTCTCTGTGTGGGACTCTAAAGACTCGACACTACGCTTACAGTGGGTTTAACCACAGACCGCAAGCAGCACTAGCTGTACGTAACGGTCCCCAGGTAGATGTCGATAAGAAGACTGACGAGGTGAACCCCATCTGAACTCCTACAGAGCCTGTATGTGACAGTCTCCGTACAGTCCGGTCTGTTCGTCTGATACATCGCATGGCGGGCCTAGGGGGCGGTGAACGTCAGTCCCCTAATAGCGGTACAAGTCGTGTCGGAGTGTAGCCCAGAACACCCTGAGATAACACTGGAAACCTACCAGTATATCTCGCTTGCCCTGGCCAGGGACTACTCGTGTAATGGCTCTCCTAGACACAACGCGATGTCAACCCCCAATACCGGGAGAGACGAATCCTGTCTAACCGTCACTGCCTCCAAGTGCTTCGGGACAGCAACCAAAAACTACCTGTTTGCACGACTCCTTTGAGCCGTGGTAGGGTAGTAATCAAAGTGCAGTGGGAACACACTCGAGGCGAAGTGACAGTGTCAAGTCAGCGGACTAAGCTGTACTCATGTCACCTGGGAACTGATAACTGACGATAGGTATAATACCAACCAACAGTCCCCGACGAGTCCTGTCCAGTGTACTCGTAACCTAACGAGCACCCGCATACTATCTCAAGTACGACGTACTGACGGCTGTAGGGCAGACCGTCTCCCATGCTGGGATAAGAAGCGCATACGCTAGTCTACTCCGGAGTATCGATGCCCTGTCTCGATAGTCCAACGACTAGGGACCTGTATAAGGATGTGCTTATAGATCACCCAGCTCCCACGAGTGTGAGCGCCATCACCACGCTGGTGATCAAGCAAAGATCCTAAGGGCTCTACTAATATGTATATCAGCAATATGCTAAAAGAAACACATGCACATATTAAAGCAGAGACAAACCAAGTAGCATACTACCATTTCGAGCAAGATTGTATATACAACTGTGAATATTCCAAGCTTCCATCATGTAATATACAAACTAGTATGATACAGTAATGGCCTCTAGGGCATATACACTAACAATCTCCCACTTGCACTAAGGCCATGTACTGGCGTATCGAAGACCTATCATCT
Organism: Agapanthus africanus; assembly: GCA_030015575.1. Taxonomy (NCBI): domain Eukaryota; kingdom Viridiplantae; phylum Streptophyta; class Magnoliopsida; order Asparagales; family Amaryllidaceae; genus Agapanthus; species Agapanthus africanus. The sequence continues at coordinate 460,382,404 of CM057337.1, read as the reverse complement.
CGATCAGCCGCTCGAACTGAGTCTGGGGCAAGGCCTTGGTGAATGGATCTGCTGTGTTATCTTCTGAAGCAACCCTCCGAACCTCGATCTCCTTGGGATCCACGATCTCCCTGATCAGGTGATACCGCCTAAAGATGTGTCTGGATTTCTGATAGGACCTGGGTTCCTTTGCTAAAGCTATAGTCCCGTTGTTGTCGCAATACAGAGGTATTGGGTCAACAATGGACGGAACCACCAGAAGTTCTTTCAAGAACTTCCTCATCCAGACAGCTTCTTTTGGGGCATCAGATGCAGCGATGTATTCCGCTTCCATAGTCGAGTCAGCAACGGTTTCCTGTTTGGAGCTCTTCCAACACACCGCCCCTCTATTGAGGGTAAAGACAAAACCCGACATGGACTTGGAATCATCCTTGTCACTCTGGAAGCTGGAGTCAGCAAAGGCCTCAATCTGGAGGTCTTTTCCGCCATACACCAAGAACATCTCCTTAGTCCTTCTTAGGTACTTGAGAATGTTCTTTACTGCTATCTAATGTTTCTCCCCAGGATTTGACTGATACCTGCTTACCACACTCAGTGCATAAGCCACATCCGGTCTGGTACACAACATCGCATAGATTATAGAGCCTACCGCAGAAGCGTAGGGTATAATAGACATGCGATCCCTCTCCAAATCAGTCTTGGGAGACATCTCTTTGGAGAGGGTGATCCCGTGACAAGCCGGTAGATTACCGCGCTTGGAATCTTCCATACTGAATCTCTTCAGTATGGTGTCGATGTACCTGGACTGCGAAAGTCCTAATATCCTCTCGGATCTGTCACGGTAGATCCGGATACCCAGAATGTATGAGGCATCACCCAGGTCTTTCATGGAGAACCTGTGTAACAAGAACCCCTTGACAGATTGTAGCATAGGAATGTCATTTCTTATTAAGAGAATGTCATCCACGTATAAAACGAGGAATACTACAGTTCTCGCTACAAATTTACAATAGATGCATGGTTCATCTGGATTTTTGATAAAGCCAAATTCCTTGACCGTCTCGTCAAAACAGATGTTCCAACTCCGCGATGCCTGCTTTAGTCCATAAATGGACTCAAGCAACTTGCACACCTTTCCGCTGCTCCCACTCTGAATGAAACCCTCTGGGTGGTCCATATAGACACACTCCTCTAAATGTCCATTTAGAAAAGCTGTCTTTACGTCCATCTGCCAAATCTCATAATCGTGGAAGGCAGCAATGGCAAGAAGGATCCGAATGGATTTCAGCATAGCTACTGGAGAAAAGGTTTCGTCATAGTCCAAACCAGGTCGCTGACGAAAACCCTTTGCTACCAGTCTAGCTTTATAGGTCTTAACCTGTCCATCTACACCAATCTTCCTTTTGAAGATCCACTTGCATCCTACGGGTTTTACCCCATCTGGAGCAATGTCCAACGTCCATACTTTGTTGGTGTACATGGACTCCATTTCGGTCCGCATTGCATCCAGCCATTTTACCGAGTCGACGCTCTGAATGGCTTGCTGGAAGCTAGTAGGCTCATCAAAGTCTATGATGCAATCCTCTCTATCCCCGTCAATGAGAAAACCGTAGTATCTCTCGGGCGGATGAGACTGTCTACTACTCCTGCGGAGTGGCGTGGGAATGTCCTGATCTTTCGAACCCTCTGGTTCAACTAAGCTTTCAGTAATAGCTCGTGGTTCTGGAATTTCTTCCAGTTCTATTTCGCTCCCACTTAATTCTTTTTTTATGAACTGGTGTTCTAGAAAGTGGGCATGGCGAGAAACAAACACCTTTTGTTCCTCTTCGCAATAGAAGAAATATCCCTTGGAGTTCTTTGGAAATCCCACAAACTTGCACTGTACTGAGCGTGCCTCGAGCTTGTCCGCATGCTGCTTTTTTACAAAAGCTGGACATCCCCATGTCTTAATGTGATTAAGATAGGGTCTCTTCCCACACCACATCTGATATGGTGTAGTAGGCACAGTCTTAGTTGGAACTCGGTTCAAAAGGTATGCAGCTGATTCTAGCGCATATCCCCAAAACGATCGCGGCAACTCAGCGTTACTCATCATGGACCGTACCATATCCAATAGGGTTCGGTTCCGTCTCTCCGATACACCGTTATGTTGCGGAGTGTATGGAGGAGTAAGCTGAGAGAGAATTCCATTCTCTTTTAAGTAACCCAGGAACTCGGCACTCAAGTATTCACCACCTCGATCAGATCTCAGTGCCTTGATACTTTTGCCTGTTTGTTTTTCTACTTCATTCTTATATTCCTGGAACTTTTCAAAAGCTTCGGATTTATGCTTCATCAAGAAGACATGTCCGAACCTTGAGAAATCATCCGTAAAAGTAATGAAGTAAGAATAACCGCTTCGCGCATGTGTAGACATTGGACCGCACACGTCGCTGTGTACGAGTCTCAAGAGCTCGCTCGCTCTTACTCCGTGTCCAGTGAACGGAGTCTTTGTCATCTTTCCTTTGAGACAGGATTGAAAAGTTGCATACGATTGATATTCGAACGGATCCAAATATCCTTCTGTATGTAACTTAGTCAACCTTCTCTCATTGATGTGACCCAGTCTACAATGCCATAAGAAAGTTTTATTGATTTCTGGAGACTTTCTTTTGTGTGTATTCTGGACATTGAAAATCTGTGGTTGGTTTAACACGTATATACCATTGTTCAATGTACCTGACCCAATCAAAACTTGATTAAGGTGAATGTTCACTACATTACTTACAAATGCAAATTCATAACCTTCTTTAGATAATACAGATACAGAAATGATATTACAGGTTGCATTTGATACATAATAACAACTACGCAAAACCAAAAAGTGTCCATCCGACAATCCCAGGTGATAGTCCCCCACGGCCTCAGCATCCATGCTAGCACCGTTTGCAACTCTGAGGGTCATGTCACCTGCCTTCAAAACTCTACGCTTCCTCAACGCCTGCAAAGAATTACAGATATGAGATCCTGATCCGGTATCCAATACCCAGGATGTAGAGTTTATTGATAGACAGTTTTCAATAACATACACACCTGAAGCTGAAGCCGCAACTCGCTTCAAATCCTGTGTTCTGGCCTTCCAAAGCTTGCAATCCTGTTTCCAGTGACCACTTTTGTGACAATAGAAGCATTCTTCCTTCCCCACCAGCTTACCCGCTACCTTTGTTGCTTTTCCTTTTCCCTTCGTATCCACTTTACTGACACCGCCTCTTGGTTTGGCGGGGGCTTTCTTCTTCTTACCCTTGGCTTTCGCCCTGGATCTAGAAGAGGAAGATCCTCCTACAAATAAAGTGGATTTCTCCCTACTTTTCTGTAGGGTGCCCTCTGCACTCCTCAGCATGTTGAGGAGCTCTGAAAGTTCAACTTCTTTTTCCTGTAAGTTGAAGTTCAGGATGAACTGGGCGTAAGTGGAAGGAAGGGACTGGAGAATCAAGTCCGTATAGAGATCATTCTCCAACGTGGTCCCAAGTTCTGCGAGCTCCTCTATGTAGCCAATCATCTTAAGCACGTGTTCTGCTACCGATGATCCGACGGCCAACCTTGCCGAAAACAACTTCTTCGACACTTCGTATCTTGCGATACGAGACTGCTCTCCATACAGTTCTTTTGTATGAAGAAATATGGACTCTAGGTCCATATTCTCGTGCCTCGTCTGATGTTCGTTGTCAATCGAGGCAAGTACGAGGCATTTGGCCTTTGCGCAATCTATTTCCCATGTCTTACGGATTTCCCTATCCGCGACACTGGTTTTGGGACCTGGGACAGGGGGAGCTTTGGTGGTAAGGAGATACCCCAGCTTGTCGTAAGTGATTGCCATCTTGACATTCCTGAGCCAATCTTTGTAGTTTGGCCCTGTCAATATGTTTTTATCTAGTAATAACTTAAGTCCGGTCATGTTGAATGGTCGCTGCAATTAGGAGAGAGAAAAGAAACACTTTAGCATGATGCTCTTGCAAGTTTAGAGTGGTTTTTAGTTTGTCTAAACTGGATGGCTCCCACTGTCTCTCGAATCCCTTCTCAAACCGTAAAGAAAGGATTAGTCAGGATCAATCTCACCGTACAATACTTGCTTAACCGTTCAGCTAGGCCAGTGTCGGTACTTCGAGGGAGGTTTTCCAACGCTTTTGCGAAGTTCCTTAATTAAGTAACCTCTTTTCCCTGTGGGCGTAGCCCCGCTAACACCTTTCTAGACACCTACTAGGTTTATAGCATTGATCGTTAAGCGAGAGTTTTCCTGAGGAGTAGCATATACTCACAGTAGGATTGGGATCCAAATATCATTGCGTGATAAAACCGAAGGAATCCTACCAGAATTATCACACTCCAAATGGTATGCGGCGCTAGCAAGTTTCAGTACTTATGAAACTCCCGATGTGGATTTTTGCCCTATGCTTTTATGACCTTGGCGTGAGGTCAAAATGTCATAAGTCACATGTCAAGTTCTTCCCATCATTATCCCGGTTAATTTGAACCCACCCGTACCTATCCTTGACGTAGGCCAAAATGGCAGTACGACTGTCTCAAACCAACGTATTCTATCTATGCAACAGATAAATATCCGGCAGCTACCAATCACTATACCTTGGAGTGAGGTCAAAATACATAGCTTGAATACTACCGAATATTTAACTGAAATGATGGAGAGCTACGAATGGCTTTGGCGAAACCGTGAACATAGTGAACTTGATATAGTCGATGGAACGAGATAGCTTTTAAAAGGAGTGGTTCAAGCTCCGCGTTTAAAAGTTTAGTTTTGAAAAGAACCGAGTGATTTTCAAAGTGTTCCAATCGACTTTTACTTGGTTTATTTTCTTGCATTAGTTCTTTTAATGCGTCCCATCATTTAATCCAACCATTGCAGAAAACAACCAAAATATGACATACGCTTATGCCATTCGCATTCGCCACGGGCCCCGTCATCACTCGTTAGGTTACTTAACTAACGACAGAGCGGGGGCTGGGCTAGCGCGGCTGTAAAACATAAGCAACGCCTAAATAGTTATCATATTTAAATATATAGCAATGATAGACATTACAGATCACAGATGAATACATTGGATATACTAGGAATCCGCAATCCGTTCGAGCCTGCAATGAAAAGCGGATTACACGGTCGCGGTGAATAGCCAATACCCCACCCAAGACCCCTACTGGTGCGGCAAACTACCCGCCAAGTACCCGAAGCGAAGCAACCTCCCTTACCACCGTGAGTAGGCCACTCGGCACTTTAAGATACCCAGTAGTTTGTGCACCCCCTCCATGGGTCTATCCTAGGAGCAAAAACAGTAAAAAGAATTATACAATGACGGCTACAACCCCGACCCGGTTGTGCGGCCATACAAATATTATTACATCAATTTACATATTACAATGAATGAAAGAAAAAGAAACACTCATCTCACATCCACCCCGGCTATTCACCCGCGACAATCCAACACATTCATATACACATACCATCATCAAACACAGATCACAGATATGTATAACCCCGACTAATCGACATATAGCGATTAGCCGACGTTCAATACATATAAACATCACAGATATAACCCTTATAGTCAAAGTATAGTGAAGTTCGAAAAAAATATGGATTTATAGGCCCCTAAAAACAAATTTCTATTCTGGAAAATCTGGGCACATATAAACCATCTTAAAAATCCCAAAACCATGCCAGAAGAACACTGCACCAAACTCGACCCAGAGATGAGCCAACTCGGCCGCGGTAGCGCGGCAATAGCTTGCTATTGCCGCGGAACCGCGGCGCTTTGGTCGATTCACAGGACCAGGTTTGGTGGCTTTCTTCACAAAACCCTGAGACGATTTTTGGAGTATGATAAATTTTATTTTGAGCAGGAAAAAATTGAACAGAAAGTTGGGTTTTTGAAAACTCGGTTTTTCGATTTTTCCGATTCAAACTTCGATACACTTTACTACCTAGCTAGTTTATGTTTAGTTAGGCTCTGATACGACTGTAAGTCCACGTTGCCCATCCCGGTACTTGCGGGAAGGCGGAAAACGGAATAAAAAACAAATTTTTATCAACTTAGGCTACATGAACTAGACAAAGAAGGATCTTTGCTAAACAAAAACAAGCTAAAGCTAACTAGAAACTAGCTAAGTGTTAGAAAAGTTATACCTAGGGCTTTATGTCCTTCTCTCCTTGCTCCTTGGAGTAGTGGAAAGAGGTCACCTTTGTCGTCTTCTCACGTCGAAGAAAGATCCACCCGAAAGCCTCAACCTTTGGCTTCAACTCCAAGCTAGAAGTAACTAGGGTGTAAGAAGTACTAATCCTTAAACCCTAGATGAGAGTAGAGATTATCAAGAAGGGGTTTTTCTCAAGCTCAAGTGTTTCTCAACACATGAGAGGGGAGAGCTTGAGGGAGAGAAAGAACAAGAGAGAGAAAGAAAATAATAGAATGAGAGAAAATATGAAGCATTCTCTCATATATGTGTGAATTATTGTAATTAGATAATTAGCTAGATAATTGTCATGGTTAATCAAGACATGACCATTATCATTTCATTTTTAAAGCAATTTGCAAGGATCAAAGAGTATCTTCCAAATGAAATGATGATGGTCAAGGTGTCAACCTAGGTCAACAAGTCAAGGAGGTCAAATGGTCAACAACCATAACCATGCACAATTATTTAAACTAATATCAATTAACCATAATACACACATAAGCATTAGGGTTAATAAAATGACAATAGTCATTAACCCTAATCAAAGTCCTCTCCCTCTGTCTCAAGTAACTATGCATACGCACCCGTATTCGTGATCCGAGGAACATGAATACAATGAGATAAAACCAATCCCAAATCTATACAAGGATCTGGCTTAAACCAAAGCCCGCTAGTATAAGCTGTCCGGACAGCAAACGTGCACAAGTGCGCGGATGTGAACGAACCCTGTCGCAAAACCATGCGACCTCTACTCATTTTGCCTAAAGGCGAATAGCTCTCTGTGTGGGACTCTAAAGACTCGACACTACGCTGGCAGTGGGTTTAACCACAGACCGCAAGCGGCACTAGCTGTACGTAACGGTCCCCAGGTAGATGTCGATAAGAAGACTGACGAGGTGAACCCCATCTGAACTCCTACTGAGCCTGTATGTGACAGTCTCCGTACAGTCCGGTCTGTTCGTCTGATACATCGCATGGCGGGCCTAGGGGGCGGTGAACTTCAGTCCCCTAATAGCGGTACAAGTCGTGTCGGAGTGTAGCCCAGAACACCCTGAGATAACACTGGAAACCTACCAGTATATCTCGCTTGTCCTGGCCAGGGACTACTCGTGTAATGGCTCTCCTAGACACAGCGCGATGTCAACCCCCAATACCGGAAGAGACGAATCCTGTCTAACCGTCACTGCCTCCAAGTGCTTCGGGACTGCACCCAAAAACTACCTGTTTGCACGACTCCTTTGAGCCGTGGTAGGGGAGTAATCAAAGTGCAGTGGGAACACACTCGAGGCGAAGTGACAGTGTCAAGTCAGCGGACTAAGCTGTACTCATGTCACCTGGGAACTGATAACTGACGATAGGTATAATACCAACCAACAGTCCCCGACGAGTCCTGTCCAGTGTACTCGTAACCTAACGAGCACCCGCATACTATCTCAAGTACGACGTACTGACGGCTGTGGGACAGACCGTCTCCCACGCTGGGATGAGAAGCGCATACGCTAGTCTACTCCGGAGTATCGATGCCCTGTCTCGATAGTCCAACGACTAGGGACCTTTATAAGGATGTGCTTATAGATCACCCAGCTCCCACGAGTGTGAGCGCCATCACCACGCTGGTGATCAAGCAAAAATCCTAAGGGCTCTACTAATATGTATATCAGCAATATGCTAAAAGAAACACATGCACATATTAAAGCAGAAACAAACCAAGTAGCATACTACCATTTCGAGCAAGATTGTATATACAACTGTGAATATCCCAAGCTTCCATCAAGTAATATACAAACTAGTATGATACAGTAATGGCCTCTAAGGCATATACACTAACACAACATAGATGTATGAGACTCATACCATGCTAGGGTTAATGTTAGGGTTTAATATTTATTCTTAAGTAATTACAAATTAGTGGAGATGTTTTGATGGTTGGAAACTTGGAGAAGCTTGAAGATAACCATTGACTTAGTCCACTCTTTTGTTTTTCTTAAGATATTTATCAACCCAACCATTAACCATACACAATGGTTAACTCTCTACATGAGTTAGTATATGGATGATATACTCACTCATGGGTGCATTCTGAACTATATGATTTATTCTTTCATCACTTGAGCTTCATCTTCTTCTTCCTCATTTTAAGCTTTCTCGCTTTTGTGAAAGTGATGATGGATTGTGAGAAATTGAAATCTAAAGTGAGCCCACTGCCTACTTCATCATCCTTTACAATTAGCCATTTAGTTTAGGGTGTTTGTTTCACTAATTTCACACATTAGTGAAGAGGTAGCACGAGCTTGAGTCTCCTCGACGTAGATCATCATCGGCCTCGAAGACTTCGAGCAAGTTTGCATCTTTCACCTTGTGGAGCATCTTAAAAGTTCGGGAGATTCTTACTCACAGCGAAGGGACTTCTACACGGAGCATTTGATCTGAAGGACAGGTCTACAAAGGTTGTATTCCGCATTCACTTAGTTTGCAAAGTTGTTTTGTTTAAAACTCTAGTTAAGATTCTAGGTTAGGGTTCTTTAGAAAGGCAAAAATTTGAAAACGGCATAGACGATGCCACTTGAAACCTTGCTGCCTTGCTAAGTAACCCTATAATAGCAGGTGTGCACTTGCTCTTTGATGGCATGGACCTAGAGAGGGTGCTGCCCATGGCACCCAAATGATGACTTGTGCAAGTGCGGGGACAAGAGTTTAATGAAAAAAGATATGATGTGATTTAAAAAGCATCAAGTTCCCTTCAAGCTACTGAGTATAGCCCAGGCCTCAATAGAAAAATCAAGCAGCACCAATGGACTTAAGGAGACAACACTAGACCACTACTTCCACACGAGCCTACTTGCTCGGTTTTGGTACGGCCACACCCTCCAAATTTCCGAGCTGGCCGCCCCCTAGGCCTAAAGATCCCCAATTTTCTGTGGTCCATCCCTTACTGCCATGTCATCTTATTTTTATTGCTTGTTTATTCTTCTTTTGTTCCTATAAAAGAAGACCAGTGAGCAAGGGAGAGGGGGTCTTACATTGTCTCATTCTTTACACTAAAGCCTCTTTTGTTTTCTTTATGTTCTTATACATAGCTAGTTCCCTTGAGCTCCTTGCCTTCTCTTGATCTTGCAACCTCTTCATTGAGTTTGCAAGTTTAAGTTTTGGTTATTGTTCTAAAGGGTTGTATCATTACTTGAAGATTAATAAAGCTTTCTTTTTTCCTTCATTTTGCCTTTAGTTCTTAGCCTTCTCTTTATCTTGCAAGCTCTTCATTGAGCTTGCAAGTTTAAGTTTAGGCTATTGAACCCATGGTTTGTAATGTGTTCTTGGGTTCTTAGTATTCCTTCTCTTTTACCTTCTTGCATTTACTTTCTTGCAACTTATTTCCATACCATTTACTTGCTATTTTATTACCTTGCACTTTCTTTCTTGCATTGTTGTTTACTCTTTTCTTTGTATGATTTCTTTGTTCTTTCTTTTTATGGTTTGTTTGTTTGTGAATATTGTTGTTGTTAGGAAAGAAAACGTTATTGTAAGTTAAGATTTCCTTTCTCATTTCCTTTTCCCGATATTTTCCATTAAACTCCGCCCAAACCTTACGCAAGCGCTCCGTTAGGCACCCTACCCTACCAAAGGTATCGGTGATTCCTAACCATGACCGGCTACGTTCGGATTGGCCGGAGGACAAAGCAAGCGACAAGAATAGACGGACAAGGGTCAATAAGCCGGATTTCACAAATACCATGCTTAAGCACCCTAATCTACGTTGTTGCCGATTACTCTAGCTTTAGTGGTCGAGCTCAGCTCAAAGGATTGAGTACGGAATTCATTAATTTACACTAACCTATCTATTCTTGACAACTTATTCCTTTGCATAAATACACATAGGTTAGATACGAACGATTCCGCCTCGCGCATTAACTCATGAAAATAAGAACATAAAACACTCCGTCCCCTGCGGATGACCCATACTCATCACGGCTAGATGCAAAGAGATACCGACCTGATTGCGGTTGAATTTAGAACTTTAAAACTCGACATGCCGAAAGCGTGCAATTAGTAGTCCCCAACGAGTCCTGTCCAGTGTACTCATAACCCAATGAGTACCTGCATACTATCTCCAGTATGAAGTATTAATGGTTGTGGGACAGACCATCTCCCCTGCTGGATGAGAAGCATATACACTAGTCTACTCTGAAATATCGATGCCCTGTCTCGATAATCCTATAACTAGGGACTTGTATAAGGATGTGCTTATAGACTACCCAGCCCCCACTAGTGTGACTGCCATCACGACGCTGGTAGTCAAGCAAAGATCCTAAGGGCTCTACCAATATGTATAAACGATATGCAAAAACACATGCATATATTGAGGTAAAAACAAACCAGGTCGCATACTACCATTTCGAGCAAGACTGTTACTATATCCGTGTATAATCCAAGCTTCCATTAAGTAATATACAAACCAGTATGATCCAATAATGGCCTCTAGGGCATATATCACTAACAATCCCCCACTTGCACTAAGGCCATATATTGGTGTATCACAGACATATGATCTCGAATAGCCTCTCAAACAGTGTCTGAGAGATAACTTTTATGAGTGGATCTACAGTGTTGTTCTCTAAATCTACTCTCTTCACCTCGATTTCCCGGTGATCAATGATCTCCCTAATCAGGTGGTACCGCCTCAAGATATGTCTGGACCTCTGATGAGACCTGAGTTCTTTCGCTAAAGCTATAGCACCGTTGTTGTTGCAATACAGAGGTATTGGACCAACAATGGTCGGAACCTCCTGAAGTTCTGTTAAGAACTTTCTCATCCAAACTGCTTCTTTTGCGGCGTCACAAGCAGCGATATACTCCGCTTCCATCGTCGAGTCAGCAACGGTGTCCTGCTTGGAGCTCTTCCAACAGACCGCCCCTCCATTGAGGGTAAAGACATAACCTGAAATGGACTTGGAGTCATCCTTGTCACTCTGGAAGATGGAGTCAGTAAAGGCCTTGATCAGGAGGTCTTATTTGCCATACACCAAGAACATCTCCTTCGTCCTCTCAGGAACTTGAGAATGTTCATTACTGCTATCCAGTTCTTCTTCTCTGGGTTTGACTGATACCGGCTTACCACGTTCAGTGCGTAAAAAACATCTGGTCTGATACACAATATTGCATACATTATAGAACCTACCGCAGAAGCGTAGGGTATAATGGACATGTGAGCCCTTTCTAAATCAGCCTTGGGAGACATCTCTTTGGAGAGGATGATTCCTTGACAAGCCAGTAGACTACCGCGCTTTGAATCTTCCATACTAAATCTTTTCAGTATGGTGTTGATGTACGTAGACTATGAAAGTCCCAACATCCTTTTAGATCTATCACGATAGATTTGGATTCCCAGAATGTAGTTGGCATCATCCAAGTCTTTTATGGAGAACCTATGTGACAAGGATCCTTTAATTGATTGTAGCATAGGAATGTCATTTCCTATCAAAAGAATGCCATCCACGTACAAGACGAGGAATACCACAGTTCTCGCTACAATCTTACTATAAATGCATGGTTCATATGGATTTCTGATAAAGTCGAATTCTTTGACCGTATCATTAAAACAGATGATCTAACTCCGCGATGCCTGGTTTAGTCCATAAATAGACTTAAGCAACTTGCACACTTTCCGGATGCTCCCACTATGATTGAAATCCTCTAGCTGATCCATATAGACTCTTCCAAATGTCCATTTAGGAAAGCCGTCTTTACGTCCATCTGCCATATCTCATAATCGTGGAAGGCGGCAATGGAATGAATGGCCCAAATGGATTTGAGCATAGCCAGTGGAGAAAAGGTTTCATCATAGTCCAAAGCAGGTCTTTGACAAAAAACTTTTGCAAAATGTCTAGCCTTATAGGTTTCAACCAGTCCATCCAAACCAATCTTCTTTCTGAAGATCCATTTGCAGCCTATGGATTTCACCCCTTCTGGAGCAAAGTCCAAAGTCTATATTTGTTGGTGTACATGGACTCCATCTCGGTCCGCATTGCATCCATCCATTTTACCGAGTCTCTGCTCTAAATTCCTTGCTGGAAGCTAGTTGGCTCATCATTATTAATGATGCAATCCTCTCTATCCCCGTCTATGAGAAAACCGTAGTATCTCTTAGGCGGATGAGACTTCCTACTAGTTCTGCGGAGTGGCACAGGGATGTCCGGTTCTTTTGAAACCTCTGGTTCTACCATACTTTAAGTAATAGTTTGTGGTTCTGGAATTTCTTCCAATTCTATTGCGCTCCCACTAGTTTCCTTTTTCCAAAAATCGATTTTCCAAAAAATGGGCATGACGAGAAACAAAAACCTTTTGTTCCTCTGCGTAATAGAAAAGATACCTCTGGAGTCCTTTGGGTATCCAACAAACTTATACAGTATTGAGCGTGCCTCGAGCTTGTCCGCATGCTGCTTTTTGACAAAAACTGGACATCCCCATATCTTTGGATACTGAAGATAGGGATTCTTCCCACTCCGTATCTGATATGGTGTGGTAGGAACAGTCTTGGTAGTAACCTTGTTCAAAATATATGCAGCTGATTCTAGTGCATAGCTGTAAAGCTTTAGAAATCGTTATGTGAATTTTCCGTTATCAGGTAAAATAAACTGTGTTTTCCGTAAAAACCTTGAAGTGATCATTTTTCAGTGTAGACTTAACTGCACCTAGTTTAACTAGAAAATTGCTAGTTTACGGTTTTTAGTTGTCACTTGAAAATTTTAGTTCACTTTAATATTTTTCCATAATTAAAATATTATTATAAGCTTTTAATTATGCACTTAATTAGTGGTAATTAAAATTTTTATTGGGTTAATTATGCAAAAGTGAATCTATGCTAACTTAATCACAAGATTAAGCATTAAACCATCTTTGAAAATATCCTAGAAAATTGTAACGTTTTAGAAATAGTTTTGCGAATTTTCCGTTTTTAGGTAAAATAAATTGTATTTTCCGTAAAACCTAGAAGCGATCTTTTTGCAGTATAGAATGCACTGCACCTAGTTTAGCTAGGAAATTGCTAGTTTGCGGGTTTTTGTAAGCCACTGGTAATTTTTGTGCATTTTAATATCTTTACCTAATTAAAATATTATTTTAATGCTTTATTTGTGCACTTTATTAGTGGTAATTACTTTTTGATTTGGGTTAATTACTACTAATGTGAATCTATGCTAAGTTAATCACTAGATTAGCACTAATCCATCTTTGAAAATATCCAATCAAAATATCTTGTAAATTATGAATTAAAGTGAATTATTAATGAAAAGAATTAAAATGTGGCATAGGCTTTTGTTTTATTAAGCTTTTGTTATTGTTTTTAACTTTTAAAATTCCACAGTTATCCAAATCTCCCCCAAATTGGCCGGCCTCATCCTTGCTTCCCTCTCTCTCATTTCACCCCATTTCAACTCATTTTGGCTCCAAAAATTCATCAAAAATCCTAAAATTATCCAACAAACTCAAAAACAAATCATTACCCAATAATCGTTAGCCCTAAACTTGCTTAGATCTTCAAGAAAGTTTTGATTTTAGAGCCTAAAATTTGGTGTTGTGTTTGCAAGTTTCAAAATCTAATTTGTGGTATAAATCCTAACCCTAAACTCTTTTTGTTGTTTCTAAATCGTTAATTAGCATATAAGATGTTAATTAAAGTTTTTAATTTCATATTTAGAATTTCTAATAAGAGTTTTTGTTAATCAAGTTAGGTTTTGTTTAGTGAAATGGTTAATCAAGATGTTTAGACTAATGAAAACTTAACCAAGTTGCTAGATTTGTTATATGATATTTTCCTAATTGTATAATTAGCTTAATTACAAACTAGACATTTACTAAATCCTAATTAAGTGAGATTAAAATTCTAGTAATGGTTTGGATGGTTTAATCATGCTATATGGTGATGTTTGTAATTGCTAGTTTTGGTAAAACTTGTAGTTTTGAGCTAAAATGATATATGTTTCTTACTAGATTTCCGGATAGTTTAGGCATGCGTTGCTTTTGACGTTGCGACGTTATATATATTAGTTTCCATGCTATATCTTGTGTAGTGAATGCGCGATCGGTACGATCAGGGTTTAGGCTTGGTAGTTGTGTCGCTTTGCATTCCTGGCTAGGGTCGTGCTGATGTCGTTGTGTCTTTCTGTAGCTTATTCTCTTGAGTTGGTTTCGTAGTGTCGCTACGCGTGTTAGCCACAGGACAAACACTTGAGAGTATATTTGGAGTTGGTACGTCGGGCAAACGTAGTTGCTACGTGTTATTGGTCGATTGCGAATACATACTTGTTATATTGTTATATGCTTTCAGGATCGCAGGCGGGTACTTCGGGCGCTGCAAAGAAGAAAAAGCGAATGGTTATCTTTACTTAGCCAGGATTGTTGTGAATAGATTTAACATCTACAGGGGAATCGCTGGCATGGCGTTATGCGTCTGGGCTAGATTAAATGATATGACTATTAGTTAGATGTATACGGATATTGATTGTGCATGTATACCTTTGCTGCATATCTCATTTCCTATTGTGTATGGACTTAGTATTAATGAGACACAACACTATTATTGACGGTTCATGTTGCACGAGCACTGATTTTATTCCACTCACACCGTCAATAATTTCCATGACACGCACAATACCTATAAATTCAGGATATTGTATTGACTAAGGACTTGAGACATGATCCTCATTTTCATTCTGCATATGACATATAGCATATCTGTATACCTACATGCTTACACATATGCCTTGGCATACTTACATGCTAGTTACCCATATACCTATATGGTATTGTACCATTAGTGATAGGTATATAAACATATGAGGTATAGCTACATGTACATCTTAAATACATACTTATACATATACCTGGGGGGTATTACATCATTATTGATAGGTAGATACACATAACTTTCTATGCCAACATGGTTACGCATATCTGGCTATAGCAACATGTTCACCTTTATTTGATGTTGTATGGACTTGGAGAAATTAGGAACCGCATTATATATATTAACTTGTTGCAGTTAAATAGCGGTTTTTCTTCTATATGCTCATATTACTGTTTCATGTTGCATATATTACATTCATGGATTTTATATGATGTCCCCTGATATTTTTACTCCTAAGTATATATAACAGTGCAATGGGACGCTGTTATATATATATATATATATATATATATATATATATTAGTGGAATGTGACGCTAATATATATGTATTGATTCATGCAGTTATATTTATTCATTACCTGATGTTTTCTGGATTTGAGGACCATGGTTGTTTAATGAAATTATGCATTATTTGAAAAACGTGGTTTCTCTTGATATGATATTTCATCTTCCACCATGAGATTTCTCGGTTCTGAGCTTATATATACCCCATGCGTGGAGGTGTCGTGGGCCGTGTGCGGGTACATGGTGGAACCTGGTTGGTTCCCCGGGGCAAGAAGATCGACGGTACATGCCGATGAACCTGGCTGGGGGCATGTGCTAACCGGTGATAGTATTTGAACTCGACGGATATCTGGAGGATATCGATTGAAGTTATGTACGCACATGCTCTTGTCGATTGCGGGTGGTGGACACTCAGGTTCTATAGGATGTATGTACATGACATAGGAGGGCCAGTCCCAGGTGACGGCTCCTCAGAGATGGGTATTTATGTGTCGATGCTAGACACTTATTTTCATGATGTTTTTGGGTGCAGATATTGGACACTCGGGTTTCATGAGATATACTCGATATTGGATACTGGTTATATGAGATTTACTCGATATTGGATACTGGTTATATGAGATTTACTTGATATTGGATACTGGATATATGAGATTTGCTTGATATTGAACACTTAGGATATATGAGACTTACAGGATATGAGGGCCAATTTGGGGGCTGATTTGAGGAAATTTGGGATTTAGATTGTCTTGATGGACTTTGGTCCTGCCACCAGGTCCGGATTCCGTGAGGATGACATGCTTTATCCCATACTCCGCATTTACTTTATATGCATTGCTTCATGTATTAGTTGTAGCTGATAGAGTACCTTTCATGACTGTTGCATATACATATTTCCATTTATTGCTTCATGTATTAGTTTTACCTGATAGAGTACCTTTCATGACTGCTACATACAGATGGCCATTTATTGCTATCAACTTGCATATATTAGATTCGCGATGTACGTGCATACTTGCGATTACCTGCATTTGTTATTTACTATACATGAGTTGGCACTCACCCCCGTTGTGCCACAGGGTTTGCAGGTTGTTCATCAGAGTAGTCGATGCAGGGCTTCTACCTATCATATCATATTTTGCAGCGGATACCACTTCGACTGACTGCGTGCAGTTTTTCTATAGGTGGGTTTTGCGGTTATCCGATGATGATCTTTGTATATCTTTGTACCATGTACTCTCTATCTACTACTTTCATGTATGACTTAGAGACTTTATGTGAGAACGATATTGTATGTTATTTTGTGACTTGGAGGACTTTTATGCAGTTTTTATTTATATCGTCTTTTATTTCTTCGCTACGGCGTCGTATATCTGTTGTGGTGGTTGTTCCCGCCTTTGGGCGTGGATTTTTCTCCCGTTGGGGATGCTTTACTTATATTTATGTTGTACCCATTTTTTGGGTTAGTTTTTACAAAAGAGGTGCTGCCAAAATTTTTAAGAAAGTAAAGTTGGATTTCAAAGAATTTGTACTTGAGATTTTCAAAAGTTTTAACAATGTTCTTATCACTTACTACTTTTGATGGTTTAGATTGCTGGGTTTTCGGCTTACTTAAATTGCGTTACGCCTGTAGACGTTGTGTAGTTTAAGGGCCGTCACGTGACAAATTTTCGGATCGTGACAAAAATATCTAGATATTTTGGTGAAACTAAAGGAAATTTTATTTAAAAGTTTAGGAGGTGGCATAGGTGGGAGAGGTATTAATTGTGCTTTAATGAGTTTTGACTTAGATTTTTCCACAACCTTCTCTTTTCTCCCTCATTTGGCCGACCTCCCCCTTGCTGCCCTCTTTCTTTTCTCACCCCATTTGCACTTCTTAAAGCTCAAATAAATCATCTAAAATCATCAAATAATCCCACAAATTCAAATACAAATCCATACCCATTATTCTTTAGCTTAACAAAGCTTGGATCTTCATGAAAGTTAGCATTTTGGAGGCTAATTTGGAAGTTTAGTTGCAAGTTTGTGAATCTAAGTGAGGTATAAAATCCTAACCCTAAGCTTAGTTGTTGTTTTAATACATTAAACTAGCTTATTAGATGTTTAAATAAAGCTTTAATTTGCATATTTAGAAATTCAAGAAAAGGATTATGAAGAACAAGTTAGGGTTTTAATTGATTGAAATGGTTAATGGAGAAGTGTAGACTTGGAAAACTTAACCTAGTTGTGAGAATGTTATTTGTTATTTTTCTAATTGTCTAATTAAGTTTAATAGCAAACTAACTTTTGCTAAATCTTATATGGGTGAGATTAAAATTGTAGTAAAGGTTTGTGTGACTTATTTAAGCTACTTTGTGATGATTGTGATCGCTAGAATTGTTTAAACTTCTAAACTTGAGCTAAAATAATTAAAAGTTGCTTGCTAGGTTTTCGGTAAAATTAGGCGTGGGTTTAAATTGACGTTGCGATGTTATATATAGTATCTTCCACGATATATATTGTGTTGTGAATGCGCGATCGGTACGATCGGGGTCTAGGCTTGATGGTTGTGTAGTTTAGCGATCCTAGCTAGGGTTGGGCCGATGTCGTACGTGTTATGTGCACTAGGTGCACAGTATGTTTATCTTGTGGACGTTATCCTTGCGTTTTGTTATCTTTGTGTCGGCACAGGATATTTAGCCTTATGTGTTGTGTTTGTGAAATTTTAGGATCGCAAGCGGGGACTTCGGACGCTGTGAAGAAAGGGAAGCTGGTGGTCGGATTTTATTATCTCGAGATCATCTGTGAGTAGACTTAACATCTACGGGGAAATCGCCCGTATGGTGTTATACGTCAGGGTTGGATATGATATTATAGCTGCATGTTTATACGCATATGAGTTAATTGCACAAGAGCATCATTGCATATTATTACCTATTGTGCCTTGACTTGGTACCTATTGGACACTACACCATTACCGACGGTTCATGTTGCACGAGTACTAAATTGTATGCTATACCCCTACCATTAGTAATTACCATGACACACGCAACACATATATTGCTATAGTTACATATACCCCTATGTGGTATTGTATTGTCATTGACATTGAGACGTTGATTATTGTGCAATTGCGCTTATGAAATATAGCATACATGCATACCTACATGCTTACACATATACCTAGCTATAGCTACATGTTCACTTTATATGTGTTGCGTTGGATTTAGATAATTGGGAACCGCGTTATATATTTAATAACTTGATGTATTTAAATAGCGGATTTTCCCTTGATATGCTCATATTGTTGTTCTATGTTGCATACATCATATTACAAGGATTTACGCATTGAGATATGGATTTCATGTGATTTTCTGGATTTGAGAACCGTGGGGATATTTCAAGAAATGTTTATTTTTTTGAAAACCCTGTTTCTCTTGATATGTGGATTGCGAGTGTCGAGATTGGACACTCAGGTTCTATGGATTGCGAGTGTCAGGTTGGACACTCAGGTTCCGTGAGATGTATCGATATGTGGATTGCGAGTGTCGAGGTTGGACAGTCAGGTTCCGTGGATTGCGAGTGTCAGGTTAGACGCTCAGGTTCCATGCGATGTACAAATACGATATGTGGATTTATGTGTCGATGTAGGACATGAGTATTTCATGATATTTTCGAGTGCCGATGTTGGGTACTCAGGTTCCATGAGATTTATAACATATGAAGGCCAGTCCTGGTGATGACGCCTGAGGATTTTGGGATTTGGGGTGTCGTTGATAGACACCAGGTTTTTACATGCTGATGATTTGTGCATGAGGTTTATTATTTATCCCACACTCAGGATTTATTTGATATGCATTTGATTCATGTAGATATAGTACCCTGGTGGTATACCTTGATCATGATAGTTGCATATTCATATTGCCATACTTATACTATCAGATTACATGTGATAGATTATCGCTGTTAGTGCATACTTGCGATTACAGTATGAAGTTCTTTACTATTCACGAGTTGGCAACTCACACCCGTTGTGCCACAGTGTTTTGCAGGATTTACCCTCAGAATAGTCGCGGCAGGGCTTCTTATTATCTCTACTTTTGCGGATACCGCTACGGTTGGCTGTGAGGCCTTTTGATATAGATGGGTTTGCGGTTATCCGATGATGTTCATTATTTATCTTTTGTATTTAGTACTCTCCATCTACCACTTCATGAATTTGACTTAGAGATGAGTTGTGAGGATCGATGTTGTATTATTTTGTGACTCTGAGTGCCGTGCTCGTGGGAGCAGGCCTTGTTATAAGTTTTTCCTCCTTATGCTGTTTTCATTTATATTTCTTCGCTTCGGCGTCGTATATATGCTTGTGGTGGTCGTTTCCGCCGTTGGGTGTGATTTGCTCCCGTTTGGGAATGCTTTATTTATATTCTAGGTTGTACCCGTTTTTGGGGCTAGTTTTTACAAAGGAGGTGCTGCCGAAATTTTTAAGAAAGTAAACTTAAGTTAACGGTTTTTACTTGAGATTTCCGAAGGTTTTTAACTATGGTTTCTCCACTTATCCCTTTTTGGGGTGGTTTAGATTTTTGGGTTTCGACTTACTTAAATTGCGTACGCCTGTTGACGTCACGTGGTTTAGGTGCCGGTCACGTGCCTAAATTTGGGTCGTGACAAAGTTGGTATCAGAGCTCTAAGTTTTACCTTTCGGAGTGTAAAATGACCTTGGTATGATGGGGTAGGTAGCTTAAGTAGAGTGACATAGCGTGTGTATGTTCCGCGGCATACTTACAATATGGTACTCCGCCTAAGTGACCTTTGGACTTATTGCTTGAAAATTCCTTCCGTGATTTATATACATCATTGCGATTCGATTTCTATGTTCTTATCGAATCCTATTTTCATTTATAGCCATTATGCCGCCGAAGACTATGAGGGTGTAGAGAGCGGCCGCGAGGACCGAGGTCAGAGTTGAATCGTCGGAGACGAGGATTGACCAGGGCGGTACGCCTGTTGTACCGGAGCAGATTGATCCACCATCGATGGACCATATTGCTAGACTTGAGGCCGGTATGCAAGATATGCGCCAGATGATGAGGTCATTGGTTGAGGCCAGTCGGGCGCAGAGACAGGATGTTGTTCCACCTGTTGCGGGGACTGCGTTAGTGCCTACTGTTCAGGCAGTTGTACCTGCAGCTACAAAGGTGATTACCATATCGTTATCGGAGTTCATGAGGCTGAGGCCTCCGGTTTTCACTGGCACCGATGTAGCTGAGGATCCGCAGTCTTTTATCGACCGGATGGCCAAGATCTGTTGTTTGCTGAGATGTTCCGACGCGAGATGGGTAGAGTTCGGGAGTTTTCGTTTGGAGGGTCTGGCCCAGAAGTGGTGCGAGTCATTGGAGAAGGACAGAGCCACAGGTCTTGCTCCTATGACCTCGGCAGAGTTCGTGACGGTGTTTCTTGCCTGTTTTCTTCTACAGAGTGTCAGGGATGCTCGAGTGCGCAGTTTTGAAACTTTAAACCAGACTCCAGGTATGACGGTGGCTGAGTACGATGTGCTGTTTACCGAGCTAGCTATGTATGCTCCGCATTTGGTAGCTACTGAGGACATGCGGATTAAGAGGTTTGTTCAAGGCCTGCTTACCCAGTTGTTCCTCGCTATCAGCGTACAGCATTGTTACACGTATGCAGCAGCGGTGGACGCAACCCTATTGGTTGAGAAGCGTCTTTCCGAGACGTCGGTTGTTCCGGAACAGAAGAGGGTTCATACTGGTGTGTCACCACGGAGACAGAAATTTAGATGCCGTGATAGATTCCATTCAGGTACTGGGGGTAGTGGAGGCTTGGGACAAGGCCAGTTATTTAGCTCTTATCCCCAGGAGGGTCAGCAGTTTTCATCTGGATGTTTCCGGTGCGGGAGTTTGTGTCATCGCGTTCGAGATTGAACTGAGCCATGTGAGGGCAAGGCAGCTGTACCACATGTTACCCTACCAACTTCCCAACCTCCGAGGGCGTTGCCTCTTATGCCTGTTGTTGCTCCGCGTCAGACTCATGTTCAGAGAGGTCATGGTCGCGGTGGCTTTTTTCGAGGGAACGGGGTGGCAGAGGCGGAGGTCAGCCAGTCGCCGGTAGAGGGAAGGCTCAAGTGTTTGCCTTGACTCATCAGGACGCGCAGGCGTCCAATGCTGTAGTTTCAGGTACTCTTTTTGTATGTTCTTTTGATGCACATGTTCTGTTTTATCCGGGATCTACGCATCCGTATGTTTCTATGCACTTTGTGCCGAGGTTAGGCCGAGAGTTGTGTTTTCTAGATCATCCGTTGGTTGTGGCTACTCCTGTTGGCGAGTCGTTTGTTGCACGACACGTGTTTCGGTCATGTCCTGTTCATATTGGAGATAGAGATTTGTCCATCGACTTGATCCTTCTTAAGATGTTGGACTTCTACGTTCTTCTAGTCATGGACTGGTAAGCTACTTGCTACGCGTCTGTAGACTGCCGCGAGAAGACAGTTAGATTTTGTTTTCCCAGCGAGTCAGTTCTTGTTGTGCAGGGGGACCGTGGTGTCGCCCCTCACAGTTTGATTTCATCCCTTTGCGCTAGTCGGCTTTTGAGGAGAGGATGTCGGGGATTCTTGGCTTTCATTCATGATACTGGAGCCACAGTAGAGTCGTTGGACCGGGTTCCTATCGTGCAAGATTTTCCCGGCGTTTTTCCTAATGAGTTACCTGGTTTGCCGCATGGGTCCTATTTCTATACCGCCTTACCGGATGGCCCTGGAGGAGCTTAAAGAGCTTAAAGATCAATTGCAATGGTTGCTTGATAGGGGACTTATGCGTCTGAGTGTTTCTCCTTGGGGAGCACCTATTCTGTTCGTCAAGAAGATGGATGGCAGTTTGAGGTTGTGTATGGATTATCGTCAATTGAACCGGGTTACGGTGCGGAATAGGTATACTTTACCTCGCATTGACGATTTGTTTGATCAGCTCCAGGGTGTGAAACATTTTTCTAAGGCTGATTTGCGATCGGGTTATCATCAGTTGCGGGTTCAGAATGATGACATTCCGAAGACTGCTTTTCGTACGCGCTACGGGCATTATGAGTTTTTGGTGATGTCGTTCGGACTCACCAATGCGCCAGCAGCGTTCATGGGTCTGATGAACCGGATTTTCAGGCCGTTCCTCAACCAGTTTATTATAGTGTTTATTGATGACTTTCTGGTCTACTCTAGGAGTCGAGAGGAGCATGAGCAGCACTTGAGAATTGCTTTGTAGACATTGAGAGATCACCAGCTGTATGCTAAATTCTCAAATCGCGCATTTTGGCTTGATAGTGTTGACTTCCTGGGTCATGTGGTGACGGGAGACGGTATTCTTGTGGACCCGAGGAAGATCGATGCTGTACAGCTTTGGCCCATACCTGTATCTGTGACAGAGGTCCGTAGATTTTTTGAGCTTAGCTGGTAATTACTGACGTTTCGTGCAGGATTTCTCGAGTATCGCTGCACCGCTAACCGGACTGACCAGGAAGGGAGTTCCTTTTCTTTGGAATAAGGCATGCGAGCATAGTTTTCAGCAGTTGAAGACTCGGTTGACGACTGCACCAGTTATATCTTTGCCTTCTGGATCGGGCGGCTATGTTGTTTACTGTGATGCTACTCGAGTGGGGCTTGGTTGTGTATTGATGTGGCATGATAGAGTTATCGCTTATGCTTCTCTCTAGCTGAAGAAGCATGAGAAGAATTACCCTACTCACGATCTTGAGATGGCCGCGGTGGTCTTTGCGTTGAAGATTTGGATACACTACTTGTACAGAGAGTCGTGTCAGATTTTCACGGATAACGAGAGCTTGAAGTACATCTTCCAGCAGCGGGATCTGAATCTGAGACAGCGCCGTTGGATGGAGCTTCTTAAGGATTATGATTGTAAGATCCTTTATCACCCGGGCAAGGCGAATGTGGTAGCTGATGCTTTGAGTTGTACGCCCGGGGGTAGCTTGTCCCAGTTAAGCGTAGTTTAGCGACAGTCTTCTGCAGATTGGCAGATCTTGTGCGATGGTAGAGTATAGTTTGAGTTCACTTCCACTGGAGAATAGCTTGCTCACGTCCACGCTCGTCCACTTCTACTTGATTGTATCCGTGAGGCGCAGCGCAGTGATGCCCGTTTGTCTGAGATTCTTGAGCTTGTTCGGCAGGGTACAAATTTGGAGTTCATGCTTGATGACCAGGGTGTGCTAGTTACGGGACTTGCTTGTGTGTACGAGATACCGATGGGTTGAGATACGAGATCCTACAGCAGACACATCAATCAGCCTTTAGCATTCATTCAGGTTCCACCAAGATGTACCGTGACTTGAGAGACATTTACTGGTGGGCAGGGATGAAGAGTGATGTTTGGGACTTTGTTTCGAAGTGCCTGACTTGTCAGCAAATCAAGGCTGAGCATCAGAGACCGGCAGCAGAGTTGCAGCCTTTACCCGTTCTGGAGTGGATATGGGAGCAGATTTCCATGGACTTCGTTGTGGGTCTTCCCAGGGCCAGTCGTGGGTATGACTCTATTTAGGTGATTGTTGACCGGTTGATGAAAGCGGCTCACTTTCATCCAGTGACGACCACTTTCGGTTATGCTCCGTATGCTCAGTTGTACATAGATGAGATTATACGTTTGCACGGCGTTCCTACATGCATCGTATCCGGTAGGGGCACCCAGTTTACTAGCCATCTTTGGCAGAAGCTTTAGGAAGCTTTGGGTACTCGGTTGAGTTTTAGCACCGCTTTTCATCCACAGACCGATGGTTAGTCGGAGCGGACTATACAGACTCTGAAGGATATGCTTCGTGCGTGCGTGCTTGATTTTGGTGGCAGTTAGGATCGTCACTTGCCGTTGATTAAGTTCTCCTACAACAATAGCTTTCAGGAGACTATTCAGATGACACCTTTTGAGGCTTGGTATGGTAGAAAGTGTCGATCGCCAGTCTGTTGGACCGAACTCAGCGAGAGTAGGGTTTTGGGACCATAGCTAGTTCAAGAGACTACAGAGAAGATTTAGCTGATTCAAGACAGGATGAGAACAGCCCAGTGCAGGCAGAGGTCTTATGCCGACCGTCGTCGTCACAGACCTGAGATCGCAGTAGGGGATCATGTATTCCTGCGGATTTCTCCGTTGAAGGGCGTTATGAGATTTGGGAAAAGGGGGAAGCTCAGTCCCAGATTTGTAGGTCCTTTCGAGATCCTTGAGCGAGTTGGTGCCGCTGCCTATCGTTTGGCACTTCCGCCCAGTTTTCCGGATGTTCACCCCGTTTTCCATGTGTCGATACTTCGTAGATACCTTCATGATCCTTCTCACATGATTCAGCACCAGACCGTTCAGCTAGAGCGCGATCTTTCGTTCACCGAGCAGCCGGTAATTATATTGGATCGGCAGGTGAAGAAACTTCGTTCAAATGTCTTGCCATCTGTGAAGGTTTTTTGGCGTGGCCCTACTAATGAAGAGATCACTTGGGATGCCGAGAGCGAGATGCCGAAGAAATTCTCTCATCTATTCGAAGGTACGCGTAGTTAAAATTTTAAATTCGGAGACCGAATTTCTTTAAGGGGGGAAGATTGTAACGCTTTAGAAATCGTTATGCAAATTTTCCGTTATTAGGTAAAATAAACTGTGTTTTCCGTAAAAACCTTGAAGTGATCATTTTTCAGTATAGACTTAACTGCACCTAGTTTAACTAGGAAATTGCTGGTTTGCGGTTTTTAGTTGTCACTCGAAAATTTTAGTTCACTTTAATATTTTTCCTTAATTAAAATATTATTATAAGCTTTTAATTATGCACTTAATTAGTGGTAATTACAATTTTTATTGGGTTAATTATGTAAAGTGAATCTATGCTAACTTAACCACAAGATTAAGCATTAAACCATCTTCGAAAATATCTTAGAAAATATCTAGATATTTTGGTGAAATTAAAGGAAATTTTATTTAAAAGTTTAGGAGGTGGCATGGATGGGAGAGGTATTAATTGTGCTTTAATGAGTTTTGACTTAGATTTTTCCACAACCTTCTCTTTTCTCCCTCATTTGGCCGACCTCCCCCTTGCTGCCCTCTCTCTTTTCTCACCCTATTTGCACTTCTTAAAGCTCAAATAAATCATCTAAAATCATCAAATAATCCCACAAACTCAAATACAAATCCATACCCATTATTCTTTAGCTTAACAAAGCTTGGATCTTCATGAAAGTTAGCATTTTGGAGGCTAATTTTTAAATTTAGTTGCAAGTTTGTGAATCTAAGTGAGGTATAAAATCCTAACCCTAAACTTAGTTGTTGTTTTAATATATTAAACTGTAGGGTTCCTAGGCACACTAAAGAGGTCTCACAAGGCATCAACCATGCCAATTTCAAATTTTACAAGTGCCGAGATACCCTAATACGGATCGTTAACTAGAATTTAGGCGAAAAGTGAAACTAGTTAACAACTTAATTAAAAGAAAGAGGCTACAACCTTTGTAGATCCGGTTCTCCACCTCCATGGCTCCGTGATGAAGTCCCCTCGCTGTCCACATCGGATCCCGGACTCTAGCGTCGGCTTCATCGGAGAAATGGGCGGGGTAGGTCGTCGACTTCGATGCCGAAGATGATCTACGTCGAGGCAACACAAGATCAAGCTCCAACTTCACCAAGTCATGAAACTTGTGAAGAAAACACCCTATACTACTTGGCAAGAGGTAGAGGATGAAGAAATAGGAGGTGGGTTCACTTTAGAATTGGATTTCTCACTCTTTTTCTCAAGTTGCCATTAATGGAGGCAAGGTTTCTTCTTTGTTGAAGAAGGAGAAGAAGAAGAAGATAATATGATAAGTATTATCTAAAATAGAAAATAAAAGGAATACTTATCATATAGCAACCATGGTCAAGTGTAGAGAATGAACAAGGGTTAAGTGGAATGGTTAGGGTTAAGCATGAAAACAAAAAAGGTCACTTAGTCAAAGCTTCATGAAGCTTCAACTAGCAAACAAAGAAAGCCTCCATTCATTTATTTTGCAAAAATAAATAAACAAAATAAATGAATAAGTAAATCAAAACCCTAACCATTACACAACCATGGTTTAATCATACACTTAACTAAGTATGCATGTATCATCAAATATGATACAAACAAGTGCACAAAAGTATATCACATATATAACTTGTGTACTTCAAGTGAGAAAATCCAATTTAAAGTGAACCAATACTAGTTAATGCAAAGTAATATATCAAATATATAATTATACATTAAATCATTAAATCAACACTTGATTCAATGATCCGGTCATGTCGCATATAACCGACTAGTTCCAATGTATCGACTTATCGAATCAATCCTCGATTCGATAACTAGGTTATATCGCATACAGCCATTCGATACATTCATCGTGAGAATAGAATATGGTATCACATACACGCATTATTCTCGGTCCCGCACATATCACATATGCGCTCCTATTTCGTTTCGCTTGAGCCAGGAAACCTCTGTGTAGGACTCTAAAGACTCGTCAATACGCCGGCAGCAGGTGATGATCATATCAAACACCCATAAGCCGCAAGCGGTCTGCTAAATGTAACGGCCACCCAGGTATTGAGCGATTAGAAGATCGACGAGCAAGCCCGCTCACACTCCTGTGAATCCAACCAGTAACACTTACCGTACAGTCCGGTCTGATCGTCTGATATGTCACATATCTCGTCTAGGGGTGGTAAACGTCAGACCCCAGCAGCTCGATAAGTCGTGTCGATATGAAGTCTATAACAGTTCGAGAAACTACTAGTAACACTTACCAGTAAATCTCAGCAACCGTGGCCAGGGATTTCCGGTTATAGCCAATCGAACACAGCGCAACATCAACTCCCTATACCGGGAGAGACGAATCCCCTCCTATCGCTCATTGCCTCCATGTGATTCGGGACTGTACCCAAAAACCACCATTTTGCACGCCCTCTTGGACGTGGTATGGTGGAAATCAAAGCACAGTGGGAACCACACAAGACTCTATGACGATCTCGGGTCAACAGACTACTCTGTACCAGTGTCACCAGAGAACTGCCCTCTGACGTAAGGTATAATACCATCTGGGAGTTCTCGGCGAGTCCGTCCAGTGTACCCAGTCTCCACTGAGCACCCGTATATCATCTCTGATGTCAAACACCAATGGATATGGGATCATCCATCGCCCATCTGTATGGGTCGAGAAGGTATACGCTAGTCTACTCTGGTATATCGATGCCCCGTCTCGATATACCCACGACTAGGGACCTTGAAGGATGTACTAATGGACTACCCTGTCCCCACTAGTATGATCCGCATCATAGTCCAGGTAGTCAAGTACACATCCTAAGGGCTTTACCAACATGTAACAGAGAGACAATCAGTGTACACGTTAAGGTAAAGATCAACCAGATAGCATACTATCATGTCGAGCAAGAAAGTCCTCCCTATATATGTCCAAGCATCCACTATAATATACATCCTATGTATAGTAATGGCCTCTAGGGCATACATATAACTAACAATCTCCCACTTGCACTAGGGCCATCTGATAGCAGTGGTTGTAGTATCTCATACTCAACCATCCCATAAAAGTCTCTCTCTGGGAAATGGCCTTTGTGAGTGGATCCGCCATGCTGTCCTCTGAGTCTACTCTCCTAACCTCGATCTCCTTGGAGATCAACCATCTCCATGATCAGGTGATACTGCCTTAGAATATATCTGGATCATTGATGGGACGGACGTTCCTTGGCATAAGCCACAACTCCATTGTCATACAATGGGAGGAACTAAGTTCATCTCATGAACAAATATACATCCAGACTGCCTCTTTGGTAGCATCTTAAGTAGCGATGTATCGAGCCTTTATCGTCTAGTATGCCACGGTATCTAGCTTGGAACTCTTCCAACATACCGTCCCTTTACTGAGGGTAAAGACAATGCCTGCGACTGACTTTCAGTCATCCTTATCACCCTGGAACCCTTCCAGTGATTCTCCCTAGGATCGGTTGATACCATCTCACTACAACTAGTGAGAATCCTAACATCCAATTAGATCTATCTCATAGATCCAAAACCCAGGATTTAGGAGGTATCACTTTGATCCTATATGGAGAATCATTGTGATAAGCGGAGATTGACCGAGCGTAGCATAGGAAACTCCTTCCCTATCAAGAGCATGTCATCCACATACTCTACGAGGATCGTCTCTATACTCCCTACTACCTTTTTGTTTATACAAGGTTCATCTACCATTTTGATGATGTCAACCTCTTTGACTAACACATCAAAACAGATGCTCCAACTCTGCGATACCTGCTTTATCCTATAAAGCATCTTGTACAAGTTTCCGCTGCTCCCACTGTCTACGAAGCACTCTGGCTATGTACTTATAGACGTTCTCTTCTAAAACATCATTTAGAAAAGCAGTCATGGCACCCAACCGCCAGATATCGTAGTCATGGTATGTAGCCGTGGCAAGTAGGATCTGGATGGACTTAAGCATAGCCACTAAAAAGGTTTCATCATTATCCACGCCTGGTCGATGACGAAAAGCTTTAACAAGTCTAGCTTTGAAAGTCTCAACTTTTCCATCTACACCAAGTAATCTTCTCAAGATATACTTGCTCCTGATGGGGATTTAACCCTTCAGATATAGCAACCAAAGTCCATACTTTGTTGGTGTACATGGATTCCATCTCAGATCGCTAAGCATCCAGCCATTCTTACAGAGTCCCACTCCTGATGGCCAGCTCGAAACTAGTTGGGTCATCATCTCATGATGCAATCCTCGCTCCCACTATCATAGAGTAACCGAAGTATCTCTCAGGCGGGTGAGGAACCTTACTAGATCGGCGGAGAGGCTGAGGTTCGTTGGTAACTATTGAATCCTTTGGTTCTTTCAAATCATCAGCTGCAGTTTGTATAGCTGGAACATTTCCCGTTCTACATAACAGATCTTGCCTCGAGCTTGTCCGGATTTTGCTTTTAGACATAGCCCGGAAAACCCCAAATCTTAACCAACTTAAGATATAGGCTCTTCCCTTATCATATCACATATGAAATGGTAGGCAAAGGATTTGATTTGAACCCTATTCAATAGGTATGCAGCTTCTCAAGTGCATAACTCCCAAAAAGGAAATAGGTAACTCAGTAGTACTCATCATAGAGCACACCTTATCATATAGGGTGTGATTGCTCCACCCCGATATACCATCGTGCTATGGTGTATACGGAGGAGTAATGCTGAGAGAGAATCTCATTCTCCTTTAGAAAAGTCCAAGAATTTCGTGCTCAAGTATTCTCCTCCTTGATCTCATCAAAGGACATAATACTTATACCCGTATTGGTTCTCTATTTCTAACTTATATTCTGTGAATATCTCAAAAGGTTCTGACTTGTGTTTCAACAGGAACATATATCTGAATCTTGAGAGATCATCAGAGAATGTAATGAAGTACAAAGAACCGGTCTTGGCATGTGTAGACTGGGGACCTACATACACCAACATGTATCATCCTAAGAGTTCACTAACTCTTTCTCTGTTTACAAGTAAACAGAGCTGAGGTCATATCATCTTTGTGACATGACTCGCAAGTTTCATAAGATGTAAATTCAAACTAATTTAAATATGCATCTAAATGTAACTTCAGCCAGTCTGGTCACATTGATATGACCTAGTCTACAATGCCTCAAGAAGGATTCGTTCATTTCTGAACTCTTCTTCTTGTGTGTGTTCTGTATACTAAGAACTGTAGTTTGATTTAGAACATCAATGCTTTTAAATAACGTGCCTGAACCGATCAACATTTGATATAGGAAATGTTCAAAACATTATCCAACAATACAAAATTTTATCATTTCTTTACTACTAAAGAGACTGATATGATTTTGTATATCAGGTTCGGTATCTAATAGCATTTGTTCAGAATCAATGTATTGGTAATACGGGGTGACAGTGACCAACAGACTTGGCTGCAACTCTTGCCCCGTTTTCTGTCTCATGAAACTTATCACCCGTTCTCAGTTCTTTACCTTTCTATAGCCAATGTAATGGATTACATTTGCGGGATCCTGATCCGGTATCTAATACCTAGGACGTAGAGGATACTGAGAAACAGTTCTTTATAATGAACACACCCGAAGATGATGCATCAACATGCACTGTCTTCGTTTGGGCGGCACGGGAATTCTGGTAATCCCCAATTTCCTGCTCTGTTTTATAACAATTATAAGTTGGAGCGGGACCAACGTTCCCCAGCTCAGTATAAAAAGCGGGTTCGGTCAATAATCCTTATTATTATCTTGATTAAGGCGTGATATGCTCGCTACCTGGAGAGAGAGAGAAGAAAACACTCAGCGTGCGCTCTTGCAAGAATAGATTGGTTATTATTTTTATCTAATCAGGATGGCTCCCACTGTTTTTATCAAATCTTCCTTCAAACCCTAAAAGGAAAGATTAGCTGGGATTAATTACACACTACAAGTTCGCCAATCTTTCAGCCAGGCCAGTGTCGGTACTTTGAGGGAGGTCCCCCGTGCTTTCGCACGAACCTAATTAATGTAAACCTCGTTTTCCCAGAGGCGTAACCTCGTTGACACCTTTCTAGACACCTACTTGATCGGCTAATTGTAATGTGTAAAACTCTCCCAGGAGTAACTCTTACTCGCAGCGGGTATCGGGATCCAACTATCCCATAGAAGGTATGCAATCTCATTGCAAATTTCAACACTTGAAATTCCCGATAATATTTTGCCCCTAACGTGCTATGACCTTGACGAAAGCCAACAAACTATAGCCCGCTAGTCAAGTTCAACCCGTACATTTCTTGATTGAATTAAACACACCCGCACGACCCTTGACAAAAGCCAACAAAGCCGCACGACTACCCTAATCCAATCGCATCGTATGCAGCAGATAAGCAGCATATAGCTACCGCACACTGCACCTTGACGAAAGCCAACAAATGCAGCACGAATACTATATACAACTTATCTGAAATAACGGAGGGCTACGACAGGTTTTTCTGAAAACCTATTGCGTAATGAACTTGATATCGTTGTAGAATCAAATGATTTTAAAATGGAGTGTTTTTTAGGCTTTTGTAGTTTTGCTAAAGGAGTCACTCCCGGTGAAGGGATCGTCGGTCCTTTCCTCGTCGAATGAGGTGCGGGATATATCATATATATCACCGTGCAAAGCAGAAACTATAGAAGCAATCAAAAGACAAACCGAGAGTTGTAGCATCTGCCAGTTATTGCTAAAGGAGTCACTCCCGGTGAAGGGATCTCGGTCCTTTCCTTATCGAATAAGGTGCAGGATATATCATATATACCGCTGTACAAAGCAAGAACTGTAGCTACCTGTTTTATTTTTGAAATTCGATTCTACAACATCTTAGGTTTCTTTTTATTTCATTAATCACATTAATGAAGTCCCATCATTTAAGTACCTAAACATCACAGATAAATACGACGTACACTTATGCCATCGGCATTCGCCTCGATGTCCCCTCGTGCACCGTTAGGTTAGGTAACTAACGGCAGAGCGGGACAGGGCTAGCACGGGTGTAAAACATAAGTAACGTCTATATAATATATCATATATACTATATACAGTATCCATCACAGAACATATCACATGATCACATCACAGATATCGCAGCAGAAGAATCATATGAAATATTGGATATACTAGGACGTCCGTGTTTTCAATACGAGCCAGTATAAAATACGGATTCCACGGTCGTGATGAATAGCCAATCCCACACCCCTAGACCCCTACGACAGCGGCAAGCAACCCTACCAATTCTAGAGTTAGGAGACCCGGACTCGACTCCTCGAGTTGGTCTCCCACTGGACTCCAGAACCCGGTTACTTGTGCTCCCCTCCTTGGGTCTATCCTAGTGCGGAAAAGTAAACAATATACAAAGGGTGACATCTTCCGCAACCTGGAAGTGCCCCAATAAAAGAATATTACATACAAGTTTTTACATGAATGAAAATGAAAAACACTCATCTCACATAAAAACCCCCGGCTATTCAAACACGACGATCCAATATAACATATCCAGCAACACATAACATCACATGTCATCAACGTAAGTAAATATGCGAATCCCAATTATCGTTGACATATAGCAATGAAACCGGCGATATCACATATTACACTTACGGTCACAGAAAAGAAAGTGTAAAACTACAACAGTTGGAATCCGCAATCTGTTTAGACATCGCATGCCTAATCAAATGAAATACTTAGACATCACATGCCTAACAATTATAAACCCTGCATTTTAGTCTCATTATCGAAAACTCTTTTCAATATCAAGTCGGGCAATTCAGCAAGATTCCCGACATCCTGACCGAATACTCGTCGCAAACTTTAGTAGACGGCTGCACCCCCCATACCGTCGAAGAAGTGCAACAAGGCGGAACACCGCTACCGCAAGCACCCGAACGGATGCTTTCGGCGACGGGGTTCTCCTACAGTCACTTGGTCGGGGTTAAGGGATGTAGCTGTCTAATAAGTTTATCCAGCGAGTATCCGCGTACGCTACGTGATTGCGACGGACTTTTGATCACATCAAAATTCAGCGGCAACCGATCAAGTGAGACTAAACTGCTATGTTTATAACATTCATTCAGTTATCTCATAACTTCTTGTGAATTCCAATTGTTGTATCACATTCCAGATAAACAGAAAATGTTAAACTTTCCGATCGAACAGTCGAACACCTAAGTTTTCCCGATACAGCTCAACACATGAAATAAGTCTAAAAACATTTAGTTCATGCCTCAGTACCAACGGTCCAGCCGTAGAAGGGTCAAGCCAACGCCTCACATGTGGCACGCCGTACTGTCCCAAACCCTAAGGTTCAAAGGGCAGTTTAAGACGGTCACATAATCGAGTTAAGGTTTGTTGTCTTCTAGAGGGACCATCGCGTTACTTGCACTACTTAGAACGTTATTAAACCACGGAAAGATCCAACATTTGGAAATTTTCCGACAGAGGAAAAAGTGGGTATTTATATCCGATCGAACTTTTTAACATATTCAAAAATTATCCGGAAAACACATAGACAGTTTGAAATTTTCGATCGAATCAATGAAGCTCCAAAACACCCTAGAATATTCAACTCTTGAATAAATATTAAAAAATCCCAGAAAATCCAGAACCAAAAAATAGGAATTACTGTGCAAAATTTGAAGAGTTATCTCATACTATGGCTCTAAGTGAGGTATAAAATCCAAACCCTAAACTTAGTTGTTGTTTTAATACATTAAACTGTAGGGTTCCTAGGCACGCTGAAGAGGTCTCACAAGGCATCAACCATGCCAATTTCAAATTTTACAAGTGCCTAGATACCCTAATACGGATCGTTAACTAGAATTTAGGTGAAAAGTGAAACTAGTTAACAACTTAACTAAAAGAAAGAGGCTACAACCTTTGTAGATCCGGTTCTCTACCTCCATGGCTCCGTGATGAAGTCCCCTCGCTGTCCATATCGGATCCAGGACTCTAGTGTCGGCTTCATCGGAGAAATGGGCGGGCTAGGTCGTCGACTTCGATGCCGAAGATGATCTACGTCGAGGCAACACAAAATCAAGCTCCAACTTCACCAAGTCATGAAACTTATGAAGAAAACACCCTATACTACTTGGCAAGAGGTAGAGGATGAAGAAATAGGAGGTGGGTTCACTTTAGAATTGGATTTCTCACTCTTTTTCTCAAGTTGCCATTAATGGAGGCAAAGTTTCTTCTTTGTTGAAGAAGGAGAAGAAGAGGAAGATAATATGATAAGTATTATCTAAAATAGAAAATAAAAGGAATACTTATCATATAGCAACCATGGTCAAGTGTAGAGAATGAACTAGGGTTAAGTGGAATGGTTAGGGTTAAGCATGAAAACAAAAAAGGTCACTTAGTCAAAGCTTCATGAAGCTTCAACTAGCAAACAAAGAAAGCCTCCATTCATTTATTTTGCAAAAATAAATAAACAAAATAAATGAATAAGTAAATCAAAACCCTAACCATTACACAACCATGGTTTAATCATACACTTAACTAAGTATGCATGTATCATCACATATGATACAAACAAGTGCACAAAATTATATCACATATATAACTTGTGTACTTCAAATAAGAAAATCCAATTTAAAGTGAACCAATACTAGTTAATGCAAAGTAATATATCAAATATATAATTATACATTAAATCATTAAATCAACACTTGATTCAATGATCCGGTCATGTCGCATATAACCGACTAGTATCCAATGTATCGACTTATCGAATCAATCCTCGATTCGATAACTAGGTTATATCGCATACAACCATTCGATACATTCATCGCGAGAATAGAATACGGTATCACATACACGCATTATTCTCGGTCCCGCACATATCTCATATGCGCTCCTATTTCGTTTCGCTTGAGCCAGGAAACCTCTGTGTAGGACTCTAAAGACTCGTCAATACGCCGGCAGCAGGTGATGATCATATCAAACACCCACAAGCCGCAAGCGGTCTGCTAAACGTAACGGCCACCCGGGTATTGAGCGATCAGAAGATCGACGAGCAAGCCCGCTCACACTCCTGTGAATCCAACCAGTAACACTTACCGTACAGTCCGGTCTGATCGTCTGATATGTCACATATCTCGCCTAGGGGTGGTAAACGTCAGACCCCAGCAGCTCGATAAGTCGTGTCGATATGAGGTCTATAACAGTTCGAGAAACTACTGGTAACACTTACCAGTAAATCTCAGCAACCGTGGCCAGGGATTTCCGGTTATAGCCAATCGAACACAGCGCAACATCAACTCCCTATACCGGGAGAGTCGAATCCCCTCCTATCGCTCATTGCCTCCATGTGATTCGGGACTGTACCCAAAAACCACCGTTTTGCACGCCCTCTTGGACGTGGTAAGGTGGAAATCAAAGCACAGTGGGAACCACACAAGACTCTATGACGATCTCGGGTCAACAGACTACTCTGTACCAGTGTCACCAGAGAACTGCCATCTGACGTAAGGTATAATACCATCTAGAAGTTCTCGGCGAGTCCGTCCAGTGTACCCAGTCTCCACTGAGCACCCGTATATCATCTCTGATGTCAAACACCAATGGATATGGGATCATCCATCGCTCATCTGTATGGGTTGAGAAGGTATACGCTAGTCTACTCTGGTATATCGATGCCCCATCTCGATATACCCACGACTAGGGACCTTGAAGGATGTACTTATGGACTACCCTGTCCCCACTAGTATGATCCGCATCATAGTCCAGGTAGTCAAGTACACATCCTAAGGGCTTTACCAACATGTAACAGAGAGACAATCAGTGTACACGTTAAGGTAAAGATCAACCAGATAGCATACTATCATGTCGAGCAAGAAAGTCCTCCCTATATATGTCCAAGCATCCACTACAATATACATCCTATGTATAGTAATGGCCTCTAGGGCATACATATAACTAACATAAACTAGCTTATTAGATGTTTAAATAAAGCTTTAATTTGCATGTTTAGAAATTGAAGAAAAGGGTTATGAAGATCAAGTTAGGGTTTTGCTTGATTGAAATGGTTAATGGAGAAGTGTAGACTTAGAAAACTTAACCCAGTTATGAGAATATTATTTGTTATTTTCCTAATTGTCTAACTAAGCTTAATAGAAAACTAACTTTTACTAAATCTTATATGGGTGAGATTAAAATCGTAGTAAAGGTTTCTGTGACTTAGTTAAGCTACTTTCTGATGATTGTGATCGCTAGAATTGTTTAAACTTCTAGACTTCAGCTAAAATGATCGAAAGTTGCTTACTAGGTTTTCGGTAAAATTAGGCGTGGGTTTAAATTGATGTTGCGATGTTATATATAGTATCTTCCATGATATATATTGTGTTGTGAATGCGCGATCGGTACGATCGGGGTCTAGGATTGATGGTTGTGTAGTTTAGAAATCCTAGCTAGGATTATGCCGATGTCGTACGTGTTCTGTGCACTAGGTGCACAGTGTGTTTATCTTATGGATGTTATCCCTGCGTTTCATTATCTTTGTGTCGGCACAGGATATTTAGCCTTATGTGCTGTGTTTGTGAAATTTTAGGATCGCAAGCGGGGACTTCGGACGCTGCGAAGACAGGGAAGCTGGTGGTCGGATTATATTAGCTCGAGATCATCTATGAGTAGATCTAACATCTACGGGAAAATCGCCCGTACGACGTTATGCGTCAGGGCTGGATATGATATTATAGATACATGTTTATACGCATATGAGTTGATTGCATATGAGCATCATTGCATATTATTACCTGCTTTGCCTTGTCTTGGTACCTATTAGACACTGCACCATTACTGACGGTTCATGTTGCACGAGCACTAAATTGTATGCTACACCCACACCGTTGGTAATTGCCATGACTCGCGCAACGCATATATTGGTATAGTTACATATACCCCTATGTGGTATTGTATTGTCATTGACATTGAGACGTTGATTATTGTGCTATTGCACATATGAAATATAGCATACATGCATACCTATATGCTTACACATATACCTTGTTAAAGCTACATGTTCACTTTATATGATATATTTAATAACTTGATGCATTTAAATAGAGGATTTTCCCTTGATATGCTCATATTTTTGTTCTATGTTGCATACATCATATTACATGGATTTACGCATTGAGATATGGATTTCATATGATTTTTTGGATTTGAGAACCGCGGGGATATTTCAAGAAATGTGTATTGTTTTGAAAACCCGGTTTCTCTTGATATGTGGATTGCGAGTGTCGAAGTTGGACACTCAGGTTCCATGGATTGCGAGTGTCAGGTTGGACACTCAGGTTCTGTGAGATGTATGGATATGTGGATTGCGACTGTCGAGATTGGACATAAGGTTTCGTGCATTGCAAGTGTCGGGTTGGACCATCAGGTTCCGTGAGATGTACATATACGATATGTGGATTTACGTGTCGATGTTGGACACGAGTATTTCATGAAATTTTCGAGTGCCGATGTTGGGCACTCAGGTTCCATAAGATTTATAGAATATGAGGTCCAGTCCAGGTGACGGCGCCTGAGTATTTTAGGATTTGGGGTGTCGTTGATAGACACCAGTTTTTACATGCTGATGATTTGTTCATGATGTTTATTATTTATCCCACACTCAGGATTTATTTGATATGCATTTGATTCATGTAGATATAGTACCCTGGTGGTGTTCCTTGATCATGATAGTTGCATATTTATATTGCCATACTTATGCTATCAAATTACATGTGATAGATTATTGCTGTTAGTGCATACTTGCGATTACAATATGATGTTATTTACTATTTACGAGTTGGCAACTCACCCCCGTTGTGCCACAGTCTTTTGCAGGATTTACCCTCAGAGTAGTCGAAGCAGGGCTTCTTATTATCTCTACTTTTGCGGATACCGCTACGGTTGGCTGTGAGGCCTTTTGCTATAGGTGGGTTTGCGGTTATCCGATGATGTCATTATTTATCTTTTGTATCTAGTACTCTCCATCTACCACTTCATGTATTTGACTTAGAGACGAGTTGTGAGGATCGATATTGAATTATTTTGTGACTCTAAGTGCCGTACTTGTGGGAGCCGGCCTTGTTATAAGTTTTACCTCCTTATGCTGTTTTCATTTATATTTCGTCACTTCGGCGTCGTATATATGCTTGTGGTGGTTGTTTCCGTCGTTGGGCATGATTTGCTCCCGTTTGGGGATGCTTTATTTGTAAGTGCACGGCGGCGCCCCGGCCTCCATCCCGAGGCCAAATGCGGAAGCGATGGTTAACTTTAATTTTTCAAACCGGCACCACCGCGCACTAAAACATGGATCGGGCCATTAACTAGTTCTAGCTAACTACAAGATGGGGAGGAGAGATATACCGAGTGATCCGTGTCCTCCGGTCTTCTCGCCGTTGTCCCGATCTCCCGCGGAATGTCCGGTCTCCACCTCCTCGTCGGAAGGGCACCACGTCGCCGGCTTCTTTTACGGGCTCCCACCTCTATACCGAGGCAACTCGGGCACGAAGCTGGCGAGTCGACGTGCCCAAGGTTTGCTGTAGAATGGTGTAGTGTTATGTCTCATTTGGGGTTTAGGAAATTGCCCTTTTTTGTGGAGGAATGATACAAGCTCATGGAGGTGGAACTTGTAGGATTTTATAAAAGTAAAAGAGCAAAAATTCCACATGAGAAATTTTGGACAGCCCCTCAAGGCTTGGCCGGCCATGGCATGGGAGTGGAGAGAATATAAGAGAGAGAGTGTAATAATCCCAAAAGATAAGACATAAGAATAATGCAAGAGAATGGTGATAATCAACAATGATCACAAAACCAACCTCACACTCTAACACAACCATCATCACAAGCATGATGACTCCAAAAGGTCAAGCCATCATGAACAAAGAAAGTCAAGTGATGGTGCATCATCATGATCCAACAAAATGCAAAGAACACCCTTCACAAATACTTATTTGCACAAATGCAAATAAGCCCTCCTCCACCAATCTTCGGCCATTGAAAGATACAAATGAAATATGGCCGAAACGGAAAGCAAACCGGCAACTCCAGAAAACTGGTCCCGTAATAAATTACAGGAAAAACCCCGCTACTGTGCATACACACCTGCATCTGTATTCCGACCGAAATACAAATGCAATGAGACAAAATCGACACTGTACTATACTAGTATCCGGCTTAAACCAAAGCCGGCTAGTATTATCCGTCCGATCCTGATCCGTGCAGTACCGCACGTATCTGATCGAACCCTGCCATATCTCCATACGGCCTCTACAGCGTTTCGCCCGAAAACTTGAGCAACTGAATGTGGGGGACTCTAAAGACTCGTCAACACCTTGGTTGTGGATTTAACCACTAGCACGTCAGAGGTATAAGCCAATACGTGACGGGCTACCAGGTATTGAACAAAAAGGGACGTCGATGAACGAACTCATCCTGACACCCTACTGAGCCTGTCAGTGACAATATTCGTACAGTCCGGTCCGTTCGTCTATGAGCATCGCATGGCGGGCCTAGGGGGTTGGTAAAAGTCAGACACCCAAAAGCGGTACAAGTCGTGTCGGAGTGTAGCCCAGAACACCCTGAGATACTACTGGAATACCTACCAGTAAATCTCCTGCCTCGGCTGAGGGCTTTGTGTAATGGCTCTCCTAGACACATCGCGACCTCACCCCCAATACCGGGAGAGACGAACCCCTGAAGATCCGCTCACTGCCTCCATGTGGCTCGGGACTGTACCCAACTAAAACCTGTTTGCACGTCTCCTTTGAGCGTGGTAGGGTAGTAATCAAAGTACAGTGGGAACTCACACGAGACAAATGACGATCCTCAGGTCGATGAACTAACCTGTACACATGTCACCAGGGAACTGCTATCTGACGTCAGGTATAAGACCAACTAGAATGTTCCCGGCGAGTCCTGTCCGGTGTACTCATAACCCAATGAGCACCTGTATACATCTTAGGTGATCCAACTGACACCAATGGCTTGTGAGACCGGCCACCGCCCCTCGTCGGGGTCTCGACTGTATACACTAGTCTACTCTGGAGTATCGATGCCCTGTCTCGAAACTCCCACG
Source organism: Agapanthus africanus (assembly GCA_030015575.1). Taxonomy (NCBI): domain Eukaryota; kingdom Viridiplantae; phylum Streptophyta; class Magnoliopsida; order Asparagales; family Amaryllidaceae; genus Agapanthus; species Agapanthus africanus. Next base: position 460,342,392 of record CM057337.1, on the reverse strand, counting down.
GCTAGGGACCTTTTAAGGATGTGCTTATAGACCCCAGCTCCCACTTATATGATCGCCCTCATACTGCTGGTGTTCAAGCAAGAATCCTAGGGGCTCTATCAACGTGTAATAGCGACATGTCAGGTCACCTAAAGAAGTACACGATGATAAAGATAAACCAGATAGCATACTATCATCTCGAGTAAGACTGTCCTACTGGGACAGGTCCTCTCTCAATCATTGCAATCACGTGCTTGTGATCTAATAATTGACTCTGAGGATACTGTCTCCAACAATCTCCCACTTGCACTCAAGGCTAATTATTTCGATGTCGTATACTCACAGCCCGTGTGATACCGAACACCCAACTCCTCTACTAGTCAGTCTCACAAAGCTCGTTTGCGAAACTATTGTGTTCGAGGAATAGCCTCAGTGAGTGGATCCGCTTTGATGTTTCTTTCTATGTCTCTCTATATCTCAAGTTCGCGGAGAAAGCCATCTCCCGAAATGAGCAATACCTGTCTTAGAATGTGTCTGGATGTCTGATGGGACCTAGCTCATAAATGAACTCCAAATCCAAACTTCTTAGACTGTATCGTCAACTGAACTTAATCAGTATCCTGCGCCATGCCTCCCTTAGTATTTCCTTGGACCACCTGTCCAAAAATACTGCCCCTCGTCAGAAGGAAAACTATAACTCTGACAACCACTTTGTCATCCATGTCACCTTGGAAGCCTGGAATGATAACTGTCTCCCGAATGAGGCTGTCGTTATCATATCCCTAGAACACCCACTTATGTTCTAAAACTGCTTCCGACTGTTTCTCTAGGAGTGGATCAATATCAACTTATTGCATCTACCGCAAAAACAACATCTGGCGTGGTACTTGACATCTGATGATTGACTCAATTGCCTAAGCAAGTGATCTGCCAATCATGCACATCCCTCTCTACTTTAGTCTATAAGACACCTTTAGAGAGGGTGACTCCATTATCTGCAGGTACACTACCGTGCCAGGAGTCTTCCATTCTAAATACTCTTAGAATGCTGCCTAAGTACCCTTAATTGGGAAACCACCCAAATCTAGATCTAAAACCATGGATCTAGTAACCAGTATGTCTGATATAATGTCTAAGTCCCGTGTGGAGAAAACCACTGTGTGACGACCAAAGTATAACCGATCGTAGTATAGGAATATCACTTCCTACTCTGTGTATGTCATCCAAACACCATGACATCACACCCTACTACCTTCTCAACAGATCCATCCCCTATTCTGATGAAGTCAAACCTATGACTGTCACGTCAGAAATAGATGATCTATCTCCGCTATATCTGCTTTAGTCTATAAATAGACATAAGCCACATGTCCACCAATGCTTCCGCTGCTCCCACTGACTACGACAACCCTCTGGCAGAGTCATATAGATGTACACTTCTAAAGCTAGTTTAGAACGACGCTATACTCATCCTCCTACCGGGTCTCATAGTCTGGAACAACAGCAATGGCAAGTCTGGGTAAACAAGAACCACCCTGCCACCGTCCTTGAGCATACCGAAGTACCTCTCGGGTGCCTGAGGTTACCCACCATATCTGCGGAGTGGCCAATGGAATGTCAAGCCAGATTGAATCTTTAGGTTCCTATCAAATCTTCAGTAATCGTTTGTGGTTCTGGAATCGCTTCCAATTTTACCATACTCCCACTACTGTTTTCTGAAAAATCCATTTTTATTAAAACTGTGGCGAGTTTAGAACAATATCACTATTGATCTTCCAGATGGTAGAAAGTCAACCCTCGTCATAGCCTGGGTCAACCCACAAACAGCCATTACAGAAACGTGCCTTGAGTTATCCAGAGTCTGGTTTTAAGCATAATCCGGACAACTCCCGATACCTTAACAACGTTAAGATATGAACTGTTCTATATCCAATATAGAACCAGAGGCACTGATTTAATTGAACCAGATTCAAATCATGCAGCTATCTCCAGTGCATGTTAACTAAATGGAGAGAGGCCGATCAGCGTTACTCAACTTACGAATACTTCCAATTATGAGTAACCTGAAAAAGAAGCAGGTTCTCTTAATCATTACTATCAACTGAATACTATATACAAGTATCTACATCTTCGATCAACTTGAAGAATCCCGATACTTGCAACACCTGGTTCTCTACTTTATTCAAATACCTATAACTTCTCAAAATTCGGACCCTGTGTTTCCACGAAACACCTGTCTAAAAACTAGAGAAGTCATAAGTAAACCGAATATAGTACGAGGACCAACCCCTCTGTCCTGATGGACCCTGAACAACATACAATACTCTGTATAAGTCCCTTGAGTCTGATAACTCATTCACTGTGTGTCGTAGGTTGAAAACTGTACTTATGGTTAAGAAGAATTACACCGCTGTTTAATGCTCCTTACCCAACCATCCACTGATATAGGTAAATGTTATAGACATAATTTCAAAAAGGTATATCTCACTCTATGAAAATAGACGTACAGATATATCAATTTGAAATTGGTGCATAACAGCGGATATTCAAAACCAAATATTTGCCGTCCGGCAAACAACCCAAGTGACTTCCTCAAATATCAGCGATTACAACGAATCCCGATATAATGAGGATGATCACGCAATACCCAATAACTTACTCCCACTCATCATTTGTAAAACCATACAGATGTGAGAATCATACCTGGTAAATACATACCCTGGAGTAAGTATCTAATCGGGAATTCAGTTTTCATTTAACAGTACACAGTGAAACTGAAATATTGAAATGTTTCGTATGGGTATCCTGGTATTCCTAGTAATGCCTCTTCCATTATCCAGATTCACGACTATAACCGTGTAATTCTTTGCCACCTCTCCAAATCCCTTCATATGTCTTTAGTCATTACCTTCTGTACACCCCTTTAGGCCAAGTGGTTTTCTTCCTTCCCTACCGTTCGGCACCAGCCTATGGTTTGGAAGAAAACTATCCAATAAGCATAATGGGTGTACTGTCCTAATCCTAGGAGCTCTCGCAATGCGAGAGAAGGTGAAGATAAAAGACACCTGAATAAATCTTATTCCTATTTCTCCTGAACCAGAATCCATCCCCGAACTGGAACAAGTTCCTTTCGAGTTCGTATATAACCATACGATGGAGTATCCAATAAACTGTGGATCTTCATAGTGATACGGAGTGTCCTGGAGAAATACAAAGGCGATTTAGGATTGGCGAAGAAATACTTGGTTTGGTCGTGAATAGCAGTCGCAATTTACTTTGCCCTCTTACTAATCCCTTTATATGTCTTTACTTAATACCTTCTGTGCACCATCGTTAGGCTAATTGGTTTTCTTCATTCCCTACCGGTCGGCACCAGCCTAAGGTTTGGAAGAAGACTATCCAATTTGCGTAATAGGTGTACTATCTCCTAAACCAAGAAGTACTCGCAACCTGAGAGAAGGTAAAAGGAAAAGACAACTGAATAGTCCTATTCGTTTTCTCCAGAACCGGAAACCATCCTCGAATAAATTCCTTCGAGTTCGTATATAACCATATGATGGTTTTGTCCAATGGAAGTGGACGTTCGTAGTAATACTGGGTGTCCTGGAGAAAAGAGTAAAAGTAGGAGTGGCAATGAGGTTAGCGACTCCGACAATCCAAAAGCCAGTGTTAAGAAGGTTCGGTCAACTTGGTCACTGAGTCATAGTCTTAGGGTCGGGTCAATGGTCGCTGCCGAAGAGAGAGAGAAAAGAAACACTCAGCATGCATTCTAACCTATATCAGAATGGTTACCAATTCATCTAATCTGGAAACCTCCCACTGTCACGTCAAATTCTCCTCCAAACCTGAAAGAAGAATTAGTCGGGGTCACCCGAGGAGTAAACCAACTCATCAGTGGGAATCGGGATCCAACTATCATCGCATGATAACGTGACGGAATCCGCTCACGTCCTCACACTCTAGAAGGTATGCGCATATCTGGCAAGTTTCAGTTCTTTTGAAACTCCCGATGTGATTTTTGCCCCATGCTCTTATGATCTTGGCATGAGGTCAAAATATCATAAGTCACATGTCAAGTTCTACCCATCATTGTCCAGGTTAATTTGAACCCACCCGTACATACCCTTGACGTTGGCCAAAATAGTAGTACGACTGTCCCAAACCAACACATCTATCTATGCAACAGATAAATACCCGGCAGCTACCAAACACTATGCCTTGGCGTGAGGTCAAAATACATAGCTTGAATACTACCGAATATTTAACTGAAATGATGGAGGGCTACGAATGGTTTCTGGCGAAAACCTTTAACGTAATGAACTTGATATCGTTGAATGAACCGGATAGCTTTTAAAAATATAGTGACGAGAACCTTCGCTAAAGAGGTCACTCCCGGTGAATGGATCTCGGCTCTTTCCCCGTAGAATGAGGTGCAGGATATTCCAACTGAATACCACGATGCAAAGAAAAAGTAATCGGCTATAGTGAAGTCATTGCCCTGACGCAAACTTTTTGTCCAAGGGGTCACTCCCGGTGAAGGGATCTCGGCCCTTGCCTCGTCGACTGAGGAGCAGGATATTCCAACTGAATACCACGATGCAAAACAAAAGTGAACGTCCTTGCAATAACTGCTTTTTGAAAAGTGTTCCAACAACATCAGATTAGGTTTGTTTTTAACTTGCATTGATCCGAATCAACGCAGTCCCATCAATTGATCACACCACAAAGAACGAAAATATACTGATGTACGTATATGCCATCCGCATTCGCCACTGGGTCCCGTCATTACCCGTTAGGTTAGCTAACTAACGACAGAGCGGGGACTGGACTAGCGCGGATACAAAATATATACAACATCTACTAGTATATATATATCAATATATAATATTCGCTCAAGGCGTGATAAAATGCAACATCACAGAAATGTACAGCATCACAGAACAATACAGATATCTGGGATCCCCGGGTTTCACAGAGCCGCTACTAAAACCCGACGTTCCCCTGGTCGTGTTGATAGCCTGTGCAATGAAATCCTAGACCCCTACGGGCGCGGCAAGTTACCCGCCAAAACCTGAAGCGAGGCAGCCCTTTCAGCAACGTGAATGGACCACCCAGCACTTCACGGAATCCGGTAACTTGGGCACCCCTCCTGGGTCAACCTGTACCCCCTACGAGTGCGGCGAATAGCCCGCCAATTCTAGAGTGAGGCCCCCTCCGTCTCAATGCCATGAGATGCGGGCTCGTTGTCCTCTAGAACACGGCTACCCGTGCACCCCTCCGCGGGGCAATCCTAGTACAGAAAGTAAATTATACATACAACGGGTACATCGACCGCAACCTGGTCGTGCCCCAAAATAATAATACAAACAGGCAGTGACGGCAGTCCACATGTCGGACGCTCGCCCCGCAATATCAAATGTACATAATACAACAAAACTGTACTACAACTGTAACCAGGCTATCCCCCACGACCAATCCGCAACATCACTGCAATACACAGAACATCAACGTGAAGGTCACGTTCGTAAATCCGTCTAACCGGGCTATAGCTGTTAGATAGGATTTACCGATCAAGTGACATTCACGGTCGCAGATATAATGTAAATACTGTGAACTAATGTGTTTAAAATATCCGATCGATCAAATTTTACCAAGTGGGCCCCCAAGCACTACTGTAGCACATGAAGAAATCTGGGCCCAAAAATTAATATTCCAAAACCCCTATTTTCAGCCCAAAAGCCCACTGGAAAAAATTGGCACAATGATAACACATAACCGCCGCGGAACCGCGGCCAGAAGGGGGTTTTGGCGGCGGTTCAGCGGTCTTCTTGTTGAATCATGTTGTCGAATTTTTACAGTAGGCTTATAAGTCCATACACATACTTCTGCAATACACTGAAAAATTTTTGGAGCACAAAAACATTTAACAGAGAACTGATGCATGAGAAAACGCGGATTTTGGAATATTAGTTCGATCGGAAGTGTAAACACCTTAGACCAAGCTAGACTAGGTTAATGGCGAGGCTCTGATACCACTGTAAGTGCACGGCGGTGCCCCGGCCTCCATCCCGAGGCCAAATGCGGAAGCGATGGTTAACTTTAATTTTTCAAACCGGCACCACGTCGCCGGCTTCTCTCCGTTAACTAGAACCTGGATCGGGCCATTAACTAGTTCTAGCTAACTACAAGATGGGGAAGATAGATATACCGAGCAATCCGTGTCCTCCGGTCTTCGCGCCGTTATCCCGATCTCCCGCGGAATGTCCAGTCTCCACCTCCTCGTCGGAAGGGAACCACGTCGCCGGCTTCTTTTACGGGCTCCCACCTCTATACCGAGGCAACTCGGGCACGAAGATGGCGAGTCGACGTGCCCAAGGCTTGCTGTAGAATGGTGTAGTGTTATGTCTCATTTGGGGTTTAGGAAATTGCCCATTTTTGTGGAGGAATGATACAAGCTCATGGAGGTGGAACTTGTGGGATTTTACAAAAGTAAAAGAGCAAAAATCCCACATGAGAAATTTTGGACAGCCCCTCAAGGCTTGGCTGGCCATGGCATGGGAGTGGAGAGAATATGAGAGAGAGAGTGTAATAATCCCAAAAGATAAGCCATAAGAATAATGCAAAAGAATGGTGATAATCAACAATGATCACAAAACCAACCTCACACTCCAACACAACCATCATCACAAGCATGATGACTCTAAAAGGTCAAGCCATCATGAACAAAGAAAGTCAAGTGATGGTGCATCATCATGATCCAACAAAATGCAAAGAACACCCTCCACAAATAAGTATTTGCACAAATGCAAATAAGCCCTCCTCCACCAATCTTCGGCCATTGAAAGATACAAATGAAATATGGCCGAAACGGAAAGCAAACCGGCAACTCCAGAAAACTGGTCCCGTAATAAATTACAGGAAAAACCCGCTACTGCGCATACACACATGCATCTGTATTCCGACCGAAATATAAATGCAATGAGACAAAATGTACACTGTACTATACTAGTATCCGGCTTAAACCAAAGCCGGCTAGTATTATCCGTTCGATCCTGATCCGTGCAATACCGCACGTATCTGATCGAACCCTGCCATATCTCCATACGGCCTCTACAGCGTTTCGCCCGAAAACATGAGCAACTGAATGTGGGGGACTCTAAAGACTCGTCAACACCTTGGTTGTGGATTTAACCACCAGCACGTCAGAGGTATAAGCCAATACGTGACGGGCTACCAGGTATTGAACAAAAAGGGACGTCGATGAGCGAACTCATCCTGACACCCTACTGAGCCTGTCAGTGACAATATTCATACAGTCCGGTCCGTTCATCTATGAGCATCGCATGGCGGGCCTAGGGGGTTGGTAAAAGTCAGACACCCAAAAGCGGTACAAGTCGTGTCGGAGTGTAGCCCAGAACACCCTGAGATACTACTGGAATACCTACCAGTAAATCTCCTGCCTTGGCCAAGGACTTCGTGTAATGGCTCTCCTAGACATAGCGCGACCTCACCCCCAATACCGGGAGAGACGAACCCCTGTAGATCCGCTCACTGCCTCCATGTGGCTCGGGACTGTACCCAACTAAAACCTGTTTGCACGTCTCTTCTTTGAGCGTGGTAGGGTAGTAATCAAAGTACAGTGGGAACTCACACGAGACAAATGACGATCCTCAGGTCGATGAACTAACCTGTACACATGTCACTAGGGAACTGCTATCTGACGTCAGGTATAAGACCAACTAGCATGTTCCCGGCAAGTCCTGTCCGGTGTTCTCATAACCCAATGAGCACCTGTATACATCTTAGGTGATCCAACTGACACCAATGGCTTGTGAGACCGGTCACCGCCCCTCGTCGGGGTCTCGAGTGTATATACTAGTCTACTCTGGAGTTTCGATGCCCTGTCTCGAAACTCCCGCGACTAGGGACCTTTTAAAGATGTGCTTATAGACCCCAGCTCCCACTTATATGATCGCCCTCATACTGCTGGTGGTCAAGCAAGAATCCTAGGGGCTCTATCAACGTGTAATAGCGACATGTTAGGTCACCTAAAGCAGTACACGATGATGAAGATAAACCAGATAGCATACTATCATCTCGAGTAAGACTGTCCTACTGGGACAGGTCCTCCCTCAATCATTGCAATCACGTGCCTGTGATCCAATAATTGACTCTGAGGGCTCTATCTCCAACATTATTTATATTCTAGGTTGTACCCATTTTCGAAGCTAGTTTTTACAAAGGAGGTGCTGCCGAAATTTTTAAGAAAGTAAACTTAAGTTAAAGGTTTTTACTTGAGATTTCCGAAGGTTTTTAACTATCTTTTCTCCGCTTATCCATTTTTGGGGTGGTTTAGATTTCTGTGTTTCGGCTTACATAAATTGCGTACGCCTATTGACGTCACGTGCCTAAATTTGGGTCGTGACAATAGCCTCAGAAGGATCGCGGTAACTCAGCGTAACTCATCATGGAATGAACCATATCTAATAAGGTTCTGTTCCGTCCTTCCAATGCAGCGTTGTGTTGTGGTGTGTATGGAGGAGTAAGCTGAGAGACAATTCTATTCTCTTTTATGTAATCCAGGAACTCGGCACTTAAGAATTCACCATCTCGATCAGATCTTAGTGTCATGATACTTTTACCGGTTTGTTTTTCCACTTCATTCTTATATTCTCGGAATTTCTCAAAGACTTCAGATTTTATGCTTCATCAAGAAGACATGTCCATACCTAAATAAATCATCCGAAAAAGTAACGAAATAGGAATAACCACTTCATGCATGTGTAGACATTGGACCACACACGTTACTGTGTATGAGTCCTTAGAGCTCGCTCGCTCTTACTCCGTGTCCAGTGAACGGGGTCTTTGTCATCTTTCCTATGAGACATGATTGAAAAGTTGCATAAGATCGATATTCGAACGAATCCAAATAACCCTCTCTATGTAACTTCGTCAACCTTGTTTCATTGATGTGACCCAGTCTACAATGCCATAAGAAAGCCTGATTTAAATCTGGAGACATTCTTTTAAGTGTGTTATGGACGTTGAAAACTTGAGCTTTATTTAATACGTATATACCGTTATCTAGTGTATCTGACCCAATCAAACTTTGATTAAAGTGGATGTAGACCACATCACATACAAATGTAAAATCATATCCTTTTTTAGAAAGTAAAAATACAGATATGATATTACAAGCTTGTAACACCTTAGATTTCGGTTAGTGTTCGTTTAGACGTTAATGCGGGTTTACTGTAAAAAGTTTACCAATTCGGGTTAGTCACATTTTATAACATTTAATTAATAATTTATTATTATTTGTTATAAGCACGCACGCACGTGTGCATGTAAATGTGTGTTTTGTTTGTGCTAATCTAGTTTTAGGAACCTTGACACTTAACCTTAATTCTAAACCCTTTGCTTTAAATCCACCATTTTTCATTAACCCTTAATATTTTGTTGAGTGAGAAGTGAGATATTTTTGCTTGGTTTTGTTTTGTGATGAGGTGTGGTGCATTAAATGAGAAGGCATGGTTGGCATTAATTGCAAAGATAAACTCACCTTTCACCTCACCCTACACTCACCTCCCTCTCTCATTTCCTCACACCCTCTCTCTTTTTCTCTATCTCTTTCTCATTTCTTCATCTATTTCTATTTCCAAACTGAACACTTGAGCTTTTCTTCACAAAATCCATCACAAATTCACAAAAACTTACCAAAAATCACAACTTTATCTTCGTTTTGCCTCTTGGATGCCTCGGAGTGTGCAAAGCATGGATCTTTGAGTTCTTTTGTGTAGGTATTGATCTCTTTCTGTTCTTTAGATGTTTATTGTGTAGCTTAGTTTTAAAGTTTCTGTTTTTATCGCGTATCGAATCGTTTCGGATAAATATCGTATTTTTAGTGTCGATTTGGGGTCTCGGATGATCTGTTGTTAAACCAGGTAATTGTTGCAAAAATTGGTATGACAGTAACCTAGTATAGAGACCTAGAACCTACCCTGAGAATATGATCCAATTCCACTATGTTTGGGCCGCAAATTTATTGGTTCTGGCCCAATTTATGGCCAGACTGGGGACTTGGTTGTTTTTTTTGGTGTAGGGGTCTCTGGGGTTAATTGTAGTCTTATGTTACTTGCAATTTTTACAAATGTTTAGCACGGAAAAATCTGGGACCACTTTGCATATTTCCAGTGTTTTATTTCATGCGATACGTTATCCGATACTATGCGTGTTCCGTGTTGCTGTTGCGCTGAGTTGGTTTCATAGTGTCGCTATACGCGTTAGCTACAACACGAACTCTTTAGAGTACATAGGTGTGTCGTGTTGGTCCGTGTAGATTGTATGTGTTGTGGGTCTATTATTAATATATACTTGTTTTATTGTTTTAATATTGTAGGTTCGCAGGTGGGGACTTCGGACACTGCTACAAAGGGAAAACAGGTGGTAGACTTCACCTAGCCAGGAGCGTTGGTGAGTAGATTTAACATCTAAAGGGGAATCGCCCACATGGCGTTATGCGTCTGGGCTAGAGATGTTATTTCTGTCGCATATTCTATGTCATATTTAGAATTGCGCCTTCACCCTACTGCTTAGTTAGTGTTGTGCTTGGACTATTATCCTTAGGACACTGCACTATTATTGACGATTCATGTTACACGAGCACTGATTGTATGTCACACACACCGTCAATAATTGCCATGTCACGCACAACCCACTTATAGATATGATATTGCTTAGTTAGGGACATTGGGAGTTTGATTCATATTTCTTATCGCATATGACATATAGCATACCTGTATATCTACATGCTTACACATATGCCTTCAGATACTTACATGCTAGATACCTGTATACTCATAGAGTATTGTACCATTAGCGATAGGTACATACACACCTTATGCCATAGTTGCAGGTATACCTTGCACCCATATTTCACTTATACCCAGGGGGTATACTACATCATTACTTATAGTTAGCTTTATATACTTTGCTATACCTTTATGTTTACACATATATCTGGTTATAGCTACATGTTTACCTTTACTTGATGTTATTTAGAATTGGAGAAAATAGTAATCGCATGATATTTTATATTAACTTGTTGCAGTTAATTAGCGGCTTTCCCTTTATATGCTTTCATTACAGTTTTACGTTGTACATATTATATTCATGGATTTTCGCATTGAGATATGGATTTTTCACGACGTTTTCTGGATTTGGGGATCATGGGAGTTCATGAAATTATGCATTATTTGAAAAACCCGGTTTCCTTTGACATGATATTTCAGCATCCACAATGAGATTTATCGGTTCTGATATATATATATATATACCCCTACGAGGAGGCGTTACGGCCGTATGAGGGTACATGGTGGGGCCTGGAGGTGCCCCGGGGCAAGAAAATCGATGGACCACGCCGATGAGCCTGACAGGGGAACCATACCATCCGGTGACATTACCTATGACTCGGCGGTTATCATGGGGATACGGACGGTGTTAGTGTATATGCCCTAGAGGCCATTACTGTATCATACTAGTTTGTATATTACTTGATGGAAGCTTGGGATATTCACCTTGTATAAACAATCTTGCTCAATATAGTAGTATGCTACTTGGTTTGTTTCTACTTCAATGTGTACTTGTGTTTATTTCAGTATATCACTTATACGCATTAGTGGAGCCCTTAGGATCTTTGCTTGATTACCAGCGTTGTGATGGCAGTCACACTAGTGGGGGCTGGGTAATCTATAGGCACATCCTTATACAGGTCCCTAGTCGTAGGACTATCGAGACAGGGCATCGATACTCCGGAGTAGACTAGCGTATGCACTTCTCATCCCAGTGTGGGAGATGGTCTGTCCCACAGCCATCAGTACGTCGTACTGGATATAGTATACGGGTGCTCGTTGGGTTACGAGTACACTGGACAGGACTCGTCGGGAACTGAAAGGTTGGTATTATTCCTATCGTCAGTTATCAGTTCCCAGGTGACATGAGTACAGCTTAGTCCGCTGACTTGACACTGGCACTTCGCCTCGAGTGTGTTCCCACTGCACTTTGATCACTACCCTACCACGGCTCAAAGGAGTCGTGCAAACAGGTGGTGGTTGGGTGCAGTCCCGAAGCACTTGGAGGCAGTGACGGTTAGACAGGATTCGTCTCTCCCGGTATTGGGGGTTGACATCGCGCTGTGTCTAGGAGAGCCATTACACGAGTAGTCCCTGGCCAGGGCAAGCGAGATATACTGGTAGGTTCCAGTGTTATCTCAGGGTGTTTTGGGCTTCACTCCGACACGACTTGTACCGCTATTGGGGGACTGACGTTTTACCGCCCCCTAGGCCCGACATGCGATGTATCAGACGAACAGACCGGACTGTACGGAGAATGTCACATTCAGACTCAGTAGGAGTTCAGATGGGGTTTCACCTCGTCAGCCTTCTTGTCGGCATCTACCTGGGGACCGTTACGCACAGCTAGTGCCGCTTGCGGTCTGTGGTTAAACCCACTGCCAGCGTAGTGTCGAGTCTTTAGAGTCCCACACAGAGGGTATTCGCCTCTGGGCAAAACAGAGTAGAGGTCGCATGGTTTTGCGACAGGGTTCGTTCTCATCCGCGCACTTGTGCACGTTTGGAGTCCGGACGGATTATACTGGCAGGCTCTGGTTTGAGCCAGATACTGGTATATGTTTTGGGGTTGCTTTTATCTCTTGGTATTCTTGTTCCTCGGAACGAGAATGCAGGTGTGTATGCACAGTTGCTTGAGGCGGAGGATGAGGTATTTCATTAGGGTTTCGGAACGGGTGCGTATGCACAGTTGACAGTCGTCTTTTTCCAAACCCTAATGGATTTGTATTATATCAATTAATAATATATAATAAAATGAAATTGTGTCATGGTTGGTTTTTGTTGACTTGTTGACCATGGTTGACTTGTTGACCATGGTTGAAGTTTTGACCATCATCATTACAAAAGAAAGATGCTCTTTGATTCTAGCAAATTCATTTAATGTTTGAAATGATAATGGTCATTCTAAAACTTTCCATCAACCTTTTCATTTTCATTATTATTATTATTGATAATTCTTTTTCTTTTGCATTATGGTTGCAAGAAAGAAAAAGGATAGCTCATTCTATCATATTCATTCTCTCTCTTCACTTCATCTTCTTCTTCCTCTAGCTAAAGAGAAACCTTCTCATGTGTTGAGAATCCTTCTCTTTAAAAAGAAAAGCACCCCTTAGACACTCTCTACTCATTCTAGGTTCAAGGTTTAGCAAGCCGGAAACCCTAGTTCACTCAAAGCACGAGGAAGAGCCCAAAGGTTGAACTCTCGAGGTGGATCCATCTTCGACGGAAGAAGGCGACAAAAAGAGAACCATCAACCTCTACAAAGTTTGAAGAAGAAGGAGTTCAAGTTTAGGTATAACCATCTTCATCCGAGTAGCTAACTCTCTTTAGCTAAGTATGCTAGTTTTAGTTTAGTTAAAGATCCCGACTTTGCTTAGTCTATGTTGCCCCTTGCGCTAAAAATTTGATTTTTATACCGTTTCCGCCTCCCCGTAAGAACCGGGGGTCGCAACGTGGACTTACAGTGGTATCAGAGACTAACTAAACTTAAACTAGCTTGGTAGTGAAGTGTAACGAAGTTCGGAACCGAAAAAAAATCACAAAACCGGAAAAACAAAACCCTAAGTTTCTGTTGAAATGTTTTCTGCTCTAAATGAAATACTTTATACTTGTAAATTCGGCTCAAGGTTTTGTGTGAACACCCAAGAAAAACGATGCAGTGATTCGTTCAAACCGCCGCGCTTCCGCCGCACGAGGTAGGCATGTGCCGCGGAAGCGCCGCGGTTTGTCGTCTTCTGTGCATCGTTTTTCGTGCAGTGTGTGTCTGTGTTGGTTTTGGGTTTTTTAAAATATATTATATGTGCCCAGATTTTCCAGAACTGAAATTCACTTTTGGGGTCCTATAATTCCGTATTTTTTTTCCGAACTTCACTGCACTTTGACTATGATGGTTATATCTGTGATGTTTGCATATATTGAACGTCGGCTAATCGCTATAGGTCGATTAGTCGGGGTTATACATGATCTGTGTTTGATATTGGATTGTGTATATGAAAGTGTTGGACTGTCGCGGGTGAATAGCCGGGGTGGATGTGAGATGAGCTTTTGTTTTTCTTTCATTCATTGTAAATGTAAATTGATGTAATATTATTATTTGTTTGGCCGCACAACCGGGTCGGGGTTGTAGCCGTCATTGTATAATTCTTTTTACTGTTTTTGCTCCTAGGATAGACCCATGGAGGGGTGCACAAACTACCGGGTACTTGGCGGGTAGTTTGCCGCACCCGTAGGGGTCTTGGGTGGGGTATTTGGCTATTCACCGCGACCGTGTAATCCACTTTTCGTTGCAGGCTCGAAAGGATTGCGGATTGCTAATATATCCAATGTATTCATCTGTGATCTGTAATGTCTATCATTGCTTTCTATTTAGGCGTTGCTTATGTTTTACAGCCGCGCTAGCCCAGCCCCCGCTCTGTCGTTAGTTAAGTAACCTAACGAGTGATGACGGGACCCCGTGGCGAATGCGAATGGCATAAGCGTACGTCATATTTTGGTTGTTTTCTGCAATGGTAGGATTAAATGATGGGACGCATTAAAATAACTAATGCAAGAATATCACGCATTAAAAGAACTAATGCAAGATAATAAACCAAGCTAAAGTCGTTGGAACACTTTCGAAAAACCACTCGGTTCTTTTCAAAACTAACTTTTAAATGCGGAGCTTGAGCCACTCCTTCTAAAAGCTATCTCGTTCCATCGATTATATCAAGTTCACTACGTTCACGGTTTTGCCAAAACCATTCGTAGCCCTCCGTCGTTTCGCATGAATAGGCAATAGTATTCAAGCTGTGTATTTTGGCCAAAGTCAAGGCACAGTGATTGGTAGCTATTGGGTGTTCATGTGTAGCATAGATAGATGCGTTGGTTTGGGACAGTCGTGCTGCCATTTTGGCCAAAGTCAAGGGTATGTACGGATGGATCCAAATTAACCTGGAAAGTGACAGGTAGAACTTGACATGTGACTTATGATATTTTGGCCAAAGTCAAGGTCATAAGAGCATGGGGCAAAAATCCACATCGGGAGTTTCATAAGTACTGAAACTTGCTAGATTTGCATACCATTTGGAGTGTGATGATTATGGTAGGATTCCTTCATTTTTCGTCACGCAATGATATTTGGATCCCGATCCTACTGTGAGTATATGCTACTCCTCGGGAAATTTCTCCCTAAACGATCAATGCTATAAACCTAGTAGGTGCCTAGAAAGGTGTTAGCGGGGCTACGCCCCCAGGGAAAAGCGGTTCTTAAATTAAGGAACTTCGCGAAAGCGTTGGAAAACCTCCCTCGAAGTACCGACACTGGCCTGGCTGAACGGTTAAGCAAGTATTGTACGGTGGGTTTGATCCCGGCTAATTCTTCCTTTGTGGTTTGAGGAGGGATTCGAGAGACAGTGGGAGCCATCCTGTTTAGACAAATTAAAAACCATTCTAAACTTGCAAGAGCATCGTGCTAAGTGTTTCTTCTCTCCCCCTGCAGCGACCAAATCGAAATGACTGGACTTAAGTTACTTCTAGATAAAAACATACTGACAGGGCCAAACTACAAAGATTGGCTCAGGAATGTCAAATTGGTAATCGCTTACGACAAGCTGGGGTATCTTCTTACCACCAAAGCTCCCCCCGTCCCAGGTCCCACCTCCAGCGTCGCGGATAAGGAAATCCGTAAGACTTGGGAGATTGATTGCGCGAAGGCCAGGTGCCTCATGCTTGCCTCTATGGACAACGAACATCAGAGGAGGCATAAGAATATGGACCTCGAGTCCATATTTCTCCATACAAAAGAACTGTATGGAGAGCAGTCTCGTATCGCAAGATACGAAGTGTCGAAGAAGTTGTTTTCGACAAAGTTGGCCGTCGGATCATCGGTAGCGGACCACGTGCTTAAGATGATTGGCTACACTGAGGAGCTCGCAGAACTTGGGACCATGTTGGATAGTGAACTCTATACAGATTTAATTCTCCAGTCCCTTCCATCCACTTACGCCCAGTTCATACTGAATTTCAACTTGCAAGAAAAGGAAGTTGAACTTTCAGAACTCCTCAACCTGCTGAGGAGCGCAGAGGGCACCCTACAGAAGGGTAGGGAAACACCCGCTTTGTTTGTAGGAGGATCTTCTTCCTCTAGGTCCAAGGCGAAAGCCAAGGGAAAGAGGAAGAAAGCCCCCGCCAAACCAAGAGGCGGTGTTAGTAAAGTGGGTACGAAGGGAAAGGAAAAGGCAACAAAGATTGCGGGGAAGCTTGTTGGAAAGGAAGAATGCTTCTATTGTCATAAGAGTGGACACTGGAAGAAAGATTGCAGGGCTTGGAAAGCCAGGACACAGGAACTGAAGCAGGTTGCGGCTTCAGCTTCAGGTGTGTATGTTATTGAAAACTGTCTTTCTATAAACTCTACTTCCTAGGTATTGGATACCGGATCAGGATCTCATATCTGTAATTCTTTGCAGGCGTTGAGAAACCGTAGGTTTTTGAAGGAAGGTGACATGACCCTCAGAGTTGCGAACGGAGCTAGCATGGATGCTAAAGCCGTGGGGGACTATCACCTAGGAATGTCAGATGGGCATGTTTTGGTTTTGCGTAATTGCTTTTTTGTACCCAACGCAACTTGTAATATCATTTCTGTATCTTTGGTTTCTAAAGAAGGTTATGAATTTGCGTTTGTAAGTAATGTTGTAAACATTCACCTTAATCAAGTTCTGATTGGGTCAGGTACACTGAGCAATGGTATATACGTATTAAACCAACCACAGATTTTCAATATCCAGAATACACACAAAAGAAAGTCTCCAGATATCAATCAGACTTTCTTATGGCATTGTAGACTGGGTCACATCAATGAGAGAAGGTTTACTAAGTTACATACAGAAGGATATTTGGATCCGTTCGAATATCAATCATATGCCACTTGTCAATCCTGTCTCAAAGGAAAGATGACAAAGACTCCGTTCACTGGACACGGAGTAAGAGCGAGCGAGCTCTTGGGACTCGTACACAGCGACGTGTGCAGTCCAATGTCTACACATGCGCGAAGCGATTATTCTTACTTCATTACTTTTACGGATGATTTTTCAAGATACGGTTATGTCTTCTTAATGAAACATAAGTCCGAAGCTTTTGAAAAATTCCAGGAATTTAAGAATGAAGTAGAAAAACAAACCGGCAAAAGTATCAAGATTCTAAGATCGGATCGAGGTGGAGAATACTTAAGTGCCGAGTTCCTGAATTATTTAAAAGAGAACGGGATTCTCTCTCAGCTTACTCCTCCATACACTCCGCAACACAACGGTGTATCGGAGAGACGGAACCGAACCCTATTGGATATGGTATGGTCCATGATGAGTAACACTGAGTTACCGCGATCATTCTGGGGGTATGCGCTAGAATCAGCTGCGTACCTTTTGAACCGAGTTCCTACTAAGACTATGCCTACTACACCATATGAGATGTGGTGTGGGAAGAGACCCCATCTCAGTCACATTAAGACTTGGGGAAGTCCAGCTTTTGTTAAAAAGCAGCATGCGGACAAGCTCGAGGCGTGCTCAGTACTGTGTAAGTTTGTGGGATATCCAAAGAATTCCAAGGGATATCTCTTCTACTACGATAGGAACAAAAAGTTCTTGTTTCTCGTCATGCCCACTTTCTAGAACATCAGTTCTTAGAAAAAGAATTAAGTGGGAGCGCAGTAGAACTGGAAGAAATTCCAGAACCACAGACTATTACTGAAAGCTTAGTGGAACCAGAGGGTTCAAATGAACAGGACATTCCTACGCCGCTCCGCAGAAGTAGTAGGCAGTCTCATCCGCCCGAGAGATACTACGGTTTTCTCATAGACGGGGATAGAGAGGATTGCATCATAGACTATGATGAGCCTACTAGCTTCCAGCAGGCCGTTCAGAGCGTTGACTCGGTAAAATGGCTGGATGCAATGCGGACCGAAATGGAGTCCATGTACACCAACAAAGTATGGACGTTGGACATTGCTCCAGACGGGGTAAAACCCGTAGGATGCAAGTGGATCTTCAAAAGGAAGATTGGTGTAGATGGACAGGTTGAGACCTATAAAGCTAGACTTGTAGCAAAGGGTTTCCGTCAAAGACCTGGCTTGGACTATGACGAAACCTTTTCTCCAGTGGCTATGCTGAAATCCATTCGGATCCTTCTTGCCATTGCTGCCTTCCACGATTATGAGATTTGGCAGATGGACGTAAAAACCGCTTTTCTAAACGGAAGTTTAGAGGAGTGTGTCTATATGGATCAGCCAGAGGGTTTCATTCAGAGTGGGAGCAGCGGAAAGGTGTGCAAGTTGCTTAAGTCCATCTATGGACTAAAGCAGGCATCGAGGAGTTGGAACATCTGTTTTGATGAGACGGTCAAGGAATTTGACTTTATCAAAAATCCAGATGAACCATGCATCTATAGTAGATTTGTAGCGAGAACTGTAGTATTCCTTGTTTTATACGTGGATGACATTCTCTTAATAGGAAATGACATTCCTATGCTACAATCTGTCAAGGGTTTCTTGTCACACAGGTTCTCCATGAAAGACCTGGGTGATGCCTCTTACATCCTGGGGATCCGGATCCATCATGATAGATCCAAGAGGATATTAGGACTTTCACAGTCCAGGTACATCGACACCGTACTGAAAAGATTCAGTATGGAAGATTCCAAGCGCGGTAACCTACCGGCTTGTCACGGGATCACCCTCTCTAAAGAGATGTCTCCCAAGACTGATTTGGAGAGGGATCGCATGTCTATTATACCCTACGCTTCTGCGGTAGGCTCTATAATGTATGCGATGTTGTGTACCAGACCGGATGTAGCTTATGCACTGAGTGTAGTAAGCCGGTATCAGTCAAACCCTGGGGAGAAACATTGGATAGCAGTAAAGAACATTCTCAAGTACCTGAGAAGGACTAAGGAGATGTTCTTGGTGTATGGCGGAAAAGACCTCCAGATTGAGGCCTTTGCTGACTCCAGCTTCCAGAGTGACAAGGATGATTCCAAGTCCATGTCGGGTTTTGTCTTTACCCTCAATGGAGGGGCGGTGTGTTGGAAGAGTTCCAAACAGGAAACCGTTGCAGACTCGACTATGGAAGCGGAATACATCGCTGCATCTGATGCCGCAAAAGAAGCTGTCTGGATAAGGAAGTTCTTAAAAGAACTTCAGGTGGTTCCGTCCATTGTTGACCCAGTACCTCTGTATTGCGACAACAACGGGGCTATAGCTTTAGCAAAGGAACCCAGGTCCCATCAGAGATCCAGGCACATCTTGAGGCGGTATCACCTGATCAGGGAGATCGTGGATCGCAAGGAGATCGAGGTTCGGAGGGTTGCTTCAGAAGAGAACACTGCAGATCCATTCACCAAGGCCTTACCCCAGACTCAGTTCGAGCGGCTGATCGAGATGATAGGTCTTCGGTACGCCAGTTCATGGCCTTAGTGCAAGTGGGAGATTGTTAGTGTATATGCCCTAGAGGCCATTACTGTATCATACTAGTTTGTATATTACTTGATGGAAGCTTAGGATATTCACCTTGTATAAACAATCTTGCTCAATATAGTAGTATGCTACTTGGTTTGTTTCTACTTCAATGTGTACTTGTGTTTATTTCAGTATATCACTTATACGCATTAGTGGAGCCCTTAGGATCTTTGCTTGATTACCAGCGTTGTGATGGCAGTCACACTAGTGGGGGCTGGGTAATCTATAGGCACATCCTTATACAGGTCCCTAGTCGTAGGACTATCGAGACAGGGCATCGATACTCCGGAGTAGACTAGCGTATGCGCTTTTCATCCCAGTGTGGGAGATGGTCTGTCCCACAGCCATCAGTACGTCGTACTGGAGATAGTATACGGGTGCTCGTTGGGTTACGAGTACACTGGACAGGACTCGTCGGGAACTGAAAGGTTGGTATTATACCTATCGTCAGTTATCAGTTCCCAGGTGACATGAGTACAGCTTAGTCCGCTGACTTGACACTGGCACTTCGCCTCGAGTGTGTTCCCACTGCACTTTGATCACTACCCTACCACGGCTCAAAGGAGTCGTGCAAACAGGTGGTGGTTGGGTGCAGTCCCGAAGCACTTGGAGGCAGTGACGGTTAGACAGGATTCGTCTCTCCCGGTATTGGGGGTTGACATCGCGCTGTGTCTAGGAGAGCCATTACACGAGTAGTCCCTGGCCAGGGCAAGCGAGATATACTGGTAGGTTCCAGTGTTATCTCAGGGTGTTTTGGGCTTCACTCCGACATGACTTATACCGCTATTGGGGGACTGACGTTTTACCGCCCCCTAGGCCCGACATGCGATGTATCAGACGAACAGACCGGACTGTACGGAGAATGTCACATTCAGACTCAGTAGGAGTTCAGATGGGGTTTCACCTCGTCAGCCTTCTTGTTGGCATCTACCTGGGGACCGTTACGCACAGCTAGTGCCGCTTGCGGTCTGTGGTTAAACCCACTGCCAGCGTAGTGTCGAGTCTTTAGAGTCCCACACAGAGGGTATTCGCCTCTGGGCAAAACAGAGTAGAGGTCGCATGGTTTTGCGACAGGGTTCGTTCTCATCCGCGCACTTGTGCACGTTTGGAGTCCGGACGGATTATACTGGCAGGCTCTGGTTTGAGCCAGATACTGGTATATGTTTTGGGGTTGCTTTTATCTCTTGGTATTCTTGTTCCTCGGAACGAGAATGCAGGTGTGTATGCACAGTTGCTTGAGGCGGAGGATGAGGTATTTCATTAGTGTTTCGGAACGGGTGCGTATGCACAGTTGACAGTCGTCTTTTTCCAAACCCTAATGGATTTGTATTATATCAATTAATAATATATAATAAAATGAAATTGTGTCATGGTTGGTTTTTGTTGACTTGTTGACCATGGTTGAAGTTTTGACCATCATCATTACAAAAGAAAGATGCTCTTTGATTCTAGCAAATTCATTTAATGTTTGAAATGATAATGGTCATTCTAAAACTTTCCATCAACCTTTTCATTTTCATTATTATTATTATTGATAATTCTTTTTCTTTTGCATTATGGTTGCAAGAAAGAAAAAGGATAGCTCATTCTATCATATTCATTCTCTCTCTTCACTTCATCTTCTTCTTCCTCTAGCTAAAGAGAAACCTTCTCATGTGTTGAGAATCCTTCTCTTTAAAAAGAAAAGCACCCCTTAGACACTCTCTACTCATTCTA
This sequence comes from Agapanthus africanus, assembly GCA_030015575.1. Classification (NCBI taxonomy): domain Eukaryota; kingdom Viridiplantae; phylum Streptophyta; class Magnoliopsida; order Asparagales; family Amaryllidaceae; genus Agapanthus; species Agapanthus africanus. The sequence goes on along the minus strand of CM057337.1, from coordinate 460,321,089 downwards.
GGTTCAAGGTTTAGCAAGCCGGAAACCCTAGTTCACTCAAAGCACGAGGAAGAGCCCAAAGGTTGAACTCTCGAGGTGGATCCATCTTCGACGGAAGAAGGCGACAAAAAGAGAACCATCAACCTCTACAAAGTTTGAAGAAGAAGGAGTTCAAGTTTAGGTATAACCATCTTCATCCGAGTAGCTAACTCTCTTTAGCTAAGTATGCTAGTTTTAGTTTAGTTAAAGATCCCGACTTTGCTTAGTCCATGTTGCCCCTTGCGCTAAAAATTTGATTTTTATACCGTTTCCGCCTCCCCGTAAGAACCGGGGGTCGCAACGTGGACTTACAGACGGGAATCATGTACGTATAGATACGTCGAAAGGCGAGGGTCAGAGCTAAGCACTCGTGCTTTCGGTATAGCGTATGATACGTACCTATCAGGATGCCAGTCTTGGTGACAGCACCTGATAAATCAGCATTTCTGTTTCGATGCTTGACACATTGGTTTCATGATATTTCTTTTTACTCCTTTGTTTATATAACAGTGGAATGGGACGCTGTTATATTTGCCTTTACACCAATATTAGTGGAATGGGACGCTAATATATGTGTATCGATATCAATTCATATACTTCATCATATTTATTCATGCAAATATACCTAGGTTATAAGAGATTCACTTGATATTGGATTTAGGACATATGACTTTTACTTGATATTGTACATAAAGGATATATGAGATTCACCTGATTTTGTACATTCAGGATATAGGAGATTTATTCGATATTGTACATTAAGGATTTATGAGACTTATATGATATGAGAGCCAATTTGGGGGCTGATTTGAGGAAATTGGGATTTGGATTGTCTTGATGGATTGTGATCCTACCATGATGTCAGAATTCCGTGGAAATGACATATTTCATTCCATACTCCACATTTATTGTTTATGCACTGTTTCATGTATTAGTAGTACCTGTTAGTGTACGTTTCATGACTGTTGTATTTACATACCTTTATTTATATGCATTACTTCATGTGTTAGTTGTACCTGCTAGAGTACCTTTCATGACTGTTGTATATATACATTTTCATATCATTATTGCATGATTATTCCATACCGATTGTCATATTATTATTGCTTCATATATTAGTTGTACCTGCTAGTGTACCTTTCATGACTGTTGCATATATACATTGTCATATCATTATTGCATGATTATTGCATACCGATTGTCATATTATTATTGCTTCAGTATTAGTTGTACCTGCTAGTGTACCTTTCATGATTATTGCATTCATATGACCTGTTATTGCTATTAATTGCATATGTTAGATTCACACTGTATGTGCATACTTGCGATTACCTGCATATGTTATTTACTATTCACGAGTTGGCAACTCACCCCCATTGTGCCACAGTTGTTTTGCAGGGTGTTCCCCAGAGTAGTCGAGACAGGCTATTCATCTATCTTATCATCTTTTGTTACGGATACCGCATCAGCTCACAGTGTGCAGTTTGCTTAGGTGGGTTTTGTGGTTAATCGTTTTTATATTGTATATTAGTTGTATCCTTGTACTCTCCATCTACTATATTTTTTTGTTGACTTAGAGACTTGGTGAGGACGATATTGTATATTATTGTGACTTGTTGTCTTTTATACAGTTTCCTTTCTATCGTCTTTTATTTCTTCGCTACGGCGTCGTATATTTGTTGTGGTTGTTGTTTTCCGCCTTTGGGCGTGTATTTGCTCCCGTTTGGGGATGCTTTATTTATATGTTTGTTGTACCCATTTTTGGGGTTAGTTTTTTTTACAAAGGAGGTACTGCCAAAATTTTAAAGAAAGAAAGTTGGACTTTTAAAGAATTTGGGTTGTGATTTCAAAGACTTTTAAATAATGTTTCTTATCTTTCTTGTCTTTTAATGGTTTAGATTTCTGGGTTTTGGCTTTCTTTTACTGCGTTAGGCTTGTAGACGTTGCGTAGTATTAGGGCCGTCACGTGCCAATTTCGGGTCGTGACAAAGTTGGTATCAGAGCGCTAGGTTTTTATCTTTCGGAGTGTAGGATGACCTTGGTATGATGGAGTAGGCAGCTTAAGCAGAGTAACGTAGTGTGTGTATGTCTGCAGTATACTCACGATGCGGTACTCCGCCTAAAGTGACCTAAGTACAAATTGCTTGAAATTCCTTTCTTGATGATTCGATTTCCGTGTTCTTATCGAATCTTATTTCTATTTATAGCCTTGCCGCCGATGACTATGGGGACTCAGAGTGATGCAGCGAGGGCCGAGGTCAGAGTTGGTTCGGGTGAGATGAGCACTGACCAGGATGGCACGCTAGTTGTACAGGTGCAGACGGATCCGCCTTCGAGAGATAGTATCGCTAGGCTTGTAGCAGAGATGCAGAACATGCGCCAGACGATGAGTTCATTGGTTGAGGATGTTCGAGCGCAGTGACAGGAGGTTGTCACCCCTGTTACCCAGTTGTTCCTTGCGATCAGCATGCAGCAGTCCGTTACCTACATAGCACCAGTGGATGCAGCCCTAGTTTACAAGGCACGCCTTCCAGAGACTTTGAGAGTTCCGGAACAGTGGAGGAATCGTACCGGTGTACCAGCCCAGAGACAGAGGCTTAGTAGTCGAGACAGATTTCGTGACCGTCATAGGAGTAGTAGAGGCTTAGGACAAGGACATTCGTTCAGCTCTCATCCCCAGGAGGGTCAGCAGTCAGCTCGTGGATGTTTTCGATGCGGAATTCTTCAACACTTCGTCAGACATTGTTCCTGTCACGACCCACAAGGTACGGAACGCGACCGGCACTTAGATTACGAAACGTCTTAAGGCGTCCGTAAAATAAGCAAGCCGAAGCCCAGAATACAAAACCCAATTAAGATCTTTAGAGTGAGGGAAAAACCAAATTATTTAAGCATTTACTTCATTAGCTAATCAAATTGCCTTTTTAAAATAACTTTCCTTTTTTTCCAAAATTCCAGCAGAATCTCACAAGTAAAATCAGCCTCAATGGTGCAAACAGATATATAAAAGAATAACAGTGCATGAGAATAGCATGTCGACTCAAGTGAGCTCGACCGAGATATATCACAAAGTAAATCCCCTAGTCTCACAATCTCACCTCTAGGTCAATATACAGTAATCCAAATAAAACAGGTACAACTGAAATGATAGTAGCAGTAGATGGAGTGTTCTAGATACAACAAATATATAAGGTGGTACAAACTGATAATAACCCACCTATGAGCAAAACCTCGAGTCCAGGCAAAAAGTGCAAAAGAAGCAAAAGTATCCGCCGCTACAGTGCTGACGGAGTGGACGTGCAGAAAAGTTGTGGCACAACGGGGGTGAGTTGCCAGCTCGTGAGTAATAAATAACATCTACTAAGGCTATCGTATGCATGCACACAAGTGTCCTGGCATCCCTAAAGTAGGTATGGCTACATGTTCTAGCAGGTATGTATGCATCAACAGTGTACTAGCAAGTATATATATTACATGGATGTAATAACAGGTATGTATGCCACATGAAAAGTACTATCATGAATGTGTTCTATACGAGTCAACCAAAGATCTCCTCATGTAAGTATAAGAGTGATTCCTTGCTTTGTTTGAAATTTCGTTTTAAAACATCAGCATAATATCCAAGAAATCAATAAAATCCGTGTGCAGCAACGACACCTCAAAACTGTCCAAATCTCATATATCCATGTCCAGTATCTCTGGCCTCAGCCATTCGGCTGATCCCTAACAATATCCATATCTTAATCCAGCGACCACGGTCGGTACCCTCTGGGTATCCGCCGCGCCAAATGAAGTCACCGGTGGTAATCCGTCCCCTTCCAGGCTCAACGCCATCTCCTGCGATCTTCTTGCCCCGGGATACCGTACCGGGCCCACCATGCATCCGTGACGGTTTCTCCACTTCTCGACACGGATCTCGAAAACCACAGCAAACTCATGGTGGACGACACTTTACATCACTAGAAAACCGCAGATTTTATATTTTTAAACAGTTATCAGTTGAAATCTTGCGGCTTCCCTCCAAAATCCAGAAATATCATAAATCCCATGAAATCATCAAAAATGCATATGTCGATGGCAATGGATGCTTATGGTATCAATTTGCAATGTATGATTTGCACTAAGCATGAGCAGATGATATGATAATACATATGCACAGGTATGGTAATTCTTATGGTTTCATTTTAAATATTTAATGCAATATCATATTTCTAGACAATTAACATGTTTCAGGTTAAGGTTATCTAGTGTCGTGACATGGCAATTACCAGGGTGTGTGTGTCCACATGAATAGTGCTCGTGCTGCATATAAAACCTGGTAATGGTGCATGTGTCCTACAAATGATTTTGCGTATGTGGGTATAACATATGGGTCTAACTGCAGCAAATATCATGCAAGTTTTATTACTATTATTCTAATGTCACAAGTACTATCAAGTTTACTGCCTATAAGTTTATTAAATCTAACGGGCGACTCGCGCCATCCAAACGATCGTCCCCCGTAGATGTTAAATCTACTCACCCGTGATCCCGTGCTAAGTGTGTCCGACCACCTGCTTGCCTTTCTGTGCTGCGCTCGAAGTCCCTGCCGGCGAACCTAGAATTCACAAGAGTCACCATATAAGGAAAAATCCTGCAAAACGCGATATATCGATAAAAGGAAACGCGTGCGTGAAACCAAACACGTGTGCACACGACACGACGCGACGTGCACGAACCCACCAGAACCTAAGCTGACACGCTGTGTCATGCAGCGCGCCACAGAACCACGCGTATCATGCGCGTGTCGCACAAGACTTGAAATATCGGAAACACACTACTTGCTCCAGATTTTGCCTCTGGACCTAAAATGAAAAGTTACAGATACCAAAACACTAACCTACCCAGAAGTACCCTACACCTAAATACCCACACCCCACTCCCTACTCTGGCCGCAAATTGCGGCCAGAATGAATAAACCGGCGGCCAAGTGGGGGAGTTGGGTCCCCGTGCTCTGTGTGTGTGTGTCTACTAGTCTCACCATGCTACAGTCTTCCCAATTTTATTCTGAAGGGTTCGGGTCAACAACAGATCCTATAGAGGTTAAAAAGTCACTAAAACTGCCAAAATACGCCAAGTCGGGTAAATCGGGTGTTTGTATGGAGTCTGGGGAATTTCTCTGGTTGGCTGGCCTCACTAGCACCTAAGATGGTTATTTTAACCAACACAACTATCATTATGCCCAAAATCCTCTTAAAACACCCAAAATCACAATTAAGCATGATATGGACACTAATTATGCTAGATTACCATAATTTTAGCGATTTAAGGCTAACCATCTAATTTTTACTGGCACTAATAGGCTTAAACAGATTAGTTACCACCAAAAAGGGTTCATAAAGCTACAAGCACTCTAAAATGGCTAAATCTAGCATCACTACACCATTCTAGCACTAAAATTCTATTTATCACTAAAACTAGCTAATCAAGCACATAATCTACACAATATGGGAAAAGTTTAGGAGTTATACCCCCCTAGGACCCTTGCAACTAAGGAGAAGGAGAAGAAGAAGAGAGTAGGTGCAGCAAAACGTGGCTGGAATAAGCTGAGCTTCACCGGGCTGATGCTGATGCTGATGCTGAATGATGCTGATGCTGTTGCTGGTGTGGGGCTGATATGGTATGGTGTGGGCTGATGTGGTGTGGTATGGTGTGTGGCATGGTGTGGTATGGTATGGTGTGGGCTGATATGGTGCTGCCTTGGCTGATGCTGCAACTGCTGATGCTGGTTTGTAGGCTGATGGAGGAGTTTGGCTGAAGCTGAAAGTTTGGGGTGGTGTTGCTGGTGTTGTTTTGAAGTGGTAGCAGCAGCAGGGTTGTGTTTGTGGCTGTTGGGGTTTGTGTGTTTGTAGTTGTTTTTATTTTGAAATTGGGAGGGCTGTAGTGCAGCAGCAGAGGACCAAATAGGGGCTGGGATGGCTGGAAAGCTGCTGTTGCTGATGCTGAAAATAGAGCTGAGCTGGGGGCTGTTTTGTGGTGTTGAATTGGGGCTGAAAAGATGAAAAATGGGGCTGATGTGCTGTTGTTTTGGTGGCTAGGCTGATGTGAGTGACTGAGTGAGTGAGTGAGAGGTGAAAAAGTTTTGAAATGAAGTGAGGAGACTTAACCTTAAATCATCATGACACATCACATCCCTCACCCTCTCTCTAAGTCAACCTTAAACTCTCCAAAACCCCATGGTCAAAGCCATCCAACCCTAATTAACTAATTAGCTCAAAACAACACAATTGTCTTAACCATGAACCTAGCCCACCATGGTCAAATTAAACATAGCTAACCTACAAGCTCAAATGTGTGGCAACCCTAGTCTTAACCCTGGCTAACGTGCACAAGTGTGTGTGGTTGAGATAAAATTCCACAAAAATAACCATAAATCCAGATAAATTACTAGAATCCCGTTTTGGTAAACTTTTTACCAAAAACCCCAAATTAACACTTAATTACTACTAGCCCTAAAACTCAAGTGTTACAGTCTTCCCCCCTTAAGAAAATTCGTCCCCGAATTTTTTAAAATACGCAACTACGCGTACCTTCAAAATGATGAGGGAATTTCTTCCGCATCTCTCCCTCGGCCTCCCAAGTGATCTCCTCACTGCTCGGGCTGCGCCAAAGAACTTTCACGGACGGCAGGACCTTTGATCGAAGTTTATTCACTTGCCGATCCAAAATCTCAACTGGCTGCACGGTGAACGAAAGGTCCGGCTCAAGCTGAACTGTCTGATGCTGAATCGTGTGGGAAGGGTCATGAAGATAACGGCGTAGCATCGATACGTGGAAGACGGGATGAACATCTGAGAAACTGGGTAGAAGAGCCAAACGATAAGCAACAGTGCCGACACGCTCGAGGATCTCGAAGGGACCTACGAATCTAGGGCTGAGCTTCCCCTTTCGCCCAAAACGCATCACGCCCTTCATCGGAGAGACTTTCAGAAAAACATGGTCCCCAACTGCGAACTCTAATCTGCGACGGCGCCTGTCTGCATAGGATTTCTGTCTGCTCTGAGCTGCCCTCATCCGGTCTCGAATCAACTGTACTTTTTCGGTCGTCTCCTGTACGATCTGCGGTCCGAAGATACTGCTCTCGCTCAACTCGGTCCAACAAATGGGCGATCTACATCTCCTCCCATACAACGCCTCGAAAGGTGCCATCTGGATAGTATCCTGGAAGCTGTTGTTGTAGGAGAACTCCACTAGAGGTAAGTGACGGTCCCAGCTACCGCCGAAGTCTAAAACGCACGCCCTGAGCATGTCCTCGAGAGTCTGAATGGTCTGCTCTGACTGTCCATCGGTCTGCGGATGAAATGCTGTGCTGAAACTAAAACGAGTGCCCAAAGCCTCCTGGAGTCTCTGCCATAGTCGGTTGGTAAACTGAGTGCCTCGATCTGACACGATACAAGTCGGTACGCCATGTAGCCGCACGATCTCGTCAACGAAGAGCTGAGCATACTGAGCGAAGCTGAAAGTGGTCTTCACTGGTAAGAAGTGAGCCGCTTTCGTCAATCTATCCACGATCACCCAGATGGAGTCGTACCCTCGATTGGTCCTGGGTAGACCCACAACGAAGTCCATTGAAATCTGCTCCCATTTCCACTCTGGAATGGGTAACGGCTGTAGCTCTCCTGCGGGCCTCTGGTGCTCGGCCTTGACTTGCTGACAAGTCAGGCATCTCGATACGAACTCCGCAATGTCCCTCTTCATTCCGTCCCACCAGTTGGTCTCTCTCATATCATGGTACATCTTGGTGGAACCGGGGTGGACACTATACACTGATCGGTGTGCCTCCTCCAGAATGTCGCGCCGCAAACCATCAGCATCTGGTACACACAGTCTGGATCCAAATCATAATATCCCCTGATCATCAATCACGAACTCGGAAAATCTGCCCTGTCCCATCTGTGACATAATCTTTGAGCAACGGTCATCCCTGCGCTGTGCCTCATATATACGGTCAAGCAACTGTGGGCGCGCACGAACATGCATGAGCTGTCCTCCTGTCGGAGTGAACTCAAACTCGACTCGGCTGTCGCATAGAATCTGCCAATCCGCTGACGTCTGCCTATGCACTGCGCGCAAATAGGATAGACTACCCCCGGGCCTCCTGCTCAAAGCATCCACTACAACATTCGCCTTGCCCGGGTGGTATAAGATCTCGCAGTCGTAGTCCTTTACCAACTCCATCCAACGACGCTGTCTGAGGTTCAGGTCTCGCTGTTGAAATATGTATTTTAAGCTCTTGTGGTCTGTGAATATTTGGCACGACTCGCCATATAGGTAATGTCGCCATATCTTCAGTGCAAAGACCACTGCAGCCATCTCCAAATCGTGAGTAGGGTAGTTCTGTTCGTGCTTCTTCAACTGCCGAGAAGCATAAGCGATCACCCGGCCATGCTGCATCAATACGCATCCTAATCCCACTCGCGAAGCATCACAGTAGACCACAAATCCGCCTGATCCCGAAGGCAAAGATAATACCGGCGCCGTAGTCAAACACGTCCGCAGCTGCTGAAAACTGCGCTCGCACTCCTCCGTCCGAACGAAAGGAACTCCCTTCCGGGTCAAACCGGTCAAAGGTGCAGCTATACGGGAGAAGTCCTGAACAAAACGCCTGTAGTAGCCTGCCAGGCCTAGAAAACTACGGATCTCAGTAACCGATGTAGGTCGGGGCCACTGCTGAACGACCTCAATCTTCTTCGGGTCCACACAAATTCCATCTCTCGTAATCACGTGACCCAAGAATCCAACGCTATCCAGCCAGAATGCACACTTGGAGAACTTTGCGAACAGCTGGTGCTCCCTCAGAGTCTGTAACGTAATACGCAGGTGCTGCTCGTGCTCCTCTCGGCTCCGGGAGTACACCAAAATATCGTCGATGAACACGATGATGAACAAGTCAAGATACGGCCTGAAGGTACGGTTCATCAAATCCATAAATGCTACGGGGGCGTTGGTGAGTCCGAACGACATCACCAGAAACTCATAGTGGCCATAGCGTGTACGAAAGGCTGTCTTCGGTATATCCTCCTGTCGGACTCGCAGCTGGTGGTAACCTGATCGTAAGTCGATCCTCGAAAAATAACCCGCACTCTGGAGCTGGTCGAACAAATCATCAATGCGCGGCAACGGATATCTGTTCCGAACGGTCACCTTGTTCAGCTGGCGGTAGTCGATGCATAGGCGCAAACATCCGTCCTTCTTCTTGACAAACAGGACCGGAGCACCCCATGGAGAAACACTGGGTCGAATAAGTCCCTTATCCAACAAATCTTGCAACTGAACCTTCAACTCTCTAAGTTCCGCCGGGGCCATCCGATAAGGCGGTATAGAAATAGGCCCCGAGCTAGGAATCAAATCAATACAGAACTCGACATCGTGCTCAGGTGGCAATCCTGGCAGCTCATCAGGGAAAACATCGGGGAACTCGCATGCAATCGGAACCTGGTCCAATAGAACATCCGTAGCTCTAGTATCACATACACAGGCTAGAAATCCCCGACATCCCTTCCTCAATAGCTGACCAGCGCGAAGGGAAGAAATCAAAATGTGAGGGGCGGCACCACGGTCCCCCTGCACGACAAAAGCCGACTCGCCGGGAAAACAAAACCTAACTGTCTTCTCACGGCGGTCCACCGTCGCATAGCACGTGGCAAACCAATCCATGCCCAAAAGAATATCGAAGTCCAACATCTCCAGAAGGATCAAGTCGACAGGCAACTCTCGCTCGCCAATACGAACGGTACAGGATCGGAACACGTGCCTAGCAACAAAAGACTCTCCCATAGGAATGGTCACAACCAGCGGCTGGTCAAGCAAACCGGACTCTCTACCCAAACTCGGCACGAAGTGAGTGGAAACGTATGAGTGCGTGGATTCGGGATCGAACAATACGTGTGCATCAATAGAACATATTGACAGGGTACTTGTAACGACGGCATTGGATGCCTGCGCATCCTGGGGTGTCAATGTAAAAACTCGGGCCTGACCTCCTCCAATAGCGGGCTGACCTCGGCCTCGGCCTCCTCGTCCTCTCTGGGTCGGTGCGCCGTGCCCACGGCCTCTGGGTGCGCCTAACTGGCGTGGAGCATCGCCTGTGGCAGGTAGTAGAGCTCTCTGAGGAGGGGGCGGTGATGGAGGTAGAGTCACATGCGGAACTCTCGCCGTACCCTGTCGCTTCACTGGACAATCTCTAATACGATGGTGCAGACTCCCACACCTAAAGCACCCTGGCGACGACTGCTGTCCCTGTGTATACGATCCGTACAACTGACCTCGTCCGAACCCTCTGCCGGCCCTATCTCTCGGAATGAATCTGGCATGCTGTCTCTGATCTGGTGTGCCGGTACGAATCCTCTTCGGCCCGGGAACGGCCGACGTCGCTGAAATACGTGTCTCCATCCGCAATGTTGTATCCATAGCTGCCGAGTAGATATCGAAATGCTGGGCGCCAATGGCAAGATATAGCCGGGCATCCAGTCCCTGTATGAACCTCTTCACCCTTTTCGCTTCGGTATCTACCAGGTACGAGGCATATCGGGACAACTTCGTAAAATGAACGTCATACTCAGACACCGTCATCCCAGGTGTCTTGACCAAGGTCTCGAAACTACGAGCTCTCGCGTCGCGAACGCTCTCCGGAAGGAAACGGGAAAGGAAAACTGCTGTGAACTCGGTCCAGGTCATGGGCGGTAGACCTGTAGCTCGACCTCTCAGAACTGACTCCCACCATATCTGTGCGAGACCTTCTAGTCGGAAACTCGCAAGCTCTACCCAGCGATCATCAGAACATCTCAGCGATCGGCAGATCCTGGCTAAGCTGTCAAGGAAAGTCTGCGGGTCCTCCGCTGCATCAGTACCCGTGAAAACTGGAGGTCTCAGCCTCATGAACTCCTGTAGTGAAACCGGGATGGTCACGGTGGTAGTAGTAGGAGCAGGTACCAAGGTAGTCTGGGATGTAGTAGGTGCGTCCTCCAGCCTCGGGGTACGACCGGCTGCAACTAGGGATCCTACCATCTGACGAAGCTCCTGCATACTCCCCATCATTTGACGCAACTCCTCCATACCAGTCTCAAGCCTATCCATACGGCCTGGGGAAGGTGGATCGGTCTGTCCCTGTGGAGTAGGCATGCCACCCTGCTCAGTCCTAGTCTCGGATGTGCCAGCTCGAATCTCGTCTCGGGCAGCAGCCCTCTGTGCTCTGGTAGCCCTCTATGGCATAGTGACTGGTACAGGAAACAGGACAATGAGAACAGCGCAAGAGAATCACAGGATACATGGAATCGAAGAAGGAATTTCCAAGCAAGCATGTCCTAAAGTCACCTAGGCGGAGTATCGCATCGCAAGTATGCCGCGGACATACGTACGCTACGCTACTCTGCTTAAGTCACTTACTCCATCTACTTAGGGTCATCCTACACTCAGAAAGGTGAAACCGGTCGCTCTGATACCAACTTTGTCACGACCCACAAGGTACGGAACGCGACCGGCACTTAGATTACGAAACGTCTTAAGGCGTCTGTAAAATAAGCAAGCCGAAGCCCAGAATACAAAACCCAATTAAGATCTTTAGAGTGAGGGAAAAACCAAATTATTTAAGCATTTACTTCATTACCTAATCAAATTGCCTTTTTAAAATAACTTTCCTTTTTTTCCAAAATTCCAGCAGAATCTCACAAGTAAAATCAGCCTCAATGGTGCAAACAGATATATAAAGGAATAACAGTGCATGAGAATAGCATGTCGACTCAAGTGAGCTCGACCGAGATATATAACAAAGTAAATCCCCAAGTCTCACAATCTCACCTCTAGGTCAATATACAGTAATCCAAATAAAACAGGTACAACTGAAATGATAGTAGCAGTAGATGGAGTGTTCTAGATACAACAAATATATAAGGTGGTACAAACTGATAATAACCCACCTATGACCAAAAACCTCGAGTCCAGGCAAAAAGTGCAAAAGAAGCAAAAGTATCCGCCGCTACAGTGCTGACGGAGTGGACCTGCAGAAAAGCTGTGGCACAACGGGGGTGAGTTGCCAGCTCGTGAGTAATAAATAACATCAACTAAGGCTATCGTATGCATGCACACAAGTGTCCTGGCATCCCTAAAGCAGGTATGGCTACATGTTCTAGCAGGTATGTATGCATCAACAGTGTACTAGCAAGTATATATATCATATGGATGTAATAACAGGTATGTATGCCACATGAAAAGTACTATCATGAATGTGTGCTATACGAGTCAACCAAAGATCTCCTCATGTAAGTATAAGAGTTATTCCTTGCTTTGTTTGAAATTTCTTTTTTAAACATCAGCATAATATCCAAGAAATCAATAAAATCCGTATGCAGCAATGACACCTCAAAACTGTCCAAATCTCATATATCCATGTCCAGTATCTCTGGCCTCAGCCATCCGGCTGATCCCTAACAATATCCATATCTTAATCCAGCGACCACGGTCGGTACCCTCTAGGTATCCGCCGCGCCAAATGAAGTCACCGGTAGGTAATCCGTTCCCTGCCAGGCTCAACGCCATCTCCTGCGATCTTCTTGCCCCGGGGTACCGTACCGGGCCCACCATGCATCCGTGACGGTTCCTCCACTCCTCGACACGGATCTCTAAAACCACAGCAAACTCATGGTGGACGACACTTTACATCACTAGAAAACCGCAGCTTTTATATTTTTAAACAGTTATCAGTTGAAATCTTGCGGCTTCCCTCCAAAATCCAGAAATATCATAAATCCCATGAAATCATCAAAAATGCATATGTCGATGACTATGGATGCTTATGGTATCAATTTGCAATGTATGATTTGCACTAAGCATGAGCAGATGATATGATAATACATATGCACAGGTATGGTAATTCTTATGGTTTCATTTTAAATATTTAATGCAATATCATATTTCTAGATAATTAACATGTTTCAGGTTAAGGTTATCTAGTGTTGTGATATGGCAATTATCAGGGTGTGTGTGTCTACATGAATAGTGCTCGTGCTGCATATAAAACCTGGTAATGGTGCATGTGTCCAACAAATGATTTTGCGTTTGTGGGTATAACATATGGGTCTAACTGCAACAAATATCATGCAAGTTTTATTACTATTATTCTAATGTCACAAGTACTATCAAGTTTACTGACTATAAGTTTATTAAATCTAACGGGCGACTCGCGCCATCCAAACGATCGTCCCCCGTAGATGTTAAATCTACTCACCCGTGATCCCGTGCTAAGTGTGTCCAACCACCTGCTTGCCTTTCTCTGCTGCGCTCGAAGTCCGTGCCGGCGAACCAAGAATTCACAAGAGTCACCATATAAGGAAAAATCCTGCAAAACGCGATATATCGATAAAAGGAAACGCGTGCGTGAAACCAAACGCGTGTGCACAAGACACGACGCGACGCGCACGAACCCACCAGAACCTAAGCTGACACGCTGTGTCGCGCAGCGCGCCACAGAACCACGCGTATCACGTGCGTGTCGCACAAGACTTGAAACATCGGAAACACACAACTAGCTCCAGATTTTGCCTCTGGACACAAAATGAAAAGTTACAGATACCAAAACATTAACCTACCCAGAAGTACCCTACCCCCAAAATACCCACACCCCACTCCCTACTCTGGCCGCAAATTGCGGCCAGAATGAATAAACCGGTGGCCTAGTGGGGGAGTTGGGTCCCCGTGCTCTGTGTGTGTGTGTCTACTAGTCTCACCATGCTACAGTCTTCCCAATTTTATTCTGAAGGGTTCGGGTCAACAACAGATCCTATAGAGGTTAAAAAGTCACTAAAACTGCCAAAATACGCCAAGTCGGGTAAATCGGGTGTTTGTATGGAGTCTGGGGAATTTCTCTGGTTGGCTGGCCTCACTAGCACCTAAGAGGGTTATTCTAACCAACACAACTATCATTATGCCCAAAACCCTCTTAAAACACCCAAAATCACAATTAAGCATGATATAGACACTAATTAAGCTAGATTACCATAATTTTAGCGATTTAAGGCTAACCATCTAATTTTTACTGGCACTAATAGGCTTAAACAGATTAGTTAACACCAAAAAGGGGTTCATAAAGCTACAAGCACTCTAAAATGGCTAAATCTAGCATCACTACACCATTCTAGCACTAAAATTCTATTTATCACTAAAACTAGCTAATCAAGCACATAATCTACACAATATGGGAAAAGTTTAGGAGTTATACCCCCCTAGGACCCTTGCAACCAAGGAGAAGGAGAAGAAAAAGAGAGTAGGTGCTGCAAAACGTGGCTGGAATAAGCTGAGCTTCACCGGGCTGATGCTGATGCTGAATGATGCTGATGCTGTTGCTGGTGTGGGGCTGATATGGTATGGTGTGGGCTGATGTGGTGTGGTATGGTGTGTGGCATGGTGTGTGGTATGGTATGGTGTGGGCTGATATGGTGCTGCCTTGGCTGATGCTGCAACTGCTGATGCTGGTTTGTAGGCTGATGGAGGAGTTTGGCTGAAGCTGAAAGTTTGGGGTGGTGTTGCTGGTGTTGTTTTGAAGTGGTAGCAGCAGCAGGGTTGTGTTTGTAGCTGTTGGGGTTTGTGTGTTTGTAGTTGTTTTTATTTTGAAATTGGGAGGGCTGTAGTGCAGCAGCAGAGGACCAAATAGGGGCTGGGATGGCTGGAAAGCTGCTGTTGCTGATGCTGAAAATAGAGCTGAGCTGGGGGCTGTTTTGTGGTGTTGAATTGGGGTTGAAAAGATGAAAAATGGGGCTGATGTGCTGTTGTTTTGGTGGCTAGGCTGATGTGAGTGAGTGAGTGAGTGAGTGAGTGAGTGAGAGGTGAAAAAGTTTTGAAATGAAGTGAGGAAACTTAACCTTAAATCATCATGACACATCACATCCCTCACCCTCTCTCTAAGTCAACCTTAAACTCTCCAAAACCCAATGGTCAAAGCCATCCAACCCTAATTAACTAATTATCTCAAAACAACACAATTGTCTTAACCATGAACCCAGCCTACCATGGTCAAATTAAACATAGCTAACCTACAAGCTCAAATGTGTGGCAACCCTAGTCTTAACCCTGGCTAACGTGCACAAGTGTGTGTGGTTGAGATAAAATTCCACAAAAATAACCATAAATCCAGATAAATTACTAGAATCCCGTTTTGGTAAACTTTTTACCAAAAACCCCAAATTAACACTTAATTACTACTAGCCCTAAAACTCAAGTGTTACAGTTCCTTAACACCTCGTTAGGGTCATATTCTGAGACATCATGGATGCAGAGGGTTCGCTCAGAGGGGTTAGTCTAGCAGTGGAGGAGTTCAGCCAGTTGTGGGTAGGGGGCAGACACGAGAGTTTGCTTCTACTCATCGGGACGCGCGGGCATCCAATGCTGAGTTTTCAGGTATCCTTAATTCGTATGTTCTTTTGATGTATTTGTTTGTTTTTCACACTTTGTGTCGTGGTTGGGATGAGATTTGTGTTAGGTAGATCAGCCGTTTGTTGTGTTAATTTCTGTCAGCGATTCTTTTGTTGCGCAACACGTATTTCAGTCGTGTGCCAATCTGATAGGAGATAGAGATTCGTCTGTCACTTTGATCCTTCTAGAGAAGTTGGATTTGGCGTTCTCTTGGGCACGGACTAGTCAGCTACGTGCTAGGCGTCTGTGGACTACCGTGAGGAAACAGTCAGGTTTTGTTTTCCCCGTAAGTCAGTTCTTGTTGTGTAGGGGGACAGTGGTGCCGCCTCTCACAGCTTGAATTCAGCCGGTTTGCTAGTCGGCTTTTGAGGAGATGTCGAGGATTCTTGGCGTCCATTCGTGATACCGTAGCCACAGTGGGTTTGCTGGACCGATTTTCTTTCGTGCGAGAGTTTTCCGACGTTGTTCCAGATGAGCCGGCGAAGTTTAAGGAGCTTATGGATCAGCTGCAGAGTTGTTTGTTGGGGGGCTTGTGTGTCTGAGTGTTTCGCATTAGGGAGCTCCTATTTCTATTCGTCAAGGAGAAAGACGGCAGTTTGAAGTTGTGTATTGATTGATCGTCAATTTAGCCAGCTTACGGTGCGGATAGGTATCCTTTACCTCGCATTGACGATTTCTTCGATCAGCTCCAGAGTGTGAGACATTTTCTAAGTTTGTTCGGGATCAGGTCATACTTGTTGCGGGTTCGGAGTGATGGCATTCCGAAGACTGCCTTGTGCGTGGTATAGGCTTTGTGTGTTTTGGTGGTGTCATTGGACTCACCATAGCAGCATTCGTAGATATGATGAACAAGATTTCTTCAGGCCGTTCCTCGACCAGTTATTATTGTGTTAGTGACGATATTCTGGTCTATTCAATGTGTCTTGAGGGACTGGAATAGCACTTGAGGATTTGTTTTGCAGACAGTGGGAGAGCCCCAGCGGTTCGATAGATTCTCGGAGTGTTCCTTCAGGCTTGTTTGTGTTGACTCCTAGGTCTTGTAGTTACGGGAGACGGTTTTTGTATGGTTCCGAGGAAGATCGAGACCATACAGCTTTAGCCCAGACTTATGATCGGACGGAGGTCCGCAGATTTTTGGGCTTAGCAGGTTTTTACCGCCGTTTCGTGCGGGATTGCTAGTGTAGTGCTGCACCGTTGATTGAACTGACCGGAAAGGAGCTTTCTTTTCTTTGGACTGAGGCATGCGTGCGGAGTTTTTCAGCAGTTGAAGACTCGGTTAACAACTGCATCAGTTCTTTCTTTGCTTTCTGGTTCGGGCGACTTTTTTGTTTAACTGTGATGTTTCGCCAGTGGGGCTCGATTTTGCGCTGATGTGACACTATAGAGTTATCGCTTTTGCTTCCCTACATCTGGAGGAAGTACGAGCAGGATATTCCACTCATGATCTGGAGATGGCCGCGGTGGTCTTGCGTTGGAGATTTGGAGACACTACTTGTTCGAGAGTCGTGTCAAATTTTCACGGACCACCGGAGCTTAATGTGCATCTTCCTGTAGCGGGTGTTGATTGTTGAGACAGTCTTCTGCAGATTTACAGTTCTTGTGCGATCGTTGATTACAGCTTAAGTTCGCCTCCACTGAAGGGACAGCTTGCTCATGTCGGCGCCCGACCACTTTTCCTTAATCTCTTTCGCGAGGCACTGCCCACCGATGCTTGTTCGTCAGGGATACTTGAGCATACCCGGCTGGGTAATGATTCGGAGTCCTTGATTGTGACATGGGTGTGCTAAGTTTAGGGACGCGTTTTTATACCTGATATTATTGGGTAGAGACGTGAAATCCTAGAGCAGGAACATCTGTCAACTCTCTGTACTCATTCAAGTTCCACCAACATTGACATGACTTATGACATAGTTACGAGTGGGCAAGGGTGTAAAGAGTGTTTCGGATTTCGTTTCAAGGTGTCTGTCTTGCGGTGTGCTTTGGTTGAGCATCTGAGACCGGCTGGAGAGTTGCAACCTTTAACCGTTCCGATGTGGGAGTGGGAGCAGATCTCCATGAATTTCGTTATGGTGTCTACCCAGGTTTAGTCAGGGCGTGACTCCATTCGGATGCTTGTTGTTCGGTTTTGCTCAGTTTGCTCAGTTGTTCTTGGTTAAGTTTGTGCGTTATACGGAGTTCCTTCATGAGTCGTATCCAATAAAGGCACCCTGTTTGCTTGCCGTCTTGGGCAGGAACTTCAGGAAGCCTTAGGTACTGGTTGAGTCTTAGCTCCGTATTTCCATCCGCAGGATGATGGTTTTGTGAGAGCGGGCTATACCGACTCTAGAGGTTATGCTTGTGCGTACGTACTAACTGTTGTCGGCAGTTGGGATCGTCACTTGCCATTGTTAGGGTTCTCTTTCGATAGCTGTTATCAGGAGGCACTCCAATTGGCAACCTTTGGGTTTAGTTGTTAGGTCGTGTCGATCTCCAGTCTGTTTTGCTGACTCTGCGAGAGTAGGATTTTTGGACCCCAGCTAGTCTAGAGACTTCGGAAATGATCCAGTTGGTTCAGGTCAGGATGATGGCAGCCTAGTGCAGACAGAGTTCTTATGCCGACCGTGATGGTCGCAGACCAGAGTTCGCAGTGGGAGATCATGTATTCCTACGGACTTTTCCGATGAATGACATGTTGAGTTTGGGAAGCTTATCCCTGAATTGCAGGTCCTTTTAAGATCCTTAAAGCGAGTTAGTTTCGTTGCCTTTAATTTGGCACTTCCGCCCAGATTATTGAGTATTCACCCCGTATTCCTTGTGTCGATACTTTACAATTACCTTCATGACCTTTCTCACATGATTCAGCACCAGACCATTTAGCTTGGACGCGATCATTCGTTCACCAACAGCCAATTGTGTAAATGGCTCGACAGGTGGAGAAACTTCGGTCAAGGGTCATGCCATCTGTGAAAGGTTTTCTTAGACGTAGCCGTATAGTGAGGTAATCACTTGGGAGGCTGCGAATAAGATTTGAGAATTTATAATCTTCTCTTTGAAGGTACGCTTAGTGAAAATTTTAAATTCGGGGACGAATTTTTATAAAGAGGGGAGATTGTAACGCCTTAGATTTCGGTTAGTGTTCGTTTAGACGTTAATGCAGGTTTAATGTAAAAAGTTTTCCAATTCGGGTTACTCACATTTTATAACATTTAATTAATAATTTATTATTATTTTTTATAAGCATACACGCACGTGTGCATGTAAATGTAAGTTTTGTTTGTGCTAATCTAGTTTTAGCAACCTTGACACTTAACCTTAATTCTAAACCCTTTGCTTTAAATCCACCCTTTTTCATTAACCCTTAATCTTTTGTTGAGTAAGAAGAGAGATATTTTTTCTTGGTTTTGTTTTGTGATGAGGTGTGGTGCATTAAATGAGAAGGCATGGTTGGCATTAATTGCAATGATACACTCACCTCTCACCTCACCCTACACTCACCTCCCTCTCTCATTTCCTCACACCCTCTCACTTTTTCTCTATCTCTTTCTCATTTCTTCATCTATTTCTATTTCCAAACTGAACACTTGAGCTTTTCTTCACAAAAACTTACCAAAAATCACATCTTTATCTTGGTTTTGCCTCTTAGATGCCTTGGAGTGTGCAAAGCTTGGATCTTTGAGTTCTTTTGTGTAGGTATTGATCTCTTTCTGTTCTTTAGATGTTTGTTGTGTAGCTTAGCTTTAAAGTTTCTGTTTTTATCGCGTATCGTATCATTTCGGATAAATATCGTATTTTTAGTGTCGATTTGGGGTCTCGGATGATTTGCTGTTAAACCAGGTAATTGTTGCAAAAATTGGTATGACAGTAACCTAGTATAGAGAAATAGAACCTACCCTAAGAATACGAGCCAATTCCACCATGTTTGGCCCACAAATTTATTGGTTCTGGTCGCAATTTGCCGCCAGACTGGGGACTTGGGTGTTGTTTTTTGGTATAGGGGTCTCTGGGGTTAATTGTAGTCTCATGGTACTTGCAATTTTTACAAATGGTTAGCACAGAAAAATCTGGGACCACTTTGCATATTTCTAATGTTTCGTTTCGTGCGATTACGTTATCCGATACGATGCGTGTTCCGTGTTGCTGTTGCGCTGAGTTGGTTTCGTAGTGTCTCTATACGCGTTAGCTACAACACGAACCATTTAGAGTTCGTAGGTGTGTCGTGTTGGTCCGTGTAGATTGTATGTCTCGTCGGTCTATTATTAATATATACTTGTTTTATTGTTTTAATGTTGCAGGTTCGCAGGTGGGGACTTCGGACACTGCTACAAAGGGAAAACAGGTGGTAGACTTCACCTAGCTAGGAGCGTTGGTGAGTAGATTTAACATCTACAGGGGAATCTCCCGCATGGCGTTATGCGTCTGGGCTAAAGATGGTATTTCTGTCGCATATTCTATGTCATATTTAGAATTGCGCATTCACCCTACTGCTTAGTTAGTGTTGTACTTGGACTAGTATCCTTAGGACACTGCACTATTATTGACGATTCATGTTGCACGAGCACTGATTGTATGTCACACATACAGTCAATAATTGCCAAGTCACGCACAACCTACTTATAGATATGATATTGCTTGGTTAGGGACATTGGGATTTTGATTCATATTTCTTATCGCATATGACATATAGCATACCTGTATATCTACATGCTTACACATATGCCTTCACATACTTACATGCTAGATACATGTATACTTATAGAGTATTGTACCATTAGCGATAGGTACATACACACCTTATGCCATAGCTACACGTTTACCTTGCACCCATATTTCACTTATACCCATGGGGTATACTATATCATTACTTATAGGTTGATACATATAACTTGCTATACCTTTATGTTTACATATATATCTTGTTATAGCTACATGCTTACCTTTACTTGATGTTATTTAGAATTGGAGAAAATTAGAACCGCATGATATTTTATATTAACTTGTTGCAGTTAATTAGCGGCTTTCCCTTTATATGCTTTCATTACAGTTTTATGTTGCATATATTATATTCATAGATTTTCGCATTGAGATATGGATTTTTCATGATGTTTTCTGGATTTGGGGACCGTGGGAGTTCATGAAATTATGCATTATTTGAAAAATCCGGTTTCCCTTGATATGATATTTCAGCATCAACCATGAGATTTATCGGTTCTGATATATATATATATATATATATATATATATATATATATATACCCCTACGATGAGGCGTTGAGGCCGTTTGAGGGTATATGATGGGGCCCGGAGGTACCCCGGGGCAAAACAATCGATGGACCATGCCGATGAGCCTGACAGGGGAACCATACCATCCGGTGACATTACCTATGACTCGGCGGTTATCATGGGGATACCGACGGGAGTCATGTACGTATAGATACGTCGAAAGGCGAGGGTCAGAGCTAGGCACTCGTGCTTTCGGTATAGCGTATGATACGTACCTATCGGGGTGCCAGTCTTGGTGACAGCACCTGATAGATCAGCATTTGTGTGTCGATGCTTAACACATTGGTTTCATGATATTTCTTTTTAATCCTTTGTATATATAACAGTGGAATGGGACGCTGTTATATATGCCTTTACACCAATATTAGTGGAATGGGACGCTAATATATGTGTATCGATATCAATTCATATACTTCATCATATTTATTCACGCAAATATAACTAGGTTATAAGAGATTCACTTGATATTGGATTTAGGACATATGACTTTTACTTGATATTGTACATAAAGAATATATGAGATTCACTTGATTTTGTACATTCAGGATATAGGAGATTTATTCGATATTGTACATTAAGGATTTGTGAGACTTATATGATATGAGAGCCAATTTGGGGGCTGATTTGAGGAAATTGGGATTTGGATTGTCTTGATGGATTGTGATCCTACCACGATGTCAGGATTCCGTGGAAATGACATATTTCATTCCATACTCCACATTTATTGTTTATGCACTGCTTCATGTATTAGTAGTACCTGTTAGTGTACCTTTCATGACTGTTGCATTTACATACCTTTATTTATATGCATTACTTCATGTATTAGTTGTACCTGCTAGAGTACCATTCATGACTGTTGCATATATACATTTTCATATCATTATTGCATGATTATTGCATACCGATTGTCATATTATTATTACTTCATGTATTGGTTGTACCTGCTAGTGTACCTTTCATGATTGTTGCATATATACATTTTCATATCATTATTGCATACCGATTGTCATATTATTATTGCTTCATGTATTAGTTGTACCTGCTAGTGTACCTTTCATGATTATTGTATTCATATGACCTGTTATTGCTATTAATTGCATATGTTAGATTCACGCTTTATGTGCATACTTGCGATTACCTGCATATATTATTTAATATTCACAAGTTGGCAACTCACCCCCATTGTGCCACAGTAGTTTTGCAGGGTGTTCCTCAGAGTAGTCGAGGCAGGCTATTCATCTATCTTATCAACTTTTGCTACGGATACCGCATAAGCTCACAGTGTGCAGTTTGCTTAGGTGGGTTTTGTGCTTATTCGTTTTTGTATTGTATATTCGTTGTATCCTTGTACTCTCCATCTACTATATTTTTTTGTTGACTTAGAGACTTGGTGAGGACGATATTGTATATTATTTATGACTTATTTTCTTTTATACAGTTTCCTTTCTATCGTCTTTTATTTCTTCGCTACGGCGTCGTATATTTGTTGTGGTGGTTGTTTTCTGCCTTTGGGCGTGTATTTGCTCCTGTTCGGGGATGCTTTATTTATATGTTTGTTGTACCCATTTTTAGGGCTAGTCTTTTACAAAAGAGGTGCTGCCAAAATTTTGAAGAAAGAAAGTTGGACTCTTAAAGAATTTGGCTTGTGATTTCAAAGACTTTTAAACAATGTTTCTTATCTTTCTTGTCTTTTAATGGTTTAGATTTCTGGGTTTTGGCTTTCTTTTACTGCGTTACACCTGTAGACGTTGTGTAGTATTAGGGCCGTCATGTGCCAATTTCGGGTCGTGACAAAGCTAGACTAGGTACACACAAACAGTTACGTAAAATCAATATTTGCTCACTTGTCAATCCTAGGTGATATTCCTCTAGGGATACAGCGTCCTTGCTCATTCCGTTAGCAATCCTAAGAACTCTACGGTTTCTCAAAGCGTGTAAAGAATTATAGATATGAGATCCTGATCCGGTATCTAGTACCCAGGAAGTAGAGTTAATTGACATACAGTTTTCAATCACAAAGACACCCAAAGCCGAAACCACAACATGCTTCGGATCCTAGATCCTAGATTTCCAAGCCCTGCATTCTTTCTGCCAATGCCCTATCCCGTAGCAATAGGAACATCTTTCCTTCCTTGCTGTTAGCCCTAAAACTTCTACCTTGCCCTTTCTTTCTACCTTACTGACACCGCCTATCGGCTTT
The DNA here is from genome assembly GCA_030015575.1 of Agapanthus africanus. Taxonomy (NCBI): domain Eukaryota; kingdom Viridiplantae; phylum Streptophyta; class Magnoliopsida; order Asparagales; family Amaryllidaceae; genus Agapanthus; species Agapanthus africanus. The sequence goes on along the minus strand of CM057337.1, from coordinate 460,298,171 downwards.
GTGGAGGTATTCTTCTTCTCACCCATGGCTTTCGCCTTAGATCAAGAAGAGGAGGATTCCCCAATAAGCAGAGCGGGCGTCTCCCTGGTTTCCTTCAGGATGCCCTCAACTGGAAGTATTACTTTCTTCCCTTGGGCGAAGTAGAAGGTAGGGACTGTAGAATCAAGTCAGCATATGACTCGTTCTCCAACATGGTCTCCAGGTCCGTAAGCTGTTTAATATAGCTGATCATTGTAGGGATGTGGTCCACTAAAGATGACCCGACAGCCAACTTCGCTTGAAGCAATTCTTTCGAGGTCTCATATATTGCGATACGAGATTGCTCTCCATTTAAATCTTTGTTATGGAGGAAGATAGAACTTAAGTCCATCTTCTCGTGCTGCCTCTGGTTTACACTATCCACTGAGGCCAACACGAGGCACTTGGCATTCGCACATTCCTTTTCCCTTGTCTTACGGATATCAACATTCGTGACGGTGGAAACTGGACCTGGGATGGCGGGGCGATAGTAGTAAGGAGGTGGCCCAGCTTGTCACAGGTAATGGACATCTGGACAAACTTTTTCCAATCAATATAGTATGATTTATTCAATTAATTATCTAGCTATAACCTAAGTCCGGTCACATGGTAGCTGCAATTAGGAGAGAGAGCAGAAACACTCAGCATGATACTCTTGCAAGTTTAGATAGGTTTTTAGTTTATCTAAACAGGATAGCTCCCACTGTTTCTCGAATCCTTCCTCAAGCCATAAAAGAAGAATTAGTCAGGATTAATCTCACCCTCCAATACTTGCTTAAACTTTCAGCTAGGCTGGTGTTGGTACTTCGAGGGAGCTTTTCCAATGCTTTCACGAAGTTGCTTAATTACATAACCTCTTTTCCCTGGAGGAATAGCCCTGATAACACCATTCTAGACACCTACTTGGTTTATAGCATTGATTGTTTTAGTGAAAAAATCTTCCGAGGAGTAGCATATACTGACAGTAGGATCGGGATCCAAATATCATTGTTTGATAATCCTGAAGGAATCCTACCAACATTATCACACTCCAAATGGTTTACAGCACTAGCAAGTTTCGGTTTCTTTAGAAAAACCCGATGTGGATTTTTTCCTCAAGCGCTTATGACCTTGACATTGGCCAACAAATCATAACGCGCAATGTCAAGTTCTACCTGTCATTGTCCAGATTGATTTAGAACCACCCGTACACACCCTTGACTTTGGACAACAAGGTGGTACGACTGTCCTAAACCAAGGCATCTATCTATGCTACAGATAATCAACATATAGCTACCATTCACGATTTCTTAACTTTGGCCAACAGACACCGCATGAATACTTTGTGCTTTTTACCCGAAATGACGGAGGGCTACGACTGGTTTTGGCGAAACCATGAACGTAATGAATTTGATTTAGTCGAAAGAACCTGATAGCTTTTAAAGGAGTGGTTTAAGCTCCGCATTTTAAAAGTTTCTGTTTTGAAAAAATCGAGTGGTTGTAAAATTGTTCCAAAAATTCAGCTTTGGTTTGTTTGCTTTGCATTAATCTAATGCAATCCCATCATTTACACCTATCATTACATAGAGAAACGAAAATAACATGTCCTCTTATGCCATCCGCATTCGCCACTGGGCCCGTATAACACCATTAGGTTACTTAACTAACGCCAGAGCGGGGGCTGGACTAGCGCGGATGCATAACATAAGCAACGTCTACTATATAGCATATATATAATAATCATTCATCTCATGCAATAATAGGCATTCCAGATCACAGATGAACATATTAGATATACTAGGAATTTTGCGTTTCTTTTAAGCCTGTAACGAAAGGCGGAATATGTAAAAAACGATCTTTTCTAAGGTTCGTAACACCGACTCGAACTCCAGGATCAATACTAAACCCTAACTAGCAAACTAGTATGAGGTAAATAACATGAATAGAATGTTATACCTCAAGATTTCATGTCCTTCGGGTCATCTTGTCGCTCTCCTCCTCTTCGTCATAGGATCCAAGGACCGTAAAGGATCGATGTTTTCTCGTTGGCCTCCTCGAGTCAAAGATGATCCACCCGAGAGTCTATAGTCCGGGTTCCTACCTCAAATCCGAGGAAACTAGGGCACCTAGTTCGCTACACTAGATGAACTAGGTGATGTAGAGAATATAGATGGATTGGTATGTCTCTAATAGCCTTATATTTCTCAACACATGAGATAAGAAAGGCTAGAGATAGAAGAAGAAGTGCTTGAGGAAACGCTAGTGAGGAGTTAGCTTGAAAATGGGGAGTGAACTCTCTTATGCAAATATGAACCATCCTCAATTCTCAATAGAATAAACATAATAACTGTAGGGATTCTCTAGCACCATCCTAGGTTATGGGTTGCATCACACATGGTATAACAAAATTTAAAGGGGTGCTAAACAATTTCAACCATGAATCAAACTAGAAAAATAGAGTAACAACTTACTAGTATCATATACTATAAGTGTCTAACACTAAGTAGGGCGAAATACAACCTTTGTAGACCTTCTCCATGACTCCTTGGATCGAGTGGGGTTTGAACCGGTTGGCTTGCGTCCTTCCAAGTCCACGATGATCCACCACGAAGTCCCTTTGCACCAAGCTCCAAGCTTCACTTGATCAAGGATGAAGATGAAGCAAACACTCCACACTAGTGGGCTAGACTAAAGTGGAATAGTGATGTGGGATTGGATCTCACTTAAAAACATTTTCTTTTTATTTCTTCTCTTTCTTTTCAAAACCCTAGAGAGCTTTGAGGAGAGAAAGGAAGAAGGAAATGACTCAAGCTTGACTCAAGAGAGAAAAATGAATAACTCTAACTAAACTCAAGAGAGTAAGTGTCACGACCCGAAATGGCACATGACTGGCACTTGAATCATAAAAAGTCTATCGGACCCCGTCTAATTCAAGTAAGCCAAAAAAATCCCAGAAATCTAAACCGTTTTAAGGAAGAAGTGAAGAAAACTTAATTCAAAACAAGTGGTTTTAATAACATAAACCGAAGTATTGCATTTTTAAAATCTCAAGTCTTTTCTGAAAATTTCGGCAGAGATTCCTTTGTAAATACTGGCCCCAAAGGGGATACAATATGCATAATATGAATAGAGGCATCCCCAAACGGGAGCTAGCTCTTCGCCAAAAGGCGGTCTCAACCACGTAAGCAATATAATTTACAACGCTAAAGGGCGAGGATCAAAATTCAAAAGGAAACTCAAAATCACCGAGAAAACTATAATAATACAAGCGCGACACTAAGGTCGAAATAATATACACTGGTCTTCTAAGGTTATCAAATAATACATTCTGGTTGATGGAGTTATTAGATACAACTGAAATAATAAATGTACAATGGTGATCACGATGCAAGTGAACCCACCTACCAAGGCAATCACCCGGAATGAAAGCAGTGTGCCAGCAAAGCCGCAATAAAACCTGTACGGAAAAACTTGCTAGAAACTGTGGCACAACGTGAGTGAGTTGCCAACTCGTGAGTAGAAAACATCACCGAGCAGAAATCGCATGTATGACTCAATCCTAGGTCATGCGATACTAATATCCTCAAATAATAAATCCTGAAGCATAATATAATGGCAAGAGTAAACATCTATGCATAAGTGTAATCCCATGTGCTCGTGTTAGTGCCTCAGGTAGCAATATATCATAAGTATGATGTATGAATGCATGAAAACAGAATGCATCTAAATGTGAAAACTGTTTTCTTATCTCAGTGAGATTTCTGTATAAAATCGAGTATTATCAAGGAAATCAACAGAAAATTAGTGTCAAGTATCGACACAAAATATAAATCTCAATATCTCGATATCTCATGCTCCGGCTATCCGAACTGGCCTATATCATCAAATATCAATATCTAGGGCTCCAGCTATCCGGACTGGCCCAAATCATCAATATCAATATCTAGGGCTCCGGCTATCCGGATTGACCCAAATCCTCAAATCTCAAGACCATGCGGTATCCTCCGGATATCCGGCGCGTCACAATAAAATCACCGGTCAGTAGTGCTCCTCTGTCTTAGGCTCAACACCATCTACTACGACCAACTTGCCCTGGGATACCGCACTGGGTCCACCATGCACCGACAGATGGTTCCTCCTCCTCCTCGAATCGGGTGTATGATATCGCTCAAGAGCCGAGAAAACTCATGGTGGACATATCTCATATCATATCATGAGAAAACCGCAACTTTCATTTTAAAATGATGATCAGTTTATAAAATCCTTGCGGTTTCTCCAAATCCAGAAATCTCATGGAAATCCGAAATCCAAAACCGAAGAGTCAATAAGAATGAATACTGGGCTCCGGCAATCCGGACTGGCCCTTATAATATTGCATGACAAATGAATATATAAATATGCAAGAAATATCACAATAATGATTGCAATAATGAACCAACATATGAAGCAATAACATATTGGAACTATCAGTCAGCAAACGATATCAATAAGATAATATTCTCTAAAGTGTACGTGACATGGCAATTACCGATGATGATGTGTGTGAGCCAGCAAGTAAGTATTCGTAGACATACACATCATCGGTAATGGTGCTGGTGTCCTGATCACATGGGTTTAATATAACAATACACAAATAAACATAAAATGCGATGCGAATAATAAGAATATGCGGAAAATGAATGGTAAACGCATCAATAAAGAATATACATTTATATGATCGAGTCATACTGTCCTGCCATTTGAAATAACACGAATCGTGGTGTTTAGAAAATAAGGGCTACGTTGTTTTTAAGAAAAGGTACGTCCTTTGAAATATCCGTAAATCCCTTGGCCTGTTTATAAAATACTCAGTATTCGTTAGTTTTGAAATAGGTATGACTCGAGTCTAGTCTAACATCTACAAGTAAACTACAGGACTAAACTAACAGGCTAATAAAAAAGGTAAGGAAACCACCAAAATCTGAGTCGATATATATAAATATAATAGTCGGTGATCCCACCTCAATAGTATCACATATGATACAATATATAATATGGCATCATCAAGTCAAGAGTGCGGATCTATCATCAATATTTAGCTCGTACGGTAAATCCATCGGACGGCATCCTAATCTGCGTACGGGTCGAATATCACATTTATCTCATCGTTTATCTGGTATCTTTATCATCATATCATGAACTGGGGTACTGATCTAAAGCCTAGTACCTACTGATACCATCTTCATATATATATATGCTTGTGTATGAAAACACATCGTCTAAGAACCCGCTATAATAATCATCTCGTATCTCATAATACGAACCATGTCATATCACCGATCTCATGGCATCGCGCCCAATCTCATCGACTCATCTCCAAATATCATATACTATCATCATATCCAAGTATATGTATATATACATACATACATATTCACATACCTATATGTATATATATGTATATATCCCCATATACGCACAAGTAAAATAAAATGTAAGAGTGTGCATGTGTGCGTGTAGGTAAACCTTGTTCTAAGGTTCGCGACTAGGAAATTAACTAACGACACTATCATCTAAAGTCCCCTAAAGCATTTCTAGCTGAGTATACACATCTTATAATACTATATAAGTATATATCTATATATGTCATAATGCATTCGCGTTCTATACTACGAAATTGCGGGGGTGCTATACGCCATCCACCCGACTTCCCTCGCAGATATATATCTACTTACCTGGACGCATCGGATAATCTGCTCCGATTTCAGCTCTGCCATTTCTGTGCCACATCCGACGCCTCTGCACCCGATCCTAGAATTGCACACAAGCAAAAAGAGAATAAATATATGATAGTCGTGAAAACAAACGATACTAGTCAACCACGCGCATTAACCCGACGCGCACACACTTGTTGCACGAAACGCATCCCGACAACGCCACAAACTACAACGAGGGTCACTATACATGAAAATCCCCAAACTTAAAATCCAAACGCACTAATCGCGCGTTCACAACACACTAAATATATATGAAATAGGGTGTATATAATAAAAACCTTAAACTTAATTTAATATCGATTAAATCCAAAAATCAAGTAAGCATCAATTAACCGTTTTAGTAACAAACTTTATGTTTAAACAAAACTAGTGGCTGCTATATTCAGTAAATATCATAACTAAGTCACAAACCATAACCAAATTTTAGTCTCACTAATTTTTCATTAACCCAAAATTCTAGTTTGCAAAATAGCTTAATTAGTACAATTTTAAAATAACAATTAGAAAACTAGCTACAAGGTTAGATTTTACATGTCTTAAAGTATTAATCTACACTTACTAACATGATTTATTTATAAAAGCCCAAAACAATAGTTCAAACCCTTTCTTGAAATCTAAATATTAAAATTAAACCCATATTTAAACACTTAATTATCATCCATTACAAAAACTATTAACAAGGTAACAATTAGATTTCGATTATACCTCACAAATCTTATAGATCTCACTTGTAAACTTAGTCTCTAAAAAGCCATCTTGCTCCAAGATCCATGCTAGAATAGGCTAAGGGGAAATGGGTAGAGATTAGATTAGGGATTTGTGTGAGTTTTTATGCATTTTCATTTGATTTTTGAAGAATTTTTTTGAGAGGAGTTGAAGTGGGGGAAATGGAACATGGAGCTGCTGGAAAAATTGGGGGCTCGGCTAAGCAACAATGAGGGGAGAGAGAGAGAGTGAAATTTGTATGTTGAATTTCCACCAAGTCAAACAAAACCATACCTATTTCTTTATTTTTTATTTTCTTTTTATTTCTCTTTTACTTTAACTTTGTGAGTAAAGAAGTGGGGACATGGGGGATGAGGGCCGCTGGTAGATTCGGCCAAGGAGGGGAAATGGGGTTGTGTGGGTAAGTGTGAGAGATCAAGTCAAGAAAAGCCCCCATTTAATACACTCATTAACTTATTTCCTAATTATAATCATTTTCTTTTCATTTAAACCCTTTCTTCAATTTTTTTTCTAGAACCCTCTTAACAATTCCATTTCATTTTAAATACAACATGTTACATTTTAGTTTAATGTGTCATGATGGACAAAACTTGTATTAACCCATTCCAATTTATAATTATCTCTAATTAATTGTATTAGTAACGGCTTAAAATAATATTTAAAATAATTAATTACGGAAAATATTTGAGTAAACTAGAAATTTTATAAGTGACCCATTAAATACCAAATACTAGCAATTTCATAGCTAGAATAGGTATATTTAATTTTATTTTGAAAGATATTTATATCTTGGTTTTAACGGAAAACACCGGTTATTTTACGGATTATCCGAAACTTTACCTAAACGATTTTCAAAACGTTACAATCTACCCCCTTAAAGAAATTCGGTCCCCGAATTTAAATTAAAACTCCCTCAGATACTAAAACAATTCAGCAAAACAATCAAGTCTTCGGGGCTCCGAAATCATAAATACATAAAACGTATCATTGCGCAATGCTTGCGCATGAAGAACGAGTATATAAACCAGAATCAAATCTCCATCAAGCATCCCGTAATCATCGGAGTTATGCTGAAGACACTAATGTCAAAATCCAATACGAAAACCAACATGAAATACATCAAAACTATAACATGTACATAGTATGCATCATCGTAAACTCGTCAAAACAACTGAAGAAATGCATGCCAAACCTTTTTCAAATTGCTACGCGATGTGCGTATCACAGCACAAGTAGCGGACATTTATTGTAAGAAAATAATTCTACATACCTATATATATATCTTTTGTTTAACATACGTCCCGCCGTTTGGGAAAAATAATTTAGAAGGGTTTCCTTTGAAAATGTTTCGTGTCATCCAGGACACGTAGGTAAATACAGAGACTATAGCTCTCCTTTGGAAATCTCCTCGATGACTATCGATGATGAAAAAACATAATCAGGAGCTATCCTTGGACTAATACTGTTGAGCTACTATACCAAATAGTAAATATCATAAAACATCTGCTCCAAAAGAATCAATCCTATAATATGTAGTGCGTCTGGTGTGTACGGAAATCAAAATCAATGAATGTGCCATACATGTGCACAGAAACAAAATTTATGTGCAACGGGTGTGCACGAAAACACCTGTCAAGGGCAATGGGTGTGTCTGACAGCAATATCAAGTGCATCTAATATGCACGAAGAATCTCGATTTAGTGCATCTGGCATGCACCAAAATCACATCAAGCGCCCAAGTATGCGCAAGAATCCAAATCAAATGCACAGGGTGCACAAAATCAACATCAATATCATAATCGAAATTGACGTTATACAATAAAGCTCAATCCAAATTAGGTATACCGCAGTATATAATCTCACAACCATGTGAATCAGCGTGCACAAACTCGAATCAAAATACTAAAAGTGCATGAAAACTATGCCGAAAACACCAGTCAAACCATATGCATACCATAGGTATGAAATCAAAATCAGTATCTCGAATGACATCAAATCGAAGTCAAGTGCAACTGTGGTGCACAAAATCTCAATCATGCAAATAAATCGCTCAAAATACCGAATGAAAGATAGAGGAAACAGTCCCGCTCTAGCACATCCTCTAAGGATCTTTGGCCAACTGTCATGGTCATTCGTAACATGTCTCGTCGACGATGCCGAACTCTGGCCTACTGGGTATGCGTAATATGACCGATCCTGGGTCCAAGTCTTCTCGTATAGTGTTCCAGAAAAGTTCTGTCGAAGTCTCCGCCAAATCACGTTCATGCCGAACTGCCCGGAAATTATCGCCTTTTTCTAATCTATTTCTTATTCCGGAATGGATGCATACTTATCGCGACTCCTTCTGGAAGAAATATCCATATACAATGCCTCTGCATGCGTATCACATCTCTGATATCAGCGGAGTGGAACGTCAACTCATCAAGATCTCGTACGAACCCCTTACTCCACTTTTCTCTAATGTCGACTGATTCGTACTCGTCTCTTCGTGGATGCATAGAATGCGCTACAATGGCTATACTTATATCTGGAGTCTCCTAAGAAATGTATCCCATCACAAGATATCCGAATGACGTCGAACCATTCGATAGATTCATCAAAGTTCGATAATCCCCTAAGAGCTCAACATCTTGAGTACAGTTTAATAGTATTCCAGTACATGCCACAGTACCTATGTGTAAGTGCACGGTGGCACCCCGGCCGTCGATCCGACGCCGGAAACACGGAAACGAAAAACTTTTCTAACAACTAGAACCAGCACCACCGCGCACCATCAACCCGGATCGGGCCATTAACCTAGCTACTAGCAAACAAAAGATGGGTAGAGAGATATACCAAGCGATCCGTGTCTTTCGGTCTTCGTCTCCACTCCGATCTCCTCGCGGAATCTCCGGTCGTCGCCTCCTCATCGGAAAGGGCACCACGTAGCCGATTTCTTTTACGGGCTCCCACCTCTGGACCGAGGCAACTCGGGCGCGAAGTTGGCAAGCCGACGCGTCTAAGATATGCTGTAGGCAAGTGTAGAATCCATTGTCTCTAGGGGTTGTGAAGTTGCCTTTGATGGAGGGAAGAAGAATGGACTTTGGAGTGAGGTTGATGAATTTGTGTAGCAAGCAAGAATGAGATAATCAAATTTCCCTCATATAAAATGAAAACCCCTCACCCATACAAATTGTGGCCAGCCCCTCTAAAACCAAATGGTGGAGGGAATAAAATGAAAACATGAAGGAAGGTGAGAGTAGGAAAAGCAAAAGGGTGACCACATCCAAAAGTGATGATAACCATATCATATCAATTTCAAATCCTTTCTAATATCAATTAATGCAAGAAAAGAAAAGATGCTTTCATAATCTCCCATTTCACAAATAACCCCTCCACAAATGCTAATTTGCGAACTTGCAAATTAGCCCCTCCAACGGAAAGTCCGGCCGCGAAGGAACAAAGGAAAACCGGCCGGAACGGAATGCAAACTGGCAACTTCAGAAAACTGATCCCTTAATAAATTACAGGAAAACCCCGCGACTGCATATACATGCCCGCATTTTTATTCCCACTGAATACAAATACAAAGAGACAAAATCTACACTGTCTAATACTAGGATCCGGCTTAAACCAAAGCCGGCTAGTAAAATCCGTCCGATCACGATCCGTGCAATACCGCACTTATCTGATCGAACCCTGCCATATCTCCATATGGCCTCTACATCGTTTCGCCCGAAACTTGAGAAACTGGTATGTGGGGGACTCTAAAGACTCGTCAACACCTTGGTTGTGGATTTAACCTCTAGCACGTCAGAGGTATTAGCCAATACGTAACGGGCTACCAGGTATTGACCAAAAGGGACGTCTGTGAGCGAACTCATGCCGACACCCTACTGAGCCTGTCAGTGACAATATCCGTACAGTCCGGTCCGTTCGTCTATGAGCATCGCATGGCGGGCCTATGGGGTTGGTAAAAGTCAGACCCCCAAAAGCGGTACAAGTCGTGTCGGAGTGCAGCCCAGAACACCCTGAGATACTACTGGAATACGTACCAGTAAATCTTCTGCCTTGGCCAAGGACTTTACATGTACTGGCTCTCCTAGAAACAGCGCGACCTTACCCCCAATATCGGTAGAGACGAACCCCTGCAGATCCGCTCACTGCCTCCATGTGGCTCGGGACTGTACCCAACTAAAACCTGTTTGCACGTCTCCTTTGAGCGTGGTAGGGTAGTAATCAAAGCACAGTGGGAACTCACACGAGACAAATGACGATCTCAGGTCGATGAACTAACCTGTACACATGTCACCAGGGAACTGCTATCTGACGTCAGGTATAATACTAACTAGCAGGCTCCCGGCGAGTCATGTCCGGTGTACTCATAACCCAATAAGCACCTGTATACATCTTAGGTGAACAAACTGACACCAGTGGCTTGTGAGACCGGCCACCGCCCCTCGTCGGGGTCTCGACTGTATACACTAGTCTACTCTGGAGAATCGATGCCCTGTCTCGAAACTCCCACGACTAGGGACCTTTTAAGGATTTGCTTATAGACCCCAGCTCCCACGTATATGATCGCCCTCATACTGCTGGTAGTCAAGCAAGAATCCTAGGGGCTCTATCAACGTGCAATAGTGATCAGTAAAGTCACCTAAAACAGTACACGATGATAAAGATAAACCAGATAGCATACTATCATCTTGGGTAAGACTGTCCTATCTGGATAGGTCCTCTATCAATCATTGCAATCATGTGCCTGTGATCCAATAATTGACTCTGAGGGCACTATCTCCAACACTATGGACCAGCCGTAGAAGGGCAAACCCAAACCTCATTAATAGCACCACTGAACTGCTGCAAACCCTAAGGTTTCAAAGCATTCTCATGGTCATTATATCGAGTTAGGGTTTCATTCTTCTAGAGGGTCCACGGAATTACTTGCATGTTTTTCCGAATATTTAAACTTGGAAAAATGGGTTCCTGACATTCGATCGTCTTCTATTGACTCTCAACATACCTGCGTGAAGTCTGCTCAAGCTGGAATCAATCAATCTGATGACCTCTCATCAGGGTAGGCAACGAATCACATGTCCTAGTCATTCCTCCTTGGGTGACTAGCGATCTTCTATCATATCTCTAAGTATAACTCGTGCAGCATTAGCTTCAACATCTGGGTGACATCTCGTCAGTCGCAGCAACAACTGAATCATTCGTTCGCACGCTGAACAGTGCCTCAATCCTCAAGTATAATCGGTGCATTGACGGTCATCACATTCTGGCTGGCCTCTAGCAGTGGCCCAATCCTCTGGTGCTGATCTGCACGTCAGAGAAATCTTATAAAAGCGATCCATCAAACGCTCATGGCGTGAAAACACAATAAAATGACTCATCTACACAATTGTGTGTCCCAGGAATCACGCCTTGGTCAGTCCTCGTCCGTGACGAGCTCGTGCTGACGCAACTCTAGCCATAGCTCTCTCTACCTGTATAATCGTGGCAGCAAAAACCATAAACCGATATCGATGAGGATAGATCATAGGAATGAATATAATGCTTTGCAAGGAAATGTACATCCTAAGGCTTCTTAAGTGGAATAGCGTATCGTAAGTATACCGCAGATCATACACATGGTAAGTCACTCTTTTTAAGTCACCTACTCCATCAACTAAAGTCAACCTACACGACGAAAGTTCGGGTCTAATACCCTCTCGACCAGGTCTAAATTCCGTAAGGTCAAGCCTAGGTTCCGAATAAATATACGCCCTAGACTACGCATAGTCAAACATAGACTCGAACCAAGATTAACCTAGCTCTTTGATTCCAACTTTGTCACGACCTGAAATGGCACGTGACTGGCACTTGAATCATATGAAGTCTATCGGACCCCATCTAATTCAAGTAAACCAAAAAAATCCCAGAAATCTAAACCATTTTAAGAAAGAAGTGAAGAAAACTTAATTCAAAACAAGTGGTTTTAATAACATAAACCGAAGTATAGCATTTTTAAAATCTCAAGTCTTTTCTAAAAATTTCGGCAGAGTTTCCTTTGTAAATACTAGCCCCAAAAGAGGTACAACATGCATAATATGAATAAAGGCATCCCCAAGCAGGAACTAGCTCTTCGCCAAAAGGCAGTCACAACCACGCAAGCAATATAATATACAACGCCGAAGGACGAGGATCAAAACTCAAAAAGAAACTCAAAATCATCAAGAAAAGCATAATAATACAAGCGCGACTCTAAGGTCGAAATAATATACACTGGTCTTCTAAGGTTATCAAATAATACATGTCTAGTTGATGGAGTTACTAGATACAGCTGAAATAATAAATGTACAATGGTGATCACGATGCAAGTGAACCCACCTACTAAGGCAACCACCCGAAATGAAAGCTGTGTGCCAGCAAAGCTGCAACGAAACCTGTACGGCAAAACCTGCAAGAAATTGTGGCACAACGTGGATGAGTTGCCAACTTGTGAGTAGAAAACATCACCGAGCAGAAATCGCATGTATGACTCAATCCTAGGTCATACGATAGTAATATCCTCAAATAATAAATCCTGAAGCATAATATAATAGCAAGGGTAAACATCTTTGCATAAGTGTAATCACATGTGCTTGTGTTAGTGCCTCAGGTACCAATATATCATAAGTATGATGCATGAATGCATGAAAACCGAATGCATCTAAATGTGAAAACTGTTTTCTTATCTCCGTGAGATTTCTGTATAGAATCGAGTATCAGCAAGGAAATCAACAGAAAATCACTTTCAAGATCGACACAAAATATAAATCTCAATATCTCGATATCTCAAGCTCCGGCTATCCGTACTGGCCTATATCATCAAATATCAATATCTAGGGCTCCGGCTATCCGGACTGGCCCAAATTATCAAATATCAATATCTAGGGCTCCGGCTATCCGGACTGGCCCAAATCCTCAAATCTCAAGACCACGTCGGTATCCTCCGGATATCCGGCGCGTCACAATAAAATCACCGGTCAGTTGTGCTCCCTTGTCTCAGCCTCAACGCCATCTACTGCGACCATCTTGCTCTGGCGTTCCGCACCGGGTCCACCATGCACCCACAGACGGTTCCTCCTCCTCCTCGAATCAGGTGTATGATATCGCTCAAGAGCCGAAAAAACTCATGGTGGACATGTCTCATATCATATCATGAGAAAACCGCAACTTTCATTTTAAAATGATGATCGGTTTATAAAATCCTTGTAGTTTCTCCAAATCCAGAAATCCTATGAAAATCCGAAATCCAAACTGAAGAGTCAATAATAATGAATACTAGGTTCCGGCAATCCCGACTGGCCCTTATAATATTGCATGACAAATGAATATATAAATATGCAAGAAATATCATAATAATGAATGCAATAATGAACCAGCATATGAAACAATAACATATTGGAACTATCAGCTAGAAAACGATATCAATAAGATAATATTCTCTAAAGTGTACGTGACATGGCAATTACCGATGATGATGTGTGTGAGACGGCAAGTAAGTGTTCGTAGACATACGCATCATCGGTAATGATGCTGGTGTCCTAATTACATGGGTTTAATATAACAATACACAAATAAACATGCAATACGATACGAATAATAAGAATATGCGGAAAATGAATGGTAAACGCAGCAATAAAGAATATACATTTATATGATCGAGTCATACTGTCCTGCCATTTGAAATAATACGAATCGTGGTGTTTAGATTATAAGGGCTACGGTGTTTTTAAGAAAAGGTACGTCCATTGAAATATCCGTAGAATCCCTTCGCCTGTCTTTAAAATACTCACGATTCCTTATTTTTGAAATAGGTATGACTCGAGTCTAGTCTAATATCTACAAGTAAACTACATGACTAAACTAACAGGCTAATCGAAAAGGTAAGGAAACCACCTAAATCTGAGTCGATATATATAAATATAATAGTCGATGATCCTGCCTCAAAAGTATCACATATGATATAATATACAATATGACATTCTCGAGTCAAGAGTGTGGATCTATCATCAATATTCAGCTCGTACGGTAGATCCATCGGACGGCATTCCAATCTGGGTACGGGTCGAATATCACATTTATCACATCATTTATCCGGTATCCTTATCATCATATCATGAACTTGGGTACTGATCTAAAGTCTAGTACATACTGATACCATCTACATATATATATGCGTGTGTTTAAAAACACATCGCCTAAAGGCCCGCTATAATAATCTTGTCGTATCTCATAATACGAACCATGTTATATCTCCGATCGTATAGCATCACGCCCAATCTCGTCGACTCATCTCCAAATATCATATACTATCCTCATATCCAAGTATATGTTTACATACATACATACATATATATATATACATATTCACATACCTATATGTATATATATATATATGTATGTATATATCCCTATATACGCACAAGTAAAATAAAATGTAAGCGTGTGCGTGTGTGCGTGTAGGTAAACCCTATTTTAATGTTCGCGACTAGGAAATTAACTAACGACACTTTCATCCAAAGCCCCCTAAAACATTTCTAGTTAAGTATACACATCTTATAATACTATATAAGTATATATCTATATATATCATAACGCATTCGCGTTCTATACTACGAAACTGCGGGGGTGCTATGTAAGTCCGTGTTGCCCATCCCGGTGCTTACGGGAGGCGGAAAACATAATAAAAAACGGATTTTTAATGACTTAGGCAACATGGACTAAGCTTGTGAGGATCTTTGCTAAACATAAACTAGCTAACCCTAACTACAAAGTAGCTAAGTGAAGAAAGGTTATACCTTTGGTCTTTAGTCCTTCTCTCCTTGCTCCTAGGTATGGTAGAAAAGGATCACCTTGCTTGTCTTCTCCCGTCAAAGAAGGATCCACCCGAAAGCCACCACCTTTAGCTTCAACTCCAAGCTAGGAGTAACTAGAGTGCAAGAAATGCTAAGACTTGAACCCTAGAAGTGAGTAGAGAAGATCAAGAGAGGGTTTTTCTCAAGCTTTTTGTTTCTCAACACATGAGAGGGAGAGAGCTTGAGGGAGAGGATGAGCAAGAGAGAGAAAAGAAATGAGAGAGTGAGAAAATAGTGAGCCCTTCTCACTAATATGTGTGAGTTATCTTAATTAATTAATTAGCAAGAAAATTGTCATGGTTTAATCAAGAGGTGACCATTATCATTTCATTATTAATGCAAATTGCAAGAATCAAAGAGCATCTTCCAAATGAAATGATCATGGTCAAATTGTCAACTTGGTCAACAAGTCAACAAAGTCAAAGTGTCAACAACAACAACCATGCACAATAATTAAGCTAATTATTAATTAACAATAATACACACAAAAACAATAGGGTTAATAAAATGACAATAGTCATTAACCCTAAACAAGGTCCTCTCCCTCAATCTCAAGCAACCGTGCATACGCACCCGCATTCGTGATCCGAGGAACACGAACACAATGAGAAAAACTAATCTCAAATCATATACTAGGATCCGGCTTAAACCAAAGCCCGCTAGTATAAACTGTCCGGACAGCAAACGTGCACAAGTGCGCGGATGCGAACGAACCCTGTCGCAAAACCATGCGACCTCTACTCGTTTTGCCTAAAGGCGAATAGCTCTCTGTGTGGGACTCTAAAGACTCGACACTACGCTGGCAGTGGGTTTAACCACAGACCGCAAGCGGCACTAGCTGTACGTAACGGTCCCCAGGTAGATGTCGATAAGAAGACTGACGAGGTGAACCCCATCTGCACTCCTACTGAGCCTGTATGTGACAGTCTCCGTACAGTCCGGTCTGTTCGTCTGATACATCGCATGGCGGGCCTAGGGGGGCGGTGAACGTCAGTCCCCTAATAGCGGTACAAGTCGTGTCGGAGTGTAGCCCAGAACACCCTGAGATAACACTGGAAACCTACCAGTATATCTCGCTTGCCCTGGCCAGGGACTACTCGTGTAATGGCTCTCCTAGACACAGCGCGATGTCAACCCCCAATACCGGGAGAGACGAATCCTGTCTAACCGTCACTGCCTCCAAGTGCTTCGGGACTGCACCCAAAGACTACCTGTTTGCACAGCTCCTTTGAGCCGTGGTAGGGTAGTAATCAAAGTGCAGTGGGAACACACTCGAGGCGAAGTGACAGTGTCAAGTCAGCGGACTAAGCTGTACTCATGTCACCTGGGAACTGATAACTGACGATAGGTATATTACCAACCAACAGTTCCCAACGAGTCCTGTCCAGTGTACTCGTAACCTAACGAGCACCCGCATACTATCCCAAGTACGACGTACTAACGGCTGTGGGACAGACCGTCTCCCACACTGGGATGAGAAGCGCATACGCTAGTCTACTCCGGAGTATCGATGCCCTGTCTCGATAGTCCAACGACCAGGGACCTGTATAAGGATGTGCTTATAGATTACCCAGCTCCCACGAGTGCGAGCGCCATCACAACGCTGGTAATCAAGCAAAGATCCTAAGGGCTCTACTAATATGTATACCAGCAATATGCTAAAAGAAACACATGCACATATTAAAGCAGAGACAAACCAAGTAGCATACTACCATTTCGAGCAAGATTGTATATACAACTGTGAATATCCCAAGCTTCCATTAAGTAATATACAAGCTAGTATGATACAGTAATGGCCTCTAGGGCATATACACTAACAATCTCCCACTTGCACTAAGGCCATGTACTGGCGTATCGAAGACCTATCATCTCGATCAGCCGCTCGAACTGAGTCTGGGGCAAGGCCTTGGTGAATGGATCTGCTGTGTTATCCTCTGATGCAACTCTCCGGACCTCGATCTCCTGGCGATCCACGATCTCCCTGATCAGGTGATACCGCCTTAAGATGTGTCTGGATTTCTGATGGGACCTGGGTTCCTTCGCTAAAGCTATAGCCCCGTTGTTGTCGCAATACAGAGGTATTGGGTCAACAATGGACGGAACCACCTGAAGTTCTTTCAAGAACTTCCTTATCCAGACAGCTTCTTTTGCGGCATCAGATGCAGCGATGTATTCCGCTTCCATAGTCGAGTCAGCAACGGTTTCCTGTTTGGAGCTCTTCCAACACACCGCCCCTCCATTGAGGGTAAAGACAAAACCCGACATGGACTTGGAATCATCCTTGTCACTCTGGAAGCTGGAGTCAGCAAAGGCCTCAACCTGCAGGTCTTTTCCGCCATACACCAAGAACATCTCCTTAGTCCTTCTCAGGTACTTGAGAATGTTCTTTACTGCTATCCAATGTTTCTCCCCTGGGTTTGACTGATACCTGCTTACCACACTCAGTGCATAAGCCACATCCGGTCTGGTACATAACATCGCATACATTATAGAGCCTACCGCAGAAGCGTAGGGTATAATAGACATGCGATCCCTCTCCAAATCAGTCTTGGGAGACATCTCTTTGGAGAGGGTGATCCCGTGACAAGCCGGTAGATTACCGCGCTTGGAATCTTCCATACTGAATCTCTTCAGTATGGTGTCAATGTACCTGGACTGCGAGAGTCCTAATATCCTCTTGGATCTGTCACGGTAGATCCGGATACCCAGAATGTAGGAGGCATCACCCAGGTCTTTCATGGAGAACCTGTGTGACAAGAACCCCTTGACAGATTGTAGCATAGGAATGTCATTTCCTATTAAGAGAATGTCATCCACGTATAAAACGAGGAATACTACAGTTCTCGCTACAAATCTACAATAGATGCATGGTTCATCTGGATTTTTGATAAAGCCAAATTCTTTGACCGTCTCATCAAAACAGATGTTCCAACTCCGCGATGCCTGCTTGAGTCCATAAATGGACTTGAGCAACTTGCACACCTTTCCGCTGCTCCCACCCTGAATGAAACCCTCTGGCTGGTCCATATAGACACACTCCTCTAAATGACCATTTAGAAAAGCTGTCTTTACGTCCATCTGCCAAATCTCATAATCGTGGAAAGCAGCGATGGCAAGAAGGATCCGAATGGATTTCAGCATAGCTACTGGAGAAAAGGTTTCGTCATAGTCCAAACCAGGTCGCTGACGAAAACCCTTTGCTACCAGTCTAGCTTTATAGGTCTCAACCTGTCCATCTACACCAATCTTCCTTTTGAAGATCCACTTGCATCCTACGGGTTTTACCCCGTCTGGAGCAATGTCCAACGTCCATACTTTGTTGGTGTACATGGACTCCATCTCGGTCCGCATTGCATCCAGCCATTTTACCGAGTCGACGCTCTGAATGGCTTGCTGGAAGCTAGTAGGCTCATCACAATCTAGGATGCAGTCTTCTCTATCCCCGTCAATGAGGAAACCGTAGTACCTCTCGGGCGGATGAGACTGCCTACTACTCCTGCGGAGCGGCGTAGGAATGTCCTGTTCTTTTGAACTTTCTGGTTCCACTAAACTTTCAGTAATAGTTTGTGGTTCTGGAATTTCTTCCAGTTCTATTGCGCTCCCACTTATTTCTTTTTCTATGAACTGATGTTCTAGAAAGTGGGCATGGCGAGAAACAAGGACTTTTTGTTCCTCTTCGCAATAGAAGTAATATCCCTTGGAGTTCTTTGGATATCCCACAAACTTGCACTGTACTGAGCGTGCCTCGAGCTTGTCCGCATGCTGCTTTTTTACAAAAGCTGGACATCCCCATGTCTTAATGTGATTAAGATAGGGTTTCTTCCCACTCCATAACTCATATGGTGTGGTAGGCACAGTCTTAGTGGGAACACGGTTCAAAAGATATGCAGCTGTTTCTAGCGCATACCCCCAGAACGATCGCGGTAACTCAGCGTTACTCATCATGGACCGTACCATATCCAATAGGGTTCGGTTCCGTCTCTCCGATACACCGTTATGTTGCGGAGTGTATGGAGGAGTAAGCTGAGAGAGAATTCCATTCTCTTTTAAGTAGTTCAGGAATTCGGCACTTAAGTATTCTCCTCCTCGATCCGATCTTAGGATCTTGATACTTTTGCCGGTCTGTTTTTCTACTTCACTCTTATATTCCTGGAATTTTTCAAAAGCCTCGGATTTATGTTTCATTAAGAAGACATAACCGTACCTTGAAAAATCATCCGTAAAAGTTATGAAGTAAGAAAAACCGCTTCGCGCATGTGTAGACATTGGACCGCACACGTCGCTGTGTACGAGTCCCAAGAGCTCGCTCGCTCTTTCTCCGTGTCCAGAAAACGGAGCCTTTGTCATCTTTCCTTTGAGACAGGATTGACAAGTTGCATATGATTGATATTCGAACGAATCTAAATATCCTTCAGTATGTAACTTAGTCAATCTTCTCTCGTTGATGTGACCCAGTCTACAATGCCATAAGAAAGTTTTATTAATTTCTGGAGACTTTCTTTTGTGTGTATTCTGGATATTGAAAACCTGTGGTTGGTTTAAAACGTAAATACCGTTGTTCAATGTACCTGACCCAATCAACACTTGATTAAGGTGAATGTTCACTACATTACTTACAAATGCAAATTCATAACCTTCTTTAGATAATAAAGATACAGAAATGATATTACAGGTTGCATTTGGTACATAATAACAACTACGCAAAACCAAAAAGTGTCCATCTGATAATCCCAGGTGATAGTCCCCCACGGCCTCAGCATCCATGCTAGCACCGTTCGCAACTCTGAGGGTCATGTCACCTGCCTTCAAAACTCTACGCTATCTCAACGCCTGCAAAGAATTACAGATATGAGATCCCGATCCGGTATCCAATACCCAGGAAGTAGAGTTTATAGATAGACAGTTTTCAATAACATACACACCTGAAGCTGAAGCTGCAACTCGCTTCAAATCCTGTGTTCTGGCTTTCCAAGCCTTGCAATCTTGTTTCCAGTGACCACTTTTGTGACAATAGAAGCATTCTTCCTTACCCACCAGCTTCCCCGCTACTTTTGTTGCTTTACCCTTTCCCTTCGTATCCACTTTACCGACACCGCCTCTTGGTTTGGCGGGGGCTTTCTTCTTCTTGCCCTTGGCTTTCGCCCTGGACCTAGAAGAGGAAGATCCTCCTACAAACAAAGTGGATGTCTCCCTACCCTTCTGTAGGGTGCCCTCAGCAGTCCTCAACATGTTCAGAAGTTCGGCCAGTTCGACCTCCTTTCCTTGCATGTTGAAGTTGAGAATGAACTGGGCGTAAGTGGAAGGAAGGGACTGGAGAATCAGATCAGTATAGAGTTCATTCTCCAACGTGGTCCCAAGGTCCGCGAGCTCCTCTATATAGCCGATCATCTTAAGCACGTGGTCCGCTACCGATGATCCGACGGCCAACCTTGCCGAAAAGAGCTTCTTCGACACTTCGTATCTTGCGATACGAGACTGCTCTCCATACAGTTCTTTTGTATGGAGAAATATGGACTCTAGGTCCATATTCTCGTGCCTCCTCTGATGGTCGTTGTCCATCGAGGCTAATACGAGGCATTTGGCCCTCGCGCAATCTATCTCCCATGTCTTACGGATTTCTACATCCGCGACGCTGGAGGTGGGACCTGGGACGGGGGGAGCTTTGGTGGTAAGTATATACCCCAGCTTGTCATAAGTGATAGCCATCTTGACATTCCTGAGCCAATCTTTGTAGTTTGGCCCTGTCAATATGTTTTTATCTAATAGTAACTTAAGTCCGGTCATCTTGAATGGTCGCTGCAATTAGGAGAGAGAAAAGAAACACTTTAGCATGATGCTCTTGCAAGTTTAGAGTGGTTTTTAGTTTGTCTAAACTGGATGGCTCCCACTGTCTCTCGAATCCCTTCTCAAACCATAAAGAAAAGGATTAGCCGGGATCATTCTCACCGTACAATACTTGCTTAACCGTTCAGCCAGGCCAGTGTCGGTACTTCGAGGGAGGTTTTCCAACGCTTTCGCGAAGTTCCTTAATTAAGTAACCTCTTTTCCCTGTGGGCGTAGCCCCGCTAACACCTTTCTAGGCACCTACTAGGTTTATAGCATTGATCGTTAAGTGAGAGTTTTCCCGAGGAGTAGCATATACTCACAGTAGGATCGGGATCCAAATATCATCGCGTGATAAAACCGAAGGAATCCTACCAGAATTATCACACTCCAAATGGTATGCAACGCTAGCAAGTTTCAGTACTTATGAAACTCCCGATGTGGATTTTTGCCCCATGCTCTTATGACCTTGACTTTGGCCAAAATATCATAAGTCACATGTCAAGTTCTACCCGTCATTCTCCTGGTTAATTTGGACCCACCCGTACCTACCCTTGGCTTTGGCCAAAATGGCAGCACGACTGTCCCAAACCAACGCATCTATCTATGCTGCACATGAATACCCAAACGCTACCAATCACTATGCCTTGACTTTGGCCAAAATACATAGCTTGAATACTTTTGACCATTCATGTGGAATGACGGAGGGCTACGGATGGTTTTGGCGAAACCGTGAACGTAGTGAACTTGATATAATCGATGGAACGAGATAGCTTTTAAAAGGAGTGGTTCAAGCTCCGCGTTTAAAAGTTTTAGTTTTGAAAAGAACCGAGTGGTTTTCAAAGTGTTCCAATCGACTTTTACTTGGTTTATTTCTTGCATTAGTTCTTTTAATGCGTCCCATCATTTAATCCTACCATTGCAGAAAACAACCAAAATATGACGTACGCTTATGCCATTCGCATTCGCCACGGGGCCCCGTCATCACCCGTTAGGTTACTTAACTAACGACAGAGCGGGGGCTGGGCTAGCGCGGCTGTAAAACATAAGCAACGCCTAAATAGTTATTATATATAAATATATATAGCAATGATAGACATTACAGATCACAGATGAATACATTGGATATACTAGGAATCCGCAATGCGTTCGAGCCTGCAACGCAAAGCGGATTACACGGTCGCGGTGAATAGCCAAAACCCCACCCAAGACCCCTACGGGTGCGGCAAACTACCCGCCAAGCACCCGAAGCGAAGCAACCTCCCTCACCACCGTGAGTAGGCCACTCGGCACTTCGAGTACCCGGTAGTTTGTGCACCCCCTCCATGGGTCTATCCTAGGAGCAAAAACAGTAAAAAGAATTATACAATGACGGCTACAACCCCGACCCGGTTGTGCGGCCATACAAAGAATATTATTACATCAATTTACATGTTACAAATGAATGAAAGAAAAACAACGCTCATCTCACATCCAACCCGGCTATTCACCCGCGACAATCCAATCCATTCATATCCACAAACCAACAACAAACACAGATCATGTATAACCCCGACTAATCGTCTTATAGCGATTAGCCGACGTTCAATACATGCAAGCATTACAGATATAACCGATGTAGTTAAAGCGTAGTGAAGTTCCGAAAAAATACGGATTTATAGGCCCGCAAAAGCAAATTTTAGTTCTGGAAAATCTGGGCATATAATATATATCCTAAAAATCCCAAAACCAATACAGAAAGACACTGCACGAAAAACGATGCAGTGAAGACATCAAACCGCGGCGCTTCCGCGGCACGAGCCTACCTCGTGCGGCGGAAGCGCGGCGGTTTGGATGATTCTCTGTCTCGTTTTTCGTAGGTGTTTTTAAAAAACCCTGAGATGAATTTACAAATATAAAGTTTTCTATTTTGAGCAGAAAAAATTTCAACAGAAACTAGGGTTTTTCAAAGTTCGGTTTTTGGATTTTACGGTTTCGAAACTTCGCTACACTTTACTACCTAGCTAGTTTGAGTTTAGTTAGGCTCTGATACCACTGTAAGTCCGTGTTGCCCATCCCGGTGCTTACGGGAGGCGGAAAACATAATAAAAAACGGATTTTTAATGACTTAGGCAACATGGACTAAGCTTGTGAGGATCTTTGCTAAACATAAACTAGCTAACCCTAACTACAAAGTAGCTAAGTGAAGAAAGGTTATACCTTTGGTCTTTAGTCCTTCTCTCCTTGCTCCTAGGTATGGTAGAAAAGGATCACCTTGCTTGTCTTCTCCCGTCAAAGAAGGATCCACCCGAAAGCCACCACCTTTAGCTTCAACTCCAAGCTAGGAGTAACTAGAGTGCAAGAAATGCTAAGACTTGAACCCTAGAAGTGAGTAGAGAAGATCAAGAGAGGGTTTTTCTCAAGCTTTTTGTTTCTCAACACATGAGAGGGAGAGAGCTTGAGGGAGAGGATGAGCAAGAGAGAGAAAAGAAATGAGAGAGTGAGAAAATAGTGAGCCCTTCTCACTAATATGTGTGAGTTATCTTAATTAATTAATTAGCAAGAAAATTGTCATGGTTTAATCAAGAGGTGACCATTATCATTTCATTATTAATGCAAATTGCAAGAATCAAAGAGCATCTTCCAAATGAAATGATCATGGTCAAATTGTCAACTTGGTCAACAAGTCAACAAAGTCAAAGTGTCAACAACAACAACCATGCACAATAATTAAGCTAATTATTAATTAACAATAATACACACAAAAACAATAGGGTTAATAAAATGACAATAGTCATTAACCCTAAACAAGGTCCTCTCCCTCAATCTCAAGCAACCGTGCATACGCACCCGCATTCGTGATCCGAGGAACACGAACACAATGAGAAAAACTAATCTCAAATCATATACTAGGATCCGGCTTAAACCAAAGCCCGCTAGTATAAACTGTCCGGACAGCAAACGTGCACAAGTGCGCGGATGCGAACGAACCCTGTCGCAAAACCATGCGACCTCTACTCGTTTTGCCTAAAGGCGAATAGCTCTCTGTGTGGGACTCTAAAGACTCGACACTACGCTGGCAGTGGGTTTAACCACAGACCGCAAGCGGCACTAGCTGTACGTAACGGTCCCCAGGTAGATGTCGATAAGAAGACTGACGAGGTGAACCCCATCTGCACTCCTACTGAGCCTGTATGTGACAGTCTCCGTACAGTCCGGTCTGTTCGTCTGATACATCGCATGGCGGGCCTAGGGGGGCGGTGAACGTCAGTCCCCTAATAGCGGTACAAGTCGTGTCGGAGTGTAGCCCAGAACACCCTGAGATAACACTGGAAACCTACCAGTATATCTCGCTTGCCCTGGCCAGGGACTACTCGTGTAATGGCTCTCCTAGACACAGCGCGATGTCAACCCCCAATACCGGGAGAGACGAATCCTGTCTAACCGTCACTGCCTCCAAGTGCTTCGGGACTGCACCCAAAGACTACCTGTTTGCACAGCTCCTTTGAGCCGTGGTAGGGTAGTAATCAAAGTGCAGTGGGAACACACTCGAGGCGAAGTGACAGTGTCAAGTCAGCGGACTAAGCTGTACTCATGTCACCTGGGAACTGATAACTGACGATAGGTATATTACCAACCAACAGTTCCCAACGAGTCCTGTCCAGTGTACTCGTAACCTAACGAGCACCCGCATACTATCCCAAGTACGACGTACTAACGGCTGTGGGACAGACCGTCTCCCACACTGGGATGAGAAGCGCATACGCTAGTCTACTCCGGAGTATCGATGCCCTGTCTCGATAGTCCAACGACCAGGGACCTGTATAAGGATGTGCTTATAGATTACCCAGCTCCCACGAGTGCGAGCGCCATCACAACGCTGGTAATCAAGCAAAGATCCTAAGGGCTCTACTAATATGTATACCAGCAATATGCTAAAAGAAACACATGCACATATTAAAGCAGAGACAAACCAAGTAGCATACTACCATTTCGAGCAAGATTGTATATACAACTGTGAATATCCCAAGCTTCCATTAAGTAATATACAAGCTAGTATGATACAGTAATGGCCTCTAGGGCATATACACTAACATGCTATACGCCATCCAACCGACTTCCCCCCTAGATATATATCTACTCACCTGTACGCTTCGGCTAATCTGCCCCGATTCCAGCACTGCCATTTCCGCGCCACATCAGACATCTCTGCACCCGATCCTAGAATCGCACACAAGCAAAAAGAGAATAAATATGTGATAGTCGCGAAAACAAACGATACTAGTCAACCACGCGCATTAACCCGACGCGCACACACTTGGTGCATGAAACGCGCCGCGACAACGCTACAAACTACAACGAGGGTCACTATAAGTGAAAATCCCCAAACTTAAAACCCAAACGCACTAATCGCGCATTCACAACACACTAAATATATATGAAATAGGGTGTATATAATCAAAACCTTAAACTTAATTTAATATCGATTAAATCCAAAAATCAAGTAAGCATCAATTAACCGTTT
The DNA here is from genome assembly GCA_030015575.1 of Agapanthus africanus. Classification (NCBI taxonomy): domain Eukaryota; kingdom Viridiplantae; phylum Streptophyta; class Magnoliopsida; order Asparagales; family Amaryllidaceae; genus Agapanthus; species Agapanthus africanus. The sequence goes on along the minus strand of CM057337.1, from coordinate 460,272,501 downwards.
TAGTAACAATCTTGATGTTTAAACAAAACTAGTGGCCACTATATTCACTAAATATCAAAACCAAGTCACACAAACCATAACCAAATTTTAATCTCACTAATTTTTCATTTACCCAAAATTCTAGTTTGCAAAATAGCTTAATTAGTACAATTATAAAATAACAATTAGCAAACTAGCTACAAGGTTAGATTTTACATGTCTTAAAGTATTAATCTACACTTATTAACTTGATTTATTTATAAAAACCCAAAACCTTAGTTCAAACCCTTTCTTGAAATCTAAATCTTAAAAATAAACCTATATTTAAACACTTAATTAGCTTAGATTACAACAACTATTAACAAGGTAACAATTAGAGTAAGATTATATCTCACAAATCTTGTAGATCTCACTTGTAAACTTAGCCTCTAAAAACCCATCTTGCTCCAAGATCCATGCTAGAATAGGCCAAGGGGAAATGGGTAGAGATTATATTAGGGATTTGTGTGAGTTTGTATGCATTTTCTTTTGATTTTTGAAGAATTTTTTGAGAGGAGTCGAAGTGGGGAAAATGGAACATGGGGCTGCTTGAAAATTGGGGGGCTCAGCCAAGCAACAATGAGGTGGGAAAGAGAGTGAAATGTGTATGTTGAATTTCCGCCAAGTCAAACAAAACCATACCTCTTTCTTTATTGTTTCTTTTCTTTTTATTTCTCTTTTACTTTAACTTTATGAGTAAAGAAGTGGGGACATGGGGGATTTAGGCTGCTGGTAGATTCGGCCAAGGAGGGGAAATGGGGTTGTGTGGGTGAGTGTGGGAGATCAAGTCAAGAAAAGCCCCCATTTAATACACCCATTAACTTATTTCCTAATTATAATCATTTTCTTTTCATTGAACCCTTTCTTCAATTTTTTTTTTCTAGAACCCTTTTAACAATTCCATTTCATTTTAAATACAACATGTTACATTTTTGTTTAATATGTCATGATGCAAAAAACTTGTATTAACCCATTCCAATTTATAATTATCTCTAATTAATTTTATTAGTAACAGCTTAAAATAATATTTAAAATAATTAATTACGGAAAATATTTAAGTGAACTAGAAATTTTATAAGTGACCCATTAAATACAAAATACTAGCAATTTCATAGCTAGAAGAGCTATATTTAATTTTATGTTGAAAGATATTTATATCTTGGTTTTTACGGAAAACACCGGTTATTTTACCGATTATCCGAAACTTCACTTAAGCGAATTTTAAAACGTTACAGTAAGTGAGAGTCATGCCATACTAAACTATGATTATAAAATATTTAGATATTTTATAACTTAAGTTTTAGCAAAACCATGGGCTAAAACCATGGGCAATGAAACCATTGACTTTTGTCAACTCAAGAGAGTTAAATAGTCAACCATGATTTTAATCCCATTTTGCTTTTCCCAAATAATTAAAATATCTAAATATGTTACCATGTGAGTCTTGCATTGCCACCACCATTGTATCATCAACCATGACACATATATGCTTGCATGTGTTCATCCATATCAACATATACATACACTCATGCATGCAACATAAAGAAATAGGTTATAATAAATGAGCTAATGGACTTAATATTAAATCAACACTTGATTTAATGTCACGACCCGAAATAGCCCGTGATTGGCACTTGAATCATATGAAGCCTATAGGACCCCAACTAATTCAAGTAAGCCAAAAGCCCAGAAATCTAAAACCATTTTAAGGAGCAAATAAGAAAACTAGTTTTTAAGAAGCAAGGAAAACATGTTTTTAAAGCAGGGTTTTTAAAATGGTAAGCCGAATATGCATTTTTAAAATCTATATTCTTTTCTGAAAATTTTGGCAGAGTTTCCTTTATAAATACTGGCCCCAAACGGGGTACAACATGATTAATATATGTATAATGATAAAAGGCATCCTCAAGCGGGAGCTAGCTCTTCGTCAATCGACAGTCACAACCACGCAAGCAATATAATATACAACGCCGAAGGGCGAGGATCAAAACTCAAAGGAAAACTCAAAATCAGCATGAAAACCATAATACTACAACGCGCGACTCTAAGGTCGAAATAATACACAGATAGTTTTTTAAGTCAGAAAAAATATACATGTTTGGTTGATGGAATTTCTAGATACAACAGAATAATACAAATACAATGGTGGTTCTGATGCAAAAGAATCCACCTACCAAAGCAAGTCACCCGGAAAGGAAGCAGTGTGCCAGAAAAGCAGCAATGAAACCAGTACGGCAAAACCTGCAAAAAAATGTGGCACAACAGGCGTGAGTTGCCAACTCGTGAATAGAAAACATCACAGAGCAAAAATCGTATGTATGACATAATCCTAGGTCAATACGATCATATATATATATATATATATATAAACCTCAAATGAATAAGTCTGAAGCATGATAAAGTGGCAATGTAACATCTATACATGAGTGTAGTGCCAAGTGCTCATGCCAGTGTCTCAGGTAATAACATATCATAAATATGAGGTATGATCAATGTCGACTATGTTATGGAGTCTATAAGCATGTAGATATCATCCAACTATGTAATCAATGTCATCATGTATGTGGATCTCGTCCAGCTATGTGATCAAAGTCATCAATGTCAACTATATGTATGTGGATATCGTCCACGTGTCACCCAATGACAATAAACATCATGCTTGTAAATATCATAAAGCATATTCTTGGAAATATGAGGATGTAAATCAACATGTGTCGCTCGCGACATATCAAACTCATGGAACCCGAGTGTCAAGCATCGTCACTCAAAAACATCATGAAACCTGTGCCTAGCATCGGCACGTAAATCCTCATATATATAGGGCTCCGTCAGTCAGGATCGGCTCATCTCATCTCTCAACTCCGGTCGGTATCCCCCAGATATCCGCCGAGCTCAAAACAATCACCGGTAGATAGTACTCCCCTGCCGGGCTCACCGTCTAACATATACGAGTCTTCTTGCCCTGGGGTACCTCACTGCATCCACCATGTACCTGCAGACGACGCCTACCGCTCCTCGAATCGGGTTTCACATGCCACTCTCAGAACCGAGAAAACACATGGTGGACGCACTGAAATATCATATCAAGGGTAACCGGGTTTTTCAAGCAATACATACTTTCTTTTAAAATACCCACAGTTCCCAAATCCAGAAATATCATGGAAACAACATATCTCAATGCGTAAAATCAGAAAGCATGATCTATGCGACATATAAAAGAAATGTAAGTATATCAGTAAATCATGCAACAGAGAATAGTAATATGCACACATTTAGGCAAGACCGCTTCTTTAAAATGAATCAGTTTTAGAAAGTATCTTACGGTTCCCAGATCTCCAAGTTAAACCAGAATCATCTATGTATGTGCAAATATGTATGTGTACAAGTATGAGTGTACAATAGATAGTGCACAAGTATAAGTGTACAATATGTAAGTACACGGGTATGAATGTACAATAGGTATGTGCACAAGTATGAGTGTACAAAAGGTAGTGCACAAGTATAAGTGTACAATATGTAAGTACACGAGTATGCCTGCAAGGGTCATATCCTGAATGCAACAGTACTACAGTGTAGTGACTTAGCAATTATCGATGATGAAGTGTGTGAGCCGGAAAGCAGGTGTACGTGGAACATATGCATCATCGATAATGGTGCTGGTGTCCTAACAGCATGGATTTGATACAGCAATAAACATATTTAACATGCAATGCGATGCAAACATTAAGGATATGCGGCAAATGAATAATAAACACAACAGTGTAGAATCTACATCAATGTAACTATGTCATACAGTTCTGCCATTTGAAATAAGACGAATCGGGGTTTTTAGTAAAATAAGGGCTACGATGTTTTCAAGAAAAGATGCGTCTTTTGAAAATATCCGTACAATCGCTTTGCCTATCTTTAAAATACTCTCGATTCGTTAGTTTTTGAAATAGGTATGACATCGGCCTAGCCTAACATCTACTAGCAAAACTACAGCTCTAACTAACAAGTCAGTCAAGAGTGGTATGGGAACCACCTAAATCTGAGTCGATATATATATATATATATATATATACATAAATATAATAGTTGGTGATCCTGCCTCAAAGGTACCGCGTACGATAAAATATCATATGACATCCTCAAGTCATGAGTGCGGATCTATCATCAATATGAAGCTCGTACGGTAAATCATCATAAGGCATCCTAAAAGCTGGGTACGGGTCAATATCACATTCATCTCATCAATTATCTTGTATCCTTATCATCATATCACATGATCTGAGGTACAGATTTAAGTCTAGTACAAATCGATACCATCTATATAAGTATAAGTGCGTGTGTGAAACACACGTCTAAAGGCCCGCTAAAATCTCCTGTCGTATCCCAAATACGAATCACGTCATATCACCGATATCATGACACTATGCCCAATCTCATCAACTCATCTCCAAATATCATACACTATCCTCATCATCACGGTATAGGTATAACAAGCAAGCGTGTGTGTGGGGGGGTGTAAACCTATTCTAGGGTTCGCAACTAGGAACTATACTAGTTTACTTCTAAACCCGAATCTATCCATAATATACCTAATCACATCTAGAATATCCATATCACACAATAAGCTATCATATAGTGTATATATATAGTATACTCGATATCGAACTGTGGGGGTGCTATACGCCATCCACCCGACTTCCCCCGTAGATATAATCTAATCACCTTGATCTTGCTTACCAATGTCGATGTCGCCACCATCTCCCTCATCGTCTCGGATCACCGTGGGGGTACCAACATGTCACATGTATCGCATCATATTAAAACTAAATCAAAACCAAAACGATACACGAAAACCAAAACGATACGTTTAAAAGCCTATAAGTCAGAACCTATGGTAAGCTTTCGCAAATCAACCCGATATCACTCGAGATAGACGTACAAACGTCGTATGATCGAGATAAAGCACAAATACAAAAATCTAGAAATCGAAATATGGAAAACCATATCTCAAATCAAAGCAGCAACACTGAAAACATGTCCCAGATTTTGTCTCAGGTGAAACCAAGGTTCCAAAACAACACTACGGTGATATATAGGGTACATATGACCTACAGAGGAAACCTGGACCCACCCCCTCACCCAATGGCCGAGCCTTCCCCACTAAAATCTAGCCAGGCCGGGCATGCATGCATAAATGGGGCTCGTATTTCTACAGGGGGTTCCTATGGTCTCAAATTGGTCTCTGGTATTGTTTATTTTTCTAGTGTTGGCCCCAGATCACTCCAGATTTCCCTGCACACTCAAATACTCACAAAACCGACGTGAACAGTTTCAGTTTTCCAGAAAATGGGTTTCAGGTTATATATTATGCTGGATCTGGGTTCATAGCACCAAGGGGGGTTTAAGGGTCACCACTAGGGCTTAATTATACTAACCCAACTCAATTTAAACTTAACCCTTTCTAGGTTTAACCAAAGCTCACCAAACATCCCTAAAACGATATCAAACTTGAAATGAGGCTTAAACACTTGAAATACTACACTAATTGTGAAAGGGTTTACCTCATTAAGCTCTCATGAATCCTCTACAGAACCAAAATCGAATTTTTCTTGGTCCATTGGGTTACTAGAGGGCTTGTGCACCTTTTTTATGAAATGGGTGTGAGGTTTTGGAGAGTTTTTCATGGAGTTTTTGTGGCTTGAAGATGGAGGAGGAGGGGGAGGCAGCAGCAGCAGCACAAGGGGAGAGGGAGAGAGGAAATGATGAAGAGAGATGAGAGAAGCAAGGGAATGGTCAAGGTCAAATACCCCCTCACATTTCTCTCTCATGCCTATGCCTATATATTCTATTCTTTCTTTTTCTTTTCTTTTCTTTTCCCCTCTCTAATAAAACATCAACCATGATAAAAATATGTAGGAAAGCCATGGAAAAATATGTAACAAGTGTAGAAAAGACATGGTGCAATATTTGCACAAAATACGCTTAAAGCGCGATTAGCGATTTTTAATCTCGATTAGCACCAAATTAGTGTCAAATTAATCATAAAAACTTAAAATTTGGATAATTCACATAAAACATGCTCTTTTGGTAATTTCTATAATTTTCAAAAAAATTTCCCAATTTATCGGTATTTAATTATACCAAAATATTAAAATATTCATTAAAAATTAATATTAAATTATAAAAATTCCCAAAAAAAATATTTTATTTTTTTGAAATGTTGCAATCTTCCCACCATAAAGAAATTCGATCCCTGAATTTAAATTTAAACCCCTCAAATACTTAAACATTTCAGTAAAAGTCCAAGTCGTCGGGTCTCCGAAATCATCAATAGATACAACGCATCATAGCGCAATGCATGCGCATAAACAATGAGCAGATAACTCAAAATCAAAACTCCGTCAAGCATCCCACAATCATCAGAGTCATGGTATAGACACAAATGTCAATTCCAAATTAAAACCAATATGATATAAATCAGAACTATACATGTAAATAGCTGAAGTAAATGCATACCAAATCTCTTTAAGTCGCTGTGCGATGCGCATAACACTGCACAGTGGCGGATGTCCATTATAAGAAAATAACCATATACGTATATATCCTTTGTTTAATAGGTGTGTTCCACCGTTTTGAAAACAATTTAGAAGGGTTTCCTTATTTTAAACGTTTCGTGTCATATTAGACACATAGGTAAATACGGAGACTATAGCTCCCTTTTTGGAAATCCCTACGATAACTATCAATGCATGCAAAATATATCCAGGTACTGTCCTCTGACTTGTCCTTCTCAGTACGAAAACGAATAGCAAATATCATAAAAACGTACTGGTCCATAAGGAATAAATTCCAAAATGTTTATAAGAATACCCCGTGCGTCTTGTGCGCACGGAAATCAAAATCCATATATGTGCCATACATGTGCACAGAAACAACATCTAGGTGCAACGGGTGTGCACGAAACATCTGTCATAGGCAACGTGTATGCTTGACAGCAAAATCAGGTGCATCAGACATGCACGAAAATCTCGATTTAGTGCATCTGGTGTGCACCAAAATCGTATCTCAAAACATGCGCTCAACACGCGCGAAAATCCAAATCAGGTGCATCTATCATGCACGAATAAAATCTAAATCATGCGCACTCAACATGCACGAAATCACGAAATCCAATATCAAGCGTCGAACATGCGCAAAGTCCAAATCAATTGCACGGAGTGCAAGAAATTAACATCAATATCAGAATCAAAATCGACTGTATACTATACGGCTCAATCAAAATCAGGTATACCGCGGTATATAAGCTCACAACCATGTGCATCAGCGTGCACAAATCAAATCAAAACACTAAAAGTGCATGTAAACGATACCGAAGGCATAAGTCAAATCGCATGCATAATATAGGCATGAAATCAAAATCGACATATCGAATGACGTCAAATCGAAGTCATGTGCAACTGTGGTGCACGAAATATAAATCCGGTGCACTAAAGGCATAACATACAAATCTGGTGCGTTAAACGCACGAAACATAAAATTGGTACGACAAACGCACGAAATATAAAACTGGTGCATCCTGTGCACAAAACCCAAACAATAACTCAAATGCGTAAATAGCAACACCGAGTGTACCAAGGTGTAAAAATCATAAACGTGTGCAACTGCGTGCACAAAACAGATATCAATGCACTACAAGCACATATATGCTATACCGAGTGCAAAAATCAAATCGTGTGCGCATCATATGCACAAAATCAACTCAACTGTATGAAATCCATGAAGTCATAAGCATGTGCAGCCAAGGCACGAAAACGATATCAGGTGCAATAACTGTGCACAAATCATAAATCAACACAACGGTATAAAAAGCACATCTCAAGTGTAATAACTATGCGCAAGATATAAATGCCCAGTAGGTGCAACCATGGTGCATGAAAACAAATATCATGGAACTCAGCCATCAAGACTAAATCATGCGAATAAATCGCCCAAAATACCGAAATCCAAGATGACGGATACGTGATAATCGAATCACAAAATCACCAATCATAAATACCGCCGTCGATATTTCCTCCTTCGCAGTCGAGAAGGTGTCGGTGCATCCGATGCTAGCAGCGCAAGATATCTGCTTGTCTCCTGCTCACGGTTTGGCGTCCTTTGTCTCTGGGCCCTTTTTCTTCTCTGCGGATTAACAATCTGGCAATCCATCGGCTCATCGGCCCTGTCAGGTGTGCTAACGCGGGCGATTCCGTTTTGGCACTTCTCCGGTCATCTCTCGGTCAACCCTTACGGCCACTCGTAAAGCAGCACGTCACTGGCGCCGACCTCTGGTCCTCTAAATACACATTACACATCTGATCCCGAGTGCAAATCTTATCGCAGCTGTGTCCTGGAAGGAATCCTGCTCAAGGTCTCTTCCGATCTCGCCTATGCCAAACTGTACGAAGGTTGGTACTCTTGCATAATCTCTTCTCGCTCTATGGACATCTGCGTCCTCAGTACAGCATTTCCTCAGAAACTGGTCGCATCCCACGCCTCTATAGACATATTCGACCTTTAATATTAATGGGGAGTAACAACAGCTCGTCAGCATCACGTACGAACCTCTTGTCCCACTTGTATGTATCATCGTCCATTTCGATGTCACGTCTCTATCTGCGCACTGCAAATGTTCTCGGCTACGGTCAATCCGAAGTCTCTCACACGGACTCGAAATCACGAACTCGGTATCTTCATCACTCTGTGGAAGATATCTAGCCGAACACGTCCTCAGGAACTCGTCCCAACTTGCGGAGGTATACTCCATACTCGTCCGTTCTTGATCAATTCACCACGCATCAGGGTGAGGTTCGCTATCCGAACCTGGTCAACTATCTCGTCGACGATGCCGAACTCTGGCCTGCTAGGTGTGCGCAATATGACCACTCTTCGGTCCAAGTCTTCTCGTATAGTATTCCAGAAAGGTCCTGTCGAGGTCTCTCTCAATTCTCGTTTCTGCCGAATTGCCCGGAAATTACCACCTTTACTATATCTGGCTCTTGTTCCAGAACGGCTGCAATCTCATCACGACACTTCCTCGAAGGTATATCCATATACTACACCTCTGCATGCGTATCGCATCTCTGATGTCAGCGGAGTGGAACATCATCTCGTCGAATTCTCGTGCGAACTCTTACTTCACTCTGCTCCAATGTCAACTGATTCGGACTTTTCTTCTCGTGGATGCATGGACTGCGCTCCAACAGCTATGCTCGTATCTGGAGTCTCCCATGCAATGTGTCCTATCACATGATATCCGAATGATGTCGAACCATCCGATCGATTTGTCAGAACCTCATAATCCCCCAAGAGCTCAATATCTTGGGCACAGTTTAATAGTATCGAGTACATACCAGAGCATCGGTGGTCCAGCCGTAGAAGGGCAAACCCAAGCCTCACTAATGGAGCCGTGGAACTGGCGCAAACCCTAAGGATCAAAGGCTTTCATATGGTCATTATATTGAGTTAGGCTTTCATTCTTTTAGAGGGTCCATAGAATCGCTTGCATGTCTTTCCGAATACTTTAAACTTGGAATCGGGTTCCTGACATTCGATCGTCTCTATCGACTCTCAACGAATATACATGAAGTCGTCTCTAGCTGGAATCAATCTATCTGATGGCCTCGCATCGGGTAAGCGAACGAGCCACATGTCCTAGTCATTCATCCTCGAGTGACTAGCGACCTTCCATCATATCTCTGAGTATATACTCATGCTGCAGTAGCTCCAACATCTGGGCGATATCTCATCCTTTCAGCAACGACTGGCTCATTCGTCTGTACGCTTAACAGCGCCTCAATCATCATGAATAAGCGATATATCAATGGTCATCACACTCTGGCTGGCTTCTAGCGGTAGCCCGATCCTCTGGTGCCGATCAGCACATCCGGGAAATCTCATAAAAGCGATCTGTCAAACGCTCATGGCGTGAAAACACAATAAAACGAAGCCTTCTATACAGTCGTACATCTTTGGAATCATGCCCTGGTCAGCCCTCGTCTGTGACGAGCTCATGCTGACGCAACTCTGGCCATAGCTCTCTCTGCCCGTGCAATCCTGGCAGCAAAACCATAACCAGTATCGATGAGGATAGATCATAGGAATGAATATAATACTCTGCAAGGAAATGTACATCCTAAGGTTTCTTAAGCGGAGTAACGTATCGTAAGTATGCCGCAGAACATACGTACGGTACGTCACTCTACTCATACTACCTACTCCATCAACCAAGGGTCATCCTAAGCGATGAAAGTTCGGGTATAATACCCCCTCGACTAAGTCTAAGTTTCGTAAGGTCAAGCCTAAGTTCCGTATATATAACGCTCTAGGCTCCGCATAGTCAAACATAGACTTGAACTAAGGTTAACCTAGCGCTTTGATACCAACTTTGTCATGACCCAAAATAGCCTGTGACTGGCACTTGAATCATATGAAACCTATAGGACCCCATCTAATTCAAGTAAGCCAAAAGCCCAGAAATCTAAAGCCATTTTAAGGAGTAAATAAGAAAACTAGTTTTTAAGAAGTAAGGAAAACATGTTTTAAAAGCAGGGTTTTTCAAATAGTAAGCCAAATATGCATTTTTAAAATCTATATTCTTTTCTGAAAATTTCGGCAGAGTTTCCTTTGTAAATACTGGCCCCAAACGGGGTACAACATGAATAATATATGTATAATGATAAAATGCATCTCCAAGCGGGAGTTAGCTCTTCGTCAATCGACGGTCACAACCACGCAAGCAATATAATATACAACGCCGAAGGGCGAGGGTCAAAACTTAAAGGAAAACTCAAAATCGGCATGAAAATCATAATACTACAACGCGCGATTCTAAGGTCGAAATAATACACAGCTAGTTTTCTAAGTCTGAAACAATATACATGTTTGGTTGATGGAATTTCTAGATACAACTGAATAATACATATACAACGGTGGTTCTGATGCAAAAGAATCCACCTACAAAAGCAAGTCACCCGTAAGGGAAGCAGTGTGCCAGAAAAGCCGCAATGAAACCTGTACGGCAAAACCTGCAAGAAACTGTGGCATAACGGGAGTGAGTTGCCAACTCGTTAATAAAAAACATCACAGAGCAGAAATCGTATGTATGACACAATCCTAGGTCAATACGATCATATATATATACATATAAACCTCAAATGAATAAGTCTGAAGCATGATAAGGTGGCAATGTAACATCTATACATGAGTGTAGTGCCAAGTGCTCGTGCCAGTGCCTCAGGTAATAACATATCATTAATATGAGGTATGATCAATGTCGACTATGTCATGGAGTCTATAAGTATGTGGATATCATCCAACTATGTAATCAATGTCATCATGTATGTGGATCTCGTCCAGCTACGTGATCAAAGTCATCAATGTCAACTATATGTATGTGGATATCGTTCACGTGTCACCCAATGACAATAAAGATCATGCATGTAAATATCATAAAGCATATGCTTGGAAATATGAGGATGTAAATCAACATGTGTCGCTCGCGACATATGAAACTCATGGAACCTGAGTGTCAAGCATCGACACTCAAAAACATCATGAAACCTGTGCCTAGCATCGGCATGTAAATCCTCATATACATAGGGCTCCGTTAGTCTGGATCGGCCTGTCTCATCTCTTAACTCCGGTCGGTATCCCGCAGATACTCGCCGAGCTCAAAACAATCACCGGTAGTGTAACGTTTTGAAAATCGTTTCGGTGAAATTTCGAAAAAACAGTAAAATAATGGGGGTTTCTGTAAAAAGTCAAAATGCAAATATCTTTATTATAAAATTAAATATACATATTCTAACTATGTAGTTGCTAGTATTTGGTGTTTATTGAGCCACTGGTGAAATTTCAAATTTTCCGAAATTTTTTCCGAAATTAATTATTTTAATATTATTTTAAGCCGTCACTAATATATTTAATTAGGAAAAATTACAAATTGGAATGAGTTGAAACAAATTTTGTACATCATAAAACATTAAATAAAATTTTATCATGTAGTTTTTGAAATGAAATCGTTTGCCAAAACGGTTTAGAAAATATTGAAGAAAAATGCTTATTTTGTGAAAATAAAAGGGTTTTGATGCATATTGTATTGGTGTTTGGTGTTCATTGCTCCACACACACACCCTCTCTTCTCACCCACTCACATGGCCGGCCCTACCACCACATTCCAGCAGCCCTCTCTTCGAAAAAAAAAGAAAGAAAAGAGAATGAATAGAATAATGAAGGCATGGAGTTAATTAAAAGAGGTATGGGCTTTTCTCTTCCTGTCTTGACTTCACAATCATTTCAACACTCACATTCTCTCTCCCCTCTCCAAGAATTCAGCCGAGCCTCCCCATGAGCAGCCCCAACAATTCTCCATCTCATTTTTCCCTCAAGAATCTTCTCATTTTCCATCAAAAATCCTTCCAAATTACTACTAATTCCTAGTTAAATCCTAACCCTTTATTCCTTAGCACAATCAAGGATGGATCTTGAGCAAGGTAGCTAATTTGGGAGGCTTAGTTTCATGTTGATCTACCAATTTGTGAGGTATAAAATCCTTTCCCTTAGGTTCAATTGTTGCTTAATTACCTTAATCTAGCTAATTAGGTGTTTAATTCGGTTTAATTGCTTATTTGGAAAAATTCAAGAAAAGGGTTTGTAAATTAAATTAGGGTTTTCTTCATTGGGTATTGATCTTGATGTGGGGATTAACATGTTAATGTGATGCTAAAACTAACCTAGTTGCTAGTTTACTAATTGATACTTGTAATTGTTAAAATTGGAATTTTATGCAAACTAGGTTTTGGAAATTTATTGCAAATGTTAGACTAAAAATCTAATTAGGTTTTTCATGACTTCACTAACATTATAAAATATAGTTTAATACTTTAGTTCATGAAAATCCAAGCTAAATTGTTGTTTGTGCATTTTTGTTATAAAATTGTTAAATTTGGGTATATTGTAAACTAGAATTTTGGAATTTATGGAAATTGATGAGAATAAATTATAGGAATGGTTTATATGACTTTGTTATGATATTTAGTTAATATTGTGGCCGCTAGATTCGTTTAAACAACAAGATGTTGTATTAAAGCGGATAATTTTTTCTTATTAGGTTTTCGGAAAAATAGCTTTAAAGCGAATTTGAAGTTTTGGTGATTTTAACTTTTTTAATATATATATTTAAGGTGTTGTGAAACCACGATTGATACGTTTGAGTTTTTCTCGATGGTTTGGCGTTTGTACGCCGACGTCGAGGGTTTTTGGGTTGATTTGTGAAAGCAACCATAGGTTTTGACCTATGTGGGATTCACGTGTCGTTTTGGTCATGAGTCGGATTTTAATGCGAAACGGTGCGTTATGATATGTAGGTACCCCATGTGGACTTCGAGACGACAAGCAAGCGCGAGGCGACGTCGGCACCGGCGAGCGAGGGCCAGGTGAGTAGATTTATATCTACGGGGAGAAGTCGGGTGGATGGCGTATAGCACCCCCGCAGTTCGTGGTGATGTATACGAATACGTATACACGCATATATTTATTGTTTATACATTGTTTGAGTATATTGATGATAATATGGATATTTGGTGTTCTTGGATATTTAGTGTCGCGAAACCCTAGAGTAGTGGTCGCACCACACATGCACACACCAACCCATACTGGCATACTTTCTTCTTTCATCTGTGCTTACGGGATTATACAATTATGTGTTCACATAGGTATGGGACTATGTGTTCATATACTGGATTTGAGAATAGTATTTGGGATTTGAGATGAGTCGATGAGATTGGGCTTGAGGCCAGGAGATCGGTGATGTGATTTGATTCGTATTTGAGATACGACATGACGTTGTAGCGGGTCCTTTGACGTAGTGTTTCACACACGTGCATGCATACGTAGGTGGTATCAGTATTGTACTAGACATAGATCCGTACCCGGATTATGATCTTTGATAAAGGGGATACCAGATTAATAGTGTGATGAATGTGATATTGACCCGTACCCAGATGTGGGGATGCCGTACGACGGATTTACGTACGAGCTATATATTGATGATAGATCCGCACTCTTGACTTGGGAATATCTGATTATAGATATGGTATCGGATGTGATATTATCGAGGCGGGATCACCGACTAATATATATATATATATATGTTTATATATATATCGACTCAGATGTTAGGCGGTTTCCTTACCTGTTAGTTCAGCCATATAGTTTAGTGTAGTTGTTAGACTAGATTAGACTCCTACCTATTTCAAAACTAATGAATCGTGGGTATTTTAAAAGACAGGTCAAGGGATTCTACGGATATTTCAAAAGACATGTCTTTTCTTAAAAACACCGTAGCCCTTATTTTCAAAACACCGCGATTCGTGTTATTTCAAAAGGCGCAATTGTAGGACTTATATTAGGGTAATGCAGTTTAGTTACCGTTGTGTCTAATATTCAGCTCCTGCATATTATTGTTGTTGCTCCGCATCGCATACTTACTGTAATTCATATTTCATTATTGATATCATGCTGTTAGGACACCAGCACCATTACCGATGACGCGTATGTACCACGTACACTTACTTACCGGCTCACACACATCTTCATCGGTAATTGCCATGTCACGAACACTTTAGAAAATACTATTTCATTTGACATAGGTTGTTAGCTAATAGTTTAGACATGATATTAGTGTACTTGCCTTATATGCTAGTTAGACATTGTAGTTATTGCCTACTACTTCATGCATGTTATTATTCACTGTTGTGTCGCATTCATGGATTCTCATGCCTATATTCACTGTTTACATGCTATTGATGACTTGGATTCGGATTTCATGAGATTTCTTGGATTTGGAGGAAAACCGCAAAAACATAAATAAACCTTTTCCCTCTTTTAAAATAAAAAGTGTGGTTTTCCCATGATGTATGAGTCGTCCACCATGAGTTTGCTGATGGATTTCGAGACCCGATTCGAGGAGTGGAGGAACCGTTTCGGGTACATGGTGGGCCCGGTGCGGTACCCCGGGGCAAGAGGAATGTGTTGTTGACGTTGAGCCCGGCAGGGGAGCACTACCGACCGGTGATATTACCCGACGCATCGGATATCCGGAGGATACCGTCGTGGTCTTGAGATGGATGGTAGGGGCCGGTCTGGATTGACGGCGACCTAGATATTGTGATTTGAGATATTGAGGTACAGAGATATCGAGTTATTTGGACACTTGTTTTGTGTCGATGCTGGGCACTGTTTTATGCTGATTTCATTTATGGTACCTCACTTTTAAAATACAGAAATCTCACTGATTTATGAAAGCAGTTTTCGTCAGTACATGCATTCTGTTCCATGCATTCATACCTCATTCATATGATATATTGCTACCTGAGGCACTGACACGGGCACATGAGATCACACTCGGGTTAGATATTACCCTATCCATTGTTATAGGCTGCATGTCATATATATATAATTGAGGATATATTATGATCATTGACCTAGGTTGCGTTATTTATGCGATTTCTGTGCGTAGATGTTTTTCTACTCACCCCCGTTGTGCCACAGTTCTTGCAGGTTTCGCCGTACAGGTTTCATTACGGCTTGCTGGCACTCTTTCCATTTCCGGGTGACTTGCTAGTAGGTGGGTTTATTTGTATCGCACCCATCATTATATCTTGTATATCATTATTCTGTTGTATCTAGATGTTCCATCAACCAAACATGTATTTATTTCAGAGTTAGAGACCAGCGTTGTTTATTCTATCGACCTTAGAGTCGCGCTGTGTATTTTTACGGATTTCATGCTGTTTTGAGTTTCCTTTTCTGTTGTGATCCTCGCCTTTCGGCGTTGTATATTTTATTGCTTGCGTGGTTGTGACCGTCGATTGACGAAGAGCTAGCTCCCGCTTGGGGATGCCTTAATTCTTTATATATATTCTTTATCAGGTTTTGTACCCGATTGGGGTCAGTTTTACAAAGGAAACTCTGCCGAAATTTTTGGAAAAGACTTATGATTTTAAAATGCATACTTCAGCATATGTTGCAAACTAGTTGATTTAAAATGGTTTTCCTACTCTCTACTACTCTTCTTGGTTTGGATTTCTGGGTTTTCGGCTTACTTAGAATACGTACGTCTTTAAACATTCGTAGTTTAAGTGCCGGTCATGTTCCGTACATCCGGGTCGTGACAAAGTTGGTATCAGAGCGTTAGGTTTTACCTTCGGAGCGTAGGATCACTCTTGGTTGATGGAATAGGTGACTAAAGTAGAGTGACGTACCGTGGGTATGTTCCGCGGCATATTTACGATACACTACTCCACTTAAGAAGCCTTAGGATGTACATTTCTTTGCTCAGTATTATATTCATTCCGATCTAGCCTCATCAGTACCAGTACGGTTTTGCTGCCACGATTACGGGCAAGGAAAGCTACGGCTAGAGTTGCGGTCAGCATGAGCTCGTTACGAACGAGGACTGACCATGGCGTGATTCGGGCGACACACGATTGTAGAGATGTGTCTTTTGGATTGTGTTTTTGCACCACGAGCATTGGATGGATCGCTGTATGAGACTTCTCAGACGTGCAGATTAGCACCAGAGGATTGAGCCACTGACAGAGGCCAGCCAGACTTTGATGACCGTTGGTGTGTTGCTTATTCATGATGATCGAGGCACTGTTCAGCGTGCAGACGAGCGAGCCAGTTATTGCTGCGAACGACAAGATATTGCCCCAGATGCTGGAATTAGTGCAGAACGAGTTGTACTAAGAGATGATAGAAGGTTGCTAGTCATCGAGGATGAATGACTAGGACATGTGGATCGTTCGCCCACCCCGATGCGAGGTCATCAGATAGATTGATTCCAGCTAGAGACGACTTCACGCGGAGACGTTGGGAGTCGACAGAGACGATCGAATGTCAGAAACCTATTATTCCAAGTTTAAAGTAGTCGAAAAGACATGCAGGCAATTCTATAGTCCCTCTAGAAGAATGAAACCCTAACTCGACTTAATGACCGTGTGAAAGCCTTTGAACCTTCGGGTTTGCGGCAGTTCCACGGCGCCATTAGTGAGGCTTGGGTTTGCCCTTCTACGGCTGGACCACCGATGCTGTGGTATGTACTCGATACTATTAAACTGTGCCCAAGAGGTTGAGCTCTTGGGGGATTATGAGGTTTTGACGACTCGATCGGATGGCTCGACTTAATTCGGATGCTAGGTGGTGAAATGCATTTCTTGGGAGACTCCCGATACGAGGATAGCCGTTGGAGCTCAGTCCATGCAGCCACGACGAGACGAGTCCGAAGCGGTCGACCTTAGGGAAAAGTGGAGTAAGCGGTTCGTACGAGATCTTGATAAGATGACGTTTTACTCCGCCGACATCAGAGATGCGATACGCATGCCGAGGCATTATACTTAGATATACCTTCCAGAAGGAGTCGCAGTGAGTATGCAGCTGTTCCGGAACAAGAAACAGATATAGTAAAAGACGATGACTTCCGGACAGTTAGGCAGAGACGAGACTTGGAAGAGACCTTGAGCAGGATTCCTTCCAGGATACTGCTGCAATGATATTGGCACCCAGGATTAGATGTGTCATGTGCATTCAGAGAGCCAGAGGCCGACGCCAGTGACATGCTGCTTGATGAGTGGTCGTGAGGATTGACCGAGAGATGACCAGAGAAGTGCCAAAACGGAATCGTCCCCGTTAGCATACCTGACAGGGCCGATGAGCCGGTGGATCGTGAGATTTGTAATCCACAGAGAAGACTTGGACCCAGGAGTGGTCATATTACGCACACCAGCAGGCCAGAGTTCAGGATCGTCGATGAGACATGCTATGAGTGACCACGACAGTTAGCCAGATATTCTTGGAGGATGTGCTTGAGCGGGACTATCTCGCCATGCTTGTTTTCAGTATTGTTGGGCGATTTATTCGCTTGATTTGATTTTGATGATTGGGTTTCATGATATTTGTTTTCATGCACCATGGTGGCACTTGCTGAGTATTTACAATTTTTGCACAGTTGTCGCACTTGATATCGTTTTCTAACCTTGGTTTCCCATATTTATGATTTCATGGGTTGCATACAGTTGAGTTGATTTTGTGCGTATGTACGCACACGATTTGGTTCCTGCACTCTGTATAATTTATATATGCTTGTAGTGCAGTGATACGCCTTTTGTGCAATTAGATGCACTGGACTTCGGTTTCGATTGTGATACTCGATATTTGTTTTGTGCATCTTGTGCACATGATTGGATTTTGTGCGTGTTCGACACTCGATATTGGATTTCACGATTTCATGCATGATGGATGCACCGGATTTGGATTTTTAGGCATGTTGGGCGCCTGTTATGAGATGCGATTTGGTGCACACCAGATGCACTAAATCGGAATTTTCGTGCATGTCAGATGCACCTGATGTTGCGGTCAGGCACACACGATGCCTATGACCAAAGTTGTGTGCACAATCGTTGCACCTTGATGTTGTTTTTGTGCACATTCATGGATTTTGATCTCCGTGCGCACCGGACGCACAGGGTTTTCATATGCACTTTTTGGGACCGATTTCTTATGAAGCAGTACGTTTTTATGATATTGCTATGTGTTTTCGTACTGAGCAGGACTAGTCAGAGGACAGTACCTGAATGTATTTTGCATGCATTGATAGCTATTGAAGGGAATTCCAAAAAGCGAGCTATAGTCTCAGTATCTACCTATGTGTCTGATATGACGCGAAACGTTTAAAACAAGGAACACCCTTCTAAATTGTTTCCCAAAACGGCGGAAAGTACATTTCAAACAAAGGTATATATGTATATAGTTATTTTTTTATGATAGACGTCCGCCACTGTGCAGTGTTATGTGCATTGCACAGCAACTTAAAAGATTTGGCATGCATTTCCTCCTGATGTTTACATGTATAGTTCAGATTTATAGCATATCGGTCTTGCTTTGGATTTGGCATTTGTGTCCTCACCTTTACTCCGATGATTGCGGGATACTTGACGGAGTTTTGATTTCGAGTTATCTGCTCATTACTCATGCGCATGCATTGCGCTATGATGCGTTTTATGTATTTATGATTTCGGAGCCCCGCCGATTTGATGGTTTTGGCTGAAATATTTTAGTATTTGGGGGGAGTTTTAATTTAAATTCGGGGACCGAATTTCTTTAAGGGGGGAAGATTGTAACGTTTTGAAAATCGTTTCGGTGAAATTTCGAAAAAACGGTAAAATAAGGTGGCTTTCTGTAAAAAGTCAAAATGCAAATATCTTTATTATAAAATTAAATGTACATATTCTAGCTATGTAGTTGCTAGTATTTGGTGTTTATTGAGCCACTGGTGAAATATCTAATTTTCCGAAAAATTTTCCGAAATTAATTATTTTAATATTATTTTAAGCCGTCACTAATATATTTAATTTGGGAAAATTACAAATTGGAATGAGTTGAAACAAATTTTGTACATCATAAAACATTAAATAAAATTTTATCTTGTGGTTTTTGAAATGAAATCGTTTGCCAAAACGGTTTAGAAAATATTGAAGAAAAATGCTTATTTTGTGAAAATAAAAGGGTTTTGGTGCATATTGTATTGGTGTTTGGTGTTCATTGCTCCACACACACACCCTCTCTTCTCACGCACTCACATGGCCGGCCCCACCACCACATTCCAGCAGCCCTCTCTTCAAAAAAAAAAAGAAAGAAAAGAGAATGAATAGAATAATGAGGGCATGGAGTTAATTAAAAGAGGTATGGGCTTTTCTCTTCTTGTCTTGACTTCACAATCATTTCAACACTCACATTCTCTCTCCCCTCTCCAAGAATTCAGCCGAGCCTCCCCATGAGCAACCCCAACAATTCTCCATCTCATTTTTCCCTCAAGAATCTTCTCATTTTCCATCAAAAATCCTTCCAAATTACTACTAATTCCTAGTTATATCCTAACCCTTTATTCCTTAGCACAATCAAGGATGGATCTTGAGCAAGGGAGCTAATTTGGGAGGCTTAGTTTCATGTTGATCTACCAATTTGTGAGGTATAAAATCCTTTCCCTTAGGTTCAATTGTTGCTTAATTACCTTAATCTAGCTAATTAGGTGTTTAATTAGGTTTAATTGCTTATTTGGAAAAATTCAAGAAAAGGGTTTGTAAATCAAATTAGGGTTTTCTTCATTGGGTATTGATCTTGATGTGGGGATTAACATGTTAATATGATGCTAAAACTAACCTAGTTGCTAGTTTACTAATTGATGCTTGTAATTGTTAAAATTGGAATTTTATGCAAACTAGGTTTTGGAAATTTATTGCAAATGTTAGACTAAAAATCTAATTAGGTTTTTCATGACTTCATTAACATTATAAAATATAGTTTAATACTTTAGTTCATGAAAATCCAAGCTAAATTGTTGTTTGTTCATTTTTGTTATAAAATTGTTAAATTTGGGTATATTGTAAACTAGAATTTTGGAATTTATGGAAATTGATGAGAATAAATTATAGGAATGGTTTATATGACTTTGTTATGATATTTAGTGAATATTGTGGCCACTAGATTCGTTTAAACATCAAGATGTTGTATTAAAGCGGATAATTTTTGCTTATTAGGTTTTCGGAAAAATAGCTTTAAGGCGAATTTGAAGTTTTGGTGATTTTAACTTTTTTAATATGTATATTTAAGGTGTTGTGAAACCACGATTGATACGTTTGAGTTTTTCTCGATGGTTTGGCGTTTGTACGCCGACGTCGAGGGTTTTTTGGTTGATTTGTGAAAGCAACCATAGGTTTTGACCTATGTGGGATTCACGTGTCGTTTTGGTCATGAGTCGGATTTTAATGCGATACGGTGCGTTATGATATGTAGGTACCCCATGTGGACTTCGAGACGACAAGCAAGCGCGAGGCGACGTCGGCACCGGCGAGCGAGGACCAGGTGAGTAGATTTATATCTACGGGGAGAAGTCGGGTGGATGGCGTATAGCACCCCCGCAGTTCGTGGTGATGTATACGAATACGTTTACACACACATATATATATTGTTTATACATTGTTTGAGTATATTGATGATAATATGGATATTTGGTGTTCTTGGATATTTAGTGTCGCGAAACCCTAGAGTAGTGGTCGCACCACACATGCACACACCAACCCATACTGGCATACTTTCTTCTTTCATCTGTGCTTACGGGATTATACAATTATGTGTTCACATAGGTATGGGACTATGTGTTCATATACTGGATTTGAGAATAGTATTTGGGATTTGAGATGAGTCGATAGGATTGGGCTTGAGGCCAGGAGATCGGTGATGTGATTTGATTCGTATTTGAGATACGACATGACGTTGTAGCGGGTCCTTTGACGTAGTGTTTCACACACGTGCATGCATACGTAGGTGGTATCAGTATTGTACTAGACATAGATCCGTACCCGGATTATGATCTTTGATAAAGCGGATAACAGATGAATAGTGTGATGAATGTGATATTGACCCGTACCCAGATATGGGGATGCCGTACGACGGATTTACGTACGAGCTATATATTGATGATAGATCCGCACTCTTGACTTGGGAATATCTGATTATAGATATGGTATCGGATGTGATATTATCGAGGCGGGATCACCGACTAATACATATATATATATATATATGTTTATATATATATCGACTCAGATGTTAGGCGGTTTCCTTACCTGTTAGTTCAGCCGTATAGTTTAGTGTAGTTGTTAGACTAGATTAGACTCCTACCTATTTCAAAACTAACGAATCATGGGTATTTTAAAAGACAGGTCAAGGGATTCTACGGATATTTCAAAAGACGTGTCTTTTCTTAAAAACACCATAGCCCTTATTTTCAAAACACCGTGATTCGTGTTATTTCAAAAGGCGCTATTGTAGGACTTATATTAGGGTAATGCAGTTTAGTTACCGTTGTGTCTAATATTCAGCTCCTGCATATTATTGTTGTTGCTCCGCATCGCATACTTATTGTAATTCATATTTCATTATTGATATCATGCTGTTAGGACACCAGCACCATTACCGATGACGCGTATGTACCACGTACACTTACTTGCCGGCTCACACACATCTTCATCGGTAATTGCCATGTCACGAACACTTTAGAAAATACTATTTCATTTGACATAGGTTGTTAGCTAATAGTTTAGACATGATATTAGTGTACTTGCCTTATATGCTAGTTAGACATTGTAGTTATTGCCTACTACTTCATGCATGTTATTATTCACTGTTGTGTCGCATTCATGGATTCTCATGCCTATATTCACTGTTTACATGCTATTGATGACTTGGATTCGGATTTCATGAGATTTCTTGGATTTGGAGGAAAACCGAAAAAACATAAATAAACCTTTTCTCTCTTTTAAAATAAAAAGTGCGGTTTTCCCATGATGTATGAGTCATCCACCATGAGTTTGCTGATGGATTTCGAGACCCGATTCGAGGAGTGGAGGAACCGTTTCGGGTACATGGTGGGCCCGGTGCGGCACCCCGGGGCATGAGGAATGTGTTGTTGACGTTGAGCCCGGCAGGGGAGCACTACCGACCGGTGATATTACCCGACGCGTCGGATATCCGGAGGATACCGTCGTGGCCTTGAGATGGATGGTAGGGGCCGGTCTGGATTGACGGCTCCCTAGATATTGTGATTTGAGATATTGAGGTACAGCGATTGTGATACAGAGATATCGAGATATTTGGACACTTGTTTTGTGTCGATGCTGGGCACTGTTTTATGCTGATTTCATTTATGGTACCTCACTTTTAAAATACAGAAATCTCGCTGATTTATGAAAGCATTTTTCGTCTGTACATGCATTCTGTTCCATGCATTCATACCTCATTCATATGATATATTGCTACCTGAGGCACTGACACGGGCATATGAGATCACACTCGGGTTAGATATTACCCTAGCCATTGTTATAGGCTGCATGTCATATATATATAATTGAGGATATATTATGATCATTGACCTAGGTTGCGTTATTTATGCGATTTCTGTGCGTAGATGTTTTTCTACTCACGAGTTGGCAACTCACCCCCGTTGTGCCACAGTTCTTGCAGGTTTCGCCGTACAGGTTTCATTACGGCTTGCTGGCACTCTTTCCATTTCCGGGTGACTTGCTAGTAGGTGGGTTTATTTGTATCACACCCATCATTATATCTTGTATATCATTATTCTGTTGTATCTACATGTTCCATCAACCAAATATGTATTTATTTCAGAGATAGAGACCAGCGTTGTTTATTCTATCGACCTTAGAGTCGCGCTGTGTATTTTTACGGATTTCATGCTGTTTTGAGTTTCCTTTTCTGTTGTGATCCTCGCCTTTCGGCGTTGTATATTTTATTGCTTGCGTGGTTGTGACCGTCGATTGACGAAGAGCTAGCTCCTGCTTGGGGATGCCTTTATTCTTTATATATATGCTTTATCAGGTTTTGTACCCGGTTGGGGTCAGTTTTACAAAGGAAACTCTGCCGAAATTTTTGGAAAAGACTTATGATTTTAAAATGCATACTTAGGCATATGTTGCAAACTAGTTGATTTAAAATGGTTTTCCTACTCTCTACTACTTTTCTTGGTTTGGATTTCTGGGTTTTCGGCTTACTTAGAATACGTACGCCTTGAGACGTTCGTAGTTTAAGTGCCGGTCATGTTCCGTACTTTCGGGTCGTGACAGGTAGGTAGTGCTCCCATGCCGGGCTTACCGTCTAATATATACGAGTCTTCTTGCCCCGGGGTACCTCACCGGGTCCACCATGGACCCGCAGACGGTGCTTATCGCTCCTCGAATCGAGTTTCACATGCCACTTTCAGAACCGAGAAAACACATGGTGGACGCACTGAAATATCAAATCAAGGGTAACCGGGTTTTTCAAGCAATACATACTTTCTTTTAAAATACCCACGGTTCCCAAATTCAGAAATATCATGGAAACAACATATCTCAATGTGTATAATCAGAAAGCATGATGTATGCGATATATAAAAGAAATGTAAGCATATCAGTAAATCATGCAACAGGGAATAGTAATATGCACATATTTAGGGAAGACCGCTTCTTTAAAATGAATCAGTTTTAGAAAGTATCTTACGGTTCCCAGATCTCCAAGTCAAACCAGAATCATCTATGTATGTGCAAATATGTATGTGCACAAGTATGAGTGTACAACAGGGAGTGCACAAGTATAAGTGTACAATATGTAAGTACACGAGTATGAATGTACAATAGGTATGTGCACAAGTATGAGTGTACAACAGGTAGTGCACAAGTATAAGTGTAAAATATGTAAGTACACGAGTATGCCTGCAAGGATCATATCCTGAATGCAACAGTACTACAGTGTAGTGACTTGGCAATTATCGATGATGAAGTGTGTGAGCCTGCAAGCAGGTGTACGTGGAACATTTGCATCACCGATAATGGTGCAGGTGTGCTAACAACATGGATTTGATACAGCAATAAACATATTTAACATGCAATGAGATGCAAACATTAAGGATATGCGGCAAATGAATAATAAACACAACAGTGTAGAATCTACATCAATGTAACTATGTCATACAGCTTTGCCATTTGAAATAAGACGAATCGGGATTTTTAGTAAAATAAGGGCTACGGTGTTTTTATGAAAAGATGCGTCTTTTGAAAATATCTGTAGAATCCCTTTGCCTGTCTATAAAATACTCCCGATTCGTTAGTTTTTGAAATAGGTATGAAATCGGCCTAGCCTAACATCTACTAGCAAAACTACAGCTCTAGCTAAAAAGTCAGTCAGGAGGGGTATGGACCACCTAAATCTGAGTCGATATATATATACACATAAATATAATAGTCGGAGATCCCGCCTCAAAGGTACCGCGTACGATATAATATCATATGACATCCTTAAGTCATGAGTGCGGATCTATCATCAATATGAAGCTCGTACGGTAAATCATCGTACGACATCCCAAAAGCTGGGTACGGGTCAATATCATATTTATCTCATCAATTATCTTGTATCCTTATCATCATATCACATGATCTGAGGTACTGATCTAAGTCTAGTACAAATCGATACCATCTATATAAGTATAAGTACGTGTGTGAAACACACGTCTAAAGGCCCGCTAAAATCTCATATCGTATCCTAAATACGAATCACGTCATATCACCGATATCTTGACATTATGCCCAATCTCATCGACTCATCTCCAAATATCATATACTATCCTCATCATCACGGTATAGGCATAACAAGCAAGCGTGTGTGTCGGAGGGTGTAAACCTATTCTAGGGTTCGCAATTAGGAACTATACTAGTTTACATCTAAACCCGAATCCATCCATAATACACCTAATCACATCTAGAATATCCATATCACACAATAAGCTATCATATAGTATATATATAGTATACTCGATATCGAACTGCGGGGGTGCTATCCGCCATCCACCCAACTTCCCCCGTAGATATAATCTACTCACCTTGATCTTGCTTGCCGATGTCGATGTCGCCACCATCTCCTTCATCGTCTTGGATCACCATGGGGGTACCTACATGTCACACGTATCGCATCGTATTAAAACTAAATAAAAACCAAAACGATATGTTTAAAAGCCTATATGTCAGAACCTATGGTAAGCTTTCGCAAATCAACCCGATATCACTCGAGATAGACGTACAAACGTCGTATGATCGAGATAAAGCACAAATACAAAAATCTAGAAATCGAAATACGGAAAACCATATCTCAAATCAAAGCAGCAACACTAAAAACATGTCCCAGATTTTGTCTCAGGTGAAACCAAGGTTCCAAAACAACACTAGGGTGATATATAGGGTACATATGACCTACAGAGGAAACCTGGACCCACCCCCTCACCCAATGGCCGAGCCCTCCCCACTAAAATCCGGCCAGGCCGGCCACGCCTGCATAAATGGGGCTCGTATTGCTACAGGGGGTTCCTATGGTCTCAAATTGGTCTCTGGTATTCTTTATTTTTCTAGTGTTGGCCCCGGATCACTCCAGATTTCCCTGCACACTCAAATACTCACAAAACCAACGTGAACCGTTTCAGTTTTCCAGAAAATGGGTTTCTGGTTATATATTGTGCTGGATCTGGGTTCATAGCACCAAGGGGTGTTTAAGGGTCACCACTAGGGCTTAATTACACTAACCCAACTCAATTTAAACTTAACCCTCTCTAGGTTTAACCAAAGCTCACCAAACTTCCCCAAAATGATATCAAACTTGAAATGAGGCTTATACACTTGAAATACTACACTAATTGTGAAAGGGTTTACCTTATTAAGCTCTCAAGAATCCTTTACAGCGCCAAAATCGAATTTTTCTTGGTCTATTGGGTAGCTAAAAGGCTTGTGCATCTTTTTTCTGAAATGGGTGTGAGGTTTTGGAAAGTTTTTCATGGAGTTTTTGTCGCTTGAAGATGGAAGAGGAGGGAGAGGAGGCAGCAGCAGCAGCACAAGGGGAGAGGGAGAGAGGAAATGATGAAGAGAGATGAGAGAAGCAAGGGAATGGTTAAGGTCAAATACCCCCTCACCTTTCTCTCTCATGCCCATGCCTATATATTCTATTCTTTCTTTTTCTTTTCTTTTCTTTTCCCTTCTCTAATAAAACATCAACCATGATAAAAACATGTTGGAAAGCCATGGAAAAATATGTAACAAGTGTAGAAAAGACATGGTGCAATATTTGCATAAAATACGCTTAAAGCGCGATTAGCGATTTTTAATTACGATTACCACCAAATTAGTGTCAAATTAATCATAAAACTTAAAATTTGCATAATTCACATAAAACACGCTCTTTTAGTAATTTCTATAATTTTCATAATTTTTCCCCAATTTATCGGTATTTAATTATACCGAAATATTAAAATATTCATTAAAAATTAATATTAAATTATAAAAATTCCCAAAAATAATATTTTATTTTTTTGAAATGTTACATTTAGTAACCCGGTCATATCTCATACGACTGGTCCAGTAGTAAATGCCTGATTAAAATACGGTATCTAATACACGCATTTAATCGAGCTCCCGCGCATATCACATATGCACCCCACTTCATTTCGCCTGAGCTAGGAGACCCCTTTGTAGGATTCTAAGATTCGTCAATACGCTAGCAGTAGGCAGTGATCACATCACATACCCACAAACCGTCAGTGGCACAAGCTGTATGTAACGACTCCCAGGTATTGAGCGATCAGATGAAACACAAGCAAACCTGCTAAAACTCCCATTAGCCAACTGGTAACACTTACCGTACAGTTTGGTCTCTTCATCAATAATGCTGCATATCAAGTCTAAGGGTGGTATCGTCGACCCCATTAACCCAATAAGTTATGTCGGTATATGGCTAATAACAGATCAAGAAACTACTGATAACACTTATCATTAAATCTCAGCAGCCCTGGCCAGGTAGTTCCTGTTATAGCCAATCGAACATAGCGCAACATCAACCCCCAATATCGGGAGAGACGAAACCCCTCCTATCGCTCATTGCCTCCATATGCCTCGGGACTGTACCCAAAATCCACCTGTTTGCATGACTCGGTAGAGCCGTGGTAGGGTGGAGAACAAAGTACAGTCGGAGGAACACAAGACTCTATGACGATCTCGGGTCTACAGACTAACATATACCAGTGTCACCTAAGAACTGCTATCCGACGATAGATATAATACCATATAGGAGTTCTCAGCGAGTCCGTTCAGTGTACCCAGTATCACTGAGCACCCATATACGGTCTTTGATGTCACCACACCAATAGATATGGGATCATCCATCGCCCATCATATGGGACGAGCAACGCATACGCTAGTCTATTCTGGTGATACCGATACCCCGTCTCGATACACCCATGACTAGGAACATTTTAAGGATATACTTATATGAACTACACATGTCCCACTAGTATGATCCGCATCGTAATCTCAATAGTCAAGCATATCCTTAGGCTATATCAATATGTACCAAATGAATGAAAGCAAGATCAAATGAACATGTCAAGATAAAAGTACAACCAGATAGCATACTATCATATCGAGAAAGATTGTCCCCTGAACACACACACACACACACACACACACACACACACACACATACCCGTACATACACTATCATATAATGGCCTCTAGGGCATACATATATCCAACAATAACAAATCAAGTATGGTCCATATTTCACCTTAGTGAGTCATGGATTGAAAACCCTCCATGTGTAACCAAGAGCCGTACTCTATATTATATATTGGCTATAGTGCCCTCAAGGCAATTATCATAGTCGCAGGCATGTGATCATGATGATTAAGGGAGGACCTATACCGATAAAACAGTCTTACTCAAGATGATATTATGCTATCCGGTTTGTCTTTATCATCATGTATATGTTGATAAAGCCCTTAGGATCTTGCTTGACCACCGGCATTGTGATGGCGATCACATACGTGGGAGCTGGGGGTCTATAAGCGCATCCTTAAATGTCCTTAGTCGTGGGAGTATCGAGACTGGGCATCGATACTCCAGTGTAGACGGGTGTGTACTTATCTACACCCGGACGAGGGGCGGTGGCCAGTCTCATAAGCTATTGGTGTCAGTTGTTCACCTAAGATATTATGCAGGTGCTCATTGGGTTATGAGTATAATAGACGGACTCGCCGAGAACATGCGAGTTGGTATTATACCTATAGTCAGATAGCAGTTCCCTGGTGACATGTGTACAGGTTAGTCTGTCGACCTAAGATCGTCATTTGTCTCGTGTGTACCCACTGTGCTTTGATTACTACCCTACCACGGCTTAAAGGAGTCATGCAAATAGGATTTAGTTGGGTACAGTCCCGAGCCACATGGAGGCAGTGAGCGGATCGTCGGGGATTCGTCTCTCCCGGTATTGGGGGTTGATGTCGCGCAGTGCACGGATGGCCATCACCAGAAATACTCGGCCGGGGTATGTGAGAACTACCGATCCAGGATCGATAGTTTCTCGAGTAGTGATGGGTTTCATACCGACACGAATTATCGCGTTTTTAGGGGTCTGACTTTATCCACCCCCCTAGACTCGATATGCCATACTCTTAGACGAACAGACCGGACTCTATGGATATTGTCACTGACAGGCTCAGTAGGGGTTCAGATGAGTTTGCTCATCGGCATTCCTTTCGCTCAATACCTGGGTAGCCATTACGTACAGCTAGTGCCACTGACGTTCTTGTGGTTAAACCCACTACCAGCGTATTGACGAGTCTTTAGAGTCCCACACAGAGGGTTTTCTCGGTTCAGGCGATATGGTGTAGGTGACGTATGTTGATACATACATGTGTCCGATTAAATATGTGCACAGACTGCACAGACTTTAATCGGACGGTTGATAATACTAGGAGCTTAGGATTAAGCCAGATTGTTAAATCAAGTTTTGATTTAATAATTTACTTATGTATTTATATATATGTATTCTAGTATTATTGCTCACTATTTGTTTTCTCTCTTTGGCGATTCGTATTTTCGTAAGAATAGGCGTTTGTGTATTTCGATACATGTACCGGGAAGCATTCCGTATTTATACGGAATGGCTTCTAGAAGATGCCACCTCATTATTGATTTTCTTTTGAAAATCATTTGTTTTTGGTGAGGTGGAAATGGTGACATGGCAAAGGCATGGGCATTAAGTCAAAGCATGGGTTTTGGACATGGTGTATAGTGTTGGTTTATTTGTTTAATGAAATTAGGAATGCCATTTTTTGGAGTGGGCATGAGAATGGGGGGCAAAATAGGGTGGCAATTTGGCTTGCTCATTTTCTTGGTTCACTTGGTGCTCTCTCACTGTCATGCTCAACAAAACATACTTAGCCATTTTCATGCCTTGCCATCATCACCCTCTTCATCTTCTTCTTGAGATGCTCACTTGAGCTCATGGTTGAGAGAAAGTTTTAGTGACACTATCCTACACTCCCCACTCTCCACTACTAGCAATTTTGAAGAGTCGGTTGGTTCGCTTGGCGAACCTGATGCTTGCGCTGTTTCCCTCGGGTGGATCATCGGAGATGAAGGAAGACCGGCGAGCAAAGTCGATCTGCATCACTTGGAGCTTGGAAATGGTTGAAGACCCAAAGGACTTGGTTCATTAGGTATAACCATTCTATCTCCTTTTGTTAGATTGCTAGTTTTAGGGTTAATGGTTTCGATCTTGAAAATCGGGTAATGGTAGCGCCAGGTTTTAAGAAATTTTTGTTCCGCATTTGTCCACGTTTCAATGGCCGGGGCGCTCCCACTACCCAACAATGGTATCAGAGCCACCCATTAAACCCTACTAGCTAGTTTGCACAAGCTTAAAATCTCGATCGATCAAAATTTCAAAAATAATTTTCCGTTTTGCCATGTTTCTGTCGATTTCTGAAAGTGCTCCAAAAATTATTTCCAGAGGCTTAAAAATCCATGCAGGCAATTATATGTGTGCAGAAAAAATTTGGGCTCCTGAAGCCTCCCAAGCGCCGTGGAACCGCCGCACTTACCCCCTATTGGCGGCGGTTCCACGGCCATTTAGTGGCGACGGGCCATAAATTTTTTCCTATCGCTCAGAACTTGGAATTGTGATTTTTTTTGATATATGGTTTTGACCCAGATTCTTTTGAGTACTGGATTTGCTTTTGTGTCCTTTGTGGATAAATTTAGTCGATCGAAATTTTAACTTTGTAATTTTACAGTACTTATATTTATATCTGCGACCGTGAATGTCACTCGATCGGTAAACCCGTCAAATTGCTATATGTTCTTTTAGACGGATTTGCCAACGTGATATTCACGTTAATGTTCTGTGTTGTGCTGTGATGTTGCGGATTGTCGTGGTGGATAGCCTGTATGCAATGGTAGTACAATTTAGATTCATTTGTACATTTGATATTGCGGGGAGAGCGTCCAACATGTGGACTTCCGTCACTGCCTGTCTGTATAATATTATTTTGAGGCACGACCGGGCTGAGGTCGATGTCACACTTGTATATTATTTTCTTTTCTGTACTTGGATTACCCTACGGAGGAGTGCACGGATAGCCGGGTTCTAGAGGGCAACAGATCCGCATCTCATGGTGTTGAGACGGAGGAAACCTTACTCTAGAATTGGCGGGCTATTCGCCGCACTCGTAGGGGGTATAGGTTGACCCAAGGTGGGGTGCTCAAGTTACCGGATTCCGTGAAGTGCTGGGTAGTCCATTCACTTTGCTGAAGGGGGCTGCCTCACTTCAGGTTTTGGCGGGTAACTTGCCGCGCTCGTAGGGGTCTAGGAGTTCATTGCACAGGCTATCCACACGACCAGGGGAACGTCGGGTTTTCAGTTGTGGCTCGAAGGAAACCCGTGGCTTCCAGATTATCTGTATTGTTCTGTGATGCTTATTACTTTTCTGTGATGTTGCATTTATCATGCCTAGGATGATTGTTATATATATTTATATATACTAGTAGATGTTGTATATGTTTTGCACCCGCGCTAGCCCAGTCCCCGCTCTGTCATTAGTTAAGTAACCTAACGTGTGATGACGGGACCCAGTGGCGAATGCAGATGGCATATACGTACATTTTATTTTCGTTCTTTTCTGGTGTGATTAATTGATGGGACTGTGTTGATTCTTATCAATGCAAGGAAAACAAACCTATATATATGATGTTGTTGGAACCAAGATTTTTAAAAACTGACATTACAGACGTACGCTTTTGCTTTGCACAGTGGTAATCGGTTATGAATATCCAGCACCTCATTCTACGAGGGAAGGGCCGAGATCCCTTCATCGGGAGTGACCCCTTGAGTAAAAGTTTGCGTCAACGTAATAACTTCACTATAGTCGATCACTTTTTTCTTTGCATCGCGGTATTCAGTTTGGAATATCCTGCACCTCATTCGACGGGGAAAGAGCCGAGATCCCTTCTCCGGGAGTGACCTCTTTAGCAAAGGTTTTCGCCACTATATTTTTATATAAAACCACTTGGATTCCTTCAACGAGATCAAGTTCATTACGTTAAAGGTTTTTCGCCAAAAACCAGCCGTAGCCCTCCGTTATTTCATATTATTATTGCTTAGTATTCGTGCTGCGTTTGTTGACCTTGTCAAGGCGTAGTGAGCAGTAGCACTATAATACTTTTCTGTCGCAAGCAAATGTGGATTGGTTTGGACAGTCGTTCGACCTTGTTGACCTTGTCAAGGGTCTGTGCGGATGGGTCTAATGCAATCAAGATAATGACGGGTTGAACTTGACTAGGACCCTTTGACTTGTTGACCTTGTCAAGGTCACTTGGATCCATGGGTAAAAATCATATCGGGAGTTTCAAACATACAGAAAACTTGCCAGGCATGCGCATACCTTCTGGTGTGTGGTGACTTGAGTGGCTTCCATCAAGTTATCATGCGATGATAGTTGGATCCCGATTCCCACTGATGGGTAGGATTACTCCTCGGGTGATTCCGACTAATTCTCCGTTTAGGTTTGCAGGAGAATTCGAGGAAACAGTGGGAGCCATCCAGATTAGATAAAATGATTATCCATTCTGATCTAGGTTAGAGTGCACGCTGAGTGTTTCTTTTCTCTCTCTCTTTGGCATCGACCATGCCCCGACCCTAAACTATGACTCAGTGACCAAGTTGACCAAACTTTCTTAAAAACATTGACTTTTTAGATTGTCCAAGTTGCATACATCATTGCCACTCCTTTTACCCTTTGCTTTTCTCTAGAACACCTCGTATCATTATATGTTTCCACTTCCATTGGATAAATCCATCGTATGGTTATATACGAACTCGAAGGAACCTTTTTGAGGATGGATCCTGGTTCTAGAGAAAAAGAATAAGACTATTCTGTTGTCTTTTCCTTTTACCTTCTTTCAGGTTGTGAGGGTTCCTAGGATTGGGAGACGGTACACCTATTACGCTTATTGGATGGTCTTCTTCCAAACCATAGGCAGGTGCCGAACGGTAGGGAATGAAGAAAACCAATTACCCTAAGTCTGGTGTATAGAAGGTAATGAGTAAAGACAAATAAAGGGATTAGAAAGAGGGCAAAGTAAAAATGCGACTGCTATTCACGACCAAACCAAGTTTTTCATCGCCACTCCTATTTCACTCTTGTATTTCTCCAGAACACCCCGTATCACTACGAACATCCAATTCCATTGGATAAATCCATCGTATGGTTATTTATGAACTCGAAGGAACTTTTTCGAGGATGGATTCTGGTTCAGGAGAAATAGAATAAGGATTATTCTGTTGTCTTTTATCATCACCTTCTCTCAGGTTGTGAGTGCTCCTAGGATTAGGAGAGTACACCTATTATGCTTATTGGATAGTCTTCTTCCAAACCATAGGCTGGTGCCGAACGGTAGGGAAGGAAGAAAACCACTTAGCTTAACGATGGTGTACAGAATGAAATGACTAAAGACAAATAAAGAGATTTGGAGAGATGGCAACGAAATATACGGTTACAGTCATGAATCCGATAATGGAGGAGACATTTCTAGGAATACCCGGATACCCTTTTCGAAACATATTCATGTTTCAGTTTCACTGTGTATTATTAATAGAAAACTGATTTCCCAATTAGGCCCTTGCTCAAGGGTATGTATTTACCAGGTATGATTCTCACATCTGTATGGTTTTACAGATGATGAGTGGAAGTAAGTTATTGGGAATTAGGTGATCATCCTCATTATATCGGAATTCGTTGTAATTGGTGGTATTTGAGCAAATCGCCTGGGTACAGTTTTCAACCTACGACGCACAGAGTTTGAGTTATTCAACTCAGGGGTCTTATACAAAGTATTGTATGTTGTCCAGTGTCCATTAGGACAAAGGGTTTGGTACTCGTACTATATTCTGTTTACTTGTGACTTCTCAAGTTTTGGACAAGTGTTTTGTAGAAATACAAGGTCCAAGTTTGAGAAGTTATAGGTACAAGAATGAAGTAGAGAACCAGGTGTCGCAAGTATTGGGATTCTTCAAGGTGATTGAAGATGTAGATACTTATATGTGGTATTCAGTTGATAGTAACGGTTTTGAGAAACTTGTTTCTCTTTCAGGTTACTCATAATTGGATGCACTCCTAAGTTGAGTAATGCTGATCGGCTTTTTTCCATTTAGTTGACATGCACTGGAAACAGCTGCATGAGTTGAATATGGTTCCAATTAAATTAGTGCTTTTGTTTCTATATTAGATATATATAGAATCGATTTATATCTTAACGATGTTAAGGTATAGGGAGTCGTCCGGCTGATGCTTAAAACCAGAATCCGGATAA
Source organism: Agapanthus africanus (assembly GCA_030015575.1). NCBI lineage: Eukaryota > Viridiplantae > Streptophyta > Magnoliopsida > Asparagales > Amaryllidaceae > Agapanthus > Agapanthus africanus. Next base: position 460,238,155 of record CM057337.1, on the reverse strand, counting down.
ACTCAGGGCACGTTTCAGTAATGGCTGTTTGTGGGTTATCCCGGACTTTGACGAGGGTTAACTTTCTACCATCTGGAAGATCAATAGTGATATTGTTCTTGACTCGCCACAGTTTTAGTAAAATAGATTTTTTTAGAAAACATGAGTGGGAGTACGGTAGAACTGGAAGTGATTACCACAAACGATTACCAAAAATTTAATAAGAACCTAAAGATTCAATCATGTTTGACATTCCATTGGCCACTCCGCAGATATGGTGGGTTACCTCAGGCACCCGAGAAGTACTTCGGTAGCCTCAAGAACGGTGACGGGAGGTTCTTGTTTACCCAGCCTTGACACTACTGTTGTTCCAGACTATGAGACCCGGCAAGAGGATGAGTATAGCGTCATTCTAAACTAGTTTTAGAAGTGTACGTGTATATGACTCTGCCAGATGGTTGCCGTAATCAGTGGGAGCAGCGGAAGCGTAGTGGACAAGTAGCGTGTGTCTATTTATAGACTAAGGCGGATATAGCGGAGATACGTCATCTATTTATGATGTGACAGCCATGGGTTTTGACTTCATCAGAATAGAGGATGGATCTGTTAAGAAGATAGTAGGGTGTGATGTCCTGGTATTTGGTATGACATACACAAAGCAGGAAGTAAAATTCCTATACTATGATCGGTTATACTATGGTTGTCATACAGTGTTTTCTCCACATAGGTTATGGATATTATATCAGACATTCTGGTTACTAGATCTATGGTTTTAGATCTAGATTTGGGAAGTGTCCCAATCTGTGTACTTAGACGGTATTCTAAAGATATTTAGAATGGACGACTCCTTGCATGGTGGTGTAGCTGCAGGTGATGGAGTCACCCTCTCTAAAGATGTCTTACAGACTAAAGGGGAGAAGGATGTGCATGATTGGCATATCACTTGCTTAAGCAATTGAGTCAATCATGACATATCAAGTACCACACCAGATATTGTTTTTGCACTAGATGCAATAAGTTGATATATTAATCCAATCCTGAAGAAAAACGATTGGTAGCAGTTTATAAACATAAGTGGATGTTCTAGGGATTTGATAACGGCAGCCTCCTTCTGGAGACGGTTATCATTTGAGGCTTCCAAGGTGACCTGGATGACAGAGTGACTGTCAGAATTATAGTTTTCCCTCTGACGAGGGACAGTAGTTTGGACAGGTGGTCCAAACGGATACTGAGGAAGGCATGGCGCAGCATACTGATTAAGTTCAGTAGTCGATACAGTCTAAGAAATTTGCTGGATTTAGAGTTCATTTATACACTGGGTCCCATCAGATATCCAGAAATATTCTAAGACGGGCATTGCTTATTTCGGGAGATAGTTTTCTCCGCGATGTTGAGATAAAGAGAGACATAGAAAGTAACACTGGAGCGGATCCACTCACTGAGGCTATTTCTTAAAAGTAATAGTTTTACAAACGAGGTTTGTGAAACTGATTAGTAGAGGAGTTGGATGTTCGGAATCACACGGGCTGTGAGTATGCGACATCGCAATAATAAGCCTTAAGTGCAAGTGGGAGATTGTTGGCTATAGTGCCCTCAAGGAAATTATCATAGTCGCAGGCATGTGATCATGATGATTGAAGGAAGACCTATACCGATAAAACAGTCTTACTTGAGTTGATATTATGCTATCTGGTTTGTCTTTATCATCATGTATATGTTGATAAAGCCCTTAGGATCTTGCTTGACTACCAGCATTGTGATGGCGATCACATACGTGGGAGCTGGGGGTCTATAAGCACATCCTTAAATGTCCCTAGTCATGGGAGTATCGAGACTGAGCATCGATACTCCTGTGTAGACTGGTGTGTACTTATCTAGACCCTGACAATGGGCGGTGGCCGGTCTCACAAGCCATTGGTGTCAGTTGTTCACCTAAGATAGTATGCAGGTGCTCATTGGGTTATGAGTACACTGGACGGACTCGCCGGTAACATACTAGTTGGTATTATACCTATAGTCAGATAGCAGTTCCCTGGTGACATGTGTACAGGTTAGTCTGTCTACCTGAGATCGTCATTTGTCTCGTGTGAGTTCCCACTGTGCTTTGATTACTACCTTACCACGGCTCAAAGGAGTCGGGCAAACAGGTTTTAGTTGGGTACAGTCCCGAGCCACATGGAAGCAGTGAGCGGATCGTCGGGGATATGTCTCTACCGGTATTGGGGGTTGATGTCGCGCAGTGCACGGGTGGCCATCACTAGAAATCCTCGGCCGAGGTATGTGAGAACTACAGATCCAGGATCGATAGTTTCTCGGGTAGTGATGGGTTTCATACCGACTCGAATTATCGCGTTGTTAGGGGTCTGACTTTATCCACCCCCTAGACTCGATATGCGATACTCTTAGATGAACAGACCAGATTGTACGGATATTGTCACTGACAGGCTCAGTAGGGGTTCGGATGAGTTTGCTCGTTGACCTTCTTTTCGCTCAATACCTGGGTAGCCGTTACGTACAGCTAGTGCCGCTGACGTATTTGTGGTTAAACCCACTACCAGCGTATTGACGAGTCTTTAGAGTCCTACACAGAGGGTTTTTTCGGTTCAGGCAATATGGTGTAGGTGACGTATGTTGATACATACAAGTGTCCGATTAAATATGTGCACAGACTGCACAGACTTTAATCGGACTGTTGATAATACTAGCGGCTTAGGATTAAGCCAGATAGTTAAATCAAGTTTTGATTTAATAATTTACATATGTATTTATATATATGTATTCTAGTATTATTGCACACTATTTGTTTTCTCTCTTTGGCTATTCGTATTTTCGTACGAATACGCGTATGTGTATTTCGATACATGTACCGGGAAGCATTCCGTATTTATACGGAATGGCTTCTGGAAGATGCCACCTCATTATTGATTTGCTTTTGAAAATCATTTTTTTTTGGTGAGGTGGAAATGGTGACATGGAAAAGGCATGGGCATTAAGTCAAAGCATGGGTTTTAGACATGGTGTATAGTGTTGGTTTATTTGTTTAATAAAATTGGGAATGACATTTTTTGAATTGGGCATGAGAAGGGGGGCCGGCCACAATAAGGTGGCAATTTGGCTTGCTCATTTTCTTGGTTCACTTGGTGCTCTCTCACTCTCATGCTCAACAAAAAATACTTAGCCATTTTCATGCCTTGCCATCATCACCCTCTTCATCTTCTTCTTGAGATGCTCACTTGAGCTTATGGTTGAGAGAAAGTTTTAGTGACACTATCCTACACTCCCCACTCTCCACTACTAGCAATTTTGAAGAGTCGGTTGGTTCACTTGGCGAACCTGAAGCTTGCCCTATTTCCCTCGGGTGGATCATCGGAGATGAAAGAAGACCGGCGACCAAAGTCGATCCACATCACTTGGAGCTGGGGAATGGTTGAAGACCCGAAGGACTTGGTTCATTAGGTATAACCATTCTATCTCCTTTTGCTAGATTGCTAGTTTTAGGGTTAATGGTTTCGATCTTGCAAATCAGATAATGGTAGCGCCGGGTTTTAAGAAATTTTTGTTCCGCATTTGGCCACGTTTCGATGGCCGGGGCGCTCCCACTACCCAACATTATACAAACCTCCACCTCATTTCCTCCACCTCATAATGTATTTATCATTTAATCTAAAATGTTAAATACAAAATATGAGGTGTCTTCTTCTAGAAGCATCTTTGAACAAATTACGAAAATGCCCCTCATCCATATATACATACCCGTATCCGTATTCAAAAAATATGAATACAAGAAGACGAAAATAATCCATCAGTATAATACTAGGATCCAGATTAATCCAAAGCCCACTAGTATTATCTGTCCGAATCATCATCCGTGCACAAGTATACGTACGTGATCGAACCCTGTCGTAAAACCATACGACCTCTACATCTTTACCCGATGCAGGGAAACGCACTGTGTGGGACTCTAAAGACTCGACACTACGCTGGCAGTGGGTTTAACCACAAGCCACAAGCGGTACTAGCTGCCCGTAATGGCTACACTGGGATCTGTAGATAAGAAGGCCGATGAGCAAACTCATCCGAACTCCTACTGAGCCTATCTATGACAATTTTCGTACAGTCCGGTCTATTCGTCTAAGAGTGTCGCATATCGGGCCTAGGGGCGGTAATCGTCAGACGCCTAATAGCGCAATAAGTCGTGTCGGAGTGTAGCCAAAAACACCCTGAGAAACTACTAGAGTACCTACCAGTAAATCTCACTTGCCATGGCCAAGAGCATTGTGTAATGGCCTTCCGAACCCAGCGCGATATCAACCGCCAATACCGAGAGAGACGAATCCTATCTAACCGCCACTACCTCCAGTGCTTCGGGACTGCACCCAACTACTACCTGTTTGCACTACTCCTTTGAGTCGTGGTTGGGTAGTAATCAAAGAACAGTGGGAACACACTCGAGGAAAAGTAGCAGTGTCAAGTCGACGGACTAAGCTGTACTCATGTCACCTGGGAACTGCTACCCAACGATAGGTATAATACCCACCAGCAGTCCCTAACGAGCCTTGTCCAGTGTAATCATAACCCAATGAGCACTTGCATACTATATCCAGTACGACGTACTACTAGTTGTGGGACAGACAATCTCCCCTGTTGGATATGTATGCCCTAAAGGCTATTATTGTATATGTATATATATATATATATATACATAACAGTCTTGCTCGATATGATAGTATGATATTTGGTTTCACTCTATCTTAACATGTGTATGTTTTACTTGCTATTACATATCTTTTATACATGTTGATAAAGCCCGTAGGATCAATGCTAGACTACCTGCGTTGTGAGCGGCGATCATACTTGTGGGAGCTAGGAAGTCGGTATGCACATTCTTAAATGGTCCCTAGTCGTGGGAGTATCGAGACTGGGCATCGATATTCCAGAGTAGACTAGTGAATACGTTTTCAAACCCCGACGAAGGGCGATGGTTTGGGTCCCGCAACCATTGGTGTTTAGACCTAAGATCGTATACATGTTCTCACTGGGGGTGAGTACACCGGACGAACTCGCCGAGGACTTCCACATGGTACTATACCTATCGTCAGATGGAAGTTCCCAGGTGACATAAGTACAGGTTAGTCTTTAGACCTGAGATCGTCATTTGTCTCATGTAAGTTCCCACTGTGCTTTGATCACTACCCCACCACGACTTTACTGAGTCATGCAAACAGGTTTTGGTTGGGTACAGTCCCGAGCCACATGGAGGCAGTGAGCGATTGTCAGGGATTCGTCTCTCCCAGTATTGGGAGTCGATATCGCACTGTATTTGATTGGTCAGGACCATAAGACCTTGGCCAAGGCAGTTGGGATTTTCTGATAGGATGATCAGTAGTTTCCTAGATTGGTCCTGAGACGCATTAGCATGAATTACCAGGTTATCAGGGTCTGTTGTTTACCACCCCCTAGACCCGGTATGTGATACACTCAGACGAAGAGACCGGACTGTACGGAGATTGTCACAGATAGGCTCAGTAGGGATCCGGATGAGTTTGCTTGTCGGCCTTGTTAGTTATATGTATGCCCTAGAGGCCATTACTGTACATTGGATGTATATTGTAGTGGATGCTGGGACATATATAGGTAGGACTTTCTTGCTCGACATGATAGTACGCTATCTGGTTGCTCTTTATCTTAACATGTATACTTTCTATCTCTCTGTTACATGTTAATAAAGCCCTTAGGATGTGTACTCGACTTCCAGGACTATGATGCAGATCATACTAGTGGGGCCTGGGTAGTCCAAGAGTACATCCTTCAATGTTCCTAGTCGTGGGAATATCGAGACGGGGCATCGATATTCCAGAGTAGACTAGCGTATATCTTCTCGACCCATATGATGGGCGATGGATGATCCCATATCCATTGGTGTTTGACATCAGAGATGGTATGCGGGTGCTCAGTGGAGACTGGGTATACTGAACGGACTCGCCGAGAACTCCCAGATAGTATTATACCTCACGTCAGATGGCAGTTCTCTGGTGACACTGGTACAGCTTAGTCTGTTGAACCGAGATCGTCATAGAGTCTTGTGTGTCTCCCACTGTGCTTTGATTTCCATCCTACCACGGCTCTACTGAGTCGTGCAAACAGGTGGTTTTTGGGTACAGTCCCGATTCACATGGAGGCAATGAGCGATAGGAGGGGATTCGTCTCTCCCGGTATTGGGGGTTGATGTTGCGCGATGCATGACTGGCCATAACAGGAAATCCCTGGCCAGGGTTGTAGTGATATACTGGTAAGAGTTATCAGTAGTTTCATGAATGTTATGGACCTTACGTCGGCATGACTTATCAAGCTACTCGGGTCTGACGTTTACCACCCCTAGGCGAGATATGCGACATATCAGACGAACAGGACCGGACTGTACGGTAAGCGTTACTGGTTGGATTCACAGGAGTGTGAGCGGGCTTGCTCGTCGATCTTCTGATCGCTCAATACCCGGGTGGCCTTTACGTTTAGCAGACCGCTTGCGGCTTGTGGGTGTTTGATATGATCATCATCTGCTGCCGGCGTATTGACGAGTCTTTAGAGTCCTACACAGAGGTTTCCTGGCTCAAGCGAAACGAAATAGGAGCGCATATGAGATATGTGCAGGACCGAGAATAATGCGTGTATGTGATACCGTATTCCATTCTCGCGATGAATGTATCGATTGGTTGTATGCGATATAACCTAGTTATCGAATCAAAGATTGATTCGATAAGCCGATACATTGGATATTAGTCGGTTATATGCGATATGACCGGTTCGTTAAATCAAGTGTTGATTTAATGATTTAATGTATAATTATATATTTGATATATTACTTTACATTAACTAATATTAGTTCACTTTAAATGGATTTTCTCACTTGAAATACACAAGTTGTATATGTGATATACTTTTGTGCACTTGTTTGTATCATGTTTGATGATACATGCAAACTTGGTTAAGTGTATGATTAAACCATGGTTATGTAATGTTTAGGGTTTTGATTTTATTAACTATTTATTTATTTATTATTCCTTTTTGAAAGATGAAGAGAAATGGTGGCTTTCTTTGTTTGTTATTGAAGCTTCATGAAGCTTTGACTAAGTGACCATTTTGTCTTCATGCTTAACCCTAACCATTCAAACTAACCATAGTTCATTCTCTACATTTGACCATGGTTGCCATATGATAAGTATTCATTTTATTTTCTATTTGAAATATACTTATCATATTATCTTCTTCTTCTCCTCCTTCTTCAATATGAAGAAAGCTTGCCTCCATCAATGGCAACTAGTGAAAAAGAGTGAGAAATCCAATTCTAAAGTGAACCCACTTCCTATTTCTTCATCCTCTACCTCTTGCCAAGTAGTATAGGGTATTTTCTTGACAAGTTTCATGACTTGGTGAAGTGGGAGCTTGATCTTGTGATGCCTCGACGTAGATCATCTTCGGCATCGAAGTCGACGACCTAGCCCGCCCATTTCTCCGATGAAACCGATGCTAGAGTCCGGAATCCGATATGGACAGCGGAGGGACATCATCACGAAGCCTAGGAGGTGGAGGACCGGATCTACAAAGGTTGTAGCCCCTTTCCTTTAGCGTTAAATTCATTTACTCGCATTGCATCGCCTCATTATCTAGTTAACGATCCGTATTAGGGTTTGTAGGCACATGAAATTTTTCAATTGGGCATGTTTGATCACTTGTGAGACTTCATTAGTGTGCCTAGGAACCCTACAGTGGTATCAGAGCCTAGCTAGAGCTTTAGGCGATGTGTAGACGAAGCTAGAAGTCCGATCGAACCCGATATTCCCCGATTTCAACCCTCTCTGTACAATTTTTCAAACAGTGGATTTTTGTGAATTAAAAATTCTCAAAAAATTAAGCAGGAAAAACTAAGAATTACTGTGAAGTACGGTCCCCTAAGTCAACAATTTGACCGTGGAACCGCGGCGAAACCATGAGTTTTGCGACGGTTCCGCGACCAAAATTTGGACTTAGTCCCTGAAATTTCATATATTTATTCTTAGGTCCTTTCTTTGCATTTTTTTATGGGAAGTTTTTAATTCCACTCAAATGTTGAGTATTCTAGGGTTTTATTGGGGACTCGTTAATTTGATCGGATAATTTAACTTCGTTTAAGTTTTTCCGGATATTTTAGAAACTGTTAAAAAGTTCGACCGGATATAAATACCCACTTTTTCCCCTGCCGGGAAATTTCCAAGTGTTGGATCTTTCCGTAGTTTAACGACGTTCTATGTAGTGCAAGTATTGCGATGGTCCCTCTAGAAGACAACAAACCTTAACTCGATTATGTGACCGTCTTGAACTGCCCTTTGAACTTTAGGGTTTGGGGCAGTACGGCGTGCCACATGTGAGGCGTTGGCTTGACCCTTCTACGGCTGGACCGTTGGTACTGAGGTACGAAGTGAATGTTTTTAAACTTATTTCATATGTTGAGCTGTTTCGGGAAAACTTGGGTGTTCGATTGTTCGATCGGAAAGTTTAAAATTTTCTATTTACCCGGAATGTGATACAACATTTGGAATTCACAAGTAGTTATGAGATAACTGAATGAATATTATAAACATAGCAGTTTAGTCTCACTTGATCGGTTGCCATGGAATTTTGATGCGATCAAAAGTCCGTCGCAATCACGTAGCGTACGCGGATACTCGCCGGTAAACTTAATAGATAGCCATGCCCCATAGCCCCGACCAAGTGATTGTAGGAGAACCCCGTCGCCGAAAGCATCCGTTCGGGTGCTCGCGGCAGTGGTGTTCCGCCTTAGTGCACTTCGTCGACGGTATCGGGGGTGCGGCCGTCTACTAAAGTTTGCGACGAGCATTCGATCAGTTTTTCGGGAATCTTGTTGAATTGCCCGACATGATATTGAAAAGTGTTTTCGATAATGAGACTAAAATGCGGGGTTTATAATTGTTAGGCATGTGATGTCTAAGGAATTCATTGGTTTAGGCATGCGATGTCTAAGGAGGTTGCGGATTCCAACTGTTGTAGTTTTACACTTTCTTTTCTGTGACCGTAAGTGTAATATGTGATATCGCCGGTTTCGTTGCTATATGTCAACGACAATTGGGATGCGCATATTTACTTACGTTGATGACATATGATGTTATGTGTTGCTGGATATGTTATATTGGATCGTCGTGTTCGAATAGCCGGGTTTTTTTTATGTGAGATGAGTGTTTTACATTTTCATTCATGTAAAAAACTTGTATGTAATATTCTTTTATTGGGACACTTCCAAGTTGCGGATGATGTCACCATTTGTATATTATTTACTTTTCTGCATTAGGATAGACCCAAGGAGGGGAGCACAAGTAATCGGGTTCTAGGGTCCAGTGGGAGACCATCTCGAGGAGTCGAGTCCGGGTCTCCTAACCCTAGAATTGGTAGGGTTGCTTGCCGCTCTCGTAGGGGTCTAGGGGTGTGGGATTGGCTATTCATCACGACCGTGGAATCCGTGTTTTATACTGGCTCGTATTAAAAACCACGGACGTCCTAGTATATCCAATATTTCATATGATATTTTCTGCTGCGTTATCTGTGATGTGATCATGTGATTTGTTCAGATAGATATAGTATATAGTATATATGATATATTATATAGACGTTGCTTATGTTTTACACCCGCGCTAGCCCTGCCTCGCTTTGGCGTTAGTTACCTAACCTAATGGTGCAGACGGGACATCGAGGCGAATGCGGATGGCATAAGCGTACGTTATATTTATCTGTGATGTTTAGGTGGACTTAAATGATGGGATATTCATTAATGAGATTAATGAAAGAAAATAAACCTAATTGATGTTGTGGAATCGAATTTCAAAATAAAACAGGTAGCTACAGTTCTTGCTTTGCATCGCGGTGTTCATTATAGAACATCCTGCACCTTATTCGATGAGGAAAGGACCGAGATCCCTTCACCGGGAGTGACTCCTTAAGCAATAACTGGCAGATGCTACAACCCTCGATTTGTCTTTTGATCGCTTCTATAGTTTCTGCTTTGCACAGTGATATATATGATATATCCCGCACCTCATTCGACGAGGAAAGGGCCGACGATCCCTTCACCGGGAGTGACCCCTTTAGCAAAACTAGAAAAGCCTAAAAAACATTCCATTTAAAAACCATTTGATTCCGCAACGAGATCAAGTTCAAAGCGTTAAAGGTTTTCATAAAAACCATTCGCAACCCTCCGTCATTTTAGGAAGTAGAGTACTTAGTATTCGTGCTGTGTTTGTTGACCTTAGTTAAGGCACAGTGTACGGTAGCTAAGTGATGTCTTCCTACACCGCATATGAAGCGATTAGTTAGGACAGTCGCGTGACTTTGTTGACCTTAGTTAAGGGTCATGTGGGTGGGTCTAATTAATCACGAAATGACGGGTAGAACTTGACTAGTGCTTATGATTTGTTGACCATAGTTAAGGTCATAAGTTCTAGGGGTAAAAACCTTTATCGGGAGTTTCAAGTGTTGAAATTTACAATAAGATTGCATACCTTCTATGTGATAGTTGGATCCCAATACCCACTGCGAGTAATTGTTACTCTTAGGAGAGTTTTGCACTTTGCAATTAGCCGATCAAGTAGGTGTCTAGAAAGGTGTCAACGGGGTTACGTCTCTGGGAAAACGAGGTTTACTGTAATTAGGTCCGTGCGAAAGCACGGGGAACCTCCCTCAAAGTACCGACACTGGCCTGGCTGAAAGATTGACGAACTTGTAGAGTGTAATTAATCCAGGCTAGTCTTTCCATTTAAGGTTTGAAGGAAGATTTGATAAAAACAGTGGGAGCCATCCTGATTAGATAAAATATATAACCAATCTGACCTTGCAAGAGCGCACGCAGAGTGTTTTCTTCTTTCTCTCTCCAGGTAGAGACCATATCACGCCTTAATCAAGATAATAATATGGATGTATTGACCGAACTCGCTTGTTATACTGAGCTGGGGAACGTTGGTCCCGCTCCAACTTATAATTGTTATAAGACCGAGCAGAAAATAGGGGAATACCAGAATTCCTATGCCGCCCAAACGAAGAAAGTGTATATGATGCATCTCCTTCGGGTGTGTTCATTACAAAGAACTGTTTCTCAGTATCCTCTGAATCCTGGGTATTTGATACAGGATCAGGATCCCAGATATGTAATCTGTTACATAGGGCTACAAAAGGTAGAAAACTGAGAACGGGTGATAAGTTTCAAAAGACAGAAAACGGGGCAAGTGTTGCAGCCAAGTCTGTTGGTCACTGTCACCCTGTATTACCAATACATTGATTCTGAACAAATACTATTAGATACCGAACCTGATATACAAAATCATATCAGTCTCTTTATTAGTAAAGAAATGATAAAATTTTGTATTGATGGATAATGTTTTGAACATTTCCTATATCAAAAGTTGATTGGTTCAGGCACGTTATCTAAAAGCATTGATGTTCTAAATCAAACTACAGTTCCCAGTATACAGAAAACACACAAGCGGAAGAGTTCAGAAATGAACGATTCCTTCTTGAGGCATTGTAGACTAGGTCATATCAATGCGACCCGACTGGCTGAAGTTACATCTTAGATGCATTTTTAAATCAGTTTGAATTTACATCTTGTGAAACTTGCCAGTCATGTCATAAAGATTAGATGACCATAGCACTGTTTATTGGAAACAGGGAAAGAGTTAGTAAACTCTTGGGATTGATACATGATGATGTATGTAAGGTCTCCTGTCTACACATGCCAGGACCGGTTCTTTGTACTTCATTACGTTCTCTGAAAATCTCTCAAGATTCAGACATATGTTCCTGTTGAAACATAGGCCCGAAGCTTTTGAGATATTCACATAATATAAGCTAGAAGTAGGGAACCAATACGGGTATAAGCATTATGTCCTTTGATGTGATCAGGGAGGAGAATACTTGTGCATAGAATTCCTGGATTATTCTAAAGGAGAATGAGATTCTCTCTCAGCATTACTCCTCCGTATACACCATAGCACGATGGTATATCGGGGCGGAGCAATCACACCTTATATGATATGGTGCGCTCTATGATGAGTACTACTGAGTTTCCTATTTCCTTTTTAGGAGTTATGCACTTATGAAGTTGCATACCTATTGAATAGGGTTCGATTCAAATCAGTGCCTACCACTCCATATGAGATATGGTATGGGAAGAGCCTATCTCTTAAGTAAGTTAAGGTTTAGGATTGTCCGGCCTATGTCTAAAGCAAAATCAGGACAAGATCGAGGCAAGGTCAGTTCTGTAGAACTGGAAAGGTTCCAGCTATACAAAACTGCAGCTGATGATTTAACAGAACCAAAGGATTCAATAGTTTCCGACGAACCTCAGCCTCTCCGCCGATCTGGTAGGGTTCCTCATCCGCCTGAGAGATACCTTGATTTCTCGATGACAGTGGAACCGAGGATTACATCATGAGATGATGACCCAACTAGTTTCGAACTGGCCATCATGAGTGGGACTCTGTAAGAATGGCTGGATGCTTAGCGATCTGAGATGGAATCCTTATACACCAACAAAGTATGTACTTTAGTTGCTTTATCTGAAGGGTTAAATCCCTATCAGGAGCAAGTATATCTTGAGAAGATTACTTGGTGTACATGGAAAGGTTGAGACTTTCAAAGCTAGACTTGTTAAAGGTTTGCATCATTGTCCTGGTATGGATTTTGTTGAAACCTTTTCTAAGTAGCTATGCTTAAGTCCATCCAAATCCTACTTGCCACGGTTACATACCATGACTACGATATCTGGTGGTTGGGTGTCATGACAGCTTTTCTAAATGATGTTTTAGAAGAGGGCGTCTATAAGTACACAGCCAGAGGGCTTCGTAGACAGTGGGAGCAGCGGAAACGTGCACAAGTTGCTTTATGGGATAAAGCAGGTATCGCGAAGTTGGAACGTCTGTTTTGATGTGGTAGTCAAAGAGTTTGACTTCATCAAAATGGTAGATGAACCTTGTATATACAAAAAGGGTAGTAGGAAGTATGGTGGTGATCCTCGTAGAGTACGTGGATGACATACTCTTGATAGGGAAGGAGTTTCCTATACTACGCTCGGTCAATCTCCGCTTATCACAATGATTCTCCATATAGGATCAAAGTGATACCTACTAAATCCTGGGTTTTGAATCAATGAGATAGATCTAATAGGATATTAGGATACCCACTAGTTGTAGTGAGATGGTATCAATCGATCCTGGGGAGCATCACTGGAAGGGTTCCAGGGTGATAAAGACGACTGAATGTCAGTCACAGGCATTGTCTTTACCCTTAGTAAAAGGACGGTATGTTGAAAGAGTTCCAAGCTACATACCGTGGCATACTAGACAATAAAGGCTGGAAACATCGCTACTTAAGATGCTACCAAAGAGGCTGTCTGGGTGTATATCAGTTCATGAGATGAACTTAGTTCCTCCCATTGTGTGACAATGGAGTTGTGGCTTATGCCAGGGAACGCCCGTCCCATCAGTGATCCAGACATATTCTAAGGCAGTATCACCTGATCATGGAGATGGTTGATCTCCAAGGAGATCGAGGTTAGGAAAGTAGACTCAAAGGACAACACGGCGGATCCACTCACAAAGGCTTTTTCCCCGAGAGAGACTTATATGGGATGGTTGAGTATGTGATACTGCAACCACTGCTACAGATGGTCCTAGTGCAAGTGGGAGATTGTTAGTTATATGTATGCCTTAGAGGCCATTACTGTACATTGGATGTATATTGTAGTGGATGCTGGGACATATATAGGTAGGACTTTCTTGCTCGACATGATAGTACGCTATCTGGTTGCTCTTTATCTTAACATGTATACTTTCTATCTCTCTGTTACATGTTGATAAAGCCCTTAGGATGTGTACTCGACTTCCAGGACTATGATGCAGATCATACTAGTGGGGCCTGGGTAGTCCAAGAGTACATCCTTCAATGTTCCTAGTCGTGGGAATATCGAGATGGGGCATCGATATTCCAGAGTAGACTAGCGTATATCTTCTCGACCCATGTGATGGGCGATGGATGATCCCATATCCATTGGTGTTTGACATCAGAGATGGTATGCGGGTGCTCAGTGGAGACTGGGTACACTGAACGGACTCGCCGAGAACTCCCAGATGGTATTATACTTCACGTCAGATGGCAGTTCTCTGGTGACACTGGTACAGCTTAGTCTCTTGACCCGAGATCGTCATAGAGTCTTGTGTGTCTCCAACTGTGCTTTGATTTCCATCATACCATGGCTCTACTGAGTCATCCAAACAGGTGGTTTTTGGGTACAGTCCCGATTCACATGGAGGCAATGAGCGATAGGAGGGGATTCGTCTCTCCCGGTATTGGGGGTTGATGTTGCGCTATGCACGACTGGCCATAACAGGAAATCCCTGGCCAGGGTTGTAGTGATATACTGGTAAGAGTTATCAGTAGTTTCACGAATGTTATGGACCTTACGTCGGCATGACTTATCAAGCTACTCGGGTCTGACGTTTACCACCCCTAGGCAAGATATGCGACATATCAGACGAACAGGACCGGACTGTACGGTAAGTGTTACTGGTTGGATTCACAGGAGTGTGAGCGGGCTTGCTCGTCGATTTTCTGATCGCTCAATACCCGGGTGGCCGTTACGTTTAGCAGACCGCTTGCGGCTTGTGGGTGTTTGATATGATCATCATCTGCTGCCGGCGTATTGACGAGTCTTTAGAGTCCTACACAGAGGTTTCCTGGCTCAAGCGAAACGAAATAGGAGCGCATATGAGATATGTGCAGGACCGAGAATAATGCGTGTATGTGATACCGTATTCCATTCTCGCAATGAATGTATCGATTGGTTGTATGCGATATAACTTAGTTATCGAATCAAAGATTGATTCGATAAGCCGATACATTGGATATTAGTCGGTTATATGCGATATGACCGGATCGTTAAATCAAGTGTTGATTTAATGATTTAATGTATAATTATATATTTGATATATTACTTTACATTAACTAATATTAGTTCACTTTAAATGGATTTTCTCACTTGAAATACACAAGTTGTATATGTGATATAATTTTGTGCACTTGTTTGTATCATGTTTGATGATACATGCAAACTTGGTTAAGTGTATGATTAAACCATGGTTATGTAATGTTTAGGGTTTTGATTTTATTAACTATTTATTTATTTATTATTCCTTTTTGAAAGATGAAGAGAAATGGTGGCTTTCTTTGTTTGTTATTGAAGCTTCATGAAGCTTTGACTAAGTGACCATTTTGTCTTCATGCTTAACCCTAACCATTCAAACTAACCATAGTTCATTCTCTACATTTGACCATGGTTGCCATATGATAAGTATTCATTTTTTTTTCTATTTGAAATATACTTATCATATTATCTTCTTCTTCTTCTCCTTCTTCAACATGAAGAAAGCTTGCCTCCATCAATGGCAACTAGTGAAAAAGAGTGAGAAATCCAATTCTAAAGTGAACCCACTTTCTATTTCTTCATCCTCTATCTCTTTCCAAGTAGTATAGGGTGATTTCTTCACAAGTTTCATGACTTGGTGAAGTGGGAGCTTGATCTTGTGATGCCTCGACGTAGATCATCTTCGGCATCGAAGTCGACGACCTAGCCCGCCCATTTCTTCGATGAAACCGATGCTAAAGTCCGGAATCCGATATGGACAGCGGAGGGACATCATCACGAAGCCTAGGAGGTGGAGGACCGGATCTACAAAGGTTGTAGCCGCTTTCCTTTAGCATTAAATTCGTTTACTCGCATTGCATCGCCTCATTATCTAGTTAACGATCCGTATTAGGGTTTGTAGGCACATGAAATTTTTCAATTGGGAATGTTTGATCACTTGTGAGACTTCATTAGTGTGCCTAGGAACCCTACAGGCCTTCCTTTTCGACAGGTACTCGGGTAGCCGTTACGTACAGCTATTGCCGCTGCCATGCTTGTGGTTATGGATTTATCCAATAACTCAGTGCCGGCATACTGTCGAGTCTTTAGAGTCCCACACAGCGGGTTTCCTTGGTTCAGGCGAAATGATGTAGTATCCGTGTTGGATACGTGCAGGGTCTCGATCGATTGATGTACTTTGTACTCGGACTTTCGATTGGACAGTTGGTAATACTAGCCGGCTCGGGTTTCAGTCGGATTATTAAATCAAGTATTGATTTAATAGCTTACATATATGTATTTCGATATATATATTCTAGTATTATGTTCTTCGTGTTATTCTATCTCTTTGGGCATTCGTGTTTTTATCCGAATGCAGGTATATATATAAAGCAGACTATAATCCTTATTTATTACAGACTACCTTCTAGAAGGTGGCCACCACTTTTTCATTTATTTGATAAATGAAAATGAGGTTTAAAGTGTGAGGTATGGGAGGAATGGTGATAACCATGCTTCAATATTTAACAAATGAATTTTTAATTCATTTGGAGTTACTATTGAAGTATGGTTGTTGATTGTTTATTCAAGAAATTCATACACAAAACCTTTGTGTGGATTTTCTCTCTTATGGATGCTTCATTATTTTCTTGAGCTCCCATTTCTTTTCATCTCCTCCCTCCTCTTGAGTTTCCCCTACCTTCATCATCTTCCTCTTCACTACCCTTCTCATGAGTTGAGAAACAAGTGAAGAGATAAGAAAGAGATAGCATAACACTTAGATCTTCACACTACATCCTAGATTCTTATTTTAGCAATACAAGTTCTCTAGTTGCTCCACTTGACATATTATGAGGAGCTAGAGCCATGGACCATATCCATCGGGTGGATCATCTATGACAAAGGAGGACCGGAGAGCAAGATCGATCATGGAGAACCAAAGGAGCCAACAAAGAAGATCAAGCATGTTCAAGATGGCCACTTGGAGCTAAAGATGAAGAAAGAAGAAAGAAGGACTTGGTTCGTTTGGTGAGATTTCTTCATCATAGTAGATAGCTCTCTTTATTTAGCTAGTTAGGTTTATGGTAAGATCCAGGTCAAAAGTTATTCTAGTGCTATGTTCTAAACGTTAGAAAAAAATTTGTTCCGCATTTGGTCACGGTAGTTGGCCGGGGCACTAGCATAACCTTTCATGGTATCAGAGCCAGCCCATAAACCCTAAACTAGCTAATTTAAACAATGTTAAAATAACGAAACCGAAATAACTCCATAACATTTAAACCAAGCTTCAAGTTTCTGTCGATTTTTCAGAATCTTAAAAAAAAATTTAAGCAAGTGCAGACTGATCTTCTGACAGAGATATGAACCCTGAACAAAAATGAGTCAATTCCACCATGTTTTGGTCGGCCACACCCATAAAAAATCCGGCCTCACCGGTTTTATTATGGTGGATTGCCTCGTGTTTTGGTCTGGGTTCTTATCTCTTGAAGTTTAGGTTTCAGGTGTTGCTAGTTTTTTTGCCCAAGTTTGATTTTCTATTGTTTTTCAGTTTGGGGCAATTTGGAGTGTTTCGAAGTTGTTATATTTTAACAACTGTTTAATTGTTATCAGTACTTAGATTAGCATCTACGACCGTGAATGTCATTTGATCGGTAAACCCGTCTATCTGCTATATGTCCTTTTAGACGAGTTTGCGAACATCACATTCACGTTGATGATCTATGATTGTGCTATTATTGTGGTTGGATTGTCGTGGTGGATAGCCGGTGGTGCAATAATTTAGAACAGTTTGTATTCATTTGTACATTTGTTATTGCGGGGAGAGCGTCCAGCACGTGGACTGCCGTCTTTACCGGGTTGTATATTATTTTGGGACATGGCCGGGTTGAGGTCGATGTCAGCATTTGTACAAATTATTTTCATTTTATATACTAGGATTACCCTACGGTGGAGTGCACAAATAGCCGGATTCTAGAAGGCAACAAGCCCGCATCTCATGGCGTTGAGACGGAGGAAGCTTCATTATAGAATTGGCAGGCTATTCGCCACTCTCGTAGGGGGTATAGGATGACCCACGGAGGGGCGCCCAAGTGACCAGATTTCGTGAAGTGCTTGGTCGCCCATTCACTTTGTTAAAGGGGGTTGCCTCACTTTTGGGATTAGCGGGTAACTGGCCGTGCTCGTAGGGGTCCAGGTTTTCATTGCACAGGCTATCCACACGACCGGGAACGTCGGGTTTTATTTGTGGCTCAAATGAAACCCATAGCTCCAAGATTATCCACCTTTCTATATTGTTGGCTGAGATTCTGTGATGTTGCTTATTTCATGCCAGGGATGAATGTTATATATATTTATATATATACTAGTAGATGTTGTATATGTTTTGCACCCGCGTTAGTCAAACCCCCACTCTGTCGTTAGTTAAGTAACCTAACGGGTGATGACGGGCCCCGTGGTGAAAGCGAATGGCATATACGTACATCGTATTTTCGTTCTTTTCTGGTGTGATAGGATTAAACTGATGGGACCACATTAATTTTGATTAATGCATAAAAAGAAACCTAAAAGATATTGTTGGAACAAATTTCGAAAAACTATAGATATATTTTTTCGCTTTGCATAGTGGTATTCAATCATGAATATCCAGCACCTCATTCCAGGAGGCAAGAGCCGAGATCCCTTCGCGGAGAGTGACCTATTGAGCAAAAGTCTATACTATAGATTACTCGGTTTTTTTCAAAACCACAAGTTTTCAAAAGCGGAGCCTAAACCACTCCTTTTTGAAAACTACTCAGGTTCCTTCGACGATATCAAGTTCATTACGTTAACGGGTTTTTCGCCAAAGACCCAGCCGTAGCCCTCCGTCATTTCGGATAAAAACACAAACTATTCATGCGGTGTTTGTTGGCCAAAGTCAAGGCATCGTGTATGGTAGCTGTATATTTCTTATCCGTAGCATAAATAAATGCATTGGTTTAGGACAGTTGTGCCATCTTGTTGGCCAAAGTCAAGGGTGTGTGCAGGTGGGTCTAAATCAATCAGGACAATGACGGGTAGAACTTGACTTATGCGTTATGATTTGTTGGCCAAAGTCAAGGTCATAAGCGCTTGGGACAAAAACCATATCGGGAGTTTCAAACATACAGGAAACTTGTAGATTTAGCATACCTTATAGAGTGTGGTGACTAGAGTTGATTCCAACTAGTGCATCACACAATGATAATTGGATCCCGATCCCACTGATGAGTAGGATTACTCTTGAGATATTTTTTCTCACTTAAACAATCAATGCTATAAACCAAGTAAGTGTCTAGAACGGTGTTAGTGGGGCTACGCCTCCTGGGAAAGAGGTTATGTAATTAAGGAACTTCGCGAAAACATTGGAAAACCTCCCTCGAAGTACCGACACCAGTCTGGCTGAAAGGTTAAGCAAGTATTATGATGTTCGATTAATCCGAACTAATTCTTCTTTTATGGTTTGAAGAAGAATTCGAGGAAACAGTGGGAGCCATCCTGGTTAGATAAATTAATAACCAATCTAATCTTGCAAGAGCGCACGCTGAGTGTTTCTTTCTCTCTCCAGGTAGCAACCATTTCACACCCTAATCAAGATAATAAAATGTATCGCTTGACCGATCTAAATTCTTATTCAGGGCTGGGTAACGTCGGTTCGGCTCAAACTTATGAAAACAGTCATGAGTATGAGTAAGAGAAAGAGGATTGTTTGAATTTATTGATGACCCCATCGAAGAAGAAACATACTATTGTGTCTTCTTGAGGTGTTCTTGTTATTGAGAACTGTTTTTCAGTCAGTCCTACCTCCTGGGTACTCGATACCGGTTTGGGATCTCATATCTGTAATTTATTACGGGGACTGAGAAAAAGTAGGATAGTTGGACGAGGTGATATATCCCTCAGAGTAGGGAATGGAGCACAATTTAATACATCTGCCGTCGGTGAATATCACCTAGTATTACCAAATGGCAATACTATGATTTTGAACAATTGCTACTATGTACCTTCTATGGTTTGCAACTGTTAGTTATATGTATGCCCTAGAGGCCATTACTATACATGGGATGTATATTGTAGTGGATGCTTAGACATACATAGGGAGGACTTTCTTGCTCGATATGATAGTATGCTATCTAGTTTCACTTTATCTTAACATGTACACTTATTATCTTTCTCTCACATGTTGATAAAGCCCTTAGGAGTGTACTTAACTACCAGGACTATGATAGAGATCATACTAATAGGGCCTAGGGTAGTTTACAAGTACACCCTATAAAAGTTCCTAGTCGAGGGAGTATCGAGACAGGGCATCGATACTCCAGAGTAGACTAGCATATACGCTTCTCGACCCATATGATGGGCAATGGATGATCCCATAGCTATTGGTGTTTGACATCAGAGAAGGTATACGGGTGCTCAGTGGAGACTGGGTACATTGAACGGACTCGCCGAGAACTCCTAGATGGTATTATACCTATCATCGGATAACAGTTCTCTGGTGACACTGGTACAGTTTAGTCTGTAGTGTAGGGTTACTAGGCACTAGAACAAGGTTCTATAAGGCATCAACCATGCCAAAATTAAATTTTTCCTGTGCCGAACAAACCTAACCAAGACCTTAGACTAGAGATTAGGCGAAACAAAGCAAGTAAAAAACTTTACTTCTAAGAGTTAGGGATTACAACCTTTGTAGTCCGTTCCTTCACTTCTAAAGCTCCGTGTTGAGGTCCCTACGCTGCGATCATCGAGTAACCGGACTCTAGTGAGGCTCCATGAAGAGAAAGATGCAAGCTTGCTTCCGATCTTCAATAACAAAGATGATCTACCTTGAAGAAACTCAAACCCAAGCTCTTGGTTTGATAATCAAGTATTAGCAAAGCAAACACCCTAATCTAAGTGGCAAGAATAGATGAGGATGATGAAGTAGGAATTTAGCTCTCATTTGTTTTCAATTTCTCACACATTTTCATCACTTATGAAAAAGCTAGAAAGCTTTCCATCAAAAAGGAAGAAGAAGAAGCAAATCAATTTGTGATGAATAATGAATTGTGTGTGTGGTTAGAAATGCAACCATGGGTTAAGAATGAGAACTTAACCCTTGTAGAGAATTAACTATGGTAAAGGGTTGGGTTGGTTTAAAGAAATATATTCACAAAATATCAAGGTCAAAGTCAAAGCTTCTTGAAAGCTTCATGCAAGCTTAACCCTAATCCAAACCCTGACCATATTTAAACTCCACAAAACCTGTTGAATTTATAACCCTAACTTGTTACAATATTATATATCAAATATACAATATTTATTGTAAAAAATAAAATAATACAATTAACATATATCACACATATATATATCAATGTATTATCCGAGTGCGAAAATGAATCTTTAAGTGAGCTTATATTAGTTAATGCAATTTAATATATCAAATATATAATTATACATTAAATTATCAAATCAACACTTGATCCGATAATCCGGCTATTTCATAAATAACCAACTATTATAATCCGTACCGATTCATCGAATCAACACATGATCCGATGACCCGGTTGATATCAAATATCGCGAGAATAGAATACGGTATTTCATATCGTATTATTCTCGGTCCCGCACATATCACATATGTGCTCCTACTCCGTTTTTCCTGAGTCAAGAAACCTCTATGTAGGACTCTAAAGAATCGTCAATACGCCGGCAGTAGGTGATGATCATATCAAACACCCACAAGCTGCAGGCGGTGAGCTAAACGTAACAACCACCCAGGTATTAGGCGATCAGAAGATCTACAAGAAAGCCTATACATTCTTCTGTGAATCCAACCAGTAACACTCCCGCACAGTCCGGTCTCTTCGTCTGATATGTCGCATATCTCGCCTAGGTGTGGTAAACGTCAGACCCTAGTAGCTTAATAAGTCGTGTCGATATGAGGTCTATAACAGTTCGAGAAACTACTGATAACACTTACCAGTAAATCTCAGTAACCCTGGCCAGGGATTTCCAGTTATAGCCAATCGAACACAGCGCAAGATCAACTCCCTATACCGGGAGAGACGAAACCCCTCCTATCGCTCATTGCCTCTATATGATTCGGGACTGTACCCAAAAGCCACCTTTTTGCACGCCCTCTTGGACATGGTATGATGGAAATCAAAGCACAGTGGGAATCACACAAGACTCTATGACGATCTCGGGTCTACAGACTAACCTATATCAGTGTCACCAGAGAACTGCCATCTGACGTGAGGTATAATACTATCTGGGAGTTCTCGGGGAGTCCGTCCAGTGTACCCAGTCTCCACTGAGCACCCGTATACCATCTCTGATGTCAAACACCAATGGATATGGGATCATCCATCGCCCATCATATGGGTCAAGAAGCGCATACGCTAGTCTACTCTGGAGTATCGATGCCCTGTCTCGGTACTCCCATGACTAAGAACATTTGAAGGATGTATTTGGCGACTACACTGTCCCCACTAGTATGATCTGCATCATAGTCCTAATAGTCAAGTACTCATCCTATGGGCTTTATCAACATGTGACATAGAGACAATCAGAGTATATGTTACAATAAAGAGTAACCAGATAGCATACTATCATGTCGAGCAAGAAAGTCCTCCCTATATATGTCCAAGCATCCACTACAATATACAACGTATGTACAGTAATGGCCTCTAGGGCATAAATATAACTAACAATCTCCCACTTGCACTAGGGCCATCTGTTGTAGTATCTCATACCCAACAGTAAGCTGTGGTTGAAGTATCTCATACTCAACCATTCCATAAAAGTCTCTACTGGTAAATAGGCCTTTGTGAGTGGATCCGCGCTGTTGTCCTCTGTGTCTACTCTCCTAACCTCAATCTTCCTAGAGATCAACCATCTCCATGATCAGGCGATACTGCCTAAGAATATGTCTGGATTTCAGATGGGACAGGGGTTCCTAGGCCTAAGCCACAACTCCATTGTCACACAATGGTAGGAACGAAGTTCATCTTATGAACTTATATATATATATATATATATCCAGACTTCCTCTTTGGTAGCATCCTTGGTAACGATGTATCAATCCTTTAATCGTCTAGTAAGTCACGGTATCTAGCTTGGAACTCTTCCAACATATCGTCCCTCCACTGAGGGTAAAGACAATGCCTGCGACTGACATTCAGTCGTCCTTATCACCCTGGAACCTTTCCAGTGATTCTCCCTAGGATTGATTGATACCATCTCATTACAACTAGTGAGAATCCTAACATCCAATTAGATCTATCTCATAGATCCATAACTCAGGATTTAGGAGGTATCACCTTGATCCTATAGGGAGAATCTTTGTGATAAGAGGAGATTGACCGAGCGTAGCATAGGAAACTCCTTCCCTATCATGAGTATGTCATCCACATGTTAGTTATATGTATGCCATAGAGGCCATTACTATATATAGGATGTATATTGTAGCGGATGCTTGGACATATATAGGGAGGACTTTCTTGCTCGACATGATAGTATGCTATCTGGTTGTTCTTTACCTTAACGTGTATACTGATTGTCTCTCTGTTACATGTTGGTAAAGCCCTTAAGATGTGTACTTGACTGCCTGGACTATGATGCGGATCATACTAGTGGGGACATGGTAGTCCATAAGTACATCCTTCAAGGTCCCTAGTCGTGGGTATATCGAGACAGGGCATCGATATAACAGAGTAGACTAGCGTATACCTTCTCGACCCATACAGATGGGCGATGGATGATCCCATATCCATTGGTGTTTGACATCAGAGATAATATACGGGTGCTCAGTGGAGACTGGGTACGCTGGACGTACTCGCCGAGAACTCCCTGATGGTATAATACCTTACGTCAGATGGCAGTTCTCTGGTGACACTGGTACAGGTTAGTCTGTAGACCCGAGAACGTCATAGAGTCTTGTGTGATTCCTACTGTGCTTTGATTTCCACTTTACCACGTCCAAGAGGGCATGAAAAACGGTGGTTTTTGGGTAGTCCCGAATCACATGGAGGTAATGAGCGATAGGAGGGGATTCGTCTCTCCCGGTATAGGGAGTTGATGTTATGCTGTGTTCGATTGACTATAACCGGAAATCCCTGGCCAGGGTTGCTGAGATTTACTGGTAAGTGTTACCAGTAGTTTCTCAAACTGTTGTAGACCTCATATCGACACGACTTATCGAGCTACTGGGGTCTGACGTTTACCACCCCTAGGCGAGATATGCGACATATCAGACGACGAGACCGGACTGTACGGTAAGTGTTACTGGTTGGATTCACAGCAGTGTGAGCGGGCTTGCTCGTTGATCTTCGGATCGCTCAATATCCGGGTGGCCGTTACGTTTAGCAGACCGCTTGCGGCTTGTGGGTGTTCGATATGATCATCACCTGCTGCCGGCGTATTGACGAGTCTTTAGAGTCCTACACAAAGGTTTCCTGGCTCAAGCGAAACGAAATAGGAGCGCATATGAGATATGTGCGGGACCGAGAATAATACCAGTATGTGATACTGAATTCTATTCTCGCGATTTGTATCATCGGACGGTTATATAAGATATTGCCGGGTTACCGAATCAAATGTTGATTCGATATATTGATACACTTGATATTAGTTGGTTGTATGCAGTATGACCGGATCATTAAATCAAGTGTTGATTTAATGATTTAATGTATAATTATATATTTGATATATTACTTTACATTAACTAGTATTTGTTCACTTAAGATTGATTTTCTCACTTGATTGTGCATATTGTATATATGATATATATTTGTGCACTAGTTTGTATCATGTTTGATGATACATGCAAACTTGGGTGTGTATGCTTTAAACCATAGTTTAGGTTAATGGTTAAGGTTTTATTTATTTATTTATTTATTTAATTTGGCAAAAACCAAAATGGTGGCTTTATTTTTTTTCTTGCTTGAAGTTTCTTTTAAGCATCTTTGAAAAATCAAACCATTTTGTTTTATGCCTTAACCTAACCATCAACCTAAACCCTAGTTTATTCTCTACACAAGTTAACTCACCCATGGTTGCTAAATGATAGACTTCACTTGATTTTTATTTCCATTATTCATTATTCATTCCTTTCTTCTTCTTCTTCATGAAGAAAAGAAAACCTTTCTTGAAAAATTTCAAGTGTTGAAATCAAGTGAGAAATCCAAATCCAAAGTGAACCCACTTCCTATTTCTTCATCCTCTACCACTTGCCATGTTGTATAGGGTGTTTTCTTCACAAGGTTCATGACCTAGTGAAGATGGAGCTTGTGTTAGAGTCGCCTCGACGTAGATCATCTTCGGCATTGAAGTCAACGACCTAGCCCGCCCATTTCTCCGATGAAACCGACGCTAGAGTCCGGGATTCCGATGATCGCAGCGGAGGGACGTCAACCCGGGGCTAGAGAAGTGGAGGACCGGATCTACAAAGGTTGTAGTCCCTTTCACTTAGCAATAAAGTTGTTTACTTGCATGTTTAGCCTTACCTCTAGTTAACGATCTAGCATTAGGGTTTCTCGGCACATGGAAAATTTGATTTTGGCCTGGTTGATCACTTGTAGAACCTCATGAGTGTGCCTAGGAACGCTACAGTGGTATCAGAGCCTAGCTAGAGCCTTAGGCGAAGTGTAGACGATGTTAGAAGTCCGATCGAGCCCGAAACCCTAATCCGAAACCCTTCTCTGTGCATTTTCTGTAACTGTGGATTTTTCCAGATTAAAAATTCTCAAAAAAATCAGCAGGGTTTTTAAGGAAAATACTGTGCAGCACGTGCACCCAAATCGTTCAAAGCGCCGTGGAACCGCGGCCCCACCTTGGCTTGGGCGGCGGTTCCGCGACCATAATGGTCAATCACTGTACTTGGTTTGCACAGTAATGTCCTTCTGTTATTCCTGTGTTTTTTGGGAAATTTTAATTTGCACTCAAGAGTTGAGTTTTCTGGGTTATTTTGGGGACTCGATAATTCGATCGGATTGTTTAATTTTGTCTATGTGTTTTTCCGGGTAATTTTAGAATATGTTAAAAGGTTCGACCGGATATAAATACCTACTTTTTCCCCTGTCGGGAAATTTCCAAGTGTTGGATCTTTCCGTAGTTTAAAGATGTTCTAAGTAGTGCAAGTAACGCGATG